>JASAUF010000673.1:5340000-7740000 GCA_030180095.1 Magnolia changhungtana | reverse complement strand
AGTTGTTATTAGTCCATTTCAAACAGTAGGATTGAGAAACTAAGGTACCTTCCTTGTATCATTCCCAAACATGATCCATTCTAGGGTCGTCAGTCCTAGTTAATCTCATATGATGGTGTATTTCTAGGTCGCTGCAAGGGCTTCCAGGGCTGTTACACAGAATCGTTGCACCACTCCCCCATCACCTTATCAATATAGGCCTAGTTTATACTCTGTTACTACGGGAAGGCTCGGCGCCTCACCGTAGGTTTAGAGTATGCTCGAGGTCACTACACCGGATACGGTCAGGGCTGCCAGGGCTATTACACGGAATCATTGCACCACTCCCCCATCACCCATCAAGTAGTGTAGGCCGACAGCTCGAATATAGTGTCCCATACCACCATAATCGACTCACGAGTCTGGTTGCTCACTAGTCACTACGGGGAGGCACATGGCCCCAGCATAGGCCGACAGCTCGACCACGGTGTCTCATACCACCATGCCCGGCTCATGAGTCTTAGCAGATCGAGGTACCATGGTTAACGGGATTCCACTGGTAAGTTTGGTACCCTAGGTTCAAGCAGTAGTTACCAAACATGGTGAACATACATTAGACATATCAGGTTATATGACGAGCCTGACTAGCTCGAGCGCACAATCAATTGAACGACATGAAGTGCATAAGCACTTCGCGTGGCCTAACCACTGTCGCCAACTGACATACGACTCGGGTTCGTCAAACGCATCTCACGTGTCAACATGAACCTCAGCCACGATCTCAAATCTGGTACCAATTGTCTGGACTATAGACATAGTCCCAAACTCAGTTAATTCCCATCCATAGCATGTAGAGTAAAGCATGATAAACAAAGTAGTTCAAGCATGCTAGTAGGCATGTTATAAGGCATGTTATAAAGCATGATATAAAGCATGTTGTAAAGCACTACATCAATAGGAATACAAACACATGTATTGCAAGTAAGTGGTTTAAGTGATCAACCTCATGGAGGTAATCATACATGTTGCTAGGGTAGTTGAGAATCCAATCTCAACACCCTCCTAAGGCATCTACATCCAAACACTTACTCACCCTAGCATTTCCACAAACACTTCACATACACTATTTCAACATACATAGTGTATGTTAACAAACATGTGTTAGGGCGAGTCCTTTCGCCAAGCAAGTATTTTATGCACCCATAATATATTTATACAACAATTAATCATGGCAAACACATCACTAAAATATACATGTATACGGTACTCTTACAATACCGTATTTCTACATACATAGTGTATATTAGTAAACATGTATTTAGGCGAATCCTTTCGCCAAATAAGTATTTTATCCATATATCGTATATCCATACGACAAATAAACATATCAAACACATTCCCAAAAAAAATACGTAAACGGTATTTTATACGAATACCTATAATATGTAAAATTTCATATTCTACAACTTTAATCGAAACAGAAATCGGAAAGCACTTTGTACATGTGCAATTGCATTCAGATCATGAATCTATCATTATCTGACATTGAAAGTGCTGAAAACCATAACCTATACACCTAAAGTCTGCACCTTTTGTCATAGAATCATAACGGAGTCGATAGAATTGCTAAGCTTCTATATATGGTAGTTTGGCAACCTAAGGAATGAAATAGGTTAGCTATTTCATCACCTACAACTATCAAAACCCCAAATCAGATTAGGGTTAGGGTTTCTTACCTAGAAATGACGCCGGAATCACCGAGAAAATGATTAGACGGAGTGGTGGAGCTCGTGAACCGGCAGGGAAGAGTGGCAGGGAGAATCTCCCACTGATCCCACACTTTCTCTCTCTTTTCTCTCTTCTCTCTCTAGGGTTTCTCTCAAATTCGTATGGTTGTAATGAGAGAGGGTTTAAGGTCCTTATATAGTCTAAACACTCACCGAAATAGACTCCAGGTCAAAGTATACTTAGGTTATAACCAAAACGGGTCAGTTTCAGCTCAACAGAGGACTTCTGGCGGGCCTCCTTGAGCCAAAGGTCGGACTTAAGCTCACTAACGCTGGATCTACGTTTAGTTAAGTTTTCGTTTCAGTGGGATTTCCAGATCATGCGTGGTGGACCAGTTTCAGTTCAACGGTCAGCGGATCTCGATCGGAGATTTCGAGTACATGTAAATGTCTATGAAATTTCTCCTGATTCAAGGATGTAATTTGGTCTGATTCTGACGGTCTGGTTGCTTAAAACTGATCCGTAAGTGAGAGGTGCCAGATTACTATTCAAGATATTTTATTTTGAAATAATTTCACATTTCTCACACTCTTCGCTCCGAGCTGAAGCGAATAGCGTTGGGACACTATCTGGATTTGATTTTCGAGATGGTTTTCAAGCCCAGCAAGGTGGTCTTAATTCCTTAACTTCGTGTTAATCGGACTTCCGACGTGCGGTCCAGATCTGATACGGAGTTTCGAGATGCTCCAAAGAGCAGCCGAGTAATGAGATTGATCCTAGCTTATAGGGTACTGTATCATTGATGATTCTACAAGTTTTGGGTCTTGCAGATCGTATTTAAAGTGATTCGAGCGAATTCTATTGATTGTTTAGTTCAATACTTAACCAAATTCCGCCCTAATTATGACAGAATACGGTCCTAGGGAAGTTCTATGCCTCTTTCTGGCATTTCTAGTTGGTCTATTATTTTAATTATTTTTCTAGTAGTTCATCATCAAGTATACTTCATCTCCACCAAATTTCATTGGTTTAGTGTTGTAGAAAAATTCTAAAAATTTCAGAAGCGGCAGCTATCCAAACTAATGACTTTCAAATAGTTATCACCATGACCTATATTTAACTATATTAATTATTTTATTATATTTTTTACTTATTTTTATATGAAATTATACTTATTGAGCTTCAATCTGATTTTTGAATCACCTAAATCGGAGTTATAACGAAGGAGATATGACTTTTCAAAGTCGGACCAAAATTGCAGGAAAAGCAGGCGAAAACGGGCCACTACCCCCCCGCGGCCTTGCCAGGCCCGCCTTTTGGCGAGGCCTCACCAACCGAGCGATGCCCTTGCCGGTCACTGACTTATTTGGGGTAATTTTTCCATCCAATATGTAAAATGGATGTATTTTACAAACCGGGATGAGTTATTCGACATGCAATATATGTTTTTGGGGTAGGAGAAGCTGATCTATCCATGTAGCCTACCTATTTCGTGAGATTCCAAAAGGTTAATGGTTAAAAACCTATTTTATTTATTTATTTACTATTTATAGTAATTTTTGGGTTAAGTATTGATCAATATCACCTAAACTTTAAGATTTGTGTCTAATATGAAAGCACTTAGAAAATTTTGAAGGACGAGGTAGTGAAATGTGAGATTTACGAAGAAAAGTGAGGTTTTCAAGAGAATGGTTTGAAGAAGGGACTTAAGACCCTTAAATTGAGTGTTTGAGAAATTAAACAGGAGTTAGGATTGTCCCGTTGCCTAAAGACGTCTAATTCCAGGTTGGCAAAAATCTGGGATGTTACAGATGCTATGGATATATAGTTGATTGTAAGCATCTTGTAGCTTGTCTTTTTCTTTAGTTCCCTCATTATCAGATGAAAATGATTTAGTGGCTTGCTTTCTATCTCGTTCTCAGATTCAGTGAGAATGATTGAAGCAGTGGAGACTATAAGTATTTTCAATAATTTCTAATCTCCATCGCTTTCTGAGTCACTAGATTCTGAATTTGATTCCTCAGTATCATCCCACATGGCAACCATAGCCTTACCCTTAGTTTTTCTATTTGGGTATTCAATAGATAGGTGTCCATACTCATGTCAAGCGTAGCATTGTGGTTCTTTGGTTCTTTTACCAAATTTCCCTGCAGAAGGTTTATTGTTCACCTTTCTCCCTCTAGAAGGACGGCCACGATTCTTCTGAAAGAATCCTCTGAATTTTTATGCCAACAAGGCCACTTCTTCATCTTGATCTTCCTTTTCACTTTCACTATCCTCATGAATTGTTTTCTTTGAAGTTTTTAGGACAGTGTTTTTAGATTTTTGGGATTGTTTGAAGTGTAGTTCAAAAGTTTGTAGGGAACCTACCAGTTCTTCTACTTTCATTTCACCTATGTTCCTACACTCCTCAATTGTTGTAACCTTGAGATTAAATCGTTCTGATAGGGATCTTAGAATTTTCCTACAGATTTTCGGTACTAGAACTTTCTCTCCCAATTAACCCATGGAGTTGCAAATTATATTTAACTTTGTGAAAAACTCCATAAATGTTTCATGCTCTTCCATTCTGAGACTTTCGAACTTGAAGTCAGGAGTTGAAGTTTGGATCGCTTCACAGTTCTTGTGCCGTCATGGGTTGTTTCCAATAAATCCCATGCTTCTTTAGATGTCTCACGCATACTTATCTGATTGAATATATCCTGGGACATGGCACAGTAGATAGCATTCATAGCCTTGGCTTCAAATGTTTGCCTTTGTTTGTCGAATGCTGTCACTTTTCTTTTGGTTTGGGCTTTGGGATTGTTGTGCCACTATCAAGTATGATTTGTTCAGTTGGTGGCACGTATCCGCTTTCAACTATGTCGCAAACGTCATGATCCAAAGATCTCAGAAAGTAGTGCATCCTAGCCTTCCAGTATGCATAGTTTGAGCCGTCAAATACTGGAGGTCTAGTGACTGATGAGCCCTCTCCTTTAACCATATTCCTAACTTCAGTCAAGATCACTCTCTAGGCGGTGAAGCCCTTAAAGAGAGACCTGCTCTGATACCAATTGAAATAGTAGTAAAGATCGCACTAGTTGAAGAAGGAATATTCCAATATGTCCTAGAGGAGGGTGAATATGATTTTTTAAAGTTTTTATGATTTATTTAAAAATCCTACTTCACTAATCCTGTGATGATGCAATTATCAAGATTACTCAAATGCAACTCTACTAGCTTCCAAGCCTGGTAGAGGATCCAATCACAAACTATTTTAGAGATAAGCAGTATGCAAGCTAGCTTATGATGGATATGACTGTGTAGGTGTGTGTGATATGATCAAATGTTTAGATATGGAAGTATTAAAGCAAATTACATAATCATAAGAATAACAATCTCAAACACAATCATTTTTATAGTAGTTCGACGATAAGTCTTCTCCACTCCTGGTAACCGCACTCAACCCTTGAGTGTACCGGATTTCACTAAGGAGGTTTCACAGCGGTTCACCTCTAACCTAAGGTTTTAAATCAGGTTCACCTTCAACCTCTACAACTTACACTGAGGCTGACTGTTTATGCTCTCATGAGCAAGAGTCAACACAACACACCGACTTTTAGGCACACTGGACAAGGATCTTCTATAAGACCCTACTGGAGGTTTCTACACGGTTGACCTCAAACCCTAAGGTTTTACACGGTTCAACTCAAACCTAAAGTTTTACGCGGTTCACCTCAAACCCAAGATTTTACGCGGTTCACCTCAAACCTAGAGTTTTACTGGTTCACTCCTAACCAGATGTTTATTCTCTCCACAGAGCAAGGGTCCATACAATGCACCCACCATGTACGCTCCCGCCAGAGGCCTCCTTGAGGACTTCAAAGGGTGAGAACCACTTAAGACCCAATCTTACAAAAGGAATGATCACAAGTGTCCTCTTGGACTTTGGATACTTATAAATAAGTTGATGAGTCCCATTATCACAATACCGAAGATCTCCTCCTCCTTGTTGACTAAGAGTCTTCTGCTCCCTTAATCCGCAACACAAAATGATGTACCAATACTCGGCTTTAGGTTAGGTCAAGGTGAAGATGGAATCCTACTCTCAAAATATTTTCCAATCAGGAAGATAAAGCGATTCCAATCTTATGCATTCAAGGCATCCTAGTTTAATAATTTGCCATTAAGATAGTAGCTGGAGGATCCTTAAATGCGGAAGTTCATTCCCCAATCCACTCTATTGAATGTCAATGATGAGGGTGGATTGGAGGATGAACTCCCTTGAGAGAAAGGACTTTGGATATAAGATATAAGTTGAAACACATAAAAGCTCTCTCTTCTTTCTCTCACAGCAACAAAAGACAAGTCCTCTATATATAGGCAAAAAGTTCCAACGGATATAAAACGGTCACATTTATGACAGAGTTCGATATCATCGAGCAGGTTCGATATCATCGAGTGTATACTCTCGATAGCATCAATGGTCTGCTCGATGACTCGAACTCAATGTCATACACTTTTAAAACTTTTGCCAATTGGTCGATGAATCGAAACTATTGTCGATGTCATCAGATTTCGAACTCCGATTCCATCGATGACAGGTTCGATCCATCGACACTTGAAAAATGAGAGAGACTTGACTTTGAAATATTTCAGGATTTCATGAATGATCGGGGAACCATCGAGATCATCAAAATTTGAATGTCGATGATATCGAGATCAAAGTCGAGGCATCGATAAATCCAGCAGATTTGTCTTTAAGCTTGCTGGATGGTTTATGACCTTGTTCGATGCAATTGACCTGGTGCCGATATCATCGATATTTGAATATCGATTCTATCGAAGGGTCCCCAATCATAGTTAAAAATAACCTAAAATATCTGCTATAAGAAATGAACGCCCACGATCGATATCATCAATGGATTTCCGATGTTATCGATATTTGATTTTAGATCATATCGGAAGAGCATCAATATATCATCTTAATTTGAGATTTTCATTAAAAAAATCAAGGGCACCGAAAATCTGCATGTCGATCTTATCGAGCCATTTTCGATGGACTCGAGATTTGTATATCGATGATATCGATAGGTGTATCGATACATCGATAATTTGTCCAGATATGTTGTAAAGTTGTTGGACATTTTTAGTTCTTATATCGATGATATCGATAGGTGTATCGATACATCGATAAATCCATCGAGATAAATATTTAGTTGCTATACACTTTTAGTCCCCACATCGATAATATCGTTAAGGTATCAAGGACATCGACAGAACAAGTCGATCATATCGAGGGTGTTCCGATAAAATCAACAAGGCGAGAAAAACTTAGAGATTTTCCTATTTTGAAAAAAGTTTTCTCACCTTAAAACCCTATGATTTCTAACTTGTTTTTAAGGGTTTTATTCACTTGGTGTTTTGGTTTATGGGATGTGAGGCTTTAGGTTTACCTGTGGCGAGCTTGCACACATTCGGTTGAGGCAGACGCTTGAATTGATCTTCCTATCAGGCTCTGTTGACAATCAGACTCAATACTCACATAACTTGACAAACTAGGGCACTTTCAAAGGCCACATGCCTTTTCAACTGACCATGACACAATGAGAGATGCAACCTCCTGGTATTCGGCCCTCATGCGCTCATGAGTCCGCTTGGTCTCGACTTTGGAGTTATCCTCTGGTACCATCGGGTTTAGAGATTTTCACCCAGTGACATCTATGGCGCCCCGATGCTAGAATCAGTATTTTCGGTATCCAATCCTACCATCCATGATGTGCCTGTGGAGGTCATGACCATGATGTCTCGAGGGCGTATAGTAATCATGTCATACAAATGCGAAGTGCATGAATCACACTATCAGTCATGCAATAGTCCTACGTATACCGCATGCTCATGAAGGGTAACTCCGCCTATCAGGGGGTCCATAAACAATCTGCACTATGGCATATGCAATGACCAATCACATCTCATAACAAACATACGGATGATGCGTATGGGCATGTATCATAACAAAAATACAAATGATGTGTATGGGCATGTATCATGATCCTATGCTGTCAGAATCTCATAATCGGCAACGGTAGCCGATATCAACAATCGGCACCGATAATCGGCATAAATAATCAACTTCGGCGCGAGGCATGGTCTATATATAGACGACCGATGATGGACCGATTAAAATCAATGGGGCCCAAGCGTTTGGGTTAACCCACTAGAGAATGATGAGAAAGGGCCTAACAAGGCCTAAGGGAAGGTCACAATGTGGACGTCCAACCATCATTGCCCATCAATGTGGACCTTTAACTAACATTGCTCCCAAGGAATGACACTTATAGGGCTAATTGGGTAGGGGCCCACAGCCTAGCACAAGGGTCTAATATACATTATCATGGCCTCAGTTACATCAAATGGGTCGAATCAATCAAATGGGCCTAATCAAGTGGGCCGATTATGGGCCTCATACGTGGACCTCATATACAACAATTGGGTTACACTGCTTGGGCCTCGTATGCATCAAATGGGCCATGTATCTGGGTCTAACAATATAAACAGGTGGGCCCCACACATGGGCCAAAATTCATCATGATGGCCTCATGAAGGGCCGCACCAATGGTCCTCAAGTGGGCTTGGACCACACCAAAATCATTTCAATAGTTGTATGCAAAACATGTGCATCACTGCACACTAATAATCCATGGAGCACATGGCCCATTAATGAAGACCATCACTGCCCAAGCATTAACCATATAGATCAGCACCATCCAAACATTATTCGGGTGCGTCTGCACCATTCAAAGATTTTTCAGCAGCGAGTCCCATCATTGGGACAGTTGGGATGTAGATGTACATCACGTGGGAACCATGGAATTTGCTGACGTTAATCATCAAGTGGGTCTCACCATTTGGACAACTTGGAAGTATAAATACATCACGTAGATCTCACAGAACTTGCTGTTGTTAATCGGTAGGTGGGATACACGTCCCTAGCAGATGGACGGTTAGTTAAAAGTGATGGACGGTGTGTATATAACAAACACACACACAATAAACCCATCGTCCCAGCCCATGGACGGTGGGGATATACAACATATATCTAGGTGGGTGTCAGGTGTAGCCCATTGCAACTTGGTGCATACGGCAGCGTGTGGTTGGCTGCTGACCAGCACACGCCAGCCATCTGTTTTCAAAACAAATAGCCCCCAACTTGGATGGACTATGGATTTCATCTCATACCTCGTGGTGGTATCCCACGAAACTTGCTGATGTACAGCAACTAATAGCTGCGTGGATTACTAGCCCACCATCATATATTAATAATATAATATTAGTGTATTATATGCTATATATACTAAAATATAATGTAATATAATATATATATACATACATGTGTGTGTGAGAGAGAGAGAGAGTGAGGTGCCAGCGTTGTCAGCGCCTGGATGGACGGTTGATGGTGATTGGAAGGTTGAGATGGGAGATGAGAAGGTGTGCCACACTTAGTATTTGGGAGAAGCTTGGATGTTGGAGCTCTCATGAGATTTGAGAATTTTGCTAGAGAATGAGAGAGAAAGTGAGGTGATGGATTGATATGGGATGGGTGGAATGGGTGTTGTAAGGAGAAATATGGGTTGGGTTGAAATTTTGGTAAAAGAGGAATGGGTTGAGAGAGAGAGAGAGAGTTGACTTTAGGAATGGGAAGGGATGAGTTGTTGTACTTGGGGTATGGCTTGTACTTGACATTGATTAATTGATTGATTGATAGGACATGTTGTAGAGATTCCCTCGAAATTTGCAACGCACGGCATTTCTTCGAAACAAACGCGGGCCCACATCTTCTGGCACGGGTATCGGATTAGTGCGGGAGTCACGAGCATTGGAACCGCAGCGACGGTACGGTCGCTAGGGTACAAGTTTTCGGTTGAGTAGACTCAGGTATGCAGGACTCAGCTTAGGATCGTGCGAAAACGTCGAACACCGGTTGAGGGTTGCCGGAATTCGATCGGAAGGACTGAGGAAGCCTACAGAACTGTACGGACTAGGATACAGGTCTTACAACTCTCCCCTCTAAATAAAAATTTCATCCTCAAAATTTACACAATTATTGCCAGTAAACATAAGTCATAATAGAAGAGAAAACAAGGAATTGTCATATAAAATCAGAGACAACATACAGGATACAACGTACAATCAATCATCAAAGAGATGGGGATAGCGTTCTCGAATCTCGACCTCGCGCTCCCAAGATGCCTCATTAACAGAATGGTGATGTAATGCCTCGGATTTTTGCCAACCTGGGATTAGAGGTCCTTAGGCAATGGGTCGATCCTAATACCTCATTAACTTGTCAGAACTGAATCCCAAAGTCTAAAGCCGCCTTTAAACTCATTTCCTTCACAAATCTCACCCTTCATCACCTTGATCTTCAAATTTTTCTAAGAACTTTCACCCTAGACACTATCTTAAACTAGCTAAGTAGTATAACTTGGATCACTTTATATACAAATTACAAAGGCCTGAGTACCACCTCGACCAGAAACCACTTAGGACTAAATCCTTTAGAAATGAGACAAAGTAACTAGGTGTGAAACCAGATTAGCTACGAAATCCGTTTGAATCGCTTTAAATACGATCTGCAAGACCCAAAACTTGTAGAATCATTGACGCTAGGTTACCTTAAAATCTAGGATCAATCTCATTACCTGGCTGCACTCGGGAGCACATTGAAACTCCGTATCAGATCTGGACCGCACGTCGGAAGTCCGAATAACTCGAAGTTAAGGAATTAGGACCGCCTCACTGGGCTCGACAACCATCTCGGAAATCAAGTCCAGACAATGTCCCATGGCCACTCGATCGTGTCTGGAGCGAGGGAGTGTGAAAACCACCATTTCCTTTACAAAATAAATATCTTGAATAGTGATCTGGCATCATTTGTTTGCGGATCAGTATTAAGCAACCAGACCGTCAGAATCTGATCAAATTACACCCTCAGATCAGGAAAAATTTCATACACATTTACATGTACTCGGAATCTCTGATCGAGATCCGCTGACCGTTGAACTGAAACTGGTCCGCCACGCTTGATCTGGAATCCCGACCGAAATGAAAACTTAATAGAACATAGATCCAGCGTTAGTGAGCTTAAGTCCAACCTTTAGCTCAAGGAGGCCCGCCAGAAGTCCTCCGTTGAGCTGAAACAGGTCCGCTTTGGTTATAACATAAGTATACTTTGACCTGGAGTCTATTTTGGGGAATTCTTAGGCTATATAAGGACCTTAAACCCTCTCTCATGGCAGCCATACGAATTTGGATTTGAGAGAGAGAAAAGAGAGAGAATGTGTGGGAGATGTGGGAGGAACTCCCTGCTGCTGTTCCCTGCCGCTATTCGGGCTCCACCGCCTGATTCTCATCGCTTTCCCGGCGATTCCGGCGTCGTTTCTAGGTAAGAAACCCTAACCCTAACCTGATTTGGGGCTTGGGTGGTTGTAGGTTATGAAATAGCTAACGTATTTCGTTCGATAGGTTGCCAAACTGCCGAATACGGGAGCTTAGCAAACCTATCAACTCCGTTACGATTCTACGACAAAAGGTGCGGACTTTAGGTGTATAGGTTATGGTTTTCAATGCTTTCAATGTCAGATAATGGTAGATTCATGATCTGCATGCAATTGCACATGTACAAAGTGCTTTCCGTTTTCAGTTTCGATTAGAATTGTAGAATTTGGAATTTCACATACTCTAGGTATTCGTATAAAATACCGTATACGTATTTTTTATGAAAATGTGTTTGACGTGTTTATTTGTCGTATGGATATATGACGTATGGATAAAATACTTATTTGGCGAAAGGATTCGCCTAAATACATGTTTACTAATAAACACTATGTATGTAGAAATACGGTATTGTAAGAAGTACCGTATACATGTATATTTTAGCGATGTGTTTGTCATGATTAATTGTCGTATAAATATATTATGTGCGTATAAAATATTTGCTTGGCGAAGAGAATCGCCGTAATACATGTTTGCTTGTATACATTATGTATGTTGAAAATGCGTATTCTATAAAATACTGTATACGTATAACATTTTGGAGATGCATTTATCATGATTATTTGTTGTAGTAATATATTATACATGGATAAAATACTCACTTGGCTAAAGGATAGCCCTAATACATGTTTTGCTAACATACACCATATATGTTGTAATAGTGTATTCTAAGTGTTTGTGAAAATGACTGAATGAGTATAGAATCCTCATTTGTGCTCGCCATGACTAATTGTCATGGATTCATGATTGTCGTATTGGCGATACCCTTTTTGACGAAAGGATTTTCCCTAAATCACGCCACGGCCAATATACACTATATATGCTAAAATGTGTGGCCCAAGTGTTTGCGGAAATGACTGAATGAATATGGAACTTGGATTCCTGCTTTCTATGACTATCCGTCGTGGGTGTACGCGTGTTATGATTGGGGCAACTCCCTAGTGAAAGGATTTGGCCTAATGCCTATGTGATCGACATATGTCATGTATGTTGATGTATGTTTGTTTAAGTGTTTCTTGAAATGTCTGAATGAGTAGTAGTTAGCAAATTGTAATGTATAAGGGTGTTGAGATATGATTCTCAACCTCTTTTAACTATGTGTATGATCTCTTTGGATTGTTGTGTGATTAGGAGGTGAACATGTATAAACTCATGCTTGTGTTGTGATTCATAACATGCTCAACTGCTTTATGATTATAACTATGTAATGCATATGTTTAAATTTATATTTACGTTGTATGATCCATCATGGGTGATGGGGGAGCAGAGCAACGAGTGCGTGCAACAGCCCTGGCAGCCCTAAACGGATAATACCATACCTTGATAGTATGAGTTGAATCTTGATCCATTACTACTTTATCTATCTGCAAGTTATCATGTTTGAGGCTATAATTGTAGTCCAGACAATCGGTACCAGAATTGAATTCGTGGCTGTGATTCATTTGCCACGTGAGATGTGTTCGACGAACCCGAGTCGTACTTCGGTTGGCGATAGTGGTTGGCCACGCGAAGTGCTTATGCATTTCATGTCGTTCAACTTGTTGTGCGCTCGAGCTAGCCGAGCTCGTCAAGTAACCTGATCTGTCTAATATATGTTCACCATGTTTGGATGCTACTGCTTGAAACTAGGGTACCAAACTTACCAGTGAAATCCCTTTTAACCATGGTACCTCGATCCGCTAAGACTCATGAGTTGGGCATGGTGGTATGGGACACCGTGGTCGAGCTGTCGGCCTACGCTGGGGCCACGTGCCTCCCCGTAGTGACCAGTGAGCAACCAGACTCGTGAGCCGATTATGGTGGTATGAGACACTATATTCGAGCTGTCAATACTTACGGCGAGAGCCGAGTACGGTGAGATCTGTGCTCGTGCTGACGGGCGACGAGTCCTCCGTAGTATCTTCGAGTATACTCCAAGGTTCTGTGATTGGCGTCGAGTCTTTCACAGCAACTAGAGTATGAGTTGAGCCAGTACGGTGAGACCTGTACTCGAGTGACGGCTAGTGATTGAGCCGAGTACGGTGAGACTGTACTCGAGCCGACGGCCACAATTGAGCCGCATACGGTGAGATCATGTATCCGCGGCCGACGGGCGGCGAGCCCTTTGCGATGCCTTCGCTATGCTTCTCGAACCATAATATCGTATGAGATTAACTAGGATTGACGACCCTAGAATGGATCATGTTTGGGAATGATACAAGGGAGGTACCTTAATTTCCCAATACTGCTTTTTTGAAATGGACTAATAATAACTCGGTAATCATGATCATCATCGCACCGCATGTGCTTAGTAGATGTGGCGCCTTGAGGGAGTTAAGCATTAGCGAACGTAAGATGATGTCGCATGAGGGTGGTTTGGCAAGGGCATACTGACATCATGTCATTTCATTCTCGCACTTAATAAGAGTAGTTAGAATTGTTTGATTTGTCTTGCTTTATCATTACTGCTTGATGAATTGATAACATGTTAACCTATGCTTTATTGTTCCACTGAGTTGATCACTCACTCCCACGATACGGGACGATGTTCCGAACACCCACCAGACTTTGTCTGATTGCAGATGGCGACGCTACTTCTGAGGCGGAGCCGGACTTCTATGACGACGGGAATGCTTTCTCGTATATGCTGATTTCTGGCGGCTTCGTGAGAGCCGTACCTTGATTGTCGGGGCTACAGGGATGTTGACTAGATCATACTACACAACTTGGTATAATTTACTTGTAATTATTTAACCTGGTAACTTTATCACACTCGGAGACCCACCACAGTTTATATATTTTATCTATCTATCACAGTCTTCCGCTTGCAAATTTAACTATCTCTGGAGTATGATATGCTGTTTTGGCTTAATCTCACTCATGTTCATTGCACTAATACCGAGCACATTCAATCATCATTCATTTTGTTGCATAAGTGATGCGTTGGAACTCGGGAGTTGAGTTTATGCTCGACCCCCGATTTTCAGGGCGTTACAAGTTGGTATCAGAGCATGATTTGGATTAAACCGGAACTGGGTTATGGTCACACGACGCACACTGACGCACTCTGACTTAGGAGGGAGCGACGGAATGTAGAAACAGTCTTAGGCATCCCTGCTCCGTCCAACGACTACTTCGCTGAAAGCATACGCCGAAATCGAGTACGTATTAACCCTTGGTCGCACGGGTCGACCTTATAATATTCCTAGGCCGTATATTAAAGAGTCTAAATTACAATCCACCTCACCCCAACCGTTGAAAATAGATAGAATATGGGATAAACGTGATGAGGATAACTACTCCGAATCCTCGGAGCTTCTCTGGACTCCTCATAGAGACTTCCCAAATCCACCAGAAAAGAAAAGCAGAAAGTAGGAATAAATTCTAATTAATTCGAATTGATTAATAAATGACTATAAAAAATTGAGTTCACAACCCTTTAAATAGGAATACCAAGCAATGGTAAAGAAATCAGAAATAAACTACAACTAAAACTCCTAGAATTCGCGACTTACCATAAGGTGGTGATGTCTACCGTCTTGTAAAGTTTTCACCAAGAATAATAAGTGTCCTATTTGGCTTCACCAAACCATTCTCCTAATTATTCTAAGCTCTTTACGCGATGAGCGCAACTCCTAAAGCCCAATGGATGAAGAGTAATTAAACTAAAAATTACTATTTTAGTAAAACGAAATTAAAACGGGGAAATGACTGTCAATCGGAGGCTTTTTTCACAATTTCGGGCTGCGCAACCTGGTGTAGCGGGGTTGGTTGGCTTCATTAGCTCGTTCTACCCCAAATTCATATATTTTACATCAGATAACTCATTCCGGATTGCAAGTTACGTCCGATTATCCCGAAACTACCCGAAATGGAGCGAATTTTACAATTAGATCCAAACCTACTACATTACCTGCATTTAGGGTATTGACCTGGAGTTTAGACCACTTATGTCTAGGACTTCAACTTATAGTTTATGTCTAGATTAGATTTTTGTATTTCAATGCTAGTTGATGTAAAATTAGCTACCATGTTAATTTTAATAACTATAACATAAGTATTAACATTAATGGTATAATTAATATTAACTCATCATGGTAATAATAATCATTCTGGTGGTAGAAATCAATACACTCATACTAATAATGGTAGCATTTTAGAGTGGCAACCAAAGCACTAGGAATTAATGGTGTTATTATTATTATTATCTATCTACAATACTATTATTAGTATGGAAGATTTTCTAATGGCTATTCATATCTACCACTAATAATCTAAACCATGATACTAACAATGCTAATGGTAGTTAAAAGAATCTCAAAATGGAGGAAGACATGGACTCACCTTAGTCGACTCAGTTCGAGTCGAGTTAACTCGGCTGTGACTTGGGGCTTAACTCTCTCTCTTCTTCTTTCTTTCTATTCCCTTCCATGTCTTCTCATACTCTCCTGCTGGGATCTCAGCAAGAGTAGGACTAAACCCACCAACTCTGGGACTTAGTAGTGCGTTGAGACAATCCAACTTAACAGTGAGTAAGCCCACTTCCACACCCTTTCCTTTTTCCTCTCTATTCTCCTTCTCCCTAGTTCCTCTTCTATTTCTTTTCTCCTCCTTTCTCAGCTGTTGCTGGGGGTCCGGCGATGATAGTTGAATGTCCAGGGACGGTCTAGCTAGCACAACTCGACTCAGCAGTGAATCGCGATGTGGGGTGGCATCAGCTCCATTCCACCTCCTCTCGATTCCTCTCCTGTACTTTTTCTGTTCCTTTTTTTTCCTTCTATATTTCCTAAAAATCCCAATCATAATGCTAGCTTGAAACGGGTCAAGCCGGATGGGTGCACACAGCAGTCACAATAACTCTCTCTCTCTTTGTAATTTTTTTCTCTTTTTTTTTTCTCCTCTTCCTATCACTTTTCTTTTCTCTCACTCTCCCTCTTTCCCTACTAGAGAGGCACACCGGTGGATGCTGAGCTTAGCTTGGCTCTGTCCAGACTCGGCTCGATTGGGTTGTTGGATGTAATGGTGTAGTGTGACACCAACCTGCACTGACTCCCTCTCTCTTCATTTCTCCATTTTCCTTCTTTGTGGAGTTTTGCAGAGCTCCAGACTCAATCCGAACTCAGGAATCTAGCAGTTAAGTGTTGGCGTGGGTCGCAGCAGCGGTGGAGGAGAAGATGGCTGTTAATGGCATCTTCTCAACGGGAGCTTCTACCTCCCATCTGATCCTTCCAGACGGTCCTAATGGACCCTAAGAAGCTTATAGATAAGCTTCTTCGAAGCTTTAGGAGAGATTGGACGGTGGGTTCGCATGGAGAAGAAAACGGCCCAGTTTTGGTTGTGGCTACAGAAATGGACGAGGGGGTGTGTTTGCTCAGTTCCCACCCTTCTTATGGTTCGCCCTAATGCTGCTAGACCATCAGATGGTAAACAAGGGCTAGGATGAGGGATGGCAAAAACTATGTTCTGTTACAGCTGGTTTTTAGCAAAACTGGATGTGGTTTTGTTTGTTGGGAAAGCCCTAAATCAAAGGGCTAGGATTTCAGGGAATGGAGGGCTAATAATTAGGGAACTGGTATCGCGGATTACTGAGCTGGAAGGAAGACAGGTTTCCATTTTTGGAAACGTTTGAGTTTTTGGGACCTATTTACACCTCGAATTGTGTCCATGCACACGTGCAAAATCATGTGAGACTCAGGGGTTTTTGTTGCACATTTGTCCACTGTCAGATGGACGGTTTAGATGGTCTAGATGGACCGAGCAGGTGGGCCACTGATCAAGGGAAACGGACGCTCGTCCATCCTCTGTTAACAACAGCGAGAGAGAGAAATCTCTCTGTTCATGGAAAGGGCGGGTCAACGCCTCTTGACCGAGCCCTCCGGTCTGGTGTACAGCAAGTGCACCTCCCCTGGTGCACACGTAACAACTATGTGGGGTCCACCTTGATGTTTGTGGGAAATCTACTCCGTCCTTTTGGTTTCACTAGTCTAATTAGGGCCTTTGGTCTAGTGTCAGACAACTCTAAGGTTTTGGTGGGCCATATAGGTTGATTCCTAGCCCTAATCGTCGTTTTCCATTGATCTAGTGGTCAGATCGTCCCGAGATTGAACGTTGACGGTTAAAAGGGTTCAAGGGTCTATTTAAGGCTTTCATCATGCATTATTAACTAACACTAATATTAATATGGATTTACTCATAATTAAAGTAATTAAAAACTCATATATATATATAATTTCTAATATTAACATGTTGTTAATCACATATTTATTAATATATAATTTCCAATATACAATATCATATTACACATGTATGGATTGAAAATTGTACAATATCATATTTAGATTCACATTGTTAAATAATATAAAATTTTAAAATGTCTAATGATGATTTTTTTTTTTTTTTTTGTATACATATTTATTGAAGATATTTAATACTACATTTATAATTCAGTTACATACTATAAAATTATTATCTATCATGTTTAGTTAATATAATTTTATTTTCATAATACTTTATTTACATTATATATATATATATATATATATATATATATATATATATATATATATATATATACTCTTATTATAACATGTTTTCTTACGCTTCTATATGATAAGTAATTTATTAAGATACATCTATAATTTTTCTGATCTGTGTTTGTGTAATATATAATAAATAAAATAAATATACTTATTAAATATTATGTGACTACTGGATGGTTCGTCTCGAAGATTAACGGATGGAAGTTCTGCTACACAGGTGCAGACTGTTTTCAACGGTCAGATTGAAATTAGGATGAACGTGAATGTTCACTTAGGTTAGAGTTGTATTTATACTAGGTTCAATTATATGGTAACACCCGAGTATTGGAAAGTACGGGGTGTTACAATCTACCCTCCTTAAAGAGAATTTTGTCCCCGAAATTCAGTGCTTCTAGTATGATTAGGGATGATGATAATATTCATTATTTTCCTATATGTACAATCGTATGCCACTAGGCGCCCAAAACCGAGGTCGTTACAATCTACCTCCCTTAAAGAAGAATCTCGTCCCCGAGATTCAGTAACAAGGTATACCCTATTTCATGTATACCTAAGTTATGAAATTTCAATGCTATATTTTAATTTTACTTTATGTTGTGAATTCATTATTCATTATGTTTATTTAATATAATATTATTTTCATAATGTCTTATATAGATTAAGTACACACGTATCATTTTAGCATGAGATTCTAAATCTTTACAAAGTATATGCATTTCATAGTGTATATATATATTTAGGTTGTTTTTTTTTGAATTTATATTAAATTAAATTACATGGTAACACTCGAGTAATGGAAAGTATGGGGTGTTACAATCTACCCCCTTAAAGAGAATTTCGCCCCCGAAATTCAACACTTCAACTACGATTGCGAATGATGGCAGTTTAAGTTTATTTGAGTGCGTGAGCGCCCATGACCTACTACTACTACAACATGGGTCATTACGTCTAGCCCCCTTAAAGAAAAATGAATAAAGTCATACTTCAATATTTAATAATGTACGTATCTATTACTATTACTATGAGTGGTTCATTTGTCCTAATCATTCACCCTACGAAGTCCTAACGAGCTTCATTTAAATTCCTCACAACCCTTGAGTTTCTTGTCTAGCAGATCAACTGAGGTGTCTAAGTCCCACTAAAGGTTAGAGATCATTCCATCAGTCAAATCTAGGGAGTTGTCTTAATGCTCCTCAACATTGAATTTCTTCCTATAGCAATTAAATGATAGTTCCCCATTGTTTAAAGTACGATACAGTTTTCTATTCTTCAACGTTTAAGGCAACACGAGTGGATGGTTGTAGTAGGTCTGAGCCCGATACATTGATCATTTGCCTACCTAGAATAAAGGATCTACTGGTATTGATTCATAATCCTGTTAAATCTCGATCTTCTACCTGATCAGGGCGTTCAGGTCATTAAGATTTGCTAGGACTTTGAATTTGAGCCAAACCATGTAAACATTGTATAGATATAGTTCCATCTTCTCATGATCCGAATTATCCAAGACTTATGGGAAAATACCATGAAATTTTCTATCTCCATAACGGATAAGACCATGTAGCCCATTACGCTTCCAATGTGCACTCTGATTCCTTAATGTACTAATCGAAAATTTTAGGATCAAGATTTTCACGTGGAGTTTGAGTTTGGTTTTTTTATTTTTCTAAGTTCAAATGACTAAGTCTAAAATCTTAAGGAACCTAAGTTCATTTCTAGGTCCTACGACCATCCAAACAATTTAACAGGGAGTATAAAACCTCAATTTTCTATTCCTACGTTCAAATGTCTAACCCCTAAATGTTCAAAGGGGACCTGAAAACATTTCTAAGTTCTACGGTTATCCAAATAATTCTCTAAGGAGCCTAAAATGTTGAGTATCTATATTTTCAACTTTCCTAAATTCCATAAGAAATGTGCTTAAGTTCAAATGGTTATCCTTATCATTTCTTGGGAGTAACTACGTAAGTTTAAGGTCCAGGGGTCTAACTTAAAACTCTTAAGGGAGTTTAAAGTTTGAAATTTCTATGCTCTCAATTGCTCCTAGCTACCAGGGAATTTCACATCAACTCAAATGGCTACCATAACCATCTATGGGGGAGCCTAAGTTTGGATCTCTACGTTCTCAACCATTCTTCTAATTCTAGGGAAAATTCACCTAAGTTCAAACTTCTAATTTCAACCATCCTAACTTGAGACATTTAAAGTTTGTATAAGATCATTTTCAAGGGCTAAGTTTATCCAAACTATGCTCTGATACCAACTGTAATGCCCCGAATCTTCAGGACCCGAGTACATGACCTGTTTCCCAAAAACTCAAGTGTTAACCTTAAGGGATGGTCAAATATAATATTTTTCCTTTATCTTTTGTCAGAGTAAGCAGATGAGCGTAGGATGGACAAGTAAGCATAAAAGGAAATTTTAAATTTCATTTAGAATATACAAGAGATTGCCCATAATGACTTATACAAACCAATGCCTCTGAATTTAACAAGTACAAGATCTACAAGATTTAATACATGAAGAATAGCAGAAAACACATAAATATAAGCCGCAAGTTGTACAGCTCCTTCAGGCAAATATGGCCATGCAACCCTGACACTTGCACTCGGCTCCCCATTAGCCTGAACCTGAAATTCACTTAAGCAACATGTGCTACCTGTACGGTTATATATTTGATGGATGAGTGGCCAACTCAGTGTGAATTCCCCTAAAGATTACACACCGCCGCATTATGTAAGAAATAGTATAAAATATCCAGACAACCAAAACAGAGTAAATGCAGTCTTATTAGATGCATGGATGCATGAATGCAATCATTGCCCCGGGGATGCTCATCCATACGGACAGTGGGCCGTCACCCATGCAATCATCGAACCTAGGAAACATCATCCAATCAGAATAATACGTGCCATGTATGCATGGTTAGCCAAGTCATTATTTGTCCATTTACAACTAGCCAATTTAGATAAGTTCAAAGGTGATTACGGGGAGCACATGGCCCAGCGTAGGCTGACAGCTCAGGCATAGGTCCCATACCACCATCCTCGGCTCATGAGACTACCATCTTAGGATGTTTAATGGAAGCCCGTCGACTAGTGGCCAATCATATTACAGTATATGGGGCTTACTATCGCATGGTTGCATAGTATAAAACATCGAAAACATGTAGAAAAAATACCATAACAAAGCCTCATAGGGCGATACCAAATAGGCCATATAGGGCAAATATCAAAACCATACAATAAAGACCATCCTTAAAAAACCATTCGGCACAACAATCCTGGATGATAGGCCCACATCAATGATCCATCTAGACCCCCACTCAATAACCACCAAGTCGAAGGTCCATTGCGATCACAACTAGTCAAGGTACATCCCAAGTATGGGTGCACATTCATATGTGGGAATTTCCCACTAATGTACCAGTTTCAGTTCTGTAAGCAATCCACAAATAATCCACAAGCATGAATAATTATATAGGATAATCATAAAGCATGTAATAGACCAATTCAATTTCCACCAGCTAACACATGTGATTATAAAGGGAGATATTAATTATGAATTTAAATAAAAACTATGACTTAAGCTAATGAGAAGATGGAAAGTTCAAAGGGAAGAATCATCACCTTATACTTTGGATCGCCTTCTAGTGTCTAAGTGCTTGCGCCCTTAGGATCGTATCCTATCATAATCATGAACTTGTATGATTAGATTTAAGTTCTAAGCACTACCTAGAGCTTAAGATGATAGTCTAGGATTGTCTTTTTAGGGTTTCAATGTAGAGTTAGGGTTTTCATTCTAGGGTTTAGTCTTAAACTTAGATTTTAGGTTTTTGAACTCTGATTAATGTTTCATTTTAATTTTTACATAATTAATGAAATGAAATTCGTAGTAGAAGTATCAATTAGTTAATACTGATAATGATGATTCACAAGTTCCTGTTTGAATATGCCAATATTATCTAATATTCTTATGACGACTAATAATCTCTTATGTAACACTAGTGATAACGATAAAATATTTACTAATAATAATATGATGGTCTCTAATAATGATACTCTTATTAATAATACTTATACACGTCCCATAATGAAAGCGATAGTATTTTTCTAATGGTAATAGTCATGACTTGTAATATTGAATCTAGTCTCGATAATAGGTACTATGACCTACCATGAGTTACAAAATTTTACAATTAGATCCAAACCTACTACATTACCTGCGTTTAGGGTATTGACCTAGAGTTTAGACCACTTAAGTCTAGGACTTCAACTTAGAGTTTGTGTCTAGATTAGATTTTTGTATTTCAATGCTAGTTGATGTAAAATTAGCTACCATGTTAATTTTAATAACTATAACATAAGTATTAACATTAATGGTATAATTAATATTAACTCATCATGGTAATAATAATCATTCTGGTGGTCGAAATCAATACACTCATACTAATAATGGTAGCGTTTAAGAGTGACAACCAAAGCACTAGGAAATAATGGTGTTATTATTATTATTATCTATCTACAATACTATTATTAGTATGGAAGATTTTCTAATGGCTATTCTTATCTACCACTAATAATCTAAACCATGATACCAACAATGCTAATGGTAGTTAAAAGAATCTCAAAATGGAGGAAGACGTGGACTCACCTTAGTCGACTCAGTTCGAGTCGAGTTAACTCGACTGTGACTTGGGGCTTAACTCTCTCTCTTTCTCTTTCTTTCTCTTCCCTTCCATGTTTTTTCATACTCTCCTACTGGGATCTCAGCAAGAGTAGGACCAAACCCACTAACTCTGTGACTTAGTAGTGAGTTGAGACAATCCAACTTAACAGTGAGTCAGTCCACTTCCTCACCCTTTCCTTTTTCCTCTTTATTCTCCCTCTCCTTAGTTCCTCTTCTATTTCTTTTCTCCTCCTTTCTCAGCTGTTGTTGGGGGTCCAGCGATGATAGCTGAATCTCCAGGGACGGTTTAGCTAGCACAACTTGACTCGGCAGCGAATCGCGATGTGGGGTGGCATCAGCTCCATTCCACCTCCTCTCGATTCCTCTCCTCTACTTTTTATGTTCCTTTTTTTTTCCTACTATATTTCCCAAAAATCCCAGCCATCATGCTGGCTTGAAACGGGTCAAGCCGGATGGGTGCACACAGCAGCCACAGTAACTCTCTCTCTCTCTCTCTGTAATTTTCTTCTCTTTTTCTTTTTTTTCTTTTTTTTTTTTTTTTCTCCTCTTCCTATCACTTTTCTTTTCTCTCACTCTCCCTCTTTCCCTGCTAGAGAGGCCCAACAGTGGACGCTGAGCTTGGCTTGGCTCTGTCCAGACTTTTCTTGGTTGGGTTGCGGGATGCAATGGTGCAGTGTGGCACCAACCTGCACTAACTCCCTCTCTCGTTTCTCCCCCCTATTCCCTCTCTCTTCCTTTCACCATTTTCCTTCTTCGTGGAGTTTTGCAGAGCTCCAGACTCAATCCGAACTCAAGCATCTAGCAGTAAAGTGTTGGCGTGGGTCGCAGCAGCGGTGAAGGAGAAGATGGCTGTTAATGGCATCTTCTCAACGGGGGCTTCTGCCTCCCATCTGATCCTTCCAGACAGTCCTAATGGACCCTAGGAAGCTTATGGATAAGCTTCTTCGAAGCTTTAGGAGAGATTGGATGGCGGGTTTGCATGGAGAAGAAAACGGCCCGGTTTTGGTTGCAGCTACAGAAATGGACGAGGGGGTATGTTTGCTCGGTTCCCACCCCTTCTTATGGTTTGCCCTAATGTTGCTGGACCGTCGGATGGTAAACAAGGACTCGGATGAGGGCTGGCAAAAACTATGTTCTGTTACAGTTAGTTTTTAGCAAAATCAGATGTGGTTTTCTTTGTTGGGAAAGCCCTAAATCAAAGGGCTAGGATTTCTGTAACAGCCCGAATTTTTGCCAACCTGGAATTAGACGTCCTTAGGCAATGAGCCGCTCCTAACACCTTATTATCTTGTCAGAACTGAATCCCACAGTCTAAAATCACTTCTGAACCCATTTCCTTCACAAATCCAACCCTTCACCACCTTGTTCTTTCAATTTTCCTAAGTACTTTCACCCTAGACACTATCTTAAGCTAGTTAAGTATTATAACTTGGATCACCTTATATATAAACTACAAAGGCCTGAGTACCACCTCGACCAGAAATCACTTAGGATTAAATCCTTTAGAAATGGGACAAAGTAACTAAGTGCTAAACCAGATTAGCTACAAAATCCATTTGAATCGCTTTAAATACGATCTGCAAGACCCAAAACTTGTAGAATCATTGACGCTAAGTTACCCTAAAATCTAGGATTAATCTCATTACCCGGCTGCTCTCGGGAGCATCTCGAAACTCCGTATCAGATCTGGACCGCACATCGGGAGTCCAAATAATACGAAGTTAAGGACTTAGGACCGCCTCGCTGGGCTTGACAACCATCTCCGAAATCAAATCTAGATAGTGTCCCAGCGCTATTCGCTTGAGCTCGGAGTGAAGAGTGTGAGAAATAAGAAATTAATTTAAAATAAAATATCTCAAATAGTAATCTGGCACCTCTCGCTTGCTGATCAGTTTTAAGCAACCAGACCGTCAGAATCAGACCAAATTACACGCTTAGATCAGGAGAAATTTCATACACATATCCATGTACTTGGAATCTCCAATCGAGATCCGCTGACCGTTAAATTGAAATTGGTCCGCCACGCGTGATCTGAGATCCTTACTGGAACGAAAACTTAATAGAACCTAGATCCATAGTTTGTGAGCTTAAGTCCGACCGTTGGCTCAAGGAGGCCTGCTTTACTGTATTAATATAATATATATGAATAAAATACTTAGTTGGCGAAAGGACTCGCCATAATACATGATTTGCTAATATACACTATGTATGTAGAAATAGTGTATTCTAGAAAGTACTGTATATGTATAAATTTTGGAGATGTGTTTGCCATGATTATTTGCTGTATGCGTATATTATATATGCGTAAAATACTTGCTTGGCGAAAGGACTCGCCCTAATACATGTTTTGCTATTATATACTATGTATGTTGTAATAGTGTACTCTAAGTGTTTGTGAAAATGCTTGTGCGAGTAAGTGTGTGGATGATGGTGCCTTAGGTAGCTGTTGAGATGGGATTCTCAACTACCTTAGAAACATGTATGATTTCCCCCATGTGGGTTGTTCACTTTAACCACTTATTTATGAAATATATGTGTTTGTATTCCTGTTTATATAGTACTTCATAACATGCTTTATAACATGCTTTATAATATGCTTTATGATATGCTTGTTAACATGCTCAATTGATTGTATGATTTTATTTATGTAAGGCGTATGTTTAAATTCATGTTTATGTTGTATGATCCGTCATGGGTGATGGGGGAGTGGTGTAATGAATGCGTGTAACAGCCCTGACAGCCCTAAATAGTTAATACCAGACTTTGATTGTATGATTTGAATCTTGATCCACTACTGCTTTATCTATCTGCAATTGATTGTGTTTAAGGCTATGATTATAGTCCAGACAATCAGTACCAGAATTGAATTTGTGGCTGTGATTCATTTGCCACGTGAGATGTGTTCGATGAACTCGAGTCGTACTTCGATTGGAGATAGTGGTTGGCCACATGAAGTGCTTATGCACTTCATGTCATTCAACTTGTTGTGCGCTCGAGCTAGCCGAGCTCGTCAAGCAACCCGCTCTGTCTTATGTATGTTCACCATGTTTGGACGCCACTGCTTGAACCTAGGGTACCAAACTTACCAGTGAAATCCCTTTTAACCATGGTACCTCAATCCGCTAAGACTCATGAGCTAGGCATGGTGGTATGGGATATCGTGGTCGAGCTGTCGGCCTACGCTGGGCCCACGTGCCTCCTCGTAGTGACCAGTGAGCAACCAGACTCGTGAGCCGATTATGATGGTATGGGACACTATATTCGTGCTGTCAGCCTACATTGATAAGGTGATGGGGGAGTGGTGCAACGAATGCAAGCAACAGCCCTGACAGCCCTTTGTAGTGACCTCGAGCATACTCTGAAATTGCGGTGAGCCTTAGAGTTTTGCCGCAGTGTATAGAGTATGAACTATGCCTGTTTCTGTATAGTGATGAATCGTTAAAGAGGTGATGGGGGAGTGGTGTAACCTTTGTGCGTAAAGCCCTGGCAGCCTTTGCAGTGACCTAGAAAACACACCATCGTCTGAGATTAACTAGGACTGACGACCCTAGAATGGATCATGTTTGGGAATGATACAAGGGAGGTATCTTAGTTTCCCAATCCTGCTGTTTGAAATGGACTAATAAATACTCGGTAATCATGCTCATCATGCATTGCATGTGCCTGGAAGATGTGGAGCACTGAGGGATAAAAGCATGCCGTGAACATAAGATGGTGTCGCACGAGGGAGGGTGTGGTGAGGGCATACATCATGACTGCATTCATACTTGCATTAATAAGAGTAGTTAGGAGTATTTGATTTTACTGCTTTATCATTACTGCTTGACTGAATTGATAACATGTTAACCTATGCTTTATTGTTCCACTGAGTTGTTCACTCACTCCCACATTACAGGACGGTGTTTGCAACACCAACCAGATTTGTTGAGTTTCAGATGATGGCGATGCTTATGAAGCAAAGCCGGACTACTACTATGATGTTGAGGAGGAGTTCTCCTACATATAACCCTCTGACAGGTCTATGAAGACCTGGTAATGTATTGACGGAGCTATGGTACTTGGGATAGAAGACATTACACTTCCTCACATTTGGTAAATTTTATAATTGTACTTGTAATTATTTAACCTGGTAACTTTATCACATTCTGGAGACTCACCACAGTTTTTATATTTTATATGTCTATCACAGTCTTCCGCTTGCAATTTAACTGTCTCTGGAGTATGATATGCTGTTTTGGCTTAATTTCACTCATGTTCAATGCACGAATACAGTCAACATTCAATCATCATTCATTTTATTGTATAAATGATGTTCTGGAACTCGGGAGTTGAGTTTATGCTCGACCCCTGATTTTTGGGATGTTACAATTTCAGGGAATGAAGGGCTAAAAATTAGGGAACTAGGATCGTGTGGATCGCTGAGATGGAATGAAGATAGGTTTCCATTTTTGGAAAAGTTTGAGTTTTTGGGACCTATTTGCACCTCGAATTGTGTCCACGCACACGTGCAAATTCATGTGAGACTCGGGGGTTTTTGTTGCACGTTTGTCCACTGTTAGATGGATGGTTCGAATGGTCCAGATGGACCGAGCAGGTGGGCCACTGATCAAGGGAAATGGACGCTCGTCCGTCCGCTGTTAATAACAGCGAGAGAGAGAAATCTCTCTTTTTATTGAAAGGGTGGGCCAATGCCTCCTGACTGAACCCTCTGGTCTGGTGTATGGCAAGTGCACCACCCCTGGAGCATACACAACAGCTTGTGGGGTCCACTTTGATGTTTGTGGGAAATCTACTCCATCCATTTGGTTTCACAAGTCTAATTAGGGCCTTTGGCCAAGTGTCAGGCAACTCTGAGTTTTAGGTGGCCATATGGGTTGATTCCTAGCCCTAACAGTCGCTTTCCATTGATCTAGTGGTTAGATCGTCCCGAGATTGAACGTTGACGGTTAAAAGGGTTCAAGGGTCTATTTAAGGCTTTCATCATGCATTATTAACTAACACTAATATTAATATGGATTTACTCATATTTAAAGTAATTAAAAACTCATATATTTATAAATATAATTTCTAATATTAACATGTTGTTAATCACATATTTATTAATATATAATTTCTAATATAAAATATCATATTACACATATGTATGGACTGAAAATTGTACAATATCATATTTATATGCACATTGTTAAATAAAATAAAATTTTAAAATGTCTAATGATGAATTTTTTTTGTATATATATTTATGGAAGATATTTAATACTACATTTATAATTCAATTACATACTGTAAAATTATTATCTATCATGTTTAGTTAATATAATTTTATTTTCATAATATTTTATTTACATTAGATATATATATATACTCTTATTATAATATGTTTTCATACACTTCTATATGATAAGTAATTTATCAAGATACAGCTATAATTTTTCTGATCTATGTTTGTGTAAAATATAATAAATAAAATAAATATACTTATTAAATATTATGTGACTACTGGATGGTTTGTCTCTAAGATTAACGGATGGAAGTTCTGATACACAGGTGCAGACTGTTTTCAATGGTCAGATTTAAATTAGGATGAACGTGAATGTTCACTTATGTTAGAGTTGTATTTATACTAGGTTCGGTTATATGGTAACACCCGAGTACTGGAAAGTACGGGGTGTTACAATCTACCCTCCTTAAAGAGAATTTTGTCCCCAAAATTCAGTGTTTCTAGTATGATTAGGGACGATGATAATTATCATTATTTTCCTATATGTACAATCGTATGCCACTAAGCGCCCAAAACTGAGGTCGTTACATGAGCCGTATAGAATCTAGCTTGAGCTAGCTGGGAAGGTGTTTGTCCCCTCTGATGTCCCTGGTGCTGCTGATGCCTCTGCGGCTCCATGTACCGCTGTCTCTCCTGCTGCTAGGGCCTCGACGACTGAGGTGGCTACGGTCGCTACTAATGGGGTCGCTGCTACGCTGGGGCTACTCCGGCCCTCTCGGCTGCAGCAAATGAGGGCGGGGGCACTCATGTACGCAGTGCCCTGTCCCACCACATCTAAAACAAGTCCTTGAAAATGGCTGTTAGGGTTGTGTTATAGGTGTCGATGGTGCTGCTGGTATTACTGGTGCTCTAGTGGACTGGTGGGTCCTGTATCTCTACGGTCGTCGATGCTACTGGAGCTACTCGAGGGGACCTGCCTCTTTTGACCCCTCCTCTGATCTTGATCGCTCTGCTCGCTAGCCCACTTAGTCTCATAAATCTGAGCCCTCTGCACTACTGCTTGAAAGATCAGGAGCTCATACCCAATAACACGACATCGAAGACCATAATACAACTCGTTCTCAAAACGGCAGGCCTTCCGCCCCTCATCATCAACCAGATACAGTGCAAACCTCGATAGTGCCACAAAATGGGTCGCGACTGTGCCACAGACATGTCCCCCTGCACTAGAGTCTCAAAATCTAATGCTTGCTGATGACAAATGTGGTCAGGGAAATACTGCTACTCAAATCGGTCAATGAAATCCTCCCATGTTCAGACATAATCAGGCCCTGTAACATGGGTAATGGAGGTCCACCAATGCTCGACCTCTCCCTGAAGAAGAAATATGGCCAACCAAACTCACTGTTGGGTCGTACATGTCATAGTATCAAAAATCTTTTCCACATCAGAGTGCCACCTCTCGGCAGCAGTCGGATCAGGCTCGCCCTGAAAATGCGGAGGATCGAGCTATCAAAACCTCGAAGTAGGGCACTTGCACTCTCCTGCTCAGCCTGGGTTAGCGATACAACTGGGTGCTGACCTTGTCCCTGAAGTGCGGCTATCACAGCCTATAACATCTGCTGTAATTGAGAGGTACTCACAGGCACGGTCGAATCCACACCAGTCTCAGGTGGAAGAACGACATCCTCAGGCTAGGGAGCAAGGATCTCTGAGGATGGAACAAGAGCGGCAGGTGGTAAAGAGGGAGCCTCAGGTGGTGGAGCGAGAGTTGATCGGGTCACTCACCTATGCGACATGTCCTATAGGAAGAATAAGGACGCCAATTAACCTTGAGAATCGTACGTTAGGGAACTTAATCGGAAGGTTACGCACTCGGAGCCTAATCGTCCTAACCTCCTAGCAAACATGTGATGTAGTTCTCGGTTATTCCTAATTTATGCTCTGATACCAACTTTTGTCATGCTCTGAACTCGAAAACTAGGCTTACAAAATTTTCGATCGCCGAATCCGGGGCCAACAGCCTCCATAGTATCCCATTCTCGGCTCCCAGCACTCATACACCAGGTTCCGATCTTAGGATGCTACAAGGAGGATTTCAAATTATCAAATTGATTTGTAATGAGCATAACCATAAGCATAACCCACAAATAATAACTATAAGAACACCATCACAAAATACACTATGATAAAAAAAATTTGAGTACAATGTGTTTGAAGGGAAATACAAGATAATGCAAATAACGGAAACTCTTGAAGCTCGACTGTATGCTCCAACTGTAGCGAGACTACGGCTGCATCCTGGCGTCACCTATATGCATCAATCATGCATAAGCTTATAGAAAGCTCAGAGGGTAGTGTAAGTGTGTGCGGAATATAAGAGTGCTGAGAATGCAAGGTCAGAGTAATACGTAATCATGTTGATAGGTACGTAAATGCAATCAGCCGTACCAAGGCGATGTGGTACAGAACATGAATGCTATCGGCCATGTCAAGGCCATGCGATGCAAAGTGTAAGTTAAGCATGCCAATCCTCATCCACATATCAATGCAGCTCCTCACTAGAGCATCAAATCAGTACGGTTCTCAGTTTGGATAATCACCGTGTTTTAGTACACTCCAAATGGCACTGCCTCTCTCCTAGCCGCACAGTCCAAGTGAGCTAAGAAACCTTACTATCCGCCTGGCCAATAGTCTGCCAATACTTATCCGACATGTCAATAGCGGATCCATTCACGAGCTAGTCAAACTTAGCCTAGTAATGCCCCTACGCTCGGGTGGGAAGGCCATACCCCTTTTCAACCGACCATGATATCAATGCGACATATCAATGCGACATCTCAGTTTCAACCGAACATGAATCCTATCGGCCATGTCAAGGCCATGCGATGCAAAGTGCAAGTTAAGCATGCCAATCCTCATCCACATATCAATGCAGCTCCTCACTAGAGCATCAAATCAGTACGGTTCTCAGTTTGGATAATCACCGTGTTTTAGTACACTCCAAATGGCACTGTCTCTCTCCTAGCCGCACAGTCCAAGTGAGCTAAGAAACCTTACTATCTGCCTGGCCAATAGTCTGCCAATACTTATCCGACATGTCAATAGCGGATCCATTCACGAGCTAGTCAAACTTAGCCTAGTAATGCCCCTACTCTCGGGTGGGAAGGCCATACCCTTTTTCAACCGACCATGATATAGTGAGAGACACGGCCTCCTGGTATTCGGCCCTCATGCGCTCATGAGTCCACTCGGTCTCAACGTTAGAGTCATCCTTTAGTACCATCGGGTTTAGGGATTTTCACCCAGGGACATCTATGGCGCCTTGATGCTATAATTAGTATTTCCGATATTCAATCCTACTATGCATGATGTGCCTGTGGAGGTCATAACCCTAATGTCGCTAGGGCGTATAGTAATCATGTCATACAAATGCAAAGTGCATGAATCACACTATCAGTCATGCAACAATCTTACGTATACTGCACACTCATGAAGGGCAACTCCGTCTATTAGGGGGCCTATAAACAGTCTGCACTATGGCATATGCAATGACCAATCACATCTCATAACAAACATATAGATGATGCATACGAGCATGTATCATAACAAACTACAGATGATGCGTATGGGCATGTATCATGATGTTATGCTGTCATAATCTCATAATCGGCAATGGTAGCTGGTATAGGCAATCGGCACCAATAATCGACATCAATAATCAACTTTGGCGCGAGGCGGGGTCTATAGATAGATGGCCAATGATGGACCGATTAAAATCAATGAGGTCCAAGCGTTTGGGTTAACCCACTAGAGAATGGTGAGGAAGGGCATAACAAGGCCTAAGGGAATGTCACAATGTGGATGTCAAACCATCATTGCCCATCAATGTGGACCTTTAACCAACATTACTCCCAAGGAATGACACTTATAGGGCCAATTGGGTAGGGGTCCATGGCCGAGCACAAGGGCCTAATATACATCATCATGGCCTTAGTTATATAAAATGGGTCGAATCAACCAAATGAACCAAATCAAGTGGGCCAATACAAATGGGCCGATTATGGGCCTCATACGTGGACCTCATATATAACAATTGGGTTGCACTGCTTGGGCCTCGTATGCATCAAATGGGCCATGTATCTGGGTTTAACAATACAAACAGGTGGGCCACGCACATGGGCTAAAATTCATCATGATGGCCTCATGAATAGGCCGCACCAATGGTCCTCGAGTGGGCTTAGACCACACCAAAATCATTTCAATAGTTGTATGCATAACATGTTCATCAATGCACACTAATAATCCATTGAGCACATGGCCCATTAATGAAGACCATCACTACCCAAGCATTAACCATATAGATCAGCACCATCCAAACATTGTCCAGGTGCGCCAGAACCATTCAAACATTTTCCAACAGTGGGTCCCACCATCAGGATGGTTGGGATGTAGATGTACATCACGTGGGAACCATGGAATTTGTTGACGTTAATCATCAAGTGGGTCTCACCATCTGCACAGCTTGGAAGTACAAATACATCACGTGGATCCCATAGAACTTCCTGCCGTTAATCGGCAGGTGGGACACACGTCCCTGACAGATGGACGGTCAGTTAAAAGTGATGAACGGTGTGTATATAACACACACACACAATCAACCCACCGTCTCAGCCCATGGACGGTGGGGATATACAACATATATCAAGGTGGGTGCCAGGTGTGGCCCATTGCAACTTGCTGCAGATGGCAGCGTCTGGCTGGTTACTGACCAGTGCACGCCAACCATCTATTTTCAAAATAGATGGTCCCCACCTTGGATGGAAGGTGTGGATTTCATCTCATACTTCATGGTGGTATCCCAAGGAACCTACTGATGTACAGCAGCTAACAGCCGCGTGGATTACTGGCCCACCATCATATATTAATAATATAATATTAGTATATTATATGCTACATTTACTAAAATATAATATTATATTATATATATACATACGTGTGTGTGAGAGATAGTGAGGTGCCAGTAATATTAGCGCCTAGATGGACGGTTGATGGTGATTGGAAGGTTGAGATGAGAGATGAGAAGGTGGGCCACACTTAGTATTTGGGAGAGGGCTTGGATGTTGGAGCTCTCATGGATTTAGGAAATTTACTAGAGAATGAGAGAGATAGTGAGGTGATGGATTGATATGGGATGGGTGGAATGGGTGTTGTAAGGAGAGATATGGGTTGGGTTGAAATTTTGGTAAACGAGGAATGAGTTGAGAGAGAGAGAGAGAGAGTTGACTTTAGGAATGGGAAGGGATGAGTTGTTGTAATTAAGGTATGGCTTGTACTTGACATTGATTGATTGATTGATTCATGGGACATGTTATAGACATTCCCTCGAAATTTACAACACGCGACATTTCTTCAAAACGAACATGAGCCCATATATTCTGGCACGGGTATCGAATCGGTGCACGAATCGTGGCGTTGGAACCTCGCCGACGGCGCGGTCGCTAGGGTACAAGTTTTGGGTTGAGTCGACTCAGGTTTGTAGGACTTAGCTTAGGATCACGTGCAAACATCGGACATGGGTCGAGGCTTGCCAGAATTTGACTTGAAGGACCGCGGAAGCCTACAGAATGGTACAGATTAAGATACAGGTCTTATAATCTACCTCCCGACTCTGATTGTACATCAGTTGGTCTACGTCATTCATACATCCAGGGATCTTCACCTGCCCTATCCTTAGATCATAAACATGGTATGCAACGCCATCAGTTTAACAATGACCAGTGATCTGGAACTTTCCCTCCAAGTCTTTAATAAGAACAACATTCAAAGGATGGATTTGAAGTTCCACAAATATCCGGAGGATCCAGAGGAAGGCATACAAGAAGAAGGAGTAAGAGGTGATGGTGACACTCCCACTGAAGGGACTGAGACGCTGGAGATGAAACTCCTGGACCCCATCAAGCACCGTCGACATCAATTCCCGGGCATACTAAATGATTTAAGCTCTATCAGGATCAGATTAGAGCAATTCAGTGGGATGTCTCCCAGTTCAGGGAATCAATGAACGAGAGGCATACCATCTTGAAACAGTTGGTCCACAGAGTGCAAAAGACTGTACAATAATTGGTTGATCCGATGACTTGCCGTCGAGACGACATGGCGTTATCCTCCTTTGCTCCATAGTACTGGTTTTTTGGACATTATCACATACACCTCTCTCCTATTTCTACGTATGAACATTAGTATGTTTTTAGATGTTCTACGCTCTCATGGGTGTATGTGATAACTCACTAATCTACACAGTCTGACGTTTTTTTTTTTTTTGATTGTATATGCCCATGGTTGGGCTAAATACTGATGGTTATATTTGGTTGCCCATGAATGGGGTTGTTAAGTGGGTTGTGTCTCGATAACTGTTTATCTACTGCCAATCTTGGGCAGTTGATTTTTGGATATTGTTGCATAAGCTGGATATAATTCACACTTATGCCTTACAGATCCCCTGGTTTATCTAGTCTCTGAATGCATGTGATTTCTTTTAATGATTATTCTATCTGCTATACCACTGCTCTATATCATTTGTTATGCATACATAGCCACTGAAAATGATGTCTGATTAACCTGATTTGATTATTATACATCTATCATTTATATATGTATGCTCTCTGAATATTGGTTCTCCCAAATACTTTAAACTTTAGTCAATATCAACTGCTATATTTATCTTTATCAATGACTGACAAAAAGGGGGAGAACAGTTCAAACACCCTGACAGGAAATGTGAATTTTCTTATGTATGGTGTTGCAGGTGTTAGGAGGAGCAACTACACCAAGATAGGGGGAGTTTGAAGTCAAAGGGAACAACTTCTAAATGTGTTATGTATATGACATTGTTAACATTGTACAATTGTGTAAAGAACATGTACACACAATTTAGGATGTCAGTATAGAAGTTGTTGTAGGGTATTTTGGTATTTTCTCACGAAATTGACAAAGGGGGAGATTGAAAGTGCCCTGGTTTGTCAATTAGCATGAGTGTTGAGTCAACTAGACGGCAGAGCCTCATAAGAAGATCGTCAAAGCGTCTGTGTCAACAGGATGTCTTCCTAAACTCAACAGGTAAATTTAAGCCTCACATCCCTTGTCCCAAAGCACCAAGTAATTAAAACAAGTTAGAACATCATAGGGTTTAAGTTAAGAAAACTTTTTCAAAATCAGAAAATCTCTAAGTTTTCTTGATTTGTCGATTTTATCGATACACAGCTCGATGTGATCGGCCTGCACCGTCAATGTCCTCGATGACAAATCGATTACATCGGAATGAGGACAAAAGTGTCCAGCAACCACATATATATCTGGACAGATTTATCGATGTATCATTATACCATTTCGATCTCATCAGTATTTGAATCTCGAGTCCATCGAAGGTGACTCGAAAATATCGACAGGCAGATCTCCGATGCCCTTGTTTTCACTTAAGAATATCATGTGCATTGATATATCGAAGCCCTCATCGATATCATCAAAATTCAAATCTCGATGACATTGGAAGGCTCTCGATGATATCGGTCATGGGCACGAAGATTTCCAGCAAAATATTTCAGGATAATTTATCTATGATCAAGGGTCACTCAATAGAATCAATATTCAAATATCGATAATATCGGTACAGTTTCGATGGCATCGAACAGGGACAGAGATTGTCCAGCAAGCTTAAACGAAAATCTCTTGAATTTATTGATGCCTCGACATAGCTATTGATATCATCGACATTTAAATTTCGATGACTTCGAAGGTCCCTCGATCATTCTTATAAACCTGAAATATTTTAAAGTAAGTCTCTCTCATTTTCAAATGTCAAGGAATCGAACCTCACATTGATGAAATTGGAGTTCAAAATCTGATGACATCGACATGTGTTTCGATTCCCTCGACCAACTGGCAATAGGTTTCAAAAGCACATGACATTTGAGTTTATGTCATCGAACGGTCCGTCAATGCTATCGAGAGTATACGCTCGATGATATTGATCCCGCTCGATGATATCGAACTCTGTCATAAATGTGACCGTTTTATATCCGTTGGAACCTTTTGCATATATAAAGAGGACTTATCTATTATTGTTGGTAGAGAAAGAAGAGAGTGCTTTTGAGTGATTTACCTTAGATCATAGACCCAAAGCCTTTTCTCTCAGGGAAGTTCATCCTCCAATCTACCCTCATCATTGATATTCAATAGAGTGGATTGGGGAATGAACTTCCGCATTCAAGGATCCTTCAGCTACTACCTTAATGGAAAATCATTAAGCTGGCATGCCATAAATGCATAGATGATCGAAATCACTCTATCTTCCTCATAGGAAAACATTCTGTAGAGTGGGATTCTGTCTTCACTTTGACCCAACCCGAAGCCTTGTATTGGTACATCATATGTGTTGCAGATCAAGGAAGCAGAAGATTCTTCATCAACAAAGGAGGAGATCTTCGACAATGTGCTGAATGGGACTCATCCACTTATTTATAAGTTATTAGAGTCCAGAGGACACTTGTGATCATTCCTTTTAGGATTGGGTCTAAGGTGTTTCTCACCCTTTCAAGCCCTCATAGGAGGCCTCTGGCGGGATTGTACGTGGTGGGTGTGTTGTGTTGACCCTTGCTCTATGGAGAGCATAAACAGTTAGGTTCCTTGTGAGGATCCTTGGCCAGTGTGCCTAAAACCGGGTGCTATATATTGACCCTTGCTCAGGGAGTATAAATAGAGGTTTCTTATGTGGATCCTTGGCCAGTGTGCCTAAAACCGGGTGCTATGTGAGCATAAATAGTCAACCTAAGAGTCGGTTGTAAAGGTTGAAGGTGAACCTGATTTAAAACCTTAGGTTTGAGGTGAATCACTATGAAACCTCCTTAGTGAAATCCGGCACACTCAAGGGTTGAGTGCGTCTATCGGGAGTGGAGTAGACAAGTAGTCGAACCACTATAAAAATGACTATGTTTGTGATTGTTCATTATCTTTGATTACTTGTTTGATTTCATTAACTGTCTTCATAACTGCTCACACTTCACACACAGTCACATCCATCATTAACTATAAATCATTTCATGTTTATCATTTAAATAGTTTTGTGATTAAATCCTTAATTTGGCTTCGAAGCCATTTGAGTTACTCTGATGATATCCTGATGCTTTTCATGCCTATTTACTCAAGATAAGACTAATAGGATTTTTAGTAAGCATAAACTTTTAAAAAGTCCTATTCACCCCCCTTTAGGACATATTGGCATATTCTTACTTCAACTTAAGCATTCTTTACCGCTATTTCAGAGGCTACGGCCCTGATGTCACTAGGGCATATAGTAATCATAATAACACAATACGAGATGCATAAGTCACATAGTCTAATCATGCATCAATCCTGCAGATATCGTGTGTTCATGTGGGGTAACTCCGCCTATCAGGGAGTCCGATGAACAACCTGCCTTATGGCATATGTAATGGTCATCCACATCTTATAACAAACATGCAATGACACGTATGGGTATGTATCATGATGCTATGCTGTCACATTCTCATAATCGCTATCGATAACCGGCATCGATAATCGGCTTATCAAAGGGTCTAAGAGAAGGTCACAATGAGGACACTTAACCATCATTGACCATTAATGTGGACATTTAACCAACATTGCTCCAAAGGAGTGGCCCACATAGAGCCAAACATATAGTGGGCCCATGGCCTCACAGAAGGACCTAATACACATCACACTAGGCCATAAATACATCACATCGGCCTCATCAATGGCCACATACAATTATAATGGACCACATACAAGTCTTAATGGGCCACCTATAATCACAATGGGCCACATACAATCATAATGGGCCACATACAATCTCAATGGGCCTTACATAAGGGTCTCATACATTAAGTGGGCCGTATCGGATGGGCCAAAAATACACCACTATGGATGGGCCTAACACACACCACTATGGGCCACTCACACGGGCCTAATACACATCACTATGGGCCGCATCACATAAGCCTAACACTCATCGCTATGGGCCACATCACATGGGCCTAACACACACCACTATGGGTTGCTCACACGGGTCTAACACTCATCACTATGGGCCACATCACATGGGCCTAACACTAATTGTAACACCCCGAATTTTGAGGGTCGAGCAAAGCTCTACTCCCGTGATTTGGAACATCACTTATGTCTTGTGGATGATGATATTTAGATTTCTTTCATGTTAATGAGTTAAGCGTCCATGGGATTATATTAAACAAACATCATACTCCAGATTTAATGAAGTTAAGCAAGTGCAAAATTCTAAAACATGTTTGTATAAGTATGCGGATGTTTCACAAGGTTTCTTCTAGAGTATGATTATGTAACCGGGTTCAATATATACATGTATCATTTCAAAATGAACAAAAGGTGGAAATATAAATGTGTCCAACTAAGCCTAGATGCCCTAGTGATCCCTACGTAACAGTACATAGCCTAGATCGGTTCGTCCGAGAGTTGGAAGTAGGAGAATTCCTCCTCCTCATCCAAGAAGCCCTACTCCATTGCATAGAAGTCATCCGTACCTGCATCTACATTAGAGTCTGATTGGTGTTTTAAAACACTGTCCCGGGGTGGGAGTGAGTGATCAACTCAGTGGTTCTATAAGGCAAAAGTTACACATGTCATCAAATCAATCAAAGCAGTATTGATAAACCAATCATAACAATCACTTCCTAACTTCTCTTTTTAATGCAGGAATGGGGTGCAAGTAATGATGCATGCCCTCACCCATCAATGCTCCCTCAACATGCGACCCTGACCACCTATTTCGCATATGATAACACTTCATTGTGCAATTCTAACACCTTTTTGGCACATCCTAACTAATGCAGTGTGATGCATGGTCGTGTTAGCCAAGTAATTAATTATGCTCATTCATACAGTGGGTTTGGGAAGCTAGGGTACCTCCCTTTTTAATATTGACCCAAATCAAACAGTTGACATCGGACAACTGCAATGGTCCTACTCCTATGTTCTGAATCCATCTAGGTTCATCATTCCTAGTTAAATGCATACAATAGGCAAGTTGCAAGAAGTTCTGCTCGTGGTCACTACGGGGAGGCTCGTCACCCCACCGTAGGCCGACAGCACATACATGGTGTCCCATGCCACTATGCCCAGCTTACGAGTCTTGAGGATCATGGTACCATGGTTAAAGTGAATCTTTACATTGGTGAGGGGTACCTTAGAGTCAAGCAGTCGCATTCATACATGATAAACATACAATAGGTCAATTGGTTCGTTAGGTAAGCTCGATTGGTACGAGTACATGCTAACTTAATCGACATAGAGCGCGTAAACAACCCTTGTGGCCTAGCCACTGTCAACAATCATCATGCGACTCGGATTCATCGAGTTTACCCAAGGTGGCAAGACTAATTCGGCCGCCCAAATAAGGACTTTTACCAATTGCCTGGACTACGTTTGTAGCCTCAATTCTACTCAAATATGGCTAACAACCACGTGTAATATTTATCCCAGTATTCAACAAACAATCCATGTGGATTTCTCATGTGGGCATTTTATCAAACACATAGACCATGCTAATATAACATGCATTTATCAATTGATTTCATAGAGGAAAATATACATACACATAAAACAATGAAGAATCCTACCTTAATACTCGTAGTAAACACAATTCATCAACAATTTCTCATTTAGTCAATTTATCAAACACATAAACTACGTTAGCTACAACATATGTTTTATTAATTCTTTATACAAAGAGATCTACATGCATATGACAATGATGAATCCTAGATTAGTAATCATGACAAGCATAAATCATTTTTCAATTGATCATTTAAACACTTCAACAAACACATAGATTGCATCATTTACTTATTACAGTTCACAGCTGTATCTCATACAGAAATCGGCGTATCTAAGACAATATGGTAGCAATCAAGACCAACATAAATCATTAGCTGACATGAAAGCATTGATAAACCATAACTTAAGCGTTTATAGTCCACACCTTTCGTTAGTACTCTTGACTCGGACTCTGTCCAAATTCTACATTTCCAAAAATGGAACGTCGGGCACCTAACTGAAGAAACCGGTTAGCTAAGTTGACGTAAAACTATCCGAGAGTTCTACATCGATATTAGGGTTGGTATTTCTTACCTGAAATCATAGCCAAAAGAGGTTTGGTAGCGCAACAGGGAGATGATTAGGCACGTGGATTCGTGGGAGAAGATTTTTGTAGCAATCCCCCAAAGTTCTCCTTCTCTCTTTCCTCTTTTCTCCTCTTTTCTCCTATCTCCCTCTAGGGTTTGTGAAATTCGTATATGGGAGAAGGGGTGAAATGAGGGCTTTTTATAGCCTCAGATGTGATCTAAATGGCCCAAGGTCACTTTGTACATGGTTTATACCCTTGTGCAGCTATTTATGACGAACAGGGCTCATAAGGAGGCCCATGACTCATCTACGTCATAGGGTACGCTCCCTGACAATGGGTCCATGATTGGACATGATTTCAGTGTGATCGGATAAGCAGATTGACCGTGGAGAAGCTGTATCAGATCAACGGTCATACGTATCCAATCAAGGCCATGGTTATACGGATAGGTGCAGGAAAATTTTCTTTTCCCATGGGTGAAGTTTGGTCACAAACTAACGGTCCAAATTCTTCAACTTTGCGTGAGAACGAACGCCGCAATTCACTTAAGTTTTAGTTCATTTTCTAAGGATATTCGTATTTCTCACACTCTTAACTCACGGCTCAAGTTGGACGTTTTTGGACACTATCTTGGCTTAATTCCTGTGATGGCTGTCAAGACCAGCAAGATGGACATAGTCCTATAAATTTGCGGTCATCGGACCCCCGACATGCTGTTTAGGTCCGTTACAGAGTTTCAATATACTCCCAAGAGCGACAAGCCCTTGGAATTTCTCTTAGGTCTTCAGGTGGCATTGAGCCAGCGGTACTCTTGATTTTAGGCCTTCTCGAATGTGAAAATGGTGGCCCAAACTTAATCCATAGATTACTTATCTAAATTTCATCTAAGTTATATAACCGGACGTGGTCCTTGGATTGTTCTGCCTGAGGTTGTACTCGATCTTTGTACAGATTTTTCCGAGACGTTAGAATCTACACCCCTTAAAGAAAATTTCGTCCCCGAAATTTGTACCTTTTCGTACTCCTTGAGGATTTGTAGGTAGTTCTTACGGACTTCATCTTTCATCTCCCAAGTAGCCTCCTCCTCATTGTGGTGTGTTCATAACACTTTCACGAGTGGGATGACCTTGTTATACAACACTTGCTCTCTCCTATTTAGAACATGTGTTGATCGCAATACATAGGTAGTGTCTTCCCTTAGTTATACTTGCTCCCACTTGATAATATGAGTAGGGTTAAGAGCATACTTCTTCATTATCGACACATGAAACACGTTGTGCACGCCTGCGAGTGGTGTGGGCAAGGCAAGATGGTATGCCACCACACCCACTCGGTCTAAAATCTGAAAAAGGGTTAATGAACCTCGGCGTGAGTTTCCCTTTTCTGCCAAAACGAAGTACTCCTTTCATTGGGAAAACTTTAAGAAATACATGGTCCATAACTTTAAATTCCAATTGTCTTCGTCTCATATCAGCATAGCTCTTCTGCCTACTCTACGCCGTAAGGAGTCGACGCCTGATAATATCGATCTTCTTTGAGGTTGCCTAAACCAGAGTTGGGCCAACCAAGCTCTTCTGGCTAACTTCCACCTAGCAATGTGAGGCCTGACATGGGCATCCATACAAGGCTTCATAAGGAGTCAGCCTGGCATAGACGTCCATACAAGGCTTCATAAGGAGCCATGCCAATGATTGCTTAGAAACTGTTGTTATAGGCAAATTCAGCATAAGGGAGGTAGTCATCCCAACTGTCCTTAAAATCAAGTACACATGCTCGTAATATGTCCTCGAGTATTTGATTCACCCGCTCCGTCTGCCCATCAGTCTGAGGGTGGAACGCGGTACTGAATTTCAGTTTCACCCCCATTGCCTCTTGGATTTAAGTCCAGAAAATAGACATGAACCGAGTGTCTCAGTCTGACATAATCTCTAGAGGAACTCCATGCAGTTGTACTATCTCCTTAATGTATAGCTTGGCTAGATCATCTGCCAAATTAGATACCTGAATCGGAAGGAAATGGGCCGACTTCGTCAACCGGTCCACAATCACCCAAATGGAGTCATGCCCCTTTCTCATCTTTGGTAACACGGAAATGAAATCTATAGTATGAAATCTCATTTCCATTCGGCTATGGGCATGGGCTGAAGTAAACCCGGGGGTCGACAGTGCTCGGCCTCCTCAGGTCTATGAGTACTTGCAAATGTGGGAGGATGGAGGCACTGAAAATGCTCAAACATGTTGCATGCGGCCGTTGCCCTGGTGGCCTGCATGGGTTGCATCGGCGGAGCCACATTCATATTTTGTGCGATGGCCCCCGCTATAGTTGTCAAGACCTATTGTTGTTGTTGCATCAAGAGCATCATCTACTCCAATCTGTCAAGGGGAGGGGCTGCATGAGGTATATGTGGCACATACGAAGACGCATGGTTCTGACCTCGAACCGGTGGTGCACTCAGCATTGGCCCATTTGTGGGGCCGGTAGCCAGTTGTGAATCCGGCATTGTCTCGCTACCTGGACCCAAACTAGGGCCCGTTTAGCTATCATTTCGGAGAGGGGCCCAGTCAACCAACCCCCAGGTGGGAGATGTGTCATGTTCTGATTAGTCTTGGGAGGCATTCCTTATATACAACATAAGGTGCAACATTTATGAAATTAGAGTGATATCGTACATTCATCATCAACTTTTTTCATACATTTCATGCATTACTAAAACAAATGAAGCTCCGTGCATTTCATTAAACAAAATTTATCATAGGTACATATGGTATAACATTACATGTACTATGACAGAGAATGCATGATGGCTAACTAAAGCAAAAGGATTTCATCATTTACAACCCCAACCAGTAAATTAAACATATCTAAGGCCATTACAAAAACAAAAATAAATACTAACTACACTACTAATCCTCTGATTCTGGCCAGGGCAGAGGTGTTCCTTTATCCAGCATGCACACAGGAGGGCTTTTAGGGTGTGGGATATCCTCTTGAACTTCTGCTTCAAATAGGCCTAGTTTTCCTCGATCTTGGCCAGACGGGCGTCATGGGCGGCCCGATCCTAGCGGTCATCATGAGCAGTGGGAGGCTCCCAGTTGGAGTCCTGATCCTCCCTTTCTTCTTCCCGTTCCTATTCCTCTCCTTCTTCATCTTCTTCTGTCTCTTCCTCTATCTCATCCCTGAATTCTTCAAGTCAGGCCTGGTGTTGTCTGAGACCTATTTTCATGTTGTTGAGGGTGGTCTCATTGATGAATGGATAGGGGCGAGATTTTTCATATGGAGCCTGAAGCCGAAATTGCGAGTAATCTTGCAAACCAGTCGACCAAATGGGAGGGATGAATCCCCCTAAGCAGATTGCACCGCCTTCACTATCTGAGTCAAGGCAAGAGTGGGCAGGTACACCTTCTCTTCCTGTCCAACTCGGTACAGGAAATCCACCATAAACTAGTGTATTCCGTGCAGTTGGTCCATCTAGGATACACGTTGTACGTGCATATATGGTGGAGAAGACGATAATCGTCGATCATGTGCGTCATTCTGAGGCTGTTCTCTCACCTCCACTCAACGAGTCGTCCGCAAAGGAAGCATGTGCGAGAATCTCTCTCCCATCCATCACTGAGATTCATCTCACTGGCATGCACAATGCCACGCTCAACTCCCATAATGCGGGCTATCATATCCACATTGACTCTGGTTTCTATTCTTTCTAAAGGAATAATAAACAGGAGAGGATCAAGAGTCGGGTCCTTTATATGCCCGTAGAAGTCTCGCACAGAGCCCTCACTAGCGTGTGTCTTACCTTCAAACATAGGATCCCATCCATTCTCCAGAAGGTGGTCGATCACCAGGTATATCCCAAACAATTTCTCATTCACATGAGCTTCAAAAACAACTTTATAATGACGGAACTAACCGAGTTCAGTGCCCTCAAAAACAACTTTATAATGACGGAACTAACCGAATTCAGTGCCCGCTGGTAGCGACCTCTCTACTGGGATTTAGGGGTCAAGGTGCTGCTTTGACCTCTGTTCTGCGCTCGAACTTACCCCGACACTTATCTTCTTTTTGGAGCGACTTGAACGACTTGGCCCGGCCTCATCCGAGGCTACTCGTTTCTTCCCCATAAGGGAAAGGAGCGTAGAAATGGAGAAAATGGCGGGCACTATCTTGAAAAGAGCCATGGAGATGGAAAGGTGTATGTGATGGAAGGATTTTAAGAGAATGATTGGTTTGGGAGCCCTAGATGTTGGATTTGTGGTCAAATGAGCAAGAAAGAGGAGATGCAAAGGATAATTTGGAGAGATTGAGGACATGGGGTGTAAGATGTAGAGAAAAAGGTGGATTTTAGAGAGTTTGGAGGGCTAGAGGGGTTTGAAAATGTGTGGAAATGAGGGAAAAAGGAGTGGTAGGGATGTTTAAGGGGACCGCCACATGTGGGATGGCCGGCGGCGGTGTGCCACCGATCCCGTGGTGCTGGCCGCCCAGCTGGAACCAGTGGCGATGCGCCGCCGTGCTCCCCTAGGGGTTTCGACGATGTGGGACCGATCAGGCAGTGTTGCTGCTCTCCCCTGGGGATTCCAGCTGTGTGCCACTGATCGGGCAGTGCCGCTACATCCCTCTGGCCATTTTGGTAGTGCCCCCACCATCCAGCACTGGCCACCCCTCTCAAGTCAGTATTTTTTATTTGTGGGACCCCTGGGCCCCACTGAACTCATTGGTTTGAGTTTTAATCGGGTTGGGTCCACTTATCGTGGTTCAATGGGCATTTATTCGCACCACCTAGATCCATCTTATGTTCAAAATTCGTCAACTGATGACTCAAATCCATCGACTAACGGCCTAAAGGCAACCTAGGTCAGTACTCATGATCTAAGTCCCTCAGAAGCCACATCGCTCGGTCTCGTTTATCGGTGAAACCTTGGGATTCTAATATCGTCTCTAAATTCCATCACCCCCTTCCTAAGTCAAAGTGCGTCAGAGTGCGTCATGATAACCTGTTACCCCAGGTCCAGTTTAATCCAATTCATGATCTGATATTAACTTGTAACGCCCCGAATTTCGACGGTCGAGCAAATATCTACTCCCGAGATTCAGAACATCACTTATGTGTTGTGGATGATGATATTCAGATTTCTTTCATGTTAATGAGTTAAGCATGCATGGGATTATACTAAACAACACATCATACTCCGAAGTTAATGAAGTTGAACAACTGAAAAATTTTAAAACATGTCTGTATAAGTATGTGGATGTTTCACAAGGTTTCTTCCAGAGTATGAGTATGTTACTGGGTTCAATATATACATGTATCATTTCAAAATAAATAAAAGGTGGAAATATAAATGTGTCCAACTAAGCCCAGATGCCTGTAAGTGTTATGGTTTCTAGCTCTTATATTGTTAAATTTTGTAGTGCCAAAACCTCTCTTAGAATCTGTCTTGTGTAGCACTTCTACATAATGAAGACTGTGTATCACTCAAGAACAAAGATCTTTACTATAAGAAATACAAGTTTACATGGTCATGTTCAAGTACAACAACAAGTGTGAGTTCAATCTTTCAAGATTCATAGATCAATCTCCAAGTCAAGACATTGATCCTCAAGCTCAAGATTTAAGATATTTCAAGTTCAAACTTCTTAAAGTTACAAATTTAAGATTCAAATTGAAGCTTCAAAAGATTTCAAGTTCAAGCTTCATCAAGTAATGATCACAAGCTTCGTAAACTTCAAAGATCTACTATCAACTGATGGAAAAGAAGTTTCAATGTTCATACATCTTGGATAAGGTATGAATGACATTAAATTGACCTTAGGGTAGGTGATTTTGAATACATAATTGAATTAATTCAGTTTATAAGTGAATAGACTATTTCTCGACTAGTCATGGACTCTGTTCGACTAGTCCTAGCACTGGCTCGACCAGTCGAAGATATTTCACGACCAGTCCTAAGTTTGTTGCAAATTTTCAGAATTTTTTGTTAAGCCACGACCAGTCCTAGAGACTGCTCGATCGGTCGTGTGAACAGTGTTTGACTCGTTCTAGACCAGTCCTGTAACCACGACTGAAAGTCCAACAACTAAATTTGGCTTCACATGACCAGTCGTGGAGGTCCTTCGACCTGTCATGAAGGTCCTATGACCAGTCATGGAACAACTTTATCCGATCGCTCTCAAAATTTCAAAAATTCATTGGTCCTACGACCAGTCGTAGTGTCCACAGGACCAGTCGTGAGCGTGATTTCTTCACCCATAAATAGAGCACGAATTTTAGAGTTTCTTAATTCAATTCATCACTCTGAGAGATAAGTTAGTGTTCTTTTTAAGCTATATTGTTCTCATTTAATATTCCCTTAATTTAGCTTTGTTATATTTGATTTTGTATTCTATATTTCATTCATATTTGAAGAAGGGATTGAGGATTGCCATTTTCTTCGAATCAAAATCAAATAGAACTAGCCCAACTTGATTTAATTTAAAATTAATTTAGAACCTGGAACCATTTCATAAGTGAGTTTGGAAATTGAACTTCTACGTTGAAATTCTACTTCGAATTGGTTCTTCCGGGTGGCATCAAAAAGAGAATATCCATGTATTTTACATTATTGTAAATTTCTGTTTTGATTTTTGAGATTGTGCCAGAAAAATCTCTGTTTTGGTTTATCTGAGGTGATCCAAAAAACTAAGAGTGTGGGGTTTTTTAATTGTGTAAGCCCACTTGAAAGACACAATTATGAGGGTTTTAGGTGAACCTGGAAAAACCTATTTTCTTAGTGAACGCTAATATCCACTATGTGAGGATATTAGGAGTGGAGTAGTTGTGTGGCTATTTTTCTAAACAGTTGGTGTACACACAAGCGAACCACTATAATTTTGTCTTGTGGTTTGATTATTTATTTATTTGTGTGGATGATTGTAATTTCCCTTTTTAGATTTGTAGAGAATGTTGTAATCCTTATGTGGATGTGTGGGAATGTTGTAAGAGCTTAGATTTCCCTTCTTGCTATTTTTTTCTTTATTCCTCTATAACATTTTGAGTTTTTGATACACAAACCGTTCTAGTAAGGTTGTCCTACTATAAACCCTTGGTTTTTATGGTGTAAGGTTGTCCTTAGAACAACATCTGTATCAACCTCTCAATACTCGTTCTTTAGAGGTTATCTTTAAATTCAGCATTGTGGAATTATCTATTGCTATCTATATTTAATTTATTTAAATTCTGCTGTTATTTTTTAATTTGGCATAGTCTTATACACTCCCCATCTAGGACATATAGCTCGGCCTTTTCAATGCCCCAGTGATCCCTGTGTAACAGTACATAGCCTAGATCGGCTCGTCCGAGAGTTAGAAGTAGGAGAATTCCCCCTCCTCATCCAAGAAGTCCTACTCCATTGCATAGACGTCATCTATACCTGCATCTACATCAGAGTGTGGTTGGTGTTTTAAAACACCGTCCTAGAGTGGGAGTGAGTGATCAACTCAGTGGTTCTATAAGGCAAAAGTTACACACGTCATCAAGTCATTCAAAGCAGTAATGATAAACCAATCATAATAATCACTTCCTAACCACTCTTTTTAATGTAGGAATGGGGTGCAAGTAATGATGCATGCCGTCACCCATCAATGCTCCCTCAACACGCGACTCCGACCACCTATTTCGCATATGACAACACTTCCTCCACTATGCAACTCCAATGTCTTTTTGGCACATCCTAATTAATACAGTATGATGCACGGTCGTGTTAGCTAAGTAATTAATTATGCTCATTCATACAGTATGTTTGGGAAGCTAGGGCACCTCATCGAACATTTGGCATCGGACAACCGCAGTGGTCGTACTCCTATGTTCTGGATCCATCTAGGTTCTGTAAGTGTTATAATTGATAGTCTTTCTATATTGTCAAATTTGTGGTGCCAAAGACATTGTATGTATCTTGTTATGAAGCTTGTATATGTGTAACAAAGTTGTACTCATGATATACCAACTCATGACAAAAGTCTCACAAGATTAGCTTCAATAGACAAGCAATGTTCATAAGTGAAGACTTGAGAATGTGAGAATGTTCAACTTAGTTCAAGACAAGTATAATTCAAGATCTCAAGAAGCTCAAGTTCAACCTACACCAAGATCTCAAGCTTCATTATGCTCAAGGTCACTCGTCTAAATTTCAATGTCCTTACTTCACAATTAAGGTATGTTTGACCCTAGGTTGACCTTTAGAGTAGGTCATTTCGGATACATAATTCATATGTTTTATATAAGTGAGTTTGGTCAGTTCTAAGACTAGTCATAGACTTTGTTCAACTAGTCCTAGCATTGCTTCGACCTGTCTAAGAATTGCCTGGACCAGTCATAAGTTTGATGCAAAAATTTAGAATTTTCTATTAAGCTTCAACCAGTCCTGGGGTCTGTCCGACTAGTCGTATGAACAATGTCGACTGCTTCTTCAACCTGTCGTACACCTACGACGCAAACTGCAGTGCTGAAATTCGACTTGCCTCGGCTAGTCGTGAGCAACCTTCGACTAGTCGAAGGTGTCCTTTAACCAGTCGTAAACTATCTTTGACCAGTCGTGGAACTACCTTATCTTATCGCGCTCGAATTTTCAAATTTCTGTTGGTCCTACGATCAGTCAAAGAGACTTCTGGATCAGTCAAAGACGTGATTTGCTCACCTATAAATAGAGCACAAATCTCAGAATATTTAACATTACTCAAGCAATTTTAATCCGGCCTTCTGAGAGATAAGTCTGTGCTCCATTTAAGCTAAGTGTGCATATTTAATATTTTCTTTCTTTAGCTTTTTAAATTGATTTTGTTTCTTGTATTCCAATCTGATCTGAAAAGAGGAAGTGTTGTTTTCCATTTTCTGGAATCAAAATCAATTAAAGATAGCCCATTTGTTTTAATTTAAAATCTATTATAACTTAGAACTATTATATAGTGAGTATTGGACATTGAACTTTGACATTCAAACCTCTACTCTAACTTGGTTCTTCCGGGCTACTACAACAAAGAAGAAAATTAGGCATTTTACATTTTGTGTAATTTACTTTATTTGGTTTTATTTGAGATTAAGCCAGAAAAATCTCAAAGTTGTTGGTTATCTGAGGGGAGCTAGAAAACTCAAAAGTAAGGGTTTTCGAATTGTGTAAGCCCTTTGAAAAAGACACAATTGTGAAGGCTTTGGGTGAACCTATGAAAACCTATTTGATAGTGAACGCTAATATCCCCTATGTGAGGATATTAGGAGTGAAGTAGCAATTTGCGCGGCTATTATTGAACAATTGGTGTACACACAGGCGAACCACTATAACTCTTTGTGTTGTGTGGATATGTGCTTTATTTTCTTATCTTTGATTATTCAGCTGTGGAATGTATGTGTGGATGTGAATGTTGTAATTTTTACATTTCAAGCATTATGGGAATGTTGTAATAATTTTGATTTAAATTCAAGTAATTTATTTCAATTCCTTACTATTTATTTATTCCTCTATAGTTTGAGTTTTTGATACAAAGACCTTTCTAGAAATAAGGTTGTCCTACCATAAACCCTTGGTTTTTGGTCTAAGGTTGTACTTAAAATAACTTTTGTATCAACCTCTCAATACTTGTTTATTGAGGTTTGTAAGTGATATAGTTTATATCCCTTTTTGTTGTCAAATTTGTGGTGCCAAAGACACTGGTATGTAACTTGCTATGTGAAGCTCTACTCAAGATCATACAAAGATCCACTCAAGATCAACTTTGATGAACAAACAATGCTCACAAGTGTAAAGAAGAAAGTTCTACTCAAGTTCAACTGTGATTGACAAGTATTGCTCTCAAGTCAAGACATTGCAAAATGTCAAGAAGCTTACAAGTTCGATCTTAAAGAACTCAAAATACTTTCAAAGATTAGGTACTACAAGACTTCAAGGTTTACCACTTTCAAAGGTCACTTGTCCTTAAGTTTTAATGTCCTTACTTCACGATTGAGGTTTGACTGACCTTAGGTTGACCTTTAGAGTAGGCCATTTTGGATACATAAGTCATAGCACTGCTTTGACCTGTTTAAGAAATTCCTGGATCAGTCATAAGTTTCTACAAAATTTGGATATTTTTTGTTAGGCTTCGACTAGTCCTGGGGTCTGTTCGACTAGTCGAAAGAACAGTATCGACTGCATCTAAGACTAGTTGTAGACCTACGACTCAAAGTCCAGTACTGATCTTCGGATCCTATGACCAGTCAAAGGAAACCTACGACCAGTCGAAGGATACCTTTGACCAGTCGTGAAACGGTCAAATCTTATTACGCCCGAATTTTCAAATATCTGTTGGTTCTACGACCAGTCGAAGAACTCCCTAGACCAGTCGAAGACGTGATTTGCTCACCTATAAATAGAGCACAAATCTTAGAAGAAATCATTGAATTCAAGCTAATTTAATTTAGCCTTCTGAGAGATAATTCTGTGCTCCATCAAAGCTAAGTGTGCTTATTTAATATTCTCTTTCTTTAGCTTTATTTGATTGATTTTGTTTCTATCATTTCAATCTTATATAAAAAGAGGAATTGTTGTTTCCCTTCTTTTGGAATCAAGATCAATTAAAGCTAGCCTGTTGTTTTTAATTTAAAAGCTATTAGAACCTAGAACCATTATAAAGTGAGCATTGGACATTGATCTTAGACATTCAAATCTCTACCCCAATTTGGTTCTTCCGGGCTGCTACAACGAAGGAGATAATCAGGTATTTTACATTTGTTGTAAATTCTGTTTGGTTTTCTTTTGAGATTTGCCAGAAAAATCTCATTGTATTGATTATCTGAGGAGAGCCAGAAAACTCAGAAGTGGGGTTTTTTTAATTGTGTAAACCCACAGATAAAGACACAATTATGAAGGTATTTAGGTGAACCTGGGAAAACCTATTTTTGTTAGTGAACGCTAATATCCCCTGTGTGAGGATATTAGGAGTGGAGTAGCTGTGTAGCTGTTGTTGAACAGTTGGTGTACACACAGGTGAACCACTATAATCCCTTGTGTTTTGTGGTTGTTTGATATTCATTTCATATCTTTAATTATTCAGTGTGGGATGTATATGTAGATGTGAATGTTGTAATCATTTCATTTCAAGCTCAGTGGTGAATGTTGTAATAGTTAGATTTATATTTCTGCAATTTATCGCTTACTATTACTTTATTGGTTTGAGCTTTTGTTTCTATATTTGTTCTACAAATAAGGTTGTCCTACCATAAACTTTGGTTTTTGGTGTAAGGTTGTCCTTAGAACAATTTTTTATTGCTTTCCATTCCTATACTACAATTCAAGTTTAGTGATTTAAATTCTTATTCTTTATTCCACTATATATTTTATTTAAATTTGGCATAGTGCTATTCACCCCCCCTCCAGGACATATAGCTTGGCCTTTTCAAGGTTGCTTTTCATTTCAACATTGTGAATTAAGTTACTTTATTTGGCTATCTCATTATTAAATTCCGCTGTAGTTATTTTAAATTTGGCGTTGTCCTATTCACCCCCCCCCCCCCCTAGGACATATAGCTTGGACATTTCAAGTGGTATTAGAGCCAAATAGCTCGCTTGTAATTATTATTCTTGGATTTATTTCCTAAGCTAATGATCTAAGCTATATAAATAAGATGTCAAATTTTGTTTGCCTTTCAGTCACTAGGCCTCCACCTTTTGATGGCACCAACTATGCTTATTGGAAAGCTAGGATGAGGATCTTCCTCAAATCCATGGATGAAAATGTGTGGCTAGCCACAGTGAATGAATGGACCCCTCCTACCATTGAAGTAACTGGAATCGATAGTTCAAAATCAATGAGAGTAACACGTTATTTCTCATGGACCATACTTCAGAAAAGTGAGAGTAGTGTAAATGCAAAAGCACTAAATGCAATCACTTGCGCACTATCACCGGATGAATTCAAAAGAATTATATCATGTGATTTTACAAAACAAGCTTGGGATATATTGGAAATAACACATGAGGGTACTTCAATTGTCAAGAAATCTAAAATACAAATCCTTATAACTAAATTTGAGGAAATACATATGGAAGAAAATGAAATGTTCATGGACTTCTATACTAGATTGAATAACATTGTAAACTCTATGTGGGGTCTAGGCGATAAAATCCCTGAAAGCAAGATATGTGCTAAAATACTATGCTCACTTCCTGAACGGTTCAATTCTAAAGTAACCGCAATCCAGGACTTTGTGATACGAACAATATGAGGGTTGAGGAATTAGTTGACTCATTACAAACTTATGAGTTAACCTTTAAAGCTCCAAAAGGTAAATCTATGGCCTTAAAAACTTCTAAAAATGGTTTTCAAGAAAATGATTTAAACTCTGATTTAGAAAACTCTGAAGATGATATGGCCCTTCTGGTGAAAAAGTTTTATAAGATTTTTAAAAGTAAAAAGAGGGTTGATCTTCAAAAGGCATATGATAAAAAGAAACCTAAACCTAAATCAAGAAAATTGTTAAAATACAGTCAATGTTACAACTACCATGAGTATGGGCATTTGGCTAACAAATGTCCTAATAAGGGAGAGTCGAAAAAGAAAAGAATGATGACTACTTAGGATGAGTTCTCTGATTCTGAAGCCTCCTTTGAATCAGAAAATTCTGAAACCTTGTCGGGCTGTGATGTTAAGGCCCTTATGACTCTAGCCAAATTCACTTTTTCAGATAATGATGACTTGACTAGTGAAGAAAATCTGAATAGTGAATGTGAAAATGAAGATGACCTTCAAGATGCTTACAATGCCCTATACAAGGAAAGTTGTAAAAATGTTGTAAAATTGAAACTTCAAAAAGAGAAATTTTCTAAACTCAAAGAAATTTATGAACCTCTTGTTTTAGAAAAGTCCCACATTCCAGACTGTTTTAAAAAGACAAAATGCTATTTGGATTTTAAAACTTCCCAGGTTGAAAATCTTAAATCTGAAAACAAACATCTAAAATAAGAAGTCTCTTCACTCTTGAGTTTAAAGGAAACCTGAAAATATGCCCAAGGTGATCCTAAACTAGAAAAACTCTTATCAGGATTAAGAAAATGTGGCGATTGATCCGGTCTGGGCTATGATAAGAGTGTTCCTCCTAAAACAAAGAACACTCCTCCCAAGTTCGTAAAGGGAGAGACCTTAAACTCAAAAGGGAAAGATCAAATATTTTCTAAAAACCCTAAATCTTTTTAAAAACCTAAAAACTATATCAACCATAAAATGCAAAACCAAATTCCTTTGGGTGAAAAGATAGTTGATTTACTTAAAGAGCTTCTAAAGTCTAACTTACTAGGTCATACTTATAACTCTTATAAACGAAAGAAGTCCAACTATCCACCTAAACCCAAAACGGTTATGAAATCGGTTCCAAAGGGTTCCTGCTTGGTTGCCCACGCAGCTTTCAAAGCTTTAACCCATTCTAAGTGGTACCTAGACAGCGGATGCACAAGGCATATGACTGGTGATAAAGGTTTATTCACTGATCTCAAAGACATGACTGATGGTTCAGTCACATTTGGTGATGGCAGCAATTGCAAGATTATGGGCCAAGGTACGGTTCAACTTCATAACCTTCCTTTGTTCAAGAATGTTTTATATGTTGAAGGTGTAAAATATAACTTGCTTAGCATATCTCAAATATGCGATAATAACCATAGTGTAAGATTTTCTAATCAAAGTTGTGAGATTCTAAATAACAAGGGTTCGGTAATATTAACTAGACGTAGAATGTCTGAAAATTGCTATATTGTAAGCAAATCCAGCTCAACTAGTCAATCTTGTTACATGGTCCATACAGACGAGACTGATTTATGGTATAAACGTCTTGGACATGTACACTACTAAAATTTATATAGATTGAGCAAACGGAAACTTATAAGAGGTCTACCCAAACTACAAAAATTAGATAAACTATCCGGCGAATGCCAGATTGGCAAACAAACAAGGAACTACACAAAAAGGTGAATTCCAATGCCACATCAAGACCACTTGAGCTTCTCCATATGGATCTGATAGGACCTACCAGGATGGAGAGTCGAGGTGGCAAAAGATATATCTTGGTAATTATCGATGATTTTACCAGATATACATGGGTAGTCTTCTTAAGGGACAAATCTGAAACCCTTGAAGAAGGAAGAAAAGTTCTTAAAAGGATTTAAACTGAAAATGGTTCTCAAATCAGTAAGATTCACAGTAATCATGGATCTAAATTTGAGAATTGCGATTTTGAGAAGTTCTGTAGTGATCAGGGAATATACATGAATTCTCAGCCCCCAAAACTCCACAACAAAATGGTATAGTTGAAAGGAAAAATAGAGTGCTTCAAGAAATGGCTAATGTCATGTTGAATAGCATAAAACTCTCTAAGAATCTTTTAGCTGAAGCAGTCAATACAGCTTGTTATATCATTAACCGGGTTTACACTAGTAAAGGTAATAATAAAACAGCTTTCGAAATATGGTTCGATAAAAAGCCTATTATCAAATACTTTCGAGTTTTTGGTAACAAGTGTTGTATTTTACGAGATCGTGAAAATCTGGGAAAGTTTGATAAGAAGAGTGATGAAGGGATCTTTTTAGGATATTCTTTAAACAGTCAAGCTTATAGGGTTCTGAACAAAAGGGCCGATGTGATTCAAGAGTCCATTAATGTGGTCATTGATGATCGCTTAAGCACATCAGTCTCAAGTCCAAATAATGATGAAGTTGTTGTAGTTGATAAACATGATACTTCATCTAATCAGACTAATTCTGAATTGAGGACTGTTAAAGATCATCCAACCACACAAATTCTTGGAAACCCTCTCACTGGTGTTCGTACCCATAACAACTTGAGGATATATGTAATTATGTATGTTTTACATCCCAGATAGAACCATCTAATGTAAAAGAAGCTCTTGCTGATGAAAACTGGATAGTTGCTATGCAAGAAGAACTTAATCAATTTGTTCGAAATGATGTCAGTATCTTGTTCCTGGACCTAAAGATAAACATATTATCGAAACAAAGTGGATTTTTGAAAATAAATTTGATGAACTTGGGAATATTATTTGAAACAAGGCAAGATTAGTTGTACAAGGGTACACTCAAATTGAAGGTATTAATTATGATGAAACCTTTGCCCCAATTGCTCATCTTGAATCAATCTGACTTTTTATATCCATTGCATGCTTTAGAAAGTTTAAATTTTTTTAAATGAATGTAAAGAGTGCCTTTTTAAATGACGATTTACATGAAGAAGTATATGTTGAACAACCTACAGGGTTCGAAGACCCTAAGTTTACTGATCATGTATACTGTCTTAAAAAAGCTCTCTAAGGTCTAAAACAAGCTCCCAGAGCATGGTACGAGAAATTGACTAAGTTTTTACTATGTCATAACTTTCAAATGAAGAGTGTTGATAAAACATTGTTTGTTAAGAAATATAACGAAGATATCTTAATGGTTTAAATCTACGTTGATGATATTATTTATGGATCTACCTATACTAACATCACTATTGCGTTTGCAGATTTGATGAAATCTCAGTTTGAAATGAGCATGGTTGGGGAATTGAATTATTTCCTTAGGTTACAAGTAAAACAATGACCTAATGGAATGTTCATCTCTCAATCTAAATATGCTATGAATTTAATTAAGATATTTGAATTTGAGAATGCTAAGAATTTTGATACTCCTATGAGTACAACCTTGAAACTTTCAAAAGATTCTGCAGGTAAAAATGTAGATCCGAAATTATATCGGAGTATGATTTGTAGTTTACTATATTTTACTACTAGTAGACCTGATATTGCTTTAAGTCTTGGTATTTGTGTTAGATATCAGTCTGATCCTAAAGAATCTTATTTAATTATTGTTAAATGAATTATGCGATATAGCACAAGTACTATTAATCTCGGTCTTTGGTATCCTCATGACAATAGTATTCAATTAGCTAGGTACTCGGATGTTGATTGGGCTGGTAATCTTAATGATAGAAAATCTACCAGTGGTGGTTGCTTTATATTGGAAACTATTTAGTTTATTGGCTTAGCAAGAAACAAAGTTCTATATCACTTTTAACTGCTGAAGCTGAATATATCGCAGCTAGTAATGCGTGTACACAACTTGTTTGGATGAATCATATGCTAAGTGATTATGGAATTAAACAGGATTTTATGTTATTATATTGTGATAATACCAGTACCATAAATATTTCAAAAAATCCAATTCACCATTCTCGTACTAAGCACATTGATATTAGATTTCATTATATTCGTGAATTAGTAGAAGAAAAGTTTATATCTTTGGAATATATCCCTACCGAAAATCAACGTGTTGACATTTTCACCAAACCGCTCGATAAAGGCGGGTTTAACAAAATGAAATTTGATCTTGGCATATGCATTCTAAAATAATTATTTATGCTTATTTGTATCATATTGTATATATTTGCTTGTTTAGATTTCATTCTTTGAGAACTATGCATGAAATTTGATTTTTGGTGGTACTCGACCAGTCGAGGATTTCCTCGACTGTCATGGCATGACCGGTCGAAGAAAACCCACGACCAGCCGTAGATCGCGGTGATTGACTTAAATTTGGGGGAAATCACTTTCTTCCTCATTTCTTCTTCTCTCTCTGATGAACCGTCGCCCAACCAATCGAACCCATCTTTCAAAATCTTCAAGGTTAGTGCTCCATTTGCATTTTTCTTATAGATTTGTGTCTAGATGACTTCTATTTTTCTCTTGGAGTTATCTATCTCGAATTTCGTTGAGATTTGGGGTTTTTCTTCTTTAACATGTGATTTGAGAAAACCCACTTCTCAATCCTTTGTAACTATTTGTTTCCTTGAAATCATTATTGCAAATGGCATCTAGAGGTAGAAAGACAACATCTCGTGGTCCATCTTCATCTAGATCAGCTCCTATCACTAAGCGTCATCTTCGGACCCCCGATGATGATATGTCTTATGTTCGTGACATCAGATTGTGTAACGTTATTGTTGAACATCCAGTTGATATTAATCATGTTGCTCTATTTGATATCCTTCCTATTCTTCAGACTGTAGGTTAGGATAACTTATTGCATTGGGGTGGGCCAGCATAACGGTCCATTGCCCAGTCCATGTTCGCATGCATAAGTGTTTTTTTATTAGAAAATTTAACTTTTAAGATAGGCACAAGAGAAGGACCATTTAACGTTGATCGTCATTTGATTTCAGCTCTTATGCAAATTCCTATGAATGATGAGGGCATTCTTATCCATAACTTATCTGAAAAACCCTCAGTAACTGAAAAACGTATGCTCACTAGAGATTTATACAATTTTGATGTTCAATGGACACATAAAGGGAATGCGCTTCCTTTAAGGTTTTTGTTACCCAAATACAGAGTTCTTCAGAAGATCTTTGTGTCTAACTTGTATCCTTGATCTGGTAATAAATCCGAATTAACATCCTTCATGGTTCGTGTTCTTCATAATGTTGCCAGAGGTGCTCATATTTGTTTAACATCCTTGATTTATCACTCCATTATTCAATTTCGACTCCATCCATGTCACAATGACATCCCTTTTGCTTATTTGATGACTGTGTTGGCTAAACATATGTTAGTCGACTTGCCTGTTGAAGAAGCCCCTATCCATCATCTGATATTTAACAATTCTAACCTTAATAAGATGAAGTTGGATATGCTTCCTGGTCAAGGTGATGGTAATGGTGGTCCTGAAGCTGGACATGAGGAAGAAGCTGATGATCTTCCTCCTGATGATATTAACATGGATGATATTTTTGAAGAACTTGAATCTAATTCAGCAAATGATCCTGATTTTGAACTATGTGAATTTGATGTGCGTTTGCGTGGATTGGAGGAGAAGGTTGAAAATATGAATCTTAAGATAGATAACATGAATGTTGCCCATGATTTACAGTTCAAATATATGTGCAAATATCTTAGGCGCTTGAATAAGGGCATGCATCAACTTGATAGTTCCATCCTGGCTCATTCTTCAGGCTCAGATTAGTTCATTTTATTATACTGGACTGTAATAACTTTATTTCTCTACTCTCTCTCTGTTTGTTAGATTGTCGCTACTTTTGACTTATCTCTGTTTATGGATTATATGTATTATTTATCTTATTTTCTCACATATCCTATCGTTTTCACTCTCTCATTTTAACTCCTCAGCTGTTTGTTCATTGCTTCCTTTGTCTTATTGTGACAAAAAAGGGGAGAATGTATGTCTAATGGGAATTATGTTATGTATGTCACTAAGGGGGAGTATGTACAGAGGTGGAATATATGTTGAATTGATTTGCAGGTTCATGCTATTATGAATGTGTGCTGATTGATATTAACTGGTGCATGATTCTTTAACCAGATATTCTGATTTATGAAATATATCTTGTAAGCGTGTTTTATCACTAATTTGACAAACGGGGAGATTGTAAGTGCTATAGTTGATAGCCTCTCTATATTGTCAAATTTTTGGTGCTAAAGACACTGTATGTATCTTGTTATGAAGCTTGCATATGTGTAGAACAAAGCTCTACTCATGATATACCAAGTCAAGACAAAAGTCTCACAAGATCAGCTTCAATAGAAAAGCAATGTTCACAAGTCAAGACTCGAGAATGTGAGAATGTTCGAATTAGCTCAACACAAGCATAATTCAAGATCTTAAGAAGCTTTCAAGTTCAAGCTACACCAAGATCTCAAGCTTCATTATGCTCAAGGTCACTCGTCTAAATTTCAATGTCCTTACTTCACTATTAAGGTATGTTTGACCTTAGGTTGACCTTTAGAGTAGGTCATCTCGGATACATAATTCATATGTTTTATATAAGTGAGTTTGGTCTGTTCTAAGACTAGTCCTGAACTTTGTTTGACTAGTCCTAGCACTGCTTCGACCTGTCTAAGAATTGCCTGGACCAGTCGTATGTTTGTTGCAAAAATTCAGAATTTTCTGTTAAACTTCAACCAGTCCTGGGGTCTGTTCGACTAGTCGTATGAACAATGTCGACTGCTTCTTTAACCTGTCGTAAACCTACGACTCAAACTATAGCATTGAAATTCGACTTGTTCTGATTAGTCGTGAGCAACCTTCGACCAGTTGTAGACTATCTTCGACCAGTCGTGAAACTACCTTATCATATCGCGCTTGAATTTTCAAATTTTTGTTGGTCCTACGACTAGTCGTAGTGACTTATGGACCAGTCGAAGATGTGATTTGCTCACCTATAAATAGAGCACGAATCTCAGAATATTTAACACTACTCAAGCAATTTTAATCCGGCCTTCTGAGAAATAAGTATGTGCTCCATTTAAGCTAAGTGTGCATATTTAATATTTTCTTTCTTTAGCTTTTAAAATTAATTTTGTTTCTTGTATTCCAATCTAATCTGTAAAGAGGAAGTGTTGTTTTCCTTTTTCTGGAATCAAAATCAATTAAAGCTAGCCCATTTGTTTTAATTTAAAATCTATTAGAACTTAGAACCATTATATAGTAAGTATTGGACATTGAACTTTGACATTCAAACCTCTACTCCGACTTGGTTCTTCCGGGCTACTACAACAAAGAAGAAAAATAGGTATTTTACATTTTATGTAATTTACTTTATTTGGTTTTATTTGAGGTTAAGCCAGAAAAATCTCAAAGTTGTTGGTTATCTGAGGAGAGCCAGAAAACTCAGGAGTAAGGGTTTTTGAATTGTGTAAGACCTTTGTAAAAGACACAATTGTGAAGGTTTTGGTTGAACCTGTGAAAACCTATTTAATAGTGAACGTTAATATCTCATATGTGAGGATATTAGGAGTGGAGTAGCAATTTGTGTGGCTTTTGTTAAACCATTGGTGTACACACAGGCGAACCATTATAACTCTTTGTGTTGTGTGGATGTGTGCTTTATTTTCCTATCTTTGATTATTCAGCTGTGAAATGTATGTGTGGATGTGAATGTTGTAATTTTTATATTTCAAGCATTGTGGGAATGTTGTAATAATTTAGATTTAAATTCCTGCAATTTATTTAAATTCCTTGCTATTTATTTATTCCTCATTAGTTTGAGTTTTTAATATAAATACCTTTCTAGAAATAAGGTTGTCCTACCATAAATCCTTGGTTTTTGGTGTAAGGTTGTCCTTAGAACAAATTTTGTACCAACTTCTCAATACTTGTTTATTGAGGTTGTTTTTCATTTCAGCATTGTGAATTGATTTACTTTATTTGGCTATCTCATTATTAAATTCCGCGGTAATTATTTTAAATTTGGCGTTATCTTATTCACCCCCCTTTAGGACATATAGCTTGGCCATTTTAGGTTCGTCACTCCTAGTTAAATGCATATGATAAGCAAGTTGCAGGAAATTGTGCTCGCGGTCACTACGGGGAGGCTCGTCACCTTAGCGTATGCCGACAACAAGAACACGGTGTCTCATACCACCATGTCTACCTCACGAGTCTTGAGGATCATGGTACCATGGTTATAGTGAATCTTTACATTAATGAGGGGTACCTTTGATTCAAGCAGTCGCATCCATACATGGCAAATACAAAATAGGTCAATCAGTTCGTTAGACAAGCTCGACTTGTACAGGCGCACGCTGACTTAATCGACATGGAGCGCGTAAGCACCCATCGTGGCCTAGCCACTGTTGACAAGTGTCGTCCGACTCGGATTCATCGAGTTTACCCAAGGTGGTAAGACTAATTCGGCCACCCAAATAAGGACTTTTATCGATTGCCTGGGCTACATTTGTAGCCTCAATTCTACTCAGATGCGGCTAACAACCACGTGTAATATTTATCCTAGCATTCAACAAGCAATCTATGTGGATTTCTAATGTGGGCATTATATCAAACACATAAACCATGCTAATACAACATGCATTTATCAATTGATTTCATAGAGGAAAATATACATACGCTTAAAACAATGAAGAATCCTACCTTAATACTCATAGTAAACACAATTCATCAACAATTTCTCATTTAGGCAATTTATCAAACACATAAACTACGTTAGTTACAACATATGATTTATTAATTCTTTATACAGAGATATCTACATGCATATGACAATGATGAATCCTAGATTAGTAATCATGGCAAGCACAAATCATTTTCAATTGCTCATTTAAACCTTTCAACAAACATATAAATTGCATCATTTACTCATTACATTTCATAGGTGTATCTCATACAAAAATTGGCGTATCTAAGACAATACGGAAGTAATCAAGACAAACACAAATCATTAGCTGACATGAAAGCATTGATAAACTGTAACCTAAGCGTTTATAGTCTGCACCTGTCGTTAATACGCTCGACTCGGACTCAGTCCAAATTCTACGTTTCCAAAAATGGAACGTCGGGCACCTAAATGATGAAACTGGTTAGCTAGGTTGACGTAAAACTAACCGAGAGTTCTACATAGATATTAGGGTTGGTATTTTTTACCCGAAATCGTAGCCGAAAGAGGTTTAATAGAGCAACAGTGCGGTAATTAGGCACGTGGATTCATGGGGGAAGATTTCTACAGCAATCCCCCAAAGTTCTCCTTCTCTCTTTCCTCTTTTCTCCTCTCTCTCCCTCTAGAGTTTGTGAAATTCGTATATGGGAGAGGGGGTGAAATGAGGGCTTTTTATAGCCTCAGATGTGATGCAAATGGCCCTAGGGCAACTTTATACATAGTTTATACCCCGTGGGCGGCTGTTTCTGACGAACAGGGCTCATAGGGAGGCCCACGACTCATCAACGTCATAAGGTACGCTCCCTAACAATGGATCCATGCTAGGACATGATTTTGGTGCGATCGGATAAGTCGATCGACTGTGGAGAACTTGTGTCAGATCAATGGTCATACGTGTCCAATCGGGGCCACGATTATTGTTGAGGGTCAAATATTACATATTAGACCCTATTTATTACCTGGATTTACGAGTATGATACTGTTTAACGCCCGGTTTTAATTGTGTTTTCTTGCAGGATGCAATCAGGAGCTTAAACTGAAAATTGGGTATTAAAAGCGTGGATTTGGCACTCCGATGTCACAAAAGTAGGGGACGGACTCCTGGGGATTGGGATCAACGATTTTACACAGCTGAGATCCAAAAAAAAAATCAAGAAACTGAAGCTCAAGTGGCCCGAAAGTTAGCCAGAATGCAAGATCACAGGTTTCCCACCATTCGTTTGTCCCGAAATGTCATACACGGCCTGAAGAACATATATTAACCGTACACGTCAAATTTCAGCCGTCGGATCCCCCTAGAAGTGGCCTAACGGAGAGATTAGCCTTCAGAATCATGCATGAGGGCGTGCTTAATCTCTGGATATGCTTCAATTTTGGTCTCAACTGTTTAATTAAGGTGGAGAAACGGATGGATGGAGCAGATTTCACACATACATCAAGGTGGGACCCACCTTATGTGACTAGGAGTGCACAATGATCGTGCACTCGCAAGTGCCAAACCAATGAATTCGGTCAAACAAAGCTCTGACCGAGCGTTTCTTCTTTCGTCTGCGGAAGCTCGAACAGAGCTTGCGGGTGGATGTTTGTGGGCCACCACCGTACATCAAAAGTATGATCCGGACCGTCCATTAGCTCCACGTGGTCCCTATTACGACTGTCAAGGTGGCGGAATCTCGAAAGACTGCGGAGATCATCTTTTCGTCCGTTCAAAAGCAGATGGACGGTGAATGAAAAACTTCGTGGGCCGCACCAATTTTTCTTCAAAAATATGCTTTCCCGAACGATTTTTCGACGTCGATCGAATGGACGGATTGGATTTCTTCAAAAGACATCGAGTGGAGCCCACCAGCTTCGTCAGCGCAAGTGAGGGGATCTGTTTCGCAGCGTCCGCGAGAACCGACGCCGGTTCTGCGTTGTGGGTCCCACTGATGGCTCAGATCAATGATCTAAACCGTCCATTAAGTCGGGAGATAGGGTAAAACCTATGCCTAGGTGTCTGTTTCCTTCCATCCAAGTTATCAGAAGATTCTAGCTGTCAAACGGAAGATTGAGGGTGGAAATGTTTGAGATGGTGGGCCGCATTAAACTTGAAAAAAATATACATTTCTCTGTTATTTTCCGCCACAAGTAGAATGAATGGAGTGGATTTCTTGTTTGACATCAGTCCTGGGCCCATCAATCAACGTAATTGCGTAGGATTTTTCTGTTGCGTAAACAGAGGAGTTTCCGACTCTGTTATGGAGTCGACTTCCTTGCACACCGACGGACGCTGGCTCTATAAAAGGAGAGGAGATCCACGGCTGGAGAGATCCCTGGGGAATTGGCTGGAGGCTGGACGTGTGGAAACGTGAAGAGAGAAAGAGAGAAAAAAGAGTTTATTTTTTTATTTTATTTTTAGCTGTTTTATTATTTATTTTATTTTGAGAGATCTAGTCCACTCATGTGTGGCTAAACCTCTTAGCTAGGGCTAAGAGGTGAAGCTTGTAGTGTGATGGGAACTCTTTGCTTGCCTTTTGTTTAGATTGATCTGATATTGATTTGGGTTTAATTAAGGGAATGTTTTCAGTCTTTAATGGTCTCAGTGGTACCGAAATTACAATGGGTCTGCAATGGCTTTGAGCATGTTCTTTTCCTTTTATGTTTATGACGTCAGGAAGCCCTGTTGTTCACCATCGTCTTCTGGGCATGGTCGGGATGTCGGTACCCTTCTTAACCTTCATAAACTGTTGATTGGTTGGTAATTAGTTTAATTCTGTTGTTTGCTTTGTCTCCTGGGCATGGTTTGGTGATGGAATCCATTCTAATTCATATACTTTTCATCTCTTGAAAACCAAATCAAAGGAAGTTCAATTGATTTTCATGATTCGTGAAGCAGGCATAAGATCTCCCTGATCTCTATAAGTGGATCCTCTGAATCCCTAGTTTCCCTTCTCTGAATTTTCTTCTAAGTTTAGATTCATATTTCATCATTATTTTTCAAATTACAATCGATTTAGATTTCATCTCATTCTAGTTCTATTTCTATTTAGTTTCAGATAACGTATAAGTTTTAGTCCCTTGGGATTCGACCTCGGTCTTACCGAGTTTTATTACTACATCACAACCCTATACTTGGGGAGTGAACAAGTTTTTGGCACCGTTGCCGGGGACTGACGGCTACGATTTTTTGAAATTAATTGGATTTAGAGTTAGTTTAAGATTAGGATTTTACTAATTTTATTTTATTTTTTATTTAATTCATAAGGATAACATATTTCCTATTCTGTAGGTTGTTAAGATAGAACTTCTAAATTAGTAAACTCTTTCTGATTTTCTAGATTTTCTAACTCTTTAGGTTTGATTTGTTTTAGAAATTTCTTCTATTTAGAAACTAACTTATTTTGTTTTATTTTGCAGGTCTTTAGCTTAAGGACTCCAATTTGGTAATCTCCTTCCAACCCTCTCTTTTTTTTTTCTAGATTTTCATTTTCTTTCTTAGGATTAGGTTTAGAATTTGATTGAGGGCTGCGAGTGTTTCATGCCCAAGTGGGCCCATGACAACACTCGACGTCTCTTGACTGAAGGAGGATTAGTTGAGGGGTTAACTGTCCATCGCAGGATTAAATACCGCTTGAATTCCCCTGAGTTAATTGAGGTTATGGCTGCAAATCAACCTCAAGCACTACCTCAACAGATGGATGAGGAAGTACATGATGAGAATGAGGTGCTTCAAGCACCCCCGCCTCGTACCTTACGAGATTATTTACAACCGGCGGGGGTGAGCACGCCCTCATGCATGATTTTTCCTGAAAACACAGGACATATGGACATCAAGCCAGGAGTTATCCAACTCCTTCCTAAATTCCATGGGCTTGAATCAGAAAGTTCATACTTACATTTGAAAGAGTTCGATGAGATTATAGCCACCTTATACTTTCCCAATGTATCCGAGGATACAATCAGGCTGAAACTCTTTCCTTTTTCCTTGAAAGAGAAGGCTAAGACGTGGTTACATTCACTGTGTCCTAGATCCATTGGCACATGGAATGATTTGTAGAGGGAATTCATAAAGAAATTTTTCCCACACCATAAAACGATTACCCTCAGAAAAGCAATCATGAATTTCGCCCAAAAGGAAGATGAAACATTCTACTAATGTTGGGAAAGGTTCAAGGATCTTGTCAGTTCATGCCCACAACACGGTTTCGAAATGTGGCGCATTACATATTTTTTCTATGATGGACTGACATCTTCCATGCGCCAACTGCTCGAGACAATGTGTAATGGAGAATTCATGAATAAAGAGGTCGACGAGGTATGGGATTACCTCGATAGACTTGCTGAGAATGCACAATCATGGGACCATTACCCAAAATCAAACACCACACCTAGGCCAACTCAATCTAAGGAGAAAGGTAGAGTATATCTCCTGAAAGAAGATGATGATGTAAATTTTAAAGTGACTAATCTCATGTGAAGAGTCGAGGCCATGGAAGGAAAGAAGGATAAGGTTAATGAAATTGTTTGCGGCATCTGTGATTGCGACATTCACACAACTGAAAATTGTCCTACCATATCTGCCTTTCGAGGAGTGTTGAATGAGCAAGCTAATGCCGTAAATAACTATCAAAGACCTTTCAATGGATCTACCTCCAATACATACAATCTTGGTTGGAGAAATCATCCAAATTTTAGTTGGAGGAATGGACAAACTGCTACCCCCCAAAGTTTCTTTAATCAAAATCAAAATCAGGGAAACCTCAAGAAGAACCGGTTCAAAATTCCATATAAGAGCTGACTCAGGCAGTGCGTGGACTTACAGACTTTATGCAAAAAATAGATTCACGTAAAACGGTTATAGAAAAGGGGATGCTTCCTGCACAACCACTCCCCAATCCTAAACTACAATACGAGATAAATGATCCCAGCTCTTCAAATCAAATGGGGCACGCTAAATCCATCACCACTCTTAGGAGTGGGAAGATCATTGATAAAACCCTTCAGGTTAGGCCCGAAAAGCCTTAAGAACCAGAAGAGGACAATAATGATGGATCTAGTGATGTCCCACAAAAATTAGAACCGGAACTTCTAGAGAAGCCGGTTGCTCCGTTCCCAACGGTTGGTTGCACCAAAACGTCTTTCTAACTCTCAGGATATTCTGAAGGTGTTGAAACAAGTGAAAGTCAACATTCCTCTACTTGATGTCGTAAAACAGGTTCCTCTATATGCAAAATTTCTGAAAGACCTATGCACGACCAAAAGATGGCAGAGTATTCAAAAGAAGATTTTCTTAACTGAGAAAGTGAGTGCCATCCTGAAGCAAGACGTGCCGCTGAAATTCAAGGATCCCGGTAGCCTAACCATATCATGTATAATCGGGAACCATCGCATTTATCACGCACTTCTTGACTTGGGAGCGAGCGTCAATCTGATCCCCTACTGGGTATACAAACAGTTAGAATTGGGTGAGTTAAAACCCACCCTAACCACACTACAACTTGCAGATCGAACTGTTTGTGTACCAAGAGGGATTATTGAGGATGTGTTAGTCCAAGTCGATAGATTTTACTATCCTGTAGATTTTATCATCCTAGACACCGAACCCATCAATAACATGAGCACTCAGATTCCCGTCATTCTTGGTCGCCCATTCCTTGCCACGTCAAATGCAATTATCAATTGCAGGAATGGTGTCATGACTATGTCTTTTGGAAATTTGACATTGGAGTCAAACATCTTTTTCAATAACGGCAGCAATGCAGAGGATGATGACGATGTCCACGATATTAACATGATCGATACTTTCGTAGAAGATAGGACACCCCTTACCTTATCCTCTGATCCTCTAAAGACGTGCTTGGCCCGCTCCCATGAGTTTGATGATGATATGATTAGGGAGACGTGTGCCTTGCTTGATACTGCACCGGTACTTGAAGTTAACCGGTGGAGGCCACAATTTAAAGAATTGCCACAAAATGATGTAGTGCCTCTGCCGTCTAACCTCAAGGCACTGAAGCTTGACCTAAAACCTTTGCCCTCTGATTTGAAATATGCCTATTTAGGTCAAGATGAGACATAACCGGTGGTGATCTCTGCCTACCTGGAGAAAGAACAGGAGAGTATGCTCATATCTACTCTCATTGAGCATAAAGGAGCCCTAGGATGGACAAAGCGGACCTCAAGGGAATCGATCCCTCGATTTGTACTCACCACATATATCTTGAGGAAAATGCGAAGACCGCTCGGCAACCACAACGTAGAATAAATCCAAACATGAAGGAAGTGGTTAAGGCCGAGGTTCTCAAACTATTGGATATGGGTATAATATACCCTATATCTGATAGTCAATAGGTGAGTCCAACTCAGGTGGTTCCTAAGAAGTCCAGAATCACCATCGTAGCCAATGCTAATAATGAACTTGTGCCAACTAGAGTCACTACTGGTTGGGGAATGTGCATTGACTACAGAAAGTTGAATATCGTCACAAGGAAGGATCACTTTCCTTTGCCCTTCATCGATCAAATCTTGGAAAGACTAGCTGGTCATTCCTATTACTGTTTTCTTGACGGGTATTCGGGCTACAATCAGATTGAAATTGCCCCTGAGGACCAGGAAAAGACCACATTTACATGTCCCTACGGCACCTTTGCTTATCGAAGTTTGCCATTTGGATTATGTAATGCCCCTGCCACCTTTCAGCGATGTATGTTGAGTATCTTTTCTGATATGGTGGGGCAATATCTAGAGGTCTTCATGGACGATTTCTCTGTCTATGGCTCATCTTTCAGCAAGTGCTTGGAAAGTCTTAAATGTGTTATGAAAAGATGTGAAGAAAAGAACTTGGTACTTAATTGGGAGAAGTGTCATTTCATGGTTCATAAGGGGATTGTCCTTGGACATATCATCTCGTCCAAGGGAATTGAGGTAGATAAGGCAAAAATCGATCTTATCTCTAACCTGCCTCCACCCAAGAACATCAGGGATGTGCGATCCTTCTTAGGACACGCAGGATTTTACAGGCGATTCATAAAGGACTTTAGTCTCCTCTCTCGTCCTTTATGTAATCTTCTTCAAAAGGATGTTCCATACGAGTGGACTGGGCAATGCCAGGAAGCTTTCACCAAGCTTAAAGGCATGTTAACCACTGCTCCCATCATGCAGCCACACGGCTGGAGCCTTCCTTTTGAGCTTATGTGCGACGCTTTTGATTATGCTCTTGGAGCGGTTCTAGGCCAGAGAAAAGATAAGAGGCCCTACGTCATCCATTATGCGAGTAGGACTTTAAATCCTGCCCAAGTGAACTACTCGACTACGGAAAAGGAACTTTTAGCCGTGGTGTTCGCCTTGGACAAATTTAGGTCCTACTTGATCGGATCCAAGATCATTATCTATACAGATCATGCGGCACTGAAGTATCTTCTTTCCAAGAATGATTCTAAGCCCCGCCCAATACGATGGATCCTTCTACTCTAAGAATTTGATTTGGAAATAAAAGATAAAAAGGGAGTAGAGAACGTAGTGGCCGATCACCTTTCTCGCCTTAATACCTCTGATTCCCTTGAGGCGACCCATATCAATGACATGTTCCCCGATGAACAACTGTTCAGAGTCTCCCATTCACCTTGGTTCGCTGATATTGCTAATTATCTTGCTACAGGTTCCATACCGTCACATTGGACTGTGCAAGATAAGAAGAAAATTTTCATCGAGGTACGCAAATTCTTCTGGGATGATCCATACTTGTTTAAATAATGCCCAGACCAAATCTTGAGGAGATGTGTGCCAGACGATGAGCATCAGAGTGTCATCTCCTTCTGTCACTCACAGGCCTGTGGTGGTCACTTTTCTGCAAAAAGGACCACAGCCAAGATTCTGCAGTGTGGCTTCTATTGGCCCACATGTTCAGGGACACTCATGAGTTTTGCAAAGCTTGTGAGCGTTGTCAGAAATTGGGAGCATTGTCCCGTCGAAATATGATGCCCTTGAATCCCATTCTTATCATAGAGGCATTTGATTGCTGGGGCATCGATTTCATGGGACCCTTCCCCCAATGTTTTGGGAATTTATATATTTTGCTTGCCGTAGACTATGTCACTAAATGGGTCGAAGCGATTCCGTGTCGAAATAATGACCATCGCACGGTCATTAAATTCCTAAAAGAGAATATCCTTTCCCGATTTGGAACGCCTCGAGCTATTATTAGTGATGGGGGCTCACACTTTTGTAATAGGCCATTCGAGAGTTTAATGAAGAAATACAGTATCTCTCATAAGGTGAGCACCACATAGCACCCACAGATAAGTGGGTAAGCTGAGATTTCTAATAGGGAGATCAAACACATTTTGGAGAAAACGGTTAACCCCGACCATAAGGATTGGTCAATTCGATTGACCGATGCCTTATGGGCATACCGCACTGCTTTTAAAACTCCTATTGGAAGACTCGTCTATGGGAAGGCTTGCCACTTGCCTGTGGAGTTGGAACATAGAGCCTACTGGGCGATCAAAAACCTAAATTTCAATTTGGACAACGCTGGCTCGCTACGCAAACTTCAGTTGAATGAACTTGAAGAAATCCGAAACGACGCATATGAGAACTCGAGAATTTACAAGGACAGGATGAAGGCATTTCATGACCAACATCTTCTACGAAAATCATTCACACCAGGTCAGAAAGTCCTTTTGTATAATTCTCGATTACATCTCTTTCCGGGGAAGCTTCGATCTCGTTGGACCGGCCCTTATATTGTTGTTACTGCTTATCCTCATGGGGCTGTTGAGATAAGAGACCCCAACAATGGCAATGAGTTTAAAGTAAATGGACATCGCTTAAAGCCATTTGTCGAGAAATTTGATTCAGAGGACATGTCCATGCCTCTGACTGATCCTGTTTACCAGGACTGATCTCCTAGTCTGATGGAGGTATAGGTAGGTTTATCGCTTTCTTAGGACTAGGGTAGTTTGCTTTATGTTATTTTAGGATAGACGTTAAACTTAGCGCTCCTGGGAGGCAACCCAGCTTTTCAATTTATTTCATTTTCCTAGTTAGTTCAATGTTTGTGGGTAACATTACTGCAAACCCTCACGTGACTACAACTCGTCCACTAGGGGCAACCTAGGGGTTTAAAGGCTTGTTGCATGCGCTAAATGCAATCGAGAGCACTTGCGAAAGTGGTATAGATAGGATTTTATTTGTGTTAGTTTTGTATTGCTCTCTCTCTCGTGTTGATTGGATTCTATGCTGCGATCTCTTGGAATGTCTCTCACGATTCATCATCCAGGTACTATCTTCCCATCACCTTCTCATTTACTTTTGTTGTCCCATGTGCATTGCATGCTTACATCTTTTACATTAAGGACAATGTAGATTTTAGGTTGGGGGTGGGAGATTAGGTTACCTAATCAGTGTTTTCTTTGTCTTGAGCAAAAATTGTGAAAATTTTTAAAAAATTTTCTGGAAATTCTTATGAATTTGAAGTGATTTTGACAACTATCTTTGATTTAGTATTGCAAGATACGTAATGTTGGTAATTCATGACTCTTAGATTCAGTTGTCCGTTAGATTTCACAGTTAAGTCTGAATTATTAATCTATGATTAGAAGTTGTAAACATTGATTGAGTCATGATTTCACATGTTACATCTCGCTTACACATTAAGATTTCAGTTTGAAACTGAAGGGTTAATTTGGTAATCACTGAACATGAAAGAAACCAGCCTAAAAGATTTGGCCATCAGGGTATAAAAAAGAGTTGCACCATGGGTTTGCTCCCTATAGGTGTGGATTCGATTTTTCATGATTAACAGTTGGAAAGAGTTGGGCGACTAGTTTCACCATAGGTGTGCTCCCTATAAGTGAAAATTTGATTCCCATCTTCACACAAAAAAAAAAAACCTAGAAAATGAAAGAATGATCTGTGAGGCAAGTTTTGGTTATCATGAATTCTCTTGTTGATTACCAACGAAATCCTGAAATAAAGAATTGAATATTAATGTTGAAAGTCAGGATTACACTCTACACCCATGGAACTTAATGTTTAAAATTATTCTAGTTTATGGATTAATATTTGAACTTGATTATGAAATTCACCATGCATGAGAGGCCAGGAGAAATTGATAATTAGCATTCATGAATCTTAAGATTTCTCATATCTGGATCGTTTTTCAAAATATCACTCGGCTTCACAAGAATTATCTCGTAATTCTCAACTTAATTTTCGCATATTTTGCTCGGGACTAGCAAAATGCTGGTTGGGGGTTGTGTTGAGGGTTAAATATTACATATTAGACCCCATTTATTACCTGGATTTACAGGTATGATACTGTTTAACGCCCGGTTTTAATTGTGTTTTGTTGCAGGATGCAATCAGGAGCTTAAACTGAAAATTGGGTATTAAAAGCGTGGATTTGGCACTCCGATGTCACAAAAGTAGGGGACGGACTCCTGGGGATTGGGATCGATGATTTTACACAGCCGAGATCCGAAAAAAATCAAGAAATTGAAGCTCAAGTGGCCCGAAAGTCAGCCAGAATGCAAGATCACAGGTTTCCCACCATCCGTTTGTCCCGAAATGTCATACACGGCCTGAAGAACATATATTAACCGTACACGTCAAATTTCAGCCGTCGGATCCCCCTAGAAGTGGCCTAACGGACAGATTAGCCTTCAGAATCATGCATGAGGGCGTGCTTAATCTCTGGATATGCTTCAATTTTGGTCTCAACTGTTTAATTAAGGTGGAGAAATGGATGGATGGAGCAGATTTCACGCATACATCAAGGTGGGACCCACCTTATGTGACTAGGAGTGCACAATGATCGTGCACTCGCAAGTGCCAAACCAATGAATTCGGTCAAACAAAGCTCTGACCGAGCGTTTCTTCTTTCGTCTGCGGAAGCTCGAACAGAGCTTGCGGGTGGATGTTTGTGGGCCACCACCGTACATCAAAAGTATGATCCGGACCGTCCATTAGCTCCACGTGGTCCCTATTACGACTGTCATGGTGGCGGAATCTCGGAAGACTGTGGAGATCATCTTTTCGTCCGTTCGAAAGCAGATGGACGGTGAATGAAAAACTTCGTGGGCCGCACCAATTTTTCTCCAAAAATATGCTTTCCCGGATGGTTTTTCGACGTCGATCGAATGGACGGATTGGATTTCTTCAAAAGACATCGAGTGGAGCCCGCCAGCTTCGTCATCGCAAGTGAGGGGATCTGTTTCACAGCGTCCCCGAGAACCGACGCCGGTTCTGCGTTGTGGGTCCCACTGATGGCTCAGATCAATGATCTGAACCGTCCATTAAGTCGGGAGATAGGGTAAAACCTACGCCTAGGTGTCCGTTTCCTTCCATGTAAGTTATCAGAAGATTCTAGCTGTCAAACGGAAGATTGACAGTGGAAATGTTTGAGATGGTGGGCCGCATTAAACTTGAAAAAAATATACATTTCTCTGTTATTTTCCGCCACGAGTAGAATGAATGGAGTGGATTTCTTGTTTGACATCAGTCCTGGGCCCATCAATCAACGTAATTGCGTAGGATTTTTCTGTTGCGTAAACAGAGGAGTTTCCGACTCTGTTACGGAGTCTACTTCCTTGCACACTGATGGACACTGGCTCTATAAAAGGAGAGGAGATCCACGGCTGGAGAGATCCCTGGGGAATTGGCTGGAGGCTGGACGTGTGGAAACGTGAAGAGAGAAAGAGAGAAAAAAGAGTTTGTTTTTTTATTTTATTTTTAGCTGTTTTATTATTTATTTTATTTTGAGAGATCTAGTCCACTCATGTGTGGCTAAACCTCTTAGCTAGGGCTAAGAGGTGAAGCTTGTAGTGTGATGGGAACTCTTTGCTTGCCTTTTGTTTAAATTGATCTGATATTGATTTAGGTTTAATTAAGGGAATGTTTTCAGTCTTTAATGGTCTGTTGTGACTGAAATTACAATGGGTCTGCAATGGCTTTGAGCATGTTCTTTTCCTTTTATGTTTATGACGTCAGGAAGCCCTGTTGTTCTCCATCGTCTTCTGGGCATGGTCGGGATGTCGGTACCCTTCTTAACCTTCATAAACTGTTGATTGGTTGGTAATTAGTTTAATTCTGTTGTTTGCTTTGTCTCCTGGGCATGGTTTGGTGATGGAATCCATTCTAATTCATATACTTTTCATCTCTTGAAAACCAAATCAAAGGAAGTTCAATTGATTTTCATGATTCGTGAAGCAGGCATAAGATCTCCCTGATCTCTATAAGTGGATCCGCTAAATCCCTAGTTTCTCTTCTCTGAATTTTCTTCTCAGTTTAGATTCATATTTCATCATTATTTTTCAAATTACAATCGATTTAGATTTCATCTCATTCTAGTTCTATTTCTATTTAGTTTCAGATAACGTACAAGTTCCAGTCCCTTGGGATTCGACCTCGGTCTTACCGAGTTTTATTACTACATCACAACCCTATACTTGGGGAGTGAACAATTATATGGATGGGTGCAAGGAAATTTTCTTTCCCCATGGGTGAAGTTTGGTCACAAACTAATGGTCTGAATTCTTCAACTTTGCGTAAGAGCGAACGGCCCAATTCACTTAAGTTTCAGTTCATTTTCTAAGGATATTCACTTTTCTTACACTCCTAACTCACGGCTCAAGTTGGGCATTTCTGGATACTATCTGGGCTTGATTCTCGCGGTAGTTATCAAGCCCAGCTGGACGGACATAGTCCTATAATTTCGCAATCATCGGACCCCCGACGTGCGGTCTAGGTCCGTTATAGAGTTTCATTGTATTCCCGAGAGTGACTGGCCCTTGGGATTTCTCTTAGGTCTTCAGGTTGCATTGAGCCAACAATACTCTTGATTCTAGGCCTTCTTAAATGTGAAAATGGTGGCCCAAACTTAATCCGTAGATTACTTAGCAAAATTTCATCTAAGTTATATAACCAGACACGGTCACTGGGTTGTTCTGCCTGAGGTTATACTCGATCTTTGTATGGATTTTTTCGGGACGTCTCATCGCTATGGGCCACATCACATGGGCCTAACACACACAGCTACACGTAGCTCAGACGGGCCTAACACACATCACTATTGGCCACATCACATGGGCCTAACACTTATCACTATGGGCCACATCACATGGGCCTAATACACACCACTATGGGCCGCTCACACGGGCCTAACACTCATCACTATGGGCCGCTCACATGGGCCTAACACACATCACTATGGGCCAATCACATGGGCCTCAGACACCACTATGGGCCAATCACATGGGCCTCACACACACCACTGTGGGCCGCTCACATGGGCCTAACACACATCACTATGGGCCACATCACATGGGCCTAACACACACTACTATGGGCCGTATCACATGGGCCTAATACACATTACTATGGGCCGCTCACACGGGCCTAACACTCACCACTATGGGCCACATCACATGGGCCTAACACACACCACTATGGGCCACTCACATGGGCCTAACACACATCACTTTGGGCCACATAACATGGGCCTAACGCACACCACTACAGGCCGCATCACATCGGCCTAATACACACCACTATGGGCTGCTCACGTGGGCCTAACACACATCACTATGGGCCACATCACCTAGACCTAACACACACCACTATGGGCCGCATCACATGGGCCTAATACACCTCACCATGGGCCGCTCACACGGGCTGGACACTCATCACTATGGGCCACATCACATGTGCCTAATAGACACCACTATGGGCTGCTCACATGGGCCTAACACACATCACTATGGGCCACATCACATGGGCCTAACACACACCACTATGGGCCACATCACATGGGCATAATACACATCACTATGGGCCACATCACATGGGCCTAATACACATCACTATGGACCGCTCACACCGGCCTAACACTCATCACTATGGGCCACATCACATGGGCCTAGCACACACCACTATGGGCCACTCACATGGGCCGCTCACATGGGCCTAACACACATCACTATAATCCACATCACATGGGCCTAACATACACCACTATGGGCCGCATCACATGGGCCTAATACTCATCACTATGGGCCACATCAAATGGGCCTAACATACGCCACTATGGGTCGCATCACACGGGCCTAATACACATCACTATGGGCCTCATCACATTGGCTAGAAATATATCTTAATAGGCCTCATCATATGGGCCATAAATACATTTTAATGGGCCTCATCATATGGGCTATAAATACATCACATCAGGCCTTGTCCATGGGCCTCGAATACATCACAATGGGCCATAACCCATGGGCTTCAAATACACAATAGGTGGCCCCTACAGATGGGCTTAATATACATCACAGGTAGGCCCTACACATGGACCTCATACACATCAAGTGAGTTGCATCAATGGGCCGCACTAATGGGCATAATAGATGGGCTACAAATATATCAAGGTTGGCCTCAGGAATGGGCCATAAATATATCAAGTGGGCAACATCAATGGGCCGAATATATCAAGTGGGAGCTTGGATTACACCAAAAATCATTTTAATAGTTGCAGGTGTAACATTTGTATCACTGTACACTATCATTCTATGGGGCACATAGCTCAATAATGATTATCAGCACTATCTAAACATTGTTTATGTAAATTAGCACTGTCTAACATCATCCATGTAAATCAGCACTGCCTAAACATTGTCCAGCACCTTCTAGCACAACCTGTATGGTGAGGATGAAATAAATATATCATGGTGGTGTCCACCATCCCATGGACAGAGCAGATATACAACACATCATTAAGGTGAGTCCCAAGCTGGCAAAATAGCTGGACGGCTATGGATATAGGTCCCACAAGACTGCTGACATCATCACAATAGTGGGTCTCACCATTTAGATGGTTAGCATGAATCACATACATCAAGGTGGGGCCCATTAAATGGAAGGCGTGGACATACAATACATACATCAACGGTGGGTTAGAACTGTCTATGTGGCACATTAGATTTGGACCTGCCCGTATTAGCATCATACCTTAAAATGATATATCCAAATTGGATGGACGTTGTGGATACGAGACATGCACTACATGTGGGACCCACAGAACTATGTTGATACCAGCAGGCAGCAGCGACAGCTGCTGAGACTCAGCACAGATGGACAATATGGTTGTAACACATACCTGATGGCCTGCCCCCACTATCCACGTGGATGGTGTGGATATATAATGCATCATTAGGGTGGGCCCCACCCTCACACATGCATCACATGTGGGGTGGGTCCCGCATCTTGTAAATAGATGGACGACATGTATATATAATACATCATGCTGGGCCTTACACCACACATTCCAGATGGACTGTGTGAAAGTAGAATGCATACATCAAGGTGGGCCCCACCTCTACATGCATCACACGTGTGGAGTGGGTCCCACGGTCCTGCCAAGGAAAAATAGGAGGATGGTGTTGATAAAACACATATGTCAGGGCTTGGCCCATGTCCAACAATCTAGACAGTGTGGGAAATACATACATTCAAGGTGGGCCATGTTGGACGGCTTGGATGAAACATATACTAGGTGGGTCCACATGTGTGGGACCCACCAGAAATGAATGGACAGTTTGGGTGTAAGGCACGTACACCAAGGTGGGGGTCCTCATAGATGGACAATGTGGGTATGAACACGTACAGCATGCGTGTGGCCCACATGGATGGATGAATCAACACATACAACATGGTGGTGGGCCACCGGGGTCCGGATTAAGCTGATATTTATTTTTGCTTCATCTGAGCCTGCCTAAAATGGATGGCCTAGATGTAACAGGTGGGTCTCACCTCCAGATCTACCGGATGGTGTGGATCCACACATTCATTAGGTGGGCTGCAATAGGAAAGAGAGAGAGAGAGAGAGAGAGAGAGAGAGAGAGAGAGAGAAGGGGAGGGACCCCGCCACTATGGGCCCTCCCTTTACAATGCAAACATCAAGATGGGTCCCACCACAAGTGAGCCCTCAAACCATCAAAATCACACAAATCAAACCCTAAAAAAAACACCCACCTTTGATCTCCTCATCCTTCTTCCGCCAACACGATCTAGAGCTCCAAGGTGTGGATTTTAACGGTTGAAATGTACTTTGGATGGTAGGAAGGTGGGCCACACCAAGCTCCCTCATGGAGGTTGGGACATTTGGGTTGCTTGGGAGAATGAGAGGGATGAGAGAGATGAGAGAAATGAGAGAGATGAGAGATGTGAGTGATGGGTGAGTGATGGATGTACTTGAAAGGGGATGGGTTGTAAGAGAGAGAGTTGACTTTGGGGTTACTTGGGGATGGGGTGTGAGGTGTTGTGTACTTAACATGAGATGTGATTGATGAGATTGATTTGAAAGCTCTCTCTTGGGTTTTACAATTGCACGATAATTTTGCTCGAACTGAATGCGGGCCTATATCTCCTGGCATGGGTATCGCCTCAGTGTGTAATACGCGGCATCGGAACCATGACAACAGTGTGGTCGGTAGTGTACAAGTCTCGGGTTGAGCCGACTCTGGAATACGGGATATAACTCAGGATCACGCGCAACAACTATATACGCGTCGTGGGTCACCAAAATTTAACCGGGATGACCGTGGAAGCCTACGAAACGATACAGGTTAGGATACGTGTCTCACAGCTCTCCCCTCCTAATAAAAATTTCATCCTCAAAATTTACTATCACACAGGACAAAGCAAGGGAAGTGGAAGCATCGACTTATACATATACTAATCAATACCATACATGCATAATCAATCTATAAACAAATAACGCTCTCTAATCTGAACCTCACGCCATCAGGATGCCTCATCAACTCTATGATGACCCCACTTATCCTCGGATTCTGGATCAGAAACGACCGAAATTGGAATATTATGCAGCCTCATAATCTCAACGGTAGGGAGCTATGTCAGAAAATCTTTAAGTTATTCAAACTCGGGGATCAAACCATTCTAAGTTCTCAACAATCATAGAGTGCAGGGTAGCTATGAATAAGAATGTGATGTTATCCTCAGGTTTTCCCAAGTTATGCTCTGATACTAACTTCTATCACGCCCCAAACTCAGAAATTAAGGTCACAAAATTCCCGATCGCCGAATCTGGTGCTGACAGCCTCCGTAATTCCCCATTCTCGTTCCCAGCGCGCATATGCCAGATTCCAATCTTGGGATTCTACAAGGAGGATTTTCCAAAGTACATTTATCTCCTAAGTAGCATAACCATAAGTTTACCTAATTTACAAAGGCAACATCATCATCACATATCCATTAATATAACTATCGAATACAGTACTGAAAGGGAAATACATGTGCTAAATCAAAGCTCCAAAAGTTCGATGCACTCTCCAAGCTCAATGTTGTTGCGACCTAATGCCACCTGCACATATCTATTATGTATAAGACCATAGAAAGCTTAGAGGGTGGTGAAAGTGTGTGCACAAGTTAAGTGCCAAGTATGCAATACAATGCCATAAATCATATAATATTGGAATAAGTGAAAATACTAATAAGATCATGAATCATATGATATCAGAGTAAGCAGAAATACTAACAAGTCCATGAGTGCCATTAGCCATACCAAGGTTATGCGATGCAAGGCATGAATGGTAACAGCCATATCAATGCAGAAACATGGCAACCCAAAATGCTAAATGCTGTGGATGTAATGCAATATGCGGTATGAATGAAATGACCAAGTTGGAGGGATGTCGGGATGATAGTACGTAGTATCACAGGCTATTGGGTCCATTACAGGGGACTTTTATACAAACCAATCTCGTACCTAAATTTGGATAGCCAGACTCAATGTAGTAGACTCCTGATCTCAGGTTAGTCACACGCCCCAACTGAAATCCTTGCCATTATGAAGGTACACAACAATAAGTTGTGCCTCACCAGCCCGATTGGATAGTGAATGAATGATGAACGAGTATGCAACTCCTACCCAACAAGTCCACATATCAATACGGTTCCTCTCTGGGAAATCACTAGGGTTTAGTACACTCCAAACTAGATTGTCGTCCCATTATGCGCAATAATGTGAGTGGAAGAAACCTCACTATCCGCTTACCAATATTGGGCCCGGCTCATCGATGGCAGACCCATTCCTAGAGCTGGTCAAACTCAGCCTAGCTTTGCCCCCTCCTCTTTGGCAGGTAAGGTCGGACCCCCTTCAAACTGTAAGTGCTATAGTTGATAGCTTTACTATATTGTCAAATTTGTGGGGCAAAAGATAGTGTATGTATCTTGTTATGAAGCTTACATATGTGAAGAACAAAGCTCTATGTAACACCCCGGATTTTTTGCCAACCTGGAATTAGACGTCCTTAGGCAATGGGTCGATCCTAACACTTTATTAACTTGTCAGAACTGAATCCCACAGTCTAAAATCGCTCCTTAACCCATTTCCTTCACAAATCCCACCCTTCACTACCTTGTTCTTTCAATGTTTCAAAGCACTTTCGCCCTAGACACTATCTTAAACTAGCTAAGTAGTATAACTTGGATCACTTTAGATACAAACTGCAAAGGACTAAATACTACCTCAGACGAAAATCACTTAGGATTAAATCCTTTAGAAATTTGACAAAGTTAACTAAGTGCTAAACTAGATTAGCTATGAAATCCGTTGGGATCGCTTTAAATACGATCTGCAAGACCCAAAACTTGTAAAATCATTGACGCTAGGTTACCCTAAAACTTAGGATCAATCTCATTACCCGGCTGCTCACAGGAGCATCTCGAAACTTCGTATTAGGTCTAGACCGCCCATCGAAAATCCGATTAACACGAAGTTAAGAAACTAGGACCGCCTCACTAGGCTTGACAACCACCTCAGAAATCAGGTCCAGCCGATGTCCCACGACCATTCGCTTGAGTCCGGAGCGAGGGAGTGTGAAAAACACTATTCCCTTTACAAAATAAATATCTGGCATAGTGATCTGGACCCATTCGCTTGCGCATCAGTATTAAGCAACCAGACCGTCAGAATCAGACAAAATTACACCCTCAGATCAGGAAAAATTTCAGGAACATTTACATGTACTTGGAATTTTGGATCGTGGCCCACTGACCGTTGAACTGAAAGTGGTCCGCCACGTGCGATCTGGGAATCTGATCGAGTCGAAAGCGTAATCCCACGTAGATCCATGTGTGGAGAGCTTAAGTCTGACGTTTGGCTCAAGGGGGGCCACCAGAAACACTCTTTTGAGCTGGAACATCGCCGAAATGCTTATAATAACAGTAACCCTTGAACCTGAGTCTATTTTGGGAAGGTTTTAGGCTATAAAAGGACCTTAAACCCTCTCCCATTCCAGCCAGACGAATTTGGATTTGAGAGAGAGAAAAGAGAGAGAAAGTGAGGGAGATGTGGGAGGAACTCCTGCCGTACGTTCCTCGTGCCGTTATTCGGCTCCACCGCCTGATTCTCATCGCTTTTCCGGCGATTCCGGCGTCGTTTCTAAGTAAGAAACCCTAAACCTAACCTGTTTTAGGGTTGTTTAGGTTGTAGGCTATGAAATAGCTAACGTATTTCGTTCCATAGGTTGTCAAACTCACGTATATGGAAGCTTAGCGAACCTATCGACTCCGTTACGATTCTACGACAAAAGGTGTGGACTTTAGGTGTATAGGTTATGGTTTTCAACGCTTTCAATGTCAGATAAGGATAGATTCATGATCTGCATGCAATTGCACATGTACTAAGTGCTTTCCGTTTTCAGTTTCGATTAGAATTGTAGAATTTGGAATTTCACATACTCTAGGTATTTGTAGAAAATACTGTATACGTATTTTTTATGGAAATGTGTTTGACATGTTTATTTGTCGTATGGATATATGACGTATGGATAAAATACTTATTTGGCGAAAGGATTCGCCTAAATACATGTTTACTAATAAACACTATGTATGTATAAATATGGTATTGTAAGAAGTATCGTATACATGTATATTTTAGCGATGTGTTTGTCATGATTAATTGTCGTATAAATATATTATGTGCGTATAAAATATTTGCTTGGCGAAGGGAATCGCCGTAATACATGTTTGCTTGTATACATTATGTATGTTGAAAATACGTATTCTAGAAAATACTGTATACGTTTAAATATTGGGAGATGTATTTATCATGATTATTTGCTGTAGTAATATATTACACATGGATAAAATACTCACTTGGCTAAAGGATAGCCCTAATACATGTTTTGCTAACATACACCATGTATGTTGTCATAGTGTATTCTAAGTGTTTGTGAAAATGATTGAATGAGTATCGAATTCTCATTCGTACTCACCATGACTAATTGTCATAGATTCATGATTGTTGTATTGGCGATACCCCTTTGACGAAAGGATTTGCCCTAAATCACGCCACGGCCAATATACACCATATATGCTAAAATGTGTGGCCCAAGTGTTTGTGGAAATGACTGAATGAATATGGAACTTGGATTCCTGCTTGCCATGACTATCCGTCATGGGTGTACGCGTGTTATGATTGGGGCAACTCCCTAGGGAAAGGATTTGGCCTAATGCCTATGTGATCGACATATGTCATGTATGTTGATGTATGTTTGTCTAAGTGTTTTTTTTGAAATGTCTGAATGAGTAGTAGTTAGCAAATTGTAATGTATAAGGGTGTTGAGATATGATTCTCAACCTCTTTAACTATGTGTATGATCTCCTTGGATTGTTGTGTGATTAGGAATTGAACATGTATAAACTCATGCTTGTGTTGTGATTCATAACATGCTCAACTGCTTTATGATTATAACTATGTAATGCATATGTTTAAATTTATATTTACGTTGTATGATCCGTCATGGGTGATGGGGGAGCGGAGCAACGAGTGCGTGCAACAGCCCTAGCAGCCCTAAACGGATAATACCATACCTTGATTGTATGAGTTGAATCTTGATCCATTACTGCTTTATCTATCTGCAAGTTATTGTGTTTGGGGCTATGATTATAGTCCAGACAATCGGTACCAGAATTGAATTCGTGGCTGCGATTCATTTGCCACGTGAGATGTATTCGACGAACCTGAGTCGTACTTCGGTTGGCGATAGTGGTTGGCCACGCGAAGTGCTTATACACTTCATGTCGTTCAACTTGTTGTGCGCTCGAGCTAGCCGAGCTCGTCAAGTAACCCAATCTGTCTAATGTATGTTCACCATGTTTGGTCGCTACTGCTTGAACCTAAGGTACCAAACTTACCAGTGAAATCCCTTTTAACCATGGTACCTCGATCCTCTAAGACTCATGAGCCGGGCATGGTGGTATGGGACACCGTGGTCGAGCTGTCGGCCTCGCCCAGGCCACGTGCCTCCCCGTAGTGACCAGTGAGCAACCAGACTCGTGAGCCGATTATGGTGGTATGGGACACTATATTCGAGCTGTCGATACTTACGGCGAGAGCCGAGTACGGTGAGACCTGTACTCGTGCTGACGGGCAACGAGTCCTCTGTAGTATCTTCGAGTATACTCCAAGGTATGTGATTGGCGACGAGTCTTTCACAGCAACTGGAGTATGAGTTGAGCCGAGTACGGTGAGACCTGTATTCGAGCTGACGGCTAGTGATTGAGCCGAGTACGGTGAGACCTATACTCGAGCTGACGGTCAGCAATTGAGCTGCATACGGTGAGATCTGTATCCGTGCTGACGGGTGACGAGCCCTTTGTGATGCCTTTGCTACGCCTCTCAAACCATAATATCGTATGAGATTAACTAGGACTGACGATCCTAGAATGGATCATGTTTGGGAATGATACAAGGGAGGTACCTTAGTTTCCCAATACTGCTGTTTGAAATGGACTAATAATAACTCGGTAATCATGATCATCATCGCACCGCATGTGCTTAGTAGATGTGGCGCACTGAGGGAGTTAAGCATTCGCGAACGTAAGATGATGTCGCATGAGGGTGGTTTGGCAAGGGCATACAAAGATCATGTCATTTCATTCTCACACTTAATAAGAGTAGTTAGAATTGTTTGATTTGTCTTGCTTTATCATTCTTGCTTGATTGAATTGATAACATGTTAACCTATGCTTTCTTGTTTCACTTTGAGTTGATCACTCACTCCCACGTTACGGAGACGGTGTTGTGCACACCAACCGTTTGTTGAATTTCGGATGATGGCGATGCTTATGAAGCGAGCCGGACTACTTCTATGGTGATGAGGAGGAGTTCTCCTATCATGTAACTCTCTCTCGACGGGTCTCTCAAGACCAGTGCACTGCATTGACGGGGCTATGGTACTTGGGATAGAAGATATTACACTTACACATTTGGTATATTTTAGAACTGTACTTGTAATTATTTAACCTAGTAATGTTATCACACTCTGGAGACTCATCATAGTTTATATATTTTATCTATCTATCACAGTCTTCCGCTTGTAAATTTAATTGTCTCTGGAGTATGATATGTTGTTTTGGCTTAATCTCACTCATGTTCACTATTCTAATACAGTCAACATTTAATCATCATTCATTTTATTGCATAAGTGATGTTCTGGAACTCGAGAGTTGAGTTACTACTCGACCCTCGATTTTCAGGGCGTTACAAGTTGGTATCAGAGCATGATTTGGATTAAACCGGACCTGGGTTATGGTCACACGACGCACACTGACGCACTCTGACTTAGGAGGGAGCGACGGAATGTAAAAACAGTCTTAGGCATCCCTGCTCCGTCCAACGGCTAATTCGCTGAAAGCAAACGCCGAAATCGAGTACGTATTAACCCTTGGTCGCACGGGTCGACCTTATAATATTCCTAGGCCATCTATTAAAGAGTCTAGATTACAATCCACCTCACCCCAACCGTTGAAAATAGATAGAATACGGGATAAACGTGATAAGGATAACTACTCCGAATCCTCGGAGCTTGTCTGGACTCCTCACAGAGACTTCCCAAATCCACGAGAAAAGAAAAGCAGAAAGTAGAAATAAATTCTAATAAATTCGAATTGATTAATAAATGACTACAAAAATTGAGTTCACAACCCTTTAAATAGGAATACCAAGCAATGGTAAAGAAATCAGAAACAAACTACAACTAAAACTCCTAGAATTCGCGACTTACCATAAGGTGGTGATGTCTACTAGTGCGCAGAGTTTTCAGCCAAGAATAATAAGTGTCCTATTTGGCTTCACCAAACCACTCTCCTAATTATTCTAAGCTCTTTACGCGATGAGCACAACTCCTAAAGCCCAATGGATGAAGAGTAATTAAACTAAAAATTACTATTTTAGTAAAACGAAATTAAAACGGAGAAATGACTATCAATCGGAGGCTTTTTTCACAATTCTGGGCTGCACAACCCAGCGTTGCTGGGTTGGTTAGCTTCATTAGCTCGTTCTACCCCAAATTCATATATTTTACGTCAGATAACTCATTCCGGATTGCAAGATATGTCTGATTGTCCCGAAAATACCCGAAATAGAGCAAACCGGAGTCAAGGGTCTCCCCACTTAAATCTGATGGGACCCAGGGTCGAACCAGGGTGTTTCTGACACCCTGGGAGCATGCTGAACAGGGCCCCACCGCGGCGGCGCGGTTCCGGCGGCGGACCGCGGTCCGGTGGCCCATCTGGTGTGGGGCCGGGGCTGGGGTTGGTCGGCCCGACCTCCCCTACCACGTGGCACGCGCGGTTTGGCCTAAGGTTTAGGATTTTGGGGGCTGGAGCTCCCCTCTCTCTCACATCACCCCTTCCAAACGCCCAAACCTCCATTTCTGATTTTTCTCTCTCAAACCTCCACTCCAATCGCCCATTTCATTGTTTCATGTCCAACCATACATCCTCCTCCATTGATTACAACATAACCTACCCCCTACCCTCTCCATTCTCTTTCATTTGAGCACTTACATGCCTCATTTGGAGCTCAAATTCGGGTAAGCTCTCAACCTATCCCATCTACTCATTTTCCTCCTTCAATCCTTGCCCGTTGGGACCTTTACAATCTTTATTGAGGCTCAAACTCATGGAGGAACAAACCTCCAACCCTTACTTTCTCTCCCCTTCACTTTTCATTCACTTTCCATGCCCCTATTCGAATTGGTTACGGCCATTTTCTCGATCTCATGGGATTTGGGTGCATCCCATGTTTTCCAATACCATATTTGGAGTGTAGGCAGTTAAACGTAAATCCCGGAATTTTCTTTCAAATTACACTTAGAAATTCCTCATCGTGGGATATGGAAATCCCATCTCACACTTTCCAACACAATCCTCATTTTCCAAAGCCTATAAAGTAATTTTAATCCCCGCCCACCCTCCTGCCAAATATGTCATTCCCAATCCTGAAGTGGGATTAGCAATACAGTCCCATTTTAATACAACTTAAGACCATTGGCCAAGTAGTGATGCAGTGATAAAGTCCCTTGATACACATTAACCCACCACACTCTGATAGCTTAAGCTTTTAGAGTAAATGGTTGTTTGACAAATAGACTCTTAGAGTTTTGGACCAAGAGCGTTGCTCCTGGATTTCGACAAACATGACCATATAGGAAACCCAACAAATTTATAATGTGACCCTTAGGATCTTCTTAGCTAGTATGAACACATGTGAAATGCTCGTGCGTAGTTAAATTCGAGTTCCGGCAACCTAATTCCAATCAGACAACTTTGACCCTAGGCGATAAAATAATTTCTTTATTTAGAAAGGGTATAAAATCATCTGGTGTATAAGCATAGACTTTAGATTACAACTAGTGGATTATCACTGCTCATAAGTTGAGCCTAGGCTGCTGATTAGACTAAGAAATGTAAACGACTAACAATGTTAAGATAATTGAGTGATAGACGTAGTTAGTTGGCTTGAATAGGTTGGAGCGAGACCCCGTTCCGTTGTTGAATCCCCTTAATACTTTAGGCTTCCTTAGTAACTCTTAGGGAGCTTGTTTGACGTAGAAACTATTCGCGATTAGAGAAAACCTATATATCCCTTGGATTCAATGTTAGGTCCAATCAATACATCCCTTAGAATTTCCTTCTCAAGGACTTAGTACAATCGGGAACACGGAGTAGAGAAACTACATATAAGCGAGGTATTCGTGGTTTGAATCGAATCCTCAATCCTGGTAGTGACCAATGAACCCTATACTCTGATTAAGCAGAAGGTCGGGATCGACTAGGATTAAGGAATGATATGGCAACTTTCTATTTTAGCTAGGCAGGAGGTCCATGTATCCGACTCAGACCCACTACACAACATTCCTTCCGTGTTGGCCTGACCACTTACAACTAAACGTTTATAACTTCATCTTCGAGAAGTGTTAAGAACATATAGCCAATAGAGACTTTGTCTGTTAGGCCCAAGGAATTACCCAAATGGGCAACAAATAGTTAGGAATTAGGTCCCAAGTCGCATGCCATGTCGACATACATATTATGTTTATGACCGTAGAAAGATAGCATGCCTATTAAACTAGACATGATTAAATAGGATAAGTCTGGGCTGCGATTAAACCCCTTGGTAAGATTAGGCATCTTGCCTCAAACTCACACCTGCCCCTGACATCAACCACATTACCCGTCATTTTTAGCTCCTCGATACCCATAGGTATCAATGCTATAGTACACATCGTCGATGAAAGGCAGACCAATGTATTTCCCGTTTCATGTCAAAGATAGGTTATAAATTACACCTTGTTCCGACATATGGATCAGGGCATAGCTCTTGAGCCTTGAGGGCGAAAATAAATTTTAAGGGGGGTAGAACATGATGAACCCACTCTAGTTCGGTCACCTAATACACCTCTTTGACCTGGGTGGCGCAGCGGAAATGTGGTGGACCCTACCCCACTGGCCCAGGATCGAAACGGTGCTCGATAAATACGAACATTATAGAAGCCCTAGTAAGTTCTACTATGAGAAAATGTTTTAGGATGATCTAGTAAGATTTGATTCCCCATTTCCTTTAACATAGATAATAACGAGGACTCTCTTAGACTAAGACCTAAAGGGCAACCTTAGAATAGACAATTTGAGCCTTTCAATGATGGACATTCCCTACGTTCTAGAGTGATCGGACCACGGAGTTACTGAAATATACAACTGTGAAACATTCGTGGCTTGACCCAATTCTCAATCCTGGGCGACTACCGATGGACTCTCTGCTGACGAGCGGATGACCAGGATCCACCAGGATTCGGAAGGGATACGATGAGCTTCCTACCCTGGCTCGGTAGATGATTGATGTATCGGGATCGAGCCCACTATTACCGTCTCTCCGTGTTGGTCAAACAATGAAAACAACTATCTTACTCTAAATTGTGGGAATTGTCGTCGAGACTCCAAATAGGTAAAGAAATAAATGGTAGCAAACCATCAGGGTATGAGAAATGGATAAAGAATTAAGTTTTAAGGGGGGTAGACTAAAATGAACCAGTTGGTATATACCCTACCACGCGTAGAAACTTGGAATTAATAAGTCTTAGGCAAATGAAATAATAGAAATCTTCCCTTATTACCCTTAGCCAATTTCGGGGACGAAATTTTGTTTTAAGGGGGGTAGATTGTAACACCCCGGATTTTTTGCCAACCTGGAATTAGACGTCCTTAGGCAATGGGTCGATCCTAACACTTTATTAACTTGTCAGAACTGAATCCCACAGTCTAAAATCGCTCCTTAACCCATTTCCTTCACAAATCCCACCCTTCACTACCTTGTTCTTTCAATGTTTCAAAGCACTTTCGCCCTAGACACTATCTTAAACTAGCTAAGTAGTATAACTTGGATCACTTTAGATACAAACTGCAAAGGACTAAATACTACCTCAGACGGAAATCACTTAGGATTAAATCCTTTAGAAATTTGACAAAGTTAACTAAGTGCTAAACTAGATTAGCTATGAAATCCGTTGGGATCGGTTTAAATACGATCTACAAGACCCAAAACTTGTAAAATCATTGACGCTAGGTTACCCTAAAACTTAGGAACAATCTCATTACCCGGCTGCTCACAGGAGCATCTCGAAACTTCGTATTAGGTCTAGACCGCCCATCGGAAATCCGATTAACACGAAGTTAAGGAACTAGGACCGCCTCACTGGGCTTGACAACCACCTCAGAAATCAGGTCTAGCCGATGTCCCACGGCCATTTGCTTGAGTCCGGAGCGAGGGAGTGTGAAAAACACTATTCGCTTTACAAAATAAATATCTGGAATAGTGATCTGGCACCATTCGCTTGCGATCAGTATTAAGCAACCAGACCGTCAGAATCAGACCAAATTACACCCTCGGATCAGGAAAAATTTCAGGAACATTTACATGTACTTGGAATTTCGGATCGTGGCCCACTGACCGTTGAACTGAAAGTGGTCCGCCACGTGCGATCTAGGAATTCGATCGAGTCGAAAGCGTAATCCCACGTAGATCCATGTGTGGAGAGCTTAAGTCTGACGTTTGGCTCAAGGGGGGCCACCAGAAACACTCTTTTAAGCTGGAACATCGCCAAAATGCTTATAATAGCAGTAACCCTTGAACCTGAGTCTATTTTGGGAAGGTTTTAGGCTATAAAAGGACCTTAAACCCTCTCCCATTCCAGCCATATGAATTTGGATTTGAGAGAGAGAAAAGAGAGAAAATGAGGGAGATGTGGGAGGAACTCCCTGCTGCTGTTCCCTGCCGCTATTCGGGCTCCACCGCCTGATTCTCATCGCTTTCCCGGCGATTCCGTCGTCGTTTCTAGGTAAGAAACCCTAACCCTAACTTGTTTTAGGGTTGTTTAGGTTGTAGGTTAGCTAATGTATTTCGTTCCATAGGTTGCCAAACTCCCGTATACGGAAGCTTAGCGAACCTATCGACTCCGTTACGATTCTACGACAAAAGGTGCGGACTTTAGGTGTATAGGTTATGGTTTTCAATGCTTTCAATGTCAGATAATGATAGATTCATGATCTGCATGCAATTGCACATGTACAAAGTGCTTTCCGTTTTCAGTTTCGATTAGAATTGTAGAATTTGGAATTTCACATACTCTAGGTATTCGTATAAAATACCGTATACGTATTTTTTATGAAAATGTGTTTAACATGTTTATTTGTCGTATGGATATATGACGTATGGATAAAATACTTATTTGGCGAAAGGATTCGCCTAAATACATGTTTACTAATAAACACTATGTATGTATAAATATGGTATTGTAAGAAGTACCATATACATGTATATTTTAGCGATGTGTTTTTCATGATTAATTGTCGTATAAATATATTATGTGCGTATAAAATATTTGGTTGGCGAAGGGAATCGCCGTAATACATGTTTGCTTGTATACATTATGTATGTTGAAAATACGTATTCTAGAAAATACTGTATACGTTTAAATCTTGGGAGATGTATTTATCATGATTATTTGCTGTAGTAATATATTACACATGGATAAAATACTCACTTGGCTAAAGGATAGCCCTAATACATGTTTTGCTAACATACACCATGTATGTTGTCATAGTGTATTCTAAGTGTTTGTGAAAATGATTGAATGAGTATCGAATTCTCATTCGTACTCGCCATGACTAATTGTCATGGATTCATGATTGTTGTATTGGCGATACCCCTTTGACGAAAGGATTTGCCCTAAATCACGCCACGGCCAATATACACCATATATGCTAAAATGTGTGGCCCAAGTGTTTGTGGAAATGACTGAATGAATATGGAACTTGGATTCCTGCTTGCCATGACTATCCGTCTTGGGTGTACGCGTGTTATGATTGGGGCAACTCCCTAGGGAAAGGATTTGGCCTAATGCCTATGTGATCGACATATGTCATGTATGTTGATGTATGTTTGTCTAAGTGTTTTTTTTAAATGTCTGAATGAGTAGTAGTTAGCAAATTGTAATGTATAAGGGTGTTGAGATATGATTCTCAACCTCTTTAACTATGTGTATGATCTCCTTGGATTGTTGTGTGATTAGGAATTGAACATGTATAAACTCATGCTTGTGTTGTGACTCATAACATGCTCAACTGCTTTATGATTATAACTATGTAATGCATATGTTTAAATTTATATTTACGTTGTATGATCCGTCATGGGTGATGGGGGAGCGGAGCAACGAGTGCGTACAACAGCCCTAGCAGCCCTAAACGGATAATACCATACCTTGATTGTATGAGTTGAATCTTGATCCATTACTGCTTTATCTATCTGCAAGTTATTGTGTTTGGGGCTATGATTATAGTCCAGACAATCGGTACCGAGTGAATTCGTGGTTGCGATTCATTTGCCACGTGAGATGTGTTCGACGAACCCGAGTCGTACTTCGGTTGGCGATAGTGGTTGGCCACGCGAAGTGCTTATGCAGTTCATGTCGTTCAACTTATTGTGCGCTCGAGCTAGCCGAGCTCGTCAAGTAACCCAATCTATCTAATGTATGTTCACCATGTTTGGTCGGTACTGCTTGAACCTAGGGTACCAAACTTACCAGTGAAATCCCTTTTAACCATGGTACCTCGATCCGCTAAGACTCATGAGCCGGGCATGGTGGTATGGGAGACCGTGGTCGAGCTGTCGGCCTCTGCCGGGGCCACGTGCCTCCCGTAGTGACCAAGTGAGCAACCGACTCGTGAGCCGATTATGGTGGTATGGGACACTATATTCGAGTTTGTCGATACTTACGGCGAGAGCCGAGTGCGGTGAGACACCGTACTCGTCTTGTGACGGCGACGAGTCCTCTGTAGTATCTTCGAGTATACTCCAAGGTCTGTGATTGGCGACGAGTCTTTCACAGTAAGTGGAGTATGAGTTGAGCCGAGTACGGTGAGACCTGTATTCGAGCTGACGGCTAGTGATTGAGCCGAGTATGGTGAGACCATACTCGAGTGACGGTCGACCTTGAGCCGCATACGGTGAGATCTGTATCCGTGCTGACGGGTGACGAGCCCTTTGTGATGCCTTTGCTACGCCTCTCAAACCATAATATCGTATGAGATTAACTAGGACTGATGATCCTAGAATGGATCATGTTTGGGAATGATACAAGGGAGGTACCTTAGTTTCCCAATACTGCTGTTTGAAATGGACTAATAATAACTCGGTAATCATGATCATCATCGCACCGCATGTGCTTAGTAGATGTGGCGCACTGAGGGAGTTAAGCATTCGCGAACGTAAGATGATGTCGCATGAGGGTGGTTTGGCAAGGGCATACAGCATCATGTCATTTCATTCTCGCACTTAATAAGAGTAGTTAGAATTGTTTGATTTGTACTGCTTTATCATTACTGCTTGATTGAATTGATAACATGTTAACCTATGCTTTACTGTTCCACTGAGTTGATCACTCACTCCCACGTTACGGGACGGTGTTGTGCACACCAACTAGATTTGTTGAATTTCAGATGATGGCGATGCTTATGAAGCAGAGCCGGACTACTTCTATGGTGATGAGGAGGAGTTCTTCTATCATGTAACTCTCTGACGGGTCTCTGAAGACCTGGTACTGCATTGACGGGGCTATGGTACTTGGGATAGAAGATATTACACTTACACATTTGGTATATTTTAGAACTGTACTTGTAATTATTTAACCTAGTAATGTTATCACACTCTGGAGACTCATCACAGTTTATATATTTTATCTATCTATCACAGTCTTCCGCTTGCAAATTTAATTGTCTCTGGAGTATGATATGTTGTTTTGGCTTAATGTCACTCATGTTCACTACTCTAATACAGTCAACATTCAATAATCATTCATTTTGTTGCATAAGTGATGTTCTGGAACTCGAGAGTTGAGTTACTACTCGACCCTCGATTTTCAGGGCGTTACACTCTACTAATGATATGTCAAGTCAAAAGTCTCACAAGATTACCTTCGATAAACAAGCTATGTTCACAAGTCAAGAAGACTCAAGAATGTGGGAATGTTCGACTTAGTTCAAGACTCAAGATTTCTTAGAACCTTTCGAGTTCAAGCTACATCAAGATCTTAAGCTCAGGCTTCATTATGCTCAAGGTCACTCATCTTTAAGTTTCAATGTCCTGACTTCACTATTGAGGTATGATTAACCTTAGGTTGACCTTTAGAGTAGGCCATTTTGGATACATAATCTATAAGTTTTATATAAGTGAGTTTAGTCTATTCTAAGACTAGTCCTAGTCTTTGTTCCACTAGCCCTAGCACTATTTCGACCTGTCTAAGATTTGCCTGGACCAGTCGTAAGTTTGTTAAAAAAATTAAGAATTTTTCGTTAAGCTTCGACTAGTCCTGGAGTTTGTTCGACTAGTCGTATGAACAGTGTCGACTGCTTGTTCGACCAGTCGTAGACCTACGACTCAAAGTACATTGATGAAATTCGACTTTCTTCAACCAGTCATGAGAAACCTTCGACTAGTCGAAGGTGTCCTTTGACCAGTCATAGACTACCTATGACCAGTCGTGAAACTACCTTATCCTATCGCGCTCGAATTTTCAAATATCAATTGGTCCTACGACCAGTTGTAGCGATTAAGACCAGTCGAAGACGTGATTTACTCACTTATAAATAGAGCACGAATCTCAGAATAAAATAAGAAAAGAAAGCTAATTTAATTCGGCCTTCTGACAGATTCGTCTATGCTCCATTTAAGCTAAGTGTGCATATTTAATATTTTCTTTCTTTAGCTTTTTAAATCGATTTTGATTTCTTGCATTCCAATCTGATCTGAAAAGAGGAAGTGATTTTTTTTTCTTTTTCTGGAATCAAAATCAATTAAAGCTAGCCCATGTGTTTTAATTTAAAACCTTTTAGAACTTAGAACCGTTATAGTGAGTATTGGAGATTGAACTTTGACATCCAAATTTCTACTCCGACTTGGTTCTTCCAGGCTTCTACACCAAAGAAGAAAAACAGGTATTTTACATTTTGTAATTTACTGTATTTTGATTTTATTTGAGGTTAAGCTAGAAAAATCTTAAAGTTGTTGGTTATCTGAGAAGAGCCAGAAAACTCAAAAGTGAGGGTTTTTGAATTATGTAAGCCCTTTGAAAAAGACACAATTGTGAAGGTTTTGGGTGAACCTGTGAAAACCTATTTGATAGTGAACACTAATATCCCCTGTATAAGGATATTAGGAGTGGAGTAGCATTCTGTGTGGCTATTGTTGAACAGTTGGTGTACACACAAGCGAACCACTATAACCCTTTATGTTGTGTGGAAGTGTGCTTCATTTTCCTATATTTGATTATTCAATTGTGTTATGTATGTGGATGTGAATGTTGTACTCATTTTATTTCAAGCTCAGTGGGGAATGTTGTAATAGTTTAGATCTATATTTTCATAATTTATCTCATGCTATTCCTTTGTTTGTTTGAGCTTCAGTTTCTCTTCTTGTTCTAGTAAGGTTGCCTTGCCATTTTTATGGTGCATGGTTGTCCTTAGAACAATCAATATTTGAGATTACTTTTTATTCCTCAGTATAAGTTTGAATATATTTATTCCTCTTTGGTTTGAGTTCTTGATACAAAGAACTTTCTAGAAATAAGGTTGTCCTACCATAAACTTTGGTTTTTGGTGTAAGGTTGTCCTTAGAACAACTTTTGTATCAATCTCTCAGTACTTGTTTATTGAGGTTGTTTTTTATTTCAACATTGTGAATTGATTTACTTCATTTGGCTATCTCTTTATTCAATTCCGTTGTAATTATTTTAAATTTGGCATTGTCCTATTCACCCCCCCCCCCCTCTAAGACATATAGCTTGGCCTTTTCAAGTGGCATCAGAGCCTAATAGCTTGTTTTAATTGGTTTATTATTTGGATTCATTTCCTAAGCTAATGATCTAAGATATATATAAGATATCAAATTTTGATAGCCTTTCAGTCACTAGGCCTCCACCCTTTGATGGCTCCAACTATGCATATTAGAAAGCCAGGATGAAGATCTTCCTCAAATCCATGGATGAAAATGTGTGGCTTGCCACAGTGACTGAATGGAACCCTCCTACCACTGAAGTGACTGGTATCGATGGTTCAAAATCAATGAGAGTAACACCATTTTTCTCATGGACCACACTTCAGAAAAGTGAGAGTAGTGCAAATTCTAAAGCACTAAATGCAATCATTTGCCCACTATCACCGGATGAGTTCAAAAGAATTATATCCTGTGATCTTGCAAAACAAGCATGGGTACTTCAATTGTCAAAAAATCTAAAGTCCAACTCCTCACAACCAAATTTGAAGAAGACACACGAGGGTACTTCAATTGTCAAAAAATCTAAAGTCCAACTCCTCACAACCAAATTTGAAGAAATTCATATGGAGGAGAATGAAATGTTTATGGACTTCTACACTAGATTAAAAGACATTGTAAACTCTATGTGGAGTCTTGGCGATAAAATCCCAGAAAGTAAAGTGTGTGCAAAGATACTACACTCACTACCTGAACGGTTCAATTCTAAGGTAACCGCGATCCAGGAACTTCGTGATATGGACAATATGAGGGTAGAAGAACTAGCTAGTTCTTTACAAACATATGAATTAAATTTTAAAGCTCCTAAAGGTAAATCTATTACACTTAAGTCTTCCAAATGTATTTCTCAAGAAAATTCTGATTTTGAAAATTCCGAAGACGATATGGCCCTTTTAGCGAAAAAAATTTTACAAGATTTTTTAGAAGTAAAAAAGAAGGTTGATTTTCAAAAATCAAATGAAAAGAAAAGATTTAAATCTTGGAAATCTTTAAAAGATAGTCAATGTTACAACTGCCAAGAATATGGGCATCTAGCAAACAAGTGTCCTGAAAAGGATAAACTTAAGAAGAAAGGAATGTTGGCTACTTGGGATGAATCTTCTGGCACTGAAGCCTCTTCTGAATCAGAATATTCTAAAAATGAGTTGGGCAATGAAGTTAAGGCCCTTATGACTCTAGCCAAGTTCACTTTTTCAGATCATGATGATTTAACTAGTAAAGAAAATCAGAATAGTGATCATGATAATGAAGAAGATCTTCAAGATGTTTATAATGCCATATACAATGAAAGTTGAAAATTTGTTGTAAAACTAAAACTTCAAAAAGAAAGGTTTTCAGGGCTTAGAGAAAGATTTGAGTCTCTTGTTTTAGAAAAATCTCATCTTTTAGATTGTTTTGAAAAATGCAAATGTGATCTAGATTTCAAAACCACCCTTATTGAAAATCTGAAATCTGAAAATGATAAACTTAAACTTGAAGTCTCTTCCCTTTTGAGTTTAAAGGAAACATGAAGGTATGCCCAAGGTGATCGTAAATTATAAAAACTTTTAATTGGATCAAGAAAATGTGGCGACCGATCTGGTTCGGGCTACGACAAAAATATTCCTCCTAAATAGAAGAATATTCCTCCTAAGTTTGTAAAAGAAGAATCCTCTCTCTCAAAAGAGAAAAGTTCAAGTCAAAAGTTTTCTAAAACTTTTCAATCTTTCAAAACCAGAGGTAATCATATCAATTACAAAAATAAAAACCAAAACCTTTTAGCTAAAAAAATAATTGATTTGCTTAAGAAGCCCTTAAAATCTAACTCAGTGGGTCACTCATACAAAAATTACAAATACAAGAAGACCAACTATAATCCTAAACCCAAAACAGTAATGAAATGGGTTCGTAAAGTTACTTGCTTGGTTGCCCACACTACTTTCAATGCTACAAGCCATTCGAAGTAGTACTTAGACAGTGGATGCTCAAGGTATATGACTGGTGATAAAGGTTTATTCACTGATCTCAAAGATATGACTGATGGTTCAGTCACATTTGGTGATGGAAGCAACTGCAAGATAATAGGCCAAGGTACGATTCAACTTCATAACCTCCCTTTGTTCAAAAATGTTTTATATGTTGAAGGCCTAAAACATAACTTGCTTAACATATCTCAAATATGCGATAATAACCATAGTGTAAGATTTTCTAATCAAAGCTGTGAGATTCTAAATAACAAGGGTTCAGTAATTTTAACTGGACGTAGAACGTCTGAAAACTTCTATATTGTAAGTGAATCCAGCTCAACTAGTCAATCTTGTTACATGGTCCATACAGACGATACTAATTTATGGCATAAACGTCTTAGACATGTACACTACCGAAATCTATATAGATTGAGCAAACGAGAACTTATCAGAGATCTACCCAAACTACAAAAATTTGATAAAATATGTGGTGAATGCTAGATTGGCAAACAAACAAAGAACTCACACAAAAAGGTGAACTCCAATACCAAATCAAGACCACTCGAGCTTCACCATATAGATCTTGTATGACCTACAAGGACGGAAAGTCGAGGTGGCAAAAGATATATCTTCATAATTGTGGATGAATTTACTAGATATGCATGAGTTATTTTCTTAAGGGACAAATCAGAAACCTTTGAAGAAGTGAAAAAAGGTTTTCAAAAGGATTCAAACTGAAAAGAGTTCTCAAGTCAGTAAGATTCGTAGTGATCATGGATCTAAATTTGAGAATAGCGGTTTTGAGAAGTTCTGTAGCAACCAGGGAATATTACATGAATTCTCATCACCCAAAACTCCACAACAAAATGGAATAGTGGAAAGGAAAAATAGAGTGCTTCAAGAAATAGCCAATGTCATGTTGAATAGCATGAAGCTCTCTAAGAATCTTTGGGCTAAAGCAGTCAATACAGCTTGCTATATCATTAACCGTGTTTACACTTCTAAAGATAATAATAAAACGGCTTAGGAAATGTGGTTCGATAGAAAGCCTACTGTCAAATACTTTCGAGTTTTTGGCAGCAAGTGTTATATTTTACGAGATCGTGAAAATCTAGGAAAGTTTGATACGAAGAGTGATGAAGAGATCTTTCTAGGATATTCTTTAAACAGTTGAGCTTATAGGGTTCTGAACAAAAGGACCGGTGTGATTCAAGAATCCATCAATGTGGTCATTGATGTTCACTTAAACACACCTGTCTCAAGTTCAGATAATGATGAAGTTCTTGTAATTGATAAACCTGATACTTCATCTAATCAGATTGATTCTAAACTGAGGACTGTTAAAGATCATCCAACCACACAGATTCTTAGAAACCATCTCACTTGCGTTCGTACCCGTAGATAACTTGAGGATATATGTAATTACGTATGTTTTACATCCCAGATAGAACCATCTAACGTAAAAGAAGCTCTTGCTGATGAAAAGTGGATAGTTGCTATGCAAGAAGAACTTAATCAATTTGTTCGAAATGATGTCTGGTATCTTGTTCCTAGACCCAAAGATAAACATATTATTGGAACAAAGTGGATTTTTAAATATAAGTCTGACGAGCTTGGGAATATCATTCGAAACAAAGCAAGATTAGTAATTCAAGGATACACTCAAATTAAAGGTATTGATTATGATGAAACCTTTACCCCAGTTGCTCATCTTGAATCAATCAGACTTTTTATATCTATTACATGCTTTAGGAAGTTTAAAAATTTTCAAATGGATGTAAAGAGTGCCTTTTTAAACGGCGATTTACATGAAGAAGTATATGTTGAACAACCTATAGGGTTTGAAGACCCTAAGCTTACTGATCATGTATACAGTCTTAAAAAAGCTCTCTATGGTCTAAAACAAGCTCCCAGAGCATGGTACGAGAAATTGACTAAGTTTTTACTCAGTCATAATTTTTAAATGGGAAGTGTTGATAAAACATTATTTGTTAAGAAATATAATGATGATATCTTAATGGTTCAAATCTACGTTGATGATATTATTCATGGATCTACCTATACTGACATGACTATTAAGTTTGCAGATTTGATGAAATCTCAGTTTGAAATGAGCATGGTTGGGGAATTGAATTATTTCCTTGGGTTACAGGTAAAACAACGACCTGATGGAATGTTCATCTCTCAATCTAAATATGCTATGAATTTGATTAAGAGATTTGGATTTGAGAATGGTAGGAATTTTGATACTCCTATGAGTACAATCTTGGAACTCTCAAAAGATTCTGCAGGTAAAAATGTGGATCCGAAATTATATCGGAGTATGATTGGTAGTTTACTTTACTTAACTGCTAGTAGACCTGATATTGCTTTAAGTGTTGGTGTTTGTGCTAGATATCAATCTGATCCTAAAGAATCACATTTAATTGCTGTTAAACGAATTATGCGATATGTCACAAGTACTGTTAATTTGGGTCTCTGGTATCCTCATGAGACTAGTGTTCAATTAGCTAGGTACTCGGATGCTGACTAGGCTGGTAATCTTGATGATAAAAAATCTACCGGTGGTGGTTGCTTTTATATTGGAAACTGTTTAGTTTCTTGGCTTAGCAAGAAACAAAGTTCTATATCACTTTCAACTACTGAAGCTAAATATATCACAGCTGGTAATGCGTGTACACAGCTTGTTTAGATGAATCGTATGTTAAGTGATTATAAAATTAAACAGGATTCTATGTTATTATATTGTGATAATACCAGTGCCGTAAATATTTTTAAAAATCCAATTCAACATTCTCGTACCAAGCACACTGACATTAGATTTCATTATATTCGTGAATTATTAAAAGAAAAAGTTATATCTGTGGAACATATCCCTACCGAGAATCAACGTGTTGACATTTTCACTAAACCGCTCGATAAAAGCAGGTTTAACAAAATGAAATTTAATCTGGGCACGTGCACTCTAAAATAATTATTTATGCCTATCATACTGTATATATTTGTTAGATTAAAATTTAATTTTTTCTTAAAAAAATATATGCTTAATATCATAATTTTGGTGATGTTCGACCAGTCGAGGATTTCCTCGACCTGTCGTGGCACAACCTATCGAAGATAATCACGACTAGTCGTAGATCGCGGTAATTGGCTTAAATTAGGGAAATTTTCATTTCTTCCTTATTTCAACTTTCCTCTCCGATTAGTCGACGCCCGACCAGTTAAACCCACCTTCCAAATCCTTCAAGGTTAGTGTTCCATTTGCTTATTTCTTGTGGATTTGTGTTAAGTTTGTTTCTAGTTTCCTCTTGAAGTTGTCTATTTTAAGTTTAGTTGAGATTTTGGATTTTTCTTCTCTAAAATCTGATTTTTCAACCTTTGCAACTATTTGTTTCCTTAAAATCTTTGCTGCAAATGGCTTCGAGAAATAGAAAGACAACATCCCGTGGTCCATCTTCTTCCAAATCTACTCCTCTTACTAAGCGTCATCTTCGGGCCTCCGATGATGATCCGTCTTATGTTCGGGACATCAAATTGCGAAATGTTATTGTGGAACATCGAGTTGATGTTAATCATGTTGCCCCATTTGATGTCCTTCCCATTCTTCAAACTATATGTTGGGATAACTTATTGCATTGGGGTGGGCCAACATACTGGTCCATTGCACAATCCATGTTTGCATGCATAAATAATTTTTCATTGAAAAATTTAACTTTTTCAATAGACACAAGAGAAGGACCATTTGACATTGATCGTCATTTGATTTCAGCTCTTATAGATATTCCTGTGAATGATGAGGACATTCCTATCCATAACTTATCTGATAAACCCTCAGTCTCTGAAAAATGCATGCTCACTAGAGATTTATGTAACTTGGATGCTCAATGGACACATAAAGGGAATGCACTCCCTTCAAAGTTTTTGTTACCCAAATACAGAATTCTTCACAAAATCTTTATGTCTAACTTGTATCCTCGATCTAGTAATAAATCCGAATTGACGTCCTTCATGGTTCGTGTTCTGCATGCCGTTGCCAAAGGTGCACATATTTGTTTACCATCCTTGATTTGTCACCACATTATTCAATTTCGACTCCATCCAGGTCACAATGACATCCCTTTTGCTTATTTGATGACTGTGTTGGCTAAGCATATGTTAGTCGACATGCCAGTTGAAGAAGCCCCTATCCATCATCTTATATTTAATAATTCTAATCTTAATAAGATGAAGCTGGATATGCTTCTTGGTCAAGGGGTTGGTAATGTTGGTGGTGAAGCTGAACATGAGGAAGAAGCTGCTGACCTTCCTTTTGATGATATTAACATGGACGATATTTTTGAAGAACTTGATTCTGATTCCACAAATGACCCTGATTATGCACCATCAGACTTTGGTGCGCGTTTACGTGATTCGGAGGAGAAGGTTGATAATATGAATGTTAAGATGGAAAACATGTCTGTTGCCCATGATTTATAATTCAAGTATATGTGTAAATATCTTAAGCACTTGAGCAAGGGCATGCATCAACTTGATCCTTCCATTCCTGCTCCTTCATCTGGTTCAAATTAGTTCTTCTTTTTTTTTTTTTACCAGTCTGTAATAACTTTATTTCTCTTGCACTAGATTAACTGTTTTTTGAGATTGTAGCTATCTTTGACTTAGTTCAGTTTATGAATTATGTGTGTTGCTTATGCTATTTTCTCATATCTTGTCCTGTTATCTCTCCTATTTCTTTTTAATTATTTTCTCCTCAGATATCTATTACGTGCTTTCTTTGTCCCATTATGCCAAAAAGGGGGAGAATGATTGGATGTTTAATGATTATGTTTACTGATTTAGATATGTATTATACTCAGGGGGAGTATATTGGATATAAGTGATATATGTTATATTCAGGGGGAGTAGGTGCAGCGATTGCCGAGAATATATGTTGAATTGATTTCATGCTTATGTATATGTGCCAGTTGATATTAACTGGTGCATGATTCGTTATTGACTGGTGTATGATTCAAATATTCTATTTTATGAAATAATCCTATAAGTGTGTTTTGTCACCAATTTGACAAAGGGAGAGATTGTAAGTGCTATAGTTGATAGCTTTACTATATTGTCAAATTTGTGGTCTAAAAGACATTATATGTTTCTTGTTATGAAGCTTGCATATGTGAAGAACAAAGCTTTACTGATGATATGTCAAGTCAAAAGTCTCACAAGATTAGCTTCGATAGACAAGCTATGTTCACAAGTCAAGAAGACTCAAGAATGTGGGAATGTTCGACTTAGTTCAAGACTCGAGATTGCTTAGAAGCTTTCAAGTTCAAGCTAAATCAAGATCTCAATCTCAAGCTTCATTATGCTCAAGGTCACTCATCTTTAAGTTTCAATGTCCTTACTTCACTATTGATGTATGATTGACCTTAGGTTGACCTTTAGAGTAGGCCATTTTGGATACATAATCCATAAGTTTTATATAAGTGAGTTTGGTCTGTTCTAAGACTAGTCCTGGTCTTTGTTCGACTAGTCCAAGCACTGTTTCGACCTGTCTAAATTTGCCTGGACCAGTCGTAAGTTTGTTGAAAAAATTTAGAATTTTTAGTTAAGCTTCGACTAGTCCTGTAGTCTGTTCGATTAGTCGTATGAACAGTGTCAACTGCTTGTTTGACCAGTCGTAGACCTACGACTCAAAGTCCAGCAATGAAATTTGACTTTTTTAGACCAGTCATGAGAAACCTTCGACCAGTCGAAGGTGTCCTTTGACCAGTCGTACACTGTAATGACTCGAAAAATTCCGTACAATGGCCCGAGTACCACCTCAGGCAGAAATCACTTAGGATCAAATCCTTTAGAAATTAGACAAAGTTAACTAAGTGTTAAACTAGATTAGCCACAAAATCCACTTAAATCACTTTAAATACGATCTGCAAGACCCAAAACTTGTGGAATTATTGACGCTAGGTTACCCTAAAATCTAGGATCAAACTCATTACCCGACTGCTCTCGGGAGCACATTGAAACTCCGTATCAGATCTAGACTGCACATCAAAAGTTTGAATGATACGAGGTTATAGAATTAGGACCGCCTTATTGGGCTTGACAACCATCTCGGACGTCGAAACCAGATTATATTCCACGGCTATTCGTTTGAGCCCAGAGCGAGCAGAGTGAGAAAACATGGTTTTCTTTAGAAATTTAATAAAATTTAAGTAATCTAAGACTTAGTGTTTACAGGCTAATTATAAGCAATCAGAGCGTCAGAATCTGACCCAAATACACCCTCGAATCAGGGATATTTCCTAGCACATGTCCGTGTACTTGTAACCCTGATCAAGATTCGGTGATCGTTGAACTGAAACTGGTCTGCCAGGCGTGATATGAGAATCCGACTGGAACAAAAACTTAACTCCACCTAGATCTAAGGTTGGTGATCTTAAGTCTAACCGCACGCAGAAAAGGGGCCGCCAGAAGTGCTCCGTTGAGACGGAACAGACCCACTTTGGTTATAACCTAAGTATACCTTGACCTTAGGTCTATTCCGATGATTTTTTAAGCTATATAAAGATCTTAAACACTCTCTTATTCATCCCATACGAATTTGAGAAAAAACCTAGAAGAGAGAAGAGAGAAAAGTGAGAGAAAGTGTGAGATAAGTGGGAGGATCTCCCTGATATCTTACCCTGCCATTCTGCAAGCTTAACCACTCCATTCTAATCATTTTCCCGGCGATTCCGACATCATTTTTAGGTAAGAAACCCTAACCCTAGACAATTTTGGTGTTTCAATAGTTGTAAGTTATGAAATAACTAACCTAAGGCATGTTATAGGTTACCACATCGCCATATACTAAAGCTTAGCGAATCTATCGAGTTTATTACGCTTCTACGGCGTAAGGTGCGGACTTTAGACGTATAGGTTATGGTTTTCAATGCTTTCAATGTCAGATAATGATAGATTCATGATCTGTATGTTATTGTACATGTATAAACTGTTGTCCGTTTCGTATTCCGGTTAGATGTTAACTATGTTGAATATACTGTATTCCTCGTATTTGTAGAAAGTACCGTATACGTATAAATTTTGCAAGTGTGCTTGCCATGATTAATCATTGTATGAACATGCTATATATATGTATAATACTTATTTGGCGAAAGGGTTCGCCCTAATATATGTTTTTGCTAGTATACGCTATGTATGTTGAAAGTGTGTATCCTAAGTGTTTGTGAAAATGCTTGTAAGAGTAAGTACTTAGAGGATTATGCTTTAGGTAGGTGTTGAGATAGGATTCTCAGCTACCTTAAAGATGTATATGATTTCCTCCATGTTGTTTGTTTGATTTAACTGCTTACTTATGAAATATATGTGTTTGTATTTTCTTGTTTATATTGTGCTTTATTACATGCTTTATGACATGCTTGTTAACATGCTTGAATTACTTTGTTTATTCTACTTTAATCTACATGCTTCTGAATAAGGATTGGTTGTGTTTGGGGCTATGATTTTAGTCCAGGCAATCAGAAACGAAAATGAATGCATGGCTGAGATTTATTCACCATGCGAGATATGTTATACGAACCCGAGTTGTACTTCGGTTGATGATAGTGGCTGGCCACACGAATTGCTTATGCACTTCATATTGTTCAACTTGTTGTGCACTCGAGCTAGCTGAGCTCGTCAAGTAATCCGATCTATCTAATGTATGTTCACCATGTTTGGACGCTACTGCTTAAACTAGAGGTACTACCCTTACCAGTGGAATCCCGTTAACCGTGATACCTCAATCCGCCAAGACTCATGAGCCGGGCATGGTGGTATGGGACACCGTGGTTGAGCTGTCAGCCTACGCTGGGGCCATGAGCCTCCCCGTAGTGACCATTGAGCAACCAGACTCGTGAGCCAATTATGGTGGTATGGGACACTATATTCGAGACGTCGGCCTACACTGCTTTGATGGGTGATGAGGGAGTGGTGCAACGATTCCGTGTAATAGCCCTGACAGCCCTGACTGTACCCGGTGTAGTGACTTCAATCATACTCTAAATCTGCGGTGAGGCAATGAGCCTTCCCGTAGTAACAGAGTATAAACTAGGCCTATATTGATAAGGTGATGGGGGAGTGGCGTAACGATTCTGTGTAGCAGCCCTGACAGCCCTTGCAGCGACCTAGAAACACACCATCATATGAGGTTGTCTAGGAGTGACGACCCTTGAATAAATCATTATTTGGGAATGATATAAGAAAGGTACCTTAGTTTCCCAATACTGTTGTTTGAAATGAACTAATAACAACTCGGTAATCATGCTCACCATCACATTGCATGCACCTAGAAGATGTGGAGCACTGAGGGTGACAGCATGCCACAGACGTAAGATGGCGCCGCACGAGGGAGTATGTTGGCGAGGTCATGCATCATAATCGCATCTCATCCTTGCATTAATTACAGTACTTAGGAATGTTGATTGTACTGCTTTATCATTACTGTTTAATTGAATTGATAACATGTTAACTTATGCTTTATTGTTCCACTGAGTTAGTTACTCACTCCCACATTACGGGACGGTGTTCTGGACACCCACCAGACTCTGTCTTAGACACAGGTACCGACGATTCACTGGAGGCTGAGCCTGATTATTATGAAGATCAGGATGAGTTTTCCTTCATGCAGTTCTCTGGTAGCTTTACTTAGGCAATCCGGATTTACGGGACTACTGGACTATCACGACAATTGGACTATTATTTTTGACATTTTGTTTTGATTCAGTACATGTATATGATCACTCAGCGAAGTAATTATACTCTGGAGACAGATCGAGATTGTTTTGTTTTTATACACATCTATATATGTTTTTTAGTCTTCCGCTTGCATTTTATACATTGATCTGGAATATGGATTACTGTTTTAGTATAATCTCACTCATGTTCATTGCACTGACACAGTCAACATTCAATCATAAGCATTTGTGTTGCATAAGTGATGTTTTGGAACTCGGGTGTTGAGTTGCTACTCGACCCCCGACTTTCAGGGCATTTCAAGTTGGTATCAGAGCATGATTTGGATTAAACCGGACATGAGTTATAGTCTCACGACATACACTGACGCATTTCGACTTAGGAGGGTGCGAGAACAATGTAGAAACAGTCTTAGGCATCCTAGTTCCATCCAAACGGCGAAGTTCATTGAAAATGATCGGTGTGATCGAGTCTGTACTCAACCCTAGTCGCACAGGTCGACCTTAAAACACTTCTAGACTGTCAAATGACGGGTCTAGATCACAATCCACCAAATTCCAGCCGTTAAAAATCGGTAAAATACCATCAATTATCAGAACGTTCTCGGAATGACCCCAAACGACTCGAAAGGGAGTCGAGGACCACACGAGGCAATCCGGGGGGGACTCACGGTGGACCCAAGGTGTCTTTGGCACCTTGGGAGGGGGGTGGCCACCGCCCTACCACGGTGGCACCACCCTGAGTCCAAAGGACCGTGGCGGCGTCGCGCCTACCATGGTGCACCGCGGCCCCCTTGGGTCGGGCCTGTCGGGCTGGTGCGGGTCGGTGTTGGGCCGACCCCTAGTCACATGTGGGGCCTGCAAAATTTTCATGGGGACCTCATAAGTGGTCTGTTTTGCCCCTTTCTTACTTCCCACCCTTCCAAGCCCTCCTTTCTCTTTCAATTTGCTATTGTCTCTCTCAAATCTCCCTCCCAACCGCCCAATCCAACATTTTTGGTCACAACCCATCCATCTCCATCGTCTACAGCACCCCCTACCTCCATACCTTCTCCGTGTTCTCTCCTTTGGGCTCTTACACGCCCCATTTGTAGCTAAAATCGTGCACACGCCCTACCCCACTCCATTTCTCCATTTTCCTTCTCAAATCCCTGTTCTTTGGGCCTTTGTAACCTCTGTTGAGGCTCAAACTCGTGGAGGATCAGCAACTCTAGCCTTTTCTCTCTCTTCTCATCACTTTTCGCCGCTTCCCATGGCCCTATTTGAGTTTATTACGGCCATTTTCTCCATCTCCACCATCTTTTCTCTCACGAAAAAGAGGAAGATTGCCGTGGATGAAGCCGGGCCTAGTCGCCCAACCCGTCCAAGGAGAAGGACTGACGCCGAGGCCAGTACAAGTGTCGTCCGTGAGCATAGGTCGAAGCAAGACCTAGATCCCCAGGTTCCCATCGAAAGAGCGCTACCGATAGGCTTTGAGCACGGTCGGTTTGGTGGCCGCAGGGTTGTACTTGAAGCTCACATAGATGAGAGGCTGTTTGAGCTACACCCAATTATGGACCGCTTGGTGGACGTTGAGTGGGGTCTTATGTTCGAAGGTAAGACTCCCTCATGTAAGAACACGGTTCGTGCTTTCTATGCTCACATCCGAGACCCATCGCTTGATCCTCTCCAATTCACCGTTTCTATTAGGGAGAGGAATTACACTATCAACGTGGACTTAGTGTCCCGGGTCATGGGAATTCCACGTGGTGAAGTACATGCTGATGAGGGTTATTTCAAGAGTGTGCGAGAAAGAGACCGTCATACGCGATACCTTTGTGGCCGACTGGTTCCCTAGACCAGAGGCAACTGCCTCCCATCGACAAGGTTAACAGACGATTTTCGCCTACTTCATTACATTTTCACGTATAATGTGTATCCAGGTGGGGCAACCGCACTGAATGTACCCAGTTGATGGTAGACTTCCTATACAGGGTTGGACATGGGGATAAGTTGTGTCTGCCCACATTCGCCCTATTCCAGATAGTCCAGACTACTCGGTCTGTCAGGAATGATATTTCACTCCCATTCGGCCGATTGATATGTAAGCTTGCTCGAGAGGTTGGCTATAGACTTAATATGGATGATATTGCGCCAACTCGGATCTGTTTCGACAAGAAAACAAATGTGTTTGATTTGGGGGATTTATTCAATGGTAATAAAGAAAGAATAAGAGAACATTGATCACATTTATTCTGAGTTCATTTACATCCTCTGATTCCCTTGATTCTGAAAATAAAGCACAATCAATCAAAACAGACAAGATGACTTGATAGAAATTTCGGCAGCATTCCGACGCTATTTTGGTCATCTCCTAGATACTTAGGAGGAATTGCTGAATCGATCAGCTAATCTCCAAGGAGATAGAAATTTCGGCAGCACTTTGGTGCTATTTCTGTCATCTCCTAGATACTTAGGAGGAATATTGAGCTAATCAATCCGTCTGCAATGAGATGGGGTTGTGCGGCTCGCACAACACTTTCCTTCAGTTGTGCGGGTCGCACAACGCTTTTCTTCAGTTGTGCGGGTCGCATAAACTTTTCTTCAGTTGTGTGGGTCACACAACACTTTCCTGCCGTTCCGTGGGTCACACAACCATTGTGCGGGTCTCACAACACTTTTCTTCCATTGTGCGGGTCGCACAACAGCTTTATGCTGTTCCGCGGGTCGCACAACAACTTCTTGATGTTCCACGGGTCGCACAACTACATATTGCTATTCGCGGGTCGCGCAACTGCTTCCTGCCATTCCGCGGGTTGCGCAACTGCTTTCTGCCATTCCGCGGGTCGCGCAACTGCATTCTGCAGTTCTGCGGGTCGCGCAACTGCATACCTCTCTCTCTCTCCACCTCTTCTTTTCCATTTCTCTTCTAAATGATCCAATTGATCCAACCTCTTTAATGAATCAGGGAGGGGTATTTATAGGCCCCACCACTCTTAGAAAGTGGTGATCACCACCACTTATCCCTTCACATTTGGACATCTTCCTCTCTTAAATAACGGTGTCCACCAAACTCCCTCTTAAATGGTGGTGTACAGCCTCTCTTTACTAAAATGACACCTGTACCTGCTTTATTACCAAAATACCCTTTCTAATCCCTTTTACCAAAATACATAAACTACCCCTGAACATTGATTTTACCAAAATACCTAAACTACCCCTAGACATGGATTTTTACCAAAATACCAGAACTACCCTGGACATGGATTTTTACCAAAATACCCCCGGACATGGATTTGTACCAAAATACCCTCCAACATGGATTTTTACCAAAATCCCCCCAGACATGGATTTTACCAAAATAACCCCGGACATGGATTTTACCAAAATACCCCCGGGCATGGATTTTACCAAAATACCCCCGGGCATGGAATTTTCTCACCACTGCAATGAGATATTTTTTGTGCCTCAACAAATGCCCCCTCAATCCTTCTTTAATTGATTTCTGAAATCAAATGGAGGATCGATCTTCCTCCGCCTGAAGAATCTTGAATGAACTGCAACTTAAGAATGATTGGATGATCGTGCTTGCATGGAAGACTGGATGATTATCTTTGACCAAAAAATCAATCAAAAGACTAGAAGGCTCGCGCTCGACCGAAAGATTTGAATGCTCATATTCGAATGAAAGACTTGACTGATCACGTTCAAACGGAAGACCGATTGATTGTGCTTGAACAGAAGATTTGAATGATGGTGTTTGGCCAGAAGACTTGATGATTGTGCTCGACTAGAAGACTTGATGATTGTGCTCGAACGGAAGACTTGATTGATCACGTTCAAATAGAAGATTTGAATGATGGCGCTCGAACAGAAGACTGGAATGCCCCTAGCCAGTAGTGTTGAGCAGATGCTTCACTAGAGAAGATGAAGCTCTCTTTTCATTGAAACACATCTCTGCAACAGCTGTGACGACTTTGTCTTTGAACAACTTGATTAGAGAACTATCTTTCAACAGCAATAGTCTCTTTGATTAACTCCAGCGACTTTTTCCTTCAATTCTGCAATGGTCTCTTTGATCAACTTCGTTGCTCCTACTGCAGCAACCCTTTTGATTGTTTCCTTTATTCATGATTTGTATAATCTAATCTTTCAAATGATGATCTTTCTTGCTAAATTAATCGGAATTAGTATCTTAAAACATTATAACTCTTTCAATTTAGCCTTAAGAAGCATTAGTAATTTTGAAATTTATATTGAAAACTTCTCCTCTTTCAGGCTGATTGTGATATTTGCTCTGTCATCGTGCTTCGCATTGCATTCTTTTGCTTATTATGTCGCACTTTTGGAAACATCATTTCTCGCTCCAAAGGTTTAATTGCTGAGTTGTTTCTAGCTTGTACTCAGCACTTCTTCATAGACTTTTCTTGGGATCTTTGCTGATTCTGAGAAATAGACAAGACTTCTTTTAATTTTCACCTAGTAACTTTTCGAAGGCTATAGAAATTACTAATGATGATTTTGTTTACTCTGCCTCCATCAGATCTGGTACTTGGAGTCTTGCGATATCATTATTAGGATAGTAAGAAGTTAGTTGCGATATCAGCATATAACTGAGTTTTAATATAGAAGCCACTTTTGAACGTTCACATTGAATCATACTTCATAATCCTCGATATATGAATTCCTCCATTGTACATAAGAGATTATCAGAAAGACTAAGGCATAGATTACTTTGAAGACCAAGGCATAGATTGATTTGAAGACCAAGGCATAAATTGATTTGAAGACCTGCCCCCTTTCCCGGTCAATGTTGCATAAAAATTTCTTCAGAAGATAATACTTCCGGAGTAAAGCCTGCCGATGCCTTTGAAGGATGGATAATCTTTGTTGTTCCTTTAACGAATCTAAAGAGTATATCTTGAACCTTTTAGATTGGCCGGAAGAAAATGATAATTCTTCACTAGTTTATTCTATGCCCCCTTTGAGAGTTCTGTGCGATAATATTCCCTTATATCGAGAAGGCGAGAGATAAAAGGACCTTACATCTCTTATTACCAAAACAAATATATTGCAATTGAAGACTAATAATTGACTTTGAAGATTTGAACTCTTGAGTAGATAATTGCTAATATCTTGAAGGCGTTTGTTGTCGCTACCATTTGAACCTGATTCAAGAGAAACGCATTTTTGCATATATTTTATTCAACATTTAAAATTTTCATTAGGCAATTGCATATTTGAGCATATTTAATATGTATCTGCAACATTTTGAATGCTACACATAATTGATGCTTTTGAGCATGTTTGATGCTTTTGAGCAATGGTGCTAGTGTACTTTGACTAACCATACTCTGACTAAACATGACTTGACTTGATTGAACTTGACTTGACCAGACGACTGAACTGGACTTGACACTGGGCTGGACTTGACACTGGGCTCAAGGAGCAAAATAGTTTACCGCCGATTTCAGGCAATGGGCTTAAGGAGAAATTATAGTTTACCGCCGATTTCGGGCAATGGGCTAAGGAGCAATTATAGTTTACTGCTGATTTCGGGCAGGCCAATTTAGGGCTTTATAGGTCTCATGCGTAGTTGGCCATATAGGCTTGGCTAGGCTACCTTAAATGATCATTTGCCATTGTTGTCATAAGATTTGTGTGGTTGGCCAATTTAGGCTTATTCCACTGCTGATTTCACTGCCATGTATAGTGAATCCATAACTGATATTTCACCACTACTGATAATGTTTAGAGAATCAATAATTGATATTTCACCACTGCCGATAATGTTCCGAAAATTCTGAGAATTAATTTTAGTGATTGATGATGACAGCGATAGTTGCTAATTTTGGCGATTGACTTTTCCTTTGGCGATTGTTATTGGCGCTTGGCAGCGATCATCAACGCTTGTTAGCGATCATTAATGCTTGATAACGATCCTTAATGCTTAATAGTGATCATTAACACTTTCCATTTAGCACTGACTTGATAGCTTTATAGGCTTGAAGGCCTGTCTTGTTTTGGAAATGACTTAAAAGTGCTAATTTTGGCAATAATCATTGACACTTTTCATTTGGCGATTTTCTTTGGCGCTCTCTTGTTTGTCTTATTTTGGCAATAATCATCAACGCTTTCCATTTGGCAATGACTGAATATGCTTGAAAGCCCGCATTTCTTTCAAATATACAAAAGAAATACATTCTATGGTGAGAAACACATTTCATAGTTTCTTACTTACTTGGCGATAATCATTGACGCTTTTCATTTGGTGATGATTGAATATGCTTGAAAGCCTGCATTTCATTCAAATATAAAAGAAATACATTCTATGGTGAGAAACACATTTCATAGTTTCTTACTTATCTATTTACTCACCTGTCTTGCCCCCTTTTGATTTTAGAAGTATTATACCAATACCTTCTGAAATCAAAATAGCGGTCATTTCCTGAACTGACAGGTATTGCAATGCATATCTGCAACGAATATGCTTTTTTATCATGGCTTTACATCTTTTTCTTCACTTGCTTCTTTTCTTTTGAATATTCGGGCTATGACAGCTCGATCTTGTCAATTACTGACAATTTACGTGGATGCCCCCAGAATTTTCTTTATATAGTTTCTGTCATCATTTTTTTTTCATGCTCTTTCCATAGCAATTTCTCCTTTATCGATCATTGTCTGTAGCTTTTTCCTGAGGGAATTACAATTTTCCGTATGATATCCAAATATATGGTGATAATGGCAATAATTCATTCTTCCGATATTTTTGATTTCTTCGATGTGTCTTGGCCGAGGTAATTCAATACTCTTCGTAGCGAGCAATTGATTCAGCATAGGGAGTATATCTTTTCTTGCAAACAAATACTTCATATGATCTTTCTTTTGCCTGGACCTCTTATATGTCATTATAACTGCACAACCATTTCTTTCTTCTTCATTGCTTTCTCTTTCAACATCCTGATAATCTTTTTTTAGTTTTTTCTTTCCAAGTGATGTGGGCTGATTTTGATTAGAAAGCAGACACTCTTCCCATCATCTTTTCAAGAGCATACGCCTTCGTAGCAAAATTACGAAAGGTTTTCCAATCTTTACTGATCAGGTGGCATGCCAGTTCTGGTCTCAGACCTTCTAAACATAGTTCTACTTGTTCTGATTCCCACAGAGGATGTTGACATGATGCTGCCAAGTCTTTCCATCGACTAATGAATTCTTTAACTGATTCATTTTCTTCTTGACGAATAGAGGCCAATTCGGTCAAACTAACTTCTCGATCTGAAGAGAAAAAGTTTGACATAAAAGCATCCTGCATCTAATCCCAGGTATGAATAGACCCTGGGATTAAACCTGAATACCATCTAAAAGCTCTTCCTATCAGAGAAGATCCGAATAATCGCAGGCAATATTGAGGAATTCTAGAGAAATTTCCCATTTTTGCTATGAAATGCATCATATGCTCTTCTGGTGATCCATTCCCATTAAATTTCTGAAAATCTGGGTGTTTAAAATCGGTGGGAAATGGCATGTCTTCTATTTCAGGAGGATACGGTGTCTGATATCGAAACCTTTTATTATGACTATATTTATTCTCTAAATGGGTAGACTCGATAACCATCTGCCGAATTTCTTCATACGTTATATTCTGAGTAATATTAGGCATTGGCTCTTGAAATTTAACCGATTGCGGTTGTGGTCCTTCTTCTTGCGGTTCAGTGTTGTTCACAGCAATCACTGTCAGAATATTTGGGACTTCTTCAGTCGCATGGTCATCTAATGAAAACTGATCAGGCTGATTAATATCTGTCGATGAGCTTTCTGTTTCTTCATACTTTGATTGTCTTGATATTGAGGGAGAAAACGAGCGTTGTGCTGTTGACGCTGTTGCAGAGGATGAACTATCATTTAATTTGAAACCAGCGTGCTGTCGCTTCAAAAGACTAACTGACTCGAATCGTAGCATTCTTGACGCACAAGTTTACTTGAAATCTTTTGCAAGAGGTGCCGCGAGTGAACATTCGTTGGTTACGGTCGTCTTCCCTTTATTTTTCTGAACTCACCATGATTCTGTGGAAGATGTGTTTATAGTTATAGTTGATGGTATTGAAAGACCTTTTGGAGTAAGTGGCCTTTCCATTTTTCTTGAATGAGATGATTATACGACTGAAGCAGGGCTATATCTCACGAAACTTTGTATAATCGACTTAGTACTTGGCGAAATGATGCTTCTTGTGGAAGCAAATCGAACTTTCCGACTTTTGGATATTACCATCCTCCATTCTCCCTCATCTTCTTGAGTTACTGGAGAAGTAGAAATCGTTCCGTCCATTACACGAAATTTACTGTTCTTGATCACGGCAGACTTTGCTTTCTCTGACGCTTTCTACTTACTCTTAACTCTTTTCTCTTCTATTTTAAAAAGTTGTGGCGATGCCCCCTGGATTCTCTATTGGCTAATGAATTCGTTAATTCATTGATTAATTCGTCTACTTGTCGGCAAGCAGTGTATGATTCAGTCGAACTAACTTCTCATCTGACATTGTCTGTCCTTGATCATAACTGATTTAAGCTTCTCTGATAATTTTGGTGAAAATCTGTTGGACGAGAATAGACAACCACGTTTAGTTAGGAGAAAGGTCGCTACAGTATACCTGTCATTTTTAACAAAATGTTAGTTATTTTATTTAAATAAAATTGTACTTTTCTTTTAGAGATGAAGGGGAGGATGTTCCCACTGAGAGTCGCCATTTTGGCGTCTATACAGACGCCAAAAGGTGATGAATGTTCTTTGAATATTTTTCTAAGTTACCATCGAATAATAATAATCCCCAGCAGAGTTGCCATTTTGTTTCGACAAGAAAACAAATGTGTTTGATTTGGGGGAATTATTCAATGGTAATAAAGAAAGAATAAGAGAACATTGATCACATTTATTCTGAGTTCATTTACATCCTCTGATTCCCTTAATTCTGAAAACAAAGCACAATCAATCAAAACAGATAAGATGATTTGATAGAAATTTCGGCAGCATTCCAACGTTATTTTAGTCATCTCCTAGATACTTAGGAGGAATTGCTGAATCGATCAGCTAATCTCCAAGGAGATAGAAATTTCGGCAGCACTTCGGTGCTATTTCTGTCATCTCCTAGATACTTAGGAGGAATATTGAGCTAATCAATCCGTCTGCAATGAGATAGGGTTGTGCGGGTCGCACAACACTTTTCTTCAGTTGTGCGGGTCGCATAACACTTTCCTGCCGTTCCACGGGTCACACAACCGTTGTGCGGGTCGCACAACACTTTTCTTCCATTGTGCGGGTAGCACAACAGCTTCATGCTGTTCCGCGGGTCGCACAACAGCTTTATGATGTTCTGCGGGTCGCACAACTGCATACTGCCATTCCGCGGGTCGCGTAACTGCTTCCTGCAATTCCGCGGGTCGCGCAACTGCTTTCTGCCGTTCTGCGGGTCGCGCAACTGCATACCTCTCTCTCTCCACTCTTCTTTTCCATTTCTCTTCTAAATGATCCAATTGATCCAACCCCTCTAATGAATCAGGGAGGGGTATTTATAGGCCCCACCACTCTTAGAAAGTGGTGATCACCACCACTTATCCATTCACATTTGGACATCTTCCTCTCTTAAACCACGATGTCCACCAAACTCCCTCTTAAATGGTGGTGTACAACCTCTCTTTACTAAAATGACACCTGTACCGGCTTTATTACCAAAATACCCTTTCTAATCCCTTTTACCAAAATACCTAAACTACCCCTAGACATGGATTTTTACCAAAATACCTAAACTACCCCTAAACAGTGATTTTTACCAAAATACCTAAACTACCCCTGAACACTGATTTTACCAAAATACCTAAACTACCCCTTGACATGGATTTTTACCAAAATACCAGAACTACCCCTGGACATGAATTTTTACCAAAATACCCCCGGATATGGATTTTTACCAAAATACACCCAACATGGATTTTTACCAAAATACCCCTAGACATGGATTTTACCAAAATACCCCCGGACATGGATTTTACCAAAATACCCCCCGGGCATGGATTTTACCAAAATACCCCCTGGGCATAGAATTTTCTGACCACTGCAACGAGATATTTTTTGTGCCTCAACAGGATCATAAGTGATGCTACGCTTAACAACATGGGGATCAGTCCTCGACAACGCCAAGCCTGACTCGACGAGTATGGGGATGAGTCTAATAGTGAGGGGGAGGAAAGCGTTTATCTAGAGGAGGAGAGTGAGGAAAGAAGTGATGATGAGATAGAGGAGGAACAAGAAGAGGATGAGGAGGCCCAAGATACTGAGGAGAGCTCCCCTCCAACGGCACCGGTGCAGGGCACTGATCGGGCTGCTTGGGATACTCGTATTGCTCGGCTGGAAGAGGATCATGCTAAGCTACGACAGGGTCAGGCCATCCTGTGGCAAGATGTCATAGATCTTCGAGGCTTGTGAAGCACAAGTTCAAGAAGGTGACTCGTACCTTGAAGACTATCTTGTGCTGTCTCCAGGATAAGGGCGCTCCTCCTCCATCACCTGACTCAGATGCTTAGTCATCCAAGTTGTTGTTTGTAGTTTGTTTTACTTACCGCTTTAGGTGGTTTATGTTTTCATGTTGATGGATGTAGTAGTTAGCATGGTTTTAGTAGTTGAAGCTTGGTTGTAATTAGCTCACATGCATCTTCTGTCATGATTCATGTAACTCTGTATTCCATGTATTATGACAATTTTGGTAATGAAATGCATACAGCCTCTTTTTGCTATGAAGTGTGTGGAATGCTTAAGTGATTATGTATTGTATTGTTATGCTTCATCTTACATGCGTTGTACCCTATGCTATATAGGGCATGCCACTGAAGTATACGAGGAGCACGGTACCCCTCTTACTCACTGATTTGATGGACCAGACTCCTCGCAGGGGTGGTCCTAAGGACCTGGGTTTTGGCTCAGATCAGCCTTCTACTGGTTCTACTGGTGGACTGCCACCTTTTACACAACCAGTTTGTGAGTGAAACCGGGCATCCTCTTCGACACAGTATGAGCCACAGGCTGCTCTACCTGCTGATAGGTTTGAGCAGATGATGATGCTGATGTAGCAGCAGCACCAGCAGCTCTTGGCGGTCTTATCTAAGGGTAGGAGTGCGACTCCACCTTCATCATCTACACACCCTACTGAGACTGCCGAGCCTCCTACTTAGGCTGAGGATGTACCTCCACCTTTGCCTGCTGCCTACACTACGGGGGACGTGGGTACTCGCAGTATTCTCGAGCGATTCCAGTGCTTGAGGCCTCCTACTTTCACGAGTTCTCACAGTCCCAATGAGGCTGAATACTAGTTAGACCGCATCTCCAAGATACTGAAGATGCTGCATTGTACTGAGGCTGAGAAGGTCGAGTTAGCCGCCTTTTATTCGAGAAGGAGGCTAGCTTGTGGTGGGACAGTATACTGCGGACCGTCGCAATAGGATATGTGTGGATGTGGGCTACTTTTGAGTTTCGCTTCCACGAGAAATATTATCCTTAGGCTTATCGACATGAGAGGGAGAACGAGTTCCCACGCCTCAGACAGGGAAGCATGACAATTACTGAGTATGAGCATTGCTTTACTGAGTTGGGCCACTTTGTTTCGACTATCCTTGCTGATGAGCAGATGCGGATTAGGCATTTTTTTGAGGGCTTGCGACCTGACATCCAGTCGAAGATGTGCTGTATCCGTATCCCATCTTATGCGGAGTTGATTCACATGTCTATTTGGGCGGAGCAAGATGTAGACCGTTTGACACGTTTTCGTGGCCCTATGGTGCCTAAGCCACGACCGGATACGCTGAGCAGGCCTTTCCTTGGCAAGAGGCCTCGTACTGATTCGCCTTCCAAGATCGCCGCACCAGTGGTTTCAATGAGGCGCCCCGGTGTGACTTGTACTTACTGTGGGAGGCCAGGACATCCTGCTGGGAGCCGCTTTGCTCGGATGAGGGATAGCGGGTTCTCTCCGCTGCAGAAGATTGATCGCCCTCACCCTCAGGCTTTATCGGCTCCACCACTACGGATTGCCCCTGCACATCATCTTTTAGACCTCCTGCACCTCGCTTTAGGCTGCCTCAACGGCCCTTGGTGCCTCAGCCCAACCGATCTCAGTAGGCACGTGTTCATGGTCTTACAGTAGAGGAACCGGAGATAGCACCTTCAGCACCTATGGCCTTCGAGGTCACTGCATACGTCCAATGTACTCCTGTCTTTTTATTAGTGGACACTGGGTCCACTACCTCTATGATCTCATGCACGACAATCAAGCAACTGGGTTTAATTACTGCTCCTACGAGAGGAGTGAGGGTCATCACTGCCACAGGGACTTTCTCTGATGTTACTAGTATGTGTGAGGGCTGCCCAATAGACTTGGGTGGCAAAACTATATTGGTTGACCTGATCATTGTCCCCCTTTTCCATTATGATGTTATATTCGGTATGGACTGGCTCACTGAGATGCGAGCAGAGATCGATTGCGAGACTAGGATGGTTATAGCTCACGGACCAAAGGGCACGGCCTTTACTTTTTCTGTTCAGGTCAGTCACGTTACTCGGTTGAAATGTTACACTTCTTCACTTGAGGATATTGATGGTCCGGTGCTTGTAGAGACGCTTGTAGTCTAGGATTTTGCAGATGTCTTTGAGACGATCCCTGGTTTACCACCTCGGCGTAAGATCGACTTCACCATTGATCTTACGCCCGGTGCGACACCCATCTCTCTGCCGACTTATCGTATGCCTTCGTGTGAGATGGAGGAACTGCGGAAACAGATTGACGGGCTGGTAAAAAAGGGCTTTATACGACTTAATGTGTCTTCCTGGGGAGCACCTGTACTGTTTGTGAAGAAGAAAGATGGCTCACTACGGTTGTGTATTGATTACCGTAGGTTGAACCAGGTCACCATAAAGAACAAGTATCCTTTACCCATGATAGATGATCTATTTGATCAGTTGAAGGGGGCAAGTATTTCTCAAAGATCGACTTGTAGTCAGGGTATCACCAGTTGTGCGTTAGAGATGAAGACGTGCAGAAGACAGCTTTCAGGACCTGTTTTGGGTATTATGAGTTCCTTGTGATGTCGTTCGGTCTTACGAATGCACCGGCAGTGTTCATGGACTTGATGAACTAGGTATTTAGGCCATTCCTGTACTGATTCGTCATCGTGTTTATCGATGACATCTTGATATATTCTAGGAGTCGGGAAGAGCACGAGGAGCACCTAAGAGCGGTGTTGGATACTTTGAAGAAGAACCAGTTGTTCGCATAGTATAAGAAGTGCAACTTCCGGCAGGAAGAAGTCAAGTTTCTAGGACATGTAGTGTCCAAGGATGGGATAGTTGTGGACCTTGCTAAGGTAGCTGTCATTCAGGACTGGAAGTAACCTGGTTCGATTACTGAGGTGAGGAGTTTTCTGGGCTTGGCAGGCTATTATCGACGCTTCATTCGAGACTTCTCGAAGATAGTCAGACCATTGTCTTAGTTGACACGGAAGGATCTGAAGTTTTCCTGAAATGAGAAGACAGAAGTAGCTTTTCAGGAGCTGAAGGATAAACTGGCATCCGCCCCTGTGCTAGTATTGCCAGAGCAAGGGGTTAAGTACACTATATATACTAATGCATCTCACGTTGGTTTGGGTTGTGTCCTTATGCAGAAGGACAGGGTGATCGTGTATGCCTCGAGACAATTAAGGAAGCACGAGGAGATTACCCTACGCATGACCTGGAGTTAGCAGCGGTCATATTCATATTGAAGGTCTGAAGACATTACCTCTATGGAGAGGAGTTCAAGCTTTTCTACGACCACAAGAGCCTTAAGTATATATTCACTCAGCGGGACTTGAATATGAGGCAGCGCCGATGGATGGAAACCTTGAAGGACTTCAAGTTTGAGGTCTCCTACCATCCTGGCAAGCCCAACCTTGTGGCAGATGCGTTGAGCCGCAAGAAGGCTATTGCATTTGCTACTCCACTGATGATAGCAAAGTGGGATATGTTGGAGTTCATGTGGGACTTCGAGCAGAAACTCACTATGGAGGAGCCATTTGAGTGTGTCGCGCACGTTCGGGTGTGACCACTTATTGATGATAGGATTATCGTGGCCCAGAAGGGCGATGACCGGTTGTCTGAGCTTCAAGAGCAAGCTAGCAACGTCGAGGACTCTGAGTGGAGAGTTGGCACAGATGGGGGTCTACGATTTCGTGGCCGCCTATGCGTTCCAGATATTCATGACTTGAGACAGGAGCTTCTAAAGACTACCCATAAATCGAAGCTTGCGATGCATCCTGGTAGCACGAAGATGTACCAGGACATGAGGCAATCGTATTGGTGGGACAATATGAAGGTTCATTCGCCGAGTATGTTTCACGTTGTCTCACGTATCAGCAGGTCGAGACCGAGTATCGCCGACCTCCTGGACTCCTTCAGCCCATGCCCATAGCTGAATGGAAGTGGGACTTCATCTCTATGGATTTCATATTGGAGCTGCCGAAGACGAGGAAGGCACACGATTCCATCTAGGTGATCGTGGACCGATTGGCAAAATCGGCTCATTTTCTCCCTATCAGAGTCACGAATTCTGCAGACGACTTGGCCAGGTTGTACATCAGAGAGATAGTCCGTCTGCATGGAGTTCCTTTAGAGATCGTGTCGGACCACGACACGTGATTCACATCTATCTTCTGGACTCATATCCAGGAAGCGATGGGTGTGAAGCTGAAGTTCAGTACTGCATTTCACCCTCAAACTGACGGGCAGACAAAGCGGGTGAATCAGATTTTAGAGGACATGTTACGGGCCTGTGTCTTAGATTTCAAGGACAGTTAAGATGACTGTCTTCCTTATGCAGAGTTCGCATACAACAACAGCTTTGAGGCGAGTATTGGTATGGCTCTATATGAGGCCTTGTATGGTCGTCCTTACAGAGCATCACATTGTTGGGCTGAGGTTGGCGAGCGCAGCTTGATTGGGCCGGAATTGGTATAGGCGACCTCGGAAAAGATCGATATTATCAGGCGTCGGCTCCTGACGGCACAGAGTAGACAGAAGAGTTATGCCGATACGAGGCGGCGACTACTTGAGTTTGAGGTTGGAGATCACGTATTCCTCAAAGTTTCTCCTATGAAGGGAGTTCTTCAGTTTGGGAAGAAGGGGAAGCTTACGCCGTGGTTTATCGGGCCGTTTCAGATACTTGACAGAGTGGGTGTGGTGGCATATCGTCTCGCTTTGCCCACGCCGCTTGCAGGCATGCACAACGTATTTCATGTATCTATCCTGAAGAAATACGTTCCTGATCCTTCACACATCATACACTGGGAGCAAGTGCAGTTGAACAACGATGCCACATATGTATTACGTCCAACACGTATCCTAGACAAGAAGGAGCAGGTGTTGCGCAGTAAAGTGATTCCACTCGTGAAGGTACTTTGGACGCATCATACAGAGGAGGAAGCTACATGGGAGACAGAAGCTGAGATCCAAAAGAACTACCCTCAGCTTCTCGAGGAGTATGAAAAGGTACTAATTTCGAGGATGAAATTTTTTATTAAGGGGGGTAGATTGTAACGACTCGAAAAATTCCTCATAATGGCCCGAGTACCATTGTAACATCCCGGATTTTTGCCAATCTGGAATTAGACGTCCTTAGGCAATGGGTCGCTCCTGACACCTTATTAACTTGTCAGAACTCAATCCCACAGTCTAAAATCGCTTCTTAACTCATTTCCTTCACAAATCTCACCTTTCACTACCTCGTTCTTTAAATCCTTCTAAGTACTTTCACATTAAACACTATCTTAAAGTTTAGGTGATGAAGAACAATACTTAAACTAAACATTACTACAAAGGACTAAGAGCCACCTCAGACAGAAATCATACAGGACTAAATCCTTTAGAAATTAGGCGAGAATTAGCTAGTGTTACACTAGAGTACCTGTGAAATTAGCACCAATCACTTTAAATACGATCTGCATGACCCAAAACTTGTAGAATCATTGATGCTAGGTTACCCTAAAATCTAGGATCAATCTCATTACCCGGCTGCTATCGGGAGCATCTCGAAACTCCGTATCAGATCTGGACCGCACGTCGGAAGTCCGATTAACACAAAGTAAGGAATTAGGACTGCCTTGCTGGGCTTGACAACCATCTCGAAAATCAAATCCAAACAGTGTCCCAGAGCTATTCGCTTGAGCTCGTAGCGGAGAGTATGAGAAATGTGAAATTAATTAAAAATAAAATACAAATTTTTGAAATCTGAGACTTATCGCTTGCGGGTCAGTATTAAGCAACCTGACCGTCAGAATCAGGCCAAATTACACCCTCGGATCAGGGATATTTCCCCAAACATATCCATGTACTCGGAATCTCCGATCGAGATCCACTGACCGTTGAACTAAAACTGGTCCACCAAGCATGATCTGGAATCCCGACTGAAATGAAAACTTAGTCATACCTAGATCTAGTGTTAGTGAGCTTAAGTCCAACCGCACATAGAAAAGAAGCCGCCAGAAGTCCTCTGTTAAGCTGAAACAGCCTCGCTTTGGCTATAACACAAGTATACCTTGACCTGGAGTCTAATTTGGTGAGTTTTTAGGCTATATAAGGACCTTAGAACTCTCTCTCTCACAGCCAAATGAATATGAGATTGAGAAGAGAGAAAAGAGAGAGAAAGTGAGAGAGAAGTGGGAGCATCTTCCTACCATGCTTCCCTACCACTACACAAGCTTAACCACTCATTTCTAATCACTTTCCCGGTGATTTTGACTTCGTTTCTAGGTAAGAAACTCTAACCCTAATCTGTTTTGGGGTGTGAAGGTTGTAGGTTATGAAGTAGCTAACCTATTTCATTCTTTAGGCTACCAAACTGCCGAATACGAAAGCTTAGCAAACCTAACTGATTCATTACGATTCTAAGATGAAAGGTGCGGACTTTAGATGTATAGGTTATAGTTTTCAATACTTTCAATGTCAGATAATGATAAATTCATGATCTGCATGCAATTGCACATGTACAAAGTGCTGTCTGTTTTCCGTTTCGATTAAAGATGAAGAATATGGAATTTTACATACTCTAGGTATTTGTAGAAAGTACCGTATACGTATAAATTTTGGAAATGTGTTTGCCATGATTATTTAGTGTATGAATATATTATATATGGATAAAATACTTATTTGGCGAAAGGAATCACCCTAATACATGTTTTGCTAATATACATTATGTATGTTGAAATAGTGTATTCTAGAAAGTACTGTATACGTATAAATTTTGGAAATGTGTTTGCCATGATTATTTGTTGTATGAATATATTATATATGGATAAAATACTTATTTGGCGAAAGGAATCACCCTAATACATGTTTTGCTAATATACAATATGTATGTTGAAATAGTGTATTCTAGAAAGTACCGTATACGTATAAATTTTGGAAATGTGTTTGCCATGATTATTTGCTGTATGAACATATTATATATGCGTAAAATACTTGTTTGGCAAAAGGACTCGCCCTAATATATGTTTTTGCTAATATACACTATGTATGTGAAAATAGTGTATTCTAAGTGTTTGTGAAAATGACTGAATGAGTATAGAATTCTCATTCGTGCTCGCCATGTCTAATTATCATGGATATATGATTGTTATATTGGCCATACCCCTTTGACGAAAGGATTTGCCCTAAATCATGCCACGACCAATATACACTATATATGTTACAATGTGTGGCCCAAGTATTCGTGGAAATGACTGAATGAATATGGAACTTAGATTCATGCTTGCCATGGTTATCCGTTGTGGGTGCACATGTGTTATAATTGGGGCAACTCCCTAGTGAAAGGATTTGGCCTAATGCCTATGTAATCAATATATGTCATGTATGTTGATGTATGTAGTTTAAAGTGTTTGTTGAAATGTCTGAATGGATAGTAGTTAGTAAATTGTAATGTATAAGGGTGTTGAGATATGATTCTCAACTTCTTTAACTGTGTGTATGATTTCTTTAGATATCTGTGTGATTAGGAATTGAATATGTACAAACTTATGCTTATGTTGTACTTCATAACATGCTCAACTGATTGTATGATTTTATCTATGTAATGCATATGTTTAAATTCATGTTTATGTTGTATTCCATAAGTACCGTCAAGGGCCATGGGGGAGTGGTGTAACGAGTGTGTGCAACAGCCCTGGCAGCCATAAGCGGATGTTATCAGACTTTGATTATATGATTTGAATCTTGATCCATTACTGCTTTACCTATCTGCAATTGAATGTGATTGGGGCTATTGTATAGTCCAGGCAGTCGGTAATGGGATCGAATTCATGGCTGAGATTCATTCACCACGTAGGACGTGTTTGACTAACCCGAGTCGTGCGTTGCTTGTCGACAGTGGTTAGGCCACACGAAGTTCTTATGCACTTCATGTCGTACAACTCAATGGGCACTCGTGCTACTCGAGCTCGTCAAGTAACCCGATCTGTCTAATGTATGTTCACCATGTTTGGTTGCTATTGCTTGAACCTAGGGTTCCAAACTTACCAGTGAAATCCTGTTAACCATGGTATCTCGATCTGCTAAGACTCATGAGCTGGGCATGGTGGTATGAGATACCGTGGTCGAGCTGTCGGCCTTCGCTGGGGCCACATGCTTCCCCGTAGTGACCAGTGAGCAACCAGACTCGTGAGCTGATTATGGTGGTATGGGACACTATATTCATGCTGTCGGCCTACATTGATAAGGTGATGGGGGAGTAGTTTAACCATTGTGTGTAACAGCCCTGACAGCCCTTTGTAGTAACCTCGAGCATACTCTGAATTTGCGGTGAGGCGACGAGTTTTGCGGCAGTATATAGAGTATGAACTAGGCCTGTATCTGTATAGTGATGAATCGTTAAAAAGGTGATGGGGGAGTGGTATAACCATTGCGCGTAACAGCCCTGGCAGCCTCTGCAGCAACCTAGAAACACATTATCGTATGAGATTAACTAAGACTGACGACCCTAGAATGGATCATGTTTGGGAATGATACAAGGGAGGTACCTTAGTTTCCCAATACTACTATTTGAAATGGACTAATAACAACTCGGTAATCATGCTCATCATGCACTGCATGTGCGTGGAAGATGTGGAGCACTGAGGGATGAACGCATGTCGCGAAAGTAAGATGAAGTCGCATGAGGGTGGTTTGGCAAGGGCATACATCATGACAGCATTCATACTTGCATTAATAAGAGTATTTAGAATTGCTGATTGTACTGCTTTATAATTACTGCTTGACTGTTTTGATAACATGTTAACCTATGCTTTATTGTTCCACTGAGTTGATCACTCACTCCCACGTTACGGGACGGTGTTGTACACACCAACCAGACTTGTTTGAGTTTCAGATGATGGCGATGCTACGAAGCGGAGCCGAACTTTTATGAGGATGAGGAGGATTCTTCCTTTATGCTATTTCAGGCGGGTTCCTGTGAGCCATGTACTGATTGATGGGGCTTTCTAGGATATTGACTAGATGACCTTACACAACTTGGTATAATTTGAAATTGTACTTGTAATGAATTAACCTGGTAATATTATCACACTCTGGAGACTCACCACAATATATATATTTTATCTATCTATCACAGTCTTCCGCTTGCAAATTTAATTATCTCTGGAGTATGATATGCTATTTTGGCTTAATCTCACTCATGTTCACTACTCTAATACAGACAACATTCAATTATCATTCATTTTGTTGCATATGTGATGCGTTGGAACTCGGGAGTTGAGTTTATGCTCAACCCCCGATTTTCAGGGTGTTACAAGATGGTATTAGAGCATGATTTAGATTAAACCGGACCTGGGTTATGGTCACACGATGCACTCTGACACACTCTGACTTTGGAGGGAGAGACGGAACGTAGAAACTGACTTAGGATTTTCCAAATTCGCTGAACGGCATAACCGACCGAAATCGACCGCTGAGATTGGGCCCGTACACACCCATGATCACGCGAAACGATCCTGAATCACTTCTAGGCCGTCAGTTGACGGGTTTGAGTCATTCCCTAGAAATGAATGCCCTTAGGTTGTGGGTCAACCACAACACCTTACACTTCATCTCAAAGCCTAAAACCCCTTTCTATCTAATTCCTTCAAAATCTCTCCTTGCACCACTCCATTCTTCAATTTTTTCTAAATCCTTTCATACCAGATACAAATTCTAACGTATAAATGATGAAGAATAATACTTAAATAAAAAGTTGCTATAAATAGTAAATATATGTATAAATTGGACTTTTGACCATTCAAACTTTGGAATATAACCAAATAAATGGGTTAGTTGGATAGATTGTCTCCTCATACCCCAAGATCATATGCTACACATCACATAAAATCATTCCGGTTTGCAATTTGGCCCCGGTACAACTCAAAACGGAGTCGGGGGCCTACCCACATTAATCTAGGGGTACCCAAGGTGGTTCCCAGGGTTTTTTAGGGCCTGGGGGGCAGGAGGGTCTCGCTCATGGGGCGAACCCTCAAGATCTGGACCGTTGGTCGGTGAGGCCCTCGCTCGATCGGTGAGGCCTCGCCAGATTTTGAGCTGGGCTGGGCTCGCGGCTTGGGCCGATCCACTTTGGGGGTATAAGGACCCCCCTGATATAGCTCCGGTCCATTTTCAATACCCAAAACCCCTAACTCCTTCACAAACCTCCCCTCTAAGCTCTCCCTTTCCCTCAAAATTTTTATTTTCTCTCTCAAACCTCCCCTCCAATCACCTATTCTGTCATTTCTGTCACAACCCATTCATCTTCATCATTCACAGCAATCCCTACCTCCGTACCCTCTCCATTCTCTTTTATTTGAGCTCCTACACCCTCCATTTGAAGCTCAAAATTGTGTAAGCTCCCTAACCCATCCTACTTTTCCATTTTTAATCTTTAATCACTGTCTTTTTGGGCCTTGACAATCCCTGTTGAGGTTCAAACTTGTGGAGAACCAAAAACTCCAGCTCCCGTTTCCCCTTACCCTCATTTTCCATGGCTCTATCCAAGCTTGAACGGCCATTTTCTTGGAGGCCTAATTATCCATACTATGTTTAGAATGTATGAAGTTAAATGTAAATCCCGTATTTTTCTTTCAAATTACACTTAGAAATTCATTATCCTGGGATTTGAAAATCCCATCTCACACTTTCTAACACCAGGCTTATTTTCCAAAGCCTATAAAATTAATCCCCACCCACCCTCCAACCAACCATGCCACTCCTAATCCCAAGGAGGGATTAGCAATGCAGTCCCATTTAAGATAATAGGCCCTAGAGATTTGGACCTTGAGTGGTGCTCCTAAATTTCGATAGGCCTGACCGTGTAGGAAATCCAACAAATTAATAATGTGAACCTTAGGACCCTCTTAGTTGGAATGTGCATATATGAAATGCTCGAGCGTCAAGTACAGAAAACTCAGTTCCAATTAGACAACTTTGACCCTAAGTGATAGAACCCTTCCTTGTATTAGAAATGATGTGAAATCATCTAACGTATGAGCATAGACTTTGGAGTACACCTATGGATTTTCACTACTCCTAAATTAAGACTAGACTACTGGTTACATTAGAGAATGCTAGAGACCGATAATGTAGCTAGGTCAAATCAATGCACCTCTTTGATCTGGGTGGCACAGCGAAAGTGTGGTGGACCCTACCCCACTGGCCCAGGATCGAAACTGTGCTCGTTGAATACGAACATAATAAAAGCCCTAGCAAGTTCTACTATGAGAAACCATTTTAGGATGATCTAGTAAGATTTGATTTATCATTTCATTGGACATAAATAATAACGAGAACTCTCTTAGACCAAGACCTAAAGGGCAACCTGAGAAATAGGACATTTGAACCTTTCTGTGATGGGCATTCCCTAAGTTTTTAGAGTGATCGGTCTACGAAGTTACTGAAATATACAACTGCGAAACATTCACGGCTTGACCCGATTCTCAATCCTGGGCGACTACCAATGGACTCACTGTTTGACCGAGCAGAAGACCAGGATCTACCAGGACTAGGAAGGGATATGATGAGCCTTCTACCCTGGTCAAGTAGATGATCAATGTATCGGGATCAAGCCCACTATAACTGTCTCTCCGTGTTGGTCAAACAATGAAAACAACTATCTTACTCTAACTAGTTGGGAATCGAAGTCAAGACTCCAAATAGGTAAAGAAATAAATTGTAGCAAACCATCAGGGTATGAGAAATGGATAAAGAAATAAGTTTTAAGTGGGGTAGACAAAAATGAACCAGGCTAGTATATACCCTACCATGCATAGAAACTCGAAATCAATAAAACTTAGGCAAAAGAAATAAGTAAATCTTTCCTCATTACCCTTAGGCAATTTTGGGGACGAAATTTTGTTTTAGGGGGGTAAATTGTAACATAGCGAATTTTTGCCAATCTGGAATTAGACGTCCTTAGGCAATGGGTCGCTCCTGACACCTTATTAACTTATCAGAACTCAATCCCACAGTCTAAAATCGCTTCTTAACCCATTTCCTTCACAAATCTCACATTTCACCGCCTCGTTCTTTAAATCCTTCTAAGTACTTTCACATTAAACACTATCTTAAAGTTTAGGTGATGAAGAACAATACTTAAACTAAACATTACTACAAAGGACTAAGAACCACCTCAGACAGAAATCATACAGGACTAAATCCTTTAGAAATTAGGCAAAAATTAGCTAGTGTTAAACTAGAGTACCTATAAAATTAGTACCAATCACTTTAAATATGATCTGCAAGACCTAAAACTTGTAGAATCATTGACGCTAGGTTACCCTAAAATCTAGGATCAATCTCATTACCAGGCTGCTCTCGAGAGCATCTTAAAACTCCGTATCAGATCTGGACCGCACGTCAGAAGTCTGATTAACATGAAGTTAAGGAATTAGGACCGCCTTACTGGGCTTGACAACCATCTCGGAAATCAAATCTAAATAGTGTCCCAGCGCTATTTGCTTGAGCTCGGAGCGGAGAGTGTGAGAAATGTGAAATTAATTAAAAATAAAATACAAATTTTTGAAATCTGAGACTTGTCACTTGCGGGTCAGTATTGAGCAACCTGACCATCGAAATCAGGCCAAATTACACCATCGATCGGGGATATTTCCCTAAACATATCCATGTACTTGGAATCTCCGATCGAGATCCCCTGACCGTTGAACAAAACTAGCCCACCACGCATGATCTGGAATCCCGACTGAAATGAAAACTTATTCATACCAACATCCATTGTTAGTGAGCTTAAGTCTGACCGCACACAGAAAAGGGGTCTCCAGAAGTCCTCCATTGAGCTGAAACAGCCTCACTTTAGCTATAACCTAAGTATACCTTGACCTGGAGTCTAATTTGGTGAGTTTTTAGGCTATATAAGGACCTTAGAACTCTCTCTCATAGCCATACGAATTTGAGAATGAGAAGAGAGAAAAGAGAGAGAAAGTGAGAGAGAAGTGGAAGCATCTCCCTGCCATGCTTCCATGCCGCTACACGAGCTTAACCACTCATTTCTAATCACTTTCCTGTCGATTCCGACTTCGTTTCTAGGTAAGAAACCCAAACCCTAATTTGTTTTGGGGTGTGAAGGTTGTAGGTTATGAGTAGCTAACCTATTTCATTCTTTAGGCTACCAAACTGCCGAATACGGAAGCTTAGCAAACCTAGCTGATTCGTTATGATTCTAAGACCAAAGGTGCGAACTTTAGATGTATAGGTTATGGTTTTCAATGCTTTCAATGTCAGATAATGATAGATTCATGATCTGCATGTAATTGCATATGTACAAAGTGTTGTCTGTTTTCCGTTTCGATTAAAGATGAAGAATATGGAATTTTACATACTCTAGGTATTTGTAGAAAGTATTGTATACGTATAAATTTTGGAAATGTGTTTGCCATGATTATTTGTTGTATGAATATATTATATATAGATAAAATACTTATTTGGCGAAAGGAATCATCCTAATACATGTTTTGCTAATATACACTATGTATGTTAAAATAGTGTATTCTAGAAAGTACCGTATACGTATAAATTTTAGAAATGTGTTTGCCATGATTATTTGCTGTATGAACATATTATATATGCGTAAAATACTTGTTACACGAAAGGACTCGCCCTAATATGTGTTTTTGCTAATATACACTATGTATGTGAAAATAATGTATTCTAAGTGTTTGTGAAAATGACTGAATGAGTATAGAATTCTCATTCATGCTCGCCATGTCTAATTGTCATGGATATATGATTGTTGTATTGGCCATACCCCTTTTACGAAAGGATTTGCCCTAAATTATGCCACGACCAATATACACTATATATGTTACAATGTGTGGCCCAAGTATTCGTGGAAATGACTGAATGAATATGAAACCTGGATTCGTGCTTGCCATGGTTATCCGTTGTGGGTGCACATGTATTATAATTGGGGTAACTCCCTAGTGAAAGGATTTGGCCTAATGCCTATGTGATCAACATAAGTCATGTATGTTGATGTATGTAGTTTAAAGTGTTTGTTGAAATGTCTGAATGGGTAGTAGTTAGTAAATTGTAATGTATAAGGGTGTTGAGATATGATTCTCAACTTCTTTAACTATGTGATGAATTTCTTTAGATATCTGTGTGATTGGGAATTGAATATGTACAAACTCATGCTTATGTTGTACTTCATAACATGCTCAACTGATTGTATGATTTTATCTATGTAATGCATATGTTTAAATTCATGTTTATGTTGTATTCCATAAGTGTCGTGAAGGGTGATGGGGGAGTGGTGTAACGAGTGCGTGCAACAGCCCTGGCAGCCCTAAGCGAATGTTATCAGACTTTGATTGTATGATTTGAATCTTGATCCATTACTGCTTTACCTATCTGCAATTGAATGTGATTGGGGCTATTGTATAGTCCAGGCAGTTGGTAATGGAATCAAATTTGTGGCTGAGATTCATTCGCCACGTAGGACGTGTTTGACGAACCTGAGTCGTGCGTTGCTTGTCGGCAGTGGTTAGGCAACACGAAGTGCTTATGGACTTCATGTCGTACAACTCAATGGGCGCTCATGCTAGTCGAGCTCGTCAAATAACCTGATCTGTCTAATGTATGTTCACCATGTTTGGTCACTATTTCTTGAACCTAGGGTACCAAACTTACCAGTGAAATCCCGTTAACCATGGTACCTCGATCCGCTAAGACTCATGAGCCGAGCATAGTGGTATGGGACACCGTGGTCGAGCTGTCAGCCTACGCTGGGGCTACATGCCTCCCCATAATGACTAGTGAGCAACCAGACTCATGAGCCGATTATGGTGGTATGGGACACTATATTCATGCTGTCGGCCTACATTGATAAGGTGATGGAGGAGTGGTGTAACCATTGTATGTAATAGGCCTGACAGCCCTTTGTAGTGACCTCGGGCATACTCTGAATTTGCAGTGAGGCGACGAGTTTTGTCGCGGTGTATAGAGTATGAACTAGGCTTGTATCTGTATAGTGATGAATCATTAAAGAGGTGATGGGGGAGTGGTGTAACCATTGTGCGTAACAGCCCTTACAGCCTTTGTAGCGACCTAGAAACACATTATCGTATGAGATTAACTAGGACTGACGCCCTAGAGTGGATCATGTTTGGGAATGATACAAGGGAGGTACCTTAGTTTCCCAATACTGCTGTTTGAAATGGACTAATAACAACTCGGTAATCATGCTCATCATGCACTGCATGTGCGTGGAAGATGTGGAGCACTGAGGGATGAACGCATGTCGCAAATGTAAGATGGTGTCGCATGAGGGTGGTTTGGCAAGGGCGTATATCATGACTGCATTCATACTTGCATTAATAAGAGTATTTAGAATTGTTGATTGTACTGCTTTATCATTACTGCTTGACTGTTTTGATAACATGTTAACCTATGCTTTATTATTCCACTGAGTTGATCACTCACTCCCACGTTACGGGATGGTGTTGTACACACTAACCAGACTTGTTTGAGTTTCAGATGATGGCGATATTACGAAGCGGAGCCGGACTTTTATGAGGATGAGGAGGATTCTTCCTTTATGCTGTTTCAGGCAGGTTCATGTGAGCGGTGTCCTGATCGACGAGGTTTTCTGGGATATTGACTAGATGACCATACACAACTTGGTATAATTTAAAATTGTACTTATAATGAATTAACCTGGTAACATTATTACACTCTGGAGACTCACCATAGTATATATATTTTATCTATCTATCACAGTCTTCCGCTTGCAAATTTAACTGTCTCTGGAGTTTGATATGCTATTTTGGCTTAATCTCACTCATGTTCACTGCTCTAATACAGACAACAATCAATCATCATTCATTTTGTTGCATATGTGATGCGTTGGAACTCGGGAGTTGAGTTTATGCTCGACCCCCGATTTTCAGGGTGTTACAACCACCTCAGGCAGAAATCACTTAAGATCAAATCCTTTAGAAATTAGACAAAGTTAACTAAGTGTTAAACTAGATTTGCCACGAAATCCGCTTGAATCACTTTAAATACTATCTGTAAGACCTAAAACTTGTGGAATTATTGACGCTAGGTTACCCTAAAATCTAGGATCAAACTCATTACCCAACTGCTCTCGGGAGCACATTGAAACTCCGTATCAGATCTGGACCACACATCGAAAGTTCGAATGATACAAGGTTATAGAATTAGGACCGCCTTGCTGGGCTTGACAACCATCTCGGACGTCGAAACCAGATTGTATTCCACGGCTATTCGCTTGAGCCTGGAGCGAGGAGTGTGAGAAAACTTGGTTTTCTTTAGAAATTTAATAAAATTTATGTAATCTGAGACTTGGTGTTTGCGGGCTAATTATAAGCAATCGGACTGTCCAAATCTGACCCAAATACACCCTCGGATCAGGGATATTTCCTAGCACATGTCCGTGTACTTGTAACCCTGATCGAGATTCGGTGACCGTTGAACTGAAACTGGTCCGCCAGGCGTGATCTGAGAATCCGACTAGAACAAAAACTTAACTCCACCTAGATCCAAGGTTGGTGAGCTTAAGTCCGACCGCATGCAGAAAAGGGGCTGCCAGAAGTGCTCCGTTGAGACGGAACAGACCCACTTTGGTTATAACCTAACTATACCTTGACCTTAGGTCTATTCCGGTGATGTTTTAGGCTATATAAAGACCTTAAACACTCTCTCATTCAGCCCATACGAATTTGAGAAAAACCCTAGGAGAGAGAAGAGAGAAAAGTGAGAGAAAGTGTGAGAGAAGAGGGAGGATCTCCCTGCTATCTTACCCTGCCATTCTGCAAGCTTAACCACTCCATTCTAATCATTTTCCCGGTGATTCCGACATCGTTTCTAGGTAAGAAACCCTAACCCTAACCTGTTTTGGGGTTTTGATAGCTGTAAGTTATGAAATAACTAACCTAAGGCATGTTATAAGTTGCCACATCACCGTATACTAAAGCTTACTGAATCTATCGAGTTTATTACGCTTCTACGGCGTAAGGTGCAGACTTTAGACGTATAGGTTATGGTTTTCAATGCTTTCAATGTCAGATAATGATAGATTCACGATCTGTATGTTATTACACATGTACAAAGTGTTGTCCGTTTCATATTTCGGTTAGACGTTAACTATGTTGAATATATTGTATTCCTCGTATTTGTAGAAAGTACCGTATACGTATAAATTTTGCAAGTGTGCTTGCCATGATTAATCATTGTATGAACATCCTATATATATGTATAATACTTATTTGGCGAAAGGGTTCATCCTAATATATGTTTTTGCTAATATATGCTATGTATGTTGAAAGTGTGTATCCTAAGTGTTTGTGAAAATACTTGTAAGAGTAAGTACTTAGAGGATTGTGCTTTAGGTAGGTGCTGAGATAGGATTCTCAGCTACCTTAGAGATGTATATGATTTCCTCCATGTTGTTTGTTTAATTTAACCACTTACTTATGAAATATATGTGTTTGTATTTTCCTGTTTATATTGTGCTTTATAACATACTTTATGGCATGCTTGTTAACATGCTTGAATTACTTTGTTTATTCTGCTTTACTCTACATGTTTTTGAATAAGGATTGGTTGTGTTTGGGGCTATGATTTTAGTCCAGGCAATTGGAAATGAAAATGAATGTGTGGCTGAGATTCATTCTCCATGCGAGATGTGTTCGACGAACCCGAGTTGTACTTCGGTTGACGATAGTGGATCGCCACATGAAGTGCTTATGTGCTTCATATCGTTCAACTTGTTGTGCACTCGAGCTAGCCAAGCTCGTCAAGTAATCCAATCTGTCTAATGTATATTCACCATGTTTGGATGCTACTGCTTGAACATGAGGTACTACCCTTACTAGTGGAATCCCTTTAACTGTGGTACCTCGATCCGCCAAGACTAGTGAGCCGGGCATGGTAGTATGGGACACCGTGGTCGAGCTGTCGGCCTACGCTGGGGCCACGAGCCTCCCCGTAGTGACCATTGAGCAACCAGACTCATGAGCCGATTATGGTGGTATGGGACACTATATTCGAGCTGTTGGCTTATACTGCTTTGATGGGTGATGGGGGAGTGGTGCAACGATTTTTTGTAACAGCCCTGGTAGCCCTGACCGTACCCACTGTAGTGACCTCGAGCATACTCTAAATATACGGTGAGGCGACGAGCCTTCCCGTAGTAACAGAGTATAAACTAGGCCTGTATTGATAAGGTGATGGGGGAGTGGCGTAACGATTCCGTGTAACAGCCCTGGCAGCCCTTGCAGTGACCTAGAAACACACCATCGTATGAGATTGTCTAGAACCGACGACCCTAGAATGGATCATTGTTTGGGAATGATATAAGGAAGGTACCTTAGTTTCCCAATACTGTTGTTTGAAATGAACTAATAACAACTCGGTAATCATGCTCATCATCGCATTGCATGTGTCTGGAAGATGTGAAGCACTGAGGGTAACAGCATGCCACGAATGTAAGATAGTGCCGCACGAGGGAGTATGTTGGCGAGGTCATGCATCATAATCGCATATCATCCTTGCATTAATTATAGTACTTAGGAATGTTGATTGTACTGCTTTATCATTACTGTTTGACTGAATTGATAACATGTTAACTTATGCTTTATTATTCCACTGAGTTAGCTACTCACTCCCACGTTACGGGACGATGCTCTAGACACCCACCAGACTCTGTCTTAGATGCAGGTACCGACGATTCACTGGAGGCTGAGCCTGATTATTATGAAGATCAGGATGCGTTTTCCTTCATGCAGTTCTCCGGCGGCTTTGCTTAAGCAATCCAGATTTACGGGACTACTGGGCTATCATGACAGTTGGACTATTATTTTTGACATTTTGTTTTGATTCAGTACATGTATATGATGACTCAGCGAAGTAATTATACTCTGGAGACAGATCGAGATCGTTTTGTATTTATACACATCTATATATTTTTTTTAGTCTTCCGCTTGCGTTTTATACATTGATCTGGAATATGGATTACTGTTTTGGTATAATCTCACTCATGTTTATTGTACTGACACAGACAATATTCAATCATAAGCATTTGTGTTGCATAAGTGATGTTTTGGAACTCGGGTGTTGAGTTGCTACTTGACCCCCGATTTTCAGGGCGTTACATACACTGCCTACGACCAATCATGAAATTGCCTTATCCTATCGCGCTCGAATTTTCAAATATCAGTTGGTCCTACGACTAGTCGTAGCGATTTAAGACCAGTCGAAGACGTGATTTACTCACCTATAAATAGAGCACAAATCTCATAATAAAATAAGAAAAGCAAGATAATTTAATTTGGCCTTCTAAGAGATTCGTTTGTGCTCCATTTAAGCTAAGTGTGCATATTTAATATTTTTCTTTAGCTTTTTAAATTGATTTTGGTTTCTTGTATTCCAATCTAATCTGAAAAGAGGAAGTGTTGTTTTCCTTTTTCTGGAATCAAAATCAATTAAAGCTAGCCCATGCGTTTTAATTTAAAACCTTTTAGAACTTAGAACCATTATAGTGAGTATTGGACATTGAACTTTGACATCCAAATTTCTACTCCGACTTGTGATCAGGGTCGAATGTTGCATATCAGACCCCAGTAATTGCCTAATGATACGTACATGATAAGGATTAATGGAGTGTTTTAATCGTGTTTTCATTGCAGGACGTAATAATGAGCGTTACATTGAAAAAAGAATTAAAAGCATGGATTTGATGATCCAAAGCCACCAGAGCATGGGATGGACTCCAGAGAACCAATAATGAAGAATTTACATGCCTAGGATCTGAGGAAAGCAAGCCAAAGGGGCCCGAAAAGGGTCCAGAATGCAAGATCACATGGTTCCAGCTATCTGATTGGCTCGAAACCGCATACAGGTAATGAGAGCCAAAAATTAACCGTACATATTAAATTTCAGCCTTTGGATGTCTCAGAAAGTACCCCAACTGACAAATCAGCCCACAAACCGTTGATTTCAGGCCCACCTGATATCTGGAACTTCTTCAAAATTTACCTAGACAGTTTAAATAATATGAGAAACAGGATGGGCGGCTTGGATTTCTCGACAACATCACAGTGGACCTCATATGTACAGCGTGTGTACATAGTGTACACACGCCCGCCGTGCATAGGACCCGCCAGCCGGTTAGCACTTGCGCTGACCCGCACCTTTTGAAAATGGAAGTTTCCGTTTTCGGTCTCCAGCGTAACGGGCGTCCTACGTCCGCTTTGCGGAAGGTAGTGGGCCCCACACATGCCCCTTACGTCAGATCCACACCGTCCACCAGGTAGAGGAGTTCGAGAACTATAAAACCATGTTGTTACTTTGTGCCCATACGTGCAGACGTGTACGATACAAAGGCCACAAGTGGACTACCCTGCAATGTTCAAATCTGATCTTTTTGTGATTTCTTCTTTGGGCTGCGTCAACGGACAACCAAAACCATCTTTTTTTTACCAAAATTTTGAGGGCAATCTAATGGACGGGGTGGATTTCCCCGAAAACACCTCTGTGGGTCTCACCAATCACGTCAGGGAAGGACGTGCGTAGGCTTACGCACGTCTGTAAAATCTGGAGTTCTGGGATCCCGTGGCCCACCATATTTGATAAGATGCATGATCTGAGCCGTCCATTGTGTAGAGCAGTAAAAAATGTCCCAAGATACGGCGTTATTTTTTGAAAAATAAGCAAGGGAGGTGGTGCTATTTTGCATGACATCTTGGCTGCGAAAAGACTTTCGCTGCAACCGCGAAACATTCGATTTTCTGCACCGACTTCAGCAATTCTTCCGCAGCCGACCTCTAGCAGCTATAAAGGTCGGAGAAGAGTTTTGGAAGGGGATCCAGGAGAGAAATAGAACGCTACGGGGAGAGATCCAGAACTGGAGAGACGTGCAGGCCGGAGCTTGGAAAAGAAAGAGAGAGGAAGAAAGAAAAGGAAAGAAAGAGAAAGAAGAAATTCGGGGAAACGTGAAGCACGGAAGAAAAGGGAGATTGGCCAAGGATGTGCTTCTCACCTGTAGTTTTCGTCTTTTCAATTGAATTTCTAGTTGATTTTATGAATTTCTAAATCTTGTAGCTAGGGCTGAGATGAAGCCCCTAATTTGAATAATTCTGGTTATATGTTGATTTTACCTTGATTCGATTGGTTTGTTTCTTTCTCTACTGTGCTTGATTGGTTTAAATTCTATACTTCTCCATCTATGAACTCGACCAGAGTCTATATATGGATATTGTCTGGATGCCTATTCTAGGTGCTTGTGTCTAAACATGAACAGGTTTCCTATAGAGGAAGAAACAGGGTGCTTTAATGAATTGTACATTCTATGTGCCCGACTAAGGACATGGGATGTGTTATTCATTGCATTGCTTTAGGAGATTAGACATTTTGTATGCCCGACTAAGGACACAGATTGTGCTTTCTTTATATAAGTTGTGTTAATCTAAATAAGGGTGAATCAACAGACAAAACAAGGGTTAGGGTAATTAGGGGTGGATTCGAAAGACCTAGTGCTCTCTCTGATTGAATTTTCTTCCTTGTTCTCAATTGTTTTTCATAGAATGTGCTTAGTAACTTGCTCCATTATTTGTTGGATTAGTTAAGGAGAATCATAGATTTGAATTGTGATGACCAGTCCTTGTGGGAACGATCTCGTAATACGTACTGTATCTACATCTGATTCGTATACTTGCGAGTTTAAAAATTATTTAAATCATGTTGGTTTAAATAAAACATCAAGTTTTTGCCGTCGTTGCCGGGGACTGTTCTGGTCCAAATTGAATTTAAGATTCTTTCTGATCATAATTCATAGTCTTAGGATTTTACTGACTTTAGGAACTAACTTATTTCCTGTTCTGTAGGGTTCTGACATAACCTTCTAATTTGGTAACCTCTTTCTAAATTCTCTACTTTGTCTAATTTCTATTTTTAGAATTTGGATTTTGTTTCCTTTTTAGAAATTCTTCTAATTTTCACTTTAGATCCTTCTTTCAAGTACCTTTCTATTTTCTAGTTTTGAAAATTTTTTAGGAACTAACTTAGCTTGTTACTTCTAAGATTAGAAACTTTCCTTTTTAGCTTAGGATTTTTCTAGAATTATTTTAGGAAATTTAATTTGTTTTTGTTCTGTTTACAGGAATTGAGGAAGGAAGCTGCTAAATAAAATCGTCTTCAAAAGGAGGAGCTCCTCAAATCTTCATACATCCATCATCTCCTTTTCCGGGTTCTTCCTTCCAATTCTTGTTCACATAGTTTTATTTTTAGGAATTCATAAATTCTAGTTCTAGTTTTATTTTTCTTAGGTTGTATCTTAGTTTAGTTTTCGTTTCTTTTTACATTGCAATAACATAGTTTATGCGACGTAGATCTCTGAACATAAAACTAGCACCTGCTGATCCCGAAATAGAAAAAACATTTCATAGAAGAGAAAGGAACCTTCCAGTTGAAATGGTGATGAGTGTTGAATGTTTCATATCAGACCCAGTAGTTGCCTAAATTTACGTATATGATAAGGCTTAATGGAGTGTTTTAATTGTGTTTTTGTTACAGGATGAAGTTAGGAGCGTTGATTGAAAATTGATGTTAAAAGTGTGGATTTGACGTTCCGAAGTCACCAGAGCACGGGATGGACTCCAGAGAACCAATAATGAAGATTTCACACGCCTGGGATCTGAGGGAAGCAAGCAAAAGGGGCCCGAAAAGGGTCCAGAATGCAAGATTACATGGTTCCCGCCATCCGATCAGTTCGAAACTTCATCATGGGATGAGGGCCGTAAATTAACCGTACATATTAAATTTCAGCCATTGAAGATCTCGGGAAGTGGGCCAACTGATAAATCAGCCCATAAACCATCGATTCTGGGCCCACCTGATATTTGGAACTGCCTTAAATTTGGTTTTGGCGGTTGAAATAATATGAAGAAAAGGATGAACGGTGCAGATTTCGCACAAACATCACAGTGGGCCCCATATATGATGCATGTACACCATGCACTCAATACATGAGCCGTGCACCGGACGGCTGAGACGGTCAGCGCAAGTGCTGACCGATCTCTTCTCTCTCAAATTCAAAAACCAAGAGCTCCGTCCAGCGTCTGCGAACGGCAACCGGTCTTTGGTTGTGGGCCACCATCACGAAACAGGGATCCAATCCGGACTGTCCATCAGAGTCCAGGGAAGCCTCTCAACACTGCCTAGGTGGTAGATTTGTAAATCATCATCAAGAATGAAATCCAGCCGTTCAAACGCAGGTTGGACGGTGTGATAAGATCTTCCGTGGCCCACACCAAAATGGAGAAAAACTATGTAGTTCCGACCGAAATTTAGATAGAAATTTTGTGAACGGGGTGGATTTCGCTGTAGATTCCAATCACGGACCCCACCATCACAGCAGCGTCGGTTTTCGCGTCCGCGTAACGAACGGACGCTAGCGGTTTTTGCGGAAGTTTTTGGACCCCACTCGTCAACCGTACGGCTGATCCAAGCCGTTTATCGTGTAGAGGGCTTCGAGAGCTTCAAAACCATACTGATATTCCACTCCCATGCGTACACACATGTGCGGTATAGAGGCCACAAACGGATGCTCTGCAATGTTCAAAACTGATCTTTTCGTGATTTCTTCTCTGGGCCGCGTTAATGGACATTCAAAACCACCCATTCTTGACTGAAATTTCGTCCTGAATCAGAATGGACAGGGTGGATTTTCCAGAAAATACCTTTGTGGGGCCCACCGATCATGGCTGCAAAAATTTGCACTCCATGTCCTGCTACAACTCTGCCACCGACTCCAGCCCTCCAGCAGCTATAAAAGAAGAATTATGGACATGGGAAAAACATTCAGAAACAGGGAATTCCAGATCTAGAGCAAGGGAGAGAAGAAAGAGAAGAAAGAGAAGAAAGAAGAGAGAGAGATCGATTGGTTTGGTGTTTTATTTTTATGAATTTTGTTTAATCTTTTTGATGGATTTTATGGGTCACTAATCTCTCAGCTAGGGCTGAGATGAAGCCCCTAATTTGATTAGCTCTTGTATTGGTTGAATTTACTTTGAATATTAATTAATTTGTTCTTTCTCTAAGTGGGCTTGATTGGTTTAAATTCTATACTTCTCCATCTATGAACTTGACCAAAGTATATATATGGATGTTGTTTGGATGCTTATTATAGGTGCTTGTGTCTGATCAAGAACAGGTTTCCTATAGAGGAGGAAACAGGGTGCTTTAATGAACTATACATTCCATGTACCCGATCAAGGACATGGGATATGTTATTCATGGCATTGCTTAAAGGAATTAGACATTCTGTATGCCCGATTAAGGACACAGATTGTGCTTTCCCTATATAAGTGGTATCAATCTAGATCAAGGTGAATCAACAGACAAAACAAGAGTTAAGATAATTAGGGGTGGATTCGAAAGTCCTAGTGCTCTTTCTCTGATTGAATTTTCTTCCCTGTTCTTAATTGTTTTTTTTCCTAAAATTGTGCTTAATAGTTCATTCCATTATTTGTTGGATTAGTTAAGGAGAACCATAGATTTGAATTGTGATGACCAATCCTCGTGGGAACGATCTCGTAATACGTACCATATCTACATCTGATTCGTATACTTGCGAGTTTAAAAATCATTTAAATCATGTTGGTTTAAATAAAACATCAAGTTTTTAGCGCCGTTGCCGGGGACTGTTTCGTTCCAAATTGAATTTAGGATTCTCTCTTATCATAATTCATAGTCTTAGGATTTTACTAACTTTAGGTTAAAGTTTTATTTTATTTTTAGAAACTAACCTATTTCTTGTTTTGTATGGTCTTGAAATAATCTTCTAATTGTGAATTGAGGAAGGAAGAGCTTCTTAAATTTTTTGACATCAATCATCTCCTTTTCCGGGTTCTTTCTTCCCATTCTTGTTTACATAGTTTTAACTTGTTTTTTTTTTTTTCTAGTTCTAGTTTTATTTCTCTTAGGTTGCTTCTTAGTGTAGTTTTTTTTTTCTTACATTGCAATAACATAGTTTATGCTAGGACGTAGATCTCTGAATATAGAACTAGCACCGTTTGATCCTGAAATAGAAAGAACACTTCGTGAAAGATTGAGAAATAATCCTGTTGAAATGGCGAATGAGAATGAAGTTAAAGTTCTCAAAGATTATTCAGCTCCTGTCCAATTTAATGCGCCTTCATGCATAGTGTTGCCAACCACTACGGCAAAGACACTTTGAACTTAAACCTGGAGTCATACAATTGTTGCCATCCTTTTACGGATTGGACAGGGAGGACCCATATCATCATGTGAAAGAATTCCTAGACATTTGCTCCACCTTTAAGTTCTAAAACTTCTCAGACGATTCGATCTGCCTACACCTATTTCCTTTTTCTTTGAAGGATAAGGCGAAAGCATGGTTGAATTCTCTAGAAGTTGGATCTATCACTACATGGGACCAACTGTCTAAGAAGTTCTTAAACAAGTTCTTCCCTGTTCACAAAACCAATGCCCTCCGTAAAGAAATTACTAACTTCACACAAAAAGAGGGCGAGCACTTTCATGAATGTTGGGAAAGATGGAAGGACTTGCTTCTTAAATGTCCTCACCATGGTTTTGAGAAATGGCAACAAGTTCAATACTTCTATGACGGTCTGACACCCTAGAACCGTCGCATGGTTGATGCCACCAGTGGAGGGTCATTCATGACCAAAAGTGATGTCGAAGCGTGGAACTTCTTTGAAACCTTGTGCGAAAATTCCCAGCAATGGGACTATTCAAATAGAGGTGACAAAAGTCCCCAACAAAAAAAGAGGGGGGGTATATAGGGGATGGAGTCATGCCGTAGGCATGCGCCAAGCTTGATAACCCGACAAAGAAAGTTGATGCTCGGTATTAAATAATGGACCTCCACAAACAATGCTTGCTCAAGTCGAGGCATGTGCCACATGTTCTAGTCCCGCCCATCCTATGCGGTCTTGTCCATCTAGTGCGATCCCCGAACTTCTCTCGAACAAGTACATGCTATGAACACTTTTCAAAAACCTGGGAATGATCCTTACTCGAACACATACAACCCAGGGTGGGCTAGGCATCCAAATTTCTCTTGGGCAAAAGGACCATAACAAGGAGGACCATCTGGAAATCCTCCCATGCAACCACACCTCCAAGTTGCCAGTCAACAACTTCAACAGTTTCCACAATATCAACAACTGCCTACACAATCAAGGAAACCATCTCTTGAGGATACACTCCATCTTTTTATGTAGAGTTCTCTCCAATTCCAAAAAGACACCCAACAAACCTTACTAGCCAACCAGCAAAGCTTACATGCAAATGCGCAATCCATTGCCAAGCTGGAAGTACAAATGGGTCAACTAGCTGCCACATTGAGTGAGAGAGAGAAGGGCAAGTTCCCTAGCCAACCTGAGGCTAATCTAAAGGGATAGTATGAGATTGGCTCTAATTCCAACCAAGGGCAATATCATGAACAGGCCAAATCGATCACTACCCTTAGGTCAGGCAAGCAGATTGATAACAGAATAGAGATGCCTAGGGATGAATCAAATTCTAAAATAGAAGATCAAGATGAAGCAGAGAGTCACACCAATGCATCCAAAGTCCAAAAGATCTCTAACTCTCTAAGAGCCACTAATGTGCCACCCTACGTGCCCAAAGCACCCTTTCCTCAACGTCTGGCACCAATAAAGAAAAGAAACAACTTTGACGAAATCTTGGATGTGTTTAAAAAAGTGCAAGTCAACATCCCGTTGCTTGACGCTATCAAGCAAGTCCCTGCTTACGCTAAGTTTCTTAAAGATTTATGCACTCAAAAGCGTAAGCAGAATGTTCACAAGAAAGTCTTCCTTGCAGAGCAGCTCAGCTCCATGATTCAACATAACACCCCTCCTAAATTTAGGGATCCAGGAGCTCCCACCATTTCTTGCGACATAGGAGATCATAAGATCGAGAAGGCATTACTTGATTTAGGGGCGAGCGTCAATTTGTTACCATATTCGGTTTATGAGCAGCTAGGACTTGGTGAGTTGAAACCGACTAGGGTAACATTACAACTAGCTGATAGATATGTCAAGGTGCCCCGGGGTGTTATTGAAGATGTGTTAATCCAGGTTGATAAATTTTATTTCTCGGTGGATTTCATAGTTATAGATACTCAGCCTGTCCAGAATATTCATAGTCAGATCCCAGTCATCTTGGGTCGTCCATTTTTGGCCACATCTAATGCTATTATAAATTGCCGAAATGGAGTTATGAAATTGTCCTTTGGTAACATGAATATTAAACTCAATGTCTTTAATGCAGGTCAACAATCCGCAGATTTGGATGACATATCTGAAGTGGACATGATCTAGAGTCTAGTGCAGGACTCCTTCCATAAATCTTTTGAAAATCCACTTGAGACCTGCTTAGCACAATATGGCATGGATTTTGACATCGATAGTTCCATCCACGAAGTCAATGCATTGCTCAACTCTACTCCTATATTGGAGACTGAAAAATGGAGAATGAAAGTGGAACCTCTTCATCCCTCTGAGATGCCTCCTGACAGCACAGTTTTTAACTCTGAGAAGACAAAGGCGAGCAGGCTGCTTAATGTTCTTAGAGCATATAAGGCAGCAATTGAACGGAAGATAGCGAAAATACAGGGAGTATGCCCCACTGTATGCATGGATCATGCTGTGGAAATGTCGCGTGAAATGCAAAGGAAGCGTGATCCTAACATGGAAGAAGTCGTTTGAGAAGAAGTCCTTAAATTATTTGACGACAGTGTCAGTTACCTCATTGCAGATAGCACAGCTCATGGGAACTCACATCACTTGTCTGGTATCGGTTAATTAAGGTGTTGAGGTAATTTCTTTGGCGGACCCTGGTTATTAAGATTAGTTCATTTATGGTCCGTTCTTGTCTGGCTGAAGACGTTAAACTTAGCGCTCCTGGGAGGCAACCCAGCCTTTTGCTTTATTGTATTGCTTTTTATTTCATTCCTTTTCATTTTTCTAGTTAGTTAGTTCAATGTTTGTGGGTAACATTACTGCAAACCCTCACAAGACTACAACTTATCCACTAGGGGTAACCTAGGGGTTTAAAGGCTTGTTGCATGCGCTAAATGCAATCGAGAGCACCTGTGAAAGTGGTATAGGTAGGATTTTATTTTATATTTCGTTTTTGTTGATGTCTCTCTTGTGCTAACCTGTTTTACGATGATATTTTTCTAAGGAAGCCTCTTGATTCTCTGTCCAGGTACTATCTTTCCCTCATTCCTCTTTTATTCTCGTTGTCCCATGTGCATTGCTTGCTTATTTCTTTTACATTGAGGACAATGTAGATTTTAGGTTGGGGGTGGGAGATTAGGTTACCTAATCAATATTTTTCTTGGTCTTGAGCAAAATTTATGAAAATTTTAAAAATTTTTCTGGAATTTCTATTGAATTCAAAGTGATTTTGAAGGATAGTTGTGATTTTAACATTATAAGATACGTGATGTTGGTAACTTATGACTCTTGGATTCGGCCATCTGCTTGATTTCACAGTCAATTTTGAATTGTTAATCCATGATTAGAAGTTGTAAACATTGATTGAGCCATGATTTCACATATCACATCTCGCTTACACATTAAGGTTCCGATTCGATAATTGAATGATTTACTTGGTAATCACTAAGCATGAAAGGAACCAGCCTAAAGAACAAAATTTTTAGCATCAAAAAGAAGAGGAGAAAAGGCGAGTCGAATAATCTTCACCATAGGTATGCTCCCTATAGGTGAGGATTTGATCCCCCATGGTTTACATTCAGAAAGAGTTAGGTATAAAACCTTTACCATAGGTTTGCTCCCTATAGGTGAGGATTTGATTTCCTTCCTTGACGTTACTATTCAAATCAAAGTTTGATAGAATGAAAAAGGCAAGTGATGGTTTCAGTTGTCATGAATTTCATTGTTAAATACCAATGATATCATGAAATTGACAATTGGATCTCTTAATGATTGTAAGTCGAGATTACACTTTACATTCATGGAGCTCAATGTTCAGAATTGTTCCAATTAATGGATTAATAGTTTAAAATGAATTTTGAAATCTGCCGAGAGCTTGATTCCAAGAGAAAATTTTCACACACCATTCATGAATCTTAGAATTTTCACATCTCAGCTATTTGTTCACAAGTCACTTGAGTTTACAGGAATTGTCTTTTATTTCTGAAATTATTTTTCGCATGTTTTGCTCGGGACTAACAAAATGCTGGTTGGGGGTTGTGATGAGTGTCGAATGTTGCATATCAGACCCAGTAGTTGCCTAAATTTACGTACATGAAAAAGCTTAATGGAGTATTTTAATTGTATTTTTGTTACAGGATGAAGTCAGGAGCGTTGATTGAAAATTGATGTTAAAAGTGTGGATTTGACGTTCCGAAGTCAACAGAGCACAGGATGGACTCCAGAGAACCAATAATGAAGATTTCACATGCCTGGGATCTGAGGGAAGCAAGCCAAAGGGGCCCGAAAAGGGTCTAAAATGTAAGATTACATGGTTCCCGCCATCCGATCAGTTCAAAACTTCATACATGAGATGAGGGCCGTAAATTAACTGTACATATTAAATTTCAGCCATTGAAGATCTTGGGAAGTGGGCTAACTGATAAATCAGCCCACAAACCATCGATTCTGGGCCCACCTGATATTTGGAACTACCTTAAATTTAGTTTTGGCGGTTGAAATAATATGAAGAAAAGGATGAACGGTGCAGATTTCCCACAAACATCACAATGGGCCCCATATATGATGCATGTACACCATGCACTCAATACATGAGCCGTGCAACGGACGGCTGAGACGGTCAGCGCAAGCGCTGACCGATCTCTTCTCTCTCAAATTCAAAAACTAGGAGCTCCGTCCAGCATCTGTGAACGGCAACCGGTCTTTGGTTGTGGGCCACCATCACGAAACAGGGATCCAATCCGGACTGTCCATCAGAGTCCAGGGAAGCCTCTCAACACTGCCTAGGTGGCAGATTTGTAAATCATCATCAAGAATGAAATCCAGCCGTTCAAACGCAGGTTGGACGGTGTGATAAGATCTTCCGTGGCCCACACCAAAATGGAGAAAAACTATGTAGTTCCGACCGAAATTTCGATAGAAATTCGGTGAACGGGGTGGATTTCGCTGTAGATTCTGATCACAGACCCCACCATCACAGCAGCGTCGGTTTTCGCGTCCGCGTAACGAACGAATGCTGGCGGTTTTTATGGGAGTTTTTAGACCCCACTCGTCAACCGTATGGCTGATCCAAGCCGTTCATCATGTAGAGGGCTTCGAGAGCTTCAAAACCATGCTGATATTCCACTCCCATGCGTACACACATGTGCGGTACAGAGGCCACAAACGGACTGCTCTGCAATGTTCAAAACTGATCTTTTCATGATTTCTTCTTTGGGCCGCGTTAATGGACATTCAAAACCACCCATTCTTGACTGAAATTTCATCCTGAATCCAATGGACAGGGTGGATTTTCTAGAAAATATCTCTGTGGGGCCCACCGATCATGGCTGCAAAAATTTGCACTCCATGTCCTGCTACAACTCTGCCACCGACTCCAGCCCTCCAGCAGCTATAAAAGAGGAATTATGGACATGGATAATTCATTTGGAAACAGGGAATTCCAGATCTAGAGCAAGGGAGAGAAGAAAGAGAAGAAAGAGAAGAAAGAAGAGAGAGAGATCGATTGGTTTGGTGTTTTGTTTTTATGAATTTTGTTTAATCTTTTTTATGGATTTTGTGGGTCACTAATCTCTCAGCTAGGGCTGAGATGAAGCCCCTAATTTGATTAGCTCTTGTATTGGTTGAATTTACTTTGAATATTAATTAATTTGTTTCTTTCTCTAAGTGGGCTTGATTGGTTTAAATTCTATACTTCTCCATCTATGAACTTGACCAAAGTATATATATGGATGTTGTTTGGATGCTTATTATAGGTGCTTGTGTCTGATCAAGAACAGGTTTCCTATAGAGGAAGAAACAGGGTGCTTTAATGAACTATACATTCCATGTACCCGATCAAGGACATGGGATATGTTATTCATGGCATTGCTTAAAGGAATTAGACATTCTGTATGCCCGATTAAGGACACAGATTGTGCTTTCCATATATAAGTGGTATCAATCTAGATCAAGGTGAATCAACAGACAAAACAAAGTTAAGATAATTAAGGGTGGATTCGAAAGTCCTAGTGCTCTTTCTCTGATTGAATTTTCTTCCCTGTTCTTAATTATTTTTTTTCCTAGAATTGTGCTTAATAGTTCATTCCATTATTTGTTGGATTAGTTAAGGAGAACCATAGATTTGAATTGTGACGACCAGTCCTCGTGGGAACGATCTCGTAATACGTACCATATCTACATCTGATTCGTATACTTGCGAGTTTAAAAATCATTTAAATCATGTTGGTTTAAATAAAACATCAAATGGTAAATGAGAATGAAGTTAAGGCACTCAGGGATTATTCAGCCCCTGTCCAGTTTAATGCACCTTCTTGCATAGTGTTGCCAGCCGCAACGGTAACACACTTTGAACTTAAACCAGGGGTCATACAATTGTTACCGTCCTTTTATGGTTTAGACAAGGAGGACCCATATAATCATGTGAAAGAATTCCTAGACCTTTGTTCTAGCTTTAAGTTCCAAAACTTCTCAGACGATTCGATCCGCCTGTGCCTTTTTCCTTTTTCTTTGAAGGATAAGGCGAAAGCATGGTTGAATTCTCTAGAAGTTGGGTCGATCACTACATGGGATCACCTGTCTAGGAAGTTCTTAAACAAGTTCTTCCCAGTTCACAAAACTAATGCTCTCCGTAGAGAAATCACTAATTTCACACAAAAAGAGGGTGAGCACTTTCATGAATGTTGGGAAAGATGAAAGGACTTGATCCTAAAATGTCCACACCATGGCTTTGAGAAGTGATAACAAGTTCAATACTTCTATGACGGTTTGACACCCCAAAACCGTCGCATGGTTGATGCCACCAGTGGAGGGTTATTCATGACCAAAAGTGATGTCAAAGCGTATAACTTTTTTGAAACCTCGTGCAAAAATTCTCAGCAATGGGACTGTTCAAATAGAGGTGACAGAAGTCCCCAACCACAAAAGAGAGGTGGTATATATGAGATAGGAGTCACGCCAGATCTCTATGCCAAGATTGATGGCCTGACAAAGAAGGTTGATGCTCTGATGTTGCATAATGGACCTCCACAAACAACTCAAGTCGAGGCATGTGCCATATGTTCTAGTCCTGCCCATCCTATGCAGTCTTGTCCATCTGGTGCAGCATCCCCAGAACTTCTTTCTGAACAAGTACATGCAAAGAACACTTTTTAAAGACTTGGGAATAATCCTCACTCAGAAACTTACAACCCAGGTTGGGCTATGCATCCAAATTTCTCTTGGGTAAAAGGACCACAACAAGGAGGACCATCTGGAAATCCTCCCATGCAACCTTACCCTGAAGCTGGCAATCAACAACTTCAACAGTTTTCGCAATATCAACAAGTCCCTTCACAATCACGGAAACCATGTCTTGAAGAAACACTCAATCTTTTTATGCAGAGTTCTCTCCAATTCCAAAAAGACACCCAACAAACCTTACTAGCCAACCAGCAAAGTTTACATGCAAATGCGCAATCCATTGCCAAGCTGGAAGTACAATTGGGTCAACTAGCTACCGCATGGAATGAGAGAGAGAAAGGTAAGTTCCCTGGCCAACCCGTGGCTAATCCAAAGGGACAGTATGAGATTGGCTCTAATTCCATCCAAGAGCAATATCGTAAGCAAGCCAAATCGATCACTACCCTTAGGTCAGGTAAATAGGTTGACAACATAATAGAGATGCCTAGGGATGAATCAAATTCCAAAGCAGAAGATCAAGATGAAGCAGAGAGACACACTAATGCATCCAAAGTCCAAAAGCTCTCTGACTCTCCAAGAACCACTAATGTGCCACCTTATGTGCCCAAAGCACCTTTTCCTCAACGTCTGGCACCAATAAAGAAAAGAAACAACTTTGATGAAATATTGGATGTGTTTAAAAAAGTGCAAGTTAACATTCCGTTGCTTGATGCTATCAAGCAAGTCCCAACTTACGCTAAGTTTCTTAAAGATTTATGTACTCAAAAGCGTAAGCAGAATGTTCATAAGAAAGTCTTCCTTGCAGAGCAACTCAGCTCCATGATTCAACATAACACCCCTCCTAAATTTAGGGATCCAGGAGCTCCCACCATTTCTTACGTCATAAGAGATCATAAGATCGGGAAGGCATTGCTTGATTTAGGGGCGAGCGTCAATTTGTTACCATATTCGGTTTATGAGCAGCTAGGACTTGGTGAGTTGAAACCGACTAAAGTAACTTTACAACTTGCTGATAGATCTATCAAGGTGCCCTGGGGTGTTATTGAAGATGTGCTAATCTAGGTTGATAAGTTTTATTTTCCAGTGGATTTCATCGTTGTAGATACTCAGCCTGTCCGGAATTCGACTAGTCAGATCCTGGTCATCTTGGGTCGTCTATTTTTTGCCACATCTAATGCTATTATAAATTGCAGGAATGGAGTTATGAAGTTGTCCTTTGGTAACATGAATATTAAACTCAATGTCTTTAATGCTGGACAACAATCCGCAGATTTGGAAGACATATTTGAAGCAGACATGATCGAGAGTCTAGTGCAGGACTCCTTCTATAAATCTTTTGAAGATCCACTTGAGACCTGCTTAGTACAATATGGCATGGATTTTGACATAGATATCCCATCCATGAAGTCAATGCATTGCTCGATTCTACTCCTGTAATGGAGACTTCAAAATGGAAAGCGAAAATGGAACCTCTTCCACCCTCTGAGTCCAAATTGGTTCCGTTTGTTGAAAAACCACCTAATCCTGACATTAAACAATTACCTGAAAATCTCGAGTATGCATTGTTAGGTTCCTCTGAGACTTTGCCTGAGAGCACAGTTTCCAACTCTGAGAAGGCAAAGGGGAGCAGGCTGCTTAATGTTCTTGGAGCATATAAGGCAGTAATTGAACGAAAGATAGCGGAAATATAGGGAGTATGCCCCACTGTATGTATGGATCATGCTGTGGGAATGTCGCGTGAAATGCAAAGGAAATGTGATCCTAACATGGAAGAAGTTGTTCGATCAGAAGTCCTTAAATTATTTGGCGATAGTATCAGTTACCTCATTTCAGATAGCACAGTTCATGGGAACTCACATCACTTGTCTGGGATTGGTTAATCAAGGTGTTGAGGTAATTTCTTTGGCATACCCTGGTTATAAAGATTAGTTAATTCATGGTCCATTCTTGTCTGACTGAAGACGTTAAACTTAGTGCTCCTGGGAGGCAACCCAGCCTTTTGTTTTATTGTATTGCTTTTTCCTAGTTAGTTACTTCAATGTTTGTGGGTAACATTGCTGCAAACCCTCACGAGACTACAACTTGTCCACTAGGGGTAACCTAGGGGTTTAAAGGTTTGTTGCATATGTTAAATGCAATCGAGAGCACCTGCGAAAGTGGTATAGGTAGGATCTTTTATTTTTTGTATTTTACTGATTTCTCTCTTATGCTGACTCGCTTTTACGTTGATATTTTTTTGGAAAGCCTCTTGATTCTTCATCTAGGTACTACACTTCTCTTTTCTTTTCGTTGTCTCTTGTGCATCGCATGTTTATTTCTGTTACATTGAGGACAATGTAGATTTTAGGTTGGGGGTGGGAGATTACCTAATCAGTATTCTCTTTGTCTTGAGCAGAAATTGTGAAAATTTTTAAAATTTTTCTGAAATTTCTGATGAATTCGAAGTGATTTTGACGGATAATCAAGAATATGGGTAACTTATGACTCTTGGATTCGGCCATCTACTTGATTTCACAGTCAATTTTGAATTGATAATCCATGATTAGAAGTTGTAAACATTGATTGAGCTATGATTTCACATATCAGATCTCGCTTACACATTAAGTTTTCAGTTCGATATTAAATGGTAACTTGGTAATCATTAAGCATGAAAGGAACTAGCCTGAAAATTTTATTAGCATCAGTTTATAAAGAAGAAGTGAAAAGGTGAGTCAGATAATCTTCACCATAGGTTTGCTCCTGATAGATGAAGATTCGATCTCCCATGGTTTACATTCAGAAAGAGTTAGGTATATAACCTTTACCATAGGTTTGCTCCCTATAGGTGAGGATTTGATTCCCTTCCTTGACGTTACTATTCATGAAAAAAAATAAAAATCAAAGGCTGATAGAATGAAAAAGGCAAGTGTTGGTTTCAGTTGTCATGAATTTCGTTGTTAAATACCAATGATATCATGAAATTGACAATTGGATCTCTTAATGATTGTAAGTCGAGATTACACTTCACATTCATGGAGCTCGATGTTCAGAATTGTTCTAATTAATGGATTAATAGTTTGAACTTAATTATAAAATCTGCCGTGAGCTTGATTCCAAGAGAAAAAGTTAACGCACCAATCGTGAATTTTAGAATTCTCATCTCGACTATTTGTTCACAAGGCATTAAATGTTACAGGAAATTATCTTTTATTTCTGAAATTATTTTTCTCATGTTTTGCTCGGGACTAGCAAAATGCTGGTTGGGGGTTGTGATCAGGGTTGAATGTTGCATATCAGACCCCAGTAATTGCCTAATGATACGTACATGATAAGGTTTAATGGAGTGTTTTAATCGTGTTTTCATTGCAGGACGTAATAATGAGCGTTACATTGAAAAGAGAATTAAAAGCATGGATTTGATGATCCAAAGTCACCAGAGCACGGGATGGACTCCAGAGAACCAATAATGAAGAATTTACACGCCTAGGATCTGAGGAAAGCAAGCCAAAGGGGCCTGAAAAGGGTCCAGAATGCAAGATCACATGGTTCCAGCTATCTGATTGGCTCGAAACCGCATACATGTAATGAGAGCCAAAAATTAACTGTACATATTAAATTTCAGCCTTTGGATCTCTCGGAAAGTACCCCAACTGACAAATCAGCCCACAAACCGTTGATTTCAGGCCCACCTGATATCTAGAACTTCTTCAAATTTTACCTAGACGATTTAAATAATATGAAAAACAGAATGGACGGCTTGGATTTCTCGACAACATCACAGTGGACCTCATATGTACAGCGTGTGTACATAGTGTACACATGCCGGCCGTGCATAGGACCCGCCAGCCGGTCAGCAGTTGCGTTGACCCGCACCTTTTGAAAATGAAAGTTTCCGTTTTCGGTCTCCAGCATAACAGATGGCCAGCGTCCGCTTTGTGGAAGGTAGTGGGCCCCACACATGCCCCTTACGTTCGATCCACACCGTCCACCAGGTAGAGGAGTTCAAGAACTATAAAACCATGTTGTTACTTTGTGCCCATATGTGCAGACATGTGCGATACAAAGGCCACAAGTGGACTGCCCTGCAACGTTCAAATCTGATCTTTTTGTGATTTCTTCTTTGGGCCGCGTCAACGGAAAACCAAAACCATCTTTTTTTGACCAAAATTTTGAGGGCAATCTAATGGACGGGGTGGATTTCCCCGAAAACACCTCTGTGGGTCCCACCGATCACGTCAGCGAAGGATGTGCGTAGGCTTACACACGTCCATAAAATTCGGAGTTCCGGGATCCTGTGGCCCACCATATTTGATCAGATGCATGATCTGAGCCGTCCATTGTGTAGAGCAGTAAAAAACGTCCCAAGATACGGTGTTATTTTTTGAAAAATAAGCAAGGGAGGTGGTGCTGTTTTACATGACATCTTGGCTGCCAAAAGGCTTTCACTGCAGCAGTAAAACATCCGATTTTCTGCACCGACTTCAGCAATTCTTCCGCATCCGACCTCCAGCAGCTATAAAGGTCGGAGGAGAGTTTTGGAAGGGGATCCAGGAGAGAAATAGAAGGCTACGGGGAGAGATCCAGAACTGGAGAGACGTGCAGGCCAGAGCTTGGAAAAGAAAGAGAGAGGAAGAAAGAAAAGGAAAGAAAGAGAAAGAAGAAATTCGGGGAAACGTGAAGCACGGAAGAAAAGGGAGATTGGCCAGGGATGTGATTCTCACCTGTAGTTTTCTTCTTTCCAACTGAATTTCTAGTTGATTTTATGAATTTCTAAATCTTGTAGCTAGGGTTGAGATGAATCCCCTAATTTGAATAACTCTGGTTATATGTTGATTTTACCTTGATTCGATTAGTTTGTTTCTTTCTCTAGTGTGCTTGATTGGTTTAAATTCTATACTTCTCCATCTATGAACTCGACCAGAGTCTATATATGGATGTTGTCTGGATGCTTATTCTAGGTGCTTGTGTCTGAACATGAACAAGTTTCCTATAGAGGAAGAAACAGGGTGCTTTAATGAATTATACATTCTATGTGCCCGACTAAGGACATGGGATGTGTAATTCATTGCATTGCTTTAGGAGATTAGACATTCTGTATGCCCGACTAAGGACATAGATTGTACTTTCTTTATATAAGTTGTGTTAATCTAAATTAGGGTTAATCAACAGACAAAATAAGGGTTAGGGTAATTAGGGGTGGATTCGAAAGTCTTAGTGCTCTCTCTGATTGAATTTTCTTCCCTTTTCTCAATTATTTTTCATAGAATTGTGCTTAGTAACTCGCTCCATTATTTATTGGATTAGTTAAGGAGAATCATAGATTTGAATTGTGATGACCAGTCCTCGTGGGAACGATCTCGTAATACGTACTGTATTTACATCTGATTCGTATACTCGTGAGTTTAAAAATCATTTAAATCATGTTGGTTTAAATAAAACATCAACTTGGTTCTTCCGGCCTGCTACATCAAAGAAGAAAAACAAGTATTTTACATTCTATAATTTACTGTATTTTGGTTTTATTTGAGGTTAAGCCAGAAAAATCTCAAAGTTGTTGGTTATCTGAGGAGAGCCAGAAAACTCAGAAGTGGGGGTTTTTGAATTATGTAAGCCCTTTGAAAAAGACACAATTGTGAAGGTTTTGGGTGAACCTGTGAAAACCTATTTGATAGTGAACGCTAATATCCCCTGTGTGGGGATATTAGGAGTGGAGTAGCATTCTGTGTGGCTATTGTTGAACAGTTAGTGTACACACAGGCGAACCACTATAACTCTTTGTGTTGTGTGGAAGTGTGCTTCATTTTCCTATCTTTGATTATTTAATTGTGGAATGTATGTGGATGTGTATGTTGTAATTATTTTATTTTAAGCTCAGCGGGGAATGTTATAATAGTTTAGATTTATATTTCCACAATTTATCTCTAGTTATTCCTTTGTTTGTTTGAGCTTCAGTTTCTCTTCTTGTTCTAGTAAGGTTGCCCTACCATTTTTATGGTGCATGGTTGTCTTTAGAACAATCAATATTTGAGATTGTTTTTTATTCCTCAATATAAGTTTGAATATATTTATTCCTCTTTGGTTTAAGTTCTTGATACAAAGAACTTTCTAGAAATAAGGCTGTCCTACCATAAACTTTGGTTTTTGGTGTAAGGTTGTCCTTAGAACAACTTTTGTATCAACCTCTCAATACTTGTTTATAGAGGTTACTTTTAATTTCAACATTGTGAATTGATTTACTTCATTTGGCTATCTCTTTATTCAATTATGCTATAATTATTTTAAATTTGGCATTGTCTTATTCACCCCCCCCCCCTCTAGGACATATAGCTTAGCCTTTTCACCAACTGACCACGACACAGTGGGAGATGCTGCCTAACAGTATACGGCCCTCATGTGATCCTGCATCCACTCAGTCTAAACTTTAGAGCAACCTCTGAAACCAAGAGGGTTCTGGGACATTCACCCAAGGATATCTATAGCACCCTATATAGAACAGATTTCTAGTGTTCCATGTGGCCATCCATGATATGCCTGTGGAGGCTACGGCCTTGATGTCGCTAGGGCGTACGGTAATCATAATCACACAATGCGAGAAGCATGAATCACACAGTCCAATCATGCATCAATCCTACGCATATCGTATGCTCATGTGGGGCAACTCCGCCTATCAGGGAGTCCCATGAACAACCTGCCTTATTGCATATGCAATGGTGATCCACATCTCATAACAATCATGCAGATGATGCGTATGGGCATGTATCATGATGCTTTGCTGTCACATACTCATAATCGATATCGATAACCGGCATCGATAATCGGCTTATCAAAGGGCCTAAGGGAAGGTCACAATGAGGACATTTAACCGTAATTGACCATCAATGTGGACACTTTACCAACATTACTCCTAAAGAGTGGCCCACATAGAGCCAAACATATAGTGGGCCCATGGCCTCACACAAGGGCCTAATACAGATCACACTAGGCTATAAATACATCACATCGGCCTCATCAATGGCCACAATTACATCACAACGGGCCATATACAATCACAATGGGCCACATACATTCATAATGGGCCACATACAAGTCTCAATGGGCCACCTACAATCACGATGGGCCACACACAAGTCTCAATGGGCCACCTATAATCACCATGGGCCACATACAATCATAATGGGCCACATACAATCTCAATGGGCCTTACACAAGGGTCTCATACATCAAGCGGGCTGCATCGCATGGGCCTAAAATATACCACTATGGGCCGATCACACGGACCTAATACACATCACTATGGGTCGCATCACATGGGCCTAACACTCATCACTATGGGCATAACACATAACACTATGGACCACATAACATGGGCATAATACACATCACTATGGGCCACTCACATGGCCAAATACACATCACTATGGGCCGTATCACATGGGCCTAATACTCATCGCTATGAGCCACATCACATGGGCCTAACACACACCACAATGGGCCGCTCACATGGACCAAACACTCATCATATGGGCCTAACACTCATCGCTATGGGCCACATCACATGGGCTTAACACACACCACTATGGACCGCTCACACGGGCCTAACACTTATCACTATGGGCCACATCACATCCGCCTAACTATGAGCCACTAACATGGGCCTAACACTCATCACTATGGGCCACATCACATTGGCCTAACACATACCACTATGGGCCGCTCACAGGGCCTAACACTCGTCACTATGGGCCGCTCACATGGGCCTAACACACATCACCTTGGGCCACATCACATGGGCCTAACACACTCCACATGGGCCACATCACATGGGCCTAATACACATCACTATTGGCTGCTCACATGGGCCTAACACTCATAACTATGGGCCACATCACATGGGCTTAACACACACCACTATGGGCCACTCACATGGGCCCAACACACATCACTATAGGCCACATCACATGGGCCTAACACACACCACTATAGCCCACATCACTTGGGCCTAGTAACACTAAAAGTGCCCTGGTTTGTTAATTAGCGTGAGTGTTGAGTCAGTCTGACTGTAGAGCCACATAGGAAGATCAATTCAAGCGTTTATCTTAACCATATGTGTGCAAGCTCGTCACAGGTAAATCTAAGCCTCACATCCCATGACCAAACACACCAGGTATATAAAACCCTTAAAACAAACTAGAACATCTTAGGGTTTTAAGTTAAGAACACTTTTTTCAAAATAGGAAAATTCTCAAAGTTTTCTTGCTTTGTCAATTTTAACGATACACATCTCGATATGATCGACCTGCGCTGTCGATGTCCTCGATACCTAAACGATATCATCGGAATGAGGACAAAAGTGTCTAGCAACCACATATATATCTAGACGGATTTATCGATGTATCGATATTATTGATATTTAAATCTCGAGTCCATCGAAGGTGACTCGATAATATCGACAGGAAGATCTTCGGCGCCCTTATTTTTTCTTAAAGAATATCATATATGCATCGATATATCGAAGCCTCCTCTATACCATTGAAATTCAAATCTCGATGATATCGGAAGGCACTTGATAATATCGATCTTGGGCGCCAAATTATTTGAGTAAAATGTTTCAGGATGGTTTATCTATGATCGGGGGTCTCTTAATAAAATTGATATTCAAATATCGATAATATTGGTATGGTCACATCAAACATGGACATAAACTGTCTAGCGAGCTCAAAGAAAAATCCATTGGATTTATCAATGCATCGACACGGGTATCGATATCATCGACATTCAAATTCTTATGATCTAAATGGTCCCTTGATCATTCTTATAAACTTGAAATATTTCAAGTCAAGTCTCTCTCATTATTCAAATGTCGATGAATCGACATTGGTATCGTTAAAATCGGAGTTCAAAATCTGATGACATCGACACCTATTTTGATTTTATCGACCAGCTGGCAAGAGGTTTTAAAAGCGTATGACATTTGAGTTTGTGTCATCGAGCGGACCATCGATGCGATCGAGAGTAAATGCTCGATGATATCGAACCCGCTCGATGATATCAAACTCTGTCATAAATGTGACTGTTTTATATCTGTTAAAACCTTTTGCCTATATATAGAGGACTTATCTATTATTACTGGTAGAGAAACAAGAGAGTGCTTTTGTGTATTTTACCTTAGATCATTTACCTAAAGCCCTTTCTCTTAGGGAAGTTCATCCTCCAATCCACCCTCATCATTGATATTCAATAAAGTGGATTGGAGAATGAACTTCCGCATTTAAGGATCCTCCAGCTACTACCTTAATGGAAAATCATTAAGCTGGGATGCCTTGAATGCATAATCGAAATCACTCTATCTTTCTTATAGGAAAACATTTTATAGAGTAGGATTTCATCTTAACCTTGACCCAACCCAAAGCCTCGTATTGGTACATCATCCGTATTGTGGATTAAGGAAGCCGAAGATTCTTCGTCAACAAGGAGGAGATCTTCGTCAACGTTCCGAATGAGACTCATCCACTTATTTGTAAGTTACTAGAGTCCAGAGGACACTTGTGACCATTCATTTTTAGGATTGGGTCTTAGGTGGTTCTCACCCTTACAAGCCCTCGTAGGAGGCCTCCGGCGGGAGTCTACGTGGTGGGTACGTAGTGTTGACCCTTGCTCTGTGGAGAGCATAAACATCCGGTTGAAGGTGAACCTGTTTAAAACCTTATCTTCGAGGTGATCCGAGTTAAACCTTTGTTAGGGTCTTATGGAAGATCCTTAGCCAGTGTGCCTAAAAGTGGGTGTGTTGTGTTGACCCTTGTGAGAGCATAAATAGTCAGCCTCAGTGTTGGTTGTAAAGGTTGAAGGTGAATCTGATTTAAAACCTTAGGTTTGAGGTGAACTGCTGTGAAACCTCCTTAGTGAAATCCGGTACACTCAAGGGTTGAGTGCGGTTGCCGGGAGTGGAGTAGACAAGTAGTCGAACCACTATAAAAATGACTGTGTTTGAGATTGTTATTCTTCTGATTGTGTGATTTACCTTAATATTTTTATATCTGAATATCTGAGATCACACCTCACATACATACATAGTCATATCCATCATAAACTAGTTTGCATATTGTTCACTTCTTAAATAGTTTGTGATTGGATCCTCTACTGGGCTTGGAAGTCAGTAGAGTTACATTTGAAGTAATCCTAATATGTGCTTGTTGTTAGGATTAGTGTAACAGGATTTTAAATAAACTATAAAAACTTTAAAAAGTCCTATTCACCCCCCTCTAGGACATATTGGCATATTCCTATTTCAACTAAAGCGGTCTCTACCGCTATTTCAATTAGTATTAGAGCGGTTCTCTCTTTAAGGGCTTCACCGCCTAGAGAGTGATCTTCACTGAAGTTGGGAATATGGCCAAAGGAGAGGGGTCATCCGTCACTAGACCTCCAGTATTTGATGGATCAAATTATGCATACTGGAAGTCTAGGATGCACTACTTTCTGAGATCTTTGGATCACGATGTTTAGGATATAGTTGAAAGTGGATATGTACCACCTACTGAACAAATTATACTTAACAGTGGCACAACCATCACCAACCCAAACCCAAAGAGAAGTGGACGATGTTTGATAAAGAAAGACAAATTGCTAAAGCTAAAGCTATGAACATCATTTACTGTGCCGTGTCCCAAGATATATTCAATCTGATAAGTATGTTTGGGACATCCAAAGAAGCATGGGATTTATTAGAAACAACCCTGACTTTACAGTTCGAAAGTCTCAGAATGGAGGAGCATGAGACCTTTATGGAGTTTTTCACTACGCTGAATATCATTTGTAACTCCATGGGTAGATTAGGAGAAAAAGTTCCAGTTCCTAAAATCTGTAGGAAAATATTGAGATCATTGCTGGAATGGTTTAATCCCAAAGTAACAACCATTAAAGAGTGTATGAATATTGATGAATTGAAAGTAGAAGAACTGGTAGGTTCCCTACAAACATTTGAACTACACTTCAAACAACCCCTAAATCTAAAAAAACTATCCTAAAAACCTCAAAGAAAACAACAATTGAGGACAGTGGTAAAGATGAGGAAGTGGCTTTGCTGGCACTAAGATTTAGGAAATTCTTTCAAAAGAATCGTGGCCGTCCTACCAGAGGAAGGAAGATAGACAACAGACCTTCTACAGGAAAATTTGGTAAAAAGACCAAAGAACCACAATGTTATGCCTATCAGAAATATGAACATCTGTCTATTGAATGCCCAAACAGAAAAACTAAGGGCAAGGCGATGGCTACCACATGGGATGATACAAAAGAGTCAAACTCAGAATCCAGTGATTCAGAGAGTGATGGGGAGTAGAAATCCTTGAAAATTCTTATGGTCTCCACTACTCCAATCATTCCCAGTGAATCTGAGAACGGGAAAGAACAGCAAGCCATTGAATCATTTCCGTCAGATAATAAGGAAACTGAAAAGGAAGAAGAAGAAGAATAATAAAACAAGTTATAAGATGCTTACAATCAACTTTATATCCATAGCATCAAAGTGGTTAAAAGACTTGGAATACTGAGAACAAAAAGGAATTGCTGCAAAAAGATTTAGATAAAATTTTAGAAATGAATACACATCTAATCAATGATTTACATCAATGTCACTCAGATAATGATAGACTCAAAAGAATTAACTCCTTCCTTAAAATCGAGTCCGAAGAACTAAATAAACAGGTTGAGCAATTAAAAGACAAAAATATGCTCCTTCAAAATGAAAATCATACACTCTTGCTTAATCTAGAAGAGTCCAGAAGAATTGCCAAGCTAAACTATAAGTTTTTCCAAAATGGTGAGAAGTTAGAAAGACTTTTAGGTATGGGAACATCTGAAAAAGACAAAAATGGCTTAGAATATGAACAAGCTAATGCAAAAACTGAATATGGAGCACAAATAAAAAAATCTGGTGCTGTCAAAAGAAATACAAGAACTAACAGGATGAATGAACCATTAAAGCAAGTGGGTGAATCAAATGAGAAAACTAAAACTACCACAACAAAAAATTCTGTTAGATAATGGGTAATTAAAGAAAAGAAAAATTGCCTTGCTACTCACACAAATCTTCTGACAGGCAAGAATATTAAGTGGTACTTAGACAGTGGTTGCCCAAGACATGTCACAGGTGACAAATCCCTTCTTTCAAGCTATACAGATCTTTATAATGGGATAGTCACCTACGGAGACAGAACCAACGCCAAAGTAATTGGACAAGGAATCATAAGAGGAATTAATTCTCTCAAAAATGAGAATGCATTTTGCATAAAAGGATTGGTACATAATCTACTAAGCATATCTCAAATTTGTGATAATAAGCATGTGGTTACATTTAACAAAGACAAATATGAAATCTTTGACTTATCAGGAAAAACAGTTATGAAGGGTTGTCGCACAAATAACCACTGTTATGTCATCAAGGGCAAAGATAGGGCTGATTCCTATGCCTAGCAATGTCGAGCATGCAAGGATATGTCCAAGTATTGCATCAAGATCTGGATATTTGCTGAAACGATACAATTTGGCTAAGCTCTCAATATTATATCCGAGGTTCCTCACCTTATTCTGTTTGCCTATAAGTGTTAGGTGGTACAAAACTTGTATTTTGCTGTAAATACTGATCAACTCAAAGATATAATTCATTACACATGAAAGTTTGATGAAATGAAGAAAAACTGAAAAATATATATACCTTTGATATGTCCATCGATAGGTCACATGGATTCTCGATTAAAATCGATAAAAGTCGATACCATCGACATATCTTCGGAAGTTGAAAAGTCATGAAGTTGAAAATGTTATTAAAGTCAACTTTAATAAAATCGAATAGGGCATCTCGATAACATCGGATCACTGGTCTATGACATCGAAGATTACCCCCCGATAAAAGGCTGATGAGCGGGAAAAATTACTTTTTATGGCTACTGGTCCTGCTTTGTTTTCCTACTCATTTTCTTTGGTCTGCCTGCATGGAGCCTCGTCGGGAAGATCCCAAACACCAAACGGAGCAAGGAAGATGGTTAAAGGGAAAGGTAAGGATCTCTCTTCCACGGCTAAGAAAGGGAAACATATTAGATCACCTCAAAACAAATCCGATTGGGAACAAGTTGCAATCGTCGATCATATTATTCTCAATAATGCTGTTGAGCCCTATGGGGTAGATCTCTTGTTAGAGACTATTAGCTGATAGATTATGCTTAACATGGGCGGTCCATACCAGTTTGAAATGATTCAGCAATTCTTCAACTGTTGCCATGTTGTTCAGGATAATCCACCATGTATTCATTTGGAATTCATGCAACACACCAAACAAATTACTCCAACAATCCATGGTCGTATTCTAAACATTGGTGTGACTCAGATCCCAGTCACTGATAGAAGTCTAAATAAATTAGGAAGGTGGGGGGAAATCACTCGAGCACTGTGCCAGGGTGCAACAATTCCTAGAAATGATGACAATGTTCTTCTGGTAAAACATCTAGGAATCTGGTTCAAAATCCTCCATAGTATCTTCAGTACAAATGTCTACCCATGTGACGCCAACGACACTGACCTGAGTCCCTTTGTACTCAATGTCTTGTATGATGTATATCAAGAGGTCCCTGTGTGTCGCCAACTCTTATGCTGGATCAACTGATTAGGGTAGTCAAGGGAAACCATCTTGAAATACTTCCATTTCCATCCCTTATCTGCAAGCTCACACACTGGGTAGGACTGCTGGAAATAGCTGACAAGGTATAACCTAAAGTATGGTTCGACCATGATGCAGTTCAACAAGTACATGCCTCAGTCTCATCCCATACTAAGAAACCTCCACCAGTTGGAGAGAGCAGTCAGCAGCCTAATGAAGAAACACCTTGGGGATCTAATCAGACACCCCTCTATAGTCCTGGTTCTATCATTAATCGTCGACATCAAATACTTAAACGTCAACTGCTGAACAGTCTCGCTGGAATTGATGAACGGCTTCACAACTGCGAACAACGATTGTCAGGGAGAGAGGACAAGATGGAAGCTCTCCAACCCTCGGTGCAATAGATTCTAGAGCTACTAACGACTAGTGGATTTACTATATTTTAAAAAGATGGCAGCTTTAGAGGATAAGTGTGTCCGGTCATGAACATTGTGATCGCTTTTTGAAAAATTCTCCCTATTCCTTAACTGGCATACTCTAGCATCTAATCATTTTTTTTATACCCATGAGTGGGTTTACTACTATTTTTTTTTGTGCCCTTAAATGGGCTTGGTATTTTGGTTGGGACAAATGTTAATCTACTGTTGTCTGTGGTAGCATGTATTTTTGGATATTGTTGCATATGGCTGGATATAATTCACACTTTTACTGCCATGATTATGCCTCATAGATCCCCTGGTTTATCTGATGTGGAATGCATGTGATGTCTCTTAATGATTATCCTATCTGATATATCACTGCTTTATCTAATTTGATATGCATACATACCTACCGCAAATGATGTTTGTTAATTAATTGTTTAAACATTTTACATCTATCTATTATAGGCATATTCCTCTAGATGATGGTTCTCCCAAATAATTCAAACTTCAGTCAATATCAACTGCTATATCTTTGTCAATGACTGACAAAAAGGGGGAAAACAGTCCAAACACCCTGAACGGAAAATTGTGTATCTGCTTGAATTGTGTTGCTCGTGTTAGGGGGAGCAGCTGCACTAAGACAAGGGGAGTTTGAAGTCAGAGAGAGTAGATACTAGGTTGTGTACATGTCTTCACTAGAAATTGTAAAATTGTGTAAATACATGTACACACAATTTAGGATGTGTTTGTCTAGATACTGTTCTAGGGTGTTTTGGTATTTTTGTCATGTAATTGAGAAAGGGGGAGATTGAAAGTGCCCTGGTTTGTTAATTAGCGTGAGTGTTGAGTCAGTCTGACTGCAGAGCCTCATAGGAAGATCAATTCAAGCGTCTATCTCAACCAGATGTGTGCAAGCTCGTCACAAGTAAATCTAAGCCTCACATCCCATAACCCAAAACACCAGGTATATGAAAATCTTAAAACAAACTAGAAATCTTAAGGTTTTAAGTTAAGAAAACTTTTTTCAAAATAGGAAAATTCACTAAGTTTTCTTGCTTTGTCGATTTTATCGATACATACCTTGATATGATCGACCTACGTTGTCGATGTCCTCGATACTTAAACGATATCATCGGAATGAGGACAAAAGTGTCCAGCAACCACATATATATCTGGACGGATTTATCGATGTATTGATATTTGAATCTCTAGTCCATCAAAGGTGACTCGATAATATCGACTGGCAGATCTCCGGCGCCCCTGTTTTTTCTTAAAGAATATCATATATGCATCAATATATCGAAGCCTCCTTGATACCATTGAAATTCAAATCTCGATGATATCGGAAGCCTCTAAATGATATCGGTCTTGGGCGCTAAGTTCTTCCAGCAAAATGTTTCAGGATGATTTATCTATGATCGGGGGTCTCTCGATAGAATCGATATTCAAATATTGATAATATCAGTATGGTCTCGATTGCATCGAACATGGACATAAACTGTCTAGCGACCTTAAAGAAAAATTCGTTGGATTTATCAATGCATTGACACGGGTATCGATATCATCGACATTCAAATTCTGATGATCTCGATGGTCCCTCGATCATTCGTGTAAACCTGAAATATTTTCAGTTAAGACTCTCTCATTATTCAAGTGTCGATGAATCGACATTAGTATTAATAGAATCAGAGTTCAAAATCCGATAACATTGACACCTGTTTCGATTCCATCGACCAGCGGGTAAGAGGTTTCAAAAGCGTATGACATTTAAGTTTATGTCATCGAGCGGACCATCGATGTGATCGAGAGTATACACTCGATGATATCGAACTCTGTCATAAATGTAGCCGTTTTATATCTGTTGAAACCTTTTGCCTATATATAGAGTACTTGTCTATTATTGCTGGTAGAGAAAGAAGAGAGTGCTTTTATGTGTTTTACCTTAGATCATATACCTAAAGCCCTTTATCTTAGGGAAGTTCATCCTCTTATCCACCCTCATCATTGATATTCAATAGAGTGGATTGGAGAATGAACTTCTACATTCAAGGATCCTCCAGCTACTATCTTAATGGTTAATCATTAAGTTGGGATGTCTTGAATGCATAATCGGAATCACTCTATCTTCCTTATAGGAAAATATTTTATAGAGTAGGATTCTGTCTTAACCTTGACCTAACCCAAAGTCTTGTATTGGTACATCATCTGTGTTGTGGATCAAGGAAGCCGAAGATTTTTCGTCAACCAGCAGGAGATCTTTGTCAACGTGTTGAATGGGACTCATCCACTTATTTGTAAGTTACTAGAGTCTAGAGGACAATTGTGATCATTCCTTTTTAGGATTGGGTCTTAGGTGGTTCTCACCCTTGAAAGCCCTCGAAGGAGGCCTCCGACGGGAGTGTACGTGTTGGGTACATAGTGTTGACCCTTGCTCTATGGAGAGCATAAACTTTCGGTTGAAGGTGAACCTATCTAAAACCTTAGGTTTGAGATGATCCAAGTTAAACCTCCTTTAGGGTCTTATGGAAGATCATTGGCTAGTGTGCCTAAAAGTGGGTGCGTTGTGTTGTCCCTTGCTCGTGAGAGCATAATCAGTCATCCTCAGTGTAGGTTGTAAAGGTTGAAGGTGAATATGATTTAAAACCTTAGTTTTGAGGTAAACTGCTATGAAACCTCCTTAATGAAATCCGGTACACTCAAGGGTTGAGTGCGGTTATTGAGAGTGGAGTAGATAAGTAGTCGAACCACTATAAAAATAACTGTGTTTGAGATTGTTATTCTTCTAATTGTGTGATTTACCTTAATATTTTCATATCTGAATATCTGAGATCATACCTCACACACATACACAGTCATATCCATCATAAACTAGTTTGCATATTGTTCACTTCTTAAATAGTTTGTGGTTAGATCCTCTATCGGGCATTGAAGTCGGTAGAGTTACTTTTGAAGTAATCCTAATGTGCTTGTTATTAGGATTAGTGTAATAGGATTTTAAATAAACCATAAAAACTTCAAAAAGTCCTATTCACCCCCCTTTAGGACATATTGGGATATTCCTACTTCAACTAAAGCGGTCTTTACCGCTATTTCACACACCACTGTGGGCTGCTCACATGAGCCTAACACACATGACTATGGGCCACATCACATGAGCCTAACACTATGGGCCACATCTCATGGGCCTAAATACATCAGTATGGGCTGCTCACATGGGCCTAACACTCATCACTATGGGCCACATCACATGGGCCTGACACACACCACTATCGACCGCTCACATGGGCATAACACACTTCACTATGGTCCACATCACATGGACCTAACACACACCACTATGGGCCTCATCACATGGTACTAATATACATCACTATGGGCCACTCACACGGGCCTAATACACATCACATGGGCCTAACACTCATCATTATGGGCCACATCACATGGGACTAACACACACCACTATGGGCCGCAACACATGGGCCTAATACACATCACTATGGGCCACATCACATGGGCCTAATACACATCACTATGGGCCACATCACATGGTCCTAACACACACCACTATGGGCCGCATCACATGGGCCTAATACAGTCACTATGGGCCTCATCATATGAGCCGAAAATACATCTTAATGGGCCTCGTCATATGAGTCATAAATACATCTTAATGGGCCTCATCATATGGGCCATAAATACATCACATCAAGCCGTGCCCATGGGCTTCGAATACATCACAATGGGCCACAACCCATGGGCTTCAAATACATAATAGGTGGTCCCTACACATGGGCCTAATAATCATCATAGGTGGGCCCTACACATGGGCCTCATACACATCAAGTGGGCTGCATTAATGGGTCGCACTAATTGGCCTAATAGATGGGCTACAAATATATCAAGGTGGGCCTTAGGAATGGGCCACAAATATATCAAATGGGCCGCATCAATGGGCTGAATATATCAAGTGGGAGCTTGGATTACACTAAAAATCATTTTAATAGTTGCAGGTCTAACATGTGTATTATTGTACACTATCATTCTATGGGGCACATGGCTCGTTAATGATTATCAGCACTGTCCAAACATTGTCTATGTAAATCAGCATTGTCCAACATCGTCCATGTAAATCAGCACTACCCAAACATTGTCCAGCACTGTCTAGCACAACCTGGACGGTGTGGATGAAATAAATATATCATGGTGGTGTCCACCGTCCCATGGACAGAGTGGATATACAACACATCATCAAGGTGGGTCCCAAGCTGGCAAAACAGTTGGATGGCTGTGGATATCAGTCCCACAGGACTATTGACATCATCACAGTAGTGGGTCTCATTGTTTGGACGGTTCACATACATCAAGATAGGGCCCAACAGATGGAAGACGTGGACATACAATACATACATCAACGGTGGGCTACCATTGTTCACGTGGCCCACCAGATTTGGACCTACCTCGTATTAGGCTCATACCATAAAATGATATATCCAAATTGGATGGACGTTGTGGATACGACACATGCCCCACATGTGGGGCCCACAAAACTATGTTGACCTCAGCAGGCAGCAGTAGCAGCTGCTGGGACTCAGCACAAATGGACGCTATGGCTATAACACATACCTCATGGCCCGCCCCCACTATCCACGTGGACGGTGGGGATATATTATGCATCATTAGGGTGGGCCCCACCCTCACACGTGCATCACGTGTGGGGTGGGTCTTGCATCCTGTAAATAGATGGACGACATGTATATATAATACATCACGGTGGGCTGGACGGTGTGAAAGTAGAATAAATACATCAAGGTGGGCCCCACCTCTACACGCGTCACACGTGTAGAGTGGGTCCCACGGTCCTGCCAAGGTAAAATAGGCGGACGGTGTTGATAAAACACATATGTCAGGGCTTGGCCCACCGTCCAGCAATTTGGACAGTGTGGGAAATACATACATTTAAGGTGGACCACGTTGGACGGCCTGGATGAAACATATACCAGGTGCGTCCACACATTTGGGACCCACCAGAAATGAATGGGCGGTTTGGGTGTAAGGCAAGTACACCATGGTGGGGGTCCTCATAGATGGATGGTGTGGGTATGAACACATACATCATGCATGTGGCCTACATGGATGGATTAATCAACGCAGACAGCATAGTGGTGGGCCACTGAGGTCCAGATCAAGCTGATATTTATTTCCCCTTCATCTGGGCCTGTCCAAAATGGAGGGCCTGGATGTAACAGGTGGGTCTCACCGTCCAGATCTGTTGGATGGTGTGGATCTACACATTCATCAGGTGGGCCACAATAGGAGAGAGAGAGAGAGATCGGGAAAAGGGGAGGGACCCTGCCACTATGGGCCCTCCCTATACAATGCATACATCAAGATGGGTCCCACCACAAGTGGGCCCTCAAACCATCAAAATCACACAAATCAAACCCTAAAAAAAACACCCACCTTTAATCTCCTCTTCCTTCTTCCGCCAACATGATCTGGAGCTCCAAGGGGTGGATTTTAACGGTTAAAATGGACTTTGGATGGTGGGATTGAGTGGTAGGAAGGTGGGCCACACCAACCTCTCTCATAGAGGTTAAGACGTTTGGGTTGCTTGGGAGGATGAGAGAGATGAAGAGATGAGAGATGTGAGTGATGGGTGAGTGATGGATGTACTTGATAGGGGATGGGTTGTAAGAGAGAAAGTTGACTTTGAGGTTGCTTGGGGATGGGGTGTGAGGTGATGCGTACTTCACATGAGATGTGATTGATGGGATTGATTTGAAAGCTCTCTCTTGGGTTTTGCAACTGTGCAGTGTTTTTCCTCGAACTGAACGCGGGCCCACATCTCCTGGCCTGGGTATCACCTCAGTGCGTAATATGTTGTGGCGGAACAGCGGCAACAGCGCGGTCTCTCCGGTACAACTCTCGAATCGAGCCGACTTTGGAATACGGGATACAACTCAGGATCGCACACAACTGCTATCTACACATCTCGGGTTGCCAGAATTCGACCGGGAGGACTGTTGAAGCCTAAGGAACGGTACGGGCTAGAATACAGGTCTCACACCGACTACTAGCCATTTGCTAGTGGCAGGGTGAGAAGGAAATCAAATTGCCTATTGAGTTATTCAGTGTGCTCTTGTTGTACTGAGTAAACTTTGTTGGACCCATTGTAAACTCATACGGTTCATCCACGCCATCCATCCGTTTTTCCAGATCATTTTAGGAGTTGAGCCCAAAATTAAAGTATATCAAAATCTTAAGTAGACCACATCAAAGGAAACAATGTAAATATTGATTTCCACCGTTGAAATGTTTCTAAGGCCCCCAGTGATGTTTATTTGTCATCCAAACTGTTTATAAGATCAAAAAGACATGGATGAATGGAAACACAAATATCATCTTGATCTAAAACTTCTATAGGCCCCAAAGAACTTTTCAACGGTATACTTAATTCACACTATTTTCAGGTAGTGTGATCCACTTGAACTTTTTATAGGATTAATTTTTGGTTTAAAGCACTAAAATTATATGATAAAATAGATGGACGGATTTGATAAAATGTATGAATGACGGTGGGCCCCACAGAGTTTACTCTGTACGCTTAGCCTACTGACAGTACGTAAACTGCTTCCAGTGAGAAGTTGATCCGTTTCCTCTCCCACTCTTAATTTCCTCCTTCCTCTCTCCCTCTCGATCAAAATCGGTTTGTCTCCTCCGACGATCTTCCTCTCTCTCCTGTGAAGCACTTTAGGATGCCATTGCAGCCCTTTGCAACTCAAATCAAGCGAGACGACAGCCAGCGATGAAGCCAACCTTCCAACTTTTTGATTTATGCATATTTATCCATCTTTTGTTTGCGTTTTTGTTTTGGAATTTTTTATTCGTGGGTTTTCAGAGATTAGAGATGGTTTCCAACAAATGCACAACCCTGATCAAGTAAGGGGTTTTCGAAGATTGGAGATGGTGGGCTGGAGATGCAGCGGCAAGGATTTCGGATTTGCAGCTAGAAGTGAGTTTGGAGCTTGTGACTAGAGGTGAGTTTGGAGATTAGAAAAATCCCCATTAAGATGTATGTTTAAATGCTTAATGAAAAAGAGATAATTTAGTATCCTATCTTTGATAAATTTATATTTATAGTTTTTTAACTGGTTTTTCTTAAATGATATTAACTATTTTTTTTTTTTTTAATTTTTAATTTTATTTCCTCATCTATAGATCTGGATATGATTTTTTTTTTTTTCATATATTTTGGATTTTTTATTTGTTTGGGTTTGGGATTAGTTTATATGTGGATGCCCTAAATCTCCCGGTGAATGGTATGATATGCAAATCCATTTTTTAATCCTTGGTTTTTGTTATTACATCAGTTTCAATGCCTTTTGTTTAATTGGTAAGGCAATGAAAATCACAATGTGTACATACGCGCCCCCTGTTTGATAGTTGGTGTAGAAATCATCCATCTATGCGAAACACAATATTTCAACAAGTTAAATGTAGCGCTTTCACAGTAGAAATCTAATTAATCTTCTTACAAATAATTGTACTTATTCAGGCGATTTAAGCCACAAATCTGTTATCAACTTCCCAAGCTTTTCTTGCTTTTTTTTCTTTTTTCTTTTTGTGATCCATTAGAAATGATTGAATGAAGGTTCAAATTGATGCAAGGACATATCAAATATCTATGAAATGGGTGTGGAAGTGGTATGATTCCTGTTGATTGGTACATGAAGCTCATATGTTGATTGTTACATGGCTGTAATGGATGTTACAGGGGCCATAACAGTTGTTACAGTCTGTATTGTAATGGCCATAAGGCTGGCTATTGAGGTCACTGTTACTATTTGAATACCTTAATATCTATCTTCCCACAGCATGTCATAATTGTTTTATCTGTTTTTGTAAGTTTTCTTGTTTCATTGTTCACATAAGTACTTAGAAAGAACAAAAATATTTTCATATGAAACATGGATTGATTTTATCTAATTAAATAATGGGGAAACTAATTTCTGATATCAGTATCTTGTTTAATTATTGACTCGCTTAAGGGTGGCCTCTTCTCAAGAAAGTTACCACACATTTTGCGGGGGATTCTGGAACTACTTTAGCCTGGGTATGAGCTTTCCTTTGCCCAATTATTTATATTAACACTTATCCTTGTGAGAGTTTATAAGACCATTGGTCAAGGGTGGCCCTATTCAAGATGCTTTTGGCATGATAAGATCTGTTTGTCATTGTCAGTTCTATAGTGGCTCTGTCACTTCTTTTCTTCATTTTTTTTTATCATGGTATGTAATAGCCTGTAAAGTACGAAGCATCTTTCTTATGTATCTTCACATGTGTAGAAATTTCATTATTATGTTTTCTTCATTTTATTTAGCTTGAGAAAGATAAGTTTTCTAGTCCTAAAATAAATATATCTTTGAAAGTTGTTCGTATAAATGGGTATCTAATGTTATATCAAAATACTCTCATGACATAGCAAACATTTCTGTCTTGTTTCATACAGGAATGGACGCTCAAGTATCTTATGCATTTCACTCGGAGCGAAAGTTGCATCCTGAAAATTTCAAAAATCAGATAGTTAATCAGGTAAAAACCAATTTGATCCATTCATTGGTTGGGCCATTTACATGTATTGCATATGGACCATTGGTCGTGTTTTCCCTATATGTCCACTTTTCTCATATACTAAAAACAGGGGACTGATGCAATTGAGAATGTAATGGAGGATTTATCTGAAATTTGTGTTGTTTTGTTTTCTATAGGGGGATTTATTTGGTAACTTGCTATATCGAGATATTCCAGTAACTTGCTATGTAGGACCTTGAAATGAAACCAACCTTTGTTCCTAAGTCTGTCAAGGCTATTGCCATGTTATTCTTGGCAATCTCAAAATTTGGAGACATTGTTAAACACATGACACAGCAGAACATCCATCACTAAAGATAAATATAAATCAAAATGTTTATAGTTGTTTTTTTTTTTTTTTTTTTTTGTTCATTGTTTTTCTTTTTTAGAGTTTCATTCTCATAGTTTTATTTTTATTTATTTTAGTTGGTAATGGGTGTAACATGTCACTATCTTAGTGTTAGTAGAAGGCAACTATATTCATGGTAAAAAGTTTGGAAACGGTCAACTATCTTAGTGTTAGTTGTTAATACTTGTAAAACCATGTTGTTGTTGTTGTTTTATTTTTTTTCGTTGTAGAATTATACATACGAATGTTGAGCCTTTCAGCTGTTAGTTGCTTTCTATTCCACATATAAAATTGTTTCCTATCACTTCTTATGTTGTTAGTCTCCCTATATATTGTTACACATATAATTTGTTATTGGTAGACTCTCATGTCTTATCTAATGGCACAATACAGGCCACTAATCAGCCATTTGCATTGATTAGTTAGGGTTCGAAAACTTTAACCTGATTGGTTCGGGTTGACAAATTTAGCACGATTTGTGTAGGGTTCAGCCCCTTTAGGGTTGAGCATAGAGGAATTGGGGTTGGGTTCATTTTTCTTGATTGAAATTCAGGTCAGGTCAGGTTGCGGGCCATGGTTTTGAACTGAGGCTAAAGCCCCTTTTTCTTGTAGTGTTGGGAGTAAGAAAGATGTGGCTAGTGATTTAGAGGTCTATAATGGGTTATGGAAGTTGCTATGGATTTGACTTTTGGCTATGGAAATGCTAAAAGTTGATTTGGCTAAACACTTTCCAGTAAAAATAGTTTGCCAACATCATGAAAATAAATTTCCAAAACTTTATAAATGCTTCACGGTTGAAAATTCACGTGGACCATAGAACCCATGAATTTAATAGCCTTTTGTTTTATGCTACTAGATTTTATAATGTCATTATATTAGAAGTTTGTAGACCATGAAGGCCATCTCATTAAATGAATATTGTTATTTCTATTTTTTTTCAAACCTTTTAATTCATTGATTAGTTTTCATAAGATTGTACATATTCTGTTGCAAAGGAAAAGAAAGGGCTTGATTATTTTTTGAGCTCTTCTAAACTTCCTTATCATTCATGTATGGCAGTGCAAATCTTTAATAAACTGTAGCTCTAACCCGAACTTTGTGTGCAATCTGATCAAGTACATTAATGGTTCAATTTGATCAAGTGCATTAACATCTAATACTATAGTTAACATCTAATACTATCCTATTTCTTTACAGGATAACATTCTCGTATTTATGGACCCTTGTATTGCAATTCTTGTTCTCATCATTGTTGGACTCTTATGCAAGAGAATCAATGAGGTATCCCTATAACACATGCCTCTTTTTACAAAGCTTTAATTTTCGTTGTTGTTTCTAGTAACTTGAATTGGAATATTTTTCTTTATTATTTTCTTATCTACTTAAGCTTCTATTTAAGCTTAACAATTCTTCTTAATTCTAAATTATAACCATGTTTTGTTGGTTGAATATTTTTTTATTAGATGAAATAAACATAAAAAGAAAATTGTCGCTGATTTATTTTAATGCAAGAATTCTGAGACGGTCCATAATCGTCCATTTTCAAAGACGTTAAATGTACACTGACGGCCACATACCATCGGTGTTTTAAACAGTTTGTAACCATTTATCATCAGAGATAGTCCATAATTGTCCATCTTTAATGATGGTCCATGACCGTCCTTCTTTACAGACGGTCCATGATCATCCTTTTAATGTCTATCTTTAATGACGGTACATGAAAGTCCTTTAACTAATACAACACAACAAAATAGGACGGCCCATCCGACGGTTCAAAACCGTCATTTATTGAGATTTGAGATGATTTTCAGTTGTCCTTTTTTCACAGTTTTAGAGTAGTGTTCGGACAACTTAACTTCCTCGGTAAACCTAACTTCAGGTTTAGGCTAAAAATCAAAATCTATTGAAAATTCGGCCAGCATAACTTTTTGTTCAGCCAGCCTAAACTTAAAATTTGGCTAGCCTGAGTGAAGTTTGGGTCAAATTCTAACAATGTAAACTTTTGTAATTCGCGAGAATTCAACCAGTCGAATGGGGAATTCGACTAGCCGAATATCACCTTGGGCCAATCGAATTTTGGATAAATCTTATCCCACGCAATCCAATAGTCATTGGAACAAATTAGGTGGAATTCGGCCATTCGAACCTATTCTTAGGCTACTCGAATTTCCAAACCCTTTGGCTATAAATAGGGACCTTCTCTCATTCTAAATTACAACGAAAAATCATTCTAAACCTTTTATAAGTGAGAAAGAAGCTCTGGTCCTCGCCAAGCATATTGTACTGTAATTACATATTTATGTTAAGCTTATCTGATTTCCTTTCTCAAGATTATTTTAATCTTATTTTAAAGAGAAATCTATACTCTTGAGATTTAAGAGAATTGAATCAGTAGCATCTAGGTTTTTCAATTTTCAAAATACTTTAGAACCCTATACTATTTTTGTTGAGCGAATATTGCCTCATCTACATTCAAGAAAGAAGATCTCTGCTACAAGCTTGTACTTTATCTTCAAATCTACGTTTGAAGATAAGTATTTTACTTTATTTCATTTTTGGTTATTCTGAGATAGCCTGTGAAAATCTCAATTGGTTGATTTATGATAGACCGTGAAAATCACAGTTAATTTTTGTTTGTGATAGCCCATGAAAATCACAAAAGGGGTTTTTATTATGGTGAGCCTATGAAAATCACAAGGAACTTTATAAGGTTGCTAAGGTGAACCTATGAAAACCTTGTTATAGTGAAAGCTAAAATTATGAGCGTAGTAATTTTAGTAGTGGAGTAGGTGTAGTTTTTTAAAGCATTGAACCACTATTAACCCCTTGTGCCTTATGGTGAATGTTTTATTGTTTTTGTAAATTCTATTATGTTAAGCACACATAGATTGTCAAATTTTGTAAGACAAAAGCGCTTCAAGGTCAGATCATAAATATGAAATCACAACTGATATACATGCCTTATGATTAACTTAAGATCGGCTTACGATCAACTAAAGATCGGCACATCTTCTTAAGAAATCGATGCTCGAATTCAAGACAAGATTAAGACAAAGTTCAAGACAAGGTGACTCATATATTTGCTAAAACATAGGTGGTATAACCCTGGAAAGACCTTAGGTTAGGATCTTTTCAAATTTCATTAACTTGGGTTTTAATAAGTGTTTTTACCATGAAATTCTGCCAACCTAACTTCTAGTTCGGCCAACCTAACTTCCTTGGCCAGCCAAACTTCAAGCCTAAGCATAATAACAAATTCTGTTGAAAATTCGGCTAGCCAGAGAAAGTTCGGGTGAAATTCCACCAATGTAATCTTTTGAAATTTACGGGAATTCGGGCAGCTGAGTGGCAAATTCGGCCGGCCGAATTATGATGTTTGACCAACCGAATTTGACCTCGAGCTAGCCGAATTTTGGATAGAACTTATCCCCCGCGATCCGATAGTCGTTGGAACGAATTCGGTGGAATCCTACCAGCCGAAGCCAATCTTAGGATAGCTGAAGTTCCAACCTCTTTTCTTATAAATTGAATCTTTCTCACATTCTAAAAAATAATGAAAAATTACTATAATCCTTCTATAAGAGAGAGAAGCTCAAGTCATCAGCAAGCCATCCATTGGTATTTATAAATTTTTATTTATAGCTTATTCGATTCCCTTTTTATCAAGATTATTTAAGTCTTATTCTAAGAGAGAAATATATACTCTTCTTTGAGATCTAAGAGAATTGAATCAAGTAGCATTTGGGTTTTCTATTTATAAAATCTATAGAACCATAGACTCTTATTGTCTAATTGAACACTATGCCATCTACGTTTAAGAAAGAAGTTCTTCTGCTACAAGTGTAGCATTAAATGCTACAAATGCTTATGATAGTTGTTGAGGGTCAAATATTGCATATTATCCCCCATTTATATCTTGGTTTTATGAACATGATACTACTTAATGTCCTATTTTACTCATGTTTGTGTTGCAAGGTGAATTTAAGAGCATGGATTGGAAAAGGTGTTACAAGCATGAATTTAATGCTAAAGAGTCACCAAGGCAAGGGATGGATCTTATGAGACTAAGATTGAAGAATTCACATGCCAAAGATCTAAGAAAACCAAGTGAGGAATAAAGAGAATCAAATATTTGAAGTGAAAAAAATGAATCCTGAAATCGTCCCGTGGATTTGACCTCAGTCTCACTGAGACTATTACTATATCGCGACCCTATGCTTGGGGTTGTGAACAAGATTTTGGTGCCGTTGTCGGGGATTAACGGTTGTGTTTTTATGAGATTAACTAGTTTTGGCATTAGTTTAAGATTATGGTTTTTCTACTTTCTATTTTTAGGCTAGGATTTTTTCAAAATTATTTTAGAAACTAATTTCTTTTCCTTTTTCTGTTTTTAGAAACTTTTCTATTCTTAGAAACTTTCCTTTTTCTTTTTTTAGAAACTAGGTTGCTTTCTTAGTTCGTTTTTAGAAAGTAATTCACTTTCCTTTTTCTTCTACATGATCCCAAAATAGAAACTTCTAATTTGGTAACTTCTTTCTAATTCTCTCTCCTTCTATGTATAGATTTATATTTCCCTCTTTCCTTTTGGGTTTAGGTTAGATTCTGAAATTGAGGGCTGAGAGTATTTCATGACCAAGTGGGTCCGTGATAACACTCAACATCATTTAAGTGAAAGAGGATTAGTTGAGGGGTTATCTATCCATCATAAGATAAGACACCACTCGAGATCCACAGAGTTAACTGAAGTTATGGCTGCCAATCAATGGACCAATCAACCTCCAAATCCACCTCAACCTAGGGTTGAGGAAATCCAGGATGAGAATGAGGTGCATCAAGCACCCCTACTCGTACTTTACTAGATTATTTACAACCGGCGGGGGTGAGCACACCTTCATGCATGGTTTTTTCAGAAAATACAGGACACATGAATATCAAGTTAGGGGTGATCTAACTCCTTCCAAAATTTCATGGACTTGAATTTGAAAATCCATATTTACACATGAAAGAGTTTGATGAGATCATAGCCACTCTATATTTTCCGAACGTGTTTGAGGACACGATTAGGCGCAAACTCTTTACCTTCTCCTTAAAAGAGAAAGCTAAGACGTGGTTGCATTCATTACATCCACGATCTATTGGCAGATGGAACGACATGACAAGGGAGTTCATAAAGAAAAATTTCTCATATCATAAATGAACACCCTTAGAATATTGATCATGAACTTTGCCCAAAAGGAAGATAAAACATTCTTCCAATGTTGGGAGCGGTTCAAGGATCTTGTCAATTCATACCCATAACATGGTTTTGAAACTTGGCGAATAACAAGTTTTTTTTTTTTTTTACGATGGGCTGACTTCTTCCATGTGCCAAATGGTTGAGACAATGTGCAATGAGGAATTCATGAACAAAGAGGTCGATGATGTGTGGGATTATTTTGACAGGCTTACTAAAAACACACAATCATGGGACATCTCCCCAAAATCAAGCACCACTTCTAAGCCTATTCAATCAAAGGAGAGGGAAAAATTTATCTTCTAAAAGAAGATGATATAAATGCTAAAGTGGCTAATCTCACAAGAAAACTCGAGGTCATGGAACTAAAGAAGAATAAGGCTACGAAAAATGTTTGCGGTATTTGTGCTTGCAACATTCACACAACTGAAAATTGTCTAACAATACTTGTTTCTCTAGATGTACTAAATGAGCAATCTAATGCTGTGAATAATTACCAAAGACCTTTCAGTGGATCCACTTCAAATACATACAATCCTAGTTGGAGAAATCATCTAAATTTCAGTTGGAGGAATGGACAAACTGCTATTCCTCAAGGATTCCCGAATCAAATTCTAAATCAAGGGAAACCTCAAGAGGATCTGGTTTTAAAGCATCTTCAAAATCAAGAGTGTCACGCCCGAAACTCGAAAACTGGGCTCACAAAATTTTCGATCGCCGAATCAGATGCGATAGCCTCCGTAGTACCCCATTCTTAGCTCCCAGTGTCTGTACGCCAAATTACGATCCTGGGATCCTACAAGAAGGATTTTTCGAATGTACATTTAACTCTTAATAAGCATAAGCACAAGTTTACCCAAATCACAAAGGCAACATCATCATCACATATCCACTAATATAAACAGTTGAATACAGTGCTGAAAGGGAAATACATATATCGATAACCAAGCTCCAGAAGTCTGCTGCATGGTCCAAGCTCCATACTGCTGCAACCTAATGCCACGTATAGCATCTATCATGCATAAGCTTATGGAAAGCTTAGAGGGTGGTGTAAGTGTGTGCACAAGGTAAGTGCTAAGTATACAATACAAGTCCATAAATCATACGATGTCGGAAATACTGGCAAGATCATGAATGTTATCAGCCGATATTAGAGTATGCGGAAATACTGGAAATCCATAAATCCATGAATGTTATCAGCCGTACCAAGGCTATGTGATGTAAGGCATGGATGCTAACAGCCATATCAAGGCTATACGAGGTAAAAATGTAATAAGCCAATATCATATACTGAGAATGCAAAGCAATATACAAATCTTGCTAAGCCCGTCTAGGCCATATAAGTACAAAAACATAGCAACCTAAAATGCCATATGCCGCGGATGTAATGTAATATGCGATGCAAATGAAATGACCAAGCTGGAGTGTGAGGTCAGGATGATAGTACGTAGTATTGCAGACTATGGGGTCCATCACAAGGGACATCTATCCAAACTAGTCTCATACCTAAATTTGGATAGCCAGATTCAATGTGGTAGACTCCTAATCTTAGGTTGGAGGCGTGCCCAACTGAAAACCTTGCCACTACAAAAGGTACACAGGATGACTTGATTTCGCACAACCAACCCGAGTGGATGGTAAATGAATGAATGAATGAGTAAAATGTTGGGTATAGAACTCCTGCTTAGTAAGTCCACATATTATACCGTACATCCTTGGGATCATCACCGGGGTCTAATATACTACAAACCAGATTGCTGCCTCATCGCGCGTAACAAGGTGAGTGGAAGAGTCCTCACTATCCACATGCCAATAGTGTACTCGACTCGTCGATAGCAGACCCCATTCCTTGAGTTAGTCAAACTCAGCTTAGGTTTGCCCCCTCCTCTCGGGCAGGTAAGGCCACACCCCCTTCCAACTGACTACGACACAGTGAGAGAGGCGGACTAACGGTATACGACGCTCATGTGCTCATGCATCCACTCGGTCTAGACGTTGGAGCAACCTCTGAAACCAAGAGGGTTTAAAAACTTTCTGTAACGTTTTAGATTTTTCTCAACTTGGGGACGGACGTCTTTAAGCAATGGGCCTATCATAACACCTTATTGACTTCTCTGAACTCAATCTCAAAGTCTCAAATCCCCTTTTAACCCATTTCCTTCAAAAATCTCACCTTGCACCACCTTGTTCTTCAAATTTTTCTAAGTACCTTCATATTAGATACTAATCCTAAAGTTTAAATGATAAAGGATAATACTTAAACTAAAATTTACTTCAAATATTAAATATATAAATAAAATGGGTATTTTTCCATTAACCTTATAGAATGTAATGAAATAAATAGGTTATTTAGATAGAGCAGCTTCTCCTACCATAAAATCATATATTGTACGTCGAATAACTCGTTTGGTTTACGAGATACGCTTGTTTCAAAAGTCGTATGGCAAAACCACCATTAAACAGCACATGTAAACATGATTTGTGCTTGTTATGACTATGCATAAGGTTTTTTTTGAAACGCGACTTTCAAAAAAAAGTCGACGTGCTGTCTGGTGGTGGTTTTGCCACACGACTTTTGAAACGACAATATCTTGCAAACCTGAATGAGTTATTCGACATGCAATATATGATTTTAAGGTAGGAGAAACTGCTCTATCCAAATAACCTATTTATTTCATCAGATTCCATAAGGTTATTGATAAAAAGCTCATTTTATTTATATATTTACTATTTATAGTAGATTTTAGTTTAAGTATTGTCCTTTATCATTTAAACTTTATGATTAGTGTCTAATATGAAAGTACTTAGAAAAATTTGAAGAACAAGATGGTGAAAGGTGAGATTTTTGAAGGAAATGGGTTGAAATGGGATTTGAGACTTTGGGATTGAGTTCTAAGAAGTCAATAAGGTGTTATGATCGACCCATTACCTAAGGACGTCCATCGTCAAGTTAGAAAAAATCCGAGATGTTACAATCTGCCCCCCTTAAAAAATAATTTCGTCCCCGAAATTAGCTAAGGCTTCTATTGGGTTCGTATTCAATGAGCACATTTATGGATACACTGACCTTACTTATTGTAATTCAGATCGTACCCATTGTTAGACCTATTCTTTAATATGAATTAGTTTAATACTTGAACCCTAATTGCTTTCATTCGATAACTTCATTATTACATTCTAAGGAAGATTCAGCTCCTATTTAGTGACCTAACCTTACGTATAACCTGGATCAATTTCCTTTGATCCTATGCCAGTGGGCTATTAGCCCACCAAGCTTCTATTGCTCTTATGAGCAGGTAAACTATCAGGTCAATGCGCACCGTCCTGCTTCTTAAGTCTATCGGGTAATCCTTACAAAGCTTCGTATGTTGTATAACTATGCATCCTATATGTTTGTTGAAATGTTTGAATGGACATCTAAACATGATTTGTACTTGTTATGACTATTGAGCTAGGATTCATGATTGTTATTTGCATAATGACATCCTTGTAGAAGGAATTGTTAAAATACTTGTTATAACTAGCCTAGTCTATGTATTTGCTTATGTGTAGCTTAAGTGTTTGATAAATTGTCTAAATGACAAAATGATGATGATTTGTATTTATTAAGTGCAACGACTCGAAAAATCCCGTACAGAGGCCCAAGTACCACCTCAGGCAGAAATCACTCTGGACCAAATCCTTTAGAAATTAGACGAGGATTAACTAGTATTAAACTAGATTACATATGAAATCCGCACTAATCACTTTAAATACGATCTGCAAGACCCAAAACTTGTGGAATCGTTGACACTACATTACCCAAAAATCTAGGATCAATCTCAGTACCCGGCTGCTTGGGAGCATCACAAAACTCCGTATTAGATCTAGACCGCACATCGAAAGTCCGAATAATACGAGGTTATAGAATTAGGACTGCCTTGCTCGGCTTGACAACCATCTCGGAAGTCAAAACTAGATAGTGTCCCAGGGCTATTCGCTTGAGCCCGGAGCGAGGAGTGTGAGAAAACATGGTTTTCTTTATAAATTAAATGTAATTTAAGTAATATGAGACTTTTCGTTTGAGGGCCAAATATAAGCAATCAGACCGTCGGAATCTGACCCAAATACACCCTCGGATCAGGGAACATTTCGCATACGTGTCCATGAACTTGTAACCCTAATCGAGTTTCAATGACCGTTGAACTGAAACTGGTCCGCCACGTGTGATCTGGGAACCCGACTGGAACGAAAACTTAACTCAACTTAAGTATACCATGGCCCTGAGTCTATTTTCGTGAGTTCTAGAAGTGCTCCGTTGAGACGGAACAGTCCGTATTTGGAGATAACCTAAGTATACCATGGCCCTGAGTCTATTTCCGTGAGTTCTGGCCCTATATAAGGACCTTAAACCCTCACTCTCTCATCCCATATGAATTTGAGAAAACCCTAGGTGAGAGAGGGAGTAAAGAGAGAGTAAAGGGGGAGAAAGTGTGAGAGAAGTGGGAGAATCTTCCTGCTATTCTACCCTGGTGCTAAACATGCTTAACCATCACCATCTAATCGCTTTTCTAGCGATTCCGACTTCGTTCTTGGGTAAGAAACCCTAACCCTAATCCATTCTAGGGTTATAATTGTTACAAGTGATTAAATAGCTAACCTATTTCATTTTGTAGGTTGTCATTGCACTGTAGTCAAAGGCTTGATGATTTTATCGAGTTCTTTAAGCTTCTACGGTGTAAGGTGCGGACTTTAGACGCTTAGGTTATAGTTTTCAAAGCTTTCAATGTCAGATAATGATAGATTCATGATCTGAGTGTTATTATACATGCAAAATACGATGTTTGTTTTGTGATTCTATTACGTATGCGTATTGTGGAGTTTAGTGTATTCTGTATATTTGTAAAAAATACCGTATACGTATAAAATATGAAAGTGTGTTTGCCATGATTAATTACTGTATGTATATACTTTATATGTGTATAATACCTAGTCGGTGAAAGAATTCACCCTAATACATGTTTTGGCTAATATATGTTATGTATGTAAATAAGTGTATTTTAAGTGTTTGTGAAAATGCTTGTAAGAGTAAGTACTTAGATGATAGTGCTTAGGGTAGGTGTTGAGATAGGATTCTCAACTACCTTAGAGATGTATATGATTTCCTCCATGCAAGTTGTTTAATTTAATCGCTTACTTGTGAAATATATGTGTTTGTATTTCCTGTTTATATTGTGCTTTATAACATGTTTGTTAACATGTTTGAATTACTTTGTTAATTCTGCTTTGACTATTATACATGTTTTCTAGTTATGGATTGAATGTTATTGGTGCTATGTTACAGTCCAAGCAATCAGTAACAGGTTTGAAGTCGTGGCTGGGATTCATTCGTCATGTAGGACGTGTTTGACGAACCTAAGTCGTGTGTTGGTCATCGGCAGTGGTTAGGCCACACTAAGTGCTTATGCACTTCATGTCGATCGATGCAATTTGCACTCGTGCTAGTCGAGCCTGTCAAGTAACCCGATGTGCCATTGTATGTTCACCATGTATGGACGCCTATGTTTGAACCTAAGGTACCCAACTCACCAGTGAATCCCGTTTAACCTTAGTACCTTGATCCGCTAAGACTCATGAGCAGGGCATAGTAGTATGGGACACCGTGGTCGAGCTGTCGGCCTACGCTGGGGCGATGTGCCCCCCGTAGTGACCAGTGAGTAACCCAGACTCGTGAGCCAAATACAGTGGTATGGGACACTGCATTTGAGCTGTCAGCCTACACTGATAAGGTGATGAGGGAGCGGTGCAACGAGTGTGTACAACAGCCCTGACAGCCCTTTGTAGTGACCTCGAGCATACTTTAAATCTGCGGTGAGGTGACGAGTCTTCCCATAGTAGACAAAGTATAAATTAGGCCTGTATTGATAAGGTGATGGGGGAGTGGTGTAACGAGTGCGTGTAATAGCCCTGACAACCCTTTACAATGACCTAGAACCACACCATCGTATGAAATTATCTAAGACTAACAACCCTAGAATGTATCATTATTTGGAAATGATATAAGGGAGGTACCTTAGTTTTCCAATACTGCTGTATGAAAAGGACTAATAACAACTCGGTAATCACGCTCATAACATAGCACTGCATGTGTCTGGTGTTGTGGAGCATTGAGGGATGAACACATGCCGCGGATGTAAGATGGTGTCGCACGAGGGAGCATTGGCCAAGGCATGCATCATGACTGCATTCAATACTTGCATTAATAAGAGTATTTAGGAGTGTTTGATTGTACTGCTTTATCATTACTGCTTGACTGAATTGATAACATGTTAACCTATGCTTTATCGTTCCACTGAGTTAGCTACTTACTCCCACATTACGGGACGATGTTCTGGACACCCACCAGACTCTATCTTAGATGCAGGTATCAATGAGACACAGGAGGCTGAGCCTGATTACTAAGATGATCAGGATGAGTTCTCCTACCTGCAGTTCTCTAGAGGCTTTGCTTAGGCCATTCAGATGACGGGGCTACAGGGTTTACCATTATAGTTGTACCATTTTTTTGGCATTTTGATTTTGAAACTAATACATGTATATGGTGACTCAGTAAGGTGTTCATACTCTGGAGACCGATTGTGATTATTTCTGGCTTTATATACATCTTTCAGTCTTCCACTTACATTTTATAACTTGATCTAGAGTATGAATTACTGTTTTGGTATAACCCCACTCATGATTAATGCACTAACACAGATAACATTCAATCATAAGCATTTATGTTGCATAAGTGATGTTTTGGAACTCAGGTGTTGAGTTGCTACTCAACCCCCGATTTTCAAGGCGTTACATTAAGATTATTAAGATAGTATTCTTATTTACCTTGCTCATATGTATTGTTTCCTTTATGTAGTCATATTTGTCGTTATGAAATTTATGGATAAAATACAAGTGTTTGGTAACATGTTCAATGTGTTTGATAAAATGCTCAAATGAGGAGTTCACCTGAATTGATCGTTGAATGCTGAAGTGATTAATGCATGTGCTTACTTACTGCATCTGAGTAAGATTAGGGCTACGGTGTGGCCTAGGCAATCGGTAACGGTTCATGTATAGGTGGCCGAATTAGTTTCGCCGCATTGGGTAATTCGGCGAATCCGGATCGCACGACGATTATCGACAGTGGTTAGGCCACAAGGGGTGCTTATGCACTCTATGTCGATTACATTAGCGTGTGCCCGTACCAATCAAACTTCCCTAACAAACTGATTGGCCTACCATGTGTTCACCATGTATGGATGCTACTGCTTGAATCTAAGATACCCTCGCCAGTGTAAAAGCCCATTTTAACCATGGTACCACGATCCGCCAAGACTCATGAGCTGGGCATGGTGGTGTGGGACACCGTGGTCGAGCTGTTGGCCTACGGTGGGGTGACGAGCCTCCCTTTAGTGACCAATGAGTAACCCAAACTCGTGAGCCAGGCATGGTGCTATGGGACACCGTGTTCGAGCTGTTGGCTTACACCGGCGTAGCCTGGTTGTGGTCCTAGCATGGGTTGTGGTGAACCGTCTGATCTGGAATCCCTTTGAAAATAACGCTCTAGTTGGTAGGTCGTTGGTGGTGTGACCTCAAGTATAAACTTGTGAATTTGCCTATCGACTATTTTTCTTTAGGAGTGATGCCCTACAATTTTCCTATCGCATGTGCTTGACTAGGATTGACGACCCTAGATGGATCCTTTGGTTCGGACCAATGATATAAAGGGAGGTACCCTATCTTCCCGAACCTGCTGTATGAATAAACTTAAATAAATACTCGGCTAACATGACCATGCAGCGCATTGCATCTAACACCTAGTTGCAGCCTGGCTGTGGTCTCAGCGTGGGTTGGGGTGATTCGTCTAATTCGGACCCACTTCGAAAATAACGCTCTAGTTGGTAGGGCGCTGGGTAAGGTTATTTAAGATGTGCTTTCGTGTTGAAGTTACACTTTCTGAGGAAGTGTTATCATGTGCGAACTTGGTTGTCAGAGTCGCTTGTGAGGGATCTTTGTGCCAGGGCATGCATCATTACCGCACTCCATTCTTGCATTAACAAGAATAGTTAGGAAGTGATTGTTGTATTGCTTTATCATTAGTGCTTGATTGACTTGATAACATGTTAACCTTTGCTTTAAAGTTCCACTAAATTATCTACTCATTCCCACCTGAGATAATGTTTTAAAACACCAACCAGACTATGGTTTAGATGCAGGTACTGAGGTAGTCTATGCTATGGAGCAGGACTACATGGATAAGGAGGAGGAGTTCTCCTACTTTCAATTATCAGGCGGGTCGATGTAGACCTCGTGCTGATACGCAGTGAACATGGGATTTTGGTTTAGTTGAACACTTTAAAATTCCCCTTTTTGTATATTTTGAAATAAAACCATGTATGTATTCAACCCTATTACATTATCATACTCTAGAGGCAGATAACTGCTTACTTATCTCAATACATATATTTCAGTCTTCCGCTTGCTAAATTACATTATCTCTAGAGTATGATATGTTATTTAGGTATAATCCTACTCATGTTAAATGCACTAATATAGACAACATTTAAACATCATTATCTATGTTGCATAAGTGATGCATTGATTTAAGAGTTGAGTTTTGCTTGACCCTCGAAATCTGGGGCGTTACACTTTCACCCAGGGATATCTATAACACCCCATGTGGAAAAGATTTCCAGTGTCCCATCTGGCCATCCATGTCATGCTTATGGAGGCTACGACCCTGATGTCACTAGGGCGTACGATGGTCATGTCACACAATGCGAGATGCATGAGCCACACTATCCAGTCATGCAGCAAACTTGTGCATACCGCGCACTCATGTGGACAACTCCTATTATGGAGTCCCATAATAATCTGCCTAATGACATGTGTAATGGTCAACCACATCTCATAACAAACATGCAGATAATGCGTATAGGCATGTATCATGATGCTTTGCTGTCACATACTCATAATCGGTATCGATAATCGGCATCAATCATTGGCCTAAGGAAAGGTCACAATGTGGACATTTAACCATCATTGCCTATCAATGTGGACATTCAACCAGCATTGCTCCCAAGAAGTGGCCCTCACGGAGCCAAACATATAATGGGCCCATGGCCTCACATAATGGCCTCATACACAACATAGTGGGCCACATACAATCTCAATGGGCCTTACACAAGGGGCTCATACATCAAGTGGGCTGCATGACATAGGCCTAATACACATCACGATGGGCTGCATGACATGGGCCTAATACACATCACAATGGGCTGCACCAATGGGCCTCGTATACATTAAGTGGGCTGCATCAATGGGCCGCTCCAATGGGCCTCATATACATCAAGTGGGTCGCATCAATGGGCCTTACCAATGCACACTAGGTGGGCCCTACACATGCAGCAAATGGGCCTCACCAGATGGTCAGTGTGGATATAGAATGCATACATCAAGTGGGTCACATGTCCCACGGACAGTGTGGATAAAACATACATCGAGGCAGGCCCTACATGATCTAGACGGTTAGGATATAACACATATCATGGAGTCCCCACCATCCCAACCTGATGGATGGTGTGTATTAAATCATATATCAAGGTGGACCACGTGTATAGGGTCCACGTCCAACACATGGATGAGACGGCGTGGATGAAACACTTACATCATGGCCGATCCCACATACAAATGGACGACGTGGCTAGAATACATACATCAGGGCCCCAGCTCAACAGACGACATGAATATACAACGCATGCATTATGATGGGGCCCACTGTCCATGCTAGACTGAATGGTGTGGATCAAAACCAATACATCACTGTAGTGCTCCATCGTCCAGAATAGATGGACGATTGGGATAAAACACTTACATCTCACGTGGGTCCCTTGCAGGGATGAAACACGTACATTGAGGTGGTCCCACACCACTTGCTGACGTGGTAAAGCAGTAGTAAGCTACTAGAGTGAGGTGTACTAGCTAATCCGATTCCCAGATGGGTCCACGTGGTGGCCCACCATCTGGATAGATGGTGTGGATCAAATCCAGTAAAGGCGGGCCACATCAAAATGGATGGGCAGTGGATATACAATACATACAACTAAGGTAGGTCCCATGCTGGCAAAATAGGTGGACGGCTGTGGATATCAGTCCCACAGGACTGCTGATGTCATCACAGCGATGGGTCTCACCGTTTGGATGGTTAGGATGAACACATACTTCAAGGTGGGCTCCACACACGTGGCAGGTGAGTGCCACACGTGCATCATAGCGGGCCCCTCATGATAGACGGTCTGGATATCACACACATACCGAGCTGACATTCACATCTAGCACCATCTAAATAATGGATGACCAGGATAAAATACATATATCATGGTGTGGTGCTACGTGGGTGGCCCACCAGTGTCTAACCCTCGTCCAACATATGATGGACAGTTGGATATAAAAATACTTCATGGTTGGACCACAGAACTTGCTAACGTCAATCATAGTAACTACTATGCAGCCCCAGCATATGAACGATTAGATATATATTTGGTCGGTCCACATGCCATGTCTGGATGATGGAGACCCTATAGATGCAGCTGGGTCCCACCGTCTAGCAATGGATGAACGGTGTGGTTAGAATACAAACATCAGGGCCCCACAACACCGTGCAACTGGTCCAGCATAATCTGGATGGTGTGGATGAAACAAATACATCACGGTTAGGCCCAACCGATAAATGGGTAGCAAGGTGGGCCCCCAAATGGATAGCAGCGTGGATAAAATACATTCATCATGGTGGGCCTCACACATCAAGAGAGAGAGACAGATAAAATGGTGATGATGGGAGGAGCTCCGTCACTATGAGCTCCTCCATGATACAATGCAGACATCAAGATGGGTCCCACCACAAGTGGGCCCTCAAAGCATTAAATCCAAGCAAAAACATATAAATCTAATCCTAAGAAAGCACCCACCTTAGATCTCTTCTTCCTTCTTCCACCAATGCATGTTAAAGCTCTAAATGAACAATTTCAACAGTTGAGATGGACTTAGGATGGTGGGATTGGGTGGTAGGAAGGTGAGCCACACTAGCTTCTCTCCCATGAGGACTTGGACGGTTCTCTCCATTGGGGTTGCTTGGGAGAATGAGAGAGAGAGAGAGAGGTTGTAAGAGAGAGACAGAGAGATGGGTGAGTGATGGGTGAGTGAAAGGTGTGTACTTAACATGTATGGGTGGAGAGAGAGAGAGAGAGAGAGAGAGAGAGAGAGTTGACTTTAGGGGTTACTTTTGGGGATGAGACATGTACTTGATTGATGAGATTGATGGGATATGTTCTCTTGGGTTTAGCAAATGCGCGGTGTTTTCCTCAAACTAAATGCAGGCCCACATCTCCTGGCTTGGGTATCACCTCAACGAGCGAAATGTAGCGTTGGAACCGCGGTGACTGCGCAGTTACTAAGGTACAAGTCTCAGGTTGAGCCGACTCTGTAATACGGGATACGACTCATGGTTGCACGCAACTGCTATCTACGTGTCACGGGTCACCAGAATTCGACCGAGAGGACTGCGGAAGCATATAAAATGGTACGATCTAGGATATGGGCATGTCAAAGAGTGTTTCAATCAAGGTATGCTACAAGCCTTTCAAGACTTTACAAAGGCCATACAAGGGCTTGAGACAAAAAATGTGATTGGGAAAAAGGGAAACCTTCCAGCTCAACCTCTTCCCAATCCAAAACATCAATATGAAGTCAGCGACCTAAGCTCTTCAAATTAATTGGAGTAAGCTAAGTCTATCACCACTCATAGGAGTGGGAAAACAATTGACAAATCTATTCCGGTAAGGGTAGAAAAGTCTAAGGACCCGAAAATAGATGAAACTGATAGACCTAGCAACACTCTACATAAGTTAGAACTGGAACCTCAAGGTAAACCGATTGTTCCATTTCCCCAACAATTGACTGTACCAAAACCTCTTTCTAACTCTCATGACATTTTAGATGTGTTGAAACAAGTGAAGGTCAATATTTCTCTACTAGATGTCGTTAAACAAATACCTTCATATGCTAAATTTCTGAAAGACTTATGTACAAACAAAAGATGACAAAATATTTAAAGGAAAATCTTTTTACAGAAAAGGTGAGTGTCATCCTAAAGCAAGATGTGCCATAGAATATAAAGATCCCGGTAGCCTAACCATTGCTTGTGTAATTGGGAATTACCGGATTGAGCATACACTTCTTGACTTAGGAGTGAGCATAAATTTGATCCCTTACTCGGTGTACGAACAACTGGGTCTAGGTGAATTAAAACCCACCAGGACCACATTACAACTTGTCGATCGCTCAGTTCGTGTACCAAGGGGGATAATTGAGGATGTGTTAGTTCAGGTTGACAAATTCTACTACCCGATAGATTTTATCGTCCTGGATACTCAACCCATCATGGACATGAGCACTTAAATTCCCATCATTTTTGGTCGCCCATTCCTTACCACATCAAATGCAATCATTAATTGAAGGAATAGAGTCATGAGTTTATCTTTTGGAAATATGACATTGAAAAAGTTCTATCTTCCACAAAAGAGTCTGTAACATCCCGAAAATCGAGGGTCGAGCATAAACTCAACTCACGAGTTCCAGAACATCACTTATGCAACAAAATGAATGATGATTGAATGTTGACTGTATTCGTGCATTGAACATGAGTGAGATTAAGCCAAAACAGCATATCATACTCCAGAGACAGTTAAATTGCAAGTGGAAGACTGTGATAGATAAATAACATATATGAATTATGGTGAGTCTCCAGAGTGTGATGGTGTTACCAGGTTAATTAATTACAAGTACAATTCTAAAATATACCTAATGTGAGGAAGTGCAATGCCTTCTATCCCAAGTACCATAGCCACGTCAATACAATACCAGGTCTTCATAGACTTGCCAGAGAGATACAGATAGGAGAACTCCTCCTCATCATCATAGAAGTAGTTCGACTCTACTTCATAAGCATCGTCATCACCTGAAACTCAACAAATCTGGTTGGTGTGTACAACACCATCTCGTAACGTGGGAGTGAGTGATCAACTCAGTGGAACAGTAAAGTATAAGTTAACATGTTATCAATTCAGTCAAGCAGTAATGATAAAGCAGTAAAATCAAACACTCCTAACTACTCTTATTAATGCAAGTATGAATGCAGTCATGATGTATGCCCTCACCACACCCTCCCTCGTGCGACACCATCTTACGTTCGCGACATACTTTCATCCCTCAGTGCTCCATATCTTCTAGGCACATGCAATGCATGATGAGCATGATTGCCGAGTATTTATTAGTCCATTTCAAACAGCAGGATTGGGAAACTAAGGTACCTCCCTTGTATCATTCCCAAACATGATCCATTCTAGGGTCGTCAGTCCTAGTTAATCTCAGACGATGGTGTGTTTTCTAGGTCGCTGCAAAGGCTACCAGGGCTGTTACGCACAAAGGTTACACTAATCCTCAATCACCTCTTTAACGATTCATCACTATACAGAAACAGGCCTAGTTCATACTCCATATATCGTGGCAAAACTTTAAGGCTCACCGCAATTTCAGAGTATGCTCGAGGTCACTCCACTAACGTCCTACCAACTGGCAGTCTATTTTCGAAGCCCGACCAGTCCACTTATTGACAATGGGACCCGGATGCAACCCGACTGAGGACTATAGCCAGGCTATGCCAGTGTAGGCCGACAGCTCGATTATAGTGTCCCATACAACCATAATCGGGTCACAAGTCTAGTTGCTCACTGGTCACTACGGGGAGGCACATGGCCCCAGCGTAGGCCGACAGCTCGACCACGGTATCCCATGCCACCATGCCCAGCTCATGAGTCTTAACGGATCGAGGTACCATGGTTAAAAGGGATTTCACTGGTAAGTTTGGTACCCTAGGTTCAAGCAGTGGCATCCAAACATGGTGAACATACATAAGACAGATCAGGTTGCTTGACGAGCTCGGCTAGCTTGAGCGCACAACAAGTTGAACGACATGAAGTGCATAAGCACTTCGCGTGGCCAACCACTATCACTAACCGAAGTACGACTCGAGTTCGTCGAACATATCTCATGTGGCAAATGAATCACAGCCATGAATTCAATTCTGGTACCGATTTTCTGGACTATAATCATAGCCCCAAACACAATTAATTGCAGATAGATAAAGCAGTAGTGGATCAAGATTCAAATCATATAATCAAAGTCTGGTATTATTCGTTTAGGGCTGCCAGGGCTGTTACACGCATTCGTTACACCACTCCCCCATCACCCATGACGGATCATACAACATAAACATGAATTTAAACATATGCCTTACATAAATAAAATCATACAATTAGTTGAGCATGTTAACAAGCATATCATAAAGCATATTATAAAGCATGTTATAAAGCATGTTATGACGCACTATATAAACAGGAATACAAACACATATATGTCATAAATAAGTGGTTAAAGTGAACAGCCTCATGGAGGATATCATACATGTCTCTAAGGTAGTTGAGAATCCCATCTCAACACCCTTCTAAGGCATCAACATCCAAACACTTACTCACACAAGCATTTTCACAAACACTTAACATACACTATTTCAACATACTTAGTGTATGTTAGCAAACATGTACTAGGGCGAGTACTTTCGCCAAGCAAGTATTTTATGCATATATAATATATTTATACAACAAATAATCATGGCAATTACATCTCTAAAATATATATGTATATGGTACTTTCTACAATACAGTATTTCTACATACATAGTGTATATTAGTAAAACATGTATTTTGGCGAATCCATTCTCCAAATAAGTATTTTATCCATATATCGTATATTCATACAACAAATAATAATGTCAAACACATTTTCAAAATTTATACGTATACGGTATTTTCTAGAATACACTATTTCTATATACATAGTGTATATTAGCAAATCATGTATAATGGTGAGTCCTTTCGCCAACTAAGTATTTTATCCATATATTATATTAATACAGCAAATAATCATGGAAAACACATTTTTAAAATTTATACGTATACGGTACTTTCTACAAATACCTAGAGTATGTAAAATTCCATATTCTTCATCTTAAATCGAAACGGAAAACAGACAGCACTTTGTACATGTGCAATTGCATGCAGATCATGAATCTATCATTATCTGACATTGAAAGCATTGAAAACCATAACCTATACACCTAAAGTCCACACCTTTTGTCGTAGAATCGTAACAGAGTCGATAGGTTTTCTAAGCTTCCATATTCGGCAGTTTGGCAACCTATAGAATGAAATAGGTTAGCTATTTCATCACCTACAACCTATACAACCCCAAAACATATTAGGGTTAGGGTTTCTTACCTAGAAATGGAGCTGGAATCACCGGGAAAGTGATTAGAACGGAGTGGTGGAGCTCGTGGAGCGGCAGGGAAGCATGGCAGGGAGATTCTCCCACATCTCCCACACTTTCTCTCTCTTTTCTCTCTTCTCTCTCTAGGGTTTCTCTCAAATTCGTATGGCTGTAAGAGAGAGAGTTTTAAGGTCTTTATATAGTCTAAAAAGTCTTTAAAATAGACTCCAGATCAAGGTATACTTGGGTTATAGCCAAAGTGGGCTGGTTTCAGCTCAACGGAGCATTTCTGGAGGCCCCCCTTGAGTCAAAGGTTGGACTTAAGCTCACTGACACTGGATCTAGGTCGAGTTACGTTTTCGTTCCAGTCGGATTCTCAGATCACGCGTGGTAGACCAGTTTTATTTCAACAGTCAGCGGATCTCGATCGGAGATTCTAAGTACATGGATATGTTTATGAAATTTCTCATGATTCGAGGGTATAATTTGGTCTGATTCTGACGGTCAGGTTGCTTAATACTGACCCGCAAGCGACAAGTCTCAGATTATTATTCAAGATATTTATTTTGTAAAAGAAACAAGTGTTTTCACACTCTCTCGCTCTGGACTCAAGCGAACAGCCGTGGGACACTGTTTGGATTTTATTTCCGAGATGGTTGTCAAGCCCAGCGAGGCGGTCCTAAGTCCTTAACTTCGTATTATTCAGATTCCCGATGTACGGTCCAGACCTGATACGAAGTTTCAAAGTGCTCCCGAGAGCAGTCGGGTAATGAGTTTGATCCTAGGTTTTGGGGTAACCTAGCATCAATAATTCTACAAGTTTTAGGTCTTGCAGATCATATTTAAAGCGATTCAAATGGATTTCATAGCTAATCTAGTTTAGCACTTAGTTACTTTGTCTCATTTCTAAAAGATTTAATCCTAAGTGATTTCTGGTCGAGGTGGTACTCAGGCCTTTGTAGTTTGTATATAAGGTGATCCAAGTTATAATACTTAACTAGTTTAAGATAGTGTATAGGGTGAAAGTACTTAGGAAAATTGAAAGAACAAGGTGGTGAAGGGTTGGATTTGTGAAGGAAATGGGTTCAGAAGCGATTTTAGACTATGGGATTCAGTTCTAACAAGTTAATAAGGTGTTAGGAGCGGCCCATTGCCTAAGGACGTCTAATTCCAGGTTGGCAAAAATCTGGGCTGTTACAGAGTCAATCAGGTTAATATCGTGGGAATCGTCATATTTAACTCCAATGTCATATTTCCAAAAGACAAACTTCATTCCTCCAACTGAAATTAAGATGATTTCTCCAACTAGGATTATATGTATTTGAAGTGGATCCATTGAAAGTTCCTTGGTAATTATTCACGGCATTAGATTGCCCATTCAGTACCTCTTGAAAAGTAGGTATTGTTGGACAATTTTCAGTTGTGTGAATGTTGCAACCACAAATACCACAAACAGTTTTTATAGCCTTATCCTTCTTTAGTTTCATGGCCTCGAGTTTTTGTAAGTGTTATGGTTTCTTGCTCCTTTGATTGTCAAACTTTGTGGTGCCAAAACTTCAATTTGTGTCTTGTGTAGCATGTTGATATACATATGTTCAAGGCACTGCATCACAATGCTTCAAGTCAAGAATAATGATCTACTTCAAGAAATGCAATATCAATTACATTGTTCTCTTATCTAATGCATCCGAGTTTTAAAGCTACATCGAAGATGAAATCTTGTTCAAAGACTCTAGGTGAGGTACAATTCAAGGACTATGAATTTAAGCTTCTGAAAATTTCAAGCTTCATCAAGTGTCGAGGTCTCAAGCTTCTTGAATTTCAAAATCATTTGAAGAAGAGAAGGTCCAATATTCATACTTCATGGTGAAGATATGATTGACCTTAGATTGATCTTAGGGTAGATCATTTTGTATACATAATTCTAATTAAATCACTTTACATGTATTTGGACTATTCTAAGACTAGTCCTTAAACCTGCTCGACTAGTCCTAGCACCGGCTCCATCAGTCTAAAAAATTCAAGGACTAGTCCTATATTAGTTGCAATTTTTTGAAATTTTTTGTTCGTCTACAACCAGTCCTGGAGACTGCTTGACCGGTCGTGTGAACAGTGTACGACTCGTTCCCGACCAGTCCTGCAGCCACGACTCAAACTATAGAAACGAATTCTCGTTCCTCACGACCAGTCATGGGAAAGTCACGATCAATCATGGAGGGCTCACGACTAGTCGTGGAACAGTTTTATTCGATCGCGCTTAAAATTCTAAAATATGTTCGACCTTCGACCAATCGTAGTGTCTACAGGACCAGTCGAAGAAGCGATTTCTGCAAATATAAATAGAGCACGAATTTTAGAGTTTTATATCCAATTCAAGTAAAATCAAGGCATCACTCTGAGAGATAAGTTTATGTTATTGTTAAGCTACATTGTGCTTATTTAATATTCTCTTTTATTAGCTTTTCATATTTGATTTTGTTTCTACATTCCAATCTAACTTGAAAGAGAAATTTGATATTCTACTTTTTGGAATCAAAATCAAATAGAGCTAGCCCAACTGGTTTAATTTAAAATCAATTATAACCTAGAACCATTTCAAAGTGAGCGTGGACATTGAACTTCTATATTCGAACTTCTACTCCGATTTGGTTCTTACGGGCTACTACAAAAGGAGAAATTCAAGTATTTTACATTTGTGTAAATCTTTTATTGTATTAGTTTCTTTTGAGATTAAGCCAGAAAAATCTCATTGTTTTGGTTATCTGAGGTGAGCCAGAAAACTCTGAGTGGGGTTTTTGAATTTTGTAAGACCATTTAAAAAACAATTGTGAAGGTTTTAGGTGAACCTAGAAAAACCTATTTTAATAGTGAACACTAATATCCCATATGTGAGGATATTAGGAGTGTAGTAGCAAGTTGTGTGGCTGTTGTTTAACAGTTGGTGTACACATGGGCAAACCACTATAACTCCTTTTGTTTTGTGGATATGTGATTTATTTTCTATATCTTTTATCATTAAAGTTTGTGGGATGTATGTGTGGATATGAATGTTGTAATATTTACATTTCAAGCATTGTGAGGAATGTTGTAATAGTATAGATTTCAATTCTTGTTATTTCCTTTTTATTTCTCTACAATTTTAGTTTTTAATTCTCTATTTGTTCTAGTAAGGTTGTCCTTGCCATAAACCCTTGGTTTTTATGGTGAAAGGTTGTCCTTATAACAATTAGAATTTGAGGTTGCTTTATATTCTATATTGTGGATTGCTATCTTTCCTTTACTTGGCTATCTTATTGTTTAATTCCACTGGTATTATTTTTAAATTTGGCATAGTCCTATTCACCCCCCCGTAGGACATATAGCTTGGCCTTTTCAAGTGGTATCAAAGCCCAATAGCTCGCTTTTAATTCTTTATACTTAGATTCATTTCCTGAGCTAGTCGATCTAAGCTATATATAAGATGTCAAATTTTGATAGCCTTTCAATCACTAGGCCTCCACCCTTTGATGGCACCAATTATGCATATTGGAAAGCTAGAATGAGGATTTTCCTAAAGTCCATGGATGAGAGTGTGTGGCTAGCTACAATGACTGAATGAACCCCTCCTACACTGAAGTAACTGGTATCGATGGATCAAAATCAATGAGAATAACACTTTATTTTTCACGGACCAATCTTCAGAAAAGTGAGAGTAATGCAAATGCAAAAGCACTAAATGCAATCACTTGCGCACTATCACCGGATGAATTCAAAACAATTATATCATGTGATTCTACAAAGCAAGCCTGGGATATATTAGAAATGACACACAAGGGAACATCAATTATCAAGAAATCTAAAGTCCAAATCCTCACAACTAAATTTGAGAAAATACATATGGAAGAAAAAGAAATGTTTATGGACTTCTACACTAGATTAAATGACATTGTGAACTCTATGTGGGGTCTTGGTGATAAAATCCCTGAAAGTAAAGTATGTGCAAAAATACTACGTTCACTTCCTGAACGATTCAATTCTAGGGTAATTGCGATCCAGGAACTTCGTGATACGGACAATATGAGGGTAGAGGAATTAGTTGGCTCTTTACAGACTTATGAATTAACTTTTAAAGCTCCAAAAGGTAAATCTATTGCCCTTAAATCTTCTAAAAATAGTTTTCAAGAAAATAATAACAATTCTAATTTAGAAAACTCTGAAGATGATATGGCCCTTTTAGCAAAAAAGTTTTATAAAATTTTCAAAAGTAAAAAGCGGGTTGATTTTCAAAAATTGAATGATAAGAAGAAATCTAAACCTAAAACTCAAAAATCATTGAAAGACAGTTAGTGTTACAACTGCCATGAATAAGGGCATTTAGCAAACTAGTGTCCTAAAAAGGACAAATCCAAAAAGAAAGGTATGTTGACTACTTGGGATGAATCCTCTGATTTTGAAGCCTCTTCTGAATCAAAAGATTCTGAAACCGAGTCGGGCAGTGAAGTTAAAGCCCTTATGACTCTAGCCAGGTTCACTTTTTTAGATAATGATGATTCAAATAGTCAAGAAAATCTGAATAGTGATTGTAAAAATGAAGATGATCTTCAAGATGCTTACAATGCCCTATACAAGGAAAGTTATAAAATTGCTGTGAAACTTTAACTTCAAAAAAAAAAAAAAAACTTTCAAAGCTTAAAGAAAATTTTGAGTCTCTTGTTTTAGAAAAATCTTATATTTTAGATTGTTTTGAAAAGACTAAATGCGATTTAGAATTTAAAACCTCCCTTATTGAAAATCTTAAATCTGAAAATGAAAAACTTAAACTTGAAGTCTCTTCACTTTTGAGTTTAAAGGATACATGGAGGTATGCCCAAGGAGATCCAAAGTTAGAAAAACTTTTATCTGGATCAAGAAAATGTGGTGACCGATCTGGTTTGGGCTACGATAGAAATATTTCTCCTAAATAGAAGAATACTCCTCCTAACTTTGTAAAAGAAGAGTCCTCAAACTTAAAAGAGAAAAGTTCAAATCAAAATATTTCTAAAAATGCTAAAACTTTTCAATCTTTCAAACCTAAAAGTAACCATATCAACTATAAAATCAGAATCAAAATCCTTTAGTTGAGAAGATAGTTGATTTACTTAAGGAGCTCTTAAAATCTAACTCAGTGGGTCATTTCTACGACAACTATAAACATAACAAGACCAATTATACTCCTAAACCCAAAACAGTTCTGAAATGGGTTCCTAAGGTTACATGCTTGGTTGCCAACACCGCTTTCAAATCTTCATGTCATTCAAAGTGGTACCTAGACAGTGGATGCTCAAGGCATATGACTGGTGATAAAGGTCTATTCACCAATCTCAAAGACATGGCTGATGGTTCAGTCACATTCAATGATGGCAGCAACTGCAGAATTATTGGCCAAGGTACGGTTTAACTTTATAACCTCCCTTTGTTTAAAAATATTTTATACGTTGAAGGATTAAAACACAATCTGTTAAGCATATCTCAAATATGCCATAACAATCATAGTGTAAAATTTTCTAACCAAGGTTGTAAAATTCTAAATAATAAGGGTTCATTAATATTAACTGGTCGTAGAAATTCTGAAAACCGCTATATTATTAGTGAATCTAGCTCATCTAGTCAATCATGTTACATGGTCCATACAGATGAGACTGATTTATGGCATAAATGTCTTGGACATGTACACTACCATAATTTGTATAGATTGAGCAAAAGAGAACCGATAAGAGGTCTACCTAAATTACAGAAAGTAGACAAAATATGTGGCGAATGCCAGATTGGCAAGTAAACAAGGAACTTTCATAAAAAGGTGAACTCCAATGCCACATCAAGATCACTCTAGCTTATCCATATGGATCTTATAGGACCTACCAGGACGGAGAGTCGAGGTGGCAAAAAATACATTTTGGTAATCGTAGATGATTTTACCAGATTCACATGGGTAGCCTTCTTAAGGGATAAATCAGAAACCCTTGAAGAAGTAAAAAGAGTTCTCAAATGGATTTAAATGGAAAAAAGGTTCTCAAGTCTGTAAGATTCGTAGTGATCATGGATCTGAATTTGAGAATAACAGTTTTGAGAAATTCTGTAGTGATCAGGGAATATTGTATTAATTCTCTATGCCCAAAACACCACAATAAAATGGAATTGTTGAAAGAAAAAATAGAGTGCTTCAAGAAATGTCTAATGTAATGTTGAATAGTATGAAGCTATTTAAAAATCTTTGGACTGAAGCCATAAATATTGCCTGCTATATAATTAACCGATTTTATACAAGTAAGTCAAATAATAAAACAACTTATGAAATGTGGTTTGATAAGAAGCCTACTGTCAAATACTTTCGAGTTTTTGGTAGCAAGTGCTATATTTTACGTGACCATGAAAATCTGTGAAGTTTGACAATAAAAGTGATGAAGGGATCTTTTAGGGTATTCTTTAAATAGTTGAGCATATCGAGTACTAAATAAGAGGACTGGTGTTATTCAAGAATCCATCAATATGGCCATTGACGATCACTTGAATACACCTGACTCAAGTTCAGATAATGATGAAGTTCTTTTAATTGACAACCAGATACTTCATCAAATCAAACTAACTTTGAATTGAGAACTGTTAAAGATCATTCAACCACTCAAATTCTTAGAAACCCTCTCACTGGTGTCTGTACTCGTAGACAACTAGAAGATATATGTAATTACGTGTGCTTTACATCCCAGATAGAACCGCCAAACGTAAAAGAAGCTCTTACTGAAGAAAAATGGATTGTTGCGATGCAAGAAGAGCTTAACCAATTTGTGAGAAATTATGTTTGGTATCTTGTTCCTAGACCTAAAGATAAACAAATTATCGGAACTAAGTGGATTTTCAAAAATAAGTCTGATGAACTTGGTAATATAATTCGAAACAAGGCTAGACTGGTTGTACAAGGGTACACTCAAATTGAAGGAATCGATTATGATGAAACCTTTACCCCAATAGCTCGTCTTCTATCAATCAGACTATTTATATCAATTGTTTGTTTTAGAAAGATCAAAATATATCAAATGGATGTAAAGAGTGCCTTCTTAAATGGTGATCTACATGAAGAAGTGTATGTTGAACAACCAATGAGTTTTGAAGACCCTAAGAACTTTGATCATGTCTATCGTCTTAAAAAGACTCTCTATGGTTTGAAACAAGCTCCTAGGGCATGGTATGAAAAATTGACTAAGTTTCTACTAAGTCATAATTTTCAAATGGGAAGTGTTGATAAGACTCTTTTTGTTAAGAAATATAACGATCATATCTTAATGGTGCAGATTTATGTTGATGATGTTATTTATGGATTTACCTGTACTAACATGACTATTGAGTTTGCAGATTTAATGAAATCTAAGTTCGAAATGAGCATGATTAGGGAATTGAATTATTTCCCAGGGTTGCAAGTAAAATAACAACCTGATGGTATTTTTATTTCTTAAACCAAATATGCTTTGAACTTGATTAAAAAGTTCAGATTTGAGAATGGTAAAAATATTGATACTCCTATGAGTACAACTTTAAAACTCTCAAAGGACTCTACAAGTAAAAGTATAGATCCTAAATTATATAGTAGTATGATTGGCAGTTTACTTTATTTAACTGCGAGTAGACCTGATATTGCTTTTAGTGTTGGTATTTGCGCTAGATATCAATCTGATCCTAAAGAGTCTCATCTAATTTGTGTTAAGTCGATTATGCGATATATCGCAAGTTCAACTAATTTGGGTCTCTGGTATCCCCATGATACTAGTGTTTAGTTGGCTGGGTACACAGATGCTGATTGGGCTGGTAATATCAATGATAGGAAATAAACCAGTGGTGGTTGTTTCTATATTGGAAATTGCGTAGTTTCTTGGTTTAGCAAGAAGCAAAGTTCCGTATCGCTTTCAACTGCTGAGGCTGAATACATCGCATTTGGAAATGCATGTACATAGCTTGTATGGATGAATAGAATGTTAAGCGAGTACGAAATTGCACAGGATTCTATGGTCTTATATTGTGATAATTCCAGTGCAATAAATATTTATAAAAATCCAATATAGCATTCACGTACTAAGTACATTGTCAAGCCCCAAACTCAGAAACTGGGCTCACAAAATTTGCAATCGCCAAATCCGGCACTGACAGCCTCCATAGTACCCCATTCTTAGCTCCCAATGCCCATACGCCAGATTCCGATCCTGGGATCCTACAAGGAGGATTTTCAGTATAATTTTTTTATACTGGAGCATAACCACAAGCATAACCAAGTCACAAAACAACATCACCACATATCCAAACCAGTGTGAAGTCGGGATGATAGAACGAAGTATCACAGGCTATGGGGTCCATCACAAAAGACTTCTATCCAAACCAGTCCCATACATAAATTTGGATAGTCAGACAGAATGTGGTAAACTCCTGATCTCAGGTTAGTCGCGCGCCCAACCGAAATACTGGCCGTGCGATGATACACATAATAAATAGTTATGCACTAACAGCCCGAGTGGATAGTGAATGAATGAATGAACGGATATGCAATTCCTGCTTAATAAGTCCATATATCAGTACGGTTGCTCTATGGGAAAATCACCGAGGTCTATTACACTCGACACCGACTACCTCCTCCCTAGCTGCATAGCCCAGTGAGGGGAATAGACCTCACTATCCGCCTGACTAGTAGTCTGCCAATACCTACCCGGCTCGTCTATAGTGGGCCCATTTATGAGCTGGCCATACTCAGCCTAGCTTGTAGCCCCCTCACTAGGGTGGATAAGGCTACACCCCCTCCCAACTGACCACGACATAGTGGGAGACGGGCCCTACTGGTATTCGGCATTCGGGCGCTCATGTTCCACTCGTTCTAGACGCTAGGGATGCTCCTGGCCTCGGAGGTTCAGGGATTTTCATCCAAGGACATCCTAAGTGCCCACAATGCTGGAACCAAATATTTTTAGTGTCCCATATAGTCATTCACGATGTGCCTGTGGAGGCCACGACCTTGATGTCACTAGGGCGTACAATGATCAAGTAACATGTATGCGAGATGCATGAATCACATCGTACAAACATGCAGCAATCTTGCGCATACCATGCGCTCACGACGGACACTCCATCTTATATGGAGTCCCGTAAATGTCTAAGCCCAACGTCTCATGTTATAACCAAACATTCCTCATATCAAGCATACATATGATGCATATTTGCATGAATCATAGAGCTACACTAAGCATGTTATAAGGTGATGAACTATCCTTATAACGCAGATGGGCCTAGACGGCCTACACACAACAAGTATGGGGCTACCAATGGCCCTAGGGAGAGTCATAATACGGACGTTTAACCAACATTATACTTACAATGTGGACGTCAAACCAACATTGCTCCCAAGGCATGAACCGCTATAAAATGTCACTACACAAACCATGGGAAATCACATATTGCAATGGACCTATATCATCCCATTGGACCTTGACCCATAGGCCTCAGATACATCAAATGGGCCGCCTTATATGGGCCTTATATAAATCAAGTGGGCTGCATCAACGAGCCTTGTGTACATCCCATTGAGCCTCGACCCATGGGCCTCCAATACGTTAAATAGGTCTCATAACATGGGCCCTATACACATCACAGTGGGTCTCAACCCACGGGCCTTTATACATCACAATGGGTCTTAACCCATGGGTCCTAAAACATCACAATGGGACTCAACCCATGGACCCTAGGATACACCCAAATGGACCTTATAACATGGGCCTTACATTCATATCAAGGTGGGCCTCAATAACGGCCTCATACACATCAAGGTTGGCCTCAACAATGGGCCACAAACAGATCAAGGTGGGCCCAATCACATGGGCCACATGTATATCAAATGGGCCACACCAATGGGCCTTATGTTCATTACAATGGGCCATATCCCATGGGCCTTGAATACATCACAATGGGCCTCAACCGATGACCCTAATACATCACAATGGGCCTTAACCCATGGGCCTTATATAAATCATAATGGGCCTCAACCCATGGGCCCCAAATACATTACAATAGGCCTCATAACATGGGCCTTACATTCACATCAAGGTGGGCCTCAATAACGGCCACAAATACACATTAAAGTGGGCTTCAATAACGGCCACAAGTACATCGAATGGACCCCATAACATAGGCCTTATGTGTATCAGATGGGTCACACCAATTGGGCCCCATGTATATTAAAAGGGCCGCTCCAAATAAGTGGTGATAATGATTTCCACCATTTAAAATTCCTAAGGCCCACCATAACGTATATTTCCCATCCAATCTGTTCCTAAGTTAACATAGGGATAGATGAAGTGGAACAATATCGGTTTAATAGGAAACTACCATGTCTCCTTAGAAATTTTGAACGATGGACGTCATTGTCCACAACATAGATGGTGGGGTCCACTTGACCCTAGATCTGCCTCATTTTTAGTCACAAGCTTGTAAGGAAAGCTTGCCAACTAGTTGAACGGTTTGGATGTAACACAAGCATCATGGTGGGGCCCATGAAAGCCCACCAACTGATATATATATAATATATATAACTTATATCTAGTACATATAAACTATAATATAATATTATATATATGTATATATATACACATGCACACACACACACACACACGCATACACACGCGTACACACACACACGCACTCACGCATGCACCCACCGTCCCCTGGACGGTGGGGATAAACAAATACATCACAGTGACCAGGCGGACGATGGAATGAGACACATGCATCATTATGGGTCCCATGTGGGGCCCACCTTAATGTTTATAGGCCATCTGACCCGTTGATAAGGTCACACAGACCTAGATGAAGGGTAAAAACAAATTTCAGGTTGATCTTATACTTCTGTGGGCCTAAAAAGAGTTTCAATGGAAGGCCTTTAATCAACACTATTTCCTATGATGTGGGCCGCCTGAGCATTGGATTGGCCTAATATTTGGAGGGGACTCACTTCAGGGAGAGACCCACATCATGGTCGGTTTGGATGTCATATATACAACATGGTAGGGCCCACAGCTGGGCCGTGGGTGGCTTGCCTGTCGTCTTGGCCAACATGAGACGTCCGACATCCTGCCTTTTTCGACAAAGAAGCGAAAGATGTTCATTGTTGTATATAAAATACATATATATTTTTTTAAATCATGTTATTTCGTGGTTTTTCATGTGTGGGACCTGCATCTAATAAATCCACCACACCCATTGGTCCCTACAGCCTATAACAATCGCAACAAGCCCAATATTGGGCATATATCAGGGTACGGAAACAATAGGGGGGGTTTCAATGGTAAAGAAACTGTTTCCCACGCCATGGCCCACCAGAAATTCGGATCGGGATCATCTTTCGGCTCAATGCCTAAAATGATCTGTAGAATGGAATGGATGGCGTGGATTGACTACATACATCAAGGTGGGGCCTAGACAAGTGACCCACCTCAAAAGCTTGTGAACTAAGCTAATATTTGTGTTTTCTAAGTCCACGTCCAGCGTCCTTGGACGCTGGACAGTTGGGATGTAACACATACATTCGAGGTGGGCCCGGCTTAGGTGGGCCACCATAGGGAGGATGGTGTGGGTCAACACATATAAGGTAGGCCCCACTTATAAATGGCTTAGATAAAAACCATGCCTCATGGTGGGGTCCATCCAAGTGGGCCACACAATCACACCAACATCACATGAAAAGAAGAATAAAAGGAAAGAGAGGGAGAGAGAGAGAGAGAGAGAGAGAGAGAGAGAGAGAGATACACGTGTGATGGAGGGACCTCGACGCTATGGGCCCTCTGTTGCAATCAATCATACATCGAGTGATAATCAAGGTGAGCCATCAACCACATCTTAGGGTCCCAAGTGAGATCCATACCATTGATCGGTAGGCCTCACTTGGTCTATCATAAGAACATAAAAAGTCTAGCCTAACAAGCACACACCGTTGATCTTCTTGGTCCGTTGGAACGCCTATCTTCTTGTGCTTCTCTTTGATGGTGGAAGATGAGAAATGGATGGTTAGGATGGAAGATCTTGGGATGGGACAATGGGCCACAAAAATCACTTTTATCTTACTTAAAAAGCCATGGACTTGTGGTGCTCTTGCTTGGAATGGTTGCTTGGAAAATGTGGAGGGAAAGAGAGAGGTTGTAAGGAGAGGTGGCGGGAGATGGGTGATGGATGTGAGTGATGGGTGAGGTGATGGATTGGTTGACTTTTGGGTTTGCTTGACTTGTGGAGAAAGAAAGCATGAGGGTGCTTGTACTTGACATGAGGGGTGATCGATGGGATTGATTTGACATGTTGTAGAGATTCTCTTGGAATTTACAACGGGCGGCGTTTCTTCGAAATAAACGCCAGCCCACATCTTTAGGCCAGGGTATCGAATCGGTGCGTGATTTGCAGCATTGGAACCTCAATGACGGTGCAGTTGCAATGGTACAAGTCTCAAATTAAGCCGACTCAATTCTACAGGATACTACTTAGGGTCGATCGCAAACGTTGATTATAGGTTGCAGGTTGTCGAAATTCGCCGGGAATGACCACGGGAGTCGACGGAACAATATGGACTAGTATACGGGTCTTACAACTCTCCTCACCTAATAAAAATTTCATCCTCGAAATTTAAAATACGACACAACCAATACAGAGTTCATAAGGGAGGGAAATCCTATTGCTATAGGTATACTCATCAAACACCTAAGAGATGGGGACAACGCCCACAAATATCAACCTCTTACTCCCAAGACGCCTCATCAGTACTATGATGATCACATTGAACCTCAGATTCTAGAACAAAAACGATCAAAAATATGCAGCCTCACAATCTCAATGGTATGGAGCTATATATAAAAAAATCTCTAAGTTATTCAAACTCGGGGATCTAATCATTCTAAGTTCTCAACAATCATCGAGTGAAGGGCAGCTATCAATAAATATGTGATGTTATCTCAGGTATTCCCAAGTTATGCTCTGATACCAACTTCTGTCATGCCCTAAACTCTAAACTTGAAAACCGGGCTCACGAAATTTCTGATCGCCAAATCCAGTACTGACAGCCTTTGTAGTACCCCATTCTCAGCTCCCAGCGCCCATACGCCAGATTCCGATCCTAGAATCCTACAAGGAGGATTTTCAATATGATTTTTTTTGTAATGGAGCATAACCACAAGCATAACCAAGTCACAAAACAACATCACCACATATCCACTATAACAAAACTTTGAGTACAATGTAGAAAGGGAAATACAATATGAAGATATCAAAGGAAACTCCAAAAACTCCAGAAGACTGCTGCGCGCTCCAAGCTCAACGCTGCTGCAACGTAACGCCACCTGCATGGAACTATCGTGCATAAGCTTATAGAAAGCTTAGAGGGTGGTGAAAGTGTGTGTAAGGTAAGTGCTAAGTATCAATAAAGCACATACATCATGCATTATCGGGATAAGCAGAAATACTAATAAGATCATGAATCATATGACATCAGAGTAAGCGAAAGTATACTGGTAAGTCCATGAATGCTATCAGCCATACCAAGGCTATGTGATGCAAAACATAACAAGATAATAACAGATCCTGATGAGCCATGAATACCATCAACCTCATCTAAGCCATATAAGTGAAAAAACATAGTAACCCAAAATACTAAGTACTGTGGATGCAATATATTATACGGTGCGAATGAAATGACCATGCTGAAATGTGAAGTCGGGATAATAGTATGAAGTATCACAGGCTATGGGGTCCATCATAAGAGACTTCTATATAAACCAGTCCCATACATAAATTTGGATAGTCAAACATAATGTGGTAAACTCCTGATCTCAGGTTATTCGCGCGCCCAACCGAAATCCTGGCCGTGCGATGGTACACATAATAAATAGTTATACAATACCAGCCCTAGTGGATAGTGAATGAATGAATGAATGGATATGCAATTTCTGCTCAATAAGTCCACATATCAGTATGGTTGCTCTCTGGGGAAATCATCGGGGTCTATTACACTAGACACCGACTGCCTCCTCCCTAGCTGCACAGCCCAGCGAGCAAAATAGACCTCACTATCCGCCTGACCAGTAGTTTGCCAATACTTATCCAGCTCGTCGATAGTGAACCCATTTACGAGCTGGTCATACTCAGCCTAACTTATATCCCCCTCACTCGGCGGATAAGGCCACACTCCCTCTCAACCGACCATAGCATAGTGGGAGACACGGCTTACTGGTATTCAGCACTCCGGCACTCATGTTCACTCGATCTAGACGTTGGGCTACTCTTGGCCTCGGAGGTTCAGGGATTTTCACCCAAGGACATCCTAAGTGCCCACAATACTAGAACCAAATATTTTCGGTGTTCCATATAGTCATTCACGATGTGCCTGTGGAGGCCATGACCCTGATGTCACTAGGGCGTACAATGATCAAGTAACATGTATGCGAGATGCATGAATCACACCGTACAAACATGCAACAATCTTGCACGTACCATGCGCTCATGTCGAACACTCCGCCTTATATGGAGTCCCGTAAATGTCTCAGCCCAATAGCTCATGTTATAACCAAACATTCCTCATATCAAGCATACATATGATGCGTATGGGCATGAATCATAGAGCTACACTAAGCATGTTATAAGGTGATGAATTATTCTTACAACGCAGATGGGCCTAGACGGCCCACACACAACAAGTATGGGGCTACCAATGGCCCTAGGGAGAGTCGTAATGCGGACGTTTAACCAACATTATACTTACAATGTGGACGTCAAACCAACATTACTCTCAAGACATGGACCGCTATAAAATGTCGCCACACAAACCATCGGAAATCATATATTGTAATGGACCTATATACATCCCATTGGGCCTTGATCCATAGGCCTCAGATGCATCAAATGGGCCGCCTTATATGGGCCTTATATAAATCAAGTGGGCTGCATCAACGAGCCTTGTGTACATCTCATTGGGCCTCGACCCATGGGCCTCCAATACGTCAAATAGGTCTCATAACATGGGCCCTATACACAATAATGTGGGTCTCAACCCACGGGCCTTTATACATCACAATGGGTCTCAACCCATGGGTCATAATACATCACAATGGGACTCAACCCATGGACCCTAGGATACACCCAAATGGACCTTATAACATGGGCCTTACATTCATATCAAGGTGGGTCTCAACAACGGCCTCATACACATCAAGGTGGGCCTCAACAATGGGCCACAAATAGATCAAGGTGGGCCTAATCACATGGGTCATATGCATATCGAATGGACCACACCAATGGGCCTTATGTTCATTACAATGGGCCATATCCCATGGGCCTTGAATACATCACAATGGGACTCAACCCATGACCTAATACATCACAATGGGCCTTAACCCATGGGCCTTATATAAATCACAATGGGCCTCAACCCATAGGCCCCAAATACATTACAATAGGCCTCATAGCATGGGCCTTACATTCACATCAAGGTGGGCCTCAATAATGGCTGCAAATACACATCAAAGTGGGCCTCACTAACGGCCACAAGTACATTGAATGGGCCCCATAACGTAGGACTTATGTGTATCAGATGGGTCACACCAATTGGGCCCCATGTATATCAAAAGGGCCACTCCAAATAAGTGGTGATAATGATTTCCACCATTTAAAATTCCTAAGGCCCACCATAACGTATATTTCCCATCCAATCTGTACCTAAGTTAACATAGGGATAGATGAAGTGGAACAATATCGGTATAATAGGAAACTACCATGTCTCCTTAAAAATTTTGAACGGTGGACGTCATTGTCCACTACATAGATGGTGGAGTCCACTTGACCCTAGATCTGCCTCATTTTTAGTCACAAGCTTTTAAGGCAAGCTTGCCAACTGGTTGAACGGTTTGGATGCAACACAAGCATCATGGTGGGGCCCATGAAAGCCCACCAACTGATATATAATATATATATATAACTTATATCTAGTGTGTGTGTGTATATATATATACACACATGCACACACACGCACACACACGCATACACACACACGCGTAGACACACACACGCACTCACGCACACACCCATCATCCCATGGATGGTGGGGATAAACAAATACATCATAGTGGCCTCCACCATCCAAGCGGACGGTGGAATGAGACACATGCATCATTGTGGGTCCCATATGGGGCCCACCTTAATGTTTATCGGCCATCCGACCCATTGATAAGGTCATGCAGACCTAGATGAAGGGTAAAAACAAATTTCAGGTTGATCCTAAACTTCTGTGAGCCCAAAAAGAGTTTCAATGGAAGGCCTTTAATCAACACTGTTTCCTATGATGTGGGCCGCCTGAGCGTTGGATTGGCCTGATATTTGGAGGGGACCCACTTCAGGGAGGGACACACCTCATGGACGGTTTGGATATCATATATACAACATGGTAGGGACCACAGCTGGGCCGTGGGTGGCTTGCCTGTCCGCCCACTGCAGGACGCCTTTCTGATAGCAGCAGCAGCATGTTGCTGTTGTATATAAAGTACATATATATTTTTAAAATCACGTTATTTCATGGTTTTTCATGCGTGGGACCTGCATCCGATAAATCCACCCCACCCATTGGTCCCTACAGCCTATAACAATCGTAACAAGCCCAATATTGGGCATATATCGGGGTACGGAAACAACAGGGGGGGTTTCAATGGTAAAGAAACTGTTTCCCATGCCATGGCCCACCAGAAATTTAGATCGGCATCATCTTTTGGCTCAACGCCTAAAATGATCTGTAGAATGGAATGGACGGCGTGGATTGACTACATACATCAAAGTGGGGCCTAGACAAGTGACCCACCCCAAAAGCTTGTGAACTAAGCTAATATTTGTGTTTTCTAAGTCCACGTCTAGCGTCCTATATACATTAAGGCGGGGCCAAGACAAGTGACCCACCCCAAAAGCTTATGAACCAAGCTAATATTTGTGTTTTCTAAGTCCACGTCCAGCATCCCTGGACGCTGGACAGTTGGGATGTAACACATACATATGAGGTGGGTCTAGCTTAGGTGGGCCACCACAGGGAGGATGGTGTGGGTCAACACATATAAGGTAGGCCCCACTTATAAATGGCTTAGATAAAAACCATGCCTCGTGGTGAGGTCCATCCAAGTGGGCCACACAATCACACCAACATCACATGAAAAGAAGAATAAAAGGAAAGAGAGGGAGAGAGAGAGAGAGAGAGAGAGAGAGAGAGAGAGAGAGAGAGAGAGAGATATACGTGTGATGGAGGGACCCCGACACTATGGGCCCTTCGTTGCAATCAATCATACATCGAGTGATAATCAAGGTGGGCCATTGGCCACATCTTAGGGTCCCAAGTGAGATCCATACCATTAATCGGTAGGCCTCACTTGGTCCATCATATGAACATGAAAAGTCTACCCTAACAAGCACCCACTGTTGATCTTCTTGGTCCATTGGAACGCCTATCTCCTTATGCTTCTCTTTGATGGTGGAAGATGAAAAATGGATGGCTAGGATGGAAGATCTTAGGATGGGAAAGTGGGCCACAAAAATCACTTTTCTCTCACTTAAAAAGCCATAGACGTGTGATGCTCTTGCTTGGAATGGTTGCTTGGAAAATGTGGAGGGAAAGAGAGAGGTTGTAAGGAGAGGTGATGGGAGATGGGTGATGGATGTGAGTGATGGGTGAGGTGATGGATTGGTTGACTTTTGGGTTTGCTTGACTTGTGGAGAAAGAAAGCATGGGGGTGCTTATAGTTGACATGAGGGGTGATTGATGGGATTGATTTGACATGTTGTAGAGATTCTCTTGAGATTTACAACGCGTAGCATTTCTTCAAAATAAACGTCGGCCCACATCTTTCGGCCAGGGTATCAGATCGGTGCGCGAGTCGCAGCATTGGAACCGCGGCAATAGTGCGGTCGCAATGGTATAAGTCTCAGATTAAGCCAACTCAATTCTACGGGATATGACTTAGGGTCGATCACAAACATTGATTATAGGTTGCGGGTTGCCGAAATTCACCGGGAATGACCATGAGAGTCAACGGAACAGTATGGACTAGGATACGGGTCTTACAAACATTGACATTAGGTATCATTACATTCATGAATTAGTGGAAGAAAAAATAATTTCATTGGAATACATTCCTACTGAGACTCAACTTGCTGACATTTTTACTAAACCGCTTGACAAAAGCAGGTTTAATAAATTAAAATTTGATCTTGGTATGTGCATTTTAAATTGATTATTCATGCTTGTATGTATCATAATGTATATATATTTGATAATTTATTGGTTTAAATTTCATTTTTTTAATGAATATTGCATATTTTTGTTGATACACGACCAATCGAGGACATACTCGACCAGTCGTGGTACAACTGGTCGAGGATGGCCCATGACCAGTCGTGTAGCGCGCTGGACCTTTTTAATTTTGGGAAAATCACTTTCTTCCTCAATTCCTATTTCTTCTTCAACAGGTAGAAGCACAACTAGTCGTATCTAAATGTTTGATTCATCAAGGTTAGTGCATTATTTCCGTTATTCTTGTAGATTCAAGCTCTATTCACTTCATTTTCTTCCTTGGAGTTCTTGATTCCAAGTTCCTTAAAGTTTTTGGTGTTTTCTTCTCAAAAATTTGATTTTGAAGAAACCTACTCTACATCTTTTTACACCCACTTGATTCCTTCATTTCTTAGTTGTAAATGGATGCTAGAGGTAAAAAGAAAACTTCCCATGGTGCTTCCTCATCTCGATCAACTGTAATAAGGTGCCACCTTCGATCACCCGAAGATGATCCCTACCATGTGCGGAATTACAATTGAGCAATGTTATCATTGAACAACCTGTCGATCTTGAACACATTGCTCCTTTTGACCTCCTTCCACTTCTCCAAGCTGTATGATGGGCTAACATTCTACATTGGGGTGGGACAGCATACCAGTCTATTGCGCAAGCTATGTTTGCTTGTATTTCTGAATTTTTGACTAAGAATTTAACGTTTAAAATCGCAACTAGAGAAGGTCCATTTGAAATAGATTGTCACTTAATTTTTACTTTGATGGACATACCTGTTAATGACGATGGTATTCCTATTCACACTCTAGCTGAAAGACCGTCGGAATCAGAAAAATGAGTGCTCATTAGAGCATTATGCAACATAGATGCCTAATGACTCATAAGGGGAATGTGCTCGCCTCAAAGTTCTTGTTACCCAGATACATGGTTTTGCATTGAATATTTATTTCTAATCTGTATCCACGTTCAGGTAACAAAACTTATCTGACTTCATTTATGGTTCGTATTTTGCATTTCATCATCTCTGGTGCAAATACTTGTCTGCCTTCTTTAATATGTCATTCCATCATTCAGTCTCGTCTCCATCCACGAAACAATGATATTTCATTTGCCTATCTTATGACTGTGTTAGCTACTCACATGCTGTTGCTATGCCTATTGGAGAGGCTCCTATTCATCTTCTTATTTTCAACAATTCTAATATAAATAAGATGAAATTCGAATTGGCTCCTAGCCAGGTAGATGTTGGTGGTGGTAGAGCTGAAGCTGAGAATGTAGAAGAAGGTGGCAATCTCCCTCCTAGTGATATAAATATGGATGACATTTTTGATGAAATTGAATCAGATTCTGGAAATGATCCTGACTGAGTCATCTGATTTTGATACACGTCTACGTGCAATTAAGGAGAAGGTAGAGAACATGAATGTTGCCCTTGATTTGAAATTTAAATTATGCGCAAGTATCTTAGGCGCTTAAATAAGGGCCTTCATCAAATGGATCCTACCATACATGCTCCTTCTTCAGGATCTGATTAAGTGTTTTATCCATTGGTTTGTAATAACTTTTATACTACTTTATTTTTGTTGGTATGTGAACTTTGATTTGACTTCAGGTTACTGGTTAATGATATGTGAACTTTGAATTTGCTTTTACTTCTTTCATATCTTGACTACTTCTCTCCTTTATTACTCTCTTGTTCATTTTCCTCTTCTATATCTTAATTGCTTCCTTTGTCATATTGTGACAAAAGGGGGGAGAATATTTATGTTTGTTTTCTTATGGATATGGATGTAACAAGTGGCATTGTTATATATATATATATATGTGTGTGTGTGTGTGTGTGCGCGCGCTACTTAGGAGGAGTAAGTAAGAAGGTGTTTTGCCTACTTCATGATGATGTGTTCTAGTTGATGATAACTAGTGCATGATTCTTTAACCAGGCAATAACTGATTTTCTTTTATAACTGGTGCATGATTCTTTATGTGTATATTAGTTATATTATTGTTGAGTGTGTTTTGTCACAAATTTGACAAAGGGGGAGACTGTAAGTGCTATGGTGTCTTGCTCCTTTGATTGTTAAACTTTGTGGTGCCAAAACCTCAATCTGTGTCTTGTGTAGCATGTTGATATAAATATGTTCAAGGCACTGCATCACAATGCTTCAAGTCAAGAATAATGATATACTTCAAGAAATGCAAGATCAATTATATTGTTCTCTTCTCTAAAGCATCAGAGTTTTAAAGCTACATCGAAGACGAAATCTTGTTCAAAGACTCTAAGTGAAGTATAATTCAAGGACTATGAATTCAAGCTTCTAAAAATTTCAAGCTTCATCAAGTGTCGAGGTCTCAAGCTTCTTGAATTTCAAAATCATCTGAAGAAGAGAGGTTCAATGTTCATACTTCATGGTGAAGGTATGATTGACCTTAGATTGACCTTGGGGTAGGTCATTTTGTATACATAATTCAAATTGAATCACTTTACATGTATTTGGACTGTTTTAAGACTAGTCCTGAACCCTGTTCGACTAGTCCTAGCACTGGCTCCACCAGCCCAAGAAATTTCAGGACCAGTCCTATATTGGTTGCAATTTTTTAGAATTTTTTGTTTGTCTATGACCAGTCCTGGAGACTGCTCGACTGGTCGTGTGAACAGTGCACGACTCATTCACGACCAGTCCTGCAGCCATGACTCAAACTATAGCAATGAATTTTGGTTCCTCATGACCAGTCGTGGGAAGGTCACGACTAGTCGTGGAGGGCTCACGACCGGCCGTGAAGAGCCTTCAGCCAGTCATGGAACGGTTTTATCCGATTGTGCTCAAAATTCAAAAATCTATTCAACTTCGACCAGTCGTAGTGTCCACAGGACCACTCGAAGATGTGATTTCTACAACTATAAATAGAACATGAATTTCAAAGTTTTATATCCAATTCAAGTAAAATCCAGGCATCACTCTGAGAGATAAGTTTATGTAATTGTTAAGCTACATTGTGCTTATTTAATATTCTCATTTGTTAGCTTTTCATATTTGATTTTGTTTCTACATTCCAATCTAACTTGAAAGAGGAATTGTGATATTCCACTTTTTGGAATCAAAATCAAATAGAGTTAGCCCAACTGGTTTAATTTAAAATCAATTAGAACTTAAAACCATTTCAAAGTGAGTATGGACATTGAACTTCTATATTCGAACTTCTACTCCGATTTGGTTCTTCCGGGCTGCTACAAAAGGAGAAATCCAAGTATTTTACATTTGTGTAAATCTTTTATTGTATTGGTTTCTTTTGAGATTAAGTCAGAAAAATCTCATTGTTTTGGTTATCTGAGGTGAGCCAAAAAAACTCAGAGTGGGGTTTTTGGATTGTGCAAGCCCATTTAAAAGACACAATTATGAGGGTTTTAGGTGAACCTGGGAAAACCTATTTTAATAGTGAATGCTAATATCCCCAGTGTGAGGATATTATGAGTGGAGTAGCAAGCTGTGTAAATGTTGTTTAATGGTTGGTGTACGCATAGGCGAACCACTATAACTCCTTGTATTTTGTGGATGTGTGATTTATTTTCTATATCTTTTATCATTTAAGTTTGTGGGACGTATGTGTGGATGTGAATGTTGTAATATTTACATTTTAAGCATTGTGGGGAATGTTGTAATAGTATAGATTTCAATTCTTGCTATTTCTTTTTTATTTCTCTATAATTTGAGTTTTTAATTCTCTATTTGTTCTAGTAAGGTTGTCCTTGCCATAAACCCTTGGTTTTTATGGTGAAAGGTTGTCCTTATAACAATTAGAATTTAAGGTTCCTTTACATTCTGTATTGTGGATTGCTATCTTTCTTTTACTTAGCTATCTTATTTTTTTAATTCCGCTGGTATGATTTTTAAATTTGGCATAGTTGTATTCCCCCACACCCTCCCCCCCCCCCCTATTTAGGACATACAGCTTGGCCTTTTCAGTTTTCTTGTGAGATTAGTCACTTTAGCATTTATATCATCATCTTCTTTTGGAAGATAAATTCCGCCCCTCGCCTTTTATTGAGTCGGCCTATAAGTGGTGCTTGACTTTGGGGAGGTGTCCCATGATTGTGTGTTTTCAACAAGTTTGTTAAAATAATCCCACACATCATCGACCTCTTTGTTCATGAATTCCCCATTACACATTGTCTCAACCATTTGGCGCATGGAAGAAGTTAGCCCATTGTAAAAAAAAAAAAAAAAAAAAAACTGCTTATTCGCCAAGTTTTAAAACCATGTTGTGGGCATGAATTGATAAGATCCTTGAACTGCTCCTAATATTGGAAGAATGTTTCAGCTTCCTTTTGGGTAAAGTTCATGATCGATTTTCTAATGGTGTTTGTTTTATAATATGGGAAAATTTTCTTTATGAACTCCCTTGTCATGTCATTTTATTTGCCAATGGATCGTGGACGTAATGAATTCAACTACGTCTTAGCTTTCTCTTTTAAGGAGAAGGGAAAGAGTTTCAGCCTAACCGTGTCCTCAGACACGTTTGGAAAATATAGAGTGGGTATGATCACATCAAACTCTTTCATGTGTAAATATGGATTTTCATATTCAAGTCCGTAGAATTTTGGAAGGAGTTGGATCACCCCTGGCTTGATATCCATATGTCTTATATTTCCTAGAAAAACCATGCATGAAGGTGTGCTCACCCCCGCCGGTTGTAAATAATTTCATAACGTACAAGGCGGGGGTGCTTGATGCACCTCATTCTCATCCTGGATTTCCTCAACCCTACGTTGAGGTGGATTTGGAGGTTGATTGACAACCATAACTTCAGTTAGCTTTGTGGATCTCGAGTGGTGTCTAATCCTGTGATGGATAGATAACCCCTCAAGAAATCCTCCTTCACTCAAGAGACGTCAAGTGTTATCATGGACCCACTTGGGCATGAAACACCCTTAGCCCTCAATTTCAGAATCTAACCTAAACCTAAAAGGAAAGAGGGAAATAAAAATTTAGAAATAGAAGGAGAGATAATTATAAAGAAGTTATGAAATTAGAAGTTTATATTTTGGGATCCCGCAGAAGAAAAAAGGAAAGTGAATTAGTTTCTAAAAAAGAACTACGAAAGCAACCTAGTTTCTTAATTAAAAAAAAAAAGGAAAGTTTCTAAAAATAGAAAGTAAGTTTTTAAAAACAGAAAAAGGAAAGGAAATTAGTTTCTAAAATAATTCAGAAAATATCCTAGCCTAAAAATAGAAAGTAGAAAAACCCTAACTTAAACTAATTCCAAAACTAGTTAATCTCAGAAAAATAAAACCATTAATCCCTGACAATAGTTCCAAAAACTTGTTCACAACCATAAGTGTAGGGTCACGATGTAGTAATAATCTCGGTGACACCAAGGCCGAATCCACAGGGACTAATCTCGTGAGTATTCTAGAAGCAACAAGAAGTAGAATTAGAAAAAGATGTGAAACTAATTCTGAAGTATTTGAGAGAGTAATTGTGAATAGAGTAATTAAAGCTAAGAATTTAAAGTTGGGAACTAAGGTGCCAAGGATCCACTTGTAGTGATCAGGGAGCCCTCTTACTTGATTCAAGTAATGCAATTGGAATTAGAGTCCTATCTTATCCAATTGGAAGATATATCAACAAAACCAAATATGAACTTTCATTGATCTAATTCTCAAAGGAGGAGAATTGTGATACTTGGAAGGGATTCCATCACCAAACCATGCCCATGGGACGATGGCCGACAACAGGATTTACCAATCCCACAATCTTAAAATAAGTTAAAGAAGATACTTAAAGCTATTGAAGATCTACTGTAATTTAAGTCACAATAAATCATTAAAAATTGAAAGTATTCCTTTAAAATCAAATTAGAATCAAAGAAGGTTCAATATAAACATGAATTAAAACAAGAGAAACATCCCATCATGCTACAAGCTTTACCTCTTAACCCTATCCAAGAGGTTTAGCCAACCATAAACATGATTGGACCAAAGTCTCTTAAGAAAAACATGAAAACAACTAAGGAAGAAGAAAAAAAACTCTTGGCGATGGCTTCTCCACCCTTTTGCTCCACTCCTTAAACCCTAGAGGATGCCTAAGAATATATTAGGGAGTCCTATTTATAGTTGTGGAACTCCAACTTTCGCACCTAGTTGGAAAACTCTAGAAATCGCCTCAAATTTATGCAATTTGCTAAAATAGACTTCACTCTGCGTAGTTTCCCATAATATACTTCAGTCTGTGCAATTTCACAAAATGACCCAGAGTTTCAGAATATTTTTTTTCAGGATAATTTCATGATTCCTTTTCTTCACTTCAAATCATTGATTCTCTTCATTCCTCACTTGGTTTTCTTAGATCTTTGGCATGTGAATTCTTCAATCTTGGACTCCTAAGATCCATCCCTTGCATTGATGATTCTTAAGCATTAAATCTATGCTTTTAGCACCTTTTCTAATCCAAGCTCTTAAATTCACCTTGCAACACATACATGAGTAAAATATGACATTAAGCAGTATCATGTTCATAAAACCAAGATATAAATGGGGGATAATATGCAATATTTGACCCTCAACAATAGCTTATCTCACTTAATGCTCAAAGTATTCAATTATTTGATATGATAATATAGATCATGAAAATCTCAGACATTGATTAAACAAACAGATGGAAATGTATTTCTCTTGAAACAGGTGCAAATTATAACGACAAATACTTTCAAAATGTCTACAATACTCTATTCAAAAGTTAAATCTTTAAGATCAACTATTAGTCTTCAATTATAATATATTTATCCTTCTAACAAGAGCTATGGGATTTTTATGTCACTTGCTTCTTTGATGTTGAAGGAAAATTCTCTTGTAGAATTCTCAAACACAACGAAGAATGAAATCGCAAAGAATTATCATTTTCTTCTGGAAGATTTGATGACTTAAACATATTCCCCGAATTCCTCAAAGGAACACCAAAATCTTTCCTTAAAGGAACACCAAAAGCTATCTATCCTTCGAGGGTATCAGCAGGTTTTACTTCATGAATAGTATCTTCTAAAGAAATCCTTATACAAGCTGACTTGGACAAGGGGCATGATCTGTCTCTTCAAAATAACTTATGCCTTGGTCTTTCTGATAACTTTTTACATGTGGTGGATGAATGAGTATGGGATGGTCTACTGGATAATACTTACATACCAGATAATATTGATGAGCCCACCAATGTATCCAGGAATAAGAAGTATGGACCGGGTAATTATAGCCAGGAATTATAAAGTGAGATCCAGTATTGACATTTAAGAGTTGCCTCTATGTTAGAGCCCAATTATATGGTCCAATATCATAACTCCTCATAGGTTTCATAATAATGCTACAAGTTTCTGGTACTATTTGGTCAAAACCAAATTGGCTTGCAAATATATTAGGATAATATGGTTCTCGCCAGAATTTGTTATCTTTTCTCAAAGGGAGAATATTGGATCTGATAGAAACAAGGAATAAGTGCTCATCAAAAGAAATAGAATCATCATTAACAACTTTTGTATCGTCTAGGAAACTAGTAAACGGGAATTGAAAGAAGTCAATGGGAACACTCTTCTCTATTTTTCTAGTAATCCAGCCATTTGATTTCTCAGTCATCCTCCTTGATTGATAATGCTGGAGTGCGAATCGGTGAGAACTCAAGTACACTTTTACATAATCATCGAAAGTCCAAGGAAAATATACTCCAAACCAACCTACAAAGAAATGCCAATGAGCTAAAATTGCAGTTTGCACCGCACTAGTAGAAGTATGGAACTGTTCTTATGGTCTTAGAGGGGGGTGAATAGGACTTTTCAAATGATTTACAAATAAACTTAGGAAGGCAATGTAACTTTAATGGCTTCCAAGCCAGTTAAAGGGTCCAATCATATAGTCAGCTTAACATATACCAATGGAGCAACTAGCCTATACCATAGTGAGCTTATGTGTGGGAAGTGCTTCCTGTTAATCTAATGACAATCATTCAATCATGTATAAGAAATTAAACATTCAAGCATATATAAGCATGACTAATTAAATGCGTAAATGACAATCCCAAACACAAGCATATATAGTGGTTCGGCTATATACCTACTCCACTCCCGGAATCCATACTCAATCCTAGAGTGCACCGGATTTCACTATTGATGGTTTTAAATCAGGTTCACGAACAACTTTTATAGTCCTACATTAAGGACACCCATTTATGCTCTCCGCAAGAGCAAAGGTCTTACACCTAGAACCCATGTTTAGGCCCACCAGCTAGGGTCCCACACAAGGCAGCTAGCATTTAGGCCCACCAGCTAATGTCCCACACAAAGAACCTAAATGAGTTTGTTGATAGCAAACTTTTAGCCTCAATCCTACATGTGGAAAGAAATTAAACTTTTGAACTCTTTAAAATGACACTTACTTGTTGGATTGAGTTATCTCTTGTAGCTCATCTTAGGATGCTTGATCTTCATGCTTTCATGCTTGAATTAGCTTCCTGGTGCTCCCTCGATCACGTTTCTTTGATTTACTTGTTGGCTCACCTTCATGATCTAGAAAAACCTTGCATATGATATACCTATAAAGCTGACCAAGGTTATGGGAGTTGGTTGAATCTCTAACGAATGTTATGAGTGGGTTTCCTAAGAGATTCAACTGATGGATACACTAGAGTATGATTGAGATCAAAGATGTACCTATAGGTTTGGTCTCAATACTCTAGTGAAGGCTTGAAATCATGTTCTTCATAAGTTTGAGCTTTGAATACTCTTAAGATGATGAATCACAATGAAGAGAACATGAATCTCATATAGATAGAGTTTAGGTCGGCTAGGATAAGCTTGGGTTGCACTAGGGACTCTTAGTAGTCTTAATCCATGCATTTTGCAAGTTCCTACAAGCCACTTTTATAGATAAAAGCTTCTAATGGATAGAAAGCAACTAGTTTACAGTGTTACCGAGTGACCTTCGGTACCACCAATCTTGCTTCAGTAGTACCAAATTATTTATTAGTAGTATCGAATTATATTTTCAAGTTGCTAATTGAAAATAGTCTCTTTCGGTGGCATCGAACTTCATTCATCGGTGGCAGTCAGTGTCACCAAAATATCCAGTCGGTGACACCGAATTATCATTGTAAGCTTACTGGACTATTTTGAGCCACTTCGGTAACACTGAAAGTATCTTTGGTGGTACTGAAGGTGCTTTTCGGTGGCACATTTCTCCTACCAACAGTGCATAGGTTTTCCTATTTTTCTATTTTTGTCTAATAAATCTTTTACCAACTTAGGACTTGCTTAAGCCAAGATGTTCACAACCCCAAGTGTAGGGTCGCAATGCAGTAATAATCTTAGTAAGACCGAAGTTGAATCTACAGGGACAGAACTTGTGTCTTCTAAAAGTAACTAAAAGTAGAACTAGAAGAAGATGAAAACCTAAATCTAAAATATTTGAGAAAGTGATTTTGAATAAGGTAATTAAAACTTATAAATTTAAAGGTGGTAACTAGGGTACCAAGGATCCACTTGTAGCAATTGGGAAGCTACCTTGCATGATTCAAGGACACAAATGGAATCAGAGTCCTATCCTATCCAATTGGTAAGAATAGATTTGTCAGATCTCTGAACTTCTCATGGATCTAATCATCAATGGATGCGAGTGGTGAAGATTTAGAAGTGATTTTGTCACCTAAACATGCCTAGCACATAAGGCAAACAACAGGATTTACTAATTCCACAACCAATCATAAGAGAATTGTGAAAGTTAGGAAGGATTTCATAATCCTACCATACCCAAGTGACGATGGTGAACAACAGGATTTCCTAATTTCACAATCTCAATTTAGGAAGAGAAGATATCTCAAGCTATCGCAGATCACTGTAATTTGTCACAACAAACCATTAAAAACTAAAAATATTCATTCGTAATCAAACTAGAATCTAAGAGAGTTCAACAAAACATGAATCAAAACAAAGCAAACATCCCAATCACGCTACAAGCTTCACCTCTTAGCCCTAGCTAAGAGGTTTAGCCAACCATAGACATAATTGAACTAAAGATTCTTAAACAAAACAAAAAGACCAATTAAAGATGAAGAAGAAGAACTCCCGAACGGCGGCTCCACTCTTTTACTCCACTCCTCAAACCCTGGAAGATGCCTAGGAATATCATAAGGACCCCTATTTATAGTTTTGCAGCTCCAACTTTCGCACCGAGTTGAAAAAATTCGAAAACCACTTCAAATTTTTGTAATTCGTATGTTGTCTGTGTAACCTTAGACTGGTCGAGGGCCACCTTCGACTGTTTGAGGATGACTTGATTTTAGAGGATTTTGTCGCTGGAGTTCGAGTCAAGGAATCTTCGACTGGTCGAGCAGGATCCTTCGACTAGTTCAGGATGCGCTTTGACTAGTTGAAGGAGGCAAATTTTTAGGGTTCCTTTACTTCAAGTCTTCAATGCTCTTCATTCCTTACTTAGTTTTCTTAGATATTTAGCATGTGAATTCTTCATTTTTGGTCTTCTAAGATCCAATCTTTGCTTTGGTGATTCTTGAGCATTAAATCCATGCTTTTAGAATCCTTTTCAAACCCAGCTCTTAAATTCACCTTACAACACAAACATGATTAAAATAGAACATTAAGCATTATCATGTTCATAAAACCAAGTAATAAATGGGGGATAATATGCGATTTTGACCCTCACCACAAGACTATAGGATATAAGATATGGACTTGGGATTGGCTTAGAATAGATGACCTATGTGGGTTTTCCTATTTTGATTGGGATCATCTATTTGCAAGGTTTAAGATCATAGAAGCAATCCTTTATCTTCAATGTGGCTTCGATGCTTCTATTCCAGTTGTGTCACCAGTCTTTATTTGCTTAGAACTTATCCGACTTCAAGATATAACTAGTCACGTAATTAACAAACATGGGTGCAAATAAGTGCACTAACAATCTCTTGTTTTTTTAATTACGTGACAAAAATAACCTAACCTACAACCACGTCATGGTCCATACCAATGACATACCAAAACAATAAAGATTACATATCAAAAATAAAATTTACAACTCCAGACTTGACATGTAATATAAAATCATGCTGCTCCCCCTTAGTATTTATCAAGACTAACCTACAACAAGGGAAATAAACAATTTCTGCAAGAGACAAACATCATTTTGGTGGGTAGGTTTCTTCTCCCCCCTTTTGTGAGTTATTAGCAAATAGTTAATCAAGAAATATTCCAATAACATTTGAAAATGTATAAAATAGAGGGTAAGAGAATAAATCTTATGATGAAATAAGCATTAAGAGCATCATCCCGGCAAGGAATATATCATCATAATTAGGCAACTCATATGTTAGATAGAAAAGATTGCTATATAGAGAGTATCTAATATGAGCAGAAAAGATAATGCCAAAACTTCATCAAAATTACTACTCCAAGGTTGGGTAGATTAAGTCATTATCCAAAAACCCAAAAAAGGGCCCTTAAAGGCATACCAAAACCAATATATTAAAATAAATTATCCAGTTTTAACAACACAATGTTGAGGGTCAAATATTGCATATTGGACCCCATTTATATGGTGAACATGATACTACTTAATGTCCTATTTTACTCATGTTTGTGTTGTATGGTGAATTTAAGAGCTTGGATTGGAAAAGGTACTAAAAGCATGAATTTAACGCTAAAAGATCTCTAAGACAAAGATTGAAGATTTCAAGGTCTCAAGATTTAAGAAAACCAAGTGGAGAAGGAACAAAGTTGAAAGAACAAGTGCAGAATACCTGTTCGAGGACATTGAGGACAAAGATGACATCGAGGACACATTCGATGACATTGAATTTATAAAGAAAAATTGAGTTGGTCGCTCGACAAATTGAAGACGTTTTTTAATGACTCGAGAACTTGTTCGATGACTCGAAGCCTTGCTCGATGACATCGAAGACCTGCTCGATGACATCGAATTTTCTGAGGAATTTTGACAAAAATCGCTAGACATATTGGGCACCATTTTCGATTACTCAAAGCACTCCTCAATGACATCGAAGATTTTCTCAATGACATCGAGGGTCTCTTCGATGACATCAAATTTATTGAAGAAATTGGAATATCTTGCTGGACTGTTTTGGACACATTATTGATTCCTTGAGCAATGCTCAATGACATCAAAGGCATCTTCGATGACATCGAAGGTTACAAGTTCGGATAAAGATACAAAAGTGCGAAAAAAACACGTATAAAAGACACCTTCATTGAAATTGAAGCCTGCTCGATGTCATTGAACGAATGGCGCTAAGTTACAAAGAGTTACGCATAGTGCATAAATTTGAGACAGTTTCCAGATTTTTCCAAAGAGAAGCTAAAGGAGGTGTTACACAACTATAAATAAGAGTCCCCAGTGCATCCCTGGGCATTATCTAGGATTTGAGAAGTGGAGCAAAAGTATGGAGAGCCATCGCTAAGCGTTCTTCTTCTTCCTTCCTTAGATTTTCATGCTTTCTTCTAGGGTTTTAGTTCCAATCATGACTATGGTTAGCTAAACCTCTTAGCTAGAGGTAAGAGGTGAAGCTTGTAGCATAATGGGATGTTTTCTATTGCTTTGATTGATGTTTTGTTGAACTTTCTTTTATTCTAGTTTGATTCTTAAGGAATACTTTCAGTTTTTAATAGTTTGTTGTGACTCAAATTATAATAGATCTAGGATATCTTTGAGTATGTTCTTTTCATGTGTTGAGATTGTGAAATTAAAAAATCTTGTTGTTCACCATCGTCCCTTGGGCATGGTTGGGTGACGGAATCCCTTCTAATCTTCATGATTCTCTTATGTTTGGTTATGTGATAGGTATATCCTATTGTGAGCCATTGTCTCCAGGGCATGGTTTTGTGATGGAATCACTTCCAATTCTCACAACTCTCATCTATTGAGAATTAGATCAAAGGAAGTTCAGATTTAGTTTTACTGAGATATCTTCCAATTGGACAAGATGGGACTCTGATTCCAGTTGTTCCCTTAAATCAAGCATAGATCTCCCTAATTGCTATAAGTGGATCCTTGGAAACCCTAGTTCCCACCTTTGAATTTCTTAATTTTTTCACTAAATCTCTCACAATTACTCTCTACACTTCCAATTTTAGGTTTTCATCTTCTTCTAGTTCTACTTCTAGTTGCTTCCAGAATACTCACAAGATTAGTTCATGTGGATTCGACCTCGGTCTCATCGAGATTATTACTACATCGCGACCCTACACTTGGGGTTTTGAACAAGTTTTTAGTGCCATTAACGGTTGCGTTTTTCTGAGATTAGTTAGATTTAGAATTAGTTTAAGATTAGGGTTTTTCTATTTTCTATTTTTAGGATTAAGGTTTTTCTGTTTATTTTAAAAACTAACTTTGCTTTCTAATTCTAGGTTTAGAAATTTTCCTAATTTATTTTAGAAACTAACTTTTTTCTCTTTTTATAAACTTTCTATTTTCTGTTTTTAAAAACTAGGTTGCTTTCCTTATTTCATTTTTAGAAACTTTCTTTTTATCTTTTGCTAGATCTTAACATAGAACTTTCTAATTGGGTGACCTTTTTCTGATTCTCTTTCTCTTTCTAATTCTAGATTTTTATTTCCCTTCTTTCCTTTAGGTTTAGGTTAGATTATGAAATTGTGGGCTGAGAATGTTTCATGCCCAAGTGGGTCCATGACAACACTCGACGTGTTTTGAGTGGAGGATTAGTTGAGGGATTATCTATCCATCATAGGATTAGACACCACTCGAGATCCTCAGAGTTAATTGATGTTATGGTTGCAAATTAACCAGTGAATTAGCCGCAACCTCGAGTTGTGGAAGTCCAGGACGAGAATGAGGTGCACCATGCACCCCGCCTCATACTTTACGAGATTACTTACAACCTACAGGGGTGAGCACGCCCTCATGTATGGATTTTTCAGGAAACACAGGAAACATGAATGTCAAGCCTGGAGTGATCCAACTCCTTCCAAAGTTTGTTGGACTTGAATATGAAAGTTTATACCTGCACTTGCAAGAGTTTGATGAGGTTATAGCCACTTTATACTTTCCTACCGTGTCTGAGGACACGGTTAGGCTGAATCTCTTTCCTTTCTCCTTAAAAGAAAAAGCTAAGACATGGTTGCACTCACTACGTCCGTGATCTATTGGCACATGAATGACATGATGAAGGAGTTCATAAAAAATATTCTTTCCATACCTTAAGACGAACACCATCAGGAAGTCAATCATGAACTTCACCCAAAGGGAAGATGAAACATTCTTCCAATGTTGGGAGCGGTTCAAGGATCTCATCAGTTTATGCCTACAACAGAACTTTGAAACATGGTGCATAACAACTTTCTTCCGTGATAGACTGACATCTTCCATGCGCCAATTCATCGAGACGATGTGCAATGGGGAGTTCATGAACAAAAACGTCAATGAGGTGTGGAATTACTTAGGCAAACTTACTGAAACCGCACAATCATGAGACGTCTCCCCAAAATCTAGCACCACATCTAAGCTTACCCAAGCAAGGGAGAGAGGTGGGATATACTTGTTAAAAGACGATGATGATATAAATGCTAAAGTGGCTAGTCTCTCAAGGAAGGTGGAGGCTATGGAACTTAAGAAGGATAAGGCTAAGGAAGTTGTTTGTGGTATCTGTGCTTGCAACATACATACAATTGAAAATTTCCCAACGATACCTACTTTTCAAGAGGCAATAAACGAGCAATCGAATGCCGTGAACAACTATCAAAGACCTTTCAATGGTCCCATCTCTAACACATACAATCCTAGTTGGAGAAATCATCGAACTTTAGTTTTGAGAAATGGACAAACTGCTACTTCTCGAGGAATCCCTAATTAATTATTGAATTAAAGGAAGCCTCAAGAGGATCCGGTCCGGAAACATATTTAAAACCAAGAGCTTATCAATCAAAGTTTATTGCAAACCCGTCAAGACCTTTCAAAGGCCATACAAAGATGTGAGACAAAAAATTCAATTGGGAAAAAGGGATGCTTCCAGCCCAACCTTTCCTCAATCCTAAACTGCAATATGAAATAAGTGATCCAAGCTTTCAAATCACATGGATCAAGCTAAGTCTATCACCACTCTTAGGAGTGGGAAGATATTTGACAAATCTATTCTGGTAAGGGCTGACAAGTCTAAGGGCTTGGAAGTAGGTGAAAATGATAGACCTAGTAACGCTTCACAAGAGTTAGAATTGGAACTCCAAAGCAAGCCGATTGCACCATTCCCCAAACGGTTGATTGAGCCAAAACCTTTCCTTAACTCTCAGGACATTCTAGAGGTGTTGAAATAAGTGAAGGTTAATATTCCTTTACTGGATGCGGCTAAACAAATACCTTTATATGCCAAAATTTTGGAAGACTTATGCGCGACTAAGAGGCGGCAAAGTATTAAAAAGAAAATTTCTCACAGAAAATGAGAGTGCCATCCTAAAGCAAGATGGGCCATAGAAATACAAAGATCCAGGTAGCCCATGCTTGTGTAATTGCGAATTATCGCATTGAGCACACACTTCTTGATTTAGGAGCCAGCGGAAATCTGATCCCATACTTGGTCTACGAACAACTAGTTATAGGTGAATTAAAACCTACCCGAACTACATTACAACTTGCCAATCCCTTAGTTTGTGTACTAAGAGCAATAATCGAGAATGTGTTGGTCCAGGTTGACAAATTCAACAAACCAGTAGATTTTATCGTCTTGGATACTCAACCCATCATAGACATGAGCATTCAAATTCTTGTCATTCTTGGTTGCCCAGTCCTTGCCACATCAAATGCAATCATTAATTGTAAGAATGGAGTTACGAGTTTGTCTTTTGAAAATATGACATTGAAGTTGAATATCTATTTCAATACAGGCAAACAGTTGGAGGGTGATGACGATTCCCACGATGTTAACTTGATTGATTCTTTCGTGAAGGATAGAACTCTGATGACCTTGTCCTCCGACCCTCTAGAGACGTTCCTGGCCCACTTCCATGATTTGGACGATGACATGATTAGGGAGATGGGGACAATGTTGGATACCATGCTGGTACTTGAAGGTAACCGATGGAGGCGACAATTTGAAGAATTACCCTAAACTGATGTAGTACATCTACCGTTTAACCTTAAGGCACCGAAGCTTAACCTAAAACCTTTAAACTCTGATTTAAAATATGTCTATTTAGGTTACGATGAGACATACCTAGTGGTGATTTCTTCTAACCTTAAGCAAGAACAAGAGAGTATGGTTATCTCTATTCTCATTGAGCATAAGAGAGCCCTTGGATTGTCAATTGCAGACTTTAAGGGAATTGACCCTTCGATTTGTACTCACTACATTTATCTAGAGGATAATGCGAAGACCTCCTCCCAGCAACCATAACATAGATTAAATCCAAACATGAAGGAAGTGGTTAGGGCTGAGGTTCTTAAGCTATTGGATATGGGTATCATATAACCTATATCTGATAGTCAATGGGTGAGTCTAACTCAAGAGGTTCATAAGAAGTCTGGAATCACCATCATATCCAATGCCTATAATGAACTCGTGCCAACTAGAGTTACTACTAGTTGGAGAATGTGCATTGACTAAAGGAAGTTGAATACCGTCACGAGGAAGGACCACTTTTCTTTGCTCTTTATTGATCAAATCTTGGAGAGGTTAGCTGGTCATTCCTATTACTATTTTTTTGACGGGTATTCGGGTTACAACCAGATAAAGATAGGCCATGTAGATCAGGAAAGACTACCTTCACATGTCCCTTTGGCAACTTTTATTACCAAAGGATGTCATTTGGACTATGCAATGCCCCTGCCACTTTTTCGCGATGCATGATGAGTATTTTTTCTGACATGGTAGGGCAATATTTAGAGGTCTTCATGAACTACTTCTCGGTCTTTGGTCCATCCTTCAGCGATTGTTTGGAGAATCTTAAATGTGTGTTGAAATGATGTGAGGAAAAGAATTTGGTACTGAATTGGGAGAAGTGTCATTTCATGGTTCATAAGGAGATTGCCTTTGGACATATCATGTCCTCCAAGGGAATTTAGGTAGATAAGGCTAAGATTGATCTTAGCTCAAACTTACCTCCACCCAAGAACATATGAGACATGCGATCCTTTTTAGGACACGCTGGATTCTATAAAAGATTCATAAAGGACTTTAGTCACCTCTCTCGTCCTTTATGCAATCTACTTCAAAAGGATATCCGATACGAGTGGACTGAGCAATGTCAAGAAGCTTTTACTAAGCTCAAGGGCATGTTAACCCCTGCACCTATCAAGCAACCACCCGACTAGAGCCTTCCTTTTGAACTTATGTGTGATGCGTCTAACTATACTCTTAGGGTGGTTTTAAGCCAGAGAAAAGAAAAGAGGCCTTACATTATTCATTATGCAAGTAGAACTCTAAATCCTGCCCAAGTGAACTACTCTACTACGGAAAAGGAACTCTTTAGCCGTAGTGTTTACTTTGGACAAATTTACGTCTTACCTGATCGAATCCAAGATCCTCATTTACACAGATTATGCAGCACTCAAGTATCTTCTTTCTAAGAATGATATTAAGCCCCGCCTGATAAGATGAATTCCCCTACTCTAAGATTTTGATTTGGAAATAAAAGATAAAAAGAGAGTAGAGAACGTAGTGGTTAACCATCTTTCCCACCTTGATCTCTGTAAATTCCTTGAGATGACACATATAAATGATATGTTCCCTGATGAACAGCTGTTTAAAGTTCCCATTCACCTTGGTTTGCAGATATTGTTAATTATCTTGCTAAAGGTTTCATGGCGACACAGTGGACTACGCAAGATAAGAAAAAGTTCTTTACCAAGGTACGTAAATTCTTTTGGAATGATCCATATCTGTTTGTACCAAATCTTAATGAGATGTGTGCTAGACAATGAACACCAAAGTGTTATCTCCTCTTGTCATTCTCAGGCCTGTAGTGGTCACTTTTCTGCTAAAAAGACCACGACCAAAATTCTGCAGTCCGGATTTTATTGCCCCACCATGTTCAAGGATACTCACAAGTTTTGCAAAGCTTGTGAGCATTTTTAGAAATTGGGAGCATTGTCCGGTTGAACAAAGATGCCCTTGAACCCCATTCTAATCATTGAAGAATTTGATTGTTGGGGCATCGATTTCATAGGACCATTATGTAAGTGCTATGTTGTATGTCAAGCACCTTGTATTGTTAAATTTCATAGTAACAAACCACTTTGGAATGATTGACTTGTTCAAAGATGGAAAGTTCACCTTCAAGAGAAGATGTACTAAACTCAAGTCATGAAGATTGTTCAACTTCAAGTGTTGCTTCAAGTCCAAGTGCAACTTCAGATTCAAAGATCAAGTCAAAGTGCATGTTTAAGATCAAGTTCAAGACCAAGTTCAAGTGCTAGTTCAAGTTTATGTGCTAGTTCAAGCTCAAATGCACTACAAGGTCAAGTTCAAGTTAAAGCTACATGTGTACAAGATCAAGCTTCAATAACATCAAGTATAAGATCAATCGGAAGCAACTGAAGCTACAAGTTCAATGTTCAATATTTCAGGTATAAATGACCCTAGAAAAACTTTAGGTTTAGGTCATTCATATTGCATATTTTGTATGGGTTATTGTACTTGTTATAGGCTCTATTTCGACTAGTCCTAATCAATGTTTGACTAGTCCAGGGTCTAGCTCGACCAGTCCAGGGTTTTTCTTGACCAGTCTAGGAATTATTTTAATTTTTCAGATTTTTCTGGTAGGGTCACAACCAGTCGAGTAGGGCTCAACTTGAACTCCAGCAACCTTTTTGGGCCTCACTCAACCAGTCGAGTGCCATACTCGACCAGTAGAGCAGTCCACTCGAACAATCGAGGGTCGGTTTTATCTGATCACGCAAGAATTTTTGAAATATGGTTGCTTCCAGGACTAGTCGAGGCTAACCTTAGACCAGTCGAAGGAACCGTTTTTCAGCCTATAAATAGAGGACTTCTCTCAGCTTTTTTCATTCATTCAAAGCCAAATCAAGCCACCACTTTGAGAGAAAGATCCGCATGATTATCAAGCTATTGTCTGGTAAATTACGACTCTTTTTATAGCTTTTTGATTTCTAATATCTTGAACTCTCTTTGCTTAAATTTGATTTTATAAAAGGGTGTTCTTCTCTACCCCTTTTGAGATCTAAGGAATTAAATCAAAGTAGCCCAAGCTTGGATTAATTTAAAATTCATTTAGACCTAGAACCCTTCTATATGTGTGATTGAACATTGGAAATCTTCATCTTAAAAAAGAAGCAGTCTTCTAGAAAATCTCTATTGTGGTTTTGACTGAGATAGCCAGAAAATCTCAGCGTGGGGTTTTTAATTGTGATAGCTCATTGAAAATACAATTGTAAAGGTTTTAAGGTGAACCTCGGAAAACCTTCTTTCATAGTGAAAGCCAATATCACGTGGGTTGTGATTATTGGGAGTGGAGTAGGCGTGGCTATTTGAGAATAGTTGGTGTACACACCGAACCACTATAATTATTGGAGTTTGGTGGATGATGATGTATGTGATGTATGTGTGATGAATGTTTGTATCTATTTCATGTACATGTGGTGAATGTTGTAATAGCTAGATTTCTTTCTATTGCTTCTTATTTTAGTTTGGGTTTTTAATCCTTATCGAGTTCAAGACATCAGGTTGTCCTACTATAAACTTTGGTTTTTGGTGTAAGGTTGTCCTTTGAGCAACATTTATATCAACTTCTCAATACTATTGCAATTAAGATTGTTATTTGATTCAGCTATTTGCATTTATATTTCGCAATTTATTTTTATTTTCCATAGTCCTATTCAACCACACCCCTCTCCCCTCTAAGGCTGAGAGCTCGCCCTTTTCAAGTGGTATCAAAGCCAAGTAGCTCATTCTCTTAGATTTATTTCCTGACCTTATCGATCTAGAGCTTTCAGTATATCAAAATTTTTATAGCCTTTCTATCACTAGGACACCAATGTTTGATGGCTCTAACTATGCTTATTGGAAAGCCAGAATGAGGATCTTTCTGAGATCCATTGATGAAGGCGTGTAGCAAGCCACAATGATTAGATGGAATCCATTAATGTATAAAGTTCTAGGCAGTGATGGAACTAAGTCCCTTAAAGAAACATCATTTTACACATGTACTACTCTTCAGAAAAATGAGAGCAGTTCTAATGCTAAGGCTTTAATTGCAATCACTTGTGCACTATCACCTGATGAATTCAAAAGAATCATTTCTTGTGATACTATTAAACAAGCCTGGGACATTCTTGAAATGACACATGACGGAACAACTATAGTAAAAAAGTCTAAAGTTTAGATCCTCACCACTAGGTTTGAGAAAATTCATATGGAAGAAAATGAGTCTTTCATGGACTTTTATACGAAACTAAATGACATAGTTAACTCTATTTGAGGTCTTGGAGATGGTATCTTAGAAAGTAAAGTCTATGCAAAAATATTGCGATCACTTCCTAAAAGATTTAATTCCAAGGTGAATGCCATTCAAGAACTTAGAGACATATGTAATTATGTGTGTTTTACTTTCCAAATCGAACCAGCCAACATAAAAGAGGCACTCATTGATGAAAATTGGATAATTGCCATGCAAGGTGAACTGAATCAATTTGTTAGGAATGATGTGTGGTATTTGGTTCCTACACCATCTGATAAACATATAATTGAAACAAAGTGAATTTTTAAAAATAAATCTGATGAGTTAGGGAACATAATCAGAAACAAAGCTAGACTGGTTGTACAAGGGTACCTCAAATAGAAGGAGTCGATTATGATGAAACCTTTGCCCCAGTAGCTAGTCTTAAATCCATCAGATTATTCGTATCCATTGGGTGCTTTAAAAAGTTTAAAATTTATCAAATGGATGTTAAAAGTGCATTCTTAAATGGTGATACACATGAAGAGGTTTATGTTGAACAATTGAAGGGTTTTAAGGACCCTAAACACTCTAATCATGTATATCGCCTTAAAAAGACACTTTATAGTTTGAAACAAGCTCCCAGGGTGAGGTATGAGAAATTGACTAAGTTCTTAGTAAGTCATAATTTTGTTATGGGGAGTGTTGATAAAACTCTTTTTGTTAAAAAAATACAATGAACATATACTAATAGTATAGATATACATTGATGATATTATCTATGGTTCTACTTGCTCTGACCTGCCCATTGAGTTTACAGAATTGATGAATTCCAATTTGAAATGAGTATGGTGAGAGAATTGAACTACTTTCTAGGTTTACAAGTTAAACAGCTAGAAGACGGTATCTTCATTTCTCAAACCAAGTATACCTTAAACCTAGTTAAGAAATTTGGATTTGAAAATGGTAAAAAATTCGATACTCTTATGAGTACGACTCTCAAGCTTTTAAAAGATACAACAGGTAAAAGTATATATCCTCGGTTATATCGTAGTATGATTGGTAGTTTGCTATACTTAACTGCGAGCTGACCTAATATAACATTCAGTGTAGGTATCTGTGCTAGATATCAATTAGATCCTAAGGAATCTCACCTTGTTTCTATCAAGCACATTATTAGATATGTCGTAAGTACAACTAATCTAGGCCTCTGGTATCCACATGATACTAACATTCGATAAGCCGGTTATACGGATGTTGACTGGGCTGGGAACATAAATGATAGAAAATTTACTAGTGGTGGATGTTTTTATGTTAAAAATTGTTTAGTTTCCTGGCATAGCAAGAAACAGAGTTCCATATCATTATCCACAGCTGAGGCTGAATATATTACAACCAGAAATTCTTTTACCCAGCTTGAATGGATGAAAAGAATGCTTAATGATTATGGTATTGCGCAAGATACAATGATATTGTATTACGATAATTCTAGCACAATTAATATATCTAAAAATACCATCCAACATTCCCATATAAAGAATATTGACATTCAGTATCACTATATTCAAAAATTAGAAGAAGATAAAGTCATTTCGTTGGAATACATTCAAACTAAAAATCAGCTTGCTGACATATTTACTAAACCACTTGACAGGAATAGGTTTTCAAAATTGATAATGGATATTGGTATGTGTAATTCTAATTGAGTTTATCATGTTCGCATATTTTATTTTATTTTTTTATTTATGAAAATGATTTTTTTAAAAAAATTGAATAAATATTTGAATTTTTAGTGCTTGCACAACCGTTCGAGCACATACTCGACCAGTCATGGCTCAACGGGTCGGGCATGTACTCGATTGGTCGAGTTGCGTAGTTGGAAGCCTTTATGAGTGAGAAAATCACTTTTTCTATTATTTTCTCTTCTTCCTCATCCAGCCCTCTTCCGACTCATCAAACCCATCTTCGATTAGTGCTTGGTAAGTGCTCCATTTTTTATTTCCTTTCATATTTGGGTTCTTTGATACATACATTGCTAGATTCTTAGGTGATTTAAGCTTTTCTTGTGTTTTCTATGGGTGTCTAGATAAAAAACATGTTGGGTTTGAAATCCTTATTTCCTTTGTTGTATTTCTTTCTCTTAATCTTGCAATAGAAGGACGATCTAAGAAGAAAGCTACTAGAGCTTCCTCTTCTCAATCCACACCTATTAAGGTGCGAACCCTATCTCCTCCCGAAGAATATCCCGAGTATACGTGGGATCTTCGTCATCGCGAGGTTATCGTTGAGCGGTCAGTCAATTCAAATCACCTTGCACAATTTTAGCTCCTTCCCATTCTTACCGTTGTAGGTTGGGAAAACATCTTAAATTGCGACGGACCGGCATACCGCTCCATTGCACAAGGGATGGTTACGTGCATTAGCGATGTATCTCTTGAACATTTAACTTTCTCTATTTGCTTTACAGAAGGTACATTTCAAGTTGATCAATACTTGATTTTATGTTTGCTTGATGTTAATGACAATGATGATAGTATTCCGATACCAACCTTAGCTGAAAAAAATGAATGAATCGGAACGGCAATCGCTAACCCGTAAATTATGTAACATGGACTCGGAATGGAGTGTGGGAAATGCGCTTCAGGCCAATCAAATGTTGCCCAAATATATGGTACTTCATCGCATTTTCATTGCGAATGTCTATCCCCGCTTTGGCAATAAAGCTGAACTGACTTCTTTCATGGTTTGCATTTTGTATTCTATTATGTCGGGTATTCCCATATGTCTTCCATCTTTATTATGTTATATTATCATTCAAATTCGTCTTCATCTGGGCCAAGGATATATTCCTTTTGCCTACTTAGTGACCACCTTAGCTTTGCATTGCAATGTGGTCATGTGTAACATCCTAAATTTTTGCCAATCTGGAATTAGACGTCCTTAGGCAATGGGTCGATCCTAACACCTTATTAACTTATCAAAACTCAATCCAAAAGTCTAAAACGCTTTTGAACCCATTTTCTTCACAAATCCTACCCTTTCACTACCTTGATCTTTCAATTTTGCTAAGTACTTTCACCCTAGATACTATCTTAAACTAGCTAAGTAGTATAACCTGGATCACTTTATATACAAACTACAGAGGACTAAGTACCACCTCAAACAGAAATCTTATAGGACTAAATCCTTTAGAAATGAGACAAAGTAACTAAGTGCTAAACTAGATTAGCTACGAAATCCATTTAATCCACTTTAAATACGATCTGCAAGACTCAAAACTTGTAGAATCATTGACACTAGGTTACACTAAAAACTAGGATCAAACTCATTACCCGACTGCTCTTGAGAGCACGTTGAAACTTCGTATCAGATCTAGATCGCACGTCGGAAGTCCGAATAATACTAAGTTAAGGAATTAGGACCGCTACGTTGGGCTTGACAACCATCTCGGAAATCAAATCCAGACAGTGTCCCACGGCTATTCGCTTGAGTTCGGAGCGTGAGAGGGTGGGAACACTTATTTTCTTTACAAAATAAATATCTCAAATAGTATCTGAGTCTTGTTACTTGTGGGTCAGTATTAAGTAACCTGACCATCAAAATCTGACCCAAATACACCCTCGGATCAGGAAAAATTTCATAAACATATCCATGTACTTAGAATCTCCGATCGAGATCCGCTGACCATTGAACTAAAACTGGTCCGCCACATGCAATCTGGAAACTTGACCAAAACGAAAACTTAACTAAACCTAGATCCAATGTCAATGAGCTTAAGTCCGACCTTTGGCTCAAGGGAGGCCGCCAGAAGTCCTCCGTTGAGCTGAATCAGGGTCGCTTTGGTTATAACCTAAGTATACCTTGACCTTAAGTCTAATTCGGTGACTTTTTAGGCTATATAAGGACCTTAAAACTCTCTCTCATTGCCATATGAATTTGAGAGAAACCCTAGAGAGAGAGGAGAGAAAAGAGAGAGAAAGTGTGGGAGATGTGGGAGAGTCTTCCTGCCCTTCTTCCCTGCTACAATCCATGCTCCACCACTCCATTCTCATCACTTTCTCGGCGATTCCAGCCCCGTGTCTAAGTAAGAAACCCTAACCCTAATCTGTTTTGGGGTTGTATAGGTTGTAGGTTATAAAATAGCTAACCTATTTCATTCTATAGGTTGCTAAACTGCCGAATACGGAAGCTTAGCAAACCTATCGGCTCCGTTATGATTCTACGACAAAAGGTGCAGACTTTAGGTGTATAGGTTATGGTTTTCAATGCTTTCAATATCAGATAATGATAGATTCATGATCTGCATGCAATTGCACATGTGCAAAGTGCTGTCTGTTTTCCGTTTCGATTAAAGATGAAGAATATGAAATTTTACAGACTCTAGGTATTCGTAAAAAATACCGTATACGTATAAATTTTGGAAATGTGTTTGCAATGATTATTTGTTGTATGAATATAATATATATGGATAAAATACTTAGTTGGTGAAAGGACTCACCATAATACATGATTTGCTAATATACACTATGTATGTAGAAATAGTGTATTCTAGAAAGTACCGTATACATATAAATTTTAGAGATGTGTTTACCATGATTATTTACTGTATGAATATATTATATATGCGTAAAATACTTGCTTGGCGAAAGGACTCGCCCTAATACATGTTTTGCTACTACACACTATATATGTTGTAATAGTGTATTCTAAGTGTTTGTGAAAATGCTTGTAAGAGTAAGTGTTTGGATGATGGTGCCTTAGGTAGGTGTTGAGATGGGATTCTCAACTACCTTAGAGACGTGTATGATTTCCTCCATGTGGTTGTTTACTTTAACCACTTACTTATGAAATATATGTGTTTGTATTCTTGTTTATATCGTGCTTTAAAACATGCTTTATAACATGCTTTATTATATGCTTGTTACCTTGCTTGAATGACTTTGTTTATTATGCTTTACTCCACATGCTTTGAATAAGGATTGATTGCGTTTGGGACTATGATTATAGTCCAGACATTCGATACCAGACTTGAGATCGTGGTTGAGATTCATTTCGCTACGAAGGATGTATTTGACGAACTGAGTCGTACTTCGGTGGGCGACAGTGGTTAGGCCACACGAAGTGCTTATGCACTTCATGTTGTTCAGTTGATTGTGCGCTCGAGCTAGTCAGGCTCGTCAAGTAACCTGATATATCTAATGTATGTTCACCATGTTTGGACACTACTGCCTGAACCTAGGGTACTAAACTTACCAGTGAAATCCCGTTAACCATGGTACCCTGATCTGCTAAGACTTATGAGTCGGGCATGGTGGTATGGGACACCGTGGTCGAGCTGTCGGCCTACGCTGGGGCCACGTACCTCCCCGTAGTGACTAGTGAGCAACCAGACTCGTGAGCCGATTATGGTGGTATGGGACACTATATTCGTGCTGTCGGCCTGCATTGATAAGGTGATGGGGGAGCGGTGCAACGAATACGTGTAACAGCCCTGACAGCCCTTTGTAGTGACCTCGAGCATACTCTGAATTTGCAGTGAGGCGACGATTTTTGCCACGGTGTATGGAGTATGAACTAGGCCTGTATCTGTATAGTGATGAACCGTTAAAGAGTTGATGGGGGAGTGGTGTAACCATTATGCGTAACAGCCCTGACAGCCTTTGCAACTACCTAGAAACACATTATCGTATGAGATTTACTAGGACTGACGACCCTAGAATAGATCATGTTTGGGAATAATACAAGGGAGGTACCTTAGTTTCCCAATACTGCTATTTGAAATGGACTAATAACAACTCGATAATCATGCTCATCATGCATTGCATGTGCCTGGTAGATGTGGAGCACTGAGGGATGAACGCATGTCACGAACGTAAGATGGTGTCGCATGGGGGTGGTTTGGCAAGGGCATACATCATGACTGCATTCATACTTACATTAATAAGAGTATTTAGAATTTTTTATTGTACTGCTTTATCATTACTGCTTGACTGAATTGACAACATGTTAACCTATGCTTTATTGTTCCACTTAGTTGATCACTCACTCCCACGTTATGGGACGGTGTTGTACACACCAACCAGACTTGTTTGAGTTTCAGATGATGGCGATGCTAGGAAGCGAAGCCGGACTTTATGAGGATGAGGAGGATTCCTCCTTTATGCTGTTTCAGGCATGTTCCTGTGAGCCGTGTCCTGATCGACGGGGCTTTCTGGGATATTGACTAGAGGACCTTACACATTTGGTATATTTTAGGATTGTAATTCTTTAACCTGGTAATCCTTATCACACTCTGGAGACTCACCACAGTTTATATATTTTATCTATCTATCACAGTCTTCCGCTTGTAAATTTAACTCTCTGGAGTATGATATGCTGTTTTGGCTTAATCTCACTCTTGTTCACTACTCTAATATAGACAACATTCAATCATCATTCATTTTGTTGCATAAGTGATGCGTTGGAACTCGGGAGTTGAGTTTATGCTCGACCCCCGATTTTCAGGGTGTTACATCATGCCACCTGGGGAATCTCCTATTGCTCTTCTTCCTTTCAATAATTATAGTATAAACAAGATGAACTTGAAGCTTAATTCTGGCCAAAGGGATGAGGAAGCGGAGGAAGTTGAAGAAGAAGATGCGTTACCAACTGACACCATGATGGAGGATATATTTGATGACCTAGAATTAGATGATGTTGAGGCTGACCCCGATTATCAGCTACTTAAGTATGATGAGTGCATTCGCTCTTTGGAGGAGAAGGTGGATACACTAAAAATTTCTTAGGATAGTATGCATGAGAGTGAAAAATCATCTATGAAATATATGTGAAAGCACATTCATCGCATTACAAGAGGACTCCATCAGATTGATCCATCTATTCCACCTCCTTCTTCTGGATCAGATTAGTTATCTTATCTTGTCATTCGGGCATGTATATCATTAACTTTATCTTTCACTCTTTAACTAGTTGTGTATGACTTGATGTTAACACTCTGCTTGCTTTAACTTTAACTTTAAATCTTTTTGTACTATTCTCTACTACTATCATAATCACAGCTATGTTTGTTCTCTTTTTATATCTTCCTTTGTCAAGTTGTGACAAAAAGGGAGAGAATTTGGTTGATTTGTGGTTATGAAGGTTTGATTGGTGTATGGTGTAGAGTGGTGCGCATGTGCATTTTTTTTTTTTTTTTTGGAAATATGTATTTATTAATACAGGTACTCTACAAGTCACCAAGCTCAAATTAAGGGGGAGGTTTTTTTTTATTTTTTTAAAGATTGTTATGTTATGAAGTCAAGTTGTGAAGTTTGTGAACCTGTGCATTGTGTATAGGTTGATCTTCTAAGTTGGTTTTGTCATGAATTTGACAAACGGGGAGATTGTAAGTGCTATCTTGTATGTCAACGACCCTGTATTGTCAAATTTCATAGAACAAACCACTTTGGAATGATTGACTTGTTCAAAGATGGAAAGTTCACCTTCAAGAGAAGATGTATTAAACTCAAGTCATGAAGATTGTTCAACTTCAAGTGCCGCTTCAAGTCCAAGTGCAACTTCAATTCAAATATTAAGTCAAAGTGCATGTTTAAGATCAAGTTCAAGACCAAGTTCAAGTGCTACTTCAAGTTTGTGTGCTAGTTCAAGCTCAAATGCACTACATGGTCAAGTTCAAGTTAAAACTTCAAGTGTACAAGATCAAGCTTTAAGAACATCAAGTACAAGATCAATCGGAAGCAACCGAAGCTACAAGTTCAATGTTTAATATTTCAGGTATAAATGACCCTGGAAAGACCTTAGGTTTAGGTCATTCATATTGTATATTTTGTATGGGTTATTGTACTTGTTATAGGCTTTATTTCGACTAGTCCTAGTCAATGTTCGACTAGTCCAAGCTCTGACTCGACTAGTCAAGGATTTTTCTCGACCAGTCCAAAAATTCTTTCAATTTTTAGGAAATTTCTGGTAGGGTCACAACCAGTCGAGTAGGGCTCGACTCGAACTCCAACAAACTTTTTGGGTCCCACTGAACCAGTCGAGTGCCTGCTTGACTGGTCGAGGGTCAGTTTTATCCAATCGCGCTAGAATTTTTGAAATTTAGCTGCTCCTATGACCAGTCGAGACTGACCTTAAACCAGTCGAAGGAACTATTTTTCAGCCCATAAATAGAGGACTTCTCTCAGCTTTTTTTCATTCATTCAAAGACAAATCAAGCCACCACTTTGAGAGAAAGATCCCTGTGATTGTCAAGCTATTGTCTAGTAAATTAAGATTCTTTTTATAGCTTTTTTATTTCTAATTTCTTGATCGCTCTTTGCTTAAATTTAATTTTATAAATGCGTGTTCTTCTCTACCCCTTTTGAGATCTAAGGAATTGAATTAAGGTAGCCCAAGCTTAGATTAATTTAAATTTCATTTAGACCTTGAACCCTTTTATATGTGTGATTTAACATTGGACATCTTCATCTTCAAAAAGAAGTGGTTCTACCATGCTACATTAAAACAGAATCTGTTGATGTTGTTTTTTGGTTTGCCCCCTTTGTGGCCCAAGGGCCTGCACAAGTAAAAAAAAAAAAAGGCGACTCTGGCTTTACCAGGGGACCCTCCGATGCTTAAGTAAAAACCTGGGTTTCAGAATAGATGTTTTTGGGTGAATGTTTTTGCATACCTTTAACCATGAAGGTCTCTCTATTTATAATGGTGTCGTGCCCCGTATGGTTCTCGTAATTAGAGTTGATCTCAATCTCTTGGGTCCGTAATCCCTGATATTCCTGGATTTTCAGAGATTTTATAGCCTTATCTCCCAAAAATCTCAAGTAGAAATCCAGAGTTTTACTAGGTAACTTCCAGATATAGAATGATATAGCTCGGCCGACTCTTAATACGGTCACATCGAGATAAGTTTTACTCCTAATCTCTGCCCACTTTATTGGTCGACTCAATCTTTGACTCGGACTAAAGCTCGGGCGACTCTAGGGTTAACTGATCTTAGGTTATCTTGGGCTTTCCTCTGTGAGGCTTTTGATTGAGCCTTGAGGTGCACTTCCTCCCTTAGAGGCTTCGCTTCATGGCTCCGAACGCTCAGGCTACGGTCGGGCCAGGCACCTCACGATTCGAGCTAAGTCTCTCCATCTAGTGTTCTTATAGACTTTGAGCTTTATCCGGACTCAGCGTCCGACGAGTCCAAGCCATTGCTTCACTGACTCCTATGACCTTTAAGCTGACTCAAGGACTTGTTATATTTTTTCCCCCAACAGTGAGGCCCCCTACTCCATGCATCGCCTCAAGGCATTCAAGGAGTATTTTTTAATTGAGTCAGGTAATATTTAAGCCGAGTTCATGATGAAGTATTTATTGATTGTAGGGCGGTTCGTGCGACTTCTGAGACATATTGTCTTACTTGACCACTCGTCGGTTCATTTTCTGAGGCCGCACGAGTGGAGTGGTCATCGTTTTGGCGCTAGGATGTATGAAGATTTGACACGTGGTAAAGTATCCGGCTGTAACGCATGGGGTGCTACCATGTGTAAAGCTAGGGCGCCCGAGGAGACGCTGCTTTGGTTCCTCATTTAATGTGGAGCCACGTGGTGACCCTATAAAAAAGGGTCGCCCTAAGCATGCTTTCACCATTTCGCACCTCTTTACAATTCTTCTTCATCTCCTCGCTCCCTGTTTGTGGACCCCAATGTAGTAATCCTTTGCTTCGCTTATTTTTGGTACTCTCAAACTTCTCCCAGTGAGCTCCTTCTTCCTCTTTTTTTTTTCTTTTAACAATATTAGGCCTCACAAGCCCTAGGGAGGGAGAATACGGCGGTGAGGGTGAAACGAACAACTTTTGGGCGGCTTCGGAATCACCCTCACTGATGGTGGAGGTTGCTGGATAGGTAGACATCCTATTCCTCCATTCATAGAGGGTAGTGGACCCTCCGGCAGAGAGGCTGGTGGTGTCAATGGAGGCGTTGAACTCACCTCCTGAGCGTACTGTTAAAGGCTCCTCTGGTCATTTTGATCCTGAGGAATGCAGTGAGGAGGAAGTTGAGACCGAAGAATGGGTTAAAGGGCTTATACCTTCGGTGATGATTGCAGATGAGCTGTCTAAAATTCTTCTATACTGACACTTGTTCTTTGAACGTAGACATGTCTGAGGCTCGGCCCACTCTTCGTCCCTCATCTCAGGTCCAACCCCCACCTCACTCGGGCTCCCGGGCCTCAAAAAGGCATAAGACGGTCTCGAAAGGCCCGTCGAGGACCGCCCCTCCTGTTCCCCCAGCTATTATTGAAGTCGAGGAAGGTACGAAGGTGGCGGAAGTGACTGAGGTAGTAGCGACAGAGGTGGTAACGACTAGCTCTGAGTAGCCTCGGGAGGCTCCCGAGCCTAAGTCGGATGAGGCACCTGTTTCTCAGGGGGGAGAGGAGAGGGTGCCGCACAGGGCAGGAGCAGCTGAGGAAGAGAGGATGGCCTTTCGCTAAAAGGTTGAAGAGATCCTTCTATAGGCGAGTCGGCAGATATTCACGGGAGAATTCTTTGGCCGTCTAGAGTCATTTTTCATGGATGAAATGCTCAGTAGGATTGGGATGTTGTTACTCGAGGTAACATCGTCACTTTGCTCAGTTGTTTTTATTTCAGATTTCCCTGTTTTTTTTAAAAAAAGACTTTCATTGTGCAGTTCACCCCTTGCATGCTGAAGGCCTGTGCCAAGGTAATTGCCTGGGCTAGGCGAGCTGGGGACACGGAAGCTAGGCCGTCAGATGCTGAGGCTCAGCGGTCAAAAGTAAAGGCTCGACAATCGTTCCCTAAGTCTCTTGTCGTCTTTATAGAGGGCCAGCTCGAGAAGGTAAAGGCTGCTCTTGAGTCAATCATGACAGAAAGAGACCATGTCACCTCACGATTAGAAGAGGCTAGGTTAAACTTCTAGCAGGCTGCCACAGAACGTGCCTTGGCTTTGAAGAAGCTTCAAGAGCTCACAACGGGGACCAAGACCGCTCTCGTTGCTGTGAAGGTTGAGGTGGTGGAACAGTATCTTTCATCTTTAGCCTATGAGGAAGAGTGAACCCTCATCTATCGAGAGGGTTATGCAGAATGCATCAAGGTGATGAAAGAATCTTTCCCCCATCTAGATCTGTCCGGCTTTGATGAGGGCGAGACAAGGTCTAGTGGCAAGGCCACAGTAGACCCTAAGGCATACACTCATGACGCCTCTGCTACTACTCTTGATGCATCTCCATCAGCCCCTGATGCATCTCCATCACCATCTCTTGGGTTAGCTCTTGGTGCAACGGGCAAGGCCAAACCTTGAAGTTAGTGTGGTGGAGCAAAATTCCTTTCTTCTCCCACATCTACTTCAAGCACTTTAAGCACACCAAGCTTCAGGGCCGAGAAAGTCAACAACGGTGAGCGTCATCCTTTTCTGATATACTAGTGTTGAGCATTTATTATTTTGTCGATATGATACAGTTGTAAACAATGAACCGATAATGTAACAGTTTACTGATTAATGAATATATGTTTTTTGCTACTCAGCATTCTACATTTTTTCATAATTCTTCTAAGTGTTTAAAGTAACCGAGTCGAGTGTAGATTGCCTTTCAACCGAGATAAGGATAGTATATCTTGAGATGCTCAACATTCTAAGAATGAGGCAGGAGCTGCCCTGTTTGGTCTTCTAGTCGGTAGGTACCTGGCCAGACAGTATTTGCGATTATTTAAGGGCCCTCCCAATTAGGCCCCAACGTTCCTGCACCTCTTTCCTTAGTATTCTGAAATGTTCTTCGGAGGACTAAGTCCCCCACTCAGAATCGCCTAACTTTGACTGAGGCGTTGTAGGATCGGGACACCAATTGTTGATAGGCGGCTGTCCGAAGTCTAGCCAACTCTCTGATTTCATCTAGGAGGTCGAGATTGAGAGTCAGCAGCTCCTTGTTGTCTTGCTCATTGAACGAACTTACTCGGGAGTAGGTATGCCAATCTCCAAAGGGACAATTGCTTCCAATTCATATGCTAGTGAGAATGGAGTTTCTCCTGTCGCAGTTCGAGCTGTAGTTCGGTATGCCCAAAGAACTTTAGGAAGCTCTTCAGCTTATGCCCTTTGGCTCGGTCCGGCTTAGTCCGGAGGTACTGCTGTAGTTCGATATGCCCAAAGAACTTTAGGAAGCTCTTCAGCCCATGCCCCTATGACCTTGTTAACGGCTTTGACCTACCTGTTTGCCTGTGGATGATGCGAGGACAAGTAAACATTGCTAATCTCGAGGTTTTGAACAATTTTTGGTACTATTTGTTGTCAAACTGTTTCCTGTTGTCGAAAACAATAGTCCAAGGTATCCCAAACCAACAGATGATGTTTTTCCAAATAAAGTCTGTGATCTTCTACTCGATTATCTTGACCAGGGGCTTGTCTTTAGTCCACTTGGTGAAATAATCGACGGCGATGACAACGAACTTAGTCTGACCCTACCCTAAAGGGAATGGTCTGATGGCGTCAATTCCCCATTGGGCAAAAGGCTAGGGATCGGCCATTGACGTCAACTCTTTAGGCGGCTGTCGAGGAATGGTGGCAAACCTCTAGCATTTATCACAACCCTGAATGAGTTTCTGAGCATCTTGTTGAATGGTCGGCTAGTAATATCCTTATGGAATGACCTTATGAGCCAGGGATAGGCCGCCCGAGTGATTACCACAAATGCCTTCATGAATTTCACGTAAGGCATAGTCAGCTTCACTCGGCCTCAGGCATCGCAAGAGGGGCGCATAGTATCCTTTCTTGTATAGCACTCCGTTGACCATGGTGTAGCGGGCAGCGCGGTTCTTCAGTTGTTGAGCCTCGGCTCAATCTTCGGGGGGTACGCTGGTCTCAAGATATCTGATAATTGGGTCAACCCAAGATGGCTCTGAATTGATGGGGAGCAGGGACGAGGGTTCGGTTCTCTGGACGCTTGGCTCGGCCTCAATAGGAATGGATCTGGGGATGTCGTCTTTGTTGGTTGATGCAAGCTTCACTTGGAGGTCGGCTTTGGCATTCTCGGCCCTCAAGATTCGGGTAACAGAACATTGGTGGAATCCAACGATCATCTTTCTGGCTTTCGTAAGATATGTTTTTAACCTCTCCTTCCTAGCCTGATATATATTGGTTATCTGGTTGGTCGTTTTAACGCTCTTGACGAGCATGTCGTCGATATAGACCTTCATTCTCCATCCTATCAGTCAGGCGAACATTTTATTGACCAACCTTTGATATGTCGCTCCAGCGTTTTTCAATCCGAACAACATCACTCGATAATAATAAAGGCCTTTGTTGGTGACAAAGGGGTTTTTGATTTATCAGACTGATGCATTACAATTTGATTATAACCAGAGTAAGCGTCCATAAAGCTAAGTAATTCATGCCCTGCAGTACTATTAACTAGCTGATCGATCTGAGGATGGGGAAAACTATCTTTAGGGTAGGCTTTATTTAAGTCGTTATAGTCTATACAGACTCGCCACTTCCCATTAGCCTTCTTGACCAACACAACGTTGGCCACCCACTTGGGGTAATATATTTCTTCAATTAAATTGGCTTTAAGGAGCTTTCTAACCTCTTTCTCGATTACGGCGTACCTCTCGGGGCTGAGTGCATGTCGTTTCTGACGGATCGGCTTGTAAGCTGGGTCAATATTAAGGTGGTAAATCATGACTGAAGGGTCAATGCCCCGCATGTCCTCATGAGTCCATGCAAAGGCATCGGCATATCGGCGGAGCAAGGCTACCAGCTTCTCCTTTAATGACATTGCTAAGGACGAGCCAATCTGGATGGTCCTCAAGACATCTGACTCATTCAATGGCACCTAAAGGAGGTCCTCCACAGGTTGGCCGCATCCTAGAGATTAGTCGTGTGAATCCAGGGTCTCGATCATCGTCACTTCCACTGGTGCTCGCAGAGCGGTAACGTAGCATCACCGAGCATTGTGCTAATCTCCTCTTATGACCCTGATGCCACTCTCAGTCAAAAACTTTATAGACATGTGATAGGCGGAGATGATGGCTTGGAGGAGACAAAGGGAAGGTCGACTGAGGATTGCATTATAGAACGAAGACAGATCGACTATCAGAAAGTCGACCATAATAGTAGCTTGATTTGGCGCATCCCCGGTAGTGAGCAGGAGCTGAATTGCTCCTTCTGGAAGAATCTGTCCACCCGAGAATCTGATCAACAGAGTCTTTACAGGCCTCAGAGCTGATTGTTCGGCACCCATCTTCTCGAACACTTGCATAAATAGCACGTCCGCAAATGAGCCTATGTCGATGAGAACCTTAAAGAGTCGGTGGTAGGAGATAGTGATAGTGATGACTAGAGCATCGACGTGTAGGTGATGAATGCCCCTTGCATCTGCCTCAGTGAATGCTACACTGTATTTCTTGATCTTTGTTTTCTTTGGGGGCCGTGCTAAAACCATAACCTCAGACTCAGGTCGAGAAACGTTCCTCACATGATTTTTTTTAAAACATTATTTAAGTCACCTCCACCCAAATGACCACCGATAATAGTTTGGATATCCTCAGTGGGTTGTTTATCATTCGGGCGTTCTTCTGTGGTTTTGGCTCCTAGGTCGACGTGTTCGACGAGGTGACCCTCTTGAATGAGCCTCTCAATCTCCTACTTTAGATTATAATAGTCACTCGTGTTATGTCCATGATTATGATGAAAATGGCAGTACTTACTCTTACTCTGTCAGTTCGGATTACTCCGAAGTTTGTCTGGCCAGTTGACGAATCCTTCGCTCTTGATTTCCATTAGGACCTGCTCTTGCGGCTTGTTGAGCAGAGTGTATGTCAAAAACTTGTGATCAGGTCACTTACCTGACCTACGTTCATAGTGGGACTGGTCATCCTTTCACTTCTTACCATTGGCTGAGTAAACTTCTTTTTTAGCTAGCTCTTTGGCTAGGGTTTTTGCATTTTGAGTGGCCTCGCGTAAGATTCGGGTTTCCTCAGCATCTGCGTCCTTCTCCGACCAGGCCATGAATTCAGCTAGAGTAGTGGGTGGGTTCTTGTCCATGGATGCAAGAAACGGCCTATCTCTGACACCTTGCATAATAGAATTGAGGGTTGTCTCATCCGAATGCATTTGGACTTGGAGCGATTAGAAATTGAAGCGTTTGATATAATCCTTAAGTAGCTCTCCCTCTTTTTGGATTATATTATTCAGGTGCACGAATGACTTCAACTTTTTCTTCCCACCGATGAAATTGGTGAGGAAAGCATCGCCGAGCTCGGTGAATGAGCTAATGGACTTTGGTTTCAACTGCTTGAACCAATGCCGAGTTACATCGGCCAAAGTGAGAGAAAAGGTCCAGCATATCACGGCATCCAAGGAATCATGTAATTCCATATAAGTTCGAAAGGACTCAATGTGCTCGGTCGGATCGGTTTTGCCGGTGAAGGGTGTGATTTGAGGATGGCGAAATCGTTCCGAAAGCCAAGCTTGCATGATCTCGTCTGTGAACAGTGACGCCTTCGCCTCGGGTCTTATCTGACTGGCATAGCGGTTTTGCTTCATATCTGTAATCTCCTCCTGCATTTCCTTCCTTAGGTCTTATAGCTCACCCTTCCAGGGTTCGTCACTATCAGCCGATCTCCTCCTGCTGTGCCTTCTTCTATCTATTTCGTGTCGTAGATCGATGGCAGGCAGCGGGGCAGCCATGTAGATATGGGATGACGCAGGCTCAATTGGACCCTGGTGTTGGCTTTGCTGAGGAACAGTTCATAGAGCGACGAGCTGAGGATGGACGAATTGTCGTGGGGCATTTTGCCTGACTATCTTCCTGTTGAGGAAGTTGCACCTATTGTCGGTGAATCTGTTCCAACATCTGCTTCATGTAGTTCATATCGGTCCTGAATTCTTGGACCTCTTTGTCCAATCGTCCATTCCCTCGATTTCGTTGAGTGTGCCTGGTTGAAACGAAGGTTGCCTGACGGGATGCAGAACCTTGTCAATTATCCAGTTGGTTCTGGGCCCCTTGGGCCTCATTCGTACCAGGCGACCCCTCTGTTGCCAGTGGTCCAGTGATAGGGACCTCGCTGGGTTCATTTTGGACGGTTCTTCTAGTTTTCGCTATTAGAGATTACTCTGCTTAGAGAAAATAACTTTTCGTATCGTTTCCCACAGACGGCGCCAAACTGTTGATGCTATTTTTCGGTTCGCCACATTTGTGGCCCAGGGACCTGCACAAGTAGATAGAAAAAGGTGACTCTAACTTTACCAGGGGACCCTCCGATGCTTACGTTAGAACCTGGGTCTTAGAATAGAGGTTTTTGGGTGAACATTTTTGTATACCTTTTACCATGAAGGTCTCTCTATTTATAATGGTGTCATGCCCCGTATGGTTCCCGTAATTAGAGTTGATCTCAATCTCTTGAGCTCCTTAATCCCTGGTATTCCTAGATTTTTGAAGATTTTATAGCCTTATCTCCCAAAAATCTCGAGTAGAAATCCAGAGTTTTACTAGGTAACTTCCAGATATAGAACGATATAGCTCGACCGACTCATAATACGGTCACGCCAAGACAAGTTTTACTACTAATCTCTGCCCAATTTATTGGCCAACTCAATCTTTGAGTCTAACTAAAGCTCGAGCGGCTCTAGGGCCAATTGATCTTAGGTCGGCTTGGGCTTTCCTCTGTGAAGCTTTTGATTTAGCCTTGAGGTGCACTTCCACCCTTAGAGGATTCACTTAATGGCTCAAGACGCTCAGGATACGGTCGGGCCAAGCACCTCACGATCTGAGCTACGTCTCTCCATCCAGCATTCTTATGGACTTTGGGCTTTATCCGAACTAAGCGTCTGACAAATCCGAGCCATTGCATCACTGACTTTTCTGACCTTTATGCCAACTTAAGGACTTGTTATATTTTTTCCCCCAACAGAATCTACAGATAAGTATTTTGATTTACAGCTTTTAGTTTTTGAGATTGCTAAAAAATTTCTATTGTGGTTTTGACTGAAATAGCCAGAAAATCTCAGCATGGGGTTTTTAATTGTGGTAGCCCATTGAAAACACAATTGTAAAGGTTTTAAGGTGAACCTTGGAAAACCTTCTTTCATAGTGAAAGTCAATATCACGTGGGTTGTGATTATTAGGAGTGGAGTAGGTGTGGCTATTTGAGAACAGTTGGTGTACACACCGAACCACTATAATTCTTAGAGTTTGGTGGATGATGATGTATGTGATGTATGTGTGATGAATGCTTTATCTATTTCACGTACATGTGGTGAATGTTGTAATAGCTAGATTTCTTTCTATTGCTTCTTGTTTTAGTTTGGGTTTTTTTATCCTTGCCAAGTTCATGACATCAGGTTGTCTTACTATAAACTTTGGATTTTGGTGTAAGGTTGTCCTTTGAACAATGTTTGTATTAACTTCTCAATACTATTGCAATTGAGATTGTTATTTAATTCAGTTATCTGCATTTATATTCCACAATCTATTTTTATTTGTCATGGTCCTATTCACTCCCCCCCCCCCCCAACCTCTAGGACTGAGATCTAGCCCTTTTCACATTCCCCTAATCTTTCGGGAATTTATATATTTTGTTCGCCGTAGACTATGTCACAAAATGGGTCGAAGCGATCCCATGCCAGAACAATGTCCATCAAACGGTCATTAAATTATTAAAAGAGAACATCCTTTCTTAGTTCGGAACAACTCGAGCCATCATTAATGGAGGTTCACATTTTTGTAATAGGCCATTTGCAAACTTAATGAAGAAATATGAAATCCCCCACAAAGTGAGCACTCCATACCACCCATAAACAAGTGGGCAAGCTGAGATTTCTAATAAGGAAATTAAACACATCTTGGAAAAGACAATTAACCCTGACCATAAGGATTGGTCAATTCGATTGACCGATGCCTTTTGAGCTTACCATACTGCATTCAAAACCCCTACTGGAATGTCCCCTTTAGACTTGTCTATGGGAAGGCTTGCCACTTGCCAATGGAGTTGGAACATAGAGCCTACTGGGCTATTAAAAATCTAAATTTCAATTTGGACAATGCTGGCTTGCTACCCAAACTTTAGTTGAATGAACTTGAAGAAATTCGGAATGATGCGTATGTGAACTCGAAAATTTACAAAGACAGGATGAAAGTGTTTCATGACTAACACATTCTTCGAAAATCATTCACACCAGGTCAAAAAGTCATCTTGTACAATTCTCGGTTACATCTCTTTCTGGGAAAACTCTGATCTCGTTGGATCGACCCTTTCACTATTACTAATGTGTATTCTTATGGGACCATCGAGATAAAGAATCCAAACAATGGCAATAAATTCAAAGTAAATGGACATCGATTAAAGCCATTTATTGAGAAATTTGATTTAGAGGACATGTCCATACCTCTGACTGATCCTATGTACCAAGATTGATCTCTTAGTCTGATGGAGGTATAGGTAGGTTTATCACTTTCATAGGACTAGGGTAGTATGCTTCTGCTGTTTTAGGATAGTTTGCTTATACTTTGTTGAGTTTTGTTTGGTGCTAACCTATCTTTACACTAAGATTATTGGGAATGCCTCAGAATTACTTCTTCAGGTATTACCTTCCCATCACTTCCCTTTTTCTTTTCGTTGCATCTTTTGCATTGCATGCTTATTCTTTTGCATTGAGAACAATGTAGATTTTTCATTTGGGGATGGGGGATTAGTTAACCTAATCAGTTTTTCTTAGTTTTGAGCAAAATTTTTGAAAATTTTCAATGTTTTAACCTAAAATCTGTTTGGGAAGCGATGAATTATGTACTTAAGAATGCTTTAAGCATGATAAGAAAGAGATTGAATTTTGAATTGCTGGAGTCTAATCATCTAAGTAACTTATCACTTAAGTGCTTGCACTCAATTGATTAAGAGGTAGTTTGAATATCATGTTAATTCAAATTATAAGACACATTACACTCAACCTACCTTCTGTAAGATGCACTAGAATTTCTGATTGTTAGTATGGGAATCATTGATAGATGGCGAAATTCGAGTCTAAAGAATTTTATCGACCTTAAAAGAAGAAAAGAACCAGTTAAAAAATAGGAGATCGACAAAGAGGTAAGGAAAAAGAATGAAAAGAATGAAAATTTTTGAAAAGAATGCAAAAATAGAAAGAATGAACAAAAACTAATCGTCGATGTAAAATAAAAAACTGAAAAAATAAGGAAAAGGGGATAAGTTCAGAATCAGTACTTGAGTTTCAAACTGATCTTGGAGTGATGAGCATAACCAACAGGATGAATTGATAGTATTCGTATGGGAAGTAATTTGACTTTCATTGACCTCATTAAAAAACCTGATATATAAATTATGCCTCGATTTAATAGACAAAGGACTTATTTGATGGGTTGCTTATATGATTGGATTTTAGGTTTTCAAAATCTCACTTTCATATCTTAATTCCACCCATTCATCCTTGAGTCCACAAAAGATTATTTTCTGACAAAGATTTCTGACATTAAGCATTAAGATTTATTTTTTGCATACTTTGCTTGGGAGTAGAAAAATCTGGTTGGGAATTATGGTGAGGGTCAGATATTGCATATTGAACCCCATTTATATCTTGGTTTTACGAACATGATACTGCTTAATGTCCTATTTTACTCATGTTTGTGTTGTAAGGTGAATTTGAGAGCTTGGATTGGAAAAGGTACTAAAAGCATGGATTTGAAGCTTAAAAATCACCAAGACAAAGATTGAAGATTTCAATGACCTAAGATTCAAGAAAACCAACTGGACAAGGAACGAAGCCGAAAGAACAAGTGCAGAATACACATTGACTGTGTCATCGAGCACCATTTAATGACATTACGGACACATTCGATGACATCGAACACAAGTCGATGACATCAAATTTATGTAGAAAAATTGAGTTGGTTGTTGGACAAATTGAAGACGTTTTTCGATGACTCGAGAACTTGTTCGATGACTCAAAGGCTTGGTCGATGACATCAAATACTTGCTCGATGACATCGCATTTTCTAGGGAATTTTGGCAAAACTCATTGGACATATTGGGCACCATTTTCGATTACTTAAAGCACTCCACGATGACATCAAAGATCTTCTCAATGAATTGAGGGTCTCTTCAATGACATCAAATTTATTGAAGAAATTGGAATAACTCTCTAGACTGTTTTGGACACATTATTGATTCCTCAAACAATGCTTGATGACATTGAAGGTAGGTTCAATGACATCGAAGGTTACAGAGTCCAGATAAAGTTATAAAAGTGCAGAAAAAGCATATAGAAAAGACACCTTCGATGACATCTGTTAAGGGTCAAATATTGCATATTATTCCCCATTTATATCTTATTTTTATGAACATGATAATGCTTAATGTTCTTGTAACATCCCAGATTTTTACCAACCTAGACTTAGACGTCCTTAGGCAATGGGTCGATCCTAACACCTGATTAACTTGTCGGAACCCAATCCCATATTTGAAAAATTGCTTGTTAACCCTTTTCCTTCACAAATCCCACCCTTCTTTTTCCTAAGTGCTTTCACCCTAGACACTATCTTAAACTAGCTAAGTATTATAACTTGGATCACCTTATGTACAAACTACAAAGGACTAAGTATCACCTCAGACAGAAATCTTATAGGACTAAATCCTTTAGAAATGAGACAGTAACTAAGTGCTAAACTAGATTAGCTACGAAATTCGTTTGATCCACTTTAAATACGATCTGCAAGACCCAAAACTTGTAGAATCATTGACGCTAGGTTACCCTAAAATCTAGGATCAATCTCATTACCCGGCTGCTCTCGGGAGCACCCGAAACTCCGTATCAAATCTGGACCCCACGTCGGAAGTCTGAATAACACAAAGTTAAGGAATTAGGACCGCCTTGTTGGGTTTGACAACCATCTCGGAAATCAAATTCAAACAGTGTCCCAGCGCTATTCACTTGAGCTCGGAGCGGAGAGTGTGAGAAATGTGAAATTAATTAAAAATTAAATACAAATTTTTAAAATTTGAGACTTGTCGCTTGCAGGTCAGTATTGAGCAACCTGACCATCAGAATCAGGCCAAATTACACCCTCGGATCAGGGATATTTCCCCAAACATATCCATGTACTCGGAATCTCCGATCGAGATCCACTGATTGTTGAACTGAAACTGGTCTGCCACGTGCGATCTGGAAACCCAACTGGAACGAAACCATAGTTGAACCTAGATTCAGTGTTAGTGAGCTTAAGTCTGACCTTTTGCTCAAGGAGGCCCGCCAGAAGTCCTCTGTTAAGCTGGAAAAGGGTCGCTTTGTTTATAACCTAAGTATACCTTGACCATAAGTCTATTTTAGTGAGTTTTTAGGCTATATAAGGCCTTAGAACCCTTTCTCTCACAGCCATACGAATTTGAGAGAAACCCTAGAGAGAGAAGAGAGAAAAGAGAGAGAAAGAGTGAGAGAAGTGGGAGAAGCTCCCTACTACTATCCCCTGCCGCTACACAACCTCCACCACTCCATTCTTATCGCGTTCCCAGTGAATCCGACTTCGTTTCTAGGTAAGAAACCCTAACCCTAATCTATTTTGGAGTCATGAAGGTTGTAGGTTATGAAAAAGCTAACCTATTTCATTCTATAGGTTACCAAACTGCCGAATACGAAAGCTTAGCGAATCCATCGACTCCGTTACGATTCTACGACAAAAGGTGCAGACTTTAGGTGTATAGGTTATGGTTTTCAATGCTTTCAATGTCAGATAATGATAGATTCATGATCTGCATGCAATTGCACATGTATAAAGTGCTGTCTGTTTTCCGTTTCGATTAAAGATGAAGAATATGGAATTTTACATACTCTAGGTATTTGTAGAAAGTACCGTATACGTATAAATTTTGGAAATGTGTTTGCCATGATTATTTGTTGTATGAATATATTATATATGGATAAAATACTTATTTGGCGAAAGGACTTGCCCTAATACATGTTTTGCTAATATACACTATGTATGTTGAAATAATGTATTCTAGAAAGTACCGTATATGTATCAATTTTGGAAATGTATTTGCCATGATTATTTACTATATGAACATATTATATATGCTTAAAATACTTGTTTAGCGAAAGGACTCGCCCTAATATATGTTTTGCTAATATACACTATGTATGTGAAAATAGTGTATTCTAAGTGTTTGTGAAAATGACTGAATGAGTATAGAATTCTCATTCGTGCTCGCCATGACTAATTGTCATGGATATATGATTGTTGTATTGGCGATACCCCTTTGACGAAAGGATTTGCCCTAAATCACGCCACGGCCAATATGTTACAATGTGTGGCCCAAGTATTCGTGAAAATGACTGAATGAATATGGAACTTGGATTCATGCTTGCCATGATTATCCATTGTGGGTGCACGCGTGTTATAATTGGGGCAACTCCCTAGTGAAAGGATTTGGCCTAATGCCTATGTGATCAACATATGTCATGTATGTTGATGTATGTAGTTTAAAGTGTTTGTTGAGATGTCTGAATGAGTAGTAGTTAGTAAATTGTAATGTATAAGGGTGTTGAGATATGATTCTCAACTTCTTTAACTATGTGTATGATTTCTTTAGATATCTGTGTGATTAGGAATTGAATATGCATAAACGCATGCTTATGTTGTACTTCATAACATGCTCAACTGATTGTATGATTCTATCTATGTAATGCATATGTTTAAATTCATGTTTATGTTGTATTCCATAAGTGCCATGAAGGGTGATGGGGGAGTGGTGTAACGAGTGCGTGCAACAGCCCTAGCAGCCCTAAGCGGATGTTATCAGACTTTGATTGTATGATTTGAATCTTGATCCATTACTGCTTTACCTATCTGCAATTGAATGTGATTGGGGCTATTGTATAGTCCAGGCAGTCGGTAATGGGATCGAATTCGTGACTGAGATTCATTTGCCATGTAGGACGTGTTTGACGAACCCGAGTCATGCGTTGCTTATCAGTAATGGTTAAGCCACATGAAGTGCTTATGCACTTCATGTCGTACAGCTCAACGGGCGCTTGTGCTAGTCGAGCTCGTTAAGTAACCCGATCTATCTTATGTATGTTCACCATGTTTGGACGCTACTGCTTGAACCTAATGTACCAAACTTACTAGTGGAAACCCCGTTAACTGTGGTACCTCGATCCGCTAAGACTCATGAGCCGGACATGGTGGTATGGGACACCGTGGTCGAGCTGTCGGCCTACGCTGGGGCCACGTGCCTCCCCGTAGTGACCATTGAGCAACCAGACTCGTGAGCCAAATACGGTGGTATGGGACACTGTATTCGAGCTGTCGACACCTATGGCAAGAGTCGAATACGGTGAGACCTGTATTCATGCTGACGGGCGACGAGCCCTTCGTAGTGTCTTCGAGTATACTGTATAGTCTGTAATTGGTGATGAGCCCTTCGCAGCAACTAGAGCATGAGTTGAGCCAAGTACGGTGAGACCTGTATTCGAGCTGATGGCCAGCGATTGAGCCGAGTACGGTGAGACCTGTATTCGAGCTGACGGCCAACAATTGAGCCGCATACAGTGAGATTTGTATCCATGTTGATGGGTGACGAGCCCTTTGCGATGCCTTCGCGATGCCTCTCGAACCATAATATTGTATGAGATTATCTAGGTTTGACGACCCTATAATGGATCATGTTTTGGAATGATACAAGGGAGGTACCTTAGTTTTCCAATACTACTGTTTGAAATGGACTAATAACAAATTGGTAATCATGCTTATCATGCATTGCATGTGCCTGGTAGATGTGGAGCACTGAGGGATGAACGCATGTCACGAACGTAAGATAGTGTCGCATGAGGGTGGTTTGGCAAGGGCATTCATCATGTCATTTCATACTTGCATTAAATAAGAGTAGGTAGGATTGTTTAATTGTACTGCTTTATCATTACTGCTTGACTGAATTGATAACATGTTAACCTATGCTTTATTGTTCCACTAAGTTGATCACTCACTCCCACGTTACGGGATAGTGTTGTACACACCAACCAGATTTGTTTGAGTTTCAAGTGATGGCGATGCTTATGAAGCAGAGCCGGACTACTACTATGATATTGAGGAAGAGTTCTCCTACATGTAACTCTCTGACAGGTCTATGAAGACCTTATATTGTATTGATGGGGCTATGGTATTTGGAATAGAAGACATTACACTTCCACAACTTGGTATGATTTGAAATTATACTTGTAATTCTTTAACCTGGTAACCTTATCACACTCTGGAGACTCACCACAGTTTATATATTTTATTTATCTATCACAGTCTTCCGCCTGCTATCTCACTTGTCTCTGGAGTATGATATGTTGTTTTGGCTTAATCTCACTCATGTTCACTATACTAATACAGACAACATTCAAATATCATTCATTTTGTTGCATAAGTGATGTGTTGGAACTCGGGAGTTGAGTTTATGCTCAACCCCCGATTTTCAAGGCATTATAGTTCTATTTTACTCATGTTTGTGTTACAAGGTGAATTTAAAAGCTTGGATTGAAAAGGGTGCTAAAAGCATGGATTTGATGCTCAATAATCACCAAGGCAATGGATGGATTTTGGGTGACCAAGATTGAAGAATTCATATGCTAAAGATTGATGAAAATCAAGTGAGGAATGAAGATAATCAAATATTTGAAATGAATAAAAGGAATCCTGAAATCATCCTGAAAAAGAATATTCTGAAACTCTGCATCTTTTTGTGAAATTGCGCAGAGTGAAGTCTATTTTGGGGAACTGCGTAGAGTGAAATCTATTTTAGCAAACTGTGTAAATTTGAGGTGGTTTCTAGAGTTTTTCAACTAGGTGCGAAAGTTAGAGTTCCACAACTATAAATAAGACTCCCAAAGATATTCCTAGCCATCTTCTAGGGTTTAAGGAGTGGAGTAAAAGGGTGGATAAGCTATCATCAAGAGTTTTTTTTTTCTTCTTCCTTAGTTATTTTCATGTTTTCTTATAGGGTTTTAGATCCAATCATATCTATGGTTGCCTAAACCTCTTAGCTAGGGTAAAGACGTGAAGTGTGTAGCATGTCGTGATGTTTCTATTGCTTTAATTCATGTTTATGTTAAACTCCATGGATTCTAATTTGATATTTAAGGAATACTTTCAATCTTTAATGGTTTATTATGACTCGAATTACAGTAGATCTGCAATAGCTTTGAGTATCTTCTTTTCTTGATTTGAGATTGTAAAATTAATAAGTCCTATTGTTCACTATCATCCCTTGGGCATGGTAGGGTGATGGAATCCTTCCTAATCTTCGCAATTCTCCTGCTTTGTGATTATGGGGTTGGTAAATCCTGTTGTTTGCCATTATCTCCTGGTCATGGTTTGGTGATGGAATCCCTGCCAATTATCATCGTTCTCCTTCATTGAGAATTAGGTCAATAGAAGTTTAAATTTGGTTTTATTGATGTATTTTCCAATTGGATATGATACGACTCCAATTCTAATTGTGTTACTTGAATTAAGTAAGAGGGCTCCCTGATCACTACAAGGGTATCCCTGACACCCTAGTCCGCACCTTTGAATTCTTAGTTTTAATCAATTTAATCACAATTACTCTCTCAATCACTTAAGAATTAGTTTTACATCTTCTCCTAGTTTTGATTCTAGTTGCTTTCGGATTACACATGAGATTAGTCCCTATGGATTCGACCTCGGTCTCACTGATATTATTACTGCATCGGAACCCTACACTTGGGGTTGTGAATAAGTTTTTGGCACCGTTGTCGGGGATTGACGATTGCGTTTTCTGGATTTGATTAGTTTTAGAATTAGGTTAAGATTAGGATTTTTCTGCTTTCTATTTTTAGATTAGGGTTTTTTTCAAAATTATTTTAGAAACTAACTTAGCTTTCTAGTTCCAGGTTTAGAAGCTTTCCTTCTGTATTTTTAGAAACTAATTTACTTTCTAATTCTAAGATAAAAACTTTCCTAATTTGTTTTTAGAAACTAATTTTTTATTTTTTAGAAACTTTCCTAATTTGTTTTTAGAAACTAATTTCCTTTCCTTTTTCTATTTTTAAAAATTAACTTACTTTCTATTTTTAGAAACTTTCCTTTTTTTTTTTTTTTTTTAGAAACTATGTTGCTTTCTTAGTTATTTTTTTAGAAACTAATTCACTTTCCATTTTATTCTGCAAGATCCCAAAATAAAAACTTCTAATTTGGTAACTTCATTCCAATTCCCTTTCTTTGTATTTTCATATTTAGAAACTTTCCTAATTTATTTTTAAAAACTAACTTTTCTTTCTATTTCCAGATTTAGAAACTTTCTTAATATTTTTTAGAAACTAATTTTTCTTTCTATTTCTAGATTTAGAAACTTTCCTAATTTATTTTTAAGACTAACTTTTTGTTTTATTTTTAGGTTAGGGTTTTTTCTGATTTATTTTTAAAAAGTAACTGGGTTTTATTGTTTCTAGGATCTTAACATAGAAATCTCCAATCTGGTAACCTCTTTCTAATTTCCTCTCTATTTCTTATTGCTTTAGTTTTCTTTCTTCTTAGGTAAGGTTATATTAGAAACTGAGGGTTATGAGTGTTTCGTGCCCAAGAGGGTCCGTGATAACACTCAACATCTCTTGAGTGAAGGAGGACTAGTTGAAGAATTGCCTATCCATCACAGGATTAGACATCCCTTGAGATCCTCTGAGTCAGTAGAAGTTTTGACTGCAAATTCACCTCAACTTTGAGTTAAGGAAGCTCAGGATGAGAATGAGGTGCATCTTGCACCCCTGCCTTGTACTCTACGAGATTATTTACAACCGGTGGGGGTGATCACACCATCCTGCATGATTTTTTTAAAGAATGCAGGACATATGAATATCAAGCCGGGAGTGATCCAACTCCTTTCAAACTTCCATGGACTTGAATATGAAAATCCATATTTACACTTGAAAGAGTTTGATGAGATAATAGCCACTTTATACTTTCCTAATGTGTCTGACGACACAGTCAAGCAGAAACTCTTTCCCTTCTCCTTAAAAGAAAAGGATAAGATGTGGTTGCACTCCCTATGTCCACGATCGATTGGTAGATGGAACGACATGACAAGGGAGTTTACTAAGAAATTTTTTCCATATCATAAAACAAACACCCTTAGAAAGTCAATCATGAACTTCGTCCAAAATGAAGATGAAACATTCTTCCAATGCTGTGAGCAATTCAAGGATCTTATCAATTCATGCCGACAACATGGTTTTGAAACGTGACACATCACAAATTTCTTCTACAATGGACTGACATCTTCCATGCACAAATTGGTTGAAACAATGTGTGAGGAATTCATGAACAAAGATGTCAATGATGTGTGGGATTATTTAGACAGACTTGCTGAAAACATACAATCATGGGACATCTCTCAAAAACCCACCACTTTTAAGCATACTCAATCAAAAGAAATGGGAAGAATGCATGCTTTAAAAGAAGAAGATGACTCGAGTGTAAGGTTAGCCAATCTCACAAGAAGAGTCGAGGCCATGGAAGTTCAGAAGGATAAGGCAAAGGAAGTAGTTTGCAGTATTTACGCTTGCAATATACATACAACTAAAAATTGTCCAACAATACCTGCTTTCCAAGAAATTCTGAATGAGCAGTCAAATGTTGTGAACAAATACCAAAGACCTTTTAGTGGACCCACCTCAAATACATACAACTCCAGCTAGAGGAATTGACAAACTGCTACTCCTTATGGATTCCTTAACCAATTCGTGAATCAAGGGAACCTTCGAGAGGATCCGGTCTTAAAACACCTTCCAAATTAAGATTTTTTTCAATCAGAGTATATTGCAAGCCATTCAAGACCTTTCAAAGGCCACATAAGGGTGTGAAATAAAAAAATTTGATTGGGGAGAAAGGCCTCTTTCTGGCCCAACCTCTCCCCAACCCTAAACCGCAATATGAAATTAATTACCCAAGCTCTTCAAATCAATATGTGGAACAATCTAAGTCTATTACCACTCTTACGAGTGGTAAAACAATTAATAAATTTATTCTGATAAAGACTAAAAATTCTAAGGACTCGAAAGAAGACACAGATGATAGACCTAGCATTGCCTCACATGGGTTAGAATCGAAAACTCAAAGTAGGCCGATTGCTCGATTCCCTCAGTGGTTGATTACATCAAAACCTCTATCAAACTCTCAGGATATTCCAGAGGTGCTTAAACAAGTGAAGGTCAACATCCCTCTACTGGATGTCGTTAAACAAATCCCTTCCTATGCCAAATTTCTGAAAGATCTATGAACTACCAAGAGATGGAAGACTATTCAACAGAGAATTTTTATGACAGAAAAAGTGGGTGCCATACTTAAGCACAATGTGCCAAAAAAGTACAAAGACCCTAGTAGCCCAACTATCACTTGTGTAATTGGGAACTACTGAATCGAGCACGCACTTCTTGACTTCGGGGTGAGTGTTAATCTAATTCCTTACTCGGTTTATGAACAACTTGGCCTAGGTGAATTAAAACCCACCCGGACCACATTACTACTTGCCGATCGATTAGTTCGTGTACCGAGAGGGATCATTGAGGATGTGTTGCAGGAATGGAGTTATGAGTTTATCTTTCGAAAATATGACATTGGAGCTTAATATCTTTTTCAATATGAGCATACAAGAAGAAGATGATGACGAGGCCTACGACATTAACATGATTTACTAGTTCCTAAAAGATAGAGCGCTTCTGACTCTATACTCCGACCCTCTTGAGACATTTTTGGCCCACTCCCCTTATTTGGATGATGACACGATTAGGGAGATGAATGTCATGCTTGAAACTGCATCGGTACTTGAAGTTAACCGTTGGAGGCCACAATTTGAAGATTTACCCCAAACTGATGTAATGCCTCTACCATCTAGGTTTAAGATACCGAAGCTTGACCTAAAACATTTGCCTACTAATCTTGAACAAGTTTATTTAGGTTAAGAAGAGACATACTCAGTGGTGATTTCATCCCACCTTGAGAAAAAAATAGGAAAGTATGCTCATTTCTACCATGGAAAAAGATAAAGGATTTATTGGGCATATCATCATAGATCTTAATGTCATGAATCAACTCCTTTCAACTAAATGTTTCGACTCTCTTGAAGATTGCTTGGCATACTTTGAAGATTCAAATGATCCCATGATACAAAATATGATGAATGCCTTGTAAGACAATACCTCGATAGTTGATGCTGACCGAGTGAACCCTTATATGAAGAATCTCCTTCCACAGATCCCGAATGTTTACCATCAAAGGAGGAGGAGCTGAAAATTGAACCTAAGTCTGAAACTTTGGAATGTGTTGAGGCTACATCACCTACTGAGATTTTTTTTTTTGAATTTCACTTACTTGTAGTCTCTAATTCACCATATTGCTTTAACTTTGAAAAGTTGTCTATCATAAGTGAATCATATATACTTTAGATACCTCGGGCGATTCATCGATGATTTTTTGTTGAGGCCCATAAATTTTTCTAGAAAAACATGTTCTAGGGCATCTAAGTTTATTGCAAAAAGGGCTTTTAGATGATCTTGTTGATAAACTTACTGAAGAATTTATCATGATACTAGCTGGAGGAAGAACCTTGCGGCATGACTGAGTAGCTTTCTGTTGAGGGTCAAATATTGCATATTAGACCCCATTTATTACTTGGTTTTATGAACATGATAATGCTTAATGTTATATTTTAATCATGTTTGTGTTGCAAGGTGAATTTAAGAGCTTGGATTGAAAAGGATGCTAAAAGCAGGGATTTAACGCTTAAGAATCACCAAGCCAATGATTGGATCTTAGACGACCAAGAATGAAGAATTCACATGCCAAAGATCCAAGAAAACCAAGTCAAGAATGAAGAGAATTGAAGTTTTAAAGTAAATTTATGTGGTCCTTGACTAGTCTTGGCTACTGTTCGACTAGTCCTGGCTTCTGCTTGACTAGTCCTGGCTCCTACTCGACTAGCCCAGCTCCTGCTCGACTAGTCCTCTCTCCAGCTCGAATAGTCGAGGATTCCTTGACTCGAACTCCTATGACAAAATCATCGAAAATTAGGTCATCCTTGACCAGTTGAAGGTGACCCTCGACCAGTCAAGGGTTACGCAAATTTTGCACTTGCTGCATAAATTTGAGGTAGATTCCCAAAATTTCCAACTCGGTGCGAAAGGAGGTGATACACAACTATAAATAGGAGTGCCCAGGGCATCCCTAGGCCTTTTCTAGGGTTTGAGGAGTGGAGTAAAAGCATGGAATAGCCGTCGCCAAGAGTTTTTCTTCCCTTAGTTATTTTTATGCTTTTCTTAAGAGTTCTTAGTTCAATCATGTCTATGGTTGGCTAAACCTCTTAGCTAGGAATAAGAGGTGAAGCTTGTAGTGTGATTAGGGTGTTTTCTGTCTTGATTCATGTTTTATTGAACTCTCTTGGATTCTAGTTTGATTATGAAGGAATATTTTTAGTTTTCAATGGTTTATTGTGACAAATTACAATAGATCTGCGATAGCTTAAGATATCTTCTTTTTCTAAAATTGAGATTGTAAAATTAGGAGATCCTGTTGTTCACCACCATCCCTTGGGCATGGTAGGATGATGGAATCCTTCTTAACCTTCACAATTCTCTTATGATTGGTTGTGTGATTGGTAAATCCTGTTGTGTGCCTTATCTCCTGGGCATGGTTAGGTGATGGAATCACTTCCAAATCCTCACAACTCTCATCCATTGATGATTAGATCCATGAGAAGTTCAGAGATCTGACAAATCTCTTCGTCCTTAAATCAAGCAAGGTAGCATCCTGAGAACCTACAAGTGGATCCTTGGAAACCCTAGTTTCCCACCTTTGAATTATTAAGTTTTTTCATTAAATATCTCATAATTACTCTCTATACTTCCAGATTTAGGTTTACATCTTCTAGTTCTAGTTCTATTTGCTTTTAGAAGACACACAAGTTCAGTCCTTGTGAATTCGACCTCGATCTTATCGAGATTATTACTACATCGCGACCCTACACTTCGGGTTGTGAAAAAGTTTTTGGCGCCATTGCCGAGGATTGACGGTTGCATTTTTCTGAGATTAGCTAGTTTTGGAATTAGTTTAAGATTAGGGATTTTCTATTTTCTATTTTTAGGATTAGATTTTTCTGAATTATTTTAGAAACTAACTTACCTTCTAATTATAGGTTTAGAAACTTTCATTTTCTGTTTTTCGAAACTAACTTTTTCTCCTTTTTAGAAACTTTCTATTTCTATTTTTAGAAACTGACTTATTTTATTTTGTTTTGGAGGATAAGAATTTAGGAACTTCTAATTTGGTAACTCCCTTCTAATTCTTTCTCTTTCTATTTCTAGATTTCTTATTGCTGTAGGATTTTTCTTTCACTTTTTTTTTAATGATTAGATTCAGAGTTAGGGTTTTACCATGCAAGAATGGGTACATCAGTATGCTGAGATGGATAAGAGATATCGGGAAGGGATGTATGATGATTATGATAGGAAACATCCTATGTCTCTAAATTTTTCTAAAACCATCATCGAGAACCGAACGGAATACATTGCTCCACCGGTTAAGAAATCCTTATGCGATCATATGCAGGAGAATAATTACACCCCACAGATTAAGAAAATAGCACGTGAGTGTTGGGGTTATCATAATTATGGCAATGAGAACTATTATCACCCATCAGATAAGAAGAAAAAAATGTGTGATTATATTATGGGTGATAATATGTATCAATAACCATCAGATTCTCCCACCTATGACCTGTATGACTATAATTAATGGAAACATCAACGTTGGGAAGATGAACCAACAATACATCATAGTGATAATTCTCTTAGGTCCTCTACCTTTGAAACCCAATCATAAACGATCCAAGATAAATCACATCAGGGTTACACAAATAATTTTGTTGGCATCAGAAGAACGATAGAAGCGCTTAAATCACGCCTCGATAAGCTCGAAGAGGCTAGTTCACCCTAGCCTCAACCCAATCCAATTCTTCATTCCCAATTCCCTACTTATGACCAGTGAAAACATCAAAATTGGGAAGTTGAATCAACAATGCACCATAATTATAATTCTCTTCGGTCATATACCTCTGAGATGCAACAAGAAACAATCTAAGAGAATTCACTTCAAATTTCATACAAACTCTAGAGCTCAGACAACAAAATACACTCCAAAGACTTCAAGAACTTATAAAAGATATACAATAGTGGAGTCACGTGATGCGATTATGGAGAATACTGAAATTGAGAATGAAGAGTTGGATTGTGTTAATGAGCATACGATACAATTCTCCAAAGAGTCAATCTCGATGATAGTCTAAAGGAAGGATTAAGAGACGTGGGTGTCTTTCAAATATCATGATAATGACACACTTCATTCACATGACACACTTAGTTTCAATGATGAGGGAGAGGTTAGTTTATTTGAACTTCAAACCAATTTAGGAGTAGAATGTGAGAAAAATGATCCCATCCTAAGTGTGTACTACACTCAATTGAAAAATGATGAGTATTTGGATGACGATCATGAACGTGCAGCCCAAATTCCCCTGGAATCAATCTCAAGTTTGGTCCAGGTCAGTGATCAAGAAGTACATGAAGTGATCAATCATAAGGATTTACTTCACTCATCTGACATGTCTGATTTAAATGTAGAGGATGAGCCTTTTCAAATGACCCTTCTAACTTTTATGAGACATGTTTAGACCACTCCCCTAAATTAAATGATGATATTATTTGGGAGATGGACGAGTTGCTCGATATGACTCTGGAAGTTGAAACCATCTAGTTAAGGCCACCATCTGAGTTATTAATCCTTGACAATACAATGCCTTACTGAGTATTACCAATGAACATATTCTTCACATCAATTCTTCGCTTGTTGATTTTTAATCCGTCTGTGTAGGGCAAGAGCAAGAGAGCATGCGTCCATCCACTTCCAAAGATGATGGAATCCTTGGGCAGATCAAACAAACTTTAATATGAAAAATGAGTCACTCTCAGCTGAATTTCCCAAATCTTTGAATGATTGCTTGACACACTTTATAGATTCAAACGATTGTATGATAAAAAAAATAGTGGATGCCTCGCAAGAGAATACCTCAGTGGTTATCACGGACCAAGAGAACCCTTATTCTGAAGCCCCTCATTTCCCAGATCCTGAATATTTACCATTAAAAGAGGAAGAGCTGAAAATTGAGCCAGAGTCTGAAACTTTGGAATGTGTCGAGACTACATGACTTTCTAAGAATTTTTCCGAATTTCATCTATGTGTAGTCTCTAATTCACCATGGGATCCTAACTCCGAAACTTTCTTTGTCACAGGTGAATCATATATACTTTGGACACCTCAGGAGATTAAAAGGAAAGTTGATGCTGAGGTACATAAGTTTCTCTGGAAAGTCATGCTCCAGGACATCCAAACCTATTACAAAAAGGGCTTTTGGATGATCTTGTTGAGAAACTTACTGAGAAATTTATCAAGATATTAGTCGGAAGAGGAACTTTATGGCATGACTGAGTAGTTTTTCCCTTTCTTTCTTAGTTTAGGATTAGTTTATTGCCTTCATGGAATTTAGGATAGTTTGCTTTCAGTTGTTTTAGGATAGTTTGCTTATCATCAGTTTGAGTCTTTTGTGCTAAGCCATTTTTCACAATGAGATATTGAACAAGCTTCAAAATTCCTTCTTCAGGTACTAACTTTCCACCACTTCTCATTTACTTTCATTGTCTCATGTGCATTGCATGTTTATATCTTTTACATTGAGGACAATGTAGATTTTAGGTTGGGGGGGATTAGGCAGACTAATCAGTGTTTTCTTAGTCTTTGAGTAAAATTTGTAAAAAAAATTCTAAAAATTTTATAAATTCAAGTGATTTTGAAGTCCATCCATGATTTAGAAGTATAAGATATTTAATGTTGATGCTTTATGTCTCTTGGATTTTAGTCACTTGGGAGATCTCAAAATTAAGTCATTGATCCTTGATTATAAGTTTTAAACATTGATTGAGTCATGATTTCACATGTCACATCTAGCTTTCACATTAAAGCTTCAGTCAACAAACATAGTGATTATTAAGCATGGAAGGAACCAACCTAGGGAATTTGTCCATCATGTTCAATAAGAAGAATTGAAAAGAAAGAAAAATAAATAAATACCCAGCTAAAAAAAATAGTTGTCGTCGAAATTGGTTACCTATTGAAGATCTTTAAAAAGGTTGATATAGCGTGAATGTCATCAATGAAAAAATCAAAAGCTGGAAGAATGAAAAGATGAACTGTAAGACAAGTTTTAGTTTAGGTTTTGGTTGTCCTGAATGCTCTTTTGATTATCAATGATATCATGAAAATTAAGAATTGAACCTTTGATTGTGATAAGTCCAGATTTCACTATGAACTCGATGTTTAGAATTGTTCTAATTTGTGGATTAATAATTTGAACTAGATTGTGAAATTTACTGAGTGTTAGAGCTGAGGAGAAGTTGATGCTCAACATTAATGTATCTTAGAATTCTATTATTTAGATTGTTTTTAAAAACCACTTGAGCGTATAGAAATTGTCATGTGGTTCTCAAAATATTTTTTGCATACTTTGCTCGGGACTAACAAAATGTTGGTTGGGGAATGTGTTGACGATCAAATATTGCACTTAAACCCCATTTATTACTTGGTTTTATAAACATGATAATGCTTTATGTTCTATTTTAATCAAGTTTGTATTGCAAGGTGAATTCAAGAGCTTGGATTGAAAAGGATGCTAAGAGCAGGGAATTAACGCTTAAGAATCACCAAGACAAGGATTGGATCTTAGACGACCAAGAATGAAGAATTCACATGCCAAAGATCTAAGAAAACCAAGTCAAGAATGAAGAGAATTGAAGTTTTGAAGTAAGTTTCTATGATCCTCGACTAGTCCTGGCTACTGTTCTACTAGTCCTGACTTTCGCTCCACTAGTCCTATCTCCTACTCGACTAATCATGGCTCCTGTTCGACTAGTCCTTGTTTCCGCTCGACTAGTCCTCTCTCTAGCTCGAAGAGTTTAGGATTCCTTGACTCAAACTCCAGTGATAAAATCATCGAAAATCAAATCATCCTTGACCAGTCGAGGATGGCCCACGACCAGTGGAGGGTTACACGAATTTTGTGCTTACTACGTAAATTTGAGGCAGATTCCAGAAAATTCTAACTTGGTGCGAAAGAAGGTGATGCACAACTATAAATAGGAGTGTTCAGGGCATCCCTAGGTCTTTTCTAGGGTTTGACGAGTGGAGCAAAAGTGTGGAGACATCGTTGTCAAGTGTTTTTCTTCCCTTTCTTTAATTGGTTTCATGCTTTTCTTAAGAGTTCTTAGTTCAATCATGTCTATGGTTGGCTAAACCTCTTAGCTAGGGCTAAGAGGTGAAGCTTGTAGTGTGATTGGGATGTTTACTTAATCTTGATTCATGTTTTATTGAACTCTCTTGGGTTCTAGTTTGATTATGAAGGAATATTTTTAGTTTTGAATGGTTTGTTGTGACAAATTACAATAGATCTGCGATAGCTTGAGATATCTTCTTTTTCTTTGAGATTGTGAAATTAGGAGATCCCGCTGTTCAACATCGTCCCTTGGGCAGGATGGTGGAATCCTTCCTGACCTTCACAATTCTCTTATGATTGGTTGTGTGATTGGTAGATCCTGTTGTTTGCCTTGTCTCCTGAGCATGGTTAGGTGATGGAATCACTTCTAAATACTCACAAATCTCATCCATTGATGATTAGATCCATGAGAAGTTCAGAGATCAGACAAATCTCTTCATCCTTGAATCAAGCAAGGTAGCATCCTGCGAACCTACAAGTGGATCCTTGGAATTCCTAGTTTCCCACCTTTGAATTTATTAAGTTTTTTTCATTAAATCTCTCACAATTACTCTCTTTACTTCCAGATTTAGGTTTACATCTTCTTCTAGCTCTAGTTCCAGTTGCTTTCAAAAGACACACAAGTTCAGTCCCTGTGGATTCGACCTCGGTCGTACTGAAGTTATTACTACATCGCGACCCTACACTTAGTGTTGTGAATACTTTCTCCCGCTTTCCTAGTTTAGGATTATTACTTTCATATACTTTAGGATTAGGATAGTTTGCTTTTCGCTGTTTAGGATAGTTTGCTTTTCGTTGTTTAGGATAGTTTACTTTCTGTTAGTTTAAATTCTTGTGCTAACCCATCTTCACATTGAGATCCTTATGAAAAAGCCCCAAAATTCCTTCTTCAAGTACTACCTTTCCCTCACTTCTCATTTATTTTCATCACCTCATTTGCATTGAATGCTTATCTTTTTTCTATTGAGGACAATATAGATTTTAGGTTGGGGGTGTGGATTAGGCAGGCTAATTAGTTGTTTTCTTAGTCTTTGGGCGAAATTGTAAAAAATTGAGAATTTTTTTTCAAAATTTTGCAAATTTAAGCAATCTTGAAGTTAATCCATGAATTAGAATTGCAAGATACTTAATATTGATGCCTTATGTCTCTTAAATTTTAGTCGCTTGGGAGATCTCAAAAATAAGTTAAGTCATTGATCCTCGATTCGAAGTTTTAAACATTTATTGAGTCATGATTTCACATGTCACATCCAGCTTACATATTAAAGTGTCAGTTTGGCATTGAATTGTTAACTTGATGATTATTAAGCATAGAAGGAACTAACCTGGGGATTTGTCCATCATGTTCAATGAGAAGAATTGAAAAGAAAGAAAAAGAAAATACCTAACTAAAAAAATAGTTGTCGTCGAAAAGGGCTACCTATTAAAGATCTTTAAAAAAGGTTGACATAGCGTGAAAGCCATTGATGGAGAAATCAAAAGCTGGAGGAATAAAAGAACGAACTAAAAGATAAACTGTAAGGCAAGTTTCAGTTTAGGTTTTTGTTGTCCTGCATACTCTTTTAATTATCAATGTTATCACGAAAGTGATGAATTGAACCTTTGATTTTGATAATTCTAGACTTCATTATACACTCATGGAACTCAATGTTTGGAATTGTTCTATTTAGTGGATTAATCCTTTGAACTTGATTATGAAACTTACCGAGTGCTAGAGTTTAGGAGAAGGTAATGTGCAACATTGATGTATTTTAGAATTCTATTATTTGGATTATTTTTTTTAAACCACTTAAGCTTATAGAAAATATCCCATAGTTTTCAAAATATTTTTCGCATACTTTGCCCGAGATTAGCAAAATGCTGGTTGGGGATTGTGTTGAGGGTGGAATATTGCATATTATCCCCCATTTATATCTTGGTTTTATGAACATGATAATGCTTAATGTTTTATTTTACTCATGTTTGTGTTGCAAGGTGAATTTAAGAGCTTGGATTAAAAAGGGTGCTAAAAGCATAGAGTTGATGCTCAAGAATCACCAAGGCAAGCGATGGATCTTAGGTGACCAAGATTGAAGAATTCACATGTTAAATATCCAAGAAAACCAAGTGAGGAATGAATAAAATCAAAGAATTGAAGTGAAGAAAAGGAATCCTGAAATCATCCTGAAAAAGCATATTCTGAAACTCTGGGTCATTTTGTGAAATTGGACAGAGTGAAGTCTATTTTAGGAAACTGCATAAATTTGAGGCAGTTTCTAGAGTTTTCAAACTAAGTACAAAAGTTGGAGTTTCAAAACTATAAATAAGACTCCTTAGGATGTTCCCAGGCATCTTCTAAAGTCTAAGGAGTAGAGCAAAAGGGTGGAGAAGCCATCGCTTGGATTTTTTCTTCTTCCTTGGTTGTTTTCATGCTTTCCTGTAAGATTTTAGATCCAATCATATTTATGGTTGGCTAAACCTCTTAGCTAAGGCTAAAAGGTGAAGCTTGTAGCATGATGTGATGTTTCTATTGCTTTTATTCATGTTTATGTTGAACTCTATGGATTCTAATTTGACATTTAAGGAATACTTCCAGTTTTTAATGGTTTATTGTGACTCAAATTACAGTAAATCTGTGATAGTTTTGAGTATCTTCTTTTTTGGATTTGAGATTGTGAAATTAGTAAGTCCTGTTGTTCGCCATCGTCCCTTGGGCATGGTAGGGTGATGGATCCTTCCAAATCTTCACAATTCTCCTGCTTTGATTATGGGATTTGTAAATCTTGTTGTTTCCCATTGTCTCCTGGGCATGGTTTAGTGATGGAATCCATGTCAATTATCATAGTTCTCCTTCATTAAAAATTAGGTCAATGGAAGTTCATATTTCATTTTGTTGATGTATTTTCTAATTGGATAGGATAGGACTCCGATTCTAATTGTGTTACTTAAATCAAGCAAGAGGGCTCCCTGATCACTACAAGTGGATCCTTGACACCCTAGTTCCCACATTTGAATTCTTAGTTTTAATCACTTTAATCACAATTACTCTCTCAATCACTTCAGAATTAGTTTTACATCTTCTCCTAGTTTTAATTTTAGTTTCTTTCAGATTACACACGAGATTAGTCCCTGTGGATTTAACCTTGGTCTCACCGAGATTATTACTGGAACACGACCTTACACTTGGGGTTGTGAACAACATCAAAGCCTATTCGATGTCATCGAACGAATCGTGTTAAGTTATGCAAAGTTACGTGGAGTGTGTAAATTTGAGGCAGTTTCTGGATTTTTTCAAAAGGGTACCAAAGGAGGTGTTGCACAAGTATAAATAGGAGTCCGCAAGGCATCCCTAGGCATTATCTAGGGTTCGAGGAGTGAAGAAAAAATGTGGAGAGCCATCTCCAAGCGTTCTTCTTCTTTCTTCCTTAGTTTTTCATGCTTTCTTTTAGGTTTTTAGTTCCAATCATGACTATGGTTAGCTAAACCTCTTAGTTAGGGCTAAGAGGTGCTGGTAATGTAATGAGATGTTTTCTATTACTTTGATTCTTAAGGAATACTTTCAGTTTTTAATGGTTTGTTATGACTCAAATTACAATAGATCTGTGATGGCTTTGAGTATGTTCTTTTCATGTATTGAGATTGGGAAATTAGGAAATTCCGTTGTTCACCATCGTCCCTTGGGCATGGTTAGGTGACGGAATCCCTTCTAATCTTTATGATTCTCTTATGTTTGGTAATGAGATTGGTATATCCTATTGTGAGTCATTATCTCTTGGGCATGGTTTTGTAATGGAATCATTTCCAATTCTCACAACTCTCATCCATTGAGAATTAGATCAAAGGAAGTTCAGATTTGGTTTTACTGAGATATCTTCTAATTGGACAAGATGGGACTCTAATTCCAGTTGTTCCCTTTAATCAAGTGTAGATCTCCCTGATTGCTATAGGTGTATCCTTGGAAACCCTAGTTCCCACCTTTGAATTTCTTAAAATTTTCATTAAATCTCTCACAATTACTCTTTACACTTCCAGATTTAGGTTTTCATCTTCTTCTAGTTCTTCTTCTAGTTGCGTTCAGAATACTCACGCGATAAGTCCCTATGGATTCGACCTCAGTCTCACTAAGATTATTACTACATCGCGACCCTACAGTTGGTGTTTTGAACACACAACAACAGAACTTCATCTATAAGATCCTCCTCCATGCGGAGGGATAAAAGTGCGCCAAGATAGAAGCAACCCCATTATATGCTCCCTAGTATGTTGTAAAGCGTTAAGATGCGGTTCAATGCTAGAGAGCTTGTTTTCACACTGTCAAAGACGAGCTTCAATATTCGATTGTCAATCAAGGAGAAGACGAATTGGGTCATTTTGGTGAAGAAGGCACCTCGTACTGATTGACAGAGGACTTGGTGCAGGCAGTGGAGTACGACACGAATCCCAGCCAGTGGTCATGGGAGTATCTTGAGCTTCATCGTCGCTCCTGTATTCCTGATTTTCCTCAAGTGTATTTGCAAACACATTTAGTTGAATTAAAGTTTCTTTGGTGAAACACATGGCAGGATACACCGTATCATGAGTAAGTGGCAACCCAAGAAATTTTAAGGGTTTGCAGATGACACTAGGGAAAGGAAGGCTAGTGCAATGATTGCCCTTGACTACTTGGATCAATTGTTTTAGAATAAGACTGGGCAGACAGATATCAATCCCCTGAAGGATGTCATATAGGATATTCAGAACAAAACGAGATATCATATCTCTGGAAACTTCGCATGGGTATGCATTTATACTCAAAATGTTATGCGTCACTTTCATGGTTGAGTCCTAATGAGATAAATGGAGGAAGTTTTGTTTATTTCAGGGAATTGTGGAGCCATCATACAAAGCTCGAGTTACTTCTCCCCAGACTCCCAAATGAATCAAAGGATGATCAGTCGGGGGAGTGTGTGTGACTCTGAGATGCAATAGTTGGCTTAGTATTGCAGGAGTAATCTCCTTGTCTTTGTTCATGTAGTTAAGGCTGATTGATGGAGGATCATCCTCTGTGTCATGACAGGAGTTTAAAAATTGATGAATGAGATCATATTAGATCTCTCCTCCAAAATACAACGGGTTATCCCACCTAATTGATCCTAAGTGAAGATTAATCCCATATTGTTTAATAAGGAGGGATCTGATCACCCTGTGATGGACAACTATGCTTGACATAGCCATTTCGATCGTATTTGAATATGAGAGATTATTTCTTCTGGACGAATTTTCTCCTCTCGCAGGAGCCTTACCCTTGTCTTTAACCATTGTTGTGATCATATATCAGAAATATTAATGGGAGGGTTAATAGTATGCATATGAAGTTTCATATATCTCAGATATACCAGGAAGAGCAAATGAAATATTTCAGAAGAACTAAGTTATGCATATGTTTCAAGAAACAAATGCATTCGATTTGGGATATTATCTTATTCAAATATAACAGAGACAGAGTTCATTAAGAACAATAATCATATTGTTAATACTGAGTTCATTTACATCCTCGAATATCCCTTGATTCTAAGATAGATTATTTAGAACACAGAAATTGACAAAGTTCTAATGTCCAAGCCGGATGTCAAATTTGGCAGCACTTCGACTTTGTTTCGGTCATCTCCATAGGAGGAAAGTCGTGTTGATTAACTCCTTCCCTTTTTGAGCTTGTCCTTGGAGAATAAAGGTCAAATTGGATGAACTGGACGATTTCGACAGCATCTCGACCCCTTTTAGAATTGGTCACATAGTGGCCTGGTTGTGCAACCCGTGCTACCAGTTTGCCTGTTGTGCGGTCTGCGCAACCAATTAGCGAGTTGCTCGACTCGTGCAACTCGTCCTTTCCTTTATTCCTCACCTTCAATCTTCTTTTAGGGCTCTTCTCTTCTTCCAGAATTCTTCTCTCTCTCAAATGAGAGAGGGAGAGGGGTATTTATAGGCCTCCACAAGTGCTAACCCTCGATCTTCATGCCATGAGGCCCACTTTGCATCAAATCTGACCGTTCATCCCGATCCCCCTATGTTCTTGATTGCGCTACCCGAGCAATAGAAAAGCTGGTTGTGCGATCCGGCAACGTGCAATCAATTGTGCGATCCGCGCAAAGATGACATTTGTCACTAACTCTTTAACCTATTTGCGCCATTTGCGCAAATATTTCAATTAGTTGTGCGGTCCATGCAACCACTACTGATTGCGCTACCCGCACAACTGCCAACCAAAGCATTGAGTTCTTTCTCATTTCTTCACTCCATGTTTGATTTCTGATCCCCAGTCTTTCTTCATATATCTCCTAATCTTCAATCTTTCTTCATTATTTTTATGCTCCAATAGATGCCCCCTTGATATATTCTTTGTTCCCCTTAAATAAAAAAATCAGGATCAATCTTCATAAATTTTTAAATTTTCTTAACTCGTTACGCGACCCGCGCAATGGGCGTCCGAGTACCATACACGACCCGATTTTCTATAAATAGTCGGGCATTTCTCATTTCTTCACTTCTTCACTCTGCAGCAGCGAAACTCTGTCTCTCTGTTTTCACCCCGTGCAACCAGCATTTGTTGCGCTACCCATGCAACGAATTTTCGTGCGCACAAGGACCTTTAGTCGTTGCGCCGCCTGCGCAACTTAGATCCCATTGGGTGACCCTCGCAACCATCACTTTGGCTATCTTTCCAGACTTACCAAAATTTTTAGATTTCTCCATCATGGCCCGTACCAAAAGAACTTATGTTCTTGTCAATCCTTCCTCCGATCAACCTTCCCACCAGCAATTGCCAAACTCTGAACCCTTCTGAGTTGTGGCATCCCAAGCAATATAATCTCCATCTCCAGTTCAATCCTCGCGCAAGCGATTTAAAACAACTGCTACGTGCCCTACTTACATAAAAGAACCGGTGCTCCCCAACTTCGACTTCACTCAACGCATCGAGACACTACCATCTCCCATCCATAGAGCCATCACAATGGGCGATCTTAAAATACCCCCAAAACATGGTCGTGAATTTGACTGGGAAGAATGGTTGAAGAGGATGACACATCACCAGACGATCAGCCAAAAGCCGCCTGATAGAGAAGATACTCCTCCCCCCTTTAGACCAAAGAAGACTCGTAGAAATAAGGCTGAGGAGTTTCAAGAGAAGATTAAAGAACATAATAGGAAGAAACTCCATAATTCCTGGGAATCGATCCACGCTGTTTAGGGTGTCATAAAATTTGATAACCCCTATAAGTAGGGCTTCATAGTAATTATAGTCAGTATCCACCGCCATCACTCCATGCTGATCTGCGAACCCAAGGATCATCTAACCGCGGAAAGATTGGCCTACACAGAGTCATGGTCATTTAGGGAACCAAGACTATTAGAAGGTATCCTACAGCCGCCGAAACCAAGAGAGTAAATTGGCGGTATCCATTCCATGATTTTCCTCGTTCCTTCCTATGACCTTAATAGTTTATATCTAACCTGCTTTTATGAAACGCTCAAGCAACGTTTCAGCTATCGCTACCTCATCTGGAGCCCAGAGGAATTTAGAACAAGAGGTCTTCTGACTCCTCACAATTACTATTCTGAATGGGCTACCGCAGTTCTGGTGAAACATGTTGGGACTTTGTCGAAGATTAATATTTTCACTGCAATTGAAGCAACGTCACATCCCTTTTACAAGAATCTTCTATGTTGAAGGCTTTCCTTAATTACTGGTCCCCTTCCACCAATTCTTTCCATCTCCCTGAAGGTGAAATGAGCGTCACGCTTTGGGATATTCACAGGATTACCGGTTTACCGATAACTGAAAATTTCTTTGACGAATTTGTCCCTACCAATGAGGAACTTACCTTCATCTCTTCACCTAACCACATCCCTTCTATCTCATAATCAACCACCAAACTTTTCAGGGAAATGTCGAAATTTCCTAACATCCATAAGATTCATCCCATGCAATGGCTGGCTCACTTCAGCAGAGCTCTTAAGTAATTTCCTTCCTCTTTAATTAAATCCTTTATTACACCTTGATATATAATCTCAATTTCATTTACTTATTATTTTTCTTTTTTCCTTCTAAGTTTAATTGCAATCACTCATGAGAGCTTGAATGTCTTCAGAAGGGTATAAAAGATCTTAATAAGTATTCTCTTTATGGGGAGCTCGCAGCATTCATTGCTTATTGGCTAAGCGTGGTGATCTTCCCAAGCTCTAAATCAGCAGATGTCATTCCCCCTTCATTGTTTGTTGTAGTGGGTGCTATGGCTGAGGGAGTCAAGTATTCTCTTGCTCCTCTGATTCTTTGCTCAATCTACAAGAGCCTTGGAGAAATTGCATGCCACGTAAAAATCCCTTCTATCGGTTCCGCTTCAACTTACATGTCGTGGCATTACTTTCTTGGTTGGCTTAGTGTCTACTCCCCCTGGACTTTCGAAGTACCGGAAATGGCTTACATCCACCCTTCCCAAGTCCCTCTCTACTTTTTTCAAAAGAGATCTATGGCAAAGAGATCTTACGATTGGGCAAAAGATACCATTTCCTCTGATGCCAAGATAAACTACTTCCATTTCAACCTACATCATTACATTGTAGATACGGAGAAATCAGACACAGAATTGCTCTCTTCAGTAGAAAGGGGATTTTTTCTTTCAATTAGATCATGCAGTCATCCGTTGAGTGAAGGGACCGAATTTTAATGAAAACTGTATTATCCTAGCCGTTATGTCCGTCAATTCAGCTTTGATTAGGCAATGCTACTGCCTGAAGATTATGCGCTGGTTACTCAAAGAATGCGGAGCTACAACACTGGCCCATTTAATTGGGTAATGGTTTGGAAGCAATTATTGGGTCGGGCTAATTCTTCCTTCATTATTCAAGACTGCGATTGCACTCCTAGGGCATCATACAACCATATGAGATGGTGGGTGCACCAATCATACTTGGTTAGAAACGGTTTACCAGTGACTAGGCCCCTATGGCTTCCACCTCCCGGGCTCAAGGGTCGCACCATTGAAGCGGGAGTCTGTTTCATCGTAGAGACTAGTCGTGCTCCTTCTATTAGTCATAACTGTGTCAAGATATCCATGGATGAACCCATTCATGAGGTGAAGCCTGATAACACTCTTGAAGGACGGATAACGTACGGTGATGTTTGTGAATTTGAACAAATTCCTCCCCATCATCCACGAAGAGAAGAGGTTACAGAAGACGCTCCTCCTCAGCCGGAGAATATCACCAATCCTCAAAATCAGCCATCTTCTTCTACTTATCGTCAGCAACAGCTGACTTCTTCTCCCATTTTTAGGACTATTCACCTCAACAACAGCTAACTTCTTCTCCCGTCTCTAGGACTGTTCGACATCTACAACAACTAACTTCTTCTCCGATGATGAGGTCTCACACACGTGCCCAGGCTTCTCCCCAAGAAGGGACCACTACTGCTGCTTCTCCAATTTTGGCTACCACAGATACTCAACTAGAGAGTCATCAGTCTCTTCCTTCCAAATGAAAACAAGTTGTTGCTGAAGAGTCCAGTGAAGGAGATTTGGATGGTGAAAGTTTACCTTCTTCGTCTGGACGGACTATTTCCGATGAAAACGAGACAGAGGGAGAAAATCAAGATGATGATTACAATGAGGGGGAAATCAATTTCAGCGGTAAAGATGATATAATTGCAGAAGATGTTCCTGCTAATGAGGGGCATATCCTCCCTATTGCAGAGGAAGAAGAAGAAGAACCCTTGGACTACGGAGAATATGACTATTCCCCATGTAAGAAAATCTTACTGTTGTTGTTTACTTTTATTCTTTCCTCCTTTCTTGTCTTACACATTCTATTTCAGGCGATCATCCTACTAACATGGAGGCAGATAATACTTCTCCTTTGGATTTACCCCCCATTGTGCCAACAGCCTCATCGAGATTCTCCATACATCCGCGAGCTGTGGCACGCAAAATTGCTTTCCCAGTGGAGCCAACTGATTTACCTACTCCAACCACTATAGATTCGAGTACAGAGGCCAGAGCGCATTCTTTCACTAACATGTTAGAGGTTGTTCCTTCTATGGTTCAGGAGATTCCTCCTCCCATTAGTCATACTTTTGCGGCAGGTATATATATTGGTTTCTTTACCAAAAGCTGTATATCTTCTAACTTTCTATCACTATTTCTTAATTCTTTCCTTCATTATATTATAGGAGCCCCTCCTTGCAGTGGACCGGCAAGTTTTGAGTCTGTGGTTACTGCATCTGAACTGTCATCCTTCTTGAAGGTCCCCCCGCCCACAAGATGCTTTTGATGAAGAATTCTTTGTCAGTGATAGTTCACATCTTCAAAGACCCTGAGCAATGGCTAGATCTGCACATTGCTATTGAAATTCTAGAAAGTTCTGCAAGAATGGCGAAGATCAACATCTCCACTCTGCGTGGTTCCCTTCTCAAGCTCCATGATTCAATAATCTCTTTGGCTTTAGGGGAGAATGTTACAATTGCTCCTGAAATCTTAGAATATGGAAAGCAGCCGACTCTGTCCAAAGAAAAGGCTTCTCTTATTGCTTTCGCTATTTCTGAATTCAACCAGGAACAATTAGTTCTTCAAGAATAGCTAAAGACTTATACTGATGACAGAGTGGTTATTTGAGACCGTATCACCGCTCTGAAAGAGGAGATCTCGCAGCTAGAGTTGAAGGATCACGAGAAGTAATCATCCATAAAGGAGATTGAAGAAAAGATACATGTCAATATTCGATCTACTAATGCTGAGAAGTCCGAGCTCAAGAGCAAAGAGATGATTGTATAATTGGAAGATAAATTGTCTGGTATTCCTGATCAAGCAAAGATCATTCTCAAGGAAAAGTCAAAACATGCTGCAGCTCAGATGCAATTAAAGGAGGACTTACAAAAATATATGGGGATAGTAGGAATTGTAGAAGAAGTTAAAGCATGTAATTTCTTTTGTGTATGTGCTTTTTAAACAACTAATTTCTTTTGACTCTCAATAAATGAATTCATGATAATATTTTGAGATATTTTATTCTTCTATGCATTTCTTCATCATAGATCATTTCAAACATATTTATCTATGCATTAATCTTGATATAATATTTGATGAGGAATTAACTATAAAACTCCAACATTTTATGCTTGTTAGTGCGGGATTTTCTATATGATTTTTTTTTTACGGTGCTAAGTTTCAATTTAGTCAGTTACACACAGTTTAAGCTCTTGAGTAGTGGAGCCCACAATTTTTTAGACTCTTGAGTAGTGGAGTCGGGTCTCACGTGATGGTCTCTGTAACTCTTAGGAGTTCACTGGACTTCTCACAGCCTGGTGAGTTCACAAACAGCGATCCATTAGAGGAGCCCAGTGAAGCTATTGGGGTTGTGAACTCTGTTAGAATTACGCGCAGGGTTGGCCGCAGTAAATCTCTAGAGTTCATAGGGCTCACAAGGCGACCTTTGGGGTACCAAATCTAGGGCTGTCAGTCCATCAATGAGTAGGTTTAAGCCCTTCCTCATGAGTTAAACCAAAGATCTAGGGGGTCTTACGCATGGTTGGCCTATTTATGGACATGGCCAAAGAGCTCACACTGCGGCCCGCGTTTTCTTTGTCTGCAAGATTGAGCCCATTCACGGGAGGGCATTTTCCTCTGTTCCCCATGACGCTACCGAAAAGCTATACAGACAGCATTGGTCTCACGGGTGACTAGTCATTGAGGACTTTTTGGGCTTTTAGGCTTTTAGTCGCTAGCTCCATCAGCTATCCGTATGGGTATGTATATGATGGCCTTCATGGGATTTTTAGGCCACTGACTTCTCATTACTACCCGAATGGCGAAAGTGATAGGCCTTACGCATAGCTGGCCCTTTTAGGGCTTGGCTAGGCTTCTTAAAAGATAATAGTAGGTGGCCATCGTTGTCGCGAGGATGATAGACATCTCTGCCTGAGATTTATACGTCACCACTTCTGTTAATATCTTCAATGATAATCATATGTATTATTCATAATATATCAGCTTGGTGACGATACCAATTTCAATAGAATTTTGTAGAGTTCACTTGATGATGATGATGGTCACTTTCTTTTCACAATACTTGTCGGTATATAGTCTTGATATGCTCACAAATTTCTTCTTTATTCATTCATCTGACAATACATAGACGTGGTCTTGTTTATTCTTGCCCCCTTTTGATACAGAATCATTATACTAATAATATTCTGGATCAAAATCAGTAAAGTCTTTAGGGACGATATCTGTTGATGAAGCGAGCATTGATCGGTATACTGATACCTTGTCCATCTTGATCCACAACTCTGTATGCTCCATTAGAGTACACTTCTTTTATTATATACGGCCTGTCCCATTTAGGATTGAATTTGCCCCCTGTGCGATGGGTGACCACTATAGGTCTTTTCAATCATCAGTACCATATCCCCTTTTTTTAAAAGAGCGATATTTGACTTGTTTATCGAAGGCGGCTGATATCCTTGGTTGATATGATTACAACCGCTGCTAGGCTGCCAGGCATTTCTCATCGAGCAAGTCAAGTTCTTTCAGCCTTATTTTTACATTCTCATCATCTGTTATAGACTGATGTGTTGCCACTCTGAGTGACGCTACTTGTATTTTAATCGAGATTACTGCTTCTACACCATAAACTAGCGAATACAGTGTTACTTTTGTTGTTGTCCGGCGAGTAGTTCTATATGCCCACAATGCTTCTTGTAACTTCTCATCCCAATCATGCTTGTTTCCTGTCACTGTTTTCTTCAGTATGTTGACTATCATTTTATTAAATCCCTCTGCTAATCCATTGGCTGGTGGATAGTAAGGTGTTAAAAATGAATGATGAATGCTAAATTTTTAACATAGTTTTTCCGTGCCTCTGTTTTTGAAGGGAGCACCATTATCTGTGATAACTTTTTTTTAAACATTGCATAATGCAACTGCTTCTGTCCACTTGGCTCTTCCTCTGTTCCCAGGTTTATCCCTCACAAACTGTCTATCGTCGGCTACCTTCTGTCTTCCATCTGCTTCGGAGCCATTTCAGGATGCTTGACTGTTTTAGGATTGTCTTCCCATAACTGTTCAGCTATAACCATATTCATCGATGACTTTGCTCCCAATCCTTGAAATCTTCTTCACTTTTCCTGACCGACCCTAATAGGAATTTGAATTCCTCTCCCATGATTTAAGCCAGTGGGTTATTCATAATCAAAACCCATGTTCTTCATGATCTTCTTACTTGCTGGACTATATTTTTTGAGGTCTTGCGGTGTCAGCCTACCACGACACGCGTTATTCTTAGTCTCTTCTTCTACCTTTGCTTCCACTGAGGCATAAAATTCTATCGACTCCTGGTATTTTGCGCTAGCCTTGACATGAAATCTTTTTGGAGCAGTCGAAAATGGCTTGTGCCTTTCGACATATGGCAATGGCACAGTATAATTGGATTGCAAAATTTGCAATTGTTCAGGCGATAATAGGGCTAGTGGCGGTTGCCCTGGTTGTCTCAGATGTTTCAGCACAAAATAGAATTTCGTCCTTGCTTCTGCAGTCCTGGATAATTCTGCATTTTTTGTTTCTTCTTTAATCACATTTACTTAATTATCCTTTAAGATTTTGCTTTCATCATTCTTTCCTTCTTTTTCAGCGAACCCTTTATAATAACTGACATCCGCAAAGAAGGACACGGCCTCTGTATATGGTTTAGCATCGGCCGTTATTTTATACTGTATTCCACCTTTACAGTATTTGAAGCATTGATGTAGATTGGAGGGTACGATGCTATACTAATGTATCCATGGCCTTCCTAGGAGAAGATTATATGTCGTCACCACATTTATAATGTGGCACACGACATCAGTTGTAACGCCCCGGATTTTTGCCAACCTGGGATTAGATGTCCTTAGGCAATGGGTCAATCCTAACACAGGTTTGACTTCTTAAACGCTCAATTAAAGTCTCAAATCGCTCCTTAAACCATTTCCTTCACAAATCTCATCCTTCATCACCTTGATCTTCCAATTTTTCTAAGAACTTTCACCCTAGACACTATCTTAAACTAGCTAAGTAGTATAACTTGGATCACTTTATATACAAACTCCAAAGGCCTGAGTACCACCTCGACCAGAATTCACTTAGGACTAAATCCTTTAGAAATGAGACAAAGTAACTAAGTGCGAAACTAGATTAGCTACGAAATCCGTTCGAATCGCTTTAAATACGTTCTGCAAGGCCCAAAACTTGTATAATCATTGACGCTAGGTTACCCCAAAATCTAGGATCAATCTCATTTCCCGGCTGCTCTCGGGAATGAAACGAAACTTCGTATTAGGTCTAGACCGCACATCGGAAGTCCGATTAACGCAAAGTTAAGGACTTAGGATCGCCTCATTGGGCTTAACAATCATCTCAAAAATCAGCTCCATCCGATGTTCCACGGCCATTCGTTTCGATTCGGAGCGAGGGAGTGTGAAAAACACTATTCCCATGCCAAAATAAATATCTGGAATAGTGATCTGGCATCATTCGTTGACGCGTCAGTATTAAGCAACCTGACCGTCAGAATCAGACCAAATTACACCCTCGGTTTAAGAAAATTTTCAGGAACATTTACATGTACTTAGAAATTCTGATCGTGGCCCACTGACCGTCAAACTGAAAGTGGTCCGCCACGTGCGATCTGGGAATCCGATCGAGTCGAAAACATAATCCCACATAGATCCATAGGTGGTGAGCTTAAGTCTGACGTTTGGCTCAAGGAGGGCCACCAGAACCTCTCTTTTGAGCTGGAAAAGTGACGAATATCCTATATTAGCAGTAACCCTTGAACCTGAGTCTATTTCGGGGAATTTTGAGACTATATAAGGACCTTAAACCCTCTCTCATGGCAGCCATACGAATTTGGATTTGAGGGAGAGAAAAGAGAGAGAAAGTGTGGGAGATCTGGGAGAAACTCCCTGCTGCTGTTCCCAGCTGCTATCGGTGCTTAAACCACCTCATTCTTGCCGCTTTCCCGGCGATTCCGGCGTCATTTCTAGGTAATAAACCCTAACCCTAACCTGTTTGGGGGATTAGACAGTTGTAGGTTAGGAAATAGCTAACCTATTTCATTCTCTAGGTTGCCAAACTCCCGTATACGGAAGCTTAGCGAACCTATCGACTCCGTTACGATTCTACGGCACGAGGTGAGGACTTTAAGTGTATAAGTTACGGTTTTCAACGCTTTCAATGTCAGATAATGGTAGATTCATGATCTGCATGCAATTGCACATGTACAAAGTGCTTTCCGTTTCCTGTTTCGTTTAACGTTGTAAAATATGGATTTTCACATACTCTAGGTATACGTAGAAATACCGTATACGTATTTTTTTTGGGAAAATGTTTAACATGTTTATTTAATGTATGAATATATAGTATATGAATAAAATACTAGTTTGACGAAAGGAATCGCCAAAATACATGTTCACTTGTAAATGCGACGTATGTTGAAATTGTGTATGTTAGAAATACCGTATACGTATTTCGTTTGGAATAATGTTTGACATATTTATTTAATATATGATTATACAATATATGAATAAAATACTAGCTTGGCGAAAGAAATTGCCGAGATCTATGTTCACTTGAAAACACTATGTATGTTGAAATTGCGTATACTAGAAATACCGCTTCTGTACAAATTTTGGAAATGTGTTTGCCATGATTATGTGTCGTATGATTATATGACATATGGATAAATTACTTATTTGGCGAAAAGAATCGCCGTAATACATGTTTGTTTGTATACACTATGTATGTTGAAAATGCATATTCTAGAAAATACTGTATATGTATAAATTTTGGAGAATTAGTTATCATGATTATTTGCTGTAGTAATATATTATACATGGATAAAATACTCACTTGGCTAAAGGATAGCCCTAATACATGTTTTGCTAACATACACCATGTATGTTGTAATAGTGTATTCTAAGTGTTGTGAAAATGACTGAATGAGTATAGAATTCTCATTCGTGCTCATATGACTAATTGTCATGGATAATTGATTGTTGTATTGGCAATACCCCTTTGACGAAAGGATTTACCTAAATCACGCCACGGCCAATACACACTATATATGCTAAAATGTGTGGCCCAAGTGTTTGTGGAAATGACCAATGAATATGGAATTTGGTTTCTCATTGCCATGACTATCCGTCATGGGTGTATGCGTGTTATGATTGGGGTAACTCCCTAGTGAAAGGATTTGGCCTTATACCTCTGTGATCAACATATGTCATGTATGTTGATTCCTCGTATTTTAAAGTGTTTGTTGAAATGTCCGAATGAGTAGTAGTTAGTAAATTGTAATGTTTAAGGGTGTTGAGATATGATTCTCAACTCCTTTAACTATGTGTATGATTTCCTTGAATAGCTATGTGATTAGGAATTGAATATATACAAACTCATGCTTGTGTTGTTCTTTACAACATGCTTTATATCATGCTCTATAATATGCTTATAACATGCCTACTAGCATGTTTGAATTACTTTATTTATCATGCTTGAATTACTTTGTCTATCATGCTTTACTCCACATGCTAAGGATGACAAGTGATTGTGCTTAGGGCTATGATTATAGTCCAGACAATCGGTACTAGAATTGAATTCGTGGCTGTGATTCATTTGCCACGTGAGATGTGTTCGACGAACTCGAGTCGTACTTCGGTTGGCGATAGTGGTTGGCCACGCGAAGTGCTTATGCACTTCATGTCGTTTAAATTGTTGTGCGCTCGGGCTAGCTGAGCTCGTCAGGCAACCCGATCTGTCTTTTGTATGTTCACCATGTTTGGTCACTAATGCTTGAACCTAGGGTACCAAACTTACCAGTGAAAACCCTTTTAACCATGGTACCTCGATCCGCTAAGACTCATGAGCCGGGCATGGTGGTATGGGACACCGTGGTCGAGCCGTGTCGGCCTACGCCAGACTACGTGCCTCCCGTAGTGACCAAAGGAGCAACTTAACTCGTGAGCCGATTATGGTGGTATGGGACACTATATTCGCGCTGTCGGCCTACATTGATAAGGTGATGGGGGAGTGGTGCAACCTTTGTGCGTAATGTTCCACTGCGACCCTCGTAGTGACCGCGAGCATATTCTCGAAGTTGCGGCGTGCCTTAGGGTTCACCGCGATATATAGAGTATGAACTAGGCCTGTTTACGTATAGTCGTATAATGATGAATCGTTTAAGGGGTGATGGGGAGTGGTGCAACCTTTGTGCGTAATGACCACGGCGACCTCTGCGGCAAGACCTAGAAAATACACCATCGTCGATATTAACTAGGGTGACGACCCTAGAATGGATCATGTTTGGGAATGATACAGGGGAGGTACCTTAGTTTCCCAATCCTGCTGTTTGAAATGGACTAATTAAAAACTCGGTAATCATGCTCATCATGCATCGCATGTGCCTGGAAGATGTGGAGCACTGTGGGATGTAAGCATGCGCGAACGTGAGATGGTGTCGCATGAGGGAGTATGTCGGTGAGGGCATCCATCATACCTGCATTCATACTTGCATTAATCAGAGTAACTAGGAGTGCTTGATTTACTGCTTTATCATTACTGCTTGACTGCATCGATAACATGTTAACTTATGCCTTATTGTTCCACTGAGTTAGCTACTCACTCCCACGTTACGGGACAGTGTTGTACACACCAAACAGATTTGTTGAATTTCAGATGATGGCGATGCTTATGAAGCAGAGCCGGACTACTTCTATGGTGATGAGGAGGAGTTCTCCTATCTGTATCCCTCTGACAGGTCTATGAAGACCTGGTATTGTACTGACGGGGTTATGGTATTTGGGATAGGAGACATTACACGTCATCACATTAGGTATATTTTAGAACTGTCCTTGTAATTATTTAACCTGGTAATGTTATCACACTCTGGAGACTCATCATAGTTTATATATTTTATCTATCTATCATAGTCTTCCGCTTGCAAAATTAACTGTCTCTGGAGTATGATATGCTGTTTTGGCTTAATCTCACTCATGTTCAATGCACGAATACAGTCAACATTCAATCATCATTCATTTTGTTGCATAAGTGATGTTCTGGAACTCGGGAGTTGAGTTTATGCTCGACCCCCGATTTTCAGGGCGTTACATCAGTGGTCAGTTCTCCTATGTCTAGTGTTACTGTAATTTTACCAAGGGCACGTTGCCCATCTTGATTGAAGCCTTGTATCATCATTCCACTAGGGCGTAGGTCAGAACGACGATGACCTACTTTACTCAACATCGAGAGTGGTAAGAGGTTCACCTCCGACCCATTATCTATCATAACCCGCTTAACCTTCTTTCCACGAATATGGCCTTCTATCATTAGCAGCCTATTATGCATTGTCTCGCAAATCAAATCATCATTGGAGAAGGAAACGACTGGTAAGCAGTTTTCTTACTCATCGTGCTCTTCACAATCTAGTTCTGTTAATAAAGTTTCTCTGACATCGTGATTGGACAATGCTTGGACTAAGCTCTGCCGAAATTTCTCTGACAACTTAAGCGCATCATAGACGCTTAATTGAGCCAGTATGCCCTTCAAATGACTCAATACATCATAGGTCACCTTCGCCATCTTGTTCTTCTTTTCTTTTTCATCATCATCGTTCTGCCTTTTAATCCCTTCTTTCTGCTTCACAGGGCTTGTTATCTTCTTCCCCGATCATAATGTAACCACTGCTACCTTCTTTGTCACCTTACGGTCCTCTTTCTCTTTCACTTCTCGAGCCTTTTCCGGGATTGTAAGCATATTCACTGTCGCCATTGTTCCCCTTTCTTTTTCTTTGCTAATTACTATTTCGCCCATGTCTATCATTCATTGTATTATACATTTCAATGTATAACAATTCTCCGTTAGATGCCCTACCAGGCGATAATAGTGGCAAAAATCTCTCTCTCTCTCTCTCTTATTCTTGTCATATCTTCAGGGCGTTTGGGTTCTGGTAATTCTATTGTACTGGCTTTTAGCAATTGGTTCATCCTAGGAACAACATCTTCTCTATCGAAAGCGAACCCCTCGTGAGAATTGAGCATCCTGGGCCTTTTTCCACTGTATTTGATTCTTGGTTGATTCGATTCTTCTTTCCATTCCGGCCTCTTTTCCCTTGAGTCCCTTGTATCTTTGCTTCTCTTGTCACGATCGACGGTATTTACAGCCATCCTGTTAAGTGCCCTCCTAGCTGTCTCACTGTGAAATGCTGACATTTTTCGAGTCATCAGCTTTAGAGCATGAGCCTTAGTAGCCAGGTCATGGAAAGTTCTGATATCAGCACTGGTGAGTCCAAACGTGATTCTCGTTTCCATGGAGTGTAGACACATTTTGACATGTTCCTTTTCTTTTGACAGCTGCCTACATGAAGCTCCCAATGTCTTCCATCTATTTATAAACTTTTCTACCAGTTCTCCTCTCTACCGCACAGAAGCCAATTCCGTAATACTAACATCACACTCTGAAGAGAAGAAGTTTGACATGAAGGCGTCCTGCATTTGTTCCCAGGTATGTATCGACTCTGGGGCCAAGATGGAATACCATCGAAATGCTTTGTTTGTCAGGGATGACCCGAACAATCACAAGAAATATTGTGGTATTATAGAAAAATTCCTCATGCTAGTAATGAAGTGCATTAAGTGTTCCTATGGCGTTCGGTATCTGAAACGGACAGTATTTTCTCATTCTCTCTCCATTCTGACAGCTTCTTCGACAACTTGTCTCACATCATCTTGTGTCATAGTTCGTGAGCTGGAGCAGACCCTAGTGATCCTGCCCCCTGCGGCTAAAAGCCTTTGAGCTAGTTTTTTGTCCATTCGTTGTTCCCATCATCGGAGGATCCATTATTTGGGCTACATTATGTGCAAGGGCCACTAAGGCTTCTTTGAGATTTCTGCATTCTTCCATTAGTGCTCTTTGTGCTTCTGCCATTTCATTCATACGATCCTTCGTAGACGACACATTATCCTAATTTGTCCAGGCCATATGTATTGTAGCTTCTTCACTCCTCGACGAAGCTTTAGTTAGAGTCGGGTGAGAGTACGTTAACATAATATGGCTTACGAAGAGAGGAGAGGATGGAGTTTCGTTCACTTCTCTATGCTTTCGGTGCCATTGATCGATTTAGGAGATACATGCATTGGTGAACTTGTTAATAACACCTTACCTTTCTGCTCTCTGGTCCATCTGACCCTCGGGGTGATCAAAGCCGGGAAGTCACGCAACGCTAACTGTGGAACTACTCGCTTGGGATATATCGCAGGGGGAACGAGTTCAGGATTCTTCCTAGCCGCATTGCACGTTATCGGCCCTCTAACTCCTGGCGAAGGCAGATTCATCCTAGGGCTTCTTGCATTTTGTGCTCTCGTCCAGTGAGGCATTATGACAGTCCAGCCCTTATCTCCTTCCAGTGGTTGAGGCGAAGCAAATACAACCCCAGCCGCCACCTGAGTCAAGTTGTTCTTGCTCGTGGGAAGCCGAGCTGTGTACTCCGAGGTTCGGTTCGGTGTGTATTCTAACATGAATTTAGTCGGAGTTAAACTGAAGCTTACTTTTCTTACGAAAGTTGCCATTGGTTGTAATTTGTAGTTGGATTTAGAAACCGTCAGTTATAAAGTATAACTATAGTTAGTGTTTGAAGAATCGAATAATCCATCTTAGAGATGAAGAGGAGGTTGTTCCCAGTGAGAGTTGCCATTTTGGCGTAAGAAAGACGCCAAACTAAAATGAAAGTTCTTAAACTATCATAATGTTAATGTTAAATAAGATAAAGTTCCCCAATGAAGTCGCCATTTTGTTTCGAACAAGAAACAAATGTATTCGATTTGGGATATTATCTTATTCAAATATAACAGAGACAGAGTTCATTAAGAACAATCATCATATTATTAATACTGTAACGCCCCGGATTTTTGCCAACCTGGGATTAGATGTCCTTAGGCAATGGGTCAATCCTAACACAGGTTTGACTTCTTAAACGCTCAATTAAAGTCTCAAATCGCTCCTTAAACCATTTTCTTCACAAATCCCACCCTTCACTACCTTGTGCTTTCAATTTTTTTCAAAGCACCTTCGCCTTAGACACTATCTTAAACTAGCTAAGTAGTATAACTTGGATCACTTTATATACAAACTATAATGGACTAAGTTCCACCTCAGACGAAAATCACTTAGGATTAAATCCTTTAGAAATTTGACAAAGTGAACTAGGTGCTAAACTAGATTAGCCATGAAATCCATTTGAATCGCTTTAAATACGATCTGCAAGACCCAAAACTTGCAGAATCATTGACGCTAGGTTATCCTAAAATCTAGGATCAATCTCATTACCCGGCTGCTCTCGGGAGCACATCGAAACTTCGTATTAGGTCTAGACCGCACATCGGAAATCCTATTAACACGAAGTTAAGGAACTAGGACCGCCTTACTGGACTTGACAATCATTTCAAAAATCAGGTCCATCCGATGTCCCACGGCCATTCGTTTTGATTCGGAGCGAGGGTGTGTGAAAAACACTATTCCTATTCCAAAATAAATATCAGGAATAGTGATCTGGCACCTTTCGCTTGCGTGTCAGTATTAAGCAACCTGACCGTCAGAATCCGACCAAATTACACCCTCGGATTAAGAAAAATTTCAGGAACATTTACATGTACTTAGAATTTCTGATCGTGGCCCACTGACCGTTGAACTGAAAGTGGTCCGCCACGTGCGATCTGGGAATCCGATCGAGTCGAGAACGTAATTCCACATAGATCCATAGGTGGTGAGTTTAAGTGTGACGTTTGGCTCAAGGAGGGCTACCAGAACCTCTCTTTTGAGCTGGAAAAGTGACGAATATCCTATATTAGCAGTAACCCTTGAACCTGAGTCTATTTTGGGAATGTTTTAGGCTATATAAGGGCCTTAGAGCACCCTCTCTCACAGCCATACGAATTTGAGTTTTGGGAGAGAGAAAAGAGAGAGAAAGTGAGGGAGAAGTGGGAGGATCTTCCTCCTCCTAGTTGCAAAATCACCCCACGGGCTGCACCGCCTCTTTCCAGGCGCTTTCCCGCCGATATCAACTCCGTTTTAAGGTAGGAAACCCTAACCCTAATCTGATTTGGGGCTTGGGTGGTTGTAGGTTATGAAATAGCTAACCTATTTCGTTCTATAGGTTGTCAAACTGCCGAATACGGAAGAGTAGCAAACCTATCAACTCCGTTACGATTCTACGACTAAAGGTGAGGACTTTAAGTATATAAGTTACGGTTTTCAACGCTTTCAATGTCAGATAATGATAGATTCATGATCTGCGTGTAAATGCACATGTACAAAGTGCTTTCCGTTTCCTGTTTCGATTAACGTTGTAAAATATGGATTTTCACATACTCTAGGTATACGTAGAAATACCGTATACGTATTTTTTTTGGGAAAATGTTTAACATGTTTATTTAATGTATGAATATATAGTATATGAATAAAATACTAGTTTGACGAAAGGAATCGCCAAAATACATGTTCACTTGTAAATGCGACGTATGTTGAAATTGTGTATGTTAGAAATACCGTATACGTATTTCGTTTGGAATAATGTTTGACATATTTATTTAATATATGATTATACAATATATGAATAAAATACTAGCTTGGCGAAAGAAATTGCCAAGATCTATGTTCACTTGAAAACACTATGTATGTTGAAATTGCGTATACTAGAAATACCGCTTCTGTACAAATTTTGGAAATGTGTTTGCCATGATTATGTGTCGTATGATTATATGACATATGGATAAATTACTTATTTGGCGAAAAGAATCGCCGTAATACATGTTTGTTTGTATACACTATGTATGTTAAAAATGCGTATTCTAGAAAATACTGTATACGTATAAATTTTGGAGATATAGTTATCATGATTATTTGCTATAGTAATATATTATACATGGATAAAATACTCACTTGGCTAAATGATAGCCCTAATACATGTTTTGCTAACATACACCATGTATGTTGTAATAGTGTATTCTAAGTGTTGTGAAAATGACTGAATGAGTATAGAATTCTCATTCGTGCTCGCCATGACTAATTGTCATGGATAATTGATTGTTGTATTGGCAATACCCCTTTGACGAAAGGATTTACCCTAAATCACGCCACGGCCAATACACACTATATATGTTAAAATGTGTGGCCCAAGTGTTTGTGGAAATGACTGAATGAATATGGAACTTGGTTCCTGCTTGCCATGACTATCCGTCATGGGTGTATGCGTGTTATGATTGGGATAACTCCCTAGTGAAAGGATTTGGCCTTATACCTCTGTGATCAACATATGTCATGTATGTTGATTCCTGTATTTTAAAGTGTTTATTGAAATGTCTGAATGAGTAGTAGTTAGTAAATTATAATGTTTAAGGGTGTTGAGATTGGATTCTCAACTATCCTAGCGATGTGTATGATTACCTCCATGAGGTTGATCACCTAAACCACTTTCTTACAATACATGTGTTTGTATTCCTATTAATGTAGTGTTTTACAACATGCTTTATATCATGCTTTATAATATGCTTATAACATGCCTACTAGCATGTTTAAATTACTTTATTTATCATGCTTGAATTACTTTGTTTATCATGCTTTACTCCACATGCTATGGATGACAATTGATTGTGCTTGGGGCTATGATTATAGTCCAGACAATCGGTACTAGATTGGAGATCGTGGTTGAGTTTCATGTCACCACGTGAGATGTGTTCGACGAACTCGAGTCGTACTTCGGTTGGCGATAGTGGTTGGCCACGCGAAGTGCTTATGCACTTCATGTCGTTTAACTTGTTGTGCGCTCGGGCTAGCTGAGCTCGTCAGGCAACCCGATCTGTCTTATGTATGTTCACCATGTTTGGTCACTAATGCTTGAACCTAGGGTACCAAACTTACCAGTGAAAACCCTTTTAACCATGGTACCTCGATCCGCTAAGACTCATGAGCCGGGCATGGTGGTATGGGACACCGTGGTCGAGCTGTCGGCCTACGGCCGGGCTACGTGCCTCCCGTAGTGACCAAAGTGAGCAACTTAACTCGTGAGCCGATTATGGTGGTATGGGACACTATATTCGCGCTGTCGGCCTACATTGATAAGGTGATGGGGAGTGGTGCGGCCTTTGTGCGTAATGTACCACAGCGTGCCTTTGTAGTGACCGCGAGCATATTCTCAAGTCGCAGGCGCCTTAGGGTTCGCCGCGATATATATAGTATGAACTAGGCCTGTTTCGTATAGTGATGAATCGTTTAAGGGGTGATGGGGGAGTGGTGCAACCTTTGTGCGTAATGACTCGGCACCTCTCTGCAAGTGACCTAGAAAACACACCATCGTCGATATTAACTAGGACTGACGACCCTAGAATGGATCATGTTTGGGAATGATACGGGGAGGTACCTTAGTTTCCCAATCCCGCCGTTTTGAAATGAACTAATTAAAAACTCGGTAATCATGCTCATCATGCATCGCATGTGCACAGGAAGATGTGGAGCACCGTGGGATGTAAGCATGCGCGAACGTGAGATGGTGTCGCATGAGGGAGTATGTCGGTGAGGGCATCCATCATACCCGTATTCATACTTGCATTAATCGAGTAACTAGGAGTGTTTGATTTACTGCTTTATCATTACTTCTTGACTGTATTGATAACATGATAACTTATGCTTTACTGTTCCACTGAGTTGATCACTCACTCCCACGTTACGGGACGGTGTTTGCAACACCAACCAGATTTGTTAAGTTTCAGGTGATGGCGATGCTTGTGAAGCAGAGCCGGACTACTTCTGTGATGATAGGAGGAGTTCTCCTATCTGTAGCTCTCTGGCAGGTCAATGGAGACCTGATATTGTATTGACGGGGCTATGGTACATGGGATAGGAGGCATTATACTTCCTCACATTTGGTACATTTTAGAACTGCACTTGTATTTATTTAACCTGGTAATCTTATCACACTCTGGAGACTCATCATAAGTTATATATTTTATCTATCTATCACAGACTTCCGCTTGCAAATTTAACTGTCTCTGGAGTATGATATGCTGTTTTGGCTTAATCTCACTCATGTTCAATGCACGAATACAGTCAACATTCAATCATCATTCATTTTGTTGCATAAGTGATGTTCTGGAACTCGGGAGTTGAGTTTATGTTCGACCCCCAATTTTCAGGGCGTTACAAATACTGAGTTCATTTACATCCTCGGATATCCCTTAATTCTAAGATAGATTATTTAGAATACAAAAATAGACAAAGTTCCAATGTCCAAACCGGATGTTAAATTCGGCAGCACTTCGACTCTATTTGGGTCATCTCCATAAGAGGAATGTCGTGTTGATTAACTCCTTCCCTTTTTTAGCTTGTCCTTGGAGCAATAAAGGTCAAACTGGATGAACTAGAAGATTTCGACAGCATCCCAACCCCTTTTAGAACTAGTCACATGGTGGCTTAGTTGCGCCACCTACGTAACCGGTTTGCTTGTTGCGCGGTCCGCGCAACCAATTAGCGAGTTGCGCAACTCGCACAATTCATCCTCTCCTTTGCTCCTCACCTTCAGTCTTCTTTCAGGGCTCTGGTCTTCTTCTAGAATTCTTCTTTCTCTCAAATGAGAGGGGGAGAGGGGTATTTATAAGCCTTCACATCTGCCAACCCTCGATCTTCGTGCCATGGGGCCCACTTTGCATCAGATTGGACCGTTCATCCTGATCCCCCTTTATTCTTGATTGTGCTACCCATGCAATAGAAAAGCCAGTTGCGCGATCCGCGCAAAGATGACTTTTGTCACTAACTCTTTAGCCTATTTGCACCATCTACACAACTATTTTAATTAGTTGTACAGTCCACGCAATTGCCAAGCAAAGCACTTAGTTCTTCCTCATTTCTTCACTCCATGTTTGATTCATAATCCCTAGTCTTTCTTCTATATCTCATGATCTTCAATCTTTCTTCATTATTTTTTTTCTCCAACAGCATATGCAACTTCAAATAATTTATTCTTCAAAATAAAGTAACAACTATGACTCAATAAAACAAAAGGCTGGAGACTACTAATTTTCTTTGAAAATCAGTTATTAAGCAAATGAATAATTGATGCATCAATATACCAAAATAAGTATCCAATAAGAAAAAAATGGAGGAAAATACACACAATAGAAATAGTCCTAATACATAATAAATCTTAAGAAGATCTATCAGCAATATCTTCTTCAGGGTATGACAAATGTGCTGCAATATGCTCCACTGATTGTTGAACTGAGGAGAGATTTTCTTTCATTGACTTCATCATCTCACCAATTTTTGATTGATCCTCCAAAAGTTTCTTCGAAGGAGTAGATATTGTAGGAGCTAAAGTTGGCGAATGGGTACTTAAGCCTTCTTTAACCATATCATCTTCCTTCCCTATAAGCTCTTCTTCTGCCGACATTGGAACATTAGTTTCATTCTTAGAAGAGAGATTCCTTTTTTTAATACTATTCTCATCTATTTCTGGAGCTGATATGGATTCTCCTTCAAGCACCCTGAATCCACAGTGATGGGCCAGCTTGCACAGCAGATGACCGAAAGGTATTGCTGTGAAGTTAGACTAAAGACTTGAAACTATTTCATCATATATCAAGGTATGCAGACACATTGGTTCTCCTTTATCGATGTGATATAAAGTCTCCTTCATGAATGGTGTAAGCTCAGTCTGATTTCTGTATCTAGGATAGATGTTGTAAATGCAGATTAAATGGAGTATACAATAATCATTTGACATATTTATGGTCCGTAGTGCGTTCCCATGATGTCAAGGGACATTCTTCCCATTGCATAAAATTTTTGTCCATACTGCTCTTTTTGCTTCAATAGGTAGGTTTAATTCAGTGGCTTGTTTAGAGCACAATGCTATTCCTGTAAGGGTTAAAATGCGATATGGGGTGATTTTAATTTTACATCCATCGTAGTCAACTTCAAAACCCTTAGATAAAGTGCAATGAGACAAGAATGATCAGACTAAGGTTTCGTTCACTGGCCCTCCAAATGATAGAACTTTCTGCTATCCTTGTTGTGAAAGAATTTCCTGAACTTTGAATTTTTCAGCACATTTTACATTTACTTTTCTTTCACAAACAATTCTTCTCTTCAAAAATCTAGCTACAATGGGGCTGATAGAATCGGGATTTGAAGAAGATGAAGGTCTAGATGATTAGTTAGAAGATCATCCATGCTTTTGAACATAGAGTTTTTGCCTGGTTCCGGTTAGACCTTCAGTGTCATGCTTCCTCTTGGATCTGTTTTCTCTAGGTGGTGATGACTCCATTTGGGAAAATGAAATGAAGTGAAGGATGGACCTATCAAGAGAAGACAAACCCATGACAAATGAACCTATTTTTAGATGTATTGAGAAAGCACTACAAAGTACCTCTTTGTACAACCCTCGAACTGGACTTGGGAAGAAACATGAACAGTCACAATCTAAATAGAAGTGGGCATTAAGGGTTTTAAGTTGTTTGACATGGCTCGTTTTCGGTAGCACTAAAGGTAATTTTGATGTTACCGAAATATCCCTGAGATTTAGAATTTCTGCACCAAATTTCCTAGTGTACATTCAAAAATATTTAGAGGCCAGGAATCCTCAGATTTATCCGTTTCGCCAATTAACAGACTTGGTCATTTGATTTGACTCTAATGCTCATATGGGAGGCATGATCCTCAGATGTAGCAACTTCACCTCAAGTCGACTTTTGTGGTTACTATTCAGTATTTTTAAGAGGATGATATGATGTGAGCCAATAAACAACACTCTTGGCTCTCATCCTTTATATTCATATGTTCTTCTTTTATTTTGTTCTTTAGATTAAGAATGACAGTAGTTGTGGATGCCAGAGTATTTTTAGTGACTTTTAGTCATCTTCACTTTCAGATTCACTGTTTTCAGAATTGGAGTCATCTGTGTCATCCCATGTGGCTGCCATGGATTTTCCTTTTGTTTTCTTTACTGGAATTCAGTGGATGTGTCCAAATTTTTGGCAGATATAGCATTGGATATCTTTGTTATTTCTAAAAGATTTGCCTATTTACTGTTTATTTTCCAATTGTTTCTCCTTAAAGGACTTGTCGCGGTTCTTGTTAAAGAATTTTTTGAACCTTTTGGCCAGAAGAGCCACTTCCTCATCATCTTTTTCATTTTCAGTTTCTTCATCCTCCACTATAGTTTTGGAGGTTTTGAGGACATCATTTTTTATTTTTGTGGGAGGTTTGAAGTGTAGCTCAAAGGTTTGTAATGATCCTACAAGTTCTTCAACTTTCATCTCATCAATGTTCCTACATTCCTCTATTGTGGTGACTTTAGAGTTGAACCTTTCTGGTAGGGATCTTAAGATTTTCCTACAGATTTTGGGTACCGAAACTTTTTCACCTAGTCCTCCCATAGAATTGCATATGATATTCAATTTTATGAAAAATTCCATGAAGGTTTCAAGTTCTTTCATTCTTATGCTTTCGAATTGGAAGGTTAGCGGCTGCAGCCTTGATCTTTTTACCGTGTTAGTTCCTTCATGTGTGGTTTCCAATAAATCCCATGCTTCTTTTAAAGTTCCACACATACTGATTTGATTGAACACTTCTTGTGAAACCCCATAGTAAATAGCGTTTATGGCTTTAGCTTCATGTAATTTCATTTCTTTATCATGTGTAGTCCAATTCTCTTTTGGTTTTGGTTTGAACATAGTTGTATTGTTGTCTACTACCACTTGTTCAGTTGGAGGTACATATCCATTCTCAACAACTTCCTAATCATCAGTATCCAAAGCTTGTAGAAAATATGACATCCTGGACTTCCAATAAGAGTAATTTGAGCCATCAAAGAGAGGAGGCCAAGAGACAGCTAGTCCTTCTTTACTCATTATTTCAACTTCTTGTTTAGATCTTCCTCTAGGTTGTTAAGCCTTTTAAGAGGAATCAGCTTTGATACCAATCGAAATTGCGGTTTGCACCGTACTAGTGGAAGTATGGAACTGTTCTTATATTCGTAAAGGGGAGTGAATATGACTTTTCAAATGATTGTACCAAATAAAAACTTATATTGCCTAACTTAAATGATTTACAAATAAACTTAGCAAGGCAATGTAAATCTAATGGCTTCCAAGCCAGTTAGAGGATCCAATCACATAGGCAGCTTAAGATATACCAATGGAGCAACTAGCCTATATCATAGTGAGCTTATGTGTGGAAAGTGTTTCCTATTAATCAAATAACATTCATTCAATCATGTATAAGAATTTAAACATTCAAGCATATATAAGCATGATTAATTAGATGTGCAAATGACAATCTCAAACACGAGCATATATAGTGGTTCGGCTACGTGCCTACTCCACTCTCGGTATCCACACTTAATCTAGAGTGCACCGGATTTCACTGTTGATGGTTTTAAATCAGGTTCACCAACAACCTTTACAGTCCTACACTAAGGACACCAATTTATGCTCTCCACAAGAGCAAAGGTCCTACAGCTAGAACCCACGTTTAGACCCACCGGCTAAGGTCACACACATGGCACCTAACGTTTAGGCCCACCGGCCAAGGTCCCACACAAGGCACCTAACATTTAGGCCCACTAACCAAGGTCCCACACAAGGAACCTAAGCGAGTTTATTGATAGCAAACTCTTACCCTTAATCCTACATGAGGAAAAAGACTAAACTTTTGAACTCTTTAAAATGATACTTTAGAAAGGCTGAGCTAAATGTCCTAGAGGAGGGGGGGGGGAGTGAATAGGACTATGGCAAATTAAAAATAAATGCGGAATATAAAGATAGATAGCACAATTAAATAATAAAGAAGCATAAGTAAATAGCAACCTCAAATGCACTAGTCTTGAGAGGTTGATACAAACTTAGTTCTAATGACAACCTAACACCAAAAACCAAAGGCTTATGGCAGGACAACCTTACTAGAATGTTTGTAAGTATCCAAAACCCAAGATAATAAAGAGGCAAATAAAATAAACTAAGTTATTACAACATTCACCACAAGTGCATAAAATAAATTACACCATTCCCACAAATGCTCAAAGTAAATTACAACATTCACACACATAAGCAAATCCAAACATCCACCATAACTCCAGGAATTATAGTACTTCGTTTGTTTGTACACCAACTGTTAGAAAACAGCCACACAACTACTCCACTCCCAATACCCACACCCACGGAATATTTGCTTTCACTATGAAAAAGGTTTTCCTAGGTTCACCTTAAAACCTTCACAATTGTGTCCTTAAATGGGCTTACAAAATAACAAAAACTCCACACTCTGAGATTTTCTGGATTACCTCAGACAAAACCAAAAATGAGATTTTCTTAGCACAAGCTCATAAACCACAGAAGATATACAAAAAATAAATGGTACTTATCTAAAAATTCTCCTACTGAAGAAGCACGGTAGAACCAATTTGATGTAGACGGAGATGTTCAACGTCCAGTCTCACAAATGAAAGGTTCTAAATCTAAATGATTTTTAAATTAATTCTGCATGGGTTAGCTTGATTTGATTTTGATCTTAAAGAGGGTAAAATCACAATTCCCTTCTTTAAAGAAATAGAGTTGAATGGAGATCACAAAATCAAATATAAAAAGCTATTTAAGAGAATTTAAAATGAACACAATATAGTTTAGGAAACGCAGGAACTTATCTCTCAGAGTGATGGTTTGATATAGCTTGGAGTGAATGAAAAACTCTAAGATTCATCCTCTAGTTATAGGTGAAAATATTGTTCACTCGACTGGTCGAAGGACCAATTAAATTTTAAAATTTCTGTTGTGATAAGATAAGGTCGTTACTCGACTGGTTGAGTGACCTGCTCTATTGGTCGAGTAAAGCACTCGGCTGGTCAAGTGGGACAAAAAAACCTTGCTGGACTTTGAGTCGAGCTTGTACGACTGGTCGAGCACTGTTCACTCGACTGGTCGAGTAGTCTCCACGACTGGTAAAGGGTCTAACAAAAAAATTTAAAAATTCATAACAAACCTTGGATTGGTCGAGAAAATGACCTATAAACATATGAAATGACCCACATAGCATATGCAATGAATGTGACCTAACCTATGGTCAATCTAGGGTCATCCGTACCTTTTTGTGAGTTTGAACAATTGAAACATCATTCGCTATGCAAATGCACACACTTGAAATACTTGAAGCTTGTCTTCAAATCTTGAACATGAGCTAGAGAAAAGACTTGAATTCTTGAGTCTTTAAAGTACTGAACTTGGAGATTATAATCGAACTGAGCTATGAACTAGTACTTGTACTTAAGCTTGAAATCTTAAACTTCGACAACACTTCATGTCAGACCCATAACCTAGTATCCACTCCATTCCGTTATGCCCCACGGTCCTTCTGGTCGAATTTTGGCTACCAGCAACCTGTAGATAGCATTTACGATCATCCTTAAGTTTCGCCCTATAAAACCTGAATCGATTCAACTCAAAACTTATGCCAATGCGACTGCATCTTCATCACGTTTCCAACGCCTCGTCTCATGCATCAATTTGAGGTGTAGATCAAAAGTTGTAGCTCGCGCAATATTTAGACCATTGGTCGTGATTGTAGGACCTACTGTAACAGCCCAGATTTTTGCCAACCTGGAATTAGACGTCCTTAGGCAATGGGCCGCTCCTAACACCTAATTAACTTGTCAGAACTGAATCCCACAGTCTAAAATCGCTTCTGAACCCATTTCCTTCACAAATCCAACCCTTCACCACCTTGTTCTTTCAATTTTTCTAAGTACTTTCACCCTAGACACTATCTTAAGCTAGTTAAGTATTATAACTTGGATCACCTTATATACAAACTATAAAGGACTAAGTACCACCTCAGACAGAAATCTTATAGGGCTAAATCCTTTAGAAATGAGACAAAGTAACTAAGTGCAAAACTAGATTAGCTACGAAATCCACTAGAATCACTTTAAATATGATCTGCAAGACCCAAAACTTGTAGAATCATTGACGCTAGGTTACCCTAAAATCTTAGACCAAACTCATTACCCGACTGCTCTCGGGAGCACGTTGAAACTCTATATTAGATCTGGACCGCACATCGGGAGTCCGAATAATACGAGGTTAAGGACTTAGGACCGCCCGCTGGGCTTGACAACCATCTCGGAAATCAAATCCAGACAGTGTCCCATGGCTGTTCGCTTGAGTCTGGAGCGAGGGAGTGTGAAAACACTTGTTTTCTTTTCAAAATAAATATCTTGAATAGTAATCTAAGACTTGTCGCTTGCGGGTCAGTATTAAGCAACCTGACCGTCAGAATCTGACCCAAATACACCCTCGGATCAGGAAAAATTTCATTCACGTGTCAGTGTACTCGAAATCTCCGATCGAGGCCCCTGACCGTTGAACTGAAACTGGTCCGCCACGTGTGATCTGGGAATCCAACTAAAATGAAAACTTAACTAAACGTAGATCCAGTGTTAGTGAGCTTAAGTCCGACCTTTGGCTCGAGGAGGCTCGGCAGAAGTCCTCCGTTGAGCTGAAACAGGTCCGCTTTGGTTATAACCTAAGTATACTTTGACCTGGAGTCTATTTCGGTGAGTTTTTAGACTATATAAGGACCTTAAACCCTCTCTCATTGCAGCCATACGAATTTGAGAGAAACCCTAGAGAGAGAAGAGAGAAAAGAGAGAGAAAGTGTGGGAGATGTGGGAGAATCTCCCTGCCATATTTCCCTGCCGCTCCACGAGCTCCACCACTCCATTCTAATCATTTTCCCGGCGATTCCAACTCCGTTTCTAGGTAAGAAACCCTAACCCTAATCTGTTTTGGGGTTGTATAGGTTGTAGGTTATGAAATAGCTAACCTATTTCATTCTATAGGTTACCAAACTACCATATACGGAAGCTTGGCAAACCTATCGGCTTCGATACGATTCTACGATAAAAGGTGCGGACTTTAGGTGTATAGGTTATGGTTTTCAACATTTTCAATGTCAGATAATGATTAGATTCATGATCTGCATACAATTGTACATGTACAAAGTGCTTTCTGTTTTCTGTTTCGATTAAAGATGTAGATTATGGAATTTTACATATTCTAGGTATTCGTAGAAAATACCGTATACGTATAAATTTTAGAAATGTGTTTGACATGATTATTTGTTGTATGAATATATGATATATGGATAAAATACTTATTTGGCAAATGGATTCGCCCAAATACATGTTTTACTAATATACACTGTATGTAGAAATACTGTATTGTAGAAAGTACCCTATACATATATATTTTAGAGATGTGATTGCCATGATTATTTGTTGTATAAATATATTATATATGCGTAAAATACTTGCTTGGTGAAAGGACTCGCCCTAGTACATGTTTGCTAACATACACTAAGTATGTTGAAATAGTGTATGTTAAGTGTTTGCGAAAATGCTTGTGTGAGTAAGTGTTTGGATGTTGATGCCTTAGGAGGGTGTTGAGATGGGATTCTCAACTACCTTAGAGACATGTATGATTTCCTCCATAAGGTTGTTCACTTTAACCACTTATGAAATATATGTGTTTGTATTCCTACCTATATAGTGCTTCATAACATGTTTTATAACATGCTTTATAATATGCTTTATGATATGCTTGTTAACATGCTCAACTGATTGTATGATTTTATTTATGTAATGCATATGTTTAAATTCATGTTTATGTTGTATGATCCGTCATGGATGATGGGGGAATGGGTGATGGGGGAGTGGTGTAGCGATTCCATGCAACAGCCCTGGCAGCCCTAAACGGATAATACTAGACTTTAATTATATGATTTGAATCTTGATCCATTACTACTTTACCTATCTGCAATTGAATGTGATTGGGGCTATTGCATAGTCCAGGCAATCGGTAACAGGATTGAATTTGTGGCTGTGATTCATTCGCCACGTGAGATGTGTTCGACGAACCTGAGTCGTACTTTAGTTGGCGATAGTGGTTGGCCACGCGAAGTGCTTATGCGCTTCATATCGTCCAACTTGTCATGCGCTCGAGCTAGCCGAGCTCGTCACGTAACCCGATTTGTCTAATATATGTTCACCATGTTTGGACGCTACTGTTTGAACTTAGGGTACCAAACTTACTAGTGAAATCCCGTTAACTATGGTACCTCAATCCGCTAAGACTCATGAGCCGGGCATGGTAGTATGGGACACCGTGGTCAAGCTGTCGATCTACATTGGGGCCACTTGCCTCTCCGTAGTGACCATTGAGCAACTAAACTCGTGAGCCTAATACGGTGGTATGGGATACTGTATTCGAGCTATCGACACCTACGGCGAGAGTCTAGTACGGTGAGACCTATATTCGTGCTGACGGGCGACGAGTCCTTCGAGTAGACTCTAAGGTCTATGATTGGCGATGAGCCCTTTGCAGCAATTAGAGCATGAGTTGAGTCGAGTACGGTGAGACCTGTATTCGAGCTGACGGCCAGCAATTGAGCAGCATACGGTGAGATCTGTATCCGTGCTGATGGGTGACGAGCCCTTTGCGATGCCTTCGTGATGCCTCTCGAACCATAATATTGTATGAAATTAACTAGGATTGACAACCCTAGAATGGATCATGTTTGAGAATGATACAAGGGAGGTACCTTAGTTTTCCAATACTGCTGTTTGAAATGGACTAATAACTACTCGGTAATCATGCTCATCATCGCACCGCATGTGCCTGGTAGATGTGGAGCACTAAGGGAGGTATGCATCTGCGAACGTAAGATGATGTCGCATGAGGGTGGTTTGGCAAGGGCATTCATCATGTCAGTTCATACTTGCGTTAATAAGAGTATTTAGAATTGTTTTATTGTACTGCTTTATCATTACTGCTTGACTGAGTTGATAACATGTTAACCTATGCCTTATTGTTCTACTGAGTTGATCACTTACTCTCACGTTATGGGACAGTGTTTGCAACATCAACCAGATTTGTTGAGTTTCAGGTGATGGCGATGCTTTTGAAGCAGAGCCGGACTACTACTATGATGTTGAGGAGGAGTTCTCCTACATATAACTCTCTGACAGGTCTATGAAGACTTGGTAATGTATTGACGGGGCTATGATACTCGGGATAGAAGATATTACACTTCCTCACATTTAGTAAATTTTAGAATTGTACTTGTAATTATTTAACCTGGTAACATTATCACACTCTGGAGACTCACCACAGTTTTTATATTTTATATGTCTATCACAGTCTTCCGCTTACAATTTAACTGTCTCTGGAGTATGATATGTTGTTTTGGCTTAATCTCACTCATGTTCAATGCACGAATATAGTCAACATTCAATCATCATTCATTTTGTTGCATAAGTGATGTTCTGGAACTCAAGAGTTGAGTTACTACTCGACCCCCGATTTTCGGGATGTTACACCCACCTATTGCATGTACACAGTTCCCTAAGTGATGACATCACCCTAGTCCATCATTACCTATAGCCTACCCTACCTAGCCTAGCCTATAGCCCAACCTACCTAGCCTAACAATCTTGGATTTTTTCTTCTAAAAAATAATCATTTCTTTCCATATCTTATGTGTCATGATGGCTTTTCTTCCCAAGCCCCATGAGTATCCTACAAACCCATGATTACTTTGCTACAACTCCTCATCTCTCTCTTTCTCCCTCATTCATTCTCACCCCCATTTACAAGAGAACTTCGAACATCCCACCCTTCTTAAACTTTCCAGCTTCTTCTTCCCTTAATCCCCCTCAATCTAGCCCTCTAAAACCCATCTCCTCTATTAAAATAATTCCATTGGAGCTAAAGAACCTAAGGCTAGACGAAGAAGGAAGATCTCAGAGGTGGGAGTGATCCTATGCTAGTTTTCCTGATTTTTCTTTCATTTATTCTTGTATTTCACTATTGGAAGCATGTAGGACCCACCAATCAATGGTGGAGGTCCTCCTTGACCCCGTAGGTGTGGCCAATAGCCCACCTTATGCATGCATGAGCCATGATGAGGCCATTCTCTATGGACCCCATCATGATGTTTTTCCATAGTTTGATTGGGTCATCTAGACCCTAAATACATGGTGGGGATGGTATCCCCACCTCAGATTTTTTATTTGTAGGGCCATGCATGTATAGATCAATGTGATATCTTAATGAAATATTATGATGTGTGGTTGTGATTGATGGAGGACTCAATAGTGGCGGAGCCCTTCTCCTATGGCCGTGATCATCTCTCTTTCTCTCTTATTATTTCCTTGATGTGTGTGGCCACCTGGTGTGCCAAGGACGTCCGGACTATCTAGCAAGGTGGGATGCCCTAGTTGTCCATTTTCTGGACGTTGGGTATCCCACTAGCTGTCCATTTGTGACACGCGAGGAGACTTGATGTGGGGTCTTGGTCTGGGGATTTGTGGGGCCCACTAAGGTAAGCCACATCATGATTTATTTGGGGTATTTCCTTTTATCCAGCAAGTTATGGACTAATGTGTCCAGCAATATGTTGCTGTCCAGATATTTCTAGGCTATTTTCTGGGCCATTAATTGTAATTTCTGGTATGGGATTTAGCCTTGCATGTAGCCTAATTTTTCCCTATTGAGGGGTGTTTCTTGGAGGTGTGGACCCCACCTTGATGTATGTTGAACCTCCCATCAGCTAGCCCTTGGTGGACGCCCTGAGATGGGCCTAAGGTGGGCTGGACAATCCAAATTTCTGGACTGTCCAACATCATTGTTGAAGGGAAAACATAAATGTTAGCTTGATTTTTTGGATGGTGGGCCACTCACGTGGACCCCACCTTGTAGTACAATTTAGGGTGCATGCCATACGCCCATTTTTCCCTAATTTAGCCAACTTTGGGCCCACTCCAAGGGAAGAATCCAGCAGGACCAGCAACATTCTTTTTCAGCACCTTGTTGTCTATAATTTGTAATTGTTGTTACAGGTGTTTATGGATCCCCAACTCACCTCCATTGCGGTCCACCTTGATGGGACCCACCTCAGGTGCATGTGGACCATTCAAACCTCCATTTTTAGGGCTACTAGAGCTAGGCCAACAGCCTACCTACTAGACGTTCTAGCTAGGCTGACATCCAGTAGCCTACAGGCCCACCTTGATGTTTATTTTACATCCATGCCGTCCTTCCTTTGTGCAGTCCACTTGGACGTGGTCCACCCCCTAGTGGGTCATCCACAAGTGGGGCTCACCCTGAGTATTTATAGGGCCAGTCGTCCAAGCCCCTTGAGATGCCCAGACTATTTGGGGTGCTACTGGACTTGTAGTCCAGCACAGGCCCACTTTGATATATGTGTTGTACTCTAACCTTCCATCTAGTGGGGCCCATTCTGACATGTATGGGTTACCATGGAGTGTTTATTTTATCCAGATAATCTGTTTTGCTAGACTCCAATAGGCCCAGGAAGTTAGGTGGGCTAGATTTTTAGCAAGGGCCCAAAATTGCTGCACAGTTGTATGTTTTGGAGTTGTGAGGCCCACCAGATTGAGGGTGTTATGTATACACACCATGTGTAACGTCCCAGATTTTTCCAACTTGGGGATAGACACCTTAGGCAATGGGTCGATCATAACACCTTACTAACTTCTCAGAACTCAATCCCAAAGTTTAAAATCCCTTTTCAACCCATTTCCTTCACGAATCTCGCCTTTCACCACCTTATTCTTCACATTTTTCTAAGTACTTTCATAGTAAACGCTAGTCCTAGTATTTAAATGATGGAGAACAATACTTAAACTTAAATTTACTATAATAGTAAATATATAAATAAAAATAGGTTTTGGGCCATTAGTCTTATGGAATCTGACAAAATAAATATGTGATTTGGATAGAGCAACCCAGTCTGTCGTAATTGGGTGACACGTAGTTAAGTACTAAACTAAACAATCGATGGATTTAGCTTGAACCACTTTCTATACAAACTATAAGATTCAAAACCATTAAAATCACTAACTCAACATTACTTAAAAATCTAGGAGCAATCTCAAAACCCAGTTGCCCACATGAGCACATTAGAACTCCGTATTGGACCTGGACCACGTGTCGAAAGTCTGATGACCACGAAACTATAAGGCTATGACCACCTTACTGGGCTTGACAACTATTGCAGGAATCGAGTTTAAATAGTATCTAGAAATGCACAACTTGAGCCCAGAGCAAAGTGTGTGGGAAACGCAAATATCTTTTGAAAATGAACTCGAATTTGAGTGATTTGGGTCGTTTGCTTGCCAGCCAAATTTAAGGTTTCTGACCGTCAGATTCTGACCCAACTACACCCTTAGATCAGGGAAATTTCCCTACACAAGTCAGTGTACTTGTAGCCCTGATCGAGAGACGATAGCCGTTAAACTAAAACAGGTCCTCCATGGTCGATCCACAAATCCAATCATACCAAAATCTTAACCTGGCCTAGATCCATTGCCAGGGAATGTACCCTGTGCCATAGGTGAGTAATGGACCTCCAGATGGGACCCATTTATCATAAACACACCCCCCTTTGGCTATAACCTAAGTATACTATGGCCCTGGGGCCATTTGAACCAGTTCTGGGCCTATATAAGACCCTTAACCAACCCCTTCTCTCTCACATATGAATTTGCTCCAAACCCCAGGAGTGAGAAGAGAGAAAAGATGAGAAAAGTGTAACGAGCTTCTCCGTAGTGACCAGTGAGTAACTCAAACTTGCGAGCTGAATACGGTGGTATAGGACACTGTATTCGAGCTGTCAGCCTATGCTAAGGTGACGAGTCTTTCCCGTAGTGACCTCAAGTATAAAATAAGCTTACCTCGGGGCTGCCTAGCTGTGGCCCCTAGTCAGGTTGGTGACGAGCCTTCGAAAATAGACTACCAATTGGTAGGGTGTTGGTGGTGTGACCTCGAGTACAAAATAGGCCTACGCCGACGGTGACGAGCCTCTCGTAGCGACCAAGAGTGTAAACTCTCGAACTTACCTATCGTATATAATTAACTATGAATGATGACCCTGGATAGATCATTATTTGGGTAAATGATATAAAGGGGGTACATTAGCTTCCCAAACCTGCTGTATGAATAGGTGTAATTAAGAACTTGGCTAACATGCACATGCACCGCATTACATACTCCGAAACTCATACTCAGAAATTTGTGAAACATTTTCATAATTAAATGCATATATTTTAGTCTTCCGCTTGCCAAATTACATTAACTATGGAGTATATATGCTGATTTAGTATAATCCCATTCGTGTTTCATGCACTAAACCGAACAACATTTAATCATCATTACCTATGTTGCATAAGTGATGCGACGGATCTCGGGAGTTGGGCCTTTGCTCAACCCTCAATTTTCGGGGCCTTACAAGATGGTATTAGAGCATGATTTTGATTAAACTAGGCCTGGGTTATGGTAACACAATGCACTCTGACACACTCTAACTTAGGAGGGGGTGATGGAATCTAGAAACCACATTAGAATCCCAAGTTTCACAGATGGGCAAAATTGACAATTAAAGTATGACCTGTATGCACCCGTGATCATGTGAGATGATCTCAATTCCTTTCTAGACCATCAATCGATGGGTTTAGATGATAATTCAGCGTATTCCACACTCAAAAGACTCGAAAAGCATAAATATACGCGAGATGGAACCCGAAACCACATCAAACAGACTCGGGGGCCCAAACGACGTAAATCGGGGGGACTCGAGGTGGGTCCCTCACATTTTCAGCACCTGGGGGGAATGCCATCACCCCTAGGGCTAGCCATCATCCCAGGGTCCAGTGGACCATGATGGAATCGGGCTTACAGCGAGGCCTCGCGGTCTAGCAGGCCGGGCAGCCCATTTTCTACAATTTTTGTCTGACTTCAAAAAGTCATATCTCCCTCGATTCAAATGGAAGATTGAAGCTTGACAAGTCTCTTTTCATATAAATATAAGTGAAAAATATAATAAAAATTTTAAGGTGGATAAATATAGGTCATTGTGACAACTATCCAAAAATCATTAGTGTGGACAGCTGCTACTTCTATAATTTTAAGAATTTATCTACAACACGAAATCTAATGAAATTTGATGGAGATGAAGTAAACTTGATGAAGAACTAATAAAAAAATAATTAAAATAATATACTAACTAAAAGTGCCAGAAAAAGGGTATAGAACTACGCTATGACCTTAGGAATGAGGATTATATAAAATCTGACAGTATGGGAAACCTAATAAATTAATAACGTGAACCGTATGACCTCTCTAGATAGTATGGGCATATGTGAAGTGCTCGAGCGTAGTTAAATTCAAGTTCGGGTAACTCAATAACAATCAGACAACTTTTGACCCTAAGCAATAAAACAATTTTCTGTATTAAAAATGGTATGAAATCATCTAGCGTATGAGTGTAGACTTTGGATTACAACTATTGGATTACCGCTACTTCTAAATTAAGACTAGGCTACTGGTTATACTAAGGAATATAAAAGACTGATTATGCTAGGATAATTAAATGATAGACTTAGTCGGCCTGATTAGGTTCGAGTGAGACCTCATTCTTTCATTGAATCCCCCTGATACTTATAAGCTTCTTTAATAACTCTTAGGAAAGTTGTTTTGACTTAGAAACTAATCACGCTCAGAGAAAACTTATATATCCCTCAGATCGAACGTTAAGTTAAGTTAACACACCCCTTAGAATTACCTTTCCAAGGACTTATTACGATCGGGAACACGGAGTAAAGGAACTATATATGAGTGAAGTATTCGTAGCTTGAATCGAATTCTAAATCCTGGTATTTACCAATGAACTTAATGCTTTGATCAAGGAAAAGATCGAGATCAACTAGGATTAAGAACTGATACGACAAATTTTCTGTCATAGACTAGGCAGAAGGTCTATTTATCCGGCCCAGACCCACTACACAACTTTCCTTCCATGTTGGCCTGACCACTTACAACCAAAAGTTTATTACTTCACCTTTAAGAAGGGTTAAGAACATATAGCTAATAGGGTTTTTTTTTTGCCCAAGAAATTTCTCAAATGGGAAACAGACAGTTAGGAATTAGGTCCCGAATCACAGACCATTCTGGCATACATATTGTGCATATGAACTTAGAAAGATAGTTTGCCCGTTAACCTATTTTGCCCAAATTCCTTATGTACTAATAATGTATAGACTATCTTATAGTATTAAACTAGACATGATTAAAGAAGGTAAGTCGGGACCGTGGCAAAAGTCCTTCTTTGGTAGAATTAGGCATCTTGCCACAAACTCACACCCATCCCTAAAATCAACCACAACACCCATCATTTTTAGCTCCTTTCTCTAATCATAGGTACCAATGTTATAATACACATCATCGATGAAAGGAAGACTAATGTATGAAGAGATCATTTCTCATTTCAGGTCAAGGATAGGTCCTAAATTACACCTTATTCCGACATACGGATCAGGACAGATTCTTTAGCCTTGAGAGTAGATTTTTTTTAAGAGGTGTAGAACATTATGAGCCCAATCTAATTAGGTCGACTAATATATCCGTTTGATTAAAGTGGCATAGCAGAAGCGTGATGGGCCCATGCCCCACTGGCCCAGGATCAAAGGAAATTGATTCAGGTTATACGTAAGGTTTGGTCATTAAATAGGATCTGAATCTTCCTCAGAATGTCAATAATGAAGTCATCGAAGGAAAGCAATTAGGGTTAGGTATTGAACCATGTAACGACCTGAAAATTTCCGTACATTGGGTCGAGTACCACCTCGACCAGAAATCACGTAGGATTAAATTCTTTAGAAATTTAACAAAGTTAACTAAGTACTAAACTCGATTAGCCATGAAATCCGTTAGGATCGCTTTAAATACGATCTGCAAGACCCAAAAGTTGCAAAATCATTGGCGCTAGGTTACCCTAAAGTTTAGAACCAAACTCATTTCCCGTCTGCTCTCGGGAATGAAACGAAACTTCGTATTAGGTCTAGATCGCACATCGGAAGTCCGATTAACCCGAAGCTAAGGAACTAGGACCGCCCCACTGGGCTTAACAATCATCTCAAAAATCAGCTCCATCCGATGTTCCATGGCCATTCTTTTCGATTCGGAGCGAGGGAGTGTGAAAAACACTATTCCCATGCCAAAATAAATATCTGGAATAGTGATCTGGCATCATTCGTTGACGCGTCGCAGATAAGCAACCCGACCGTCGAATCGGACCAAATTACACCCTCGGATTAAGAAAAATTTCAGAACATTTACATGTACTTAGAATTTCTGATCATGGCCCACTGACCGTCGAATCCGAAAGTGGTCCGCCACGTGCGATCCGGGTATCCGATCGAGTCAAAAACGTAATCCCACGTAGATCCATCGATGGTGAGCTTAAGTCTGACGTTTGGTTCAAGGAGGGCTACCAGAACCTCCCTTTTGAGCCGGAAAAGCGACGAATATCCTATATAAGCAAGTACCTTGAACCTAAGTCTAATTTCGAATGTTTTTGGCTATAAAAGGGGCTTAGAACAGCCCCTCTCACAGCCATACGAATTTTGGAGAAAAACCTAGAGGGAGAGAGAGAAAAGAGAGAGAAGAGCTTGGGTTTTGTGATCTTCCTCCTACTCAAGCTTGGGATCCATTACACGGCCTACACCGCTTCATTCCAGGTGTTTTCCCGGCGGTTTCCGTCTCATTTGAAGGTAAGAAACCCTAACCCTAGGTCTGATTTGAGGTGGGATCGATGTAGGATATGTAACGACTAACCGATTCCGCTCTTTAGGCTAGAAATCTCCCGTATACGGAAGTTCTACTACCCTTGCTGATTCGTTTCGTTTCCAAAGGCAAAGGTGAGGACTTTAAGTGTATAAGTTACGGTTTTCAACGCTTTCAATGTCGATAATGGTAGATTCATGATCTGCTTAATTGCACATGTACAAAGTGCTTTCCGTTTCCTGTTTCGATTAACGTTGTGAAATATGGAATTTCACATATTCTAGGTATACGTAGAAATACCGTATACGTATTTTTTTTGGATAAATGTTTGACATGTTTATTTAATGTATGATTATATAATATATGAATAAAATACTAGTTTGGCGGAAGGAATCGCCAAAATACATGTTCACTTGTAAATGCGACGTATGTTGAAATTGTGTATGTTAGAAATACCGTATACGTATTTCTTTTGGAATAATGTTTGACATATTTATTTAATATATGATTATACAATATATGAATAAAATACTAGCTTGGCGAAAGGAATCGCCAGACAAGCTCCCTTGTAAACACGATGTATGTCGAAACTGGGTACACTAGGAAGTACCCTATACGTATAAAGTTTGCTGACATAATCGTCGGGTTTATTTGTCTTTGTATGAATATGATGTGTATGTATAAAATATTAGTTTGGCAAAGGGACAACCCTAGTACACATTTCTCTAGCATACGTCATGTATGTTGAAATAGTGCATTCCAAGTGTTGGTGAAATCACTTGTGAGTGTAAGTGCTTAAGTGTTAGAATCTTAGGTAGGTGCTGAGATGGGATTCTCAGCTACCTTAGAGTCACATATGACACTCTCCATGTGGTTGTTCACTCTAATCACTCACCTATGAAATATAAGTATTTGTATCCCTATTTGCATAAATGCTATATAACATGCTTTTGAACATGCTTTGTAATTTGTTTATTACCATGTTTCATGATATGCTTTGTAACATGATTACTAGTATCCTTGAATTACCATGTTATTATGCCGTATTTCATATGCTATGGTTAGGACTTGACTGAGCTTGGGACTATGTTCATAGTCCAGGCATCCGGTATCAGACTTGAAGATGTGGTTGGGATTCGTTCCGCCACGCATGATGTGTTGGCGAACCCGTGTCGTACTTCGGTTGGCGATAGTGGTTGGCCACACGAGGTGCTTCTGCGCTTCATATCGCCCAACTTGTTGTGCGCTCGAGCCACCAACACGTCAAGTAAACCGTGTGTCTTATGTATGTTCACTATGTTTGGTCGCTAATGCATGAACCTAGGGTACCAAACTTACCAGTGAAAATCCCGTTAACCATGGTACCTCGATCCGCTAAGACTCATGAGCCGGGCATGGTGGTATGGGACACCGTGGTCGAGTCGTCGCCTACGCCGGGGCTACGTGCCTCCCGTAGTGACCAAAGGAGCAACTTAACTTGTGAGCCGATTATGGTGGTATGGGACACTATATTCGCGCCGTCGGCCTACATTGATAAGGTGATGGGGAGTGGTGCAACCTTTGTGCGTAATGTCCTCGCACCCTTTGTAGTGACCGCGAGCATATTCTGAAGTTGCAGCGTGCCTTAGGGTTCGCCGCGATATATAGAGTATGAACTAGGCCTGTTTCTGTATAGTGATGAATCGTTTAAGGGGTGATGGGGGAGTGGTGCAACCTTTGTGCGTAACAGCCCTGGCAGCCTCTGCAGTGACCTAGAAAACACACCATCGTCTGATATTAACTAGGACTGACGACCCTAGATTGGATCATGTTTGGAAATGATATAAGGGAGGTACCTTAGTTTCCCAATCCTGCTGTTTGAAATGGACTAATTAAAAACTCGGTAATCATACTCATCATGCATCGCATGTGCCTGGAAGATGTGGAGCACTGTGGGATGTAAGCATGCCGCGAACGTGAGATGGTGTCGCATGAGGGAGTATGTCGGCGAGGGCATCCATCATACCCGCATTCATACTTGCATTAATCAGAGTAACTGGAGTGTTTGATTTACTGCTTTATCATTACTGCTTAACTGTATTGATAACATGATAACTTATGCCTTATCGTTTCACTGAGTTAGCTACTCACTCCCACGTTACGGGACGGTGTTGCGCACACCAACCAGACTCTGTCTTAGGTTTAGGCGATCCGACTACTCGGAGCGAGCTCGATTATGACGAGGACCAGGAGGAGTTCTCGTATATGCAGTTCTCTAGCGGCTTGGACTAGGTTGCCAGGATCGATGGGTTCCACAGGGATTGTACCTAGTTATTTTTGACTTTTTTATTATAAACAGAAATGTATATGGACTCAGATGGATTCATACTCTGGAGAATGAATCGTTTATTTTATTTCTTTACATACTTATATATACAGTTCAGTCTTCCGCTTGCTTTTATACAATTGATCTGGAGTATGAATTACTGCTTTGGTATAATCTCATTCATGTTTACTGCTCTAACACAGACAACATTCAAACATCATTAAACGTGTTGCATAAGTGATGTGTTGGAACTCGGGAGTTGAGTTACACTCGACCCCCGATTTTTAGGGCGTTACAAGTTGTTATCAGAGCATGATTTTGATTAAACCGGACCTGAGTTATGTCCCCACTACGTACGCTGACGCATTATACTTAGGAGGGTGCGCAAAACCTAGCAACAATATTAGGGTCTCCCGATTTCACCGTTCGGCGAAGTTCATTGCAAATGGACAGTTTGATCGAGTTCGTACTCGATCCCGACCACACTTATGGACCCCAAGTCACTCCTAGACCGTCTATTGACGTGTCCAGGTCACAATCCACCAAACATTAGTCGTTAAAAATCAGGAAAAATCAGATTATATCAGAAATTTACCGGAACTAACCGTTCTGGCACTAAACTGAGTCGGGGGCCCCTCCACGTTAATCCACTAACCCCCCAGACTGAACCAGGGTGCATTTGGCACCCTGGACACATGGCAAACAGGGCCCCACCGTGGCGGCGCGGTTCCGGCCAAGTCCGACCGTGGCGGCGCCGTGGCACCGGCTGCGGACCGCGGACCGATCGTTTTTCCGGCGGGTTTCCAAGCTTGAGGTTGGTCGGCCCAGCCCCCTCTACCCCTGGCACGTGCCAAATTACAATTTGGTTGGGTTTTAAGGGGCTGGAACACCCCTTTCTCTCATTTCACCCCTTTTTCAAGCACCACCACCCCCATTTCTGATTTTTCTCAAAACCCAACTCTCCAAACCTTCAAATCTCCCATTTCCTTCCATAACTCACACACCCCTACCTTCCACAACAGCCCTAGCCTCTTCCTTTCCCCATTTTCACAAGTTGGAGCTCTCATACCCCTCCTTGGAGCTCAAAATCGGGTAATCTGCTAATCCATTCCATTTTCTTTTTGTTCCTTCTTTATTTCCTACCTCTAGTGCCCCTTCCACACCTATTGGATCCTTATTTGTGGGGATCAAAGAGATCAGCCCCTTGTTTCCCCATTTTGACAATTTTCCACGGCCCTCCTTGGTGTGGTGGCTACCATTTTCTCCATTTCCTCCATCCTATCTTTCATGGGAAAGAGGAAAACCGCGGCCGATGACGCCGGCCCAAGTAGGCCAGTCTATTCCCGAAGAAGATCCGACGTTGGGGCCAGCACAAGCACCGTGCGGGAGTTTAGGTCGAAGTGAGACTTGGATCCTGACCACCCCGCCAGGAATGCTTATCCGATAGGCATGGAATATGGGCGCTTCGCGGGCCGCAAGGTTGTGTTTGAAGCTCATGTGGATGAAAGGATGTTTGGCCTACACCCGATGATGGACCACTTGGTGAATATCGGATGAAATTCTATTTTTGAAGGCGAGTCCCCCGCATGTGAGAACACGGTTCGCGCTTTCTACGCTCACATCGTGGACTCATCAGTAGAGCCTCTTCGCCATCGTCTCTCGTGAGGGGCATAAGGCGCACAATCACTGTGGACGAGGTGGTTCGAATCACGAAGATCCCGCTTGGTCAAGTGCATCCTAATGATGACTTCTCTAGAAGTGCGCGGGAGAGGGATCGTCGCACGCGATTTCTCTGTGGTCGCCGGGTTACTTGGAAGTGAGGAAATTGTATTGCGGCGACAAAGATGACCGAAGACTTCCATTTACTCCATCACATTTTCACATACAATGTATACCCACGGTGGGGTAACCGCACGGAATGTACTAGGATGATGGTGGACTTTCTATACAAGATGGGACGCGGGGACAACATATGCCTGCCCACATTCATCCTATCCCAGATAGTTCATGTTGTTCGTTCTGCCAGGAACGACCTTTCGATCCAATTTGGCCGACTGATCTGCAGGATGGCTCGTGATGTAGGCTACAGATTGAATATGGAGGATCTTGCACCAGTCCGAGTCATAAGTGAAGCGACACTCAAGAATATGAAGATCGGCCCTCAACAGCGGCAAGCACGACTCGACGAGTCTGGAGATGAGTCGGATAGCGCCGGCGAGGAGAGTGTTGACCTCCAGGCTGAGAGTGATGAGGAGCGTGGTGATGACATACAGGAAGAAGAATCTGAGGCTCAGGACACAGAGGAGAGTTCACCCCCTGCGGCTCAGGAGCAGGGTGTGGATCGAGATGCTTTTGATGCGCGATTGGCCCGTCTTGAGGAGGGGCAAGCCGCCCTGCAGCAAGAGGTTGGACAAGTTCGGGCTGAGATTGGTCAAGTTCGAACCAAGCTTGAAGAGAATGAAGCCTACATGAAGAAGAGTTTCAAGAAGATGTCCCGTACGTTGAAGGCCATCCTGTGCTGTGCGCAGGATAAGAATGCTCCTCCTCCACCGCCTACTTCGGATGCTTAGTCATCCATGTTGTTGTATGTTGTGTTTGCTTTGGTTACCGCGATAGGCGGTTTGTGTTTTCGTACAGATGTTGTATTAGGTAGTAGCATGTTTAGGTGTTTGATGTAGTGGATGTATTGGCTATCATGTGATTTCCGTCATGATTCATGTAAACTCTGTAATCCATGTATTATGACTAATTTTAGGTAAATGAAAGGCATGTAGCCCCTTTTGTTTTGATTATGTGTGGAATGCTTAAAGTGCCTTATGATGTGTGTCATGCTGTATCTCACCAATGTCAGTACCACTGTTGTATAGGGCATGCCGCGACAGTATACGCGGAGCACGGCACATCTCCGTCTGACTGGCTCTATGGACCAGACTCCTTCTGGTAGTAGCGGTCGTGCGGACCGTGGGTTAGGTTCTGATCAGCCCCCTGCTGGTCCTGCCGGTGGATTGCCACCTTACACGCCCCGGTCCGTGAGCGTATCGGCCGTCATCTTCGCGCAAAGATGACTCCCAGTGCTCGCCGACCGATAGATTTGAGCACCGATGTTAATGATGCATCAAGAGCGATCAAACGAAGCAGCGGCCGGCAAAGACTAGCGACTTATGGCCACTATCGCTGAGGCCTTGTCCCATGGTGGTAGTGCGACTCCACCTACGACATCTGCTTGTCCTGCCGGGCACCCAGAGCCTCCTGCTCAGTGTGAGGATGTGCCTCTGCCCTCACCCGTGGTGCCTCCTACTGGAGATGTCAGTACACGCGGTCTACTCGAGCGATTTCAGCGCTTGAGGCCTCCCTCATTTATGGGCACTCATAGACCCGAGGAGGCAGAGTTTTGGCTTGACCGCATCTCTAAGATGCTTCGGATGCTGCATTGCTCAGAGGCAGAGCAGGTAGAGCTGGCCGCTTTCATGTTTGAGAGGGAGGCCAGTTTATGGTGGGATAGTGTGTTGCGGTCTGTCGCAGCAGATACACGTGTGGACTGGGAGGCTTTCGAGTTCCGGTTCCATGAGAAATATTACCCGCAGACTTATCGACATGAGCGGGAGGATGAGTTTCTGCGCCTCAGGCAGGGAGGCATGACGATTACGGAGTACGAGCACCGCTTCACAGAGTTGGGCCGCTTTGTCCCGACTATACTGGTGGACGAGCAGATGCGGATGCGTCATTTTTCTTTGGGCTTGCGACCGGAGATACGGTCGAAGATATGCTGCCTCAGTATACCTACCTATGCAGCACTGGTTCACATGTCTATGACGGCAGAGCAGGATGTGGACCGGTTGGCCCGATCTCGTGGTGCTATGGTTGCGAGGCCACGATGGGAGATACAGAGCAGGCCTATCCTAGGCAATAGGCCTCGTGTTGACTCGCCTCCCAGGATCGCAGCGCCAGGGGCTCAGGTGAGGCGCCCTGTTGTGACCTGCACGTACTGCGGGAAGCAGGGTCATCTTATTGGGAGTTGTTTCGCGCGGATGAAGGATAGTGGTTTCTCTCCGCCACAGATGTTGGGCCGTTCTCGCCCACAGGCCATATCAGCTCCACCGCTACAGACTGCTCCTGCACATCCTTCCTTCCGACCTCCTGTGCCGCGCTTGAGCCCGCCACAAATACCCTTGGCTCCTCAGCCGAACCGCCAGCAGCAGGCTCGCGTTCATACGCTTGTGGCTGAGGCACCTGAGACGTCGGTTTCAGCTCCGACGGCTTTCGAGGGTACGGCTTTTATTCATGACACTCCCGTTTCTTTATTGGTGGACACTGGGTCCACTACCTCTATTATTTCTTGTGGGGCGGTGAAACGCCTATCTTTGCATACGATTCCCACTAAGGGAATGAGACTCACTACGGCTACCGGGACCTGTTCGAATGTCACACGATTATGTGAGGGTTGCTCAGTAGTTTTGGGTAGCAGCACAGTGCTCGTCGACCTCATTGTTGCTCCACTATGGCACTACGACGTTATCCTCGGTATGGATTGGCTCACCAGGATGAGGGCGGAGATAGATTGCGATACTCGGATCGTGACGGCCTATGGACCTGACGGTACAGCTTTCACGTTCCCAGTGCAGGTCAGTTGGCCCTGTCGAGTTGATTGTTATGCTGCTTTACTTGTGCCGATTGATGGTCCGACCGTAGATGGTACGCCGGTGGTTCGAGAATTTGCAGGCGTATTTGAGACTATCCCTGGTTTACCTCCTCGGCGTGAGATTGATTTTACGATTGACCTTACGCCTGGTGCGACGCCCATCTCGTTGCCGACTTATCGTATGCCTCCATGTGAGATGGAGGAGCTGCGGAAACAGATTGACGTACTTGTAGAGAGAGGTTTTATTCGACCTAGTGTGTCTCCTTGGGGAGCACCTGTGTTGTTCGTGAAGAAGAAGGACGGGTCGCTACGGTTGTGTATTGATTACCGTAGGTTGAACCAGGTCACGGTGAGGAACAAGTATCCTTTGCCCAGGATTGATGATCTGTTCGATCAGTTGAGGGGGGCGAAGTATTTCTCGAAGATTGACCTTCAGTCAGGGTACCACCAGCTGCGCGTGAGAGAGGAGGACGTGCAGAAGACAGCCTTCAGGATGTGCTTTGGGCACTATGAGTTCTTGGTGATGTCGTTCGGTCTGACGAACGCACCAGCCGTGTTCATGGATCTGATGAACCGGGTATTTTGGCCCTTCCTTTACCGATTCATCATCGTCTTTATCGATGACATCTTGATATACTCCACGAGTCGGGAGGAGCACGAGGAGCACTTGCGAGCGGTATTGGATACACTGAAGAAGAACCAGTTGTTTGCGCAATACAAGAAGTGCGACTTACCGGGAGGAAGTCGGTTCCCGGGACATGTAGTGTCCAAGGATGGGATAGCATGGACCTTGCTAAGGTAGTCTGCGGTTCAGATTGGCACCACCGAATCGGTTACTGAGGTGAGGAGTTTCCTTGTCCGGGCTGGGTACTACGGATGTTTCATTCGGGATTTCTCGAAGATCGCCAGGCCATTGTCTCAGCTGACTCGGAAGGACCTGAAGTTCGCCTGGAATGAGAAGGCGGAGACAGCTTTTAAGGAGCTGAAGGACAAGTTGACGTCCGCCCCTGTGCTAGTATTGCCAGAGCAAGGGGTGAAATACACGGTGTATACTGACGCGTCTCGCGTTGGTTTGGGTTGTGTGCTGATGCAGAAGGATAGGGTGATTTCGTATGCCTCGAGACAATTAAAGAAGCACGAGGAGAATTACCCTACACATGACTGAGTTAGCACTATCATCTTTGCATTGAAGCTCGGAGACATTACCTCTATGGTGAGGAGTTCGAGCTTTTCTGCGACAACAAGAGCCTTAAATACATATTCACACAACGGGATTTGAATATGAGACAAATAGATGGATGAAGACCTTGAAGGACTTCAAGTTCGAGGTTTCCTACCATCCTGGCAAGGCGAACCTTGTGGCAGACGCGTTGAGCCGCAAGAAGGCGATTGCATTTGCGGCACCGCTGATGATAGCCGAGTGGGACATGATGGAGTTTGTGCGGGACTTCGAGCAGAGACTCACTGTCGAGGAGTCATTTGAGTGTGTTGCGCACGTTCGGGTGCGACCACTTATTGACGACAGGATTGTTGAGGCCCAGGAGGGCGACATATGGCCGTCTGAGCTTCGAGAGCAGGCTAGCGACGCCGTGGACTCCGAGTGGAAAGTTGGTTCTGATGGGGGTTTACGGTTCCGTGGCCGCCTATGTGTTCCAGATGTGCCTGACTTGAGACGCGAGCTTCTCGAGTCTGCCCATAACTCGATGTTTGCGATGCATCCTGGTAGCACGAAGATGTACCAGGATATGAGACGGATGTATTGGTGGGATAACATGAAGGCCCACATTGCTGAGTATGTGTCTCGGTGTCTAACGTGCCAGCAGGTCAAGGCAGAACATCGCCGACCTCCTGGACTACTTCAGCCCATGCCTATAGCGGAGTGGAAGTGGGACTTCATCTCCGTGGACTTCATATCAGGGTTGCCGAAGACGAGGAAGGGGCACGATTCCATTTGGGTGATTGTGGACCGGTTGACCAAATCGGCCCATTTCCTCCCTATCAGAGTTACGAACTCTGCAGACGAGCTGGCTAGATTGTACATCAGGGAGATCGTCCGTCCGCACGGGTTCCTTTGGAGATCGTGTCGGACGAGACACGCGGTTCACATCTATCTTCTGGACTCGTATCCAGGAGGCGATGGGTGTGAAGTTGAAGTTCAGTACAGCGTTTCATCCTCAGACTGATGGGCAGACAGAGCGGGTGAATCAGATTCTGGAGGATATATTGCGAGCATGTGTGTTGGACTTCAAGGACAGCTGGGATGACTGTCTTCCGTACGCAGAGTTCGCCTACAACAACAGCTTCCAGGCGACTATTGGCATGGCCCCATATGAGGCTCTTTATGGTCGACCTTGTAGGGCACCGCACTGTTGGGCAGAGGTTGGAGAGCATAGTCTGATTGGCCCAGAGTTGGTGCAGGCGACTACAGAGAAGGTAGACATTATCAGGCGTCGATTACTCACGGCCAGCGGCGAGTGTAAGAGTTACGCCGATACGATGCGGCGACCGCTGGAGTTCGAGGTCGGTGATCATGTGTTCCTTCGGGTTTCCCCTATGAAGGGAGTCCTTCGGTTTGGGAAGAAGGGGAAGCTCACACCGAGGTTTATCGGTCCATTTCAGATACTGGATCGAGTGGGTGATGTGGTGTATCGTCTCGCCTTGCCTACACCACTTGCTTCCGTACACAACGTATTTCATGTATCTATGCTGAAGAAGTACGTTCCTGATCCTTCACATATCATCAGATGGGAGCAGGTACAGTTGAGTGAGGATGCTACGTACGAGCTGCGCCCGACGCGCATCCTTGATAGGAAGGAGCAGGTACTATGTAGCAAGGCCATCCCACTTGTGAAAGTGCTTTGGACACATCATTCCGAAGAGGAAGCTACCTGGGAGACTGAGGCCGAGGTCAGGAAGAACTACCCTCAGATTCTCGAGGACTACGAAAAGGTATAAATTTCGAGGACGAAATTTTTTGTTTAAGGGGGTAGATTGTAACGACCTGAAAATTTCCATACATTGGGTCGAGTACCACCTCGACCAGAAATCACGTAGGATTAAATTCTTTAGAAATTTAACAAAGTTAACTAAGTACTAAACTCGATTAGCCATGAAATCCGTTAGGATCACTTTAAATACGATCTGCAAGACCCAAAAGTTGCAGAATCATTGGCGCTAGGTTACCCTAAAGTTTAGAACCAAACTCATTTCCCGTCTGCTTCTCGAATGAAACGAAACTTCAGTATTAGGTCTAGATCGCACATCGGGAGTCCGATTAACCCGAAGCTAAGGAACTAGGACCGTCCCACTGGGCTTAACAATCATCTCAAAAATCAGCTCCATCCGATGTTCCATGGCCATTCTTTTCGATTCGGAGCGAGGGAGTGTGAAAAACACTATTCCCATGCCAAAATAAATATCTGGAATAGTGATCTGGCATCATTCGTTGACGCGTCAGTATTAAGCAACCTGACCGTCAGAATCAGACCAAATTACACCCTCGGATTAAGAAAAATTTCAGGAACATTTACATGTACTTAGAATTTCTGATCGTGGCCCACTGACCGTCGAACTGAAAGTGGTCCGCCACGTGCGATCTGGGTATCCGATCGAGTCAAAAACGTAATCCCACGTAGATCCATCGATTGTGAGCTTAAGTCTGACGTTTGGTTCAAGGAGAGCTACCAGAACCTCCCTTTTGAGCTGGAAAAGCGACGAATATCCTATATAAGCAGTACCCCTTGAACCTAAGTCTAATTTCGGAATGTTTTTGGCTATAAAAGGAGCTTAGAACAGCCCCTCTCACAGCCATACGAATTTTGGAGAAAAACCCTAGAGGGAGAGAGAGAAAAGAGAGAGAAGAGCTTGGGTTTTCTTCGATCTTCCTCCTATTGCTTGGGATCATTACACGGCCTACACCGCTTCATTCCAGGTGTTTTCCCGGTGGTTTCCGTCTCATTTGAAGGTAAGAAACCCTAACCCTAGGTCTGATTTGAGGTGGGATCGATGTAGGATGTGTAACGACTAACCGATTCCGCTCTTTAGGCTAGAAATCTCCCGTATACGGAAGTTCTACTACCCTTGCTGATTCGTTTCGTTTCCAAAGGCAAAGGTGAGGACTTTAAGTGTATAAGTTACGGTTTTCAACGCTTTCAATGTCAGATAATGGTAGATTCATGATCTGCTTGCAATTGCACATGTACAAAGTGCTTTCCGTTTCCTGTTTCGATTAACGTTGTGAAATATGGAATTTCACATATTCTAGGTATACGTAGAAATACCGTATACGTATTTTTTTTGGATAAATGTTTGACATGTTTATTTAATGTATGATTATATAATATATGAATAAAATACTACTTTGGCGGAAGGAATCGCCAAAATACATGTTCACTTGTAAATGCGACGTATGTTGAAATTGTGTATGTTAGAAATACCGTATACGTATTTCTTTTGGAATAATGTTTGACATATTTATTTAATATATGATTATACAATATATGAATAAAATACTAGCTTGGCGAAAGGAATCGCCATATTACAAGCTCCCTTGTAAACACGATGTATGTCGAAACTGGGTACACTAGGAAGTACCCTATACGTATAAAGTTTGCTGACATGATCGTCAGGTTTATTTGCTGTATGAATATGATGTGTATGTATAAAATATTAGTTTGGCAAAGGGACAACCCTAGTACACATTTCTCTAGCATACGTCATGTATGTTGAAATAGTGCATTCCAAGTGTTGGTGAAATCACTTGTGAGTGTAAGTGCTTAAGTGTTAGAATCTTAGGTAGGTGCTGAGATGGGATTCTCAGCTACCTTAGAGTCACATATGACACTCTCCATGTGGTTGTTCACTCTAACCACTCACCTATGAAATATAAGTATTTGTATCCCTATTTGCATAAATGTTTTATAACATGCTTTTGAACATGCTTTGTAATTTGTTTATTACCATGTTTCATGATATGCTTTGTAACATGATTACTAGTGTCCTTGAATTACCATGTTATCATGCCGTATTTCATATGCTATGGTTAGGACTTGACTGAGCTTGGGACTATGTTCATAGTCCAGGCATCCGGTATCAGACTTGAAGATGTGGTTGGGATTCGTTCCGCCACGCATGATGTGTTGGCGAACCCGTGTCGTACTTCGGTTGGCGATAGTGGTTGGCCACACGAGGTGCTTCTGCGCTTCATATCGCCCAACTTGTTGTGCGCTCGAGCCAGCCAAACACGTCAAGTAAACTGTGTGTCTTATGTATGTTCACCATGTTTGGTCGCTAATGCTTGAACCTAGGGTACCAAACTTACCAGTGAAAATCCCGTTAACCATGGTACCTCGATCCGCTAAGACTCATGAGCGGGGCATGGTGGTATGGGACACCGTGGTCGAGCTGTCGGCCTACGCTGGGGCTACGTGCCTCCCCGTAGTGACCAGTGAGCAACTTAACTCGTGAGCCGATTATGGTGGTATGGGACACTATATTCGCGCCGTCGGCCTACATTGATAAGGTGATGGGGAGTGGTGCAACCTTTGTGCGTAATGTACCACAGCGCCCTTTGTAGTGACCGCAAGCATATTCTGAAGTTGCAGTGTGCCTTAGGGTTCGCCGCGATATATAGAGTATGAACTAGGCCTGTTTCTGTATAGTGATGAATCGTTTAAGGGGTGATGGGGGAGTGGTCAACCTTTGTGCGTAATGTTCTCAGCGCCCTCTCCGCGGTGACCTAGAAAACACACCATCGTCTGATATTAACTAGGACTGACGACCCTAGATTGGATCATGTTTGGAAATGATATAAGGGAGGTACCTTAGTTTTCCAATCCTGCTGTTTGAAATGGACTAATTAAAAACTCGGTAATCATACTCATCATGCATCGCATGTGCCTAGAAGATGTGGAGCACTGTGGGATGTAAGCATGCCGCGAACGTGAGATGGTGTCGCATTTGGGAGTATGTCGGCGAGGGCATCCATCATACCCGCATTCATACTTGCATTAATCAGAGTAACTAGGAGTGTTTGATTTACTGCTTTATCATTACTGCTTGACTGTATTGATAACATGATAACTTATGCCTTATCGTTCCACCGAGTTAGCTACTCACTCCCACGTTACGGGACGGTGTTGCGCACACCAACCGGACTGTCTCGTGTTTAGGCGATCCGACTACTCGGAGGTGGAGCTCGATTATGACGAGGACCGGGAGGAGTTCTCGTATATGCGATTCTCTGGCGGCTTCGACTAGGTTGCCGGGATCGATGGGTTCCACAGGATTGTACCTAGTTATTTTTGACTTTTTGATTATAAACAGAAATGTATATGGACTCAGATGGATTCATACTCTGGAGAATGAATCGTTTATTTTGTTTCTTTACATACTTATATATACAGTTCAGTCTTCCGCTTGCTTTTATACAATTGATCTGGAGTATGAATTACTGCTTTGGTATAATCTCATTCATGTTTACTGCTCTAACACAGACAACATTCAAACATCATTAAACGTGTTGCATAAGTGATGCGTTGGAACTCGGGAGTTGAGTTACACTCGACCCCCGATTTTCAGGGCGTTACAAACCAATTCATATTAAAGAATAGGCCTAACAATGGGCATGAACTGAATTACAATAGTCGAGGTCAGTGTATCCACAAATATGCTTATTGAATACGAACCTAATAGAAGCCTTAGCCAATTTTGAGGACGAAATTTTTCTTTAAGGGGGTTAAATTGTAATGTCCTGAATTTTTTCGAGTTGGGGATAGACGTCCTTAGGCAATGGGTCGATCATAACACCTTACTGACTTCTCAAAACTCAATCTCAAAGTTTAAAATCCCTTTTCAACCCATTTCCTTCACAAATCTCACATTTCACCACCTTATTCTTCACATTTTTCTAAGTACTTTCATAGTAGACGCTAGTCCTAACATTTAAATGATGGAGAACAATACTTAAACATAAATTTACTATAATAGTAAATATATAAATAAAATTGGATTTTAGGCCATTAGTCTTATGGAATCTGACAAAATAAATAGGTGATTTGGATATAGCAACCTAGTATGTCGTAATTAGGCAACACGTAGTTAAGTAGTAAACTAAACAATCGATGGATTTGGCTTGAACCACTTTCTATACAAACTACAAGACTCAAAACCATTAAAATCACTAACTTAACATTACTTAAAAACCTAGAAGAAATCTTAAAACCCAGTTGCTCATAGGAGGACATTGGAACTCTGTGTTGGACCTGGACCTTGAGTCAAAAGTCTGATGACCACGAAACTATAAGGCTATAACCACCTTACTGGGCTTGACAACCATCACAGGAATTGAGTCCAAATAGTATCTAGAGAGACGTAACTTGAGCTTGGAACGAAGTGCGTGGGAAACGTGAATATCTTTAGAAAATGAACTCGAATTTGAGTGATTTGGGCCGTTCACTTGTGGGCCAAATTTAAGGTTTCAAATAGACAGATTCTGACCCAACTACACCCTTGTATCAAGGAAATTTTCCTACATAGGTCAGTGTACTTGTGGCCCTGATCGAGTGACAATAGCCATTGAACTGAAACCGATCCTCCACGATCGATCCACATATCCAATCGGATTGAAATCTTAACCTGGCCTAGATCCATTGCCATAGAACTTACCCTACGCCGTAGGTGAGTAATGGACCTCCAGATGGGCCCCGTTTATCAAAAACCAACCCCCTTTGGCTATAACCTAAGTAAACCATGGCCCTGGGCCATTTGAACTAGTTCTGGGCCTATATAAAACCCTTAACCCACCCCTTCTCTCTCACATACGAATTTGTTCCAAACCCTAGGAGCGAGAAGAGAGAAAATAGGAGAAAAGTGTGAGGAGAGAAAAGAAAGAGTGGGAGATCGTTGCTGGGATTCTCTACCACAACTCCACGCCTCGATTCACCCTTCCACATCGCTTCACGATCGTCACCAACTTCGATTTGGGTAACGAATCCTAACCCTAATATCGTTTTAGGAATCCAAGTAGAAGAATCAGTGAAATAGTTAACCTCTTTCATGATTTAGGGAGTCATTGTGCCATAGACAAAGACATAGGGTTCGAACCGATTTCGTAATCAGCGTACTAGCGATAGGTGCGAACTATAAACATTTAGGTTATGATTTTCAAGGCTTTCAATGTCAGTTAATGATTTATAACTAACTTGATTGCTATCAAATATGCTTAGATGCAATGTTTTCCGTGTATTATATATATATATATATATATATATATATGAACTATGTTGAAATTAATGCATTCCATGTATTTGTTAAAATGTTTGAATGAATATGGAATTATAATTTGTGCTTGCCATGATTGTTGTTTGAAAATATATGATTGTTGTACGTGTGACAACTCCCTTGTGAAAGGATTTGCTATAATATACGTTATAACTAATTTATTACATGCATGTTGATATGTGTAGTCTAAGTATTTGATAAAATGCTTGAATGAGAAAATGCTTGTGGAAATGTATTTAATGAGGGTATTGCAATAGGATTCTCAATTACCTTATCTATAGTTACAGTTTCCTTTATGTAACCTATCTTACTACTACGTGCTTTATGGATGAAATGCCTATGTATGACAATATATGTAGGATGTGTTTGTTAAAATACTTAAATAAGATTTATACTGAAATTGGTTGTCACATGCTGTTTGACTATCACATATGAATGCTTATTGTGTATGAATATGATTGGGACTACTACGTAGTCTAGGCAATCGGTAATGATTCCCGAATTAGTGGCCGAGGTCGTTTCGCCGCACAAGACACATTCGACGAATTCGAGTCATATGTTGTTTGTCGACAGTGGTTAGGTCACACAGAGTGCTTATGTGCTCCATGTAGATTAAGTCAACGTGTGCTCGTACTAGTTGAGCTTGTCCAACTAACCCAATTAGCCTAATATATGTTCACCATGTATGAACATTACTGCTTGAATCTAAGGTACCACTTACAAGTGCAAAGCCCGTTTAACCTTGGTACCACGATCCACTAAGACTTATGAGCCGGGCATGGTGGTATGGGACACCATGGTCGAGCTGTTGACCTATGTTGGGGTGACGAGCCTCCCCGTAGTGACCACTGATCAACCTAGACTCGTGAGCCGAATACGGTGGTATGAGACATTATATTCGAGCTGTTAGCCTAAAGCTAAGGGGACGAGCCTTTTCCGTAGTGACCTCAAGTATAAAATAGGCCTACCCCCGGGCAGCTTGGCTATGGTCCCCAGTCAGGTTGGTGATGAGCCTTCAAACATAGACTGTCAATTGGTAGGGCGTTGGTGGTGTGACTTTGAGTACAAAATAGGCCTACGCTGACAGTGACAAGCCTCTCATAACGACCTAGAGTGTAAACTCTTGAACTTGCCTATCGTATGTGATTAACTAGGATTGATGACCCTAAATGGATTATTGTTTGGGTAAATGATATAAAGGGAGGTACCTTAGCTTCCCAAACCTGTTGTATGAATAGGTCTAATTAAAAACTTGGCTAACATGCACATGCACCGCATTGCATGTACCTTTAGCGATGGAGTTGAGCACAACGGGAGTGTTGCATGCGCGACCGTGAGATGATGTCGTTGAGGGAGTGCTGGCGAGGGTATACATCATTATAGCATATCATCCCTGCATTAATAAGAGTACTTAGGACATAATTGTTATACTGCTTTATCATTACTCTTTGACTGAATTGATAACATGTTAACCTTTACTTTATAGTTCTACTGAATTAGCTACTCATTCCCACCTGTGATGGTGTTTTAAACACCACCCAAACTCTGGTTTAGATGTAGGTGATGGCGAGGTCTATACAGTAGAGTTGGACTTCGTAGGCGAGGAGGAAGAGTTCCTACGTTCAACTATCGAGCGGATCTATGTAGATCTCATACCAATGTGCAGGGACTACTGGGATACTTGTTTAGTTGAACACATCTACTTCCGACATTTATATGGTTAGAAACGACACATGTATATATATTTAGCCATGTTTCATACTCATACTCCAAAATTTGTGAAACATTTTCATAATTAAATGCATATATTTTAGTCTTACGCTTGCCAAATTACATTAACTCTGGAGTATGATATGCTGATTTAGTATAATCTCATTCATGCTTCATGCACTAAACTAAACAGCATTTAATCATTATTATCTACATTGCATAAGTGATGCGACAGATCTCGGGAGTTGGGCCTTTACTCGATCCTCAATTTTCAGGGTGCTACACCATGCTTGTATTTTTTTGAGGTATTGGGCCCCTTTTGTGTCTTGTACGGCCCACTAACCATTTGATTGGATTCAGACCTTGCAGCCCAGATTTTTGGACGTCCAGGTAGGCCTAGATGAGCTGGACGTTTAGCCTTAGTACTTTTTCAAATGCAAGTGTTGCCCATCCAGTGTGCCGGGCCTTGTGGGCTGGTTGTAAGCCCACTATGGTGCATGTGATTATATCTTTATGGCCCATCCAATTTACCAACTTTTAGGCTGACCTATAAGGCCCACAAACTGAGTGTTGAAAGTACCTTAGCCATTTGTTTGGGGCATAAGGGCTGCCTATGAGACCCATCATCATGCATGTATTTATTGGCCATCACACTTGGGCCATGGTTTGCCCCATTGAGCCTATGTTAATGTATGTAGGTTTTGGGCCATTTCTTGAGGCCCATCATGTGGTATGAGATGTTATGGATTATTGCTCGTTTTCTTTTCATAGTTATATCTGGGCCATGGGCCTTGATTTAGCTAGATTCCTTGACGGGTTGCCTTCTAAGGGACATTGGTGGTTAAACGTCTACATTGTGAACCCCTCTAGGCCCTTTGATAGGCCCGTTCTCATCTATTGGTGGTTAAATGTCCACATTGTGAACCCCTCTAGGCCCTTCGTTAGGCCCATTCTCATCTATTGGGCTCATAGTATTGCTTACCTAGACTTTGTGGGCTACCCCAAACCATTGGCCCCTACTATTAGTTATACTCCTTCCATACCACATAAAATCATCTGAGTACTTAGACCCGACCTTGTTAAGGGGAGAGTACAACATCAACGTATGTTATGCTTAGTTTATCTTCATGATTCATTCCCATGTCCATCATATGTATGCTTGGTTGAGGAATGATTGATCATGGTATGTGCCATTGGGCAGGGTGTTTATGTGACTCCCTGAGTAATGGAGTTGCCCCACATGAGCGCGTTGTATGCGTAGGACTGATGCATGCTTGATTGGTGTGATTTATACATCTCGCATTTTTGCACGGTTATTATTTGCCCTAGTATCATCAAGAGTATATCCTCCACAGGAACATCGTGGATGGCTAAATTTGGACACAGGAAATGTTAATTCTAGCACTGTAGGCATATAGGATGTCCTTGGGTGAAAGTCTCAAAACCTTTTTTATACCAGGAGATATTCCAACTTCTAGACCGAGTGGAAACATGAGTATTGGTGCCAATTACCATTAGGCCGCATCTCCCACTGTGTCGTGGTCGGTTAGAAGGGGGTGTGGCCTTACCCGCCAGAGTGAGGGGGCATAAGCTAGGTTGAGTTTGACCAGCTCACAAATAGGTCTGCTATCGACGAGCCAAGTAGGTATTGGCAGACTACAAGTGGATAGTGAGGTCTCTTATACTCACTAGGCTGCGTGGTTAGGGAGGCGGCAGTTAGCTTAGAGTGTATTTGACCTCGATGATTTCTCATAGAGGAACTATACTGATATGTGGATTTGATATAAGGACGGGCATGATCGCATTACATATTGTATACGACATTTGGCTATATAGGCCCCGCATTGCATAGCCTTGGTATGGCTGATAGCATTCATGTTTGGTGTAGCATACCCTTGGGATGGCTGATGAAATTCTTGCCTGGTATTGTATAGCCTTGTTACGGCTGGTAATATTCATGGTCTTAGCAGCATACTTCGCATACTCTGATATTACATACTTGGCACCTGTCATGCACACACTTACACCACCCTCTATGCTTTCCATAAGCTTTTGCATGATTAATGCATGCAGGTGATGCTAGGTAGTAGCTGAGCAGGAGCAGGAGTATGCCGCAGAGCTTTCTTTTGGAGTTTTATTATAGTCATTGTACCTTTCCCTTCATGTGCCTTGTATTGTAAAAGTTTTTATTCCTAGTGGATTTTGGTGATGATGCTCCTATGGTTATTATCTATGGGTAATGATCATGGTTATGTTGATTATGAAACAAACTTATGTTATAAAAATCCTCCTTATAGGATCCCAGGATCGAAACCTGGTGTATGGGTGCCAGGAGCTGAGAATGGGGTACTACGGAGGCTGTCGACACCAGATTCGGCAATTGAGAATTTTGTGAGCTCGGTTTCCGAGTTTACGGTGTGATAGGATTTTGTATCAGAGCATAACCCGGGAATAACTCAGGACGACATCACATATCTGCTTCGAGCTTAGGACACTACTTGTCCCGATTGCATACTCTTTTGATTTGGTTTTATAACATCCATCAGCCTTAGATGCCTTTATTCTTTCTATAAACCATGTCACCTAGACGAGTTACGAGAGGTAGAGGCACCGGTGGTACTTGAGCGACCCGAGCATATCCCACTCCACCTCTTGAGGATCCTACTCTCAAGGTTCTCATTCCACCTCCAGTTATTCCTGTTCCCCCGTTTGAGCCTACTGTACCTATGCTAGAGGGCCCCGCAGTTCCTACACCTCTGCCTGAGGCCAGTGTAACCCCTACATTCCCTACCATACTCGTTGGAGTAGAGCAGTTATAGCAGATACTGCAAGCTGTCACAGTCGCCCTCCAGGGAGAAGGCAGACAAGCAGTAGTGACTCTAGATCAGACAGAGCAGATGCGCGCGAGTGCTTTTTTACGAGACTTCCGTCAGCATGATCCTCCGCATTTCTGAGGTGAGCCAGACCCTACAGCGACTGAGTTATGGCGCTCCTAGGTGGAGAAGATTTTTGACACCATATGATGCACGGCTCAGTAGCAAGTCTCATTAGTAGTATTCCTTCTTCAGGGAGAGGCTTAACATTAGTGGGCATCCATTTCGCAAGTGGCTGGACCAGATTTTGTGTGGACTTGGAAGGACTTCGTGGACCGGTTTGACCAAAAGTTCTTCCCCGAGCATGTTCAACAGCAGCATGCATTGGAGTTAGAGATGCTTATTCAGGGGGATATGACCGTGTCACAATATGAGGCACTTTTTGTCGCATTGTCCAGATTTACGACCTATCTTGTCAATGATGAGAGGCGGAATGCCCGCTGTTTCGTGAACGGCTTGCGTCCCGCTCTCAGGAATCGTGTGATCGGACACCTTCTTACGACATTCGATCAGGTTGTTTAGAGAGCTTTGGTCTACGAGGATGATTGGGCCACCTTGCAGAGGACCCATGACCAAGAAGGAGACTGGAAGAGGAAGGCGCCCCCCGGTAGCTCCCGTCAGCAGCAGCACTGTCGGTGTATGACTCACCCAGGATTTTAAGCATCAGCAGTGCATCCAACATCATATTTGGGACCATTCACAGGTGTTTCCTTTGGTTGTCGTAGGACGAGACATCATAGGAACGAATGTCCCCATCCTTAGCAGCAGCAGCAGTAGCCGAGGGCACCGTAGTAGCCCCTGCATTAGCCTCTACAGCAGCAGCAACAACGACCACAGTACCAGCCTCCGAGGCCTCCCCTATAGTAGCAGAGATAATAGATTAGGCCGCCACAGCAGAAGCAGAGACAACAGAGGGGACAGGCACCTCCCCCGCTAGCCCCGTGCAGATTTTATGCTGCTTAACAGGACCCCTAGCCATCAGGAGGGGTAGTCGAGGTTATTCTTCCTATTTTCACTTGCATTACACACGTGTTGTTTAATTATAGAGCATATCATTATTTTGTGGCTGAGGAGTTCTGTCAATCGACTGGTCTACCATTGGAGTCTGCTCATGAGGCTTTGTTGGTATCGACTCCCTTGGGGAAGACTACAGAATTAGGCTGATTTTGCTCGTCTTACCCCATTCTGATTGGGGATATCTTTCTGCTATAGATTTGTTTGTGTCATCGATGCCTAATTTAATGTTATCTTGGGCATGGATTAGTTTGTCGAGTATCACACCATATTGGACTACTCCGCGAGGACAGTCATGTTCTGTATACTTGGCTTACTGCTGTTCCAGTTCGTTGCCGAGCCCAGACGAGAGACATTGTCTAGTTTGATGACATGTGCTGTAGAGGAGTCTGCGGGTGTGAGCATCGATCAGTGGTCGATTATCTGTGATTTCCCTGATGTGTTTCAGGAGATTCTGGGGTTGCCACCGCGACAGCAGATTAAGTTTCAATTGATCTTGTGTCCAGTACCGCACCTATCTTGAAGGCCCCATATCATATGACACCGATGGAGTTGTGGGAACTGTAGGAGCAATTGGATGAGTTGCGGGAGTTAGGCTTTATCCGTCCGAGCAGTTCTCCGTGGGGAGCCCCGGTATTATTCGTGAAGAAGAAGGATGGCTCGTTGAGGCTCGCGTGGATTACCAAGAGGTCAACAAGGTCACGATCAGGAACAAATACCTGCTCCTGAGGATCGACAATTTATTTGATTAGCTGCAGGGTGTACAGTTCTTTTCAAAGATTAACCTATGGTCTGAATATCATCAGATTCGAGTCCAAGAGGAGGATATACCGAAGACAGCCTTTTGGACGCGCTACGGTCATTTCGAGTTTCAGGTCATGTCCTTCAGACTGACCAATGTGCCTGCCATCTTTATGCAGTTGATGAATGAGGTCTTCTGGCTTTACCTTGATTAGTTTGTTGTGGTCTTCATCAATGACATTCTGATCTATTCGAGGACCCGTGAGGACCATGAGCAGCATTTGCAAATTATTTTGCAGACCCTCCATATCCACCAACTCTATGCGAAGCTGGAGAAGTGAGAGTTCTGTCAGGAGGAGGTGGAGTTCCTCAGTCACGTAGTGACGAAGGAGGGTGTTGATGTGGACCCCTCGAAGGTTGATGCAGTGCGTCAGTGGGGCCAACCCACGAACTTGTCCGAGATCTACAGTTTTCTTGGTCTGAGGGGATACTATCGACAATTTATTAAGGGATTCTCCCGCATTACAGCACCGCTGACTAGGTTGACTCGGAAGGGCGCCGAGTGCATATGGGATGACGCCTGTGAGCAAGCATTTATAGAGCTAAAGGACCGCCTCACGTCCGATCATGACCTCACTCTTCCCTCTAGGAGTGATGGATTTGTTGTTTTTACTGATGCCTCAAGAGTTGGATTAGGTGTTGTCCTGATGTAGCACTAGAAATAAGTGGCTTATGTGTCGCGCCAGCTCAAGGTCCATGAGCTGAACTACCCCATACATGATCTGGAGTTAGCAGCAGTTGGCTTCACACTGAAGGTGTGGAGATACTATCTTTATGGGATTAGGTTCGAGCTCTTCTCTGACCATAAAGCCTAAAGTATCTATTTCCTCAGTTGGAGCTGAATATGAGACAAAGGCACTGGATGGAGCTCCTAAAGGACTATGATTTTGACCTGTAGTACCACCCGAGTAAGGCGAACGTGGTGGCGGATGCGCTTAGCCGTCAGCCACGAGGTTTAGTGGCACAGATGATGGTCCGGGAGTGGAAGATGCTCAAGGATGTAGCAGAGTACAACTTTGAGTTTAGTCTATAGTCTTCCATTGTTCAGCTATCGAGCCTGTTGATTCAACCCTCTCTTGTCGCAAGGGTAATCGAGGCTAAACAGACAGACAAGTCCTTACAAGGCTACCGACCAAAGGTCGCATCTGTAGAGCAGTCAGACTGGCAGATTGGTTCTAATGGTGGACTTCGTTTCAGAGGCCGATTGTATGTTCCAGATGTGCCAGAGTTGCATAGAGATCTGATGACCGAGGCACACTGATCGTGACTTACTATCCGCCCGGGCTCTATGAAGATGTATCGCGATATGAGGAGGCAATATTTTTTGTCAGGGATGAAGAGCTAGATTGCTAGCTTTGTGGCCGAGTGTGACACATGACAGCGTGTCAAGGCTGATCACCAAAGACCCCCTGATCCTTTATAGCCGTTGAGCGTTCCAGTATGGAAGTGAGAGCACATATCCACTGATTTCATCATGGGCTTGCCAAGGACTCAGCGCGGTCACGACGCCATCAAGGTTGTCGTCGATTGTTTGACGAAATCAATGCATTTTATTTCGATTTGTGTGACCTAGACATTGGATCGGATTGCGAGGATATTCATCGAGGAGATTGTGAGACTGCACTGCATTCCCATTTTGATCGTTTCTGACCAAGACGCGAGATTCACGTCTCAATTTAGGAGGAGCTTTTAGTCAGCTATGGGGTCCGTCTTATAGCTCAGCACTGCGTATCATCTGCAAACTGATGAGTAGACCGAGAGGGTCAACCAGATTCTTGAGGATATGCTCAGAGCTCGTGTGATCGACTTCGCGGGTAGCTAGGATGAGCATCAGCACTTGGCCGAGTTCACGTATAACAATAACTATTAGTCGACCATTGGCATGACTCCTTTTGAGGCATTATATGGCAGACCATGCAGATCTCCTAGTTGTTGGACCGAGGTTGGAGTGCGGCATCTCTTAGTTCTTGAGCTTGTGCAACAATCATCAGTGGTAATCGACATCATCAGGCAGAGGATGCACATAGCTTAGAGCTGACAGAAGAGTTTTGCAAATTGTCTACGTCGTCCCTTAGAGTTTGTGGTTGGGGACAGGGTGTATCTTAAGGTCTCGCCCATGAAGGGCGTGGTTTGATTTGCAGTGAAGGGCAAGCTTGCCTCGAGATTCATAAGACCTTTCAAGATCACTTGGCGCATAGGCACCATGGCCTACAGGCTTGCCTTACCTTCTGAGTTGTCTGATATCCACAACGTTTTCCATATTTCGATGTTGCAGAAGTGTAGATCAGACATTATTCCTGTGATTGATTGGTAGCCTCTTGAGGTCCGTGGGAATGCTTATTTTATTGAGTAGCCAATTCGCATCCTTGATCAGAAGGAGCAGGTTCTCAGAAGCAAGGTCATTCCTCTAATGAAGGTTTAGTGGGGCCACCATTCTGAGGTAAAGGTGTCTTGGGAGCGCGAAGCTGAGATTAGAGAGAGTAATCCCAATTTGTTTGTTGAGTGATTGCTTGTATTGTGTCATGTATTACCTTGTACTAATTGTTGTATATGTGATGATGTTTTGTTTTCTACCTTCATTTTATCCTAGTTGTAGTAAATTTCAAGGACAAAATTTTTTATTTAGAGGGGAGAGCTGTCAGATCCATAACCTAGTTTCCATTCCATTCCATTACGTCCCACGGTCCTTCCAGTCGAATTTCGGCGACCCGCAACCTGTAGATAGTATTTGTGATCATCCCTAAGTTCTGCCCTGTAAGCCGAAACCGATTTGACTCGAAAGTTATGCCAATGCTACTGCATCATCGCCGCAGTTCCAACACCGCATCTCGTCCATCAATCCGAGGTGTAGATCAAAAGTTGTAGCCCATGCAATATTTAGACCGTTGATCGTGATTGTAGGACCCACTTATTGCAGGTACACATTTCCCTAGGTGATGACATCACCCTAGTCCATCATTACCTATAGCCTACCTTATCTAGCCTAGCCTATATCCCAACCGACTTAGCCTAGCAATCACAGATTTTTTTCTTCTAAAAAATAATCATTTCTCTCCCTATCCCAAGTGCCATGATGGTTTTTATTCCTAAGACCCATGAGTATCTTATAAACCCATGATTACTTTACTACAACTCCCCATCTCTCTCGTTCTCCCTCATTCATTCTCTCCCCCAATTTGCAAGGGATGTCCCACCCTTCTCAAACTTTATAGCCCATTCTTCCCTTAATCCCCCTCAATCTAGCCCTATAAAACCCATCTCCTCCATTAAAACAATTCCTTTGGAGCTAAAGAACCTAAGGCTATAAGAAGAAGGAAGATCTTAGAGGTGAATGTGCTCCTAGGCTAGTTTTCCTAATTTTTCTTTCATTTATTCTTGTATTTCATTATTGGAAGCTTGTAGGACCCACCAATCAATGGTAGAGGTCCTCCTTGACCCTGTAGGTGTGGCCAATGGCCCACCTTGTGCATGCATGAGCCATGATGGGGCCATTCTCCATGGACCCCATCATAATGATTTTCATTGATCCATAGTTTGATTAGGTCATCTAGACCCTAGATCCATGGTGGGGATGGTATCCCCACCTCAGATTTTTGATTTGTAGGGCCATACAGGTATAAATCCATGTGATATCTTGATGAAATATTATGATGCGTGGTTGTGATTGACGGATAAGGACTCAATAGTGGCAGAGCCCTTCTCCTATGGCCGTGATCATCTCTCTCTTTCTCTCTTATTATTTTCCTGATGTGTGTGGCCAATTGGTGTACCTAGGACGTCCAGATCGTCTAGCAAGGTGGGATGCCCTCGTTGTCCATTTTCTGGATGTTGGGTGTTCCACTTGCTGTCCGTTTGTGACACGTAAGGAGACTTGATGTGGTGTATTGGTCTGGGGATTTGTGGGGCCCATTAAGGTAGGCCACATCATGATTTATTTGTGGGATTTTCCTTTGTCCAGCAAGTTATGGACTGATGTGTCCAGCAATATGTTGCTGTCCAGATATTTCTAGGCTATTTTTTAGGCCATTAATTGCTGATTTCTGGTATGGGATTTAGCCTTGCATGTAGCTTATTTTTTCCCTATTAAGGGGTGTTTCTTGGATGTGTGGACCCCACCTTGATGTATGTTGAAGCTCCAATCAGCCAGCCCTTGGTGGACGCCCTTAGATGGGCCTAATGTGGGCTGGGCGGTACAAATTTCTGGACCGTTCAACAACATTGTTGAAGTGAAAACATAAATGTTAGCTTGATTTTTAGGATGGTGGGCCACTCATGTGGACCCCACCTTGTAGTACAACTAAGGTTGCATGTCATACGCCCATTTTTCCCTGATTTAGCCAACCCTGGGCCCACTCCATGGGAAGAATCCAGCAGGACCAGCAACATTCTTTTTCAGCACCTTGCGATCCAGAATTTGTAATTGTTGTTACAGGTGTTTATGGATCCCCAACTCACCTCCATTGTGGTCCACCTTGCTAGTATCCACCTCAAGTGCATGTGGACCATCCGAACCATCCATTTTTAGGGCAACCAGAGCTACTCCAGCAGCCTACCTGCTGGATGTTCTAGCTAGGCTGACGTCCAGCTGGAGTAGGTCGTCCCTAGCTCTGCAGGCCCACCTTGATGTTTATTTTATATAAACGTTGTCCTTACCCAGTGTGGCCCACTTGGACATGGTCCACCCCTGGTGGGATGTCCACAAGTGGGGCCAACCCAGAGTATTTCTAAGGCCAGCCGTCCAGGCCCCTTGGGACGCCCAGACTATTTGGGGTGCTGCTGGACTTGCAATCCAGCAGCTGGCCCACTTTGATTTATGTGTCGTACTCTCACCTTCCACTGGTGGGGCCCACTATGACATGTATGGGTTACCATGGAGTGTTTATTTTATCCAGATAATCTATTTTGCCAGACTCCAACAGGCCCAGGAAGTTAGGTGGGCTAGATTTTCAACATGTGCCTGAAATTGGTACATATAGTTATATGCTTTGGAGTTGTGAGGCCCACTAGACTGAGGGTGTTATGTATACACACCATGCTTGTATTTTTCTGAGGTATTGGGCCCCTTTTGTGTTTTATACGACCCACTACCCATTTGATTGGATTCCTACCTTGCAGTCCAGATTTTTGGACGTCCAGGAAGGCCTAGATGGGTTGGACGTCCAACCTTAGTACTTTTTCAAATGAAAGTGTTGCCCATCCAGTGTGTTGGGCCTTGTGGGTTGGTTGTAAGCCCACTATGGTGCATGTGATTATATCTTTATGGCCCATCCAATTTACCAACTTTTAGGCTGACCTATAAGGCCCACAAACTGAGTGTTAAAAGCACCTTATCCATTTGTTTGGGGCATAAGGGCTGCCCATGAGACCCATCATAATGCATGTATTTATTGGCCATCACACTTGGGCCATGGTTTGCCCCATTGAGCCCATGTTGATGTATGTAGGTTTTATGCTGTTTCATGAGGCCCATCATGTGGTATGAGCTGTTATGGATTGCTACCCATTTTCTGTTCGTAGTTGTATCTAGGTCATAAGCCTTGATTTAGCTAGATTCCTTGATGGGTTGACTTCTAAGGGACATTGGTGGTTAAATATCCACATTGTGAACCCCTTTAGGCCCTTTGATAGGCCTGTTCTCATGTATTGGTGGTTGAATATCCACATTGTGAACCCCTCTAGGCCTTTTGTTAGGCCCATTCTCATCTATTGGGCCCATAGTATTGTTTACCTAGACTTTGTGAGCTACCCCAAACCGTTGGACCCCCACTACTAGTTATACTCCTTCTATACTACGTAGAATCATCCGAGTACCTAGACCCGACCTTATTAAGGGGAGAGTACAACATCAACGCATGTTATACTTAGTTTATCTTCATGATTCATTCCCATGTGCATCATATGTATGCTTGGTTGAGGAATGATTGATCATGGTATGTGCCATAGGGTAAGTTGTTTATGGGACTCCCAGAGTAATGGAGTTCCGCACATGAGCGCGTTGTATGCACAGGACTGATGCATGGTTGATTGGTATGATTCATGCATCTTGCATTTTTACATGGCACGGTTATTATTTGCTCTAGTATCATCAGGGTCGTAGCCTCCACAGGCACATCGTGGATGGCCAGATTTAGACACAGGAAATGTTAATTCTAGCACTGTGGACACGTAGGATGTCCTTGGGTGAAAGTCTCAAAACCTTTTCGGTACCGAGAGATGCTCCAACGTTTAGACCAAGTGAAAACATGAGCATCGGTGCCGATTACCATTAGGTCACGTCTCCCACTGTGTCGTGGTCAATTGGAAGTGGGTGTGGCCTTACCCACCAGAGTGAAGGGGCGTAAGCTAGGCTGAGCTTGACCAGCTCACAAATGGGTCCGCTATCGACGAGCCGAGTAGGTATTGGCAGACTACTAGTGGATAGTGAGGTCTCTTACACTCGCTAGGCTGCGCGGCTAGGGAAGCTGTAGTCAGCGTAGAGTGTATTTGACCCCGATGATTTCTCATAAAGGAACTGTATTGATATGTGAATTTAATATGAGGACTGGCATGATCACATTACATATTGCATGCGACATTTGGCTCTATAGGCCCCACATTACATAGCCTTAGTATGGCTGATAGCATTCATGCTTGGTGTAGCATACTCTTAGGATGGCTGATTGCATTCCTACCTAGTATTGCACAGCCTCGTTACGGCTGGTGGTATTCATGGTCTTAGCAGCATACTCTGCATACTCTGATATTGTATACTTGGCACCTGTCCTTCACACACTTACTGTAACACCCTAAAAATTGGGGTCGAGCAAAGCTCAGCTCCCGAGTTCCAACGCATCACTTATGCAACACAGATAATGATGATTATGATGAGAGCATTGAAACATGAATGAGATTATACCAAAATAGCATATCATACTCCAGAGACAGTTAAATTTGCAAGCGGAAGACTATAATATATATGTAAAATATAATAATTGTGATGAGTCTCTAGAGTGTGATAAGGTTACCAGGTTAATTCATTACAAGTACAATTTCAAATTATACCAAGTTGTGTAATGTCATCTAATCAATATCCCAGAAAGCCCTGTCGATCAAGACACGGCTCACAAGAACTCGCCTGAAACTGTATAAAGGAGGAATCCTCCTCATCCTCATAAAAGTCCGGCTTCACTTTACAACATCGTCATCATCTGAAACTCAAACAAGTTTGGTTAGTGTGTACAACATCTTCCAGTAATGTGGGAGTGAGTGATCAACTCAGTGGAATAGTAAAGCATAGGTTAACATGTTATCGAAACAGTCAAGCAGTAATGATAAAGCAGTACAATCAACAATCCTAGGTACTCTTGTTAATGCAAGTATGAAATGCAGTCATGATGTATGCCCTCACCACAAACTCCCTCATGCGACACCATCTTACGTTCGCGGCATGCTTTCATTCCTCAGTGCTCCACATCTTCCGGGCACATGCAGTGCGATGATGAGCATGATTACCGAGTTGTTATTAGTCCATTTCAAACAGCAGGATTGGGAAACTAAGGTACCTCCCTTGTATTATTCCCAAACATGATCTATTTTAGGGTCGTCAAACCTAGATAATCTCATACGATAGTGTGGTTCTAGGGCGCTGCAAAGGCTGTCAGGGCTGTTACACGTAATCGTTACACTACTCTCCCATCACCTTTTTAACGGTTCATCACTAACTTGATATAGGCCTAGTTCATACTCTATATACCACGGCAAAACTCGTCACCTCACCGCAAATTCAGAGTATGCTCGAGGTCACTACAAAGGGCTCGTCACCAATCAGTGTAGGCCAACAGCTCGAATATAGTGTCACATACTACCATAATCGGCTCACAAGTCTGGTTACTCAATGGGCACTACCGGGAGGCACATGGCCCCAGCGTAGGCCGACAGCTCGACCACGGTGTCCCATACCACCATGCCCGGCTCACGAGTCTTAGCGGATCGAGGTACCATGGTTAACAGGATTTCACTGGTAAGTTTGGTACCCTAGGTTCAAGCAGTAACATCCAAACATGGTGAACATACATTAGACAGATCGGGTTACTTGACGAGCTTGGCTAGCTCGAGCGCACAACAAGTTGAACGATATGAAGCGCATAAACACTTCGTGTGGCCAACCACTATCGCCAACCGAAGTACGACTCATGTTCATCGAACACATATCACGTGGCAAATGAATCTCAGCCACGAATTCAATCCCGTTACCGATTGCCTAGACTATAATCATAGCCCCAAACACAATCAATCCATGACCAGAAGCATGTAGAGTAAAGCAGAATAAACAAAGTAATTCAAGCATGTTGACAAGCATGTCATAAAACATGTAATAAAGCACAATATAAACAGGAAATACAAACACCTATATCTCATAAGTAAGCTATTAAATTAAACAAGCAACATGGAGGAAATCATATACATCTCTAAGGTAGCTGAGAATCCTATCTCAACACCCTTATACATTACAATTTACTAACTACTACTCATTCAGACATTTCAACAAACACTTTAAACTACATACATCAACATACATGACGTATGTTGATCACATAGGTATAAGGCCAAATCCTTTCACTAGGGAGTTGTCCTAATGATAACACATGTGCACCCACGATGAATAGTCATGGTAAGCAGGAATCCAAGTTCCATGTTCTTTCAGTCATTCCACAAACACTTGGGCTACACGTTTTAACATATATAGTGTATATTGGTCGTGGCGTGATTTAGGGCAAATCCTTTCGTCAAAGGGGTGTCGCCTATACAACAATCATGTATCCATGACAATCAGTCATGGCGAGCACGAATGCGAATTCTATATTCATTCGGTCATTTTCACAAACACTTAGAACACAGCTTTTTACATACATAGTGTATATTAGCAAAGACATGTATTAGGGCAAACTCTCTCGCTAAGTAAGTGTTATACACATATATAATATGTTCATACAGCAAATAATCATGGCAAACATATTTCCAAAATTTATACGTACACGGTACTTTCTACAAATACCTAGAATACACAAAATTCCATATTCTTCGTATTTAATTGAAATGGAAAATAGACAGCACTTTGTACATGTGCAATTGCATGCAGATGATGAATCTATCAGTATCTGACATTGAAAGCATTGAAAACCGTAACCTATACATCTAAACTCCGTACCTTTTGTCGTAGAATCGTAACGGAGTCGATAGAATCTCAACGCTTTAGTATACAGCAGTTTGACAACCTATAGCATGCTTTAGGTTAGTTATTTCATAACATACAACTATCAATACCCCAAAATAGATTAGGGTTAGGGTTTCTTACCTAGAAACGGAGCCGGAATTGCCGGGAAAGCGATTAGAACGAGGTGGTTGAACATGTATAGCAGCAAGGAAGCATGGCAGGGAGATGATCCCACTTCTCTCACACTTTCTCTCTCTTTTCTCTCTTCTCAATTCTCAAATTCGTGTGGCTGAATGAGAGAGGGTTTTAAGGTCCTTATATAGCCTAGAAACTCTCCAAAATAGACTTCAGGTCAAGGTATACTTGGGTTATATCTAAAGTGAGTCAGTTCCAGCTCAACGGAGCACTTCTAGCAGCCCTTTTTCTGTGTGCGGTCGGACTTAAGCTCACTAAAACTGGATCTAGGTATGGCTAAGTTTTCGTTTCAATCGGGATGCCAGATCGCAAATGGCTGACCAGTTCTAGTTCAACGGTCAGTGGATCTCGATCGGAGATTCTGAGTACATGGATATGTTTCGGGAAATATCCCTGATCCGAGGGTGTAATTTGGCCTGATTCTGACAGTCTAGTTGCTTAATACTGACCCGCAAGCGAAACGTCTCAGATTTATTTATTTTGAATTTAATTTAGAATTATTTTCACATTTCTCACACTCCCCGCTCCGAGCTCAAGTGAATAGCGCTGGGACACTATCTGGATCTGATTTCCGAGATGGTTGTCAAGCCCAGCAAGGCGGTCCTAATTCCTTAACTTCGTATTAATTGGACTTCTGACGTGCGGTCCAGATCTGAAACAGAGTTTCAATGTGCTCCCGAGAGCAACCGGGTAATGAGATTGATTCTAGATTTTAGGGTAATGTAGCGTCAATGATTCTACAAGTTTTGGGTCTTGCAGATCGTATTTAAAGTGATTGGTGATAATTTCACAAGTACTCTAGTTTAACACTAGCTAATTCTTGCCTAATTTCTAAAGGATTTAGTCCTGAGTAATTTCTATCTAAGGTGGTACCTGGGCCTTTGTAGTTTGTATATAAAGGGATCCAAGTTATAATACTTAGCTAGTTTAAGATAGTGTCTAAGGTGAAAGTACTTAGAAAAATTGAAAGAACAAGGTGGTGAAGGGTGGGATTTGTGAAGGAAAGGTGAGGTTTTCAAGATAATGGTTTGAAGAAGGGATTTAAGAGCCTTGCATTTAGTGTTTGAGAAGTTAATCAGGTGTTAGGATAGACCCATTGCCTAAGGACATCTAATTCCAGGTTGGAAAAAAATCCAGGATGTTACACTTACACCACCCTCTAAGCTTTCTATAAGCATTTGCACAATTGATGCGTTTAGGTGACGCTAAGCAGTAGCTGAGTAGGAGTAGGTGCGTGCCGCAGATCTTTCTTTTAGAGTTTTATTATAGTCATTGTACATTTTCCCTTCATGTGCCTTGTATTGTAAAAGTTTTTATTCCTAATGGATTTTGGTGATGATGCTCATGTGGTTATTATTTGTGGGTTATGATCTTGGTTATACTGATTATGAAACAAACTTATGTTATAGAAATCCTCCTTGTAGGATCTCAGGATCAGAACTTGGTGTATGGGTGCTAGGAGCTGAGAATGGGATACTATGGACGTTGTTGGCACCGGATTCGGTGATCAAGAATTTTGTTGGCCCAGTTTCCAAGTTTGGGGTGTGACACTTCTTCAACTTGAATACATAGAGAAGTTCGACGAAGACTTGGACAACTTTAAAATGCACGAAATCGATCTAATCATCTCATCAAAACATGATACAGATTCTAAATGATTTGGCACAATAAAATTTAACAAACCTGGGTGCTAGATTTACAATATAGCATTTACAATCTTCCTCTTTGTCAAATTTGTGACAAAACCAAATAAATAATCATGCACCAGTTATCAAAAAAAATCATGCACCCAATGTGCAACAAATACTCTCCCCCTCAATCCATTACTCCCCCTAAATCCAGGCGAGGTGATATGTAGAACCTGTATAAAACAAATACATGTCCAATCCAAAAAAATTACCATATCTACAATCACACATCCCCAATCATCAAAAGAACCTTAAAAACATTCCACGTATTCTCCCCCTTTTTGTCACAAGATGACAAAGGAGAGAAAAACAATCAAATGATATAATCAAGGAAATAGGAGAAAGATAAGAAATAAGAAAAGAAATCATAAACATGATCAACAAAATATATTCAGGAAACATAAAGTCATGCTCACAATCCCAAAAATTATCCAATTTAAAAGTTGATACATGCGCAAAGAAAAAATCTAATTAAAACCAGAAGGAGCATGTATAGAAGGATCAATCTGATGTAATCCCTTATTAATGTACCTAAGATATTTGCACATATATTTGAATTGAGTCTCTTGGGATACATGCAAACCTTCCACCTTTTCCTCTAAGGTTCGCAATCGCTCATCAAAATTAGATGGCTGAAAGTCATTATCAGCCTCAGAATCAGATTCCAATTCATTAAATAGATCATTCATATTAACATCATCAGGAGATAAAGCATCTTCCTCTCCAGCTTCTTCAGCCGCTCCTACATTATCCCTATCAACTTGGTTGGGAACCAACCTCAAATTCATCTTGTTAATGTTAGAATTGTTAAAGGGTAAATGGGAAATAGGAGCTTCTCCAAGAGGCACAACCACAAGACTATGAATAGCAAGTGTGGTCATCAGATATGCAAAGGGAATATCGCTATGACTAGCAGGGAGACGAAACTGAATAATGATATAACAAATAAGAGAAGAAAGACATATTGGAACACCAGAAACAACAACGTGAAGTATGCGAGCCATGAAAGAAGTTAACTCAGTTTTATTACCAGACCTAAGATATAGATTAGAAATGAAAATATAATGAAGAATCCTTTATCTGGGTAACATATTTTTGGAACTGAGCGCAATACCAGAGTTTCATTCAGCATTCATGTTGCATAACACTCTAGTTAGCATACGTTTTTCAAATTCAAAAGGTCTCACCACTAATGTAGAGATAGGTATTCCTTCGTCATTCATAGGAATATCCATCAATCCAGATATCGAGTGATAGTCTACATCAACTGGACCTTCTCTAGTTGAACAGAAAAAGTTAAATTCTCAATAGAAAAGTCACTTATACAAGCAAACATGGCCTGCCCAATGAAATGGTATGCAGGACCGCTCCAATTCAAAATGTTAGCCCATACTACAGCTTCAAGGATGGGAACAATATTGAAAGGACTCAAATGATTGGATTTAACTATCCGCTCAACAATTACATTGCGGAGACGAATATCCCACACATATTCAGGGTCCTCTTCGAGTAGTCGAAGAGTACGCACCGTAATCGGTGTGGAATGGGAAGAAGAGGGACTATGAGAAGATCTCTTCTTATATATACTCTCCATTACACAATACATAAAAGAAATCAAGAAAGGAATGGAGGGTTTCTCCCAAATCAAATTTTAAGATAGAAAACCCAAGAAACCACAAGAAAACTTGAAATAAACTACAAAATTAAGGAAATAGAAGTGCAAAAATCCTAAATCCAAAAGGAAAATGGAAAAGATGCACTAACCAAGTAGCAATCGAAGATGGGTTCGATCGGTCGTGGAAGGGTTTGTTGGAGAAGATGAGAGAAATGAAGAAAAAGTTACTTTTTGCACTTTAAAAACCCCCAAACCCAAGCTGCTCGACTGGTCGAGTGCATACTTGATCGGTCGTGTTTCAAATAGTCGAGTGTGTACTTGAGTGGTCGTGCAACCTCAAAATTTTTCATTTTTCAGCAATTTTTTATTTTAAAAATTAACAAAAAAAAATAAACACATGCAATATAGTACAAGCAAACATAATTAACTCATATCACATTACACATACCAATATCTAATTTCAATTTAGCAAACCTATTTCTCTCAAGTGGTTTTGTGAAAATATCTATAAGTTGATTTTCTATTTGAACATAATCCAATGAAATAATCTTATCTTCCACTAATTCATGAATATATCTAATGTCAATATACTTAGTTTGTGAATGCTAGATTGGATTTTTAGAAATGTTGATTGCGTTAGAATTATCGCAATATAGAACCATAGAACCTTGCGCAAATACGTAATCATTTAACATTCGCTTCATCCACACAAGCTGAGTGCATACATTACCGGCTACAATATACTTAGCCTCAACTATGGAAAGCGATATAGAACTCTATTTCTTACTATGCCACGAAACAAGATAGTTCTCAACATAAAAACATCCACCACTGGTAGATTTGCGATCATCAATATTACTAGCCCAATCAGCATCCGTATAACTAACTAATTGAACAGTAATATCATGGGGATACCAAAGACAGAGATTGGTCGCACTTGCGACATATCTTAAAATATGCTTAACAGCAATTAGGTGGGATTCTTTAGGGTCAGAATGATATATAGCACAGATTCCTACACTGAATGCAATATCAGGTCGGCTCGTAGTTAAATATAATAAACTACTTATCATACTGCGATACAACTTAGGATTTATACTTTTGATTGTTGAATCCTTAGAGAGCTTAAGAGTCATATTCATATGAGTATCAATAATTTTACCGCTCTTGAATCCAAACTTTTCACCAAGTTTAGAGCATACTTGGTTTGAGAAATAAAGATTCCATCTTCAAGCTCTTTCACTTGCAGACCTAAAAAATAATTCAATTCTCTAACCATACTCATTTCAAACTTGGATGTCATCAAATATGCAAATTCAACAGACATGTTAGAACAAGTAGATCCATAGATAATGTCATCAACATATATCTGTACTATCAGTATGTGATCATTGTGTTTCTTTACAAATAGTATCTTATCAACACTTCCCATTCCAACGTTATGACTTAGTAAAAACTTAGTCAATTTCTTGTACCATGCCTTGGGAGCTTGTTTTAATCCATAGAGTGCCTTTTCAGGCAATAATCATGATCAGTATGTTTAGGGTCTTCAAAACTAGTAGAATATTCTACATATTCTTCCTTATGTAGATCACCATTCAAGAAAGCACTTTTGACATCCATTTGATAGATTTTGAAATTTTTGTAACAAATAATAGATATAAACAGTCTGATAGATTGTAACACCCCGAATTTCGTGGGTCGAGCAGAGCTCAACTCCCGAGATTCGTCGCATCACTTATGCAATATAAATAATGATGATTAAATGTTGTCTGTATTAATGCATTAAACATGAATGGGATTACACAAAATTAGCATGTCATACTCTAGAGACAATTAGATTAAGCAAGCGGAAGACTGTGATAGATATATAAAGCATATAAGTGGTTGTAAGTCCCCAGAGTATGAACATGTCACCAAGTTAAAAATTACATGTATAGTTCCAAAATTTACAAAATGATATAATGTGATGACATCTAATCTGTATCCCTGTAATCCCGGCGACGCAACTTCAGGTCTACATAGACCCGCTAGAGAGTTGCATGTAGGAGAACTCCTCGTCGTCATAAAAGTCAGGCTCCATCTCGCAAGCCTCACCATCACCTGCAGCTACAACAGAGTCTGGTTGGTGTTTTAAAATACCGGCCCAGACTAGGAGTGAGTGATTAACTCAATGGAGCTATAAGGCAAAGGTTAACATGTTATCAATTCAGTCAAGCAGTAATGATAAGATAATACAACAATCATATCCTAAGTACTCTTGTTAATGCAAGAATGGCAGGGTGGTGCGGCTACTGTTTTCGAACCGAGTTAGGTTAAGGGTAGTTACTGAGTGCGAGACCTGGTCCAATAAGACCAAGTTGGGTGCTGTCAGGTCCAGCAACTGCTAGTCGGTATGGATATGAAGAAGAGAAAGGAGGAAGGTAGAGAGGAAGAGGAACGAGTAGAGAGAGGGGGCTGGTGGTGATTGCAGCTGAGTTGACTCAGCTGGGACCGGACCCACGTGCCATACGCATTTCATCCAGGCCATCCATCCACTGGACGTCCAGCATGCCTGGATGAAGGATAACACAAATATCTATTTTATTTAGAACCTTGGTGGGCCACCACGTGGACCCACCTTGTTGCATGTATTGTATCCCCACTGTCCAGTTGTGATGGTTGGGGCCTGCCATGATGAAATGTTTTGTCTACACCCTCCAAGGTACTTGACAATGCTGTGGATTGACCCTGATGTGTGTTTCATCTGTGTCGTCCATCTACTATGGACGGTGACCCCTGATGCATGCGTTCTATCATCCAGGCCGTCCTTAGATGGGACCCACCTTGAGGATGTGGGTCTGATCCTGAGGTTATGTTATATCCAACCGACTGTCCGTTTGAGGACGTGGGCCACTTGTGATGTATGTGATTTATATCCAGGCCATCCGTCCATGGCTAGGATGTGAGGTCAGCCTTGATGCACATGTTGCACATCCTTAATGGGACTCCATGATGTATGTGTTTCAAATTCACATTGTCCAGCCATTTGGACAGCGAGACCCGCCGTAATGTATGTTGTACCCACACTACCCATTAGTGGGACCCCTTTGCTGTTATGCAAGGCCCACCTGTCGTATGTATATGGGCCCACCTATCATGTATTTGAAAACTGTGTGATGAGGCTCGACTTGTTGTATATGAGGCCCATTGGTGCGGCCCATTGATGTGGCCCACTTGTTATATATGAGGCCCATTGGTGTGGCGTATTGATGTGGCCCACTTGATGTGTAGGAGGCCCATTAGTGTGGTCCATTGATGTGACTCACTTAATGTGTATGAGGCCCATTAGTGCGGCCCATTGATGTAGCCCACATGATGTGTATAAGGCCCATGGGCCGTGGCCCATTGTGATGTATTTGAGGCCCATGGGCAAGGCCTGATGCGATGTCTTTATGGCCCGTATGTTAAGGCCCATATGATGTATTCGAGGCCATGTGATGCGGCCCATAGTGATGTGTATTAAGCCCATTGATGCGGTCTATAGTGATGTGTATTAGGCCCTTGTGTGAGGTCATGGGCCCACGATACGTTTGGCTTTATGTGGGCCACTCTTTAGGTGCAATGATGGTTAAATGTCCACATTGATGGGTGATGATGGTTAAATGTCCACATTGTGACCTTTCCTTAGGCCCTTTGTTTGGCCGATTTCGATTGTTAGGTCGATTCCGTTGGTCGAGGCTGATTGTTGAGGCTGATTTCGATTGTCGATTTCGATTCCAAATGTCAAGGTCGATTATATAGGCCGATTCCGATTGTCGAAGAGCCTGGGAGGCCTTTAAATACCCCTCCTCACTCCTCATTTGGACAAGAGACAAGAGGGAGACAAGAGGGAGAGAAGTAAGGAGAAGGAAGTGGAGAGATGCTCGTACACCTTCCTTTTGAAGAGTGTTGTGTGTAATGGGGTCCATGCGGCGCACAACGCCAACTTTGAGGGGGTTCTAGTCTTAAGGAGAAAAACTCTCTCCAACACCACTTTCATTGTGCACATGTGCTAACATCTTCCTTTGTGTGCCACTTTCATTGTGCCCATGTCATAACATTTTTCTTTCATTGTGCAATATCCCTTGTGCACCATCCATTATGTACTCCACCATCAAAGGAATCCATTGTGCGTCATCTTTCATTGTGGGCCATCTTTCATTCACCGCATAACCCATGTCCAAAGGGACATACGCACAACCTATCTCCAATGGGGTTTGCACACAATGCCACTCCCTTGAGGCTTTGTCCTGAAGTCCTCCATTATGCGCCTCTTCATGTGGGATGTTGTCCAAGTTCAAGGATTTGTACACCACTTTTGGTGGGAATTCTATCTTAAGACATCCCTCATGTGCCACTTCTAGTGGAGAATTGTCCTAACAGAGGGCTTTATGTGCCACTTCTGGTGGAGAATTGTCCTAACAGAGGGCTTTATGTGCCACTTTTGGTGGAGTGCTTGTCCTGAGCAAAGCGCCACTTTGAGTGGAAACATGTCTTGAAGCAAGCCTCTATGCACCACTCCTTGTGGAGATTGTCTTAATGCAAGGCTTTTCATGTCCTAATGGATGCCTTGGTGTGCCACTTTGCATGAGATCATGTCCTAATGCATGGCTTCTACACCATATTCCATGCTCTCTTATCTTAATGCAAGCATTGTGTGCCATTCTCCATGGAAGTCTATCCTGAAAATAGCCTTATGCACTCCACATTTCAAGGGATTTGCGCTCCACATTTCAAGGGTTGTATACTCCACATTTCAAGGGATGTGCCCCCCACATTTCAAGGGATGTGCGCTCTAAATTTCAAGGGTTGTGTGCTCCACAATTCAAGGGATGTGCGGTCCACATTTCAAGGGATGTTCGCTCCGCATTTCAAGGGTTGTACGTTCCACATTTTAAGGGTTTGTGCACTCCACATTTCAAGGGTTGTGCGCTACACCTTCAAAGGAAAATGAAGGAAATGTGAAGTACATAAAGAGAATTTCAGAAGAAAGAAGAGTGTTCATATGATTGAAAGGATAAATGGAAAGACGATCAATGCCTATCATAAGACCAAATCAAGGACTTTAAGTCTGCGCAAGCCATTTGCCTTTGCGATGAAGGTCAAAAGCGAAAATGCTGCTAAAATTGCCACTAAACTATCTTCTCTTTCATTCATTGTGTTGTATTGATTGTACTCTATTTTTAGAATCAAGGGATTCTGAGGATGTAAAAGAACTCATAATAAATATGATACTTTGTGATATCTGTTCTCACATGCTTTCTTTATTATTATTGAATAAATCCCCCAAATTAAATGCATTTGTTACTTGTCGAAGCAACACTCGAGAACTTTCAATACTCGAGTATTGGAAAGTTCGGGGTGTTACAATCTACCCCCCTTAAATAAAATTTTGTCCTCAAAATTTAATTACTTGTACGAGTTACACTGATTCATTTGGTTTAATTTTTCACTATACTCCTTGTGAGGTAAATATATATGTCTAGGTATGTGTATAATTGTCTATATGAAATTGAGACGCTACAGTTGGTTTAGGGTTTGGTATGATCTTCTCTAATAAATGATTCTTGTTTGGAAGTTAGAGAAGATTCTCATGAGCTAACCATTCAAGTATTCCAACACAATGACTTGCCATTAAAGAGTTTTGCTAGAAACTTAATGAATGCCAGAGTTCATGATTTAATCTAAGTAATGAAGATACGAGTAAATGCTTTTGCAAGGATTAAATTATGAACTCTTATGGGAAAGAGAGCTAGAGGATGAGAGTATTAACTATTACAATGAATCTCTCTAACACTCTTCAAATTTTGATCATATTTCCAAGAAGCAACCCAAGAGATTATATAGAGAGGAATCCCAATGGTAAAAAAAATTGGGCAGAAATATGCTCTTGTTGATGCCATCGAACAGTCTTCAAAGCCGTTGATATATGCACCAAGGTTTTTCAAATAGGTGCGCGGCAAATTCTGTCCAATGCCATCGAGGATACTTCAATGCTATCGAAGAGGACTTCGATGTCATCGAGACATACTTTGATCCCATCGAGATTTTCTTTGTTAGAATATCTTTGGTTGTTGGATAGATTTGTTCCCTTTTCGATGCAATCGAATAGACCTTTGATGCCATAGAAATTTGAATTTCAATGTCATCAAACTATCTTCGATGCAATAAAAAAAATTTGGATTTACCTAGAAAGCTTGCTAGACAATATAGTCCTTATATCAATGCAATTGAACGCGCTTCAATGCCATCGATAACTTACTCTCGGTGCTATCGAAGGAGGTTTGGTTACATCGAGGAACACTTAAAGTATTTTTAGAAATAGAGGAAATAAGCCCAAGGTTGATTTAATCGACGTAGGTTTGATGCCATCGAAACATAAGTTTTGATGTAATCGACAATACCAAGCTTTTGTTCAATTTGTTGCTGGACTATATGGGATTGATTTTGATGCAATCGAACAATATTTGATGCCATCAAAATTGTCATTGATTGCATATCGATGCAATCGTCAGGACATTGATTTACCTATATAGTTCATATTTCCTCCAATACTCAAAGTGGGAAAACCAAGCTTACCAAAGGATATCCAAAAGCATATGTGGGTAAGATTTTAGGTTTTTATATTGGCGCATATACCTAATTAGGGTTTGTTTGGGTAGATGAGGCCTAGGTTACCTTTTAAGCATATTCATCTTTCTTCATCTTGATGAGTCTTGAACGTGTGGTCTTAACTCTGGGGCTCACTTGACAAATAAACTTACCATTCACATACATTGACAAATAATGGCACTTTCGAGCTCTAACTTCTACCTCAACTAGGCAAATGTCTTCCTCTTTAGCCCGTGACTCTAGCTCGATGTCTTTGGCCGACAATTCAACCTTTTCATACTCTTCTGTGGACAACTGAGAAGCACTAGCCTCATGATCCTCCATAGATACCTTCAAGGCCTCCTTAAGGACTTCGACTTCTGTATGAAGTGCCTCCTGATCCTTCGTGGCTGACGCCATCTCTGAAGCCCTAGTATGTAGCTTAACTCTAGCAGCTCTAAGATTTTTATTCGTGTCATAAACTTAGGCCTTCAAATCTAGTGAGACTTGATGGATGGTGAGGGCCCAGAGCACGCCCTGTAAAAAAAATAGAGGATAAGTCAGAAAAAAAAGTATGAAAATGGAGAAGGTTCATCTTGTTACTCAACCAAAGACTCACCTTAATATATGAAGCTGACATTGCCATGAGGAAGACGTTAGGGCGCAAAGACAACATCGAGTTGACCTCCTCCTTGGGGATGTATCCAGTCTCTAAATCACTAGCATAGTCAGGTGTCTCGGGATGGAGGAGGATGAAGCCCCTCTTGTTGTTAAGCCCTTGGGAGCTGACTTCTGGTGCTTAAACGCACCTTTGTGAGTTACGACTACCTCGACTCGGGTCTCCTTAATGTATGCAGGAGATGCATCAAAATCCACCACCTCCCTTGAATGTGTGTCCAAAGGTGAGGGGAAGGCTGGCACATCCATCACCTGAGCTGCTGCTTGGTACTCCATAGGAGCAGAAGCAGTCTCAGCCTCCACTTAGGCAGGTGGTGGAGAAATCTTGGGAGTAACCTTTATCACCGCCCTTCTTCTACATGAGTGGCAGACCTACCCATTGATGTGTTAGCCACAGAAGGCCGAGTTGGAGCGGTTGGGGCTATTTTCTTGGCAGCAGCCTTTATCTGCTCCATCTTAATGACAAAGGACATTTATTTCTTCCTCAGTTATGGATGATCTAACATCTCTTCAAAGAATAAAAGTGAAAGTAAGATAGAACTATGTTGTTAATAAAGACTTAGTAGGAAAATAGGAGAACGATACTTACTCACTGCCCCTGCCGTAGAAAGGCCAAACTACTCAAGGAGCTGTGGAGTGACTAACTGAAATGGCCAAGCTATATGTCCCAGAGGGGGGGTTAATAGGACTATGCCAAATTTAAATAAAATATACGGCGAAATAAAGAATAAGAATTTAAATCACTAAACTTGAATTGCAGTATAGGAATGGAAAGCAATCAAAAATTGTTCTAAGGACAACCTTACACCAAAAACCAAAGTTTATGGTGGGACAACCTTATTTCTAGAACAAATATAGAAACAGAAGCTCAAACCAATAAAGTAATAGTAAGCGATAAATTGCAGAAATATAAATCTAACTATTACAACATTCACCACTGAGCTTGAAATGAAATGATTACAACATTCACATCCACATATACATCCCAAACTGAATAATTAAAGATATGAAATGAATATCAAACAACCACAAAACACAAGGGATTATAGTGGTTCACCTGTGTGTACACCAATTGTTCAACAATAGCCACATAGCTACTCCACTCCTAATATCCTCACAAAGGCGATATTAGCGTTCACTAACAAAAATAGGTTTTCCCAAGTTCACCTAAAAACCTTCACAATTGTGTCTTTATCTGTGAGCTTACACAATTAAAAAAACTCAACTTTTGAGTTTTCTGGCTCTCCTCAGATAACCAATATAATGAGATTTTTCTGGCAAATCTCAAAAGAAAACTAAACAGAATTTATAACAAATGTAAAATACCTGATTATCTCCTTCATTGTAGCAGCCCGGAAGAACCAAATTAGAGTAGAGATTTGAATGTCCAAGATCAATGTCCAATACTCACTTTATAATAGTTCTAGGCTCTAATAACTTTTAAATTAAAAACAACGAGCTAGCTTTAATTGATTTTGATTCCAAAAGAAAGAAAACAACAATTCCTCTTTTCATATAAGATTGGAATGCTAGAAACAAAATCAATCAAATAAAGCTAAAGAAAGAGAATATTAAATAAGCACACTTAGCTTTGATGGAGCACATAATTATCTCTTAGAAGGCCAAATTAAATTAGCTTAAATTCAATGATTTCTTCTGAGATTCGTGCTCTATTTATAGTTAAGCAAATCACGTCTTCAACTGGTCTAGGGAGTTCTTTGATTGGTCATAGAACCAACAAATATTTAAATTCGGGCACGATAAGATTTGACAGTTTCACGACTGGTCGAAGGTATCCTTCGACTGGTCATAAGTCTCCTTCAACTGGTCGTAGATTTCCTTCGACTGGTCGTAGGATCCGAAGATCAACGTTAGACTTTGAGTTATAGGTCTACGACTGGTCTTAGATGCAGTCGATACTATTCCTTCGACTAGTCGAACAGACCCCAGGACTAGTCGAAGCCTAACAAAAAATATCCAAATTTTGTAACAAACTTACGACTGATCCTGAAATTTCTTAGACAGGTCAAAATAGTGCTAGGACTAGTCGAACGAAGTCTAGGACTAGTCTTAGAACTGACCAAACTCACGTAAATCAAACATATGACTTATGTATCCAAAATGGCCTACTCTAAAGGTCAACCTAAGGTCAGTCAAACCTCAATCGTGAAGTAAGGACATTGAAACTTAAGGACAAGTGACCTTTGAAAGTAGTAAACCTTGAAGTCTTGTTGTAGCTAATCCTTGAAAGTATCTTGAGTCCTTTACGATCGAACTTGTAAGCTTCTTGACATTTTTCAATGTCTTGACTTGAGAGCAATACTTGTCAATCACGGTTGAACTTGAGTAGAACTTTCTTCTTTACACTTGTGAGCATTGCTTGTTCATCAAAGTTGATCTTGAGTGGATCTTTGTTTGATCTTTAGTAGAGCTTCACATAGCAAGTTACAAACCAGTGTCTTTGGCACCATAAATTTGACAACATAAAGGGATATAAACTATAGCACTTACAATCTCCCCCTTTGTCAAATTAGTGACAAAACACACTACCAAGATATGTTTACAGAACACAAAATATCTGAGTAACAAATCATGCATAGAATACAGAATATCTGAGTAACGAATCATGCACCAATTGTCATCAACTGACACAGTTAATATGAACCTGTAAATATGCAAATATTCAACATTATGCAAATATTCAACATATCCATTTCCATCCATGTCTTTATAAGACATACAAAACTCCCCCTGAATACAACATATCCAAATGAAACGAGTAAAACATATTATATCCAAACGAAATGAGTGAATCATATATCCATTCTCCCCCTTTTTGTCATAAGAGGACAAAGGAAAATAAGGAACATATAGATGAGATAAAAGATAAAAGCATAATTAACTCGCATAAAGTAAATACTGAGTATAAGCAAAGCGAACACCATAGTAGTGAAGTTATTACAACTTGAACAACTTAAACACTAATCTGAACCAGAAGAAGGAGCAGGGATAGATGGATCAAGTGTATGCATCCCCTTGTTCAAGCGCCTAAGATATTTGCACATGTACTTGAATTGTAAATCATGAGCAACAGACATGTTTTCCACCTTAACATCTATATTATCAACTTTATCCTCTAATGCACTCAGACGTGCATCAACATCAGATGGTACAAAATCTGAATCATTCGTAGAATCAGATTCAAGTTCTTTAAAGATGTCATCCATATTTATGTCATCAGAAGGAAGATCACTAGCTTCTCTCTCATGTTCAGCATGACCATTACCACCACCTTGGTTTGGATGAAAATCAAGATTCATCTTATTGATATTAGAATTGTTGAAAACCAGATGATGGATCGGTGCCTCTCCAACCAGCATATCGACTGACATATGTTTAGCCAACACGGTCATCAAATAGGCGAAAGGAATGTCACTGTGACCCGGATGGAGTTTAAACTGAAGAATGAAATGATAGATTAAGGATGGTAAACAAATCTGAGTACCACTGACAACAGCATGAATAACACGAACCATATATGATGTTAAATCAGTTTTATTACCCGAACGAGGATACAGATTGAACACAGATTTTGTGGAGAACTCTGTATTTAGGTAACAAATACCTTGCAGGAAGCGCATTTCCTTTATGAGTCAAATGAACATCCATGTTGCACAAGTCTCTAGTGAGCGTATGTTTTTCAGAAATTGAGGGTTTATTAGTTAAATTATGGATAAGAATACCCTCATCATTCACTGGAATGTCCATAAGAGCAGAAATTAAATGACGATCAACATCAAAAGGCCCTTCTCTAGTAGATATTTTAAATGTTAACTCATCAAATGAAAAAGCACTAATACTTGCAAACATGGATTGGGCAATAGACCGGTTTGCTGGCCCACCCCAATGTAATAAGTTATCCCAACCTATAGATTTAAGTATAGGAAGGATGTTAAAAGGTGCAACATGATCAATGAAAATAGGGAGTTCAACAATAACATTGCGTAATCTGATGTCCCGAACATAAGATGGATCATCATCGGGAGGCTGAAGATGTCATTTAGAAATTGGGGCTAATATGGAAGAAGAAGACAGACCTCGGGTTATTGTTTTCTTTCCTCTAGAAGCCATTTGCAACAAAGATTTCAAGAAAAGAAGAAGTTGCAAAGGTTTGAGAAGAGGGTTTGCTCAAATCAGATTTTGCAAACGAAAAACCTCAAATCATAATGAAATCTAAAATAGAAAGCTTCAAGAGAGAAAAGGAAGCAATCTAGACACAAATCTGTAAGAAAAACGTAAATGGAGCACTAACCTTGAAGAAATGTAACAATGGGTTCGACTAGTCGAGGCTCGGCCCCTTAGAGAGTGAAAACGGAATGAGGAAGAAAGTGAAATCCCCAATTTTTAAGTGATTTACCGCGATCTACGACTGGTCGTGGATATGTACGACCGGTCGAACTACGACTGGTTGTGAATATTTACGACTGGTCAAGTACCGGCCAAAAATTCAGATTTCTTGCATAATGACCAAAAAATTAAAATTCAAACTAGCAAATAGATACATTATGATACAAGTAGGCATAAATAATCATTTTAAAATGCACATGCCAAGATCAAATTTCATTTTGTTAAACCTGCTTTTGTCGACCAGTTTAGTGAAAATGTCAGCTCGTTGATCCTCGGTAGGGATATATTCCAGAGATATAACTTTTTCTTCTACGAATTCCCTAATGTAATGAAATCTAATGGCAATATGCTTAGTACGAGAATGCTGAATAGGATTTTTCAAAATATTTATGGCACTGGAATTATCACAATGTAATAACATAGATTCTTGTTTAATTCCATAATCACTTAGCATTTGTTGCATCCAAATAAGCTGCGTACATGCATTACCAGCTGCGATATACTCAACTTCAACTGTAGAAAGTGATATAGAATTTTGTTTCTTGCTAAACCAGGAAATTAAACAATTTCTGATATAAAAGTAACCACCACTGGTTGATTTTCTATCATCTAGATTACCAGCCTAGTCAGCATCTCAGTATCCAGCTAATTGAACATAAGTCTCATGAGGATACCAAAGATCGGGATTAACAGTACTTGCGACATATCTAATAATCCACTTGACAACAGTCAAGTGCAATTCTTTTGAATCAGATTGATATCTAGCGCAAATACCAACACTTAGAGAAATATTAGGTCTGCTAGTAGTTAAATATAGTAAACTACCAATCATACTTCGATATAATTTCGGATCTACATTTTTCCCTACAGAATCTTTTGAGAGTTTTAAAGTTGTACTCATAGGAGTATCAAAATTCTTACCATTCTCAAATCCAAATCTCTTAATTAGATTCATAGCATACTTAGATTGAGATATGAACATTCCATCAGGTTGTTGCTTTACTTACAACCTAAGGAAATAATTCAATTCCCCAACCATGCTCATTTCAAACCGAGATTTCATCAAATCTGCAAACTCAATAGTCATGTCAATACAGGCAGATCCATAAATGATATCATCAACATAGATTTGTACTAATAAGATGTGCTCATTATGTTTTCTAATAAACAGAGTTTTATCAACGCATCCCATTTGAAAATTATGGCTTAGTAGAAACTTTGTTAGTTTCTCGTATCATGCCCTAGGAGCTTGTTTTAAACCGTAAAGTACCTTTTTAAGTCGATAAACATGATCGGCATTCTTGGGGTCTTCAAAACTCATTGGTTGTTCAACATAGACTTCCTCATGCAAATTGTCATTTAAGAATGCACTTTTTACATCCATTTGGTAAATCTTAAGCTTTCTAAAACATGCAATGGATATAAAGAGTCTAATTAATTCAAGACGGGGTACTGGTGTAAAGGTTTCATCATAGTCAATACCTTCAATTTGAGTGTAACCTTGTACCACTAACCTAGCCTTATTTCTAATTATATTACCAAGCTCATCAAACTTATTTTTGAAAATCCATTTGGTTCCAATGATGTGTTTATCTTTAGGTCTAGGTACGAGATACCAAACATCATTTCTCACAAATTGGTTAAGCTCTTCTTGCATCGCAACGATCCAGTTTTCATCAGCAAGAGCTTCTTTTACATTAGATGGTTCTATCTGGGATGTAAAACATACGTAATTACATATATCCTCAAGTTGTCTACGAGTATGAACACCAGTGAGAGGGTTTCCAAGAATCTATGTAGTTGGATGATCTTTAACAGTCCTTAGTTCAAAATTAGTCTGATTAGATGAAGTATCAGGTTTATCTGTTACAAGAATTTCATCATTATCTGAACTTGAGACTGGTGTATTTAAGTGATGATAAATGACCATATTAATGGACTCTTGAATCACACCGGTCCTTTTGTTCAGTACTCTATAAGCACGACTGTTTAAAGAATATCCTAAAAATATCCCTTCATCACTCTTCGTATCAAACTTTCCCAGATTTTCACGATCTCGTAAAATATAGCACTTACTGCCAAAAATTCAAAAATATTAGGCAGTCGGCTTTCTATCGAACCATATTTCATAAGCCGTTTTATTATTACTTTTACTAGTGTAAATTCGATTAATAATATAGCAAGCTGTATTAACTGCTTCAGCCCAAAGATTCTTAGAGAGCTTCATGTTATTCAACATGACATTAACCATTTCTTGAAGTACTCTGTTTTTCCTTTCCACTATACCATTTTGTTGTGGAGTTTTGGGTGCTGAGAATTCATGTAATATTCCCTGGTCGTTACAGAACTTCTCAAAACCACTATTCTCAAATTCATATCCATGATCACTACGAATCTTACTGATTTGAGAACCTTTTTCAATTTGAATCCTTTTGAGAACTTTTCTTACTTCTTTAAGGGTTTCAGATTTGTCCCTTAAGAAGATTACCTAAGTATATCTGGTAAAGTCATCTACAATTACCAAGATATATTTTTTGCCACCTCGACTTTCCATCCTGGTAGGTCCTACTAGATCCATATGGAGAAGCTCGAGTGGTCTTGATGTGGTATTGGAATTCACCTTTTTGTGTGAGTTCCTTGTTTGTTTGCCAATCTAGCATTCACCACATATTTTATCTAATTTTTGTAATTTGGGTAAACCTCTTATAAGTTCCCGTTTGCTCAATCTATATAGATTTCGGTAGTGTACATGTCCAAGACGTTTGTACCATAAATCAGTCTCGTCTGTATGGACCATGTAACATAATTGATTAGATGAGTTGGATTTGCTAACAATATAGCAGTTTTCAGAGGTTCTACGTCCAGTTAGTATTACTGAACCCTTGTTATTTAGAATCTCATAGCTTTGATTAGAAAATCGTACACTATGGTTATTATCGCATATTTGAGATATGCTAAGCAAGTTATGTTTCAAACCTTCTACATATAAAACATTTTTAAACAAGGAAGGTTATAGAGATAAACCGTACCTTGGCCCATAATCTTGCAGTTGCTGCCATCACCAAATGTGACTGAACCATCAGTCGTGTCATTGAGATCAGTGAAAAAACTTTTATCACCAGTCATATGCCTAGAGCATCCACTATCTAGGTACCACTTTAAATGACTTGTTACTTTGAAAGCGGTGTGAGCCACCAAGCAGGCAACTTTAGGAACCCATTTCAAAACTGTTTTGGGTTTAGGAGTATAGTTGGTCTTCTTCTATCTGATATTGTAAGAATGACCTACTGAGTTAGATTTTAAGAGCTCCTTGAGTAAATAAACTATCTTTTCAGCAAGAAGGTTTTGGTTCTAATTTTTAAAATTAACATGGCTGCTTATAGATTTTTGAAAAGTTTTAGAAAAACCTTGGCAAGTACTTTTCCCTTTTGAGTTTGAGGACTCTCCTTTCACAAACTTGGGAGAAGTATACTTTTGTTTATAAGATATATTCTTGTCATAGCCCAACCCGGATCGATCGCCACATTTGTTGATCCAGATAATAATTTTTCTAACTTTAGATCACCTTGGGCATATCTCCATGTGTCCTTTGAAGTTAGAAGAGAAGATACTTCATTTTTGAGTTTCTCATTTTCAGATTTCAGATTTTTAATCAGGGAGGTTTTGAATTCTAAATCATATTTTGATTTTTCAAAACAATCTAAAATTTAGGATTTTTCTAAAATAAGTGATTCAAAACATTCTTTGAGTTTAAAAAATTTTTCCTTTTGAAGTTTAAGTTTGACAGCAATTTTACAACTTTCCTTATATAGGGCATTATAAGCATCTTGAAGATCTTCTTCATTTTCACATTCACTATTTAAATTTTCTTCACTTGTTGAATCATTATCTGAGAATGTGAATTTGGCTAGAGTCATAAGGGCTTTAACTTCATTGCCTGACTCAGTTTCAGAATCTTCTGATTCAGAAGAAGCTTCAGAATCAGATGATTCATCCCATGTAGCCAACATACCCTTTCTTTTTGGTTTGTCCTTTTTAGGACATTTGTTTGCTAAGTGTCCATACTCCTGGCAGTTGTAACATTAACTATCTTTCAAAGACTTCTAATTTTTAGATCTAGGTTTAGATTTTTTCTTATTGTTTGATTTTTGAAGATCTACCCTTTTCTTGCTTTTGAAAATCTTGTAAAATTTCTTTGCTAAAAGAGCCATATCGTCTTCAGAATTTTCTGAATCTGAGTTTTCTTGAGAAATACCTTTAGTAGATTTGAGAGTAATTGATTTACTTTTAAGAGCTTTAAAGTTTAACTCATAAGTCTGTAAAGATCCAACTAATTCCTCAACCTTCATATTATCCGTATCACGAAGTTCCTGGATTGCGGTTACTTTAGAATTGAACCGTTCAGGAAGTGAGCGTAGTATTTTAGCACATATCTTGCTTTCCGGGATTTTATCGCCTAGACCCCACATAGAGTTTACAATGTCATTCAATCTGGTATAGAAGTCCATGAATATTTCAATTTCTTCCATACGTATTTCCTCAAATTTAGTTGTGAGGATTTGTTTCTTAGATTTCTTGACAATTGATGTACCCTTGTGTGTCATTTCCAATATATCTCAAGCTTGTTTTGCAGAATCACAGGATATAATTCTTTTGAATTCATCCAGTGATAGTGCACATGTAATTGCATTTAGTGCTTTAACATTTGTACTACTCTCACTTTTTCTTAAGTGTGGTCCAAGAAAAATAAGCCGTTATTTTTGTTGTTTTTAACCATTAACACCAATTACTTCAGTGGTAGGAGGGGTCAAATCATTCACTGTGGCTAGCCACACACTTTCATCCATGGATTTGAGGAAGATCCTCATCCTGGCTTTCCAATAGGCATAATTAGAGCCATCGAAAGGTGGAGGCCTAGTGACTGATAGGCTATCAAAATTTGACATATTATATATAAATAGCTTAGATCGTTAGCTCAGGAAATAAATACTAATATAAAGCAATAAGAATGACCTATTAGGCTCTGATACCACTTGAAATGGCTAAGTTATATGTCCTAGAGGGGGTGTGAATAGGACTATGCCAAATTTAAATAAAAGATACAGCGGAATAAAGAATAAAAATTTAAATCACTAAACTTGAATTGCAGTATAGGAATGGAAAGCAATTAAAAATTATTCTAAGGACAACCTTACACCAAAAACTAAAGTTTATGGAGGGACAACCTTATTTCTAGAACAACTATAAAAACAGAAGCTCAAACCAATAAAGTAATAGTAAGCGATAAATTACAGAAATACAAATCTAACTATTATAACATTCACCACTGAGCTTGAAATGAAATGATTACAACATTCACATCCACATATACATCCCACACTGAATAATTAAAGATATGAAATGAATATCAAACAACCACAAAACATAAGGGATTATAGTGGTTCACCTGTGTGTGCACCAACTGTTCAACAACAATCACACAGCTACTCCACTCCTAATATCCTCACATAGGGGATATTAGCATTCATTAACAAAAATAGGTTTTCCCAGGTTCACCTAAAAACCTTCACAATTGTGTCTTTATCTGTGGACTTACACAATTTAAAAAACCCTACTTCTGAGTTTTTTGGCTCTCCTCAGATAACCAATACAATAAGATTTTTCTGGCAAATCTCAAAAGAAAACCAAACAGAATTTACAACAAATGTAAAATACTTGATTATCTCCTTCATTGTAGCAGCCCGGAAGAACCAAATTGGAGTAGAGATTTGAATGTCTAAGATCAATGTCTAATACTCACTTTATAATGGTTCTAGGTTCTAATAGCTTTTAAATTAAAAACAAAGGGCTAGCTTTAATTGATTTTGATTCCAAAAGAAGGAAAACAACAATTCCTCCTTTCATATAAGATTGGAATGCTAGAAACAAAATCAATCAAATAAAGCTAAAGAAAGAGAATATTAAATAAGCACCCTTAGCTTTGATGGAGCACAGAATTATCTCTCAGAAGGCCGAATTAAATTAGCTTGAATTTAATGATTTCTTCTGAGATTCGTACTCTATATATAGGTGACCAAATCACATCTTTGACTGGTCTAGGGAGTTCTTCGACTGGTCGTAGAACCAACAGATATTTGAAAATTCGGGCGCGATAAGATTTGACCGTTTCACGACTGGTCGAAGGTATCCTTCGACTGGTCGTAGGATCCGAAGATCAGTGCTGGACTTTGATTCGTAGGTCTATGACTGGTCGTAAATGCAGTCGATACTGTTCCTTCGACTAGTCGAACAGACCCCAGAACTAGTCGAAACCTAACAGAAAATATCTGAATTTTGTAACAAACTTACAACTGATCCTGAAATTTCTTAGACAGGTCGAAGAAGTGCTAGGACTAGTCGAACAAAGTCTAGGACTAGTCTTAGAACCGACCAAACTCACATAAATCAAACATATGACTTATGTATCCAAAATGGCCTACTCTAAAGGTCAACCTAAGGTCAGTCAAACCTCAATCGTGAAGTAAGGACATTGAAACTTAAGGACAAGTGACCTTTGAAAGTAGTAAACCTTGAAGTCTTGTTGTAGCTAATCCTTGAAAGTATCTTGAGTTCTTTACGATCGAACTTGCAAGCTTCTTGACATTTTGTAATGTCTTGACTTGAGAGCAATACTTGTCAATTACAGTTGAACTTGAGTAGAACTTTCTTCTTTACACTTGTGAGCATTGCTTGTTCATCAAAGTTGATCTTGAGTGGATCTTTATTTTATCTTGAATAGAGCTTCACATAGCATGTTACATACCAGTGTCTTTGGCTCCATAAATTTGACAACAGAAAGGGATATAAACTATAGCACTTACACTTACTTCTTATAATCTCGTTGAGCCGTTGGTCGCTCTGTGGCGATTCTGAAATGGTATAAGAGAAAAAAAAAAGACTAGGTTGAGACCTAGGGAAAGCTGTAAAAGAAGAAAGGGGAAAAGTAGGTCAGATATCCACAAAAAATAATATTGAAAGAGCTAATTGACTATAGTGGTTCATCATATGTTCTGACTTAGGAGCGCGAAGGAGGTAGAGATTCGAGCTCGTAATTTGCCCAGCTCTGACGCGGGCGCTCCCACTCTCCAGTCACAAAGAACCATCTGTCCTTCCAGCCCTTGTTGGAGGATGGATTATTAGTGATAATGGCCTGACCCTTACCTATCCATGGAGAAAAATAGTGCGAGCCTCGAGAGCCAGGGCAACTCTTAACTTGTTACAAGTAGAAGAGCTCGTCCGCAATGAACTCAAAATTGCCGACCTGCCACCATAAGACGTAACAATCGAAGAAAACTCTCCACACATTGGGATTCAGCTATCTTGGAGCGATCCTAAGATGTCGGAACATTTCTCTCACCACTAGATGAAATGGTAAACGGAGACAGCAAGAAAAAAAAGGGTATAAGTCAACCTCCCCCCAGGAGGTTGGCCTGAAAGTTCTACTACCTAAGGGAATTGAAGCCCCACTAGCTAGGGATCATATACTCAGATCGGAGGCTTTGTAAGTCGCTTGTCCTCAACTTGGATACAAGAATGTTAGACGTATGGGCCATACCCGTAAAGGATGAGGAGGCCAATTCTACTTGATGCGAGGAGTCCTCCCCTATTCATAGTTCTATCCATATCGTGGTTCCCTTTTAGGAGAAGGGGCGGGCCCCTGAGGCCCTAACCCTGAGGATGGGGCATACTGGGAATTTGAATTACTACCTACCGACTCCCTATGGAAGGCACTAGAGACAATAGAAGCCCCATAATCTTTCCCAAAAGAGAAAAAAATATATAGAGAGAGAGAGAAGGAAAGAGGAAGGAGAAGTCTCTAAGCATATTGGAAAAAAACTCTAGCACAAGGGTCTTTGGTTAAAGGATGCTAAAGAAAAGAAAACTTATAAACCAAAGGTAAAGGGAAGATGCTTGTCAGTTAAGCTCGGGCTTCATAGAAGCAAACTAATGAGCGAAGAGATAGGGGAGGCAATTTTTATAGAATCCCTATGGCGGCTCATTTACTCATGTCTAATGCCATATGACTCGAGGAAAGGCTTCGACTGATGTGCCCCTCCACGCGGCAACATATGGTTAGCCTGGGCGAAGTCATATGCATCTTGAAGATCATCTTCATTTTTAGAGTCACTTCTTGGTGTTTCATAATTATACACATCACAATCATCTGAAGAAGTGATTCTGGCTATAGTCATAAAGGCTTTCAATTCATTTGCATTTTCTTGGTATGATTCGTCAGTTTCTGAATTAGTTTTAGATTTTGATGATTCATCCCAAGTAGTTATCATGCCTTTTCTTCTAAATTTTTCATTTTTAGGACATTTATAAGCTAGATGCCCATATTCAAAATAATCGAAACATTAGGTGTCTTTTATTTTAGATTTTCAATAGTTTAAATTTTCTTTTCTTTTGTCAAATGGTTTTTAAAAATTTGTTCTTTTCTTATTTTTAAAAATTCTATAGAATTTCTTTCCCAACATAGCCATATCATCTTCAATTTCTTCAATCTCAGAATTTACATTAGAATCCTTTGAATTAGATTTAGAAGATTTAAAAGTAGTGGACTTGATTTTATGAACTTTGAAATTCAGCTCATAAGTTTGAAGAGAACTAACTAACTCCTCAACCTTCGTAGTATCGGTATCCATCAATTCCTGTATAGTAGTAACTTTTGAATTAAACTTTTCAGGAAGTGATGACAATATTTTTGCTCAAACCTTGCCTTCGCGGATGTTATCTCCAAGACCCCACATGGAATTCACTATGTCATTTAGTTTCGTATAGAAGTCAATAAAAGACTCATTTTCTTCCATACGAATTTCTTAAATTTAGTTGTGAGGAATTGGATATTAGATTTTTTGACAATGTTACTTCATTCATGTGTCATTATTTCAAGAAAATCCCATGCTTGTTTAGTTGTATCGCATGAAATGATTCTTTTGAATTCATCTGGCAATAGAACATAAGTTATTGTATTTAAGGCATTGTATTAGCATTGCTTTCACTTTTCTAAACAGTCATCCAAAAAGTATATGCAATTTCTTTCATGGACACTGTAAGTGTTAAGATGTTGAGCACACTTTAGTTGTTAAATTTCGTAAAGACAAAACCACTTGATAGTAGATCTTCAAGATTGGTCTATGTTCAAGAGAAGATCAAACTCAAGATTAGTTTATGCTCAAGAGAAGATCAAGCTCAAGATCGGTATATTTTCAAGAGAAGATCAAGCTCGAGATTGGCTAATGTTTAAGAAACGTGGGAGTGCTTACACTTAAAGCACATTTTAGTTGGTCAAATTTCGTAGTCCGGTTACAATTGCAACCTCGACTGAAGACAAGCTATTAACTCTATTAAGCATTTGGAAAGAAGACTCAACATCTCCAAGCATGATCATTCATGGTTCGAAGTTCAGAACACTTTGTATGAGTCAACCTATAGGTAGTATAAACCTAGTTTGACCATTAGGTTAGGTGTATTTTATTCATGCATATTTAGAATCATATTTCATATTAAATACACTCAAGTTAGGCCAGCCCGACGTCTAGTTCGGCCAGCCTAACTATTTGGACCAAACCTACAAGATTCAGTAAAAAAGATAGATCTCAAAAGATTATTTTGCGGTAAGTTCGGCTAGCCCAACTTGGGGTTTAGCCAGCCCAAGGTGGGTTCGGTCAAGTTTCCAACAATGGAACAACAATTGGATTTTGGACCAGTGAGGCCAACCGAACCTCCTACTCGGCCTGTTGAACCTAATGTTAAGCCAACCAAACTTGGGCTTGGGCCAGCCGAAGTTTTGAAAGCTTTTATCCCACAATATCTGAGTTCTGTGAAAATGTAATCTTTGAAGTTTGGCCAGCTGAACCGATTATCAGGCCATCCGAACTACACAGATCCTTGGCTATATATAAAGGCTTTCTCTTACTCTTTAAACAACGAAATTTCATAGTTTCATATTGTGTTATAAATTTATTTTTTATTAGCTTATTTTATTCTCATTCTCAAAGTTAGATTAAACTGTTTTTGATAGAGTAATCCATATTCTACTTTGAGAAAAGGGAGAATCGAATCTTCAGCAATAGAGTTTCATTCATTTTATTGAAAATCTATTACATCCCTTTATATCTTTTTGTCTTGAACTCATACAAAGACTTCATCAATATCCTAAGAAGAAGATTGCTACATTCAAATTACAACTACGACTTTGACTCGCCAAATCAAAGATAAGTACTGTCTTTTAAATTATTTCAATTTAGATTTTCCTAAGATAGCCCAGAAATCTCAGCAGGTTTGTTTGTGGTGACCCCGTAAAATCACAAAGTGTGTTTAATTGTGATAGCCCATGAAAATCGCAGTAGCTGTATAAGGTTGTTAAGGTGACCCTGAAAAACTTTGAAATAGTAAAAGCCAAAATTACGAGTGTAGTAATTTTAGGAGTGGAGTAGGTTTCATTGAGGCACCGAACTACTATAACTCATTTGTGCATTGTCGTGATTGGAAATTATTATTTATGTTATTATTGTGATTTATTTATTCATTACAATAGTTTGATACTTTGATTTCAAAGACGTCGTGAAATAAAGTTGTCCTACTTAAATCTCTTAGGTGTAAGGTTGTCCTAAGAACTATTTGATATAAAATTCAATACTTTGTAAAATTGTATTCAATTGATTTATTATTTCGCATTGTATCAAAATATTTGACATTATCCTATTCACCCCTCATCTAAGACATCTATAGCTTGTCTTTTCAAAAAGATCGAGCTCAAATTCAAGATGAAGTCCCAGACTAAGTTCAAGTCAAAGAAGAATCAGATATTTAATATATCTCAGGTGGTATAAAACCCTAGAAAGACCTTAGGACTAGGTTCTTTCCAAATTGTTTAAATATGGGCTTTTTCACACTTGTTTTTCCTAAAATTTAGCTAGCCTAACTTTGGGTTCGGCCAGCCTAAGCTTCCTCGGCCAGCCCAACTTCAAGCCCAAAGTAATAACAATTTTTTATTACAAATTTGGCTAGCCTGAGTTTTGTTTTGGCTAGCCAGATCTTGAAATTCGGCTACCCGAGAAAGTTCGGGTCAAATTGTAGCAACATCATCTTTTAGAATTCGGAGGAATTCGACCAGTAGAATGTTAAATTCGTATAGCCGAATTATGTTGTTCGGCCAGCCAAAGTTGACCTTGGGCTAGTCGAATTATGTTGTTCGGCCAGCCGATGTTGACCTCGGGCCAGCCGAATTATGGATAATCTTATCCCACGCAATCCAAAATTCATTGAACCGAATCTGCTGAAATTGAGTTCTTCTCTCATTTCGAATTACACAAGTTAATTATTAAAATCCTTCTGTGAGAGAGAGAGAGAGAAAGAGAAGTTCAAGTTATTAGCAACTTATTGGACGGTATTTATAATTTAATTTATATAGCTTTTTCAATTCGCTTTTATCTCAGATCTTTCAAGTCTAATTCTAAAGAGAGTAATTTGTATTCCTCCTTTGATATCTAAGAGAATTAATTTAAGTTGCTTTTGGGTTTAACTTAATTAAAATTAATAGAACCCTAGATCCTTTCTATTTGATTGAATACGGAACAATCTACATTCAAGAAAGAGGTTCTTCTGCTACATCTTCTACGATGAAGATAAGTATATCTTCTTTAAACTCTTTAAGGTTTTTTCTGAGATAGCCTATTAAAATCTCAGTTTAAGGTTACGTCTGATATAGCTTGTTAAAATCCCAGTTTGTTTTTATTGTGATGGCCCGTGAAAATTATAAGGAATTGTATCAGGTTTTAAGGTGACCCTAAGAAACCCTTTTTATAGTGAAAGCCAAAATTACGAGGGAAGTAATTTTGGGAGTGGAGTAGGTGTGACTGTTTTTAAAGCACCGAACCACTATAATTCTTTGCATCATGTGGTGAATGCTTTATTTCTAGTTATGGTAGATTGAATGTATTTAATTTCAATTGAGTGGTGAATGTTGTAATATTTTAATTTACTCTTGCAAGTTTGAGGCTTTGATTTTAAAGAAATTCGTGAAATAAGGTTGTCTTGCCTAAAACTTTAGGTGAAGCTTGTCTGTGAATTATTTGAAATTAAGGTTTCAATACTCTAGCAATTGAGATCATTGTTTTATTTATGTATTCAACACTTATTTTGATTATTTGGTATTGTCCTATTCACCCCCTCTCTATGACATTTACCTCATTATCAAGATTCAGATCTTTATTATGTCAAAATTTGCAAGCTTGTCCATTACCAGGCCACCTCCCTTTAATGGCTCTAACTAGTCATACTGGAAAGCTAGGATAAGGATTTTCCTCAAATCCTTAGATGAAAGAGTGTGGCAAGCCACTATATCTAAGTGGATCCCTCCTATGATGGAAGTAATAACCGATGATAGAAATATATCAATGAAAGAAACCATATTTTCTTTTTGGACCACGGTTCAGAAAAGTGGAAGCAATGCAAATGCAAAAGCCTTAAATGTTATAACTTATGGCTCTATCGCCTGATGAATTCAAAAGAATTATTTCTTGTGATACAACTAAACAAACATGAGATATTCTCAAAATGACACATGAAGGAACTACTATAGTAAAAAAACTAAAATTCTAATCCTCACAACCAAATTTGAGGAGATTCGTATGGAAGAAAATGAGCCTTTTATAGACTTCTATATAAAACTGAATGACATAGATAAAATCCCTGAAAGTAAGGTTTGCACAAAAATACTATGATCACTACCTGATAGGTTTAATTCAAAGGTTACTACTATAGAGGAATTAAGAGATACAGATGTTATGAAAGTAGAGGAGTTAGTTGGTTATCTTCAAACTAATGAGCTGAATTTCAAAGCTCCTAAAGTTAAGTCCATTACTCTTAAATCTTCTAAATTTAATTCAAAAGAAACTAATGCTAATTCTGATTTTGAGGATAATGAAGATGATATGACAATGTTAGCAAAGAAATTTTATAGAATTTTTAAAAATAAGAAAGGAACAGATTTTTAAAAAACATCTGATAAAAGAAAAGGAAAATCAAATTTTTGGAAATCTAAAACAAAAGATAGTCAATGTTTCAACTGTTATGAATATGGACATTTAACTTCTAAATGTCTTAAAAATGATAAATCTAAAAGAAAAGGAATGATAACTATTTGGGATGAATCATCAGAGTCTGAAACTAACTCTGAATTTGATGAATCAGACCAAGAAAATAGAAACAATTTGAAAGCCTTTATAACAATAGCTAGAGTCACTTCTTCAGATAGTTGTGTTATGCCTAATTATGAAACTCTAAGATGTAACCTTGAAAATGAAGATGATCATCAAGATGCTTATAATGCCCTATACGGAGAGAGTTGTAAAATTGTTGTCAAATTGAAAATTAAAAGAGAAAATTATTCTAAATTAAAATTAGAACTTGAAAAAGTTGTTTTAGGAAATCTCATTTTTCCAATTGTTTTGAAAAAAAAAAATTAGATTTAATTTTTAAGTCTTTTGAAATGCAAAAACTTAGAACAAAAAATGAAAAACTAAAACTTGAAGCCTCTTCCCTTAAGAGTTTAAAGGACACTTTGAAATATGCCCTTGGTGATCAAAAACTTGAAAAATTGTTAACCTCATTGAGATGATGTGGTGACAAGTCTGGTCTGGATTATGTTAAAAACAACTATTTGAAACCTATGGATTCTGCTCCTATGTTTGTAAAAGGAGAATCTTCGAACTCTAAAGCTAAGACTCTAAAAGATTCAAATTATAAAGAGAATGACTTCAAAAATTCCAAATCTTTTCAAGTCTCTAAAATAAATTATAATGCTATCAGCTATAAACATTAAAGAAATAATAAATATCCCTTAGCTGAAAAAATTGTGGACTTGCTTAAAGAGCTATTGAAATCCAACTCAGATATGACTAGAGTATATAGAAAAAGGAGAAATCCTAACTCCTAAACACAACGAAAAACAAAAGATCCTCCTAAACTTAGAACCGTAATGAAATAGTTTCCAAAGGTTAAGTGTCTTGTTGCCCACACAACTTTCAAAGCTATTAGCCATTCAAGATGGTACCTGAATAATGGATGTTCGAGACACATGACGGGTGATACGGCTATACTCTCAAAAATCAACAAAGTAAATGACAGCTCAGTTACATTCAGAAATGGAAGCAACTGTAAGATAATTGGCCAAGGTAATGTACAAATTCCTAACTTACCTCTCTTCGAAAATGTTCTATATGTTGAAGTATTGAAATATAATCTTCTGAACATATCTCAGATCTGTGATAATAAGCATAGTATAAAATTTTCAGATCACAGATGTGAGATTATAAATGATAAAGGAAGTGTAATATTAAATGGTCGCAGAACGTCTGAAAATTGCTATATAATTGATAACTCTTACTCAAAAAACCATTCATGTTACATGGTCCAAACAGACGAGATTGAACTATGACATAAACATCTTGGACATGTAAACTATAGAGATCTATATAAATTGAGCAAAAAAGATCACTTACGTGGCCTACCCAAACTGAAAAAGTTTGTGGCACATGTCAAATAAGCAAGAAAATTAGGAGTAGTCACAAGAAAGTGAACTCCTTAGCCATGGCTAGACCTCTTGAACTTCTTCAAATGGATTTAGTCGGACCAAATAGAATGGAGAGTAGAGGTGGAAAGAAATATTTTCTGGTTGTAGTTGATGAGTACACTAGATATACATGGGTAGCCTTCCTAAGAGAAAATTAGATACTCTTGATTAAGTCGGAAAAATTTTAAAACGTATTCAGACTGAAAAAGAGTTATCTATGGTCAAAATTAAAAGTGATCATGGTACCGAATTTGAAAATAACAATTTTGAGAAGTACTGTAATGATCATGCTATATTATATGAATTCTCTGCTCCAAAAACACCTTAACAAAATGAAATTATTGAAAAAAAAATAGAATTCTTCGAGAGATGGCTCGTATAATGCTAAATAACATGAACCTACCAAAAAATTTATGGGCTGAAGCTGTTAGTACTGCATGCTATATAATAATTCGTGTTTATATTAGAAAAGCTAAAAATAAAATAACTTATGATTTATGGTTTAATAAAAAGCCTATAGTTAAATATTTTCAAACTTTTGGAAGCAAATATTTTATATTAGGTGATCGAGAAAATTTTAAAAATTTTGAAGCCAAGAGCAATGACGGAATATTTCTTGGTTATGATCTAAATAGTCGAGCATACCATGTTCTTAACAAAAGAACTGGGGTGATATAAGAATCTATAAATGTTTTGATAAATGATCAATAGATCTCACCCAATCCTAATCAAGATGATGATGATGATGTCAATTTAATTACTATATCTGACTCTTCATCTAAACTAGACAATACTTAGTTAAGGTTAGTCAGAGACCATCCGACTAATCAAATAGTTGGTAACCATCGCACTGGCATTCAGACAAGAAACAACTAGAAAATACATGTAATCATGTCTACTTTACTTTCCAAATTGAACCGGGCAATGTAAATAAAGCACTCGCTAATAAAAGTTAGATTAATGCCATGCAAGAAGAACTAAACCAATTCATTAGAAATGATATATGATATATAGTTTTCGAATCTACTGATAAACATGTGATTGGAACCAAGTGGAATTTTAAGAATAAAAATGATGAAATGGGAAACATTATTAGAAATAAGGCATGACTGGTTTTACAAGAGTATACTTAAATAGAAGGTATTAATTACGATGAAACCTTTGCACCAGTTGCATACCTTGAATTAATTAAGTTATTTATTTCCATTGCATGCCATAAAAAATTTAAAATTTATCAAATAGATGTCAAAAATGCATTTTTAAATAGTAATTTAAATGAGATATATATTTTGAACAACCAAAGGGTTTTGAAGATCCCAAACTTCCAAATCATGTTTACTGTCTTAAAAAGGCTCTTTATGGGTTGAAACAAGTTCCTGGAGCATGGTATAAAAAATTGACTAAATTCTTACTTAGTCTAAATTTTGTTATGGGTAGTGTTGATAAAACTCTATTCATCAAGAAATATAATGATCTATTCTGATAGTTCAAATTTATGTTGACGATATCATTTATGGATATATGTGCGCTAACCTATCTATTGAGTTTGCAAATCTAATGAAATCCAAGTTTGAAATGAGTATGGTCGGTGAACTAAAATATTTCCTTGGGTTGCAAATTAAACAATTTAAAGATGGAATGTTCATCTTATAGACCAAATATGTATTGAACCTTGTAAAAAGGTTTGGTTTTGATAATGGTAAAAATTTTGATACTGTAATGAGTGTGACTCTTAAACTCTTAAAAGATGAATTAGGTAAAAGTGTAGACTCTCATTTATACCGAAGTATGATTAGTAGTCTTTTATACTTAACTACTAGTAGACCTGATATTGCATTTAGTGTTGGAATATGTGGTAGATATTGATCTGATCATAAAGAATCGCACTTAACTGCTGTTAAACGGATAATCAGATATGTCGCAAGTTTTACAGACTTAGGGCTATGGTATCCACATGATCGTCTGTACAAATTGCCAGATATACAAACGTAGACTGGGCAGGAAATGTTGATGATAGAAAATCTACCAGCGGTGGATGTTTCTATGTTGGAAACTGCTCGGTATCTTGGCTCAACAAGAAATAAAATTTTGTATCTCTCTCTACTACTGAAGCTAAATATATTGCAGAAGGAAATGCTTATACTTAGCTAATTTGAATGAAAAGAATGCTAGCTGACTATGGAATTATGCAAGATACGATGACTTTCTATTGCGATAATTCAAGTGTAATTAATATCTCTAAGAATCCAATTCGACATTCTCGTACGAAACATATCGACATACAATACCATTATATTCGAGAATTAGTTAAAGATAAATCTATCATGTTGGAATACATTCAAACTGAGAAGTAGCTTATAGATATACTAACGAAGCCGCTTAACAAAACTAAATTTTGAAACTTGAATCATGATATTGGATTATGTGTTGTTAAATAATTATTTTATTTCATTTTATGCATTTATGTTTATGTTTATTTTTTATAATGAATGCATGAATTGAAAATAAAATTTTAATAAAAATTTAAACATTAAAAAAAAAAAATCAAAATTTTTGAAATTTTTCGACTAGCTGAGCACATGCTCAGGCTAGTCGAGTACATGCTCGGGCTAGCCGAGGATCATGCGAATTTGACTAAAAAAGGGGAAAATCTCTAAATTTCTTTCATTTCACCTCTTCTTCCTTAGCTAGCTGATGCCTCATTTGACCAACCCATATTCCAAACTTGCTAGTAAGTGATTTCTTTTCAAATTTCTTCTAGTATTTAGTGGTCTTGTTCTTATTCTCTTAGAGGTTAGATGGAAACACATCTTGAGTTGGGGTGGAATGGCTTACCACTCCATCGTGCAGGGCATGTATTCATCTATTTGTGATGTCTCACTTGAGAATTTAACATTCTCAGTTAAATTTGTTGAAGGGACATTCACAATAACGCCGCAGGTTATTTCGACATTAATGAAGATAGTTTATGCAGATGATGGAATACTGATTGCCACATTATCAGAGAAAATGTCAAACTTCGAAAAACAAGCCTATCACGCCCCAAACTCAGAAACCGAGCTCAGAAAATTTTCGATCGCCAAATCCATAACTGACAGCCTTCGTAGTATCCCATCCTCGGCTCCCGATGCCCATATGCTAGATTCCGATCCTGGGATCCTACAAGGAAGATTTTTAACACATTTTTTTTTTGTAAAGGAGCATAACCACAAGTATAACCAAGTCACAGAAACATCATCACCACATATCCACTAATAAAATCATTTGAGTACAATGTTGAAAGGGAAATACATATATGAAACAAAAACTTTAAAGCTCTTGCACATGTTCCTATCTCAATGTTGCTGCGACCTAACATTACCTGCATGCAACGGTCGTGCATAAGCTTATAAGAAGCTTAGAGGGTGGTGTATGTGTGTGCAATGCATGTACCAAGCATATAAATATCAGAGTAAGCGGAAATACTGGCAAGTCCATAAATACTATCAGGCTTATCCAGGCTATGTGATGCAAAAACATAATAAGCCAATGTCATATACTGAGGATGTAAAGCAATATGCAAATCCTGACGAATCCATGAATACTGTCAGCCGTATCTAGGCCATGTATTGTAAAAACATAGTAAACCAAATGTCTGCAATACAAAAGAAATGATAAAGGTGGAGTGTGTAGTCAGGATGATAGTATGTGGTATTGCAAGCTGTGGGGTTCATCATAAGTGACTTCTATCCAAAATAGTCCCATACCTAAATTTGGATAGCTATACTCAATGCGGTAAACTTCTGATCTCAGGTTAGTCGTGCGCCCAACCAAAATCCTAGCCATTATGAAGGTACACAATGATTTTATTGCGCACCACCACCCCGAGTGGATAGTGAATGAATGAATGAATGAGTCAAATTCTGAGTACGCAACTTCTGCTCAGTAAGTCCACATACCAATATCGTACATCTCTAGGATCATCACTGGGGTCTAATACACTCCACACTAGTTGCCGCCCTCCCTTTCCACGCAGCCCGACGAGTGAAAAAGACCTCACTACCCGCCTGGCCAGTAGTCTGCCAATATCTACCCGGCTTGTCGATAACGAACCAATTTTCAAGCTAGTCAAATTCAGCCTAGCTTTGCCCCCTACCCTCAGGCGAATAAGGCCACATACCCTTCCAACCGACCCTGACATAGTCAGAGATGCGGCCTACTGGTATTCAGCACTTCGGTACTCATATATCCACTCGGTCTAGATGTTGGAGCATCTTCAGGCCACATGGGTTTGGGGACTTTCACCCAAGGACATCCAACGTGCCTAAGTGCTAGAACCAAACATTTCTAGTGTCCCATCTGGCCATTTACAATATACTTGGGCCATAGCCCTGATGTCACTAGGGCACAAAGTGATCATGTCACACAAAACATGAGTCATACCATCTAGTCATGCATCAAACCTGCGCGTACCTCGCGATCATGGGGGGCAATTCCTCCTCACAATGAGTCCCATAAATATCTCAACCTAATGGCATGTGCTATGATTAATCATCCCTCAAAGCAGGCATACCAATTATACGTATGAGCATGTATCATGATGTTATACTAAGCATGTTCTCAGTGTGTCAATCATGTCGCACAAAATACAAGATGCATGAGTCATACCATCCAGTCATGCATTAAACTTGCGCGTACCACACGATCATGTGGGGCAATTCTACCTCACAAGGAGTCCCATAAACATCTCAGCCCAATAACATATGCTATGATCAATCATCCCTTATAACAGGCATACCAATGATACGTATGAGCATGTATCATGATGTTATACTAAGCATGATTATCAGATATAAATAATAACCGGACTAAATACATGATGGGGTCAACAGAAAGACGGCGGATCTAGTCCAAAACATCAAGATCAATCTAAATAGTGGATATAGCAACTTGATACCACAAATTCTTCTTTCTATGGCAAGGGGTGATGAAGCACTCACCTATAGACAGTAGATGGTCTAGATGTCATACTACATCAAGGATAGACCTCATGGGGTGAGTTTAATGGGCATACAATAAAGGAAATCATGAGGATGAGCATAAGTACAGTAAGTAGGCTTCCTCACCCACACTATCATGTAATAACTGGGCTTTCCTATAGGGGCCCGATATGAATACAAGTTGGGCTTTGGTGGGGTCCATACATCTAGGACTATGTGTCCTTTCAAACGGATCGAGTAGCCCGCCCATCATCTAAGTGGGCCTTGGGTTTGGTCACTGAGCTTGGTCAAACACATGTATATAGGTGGACCACATTTCCTATGGAAGGCCCGGTATGACCACAAGATGGGTTCCAAGGTTTGAGTAGTCCTACAGGGTATGGTGGAAAGCATCGTTATCAATGGGGGCCCAATGGTTTGGGATAGTCCAATAAGGAAGTTGGGTGACACTAACATCAATAGGGGCCCAATGGTTTGTGATAGTCCAATAAGGGAAAATGGGTATCACTGACATTAATGGAGGCCCAACAATTAGGGGTAGCCTAATAAGAGAAGATGGAAATGGGCTTAACAATGGACCGTAGGGAGGTTTACAACGTGGACATTTAACCACCATTTCTCCTAAGGTGTGGCCTACTTTGGGAATGGAATCTAACTTAAAATGGGGGCCCATGGCCCTTATACTAGCTAGAAAATGTATGGGCAGCATAAATATTATCACATACATCATGGTGGGCCTCTTGGGGAAGCCCATGGCCCAAAAAAATAGATGGACAGGGTACATACAACACATGCATCATAGTGGGCCTCATGGGACAGCCCTCGTGCTCCAGAAAAATGGATGGACATCACATATATCACATATAACAAGGTGGGCTCCAATGGCTGGACATCCAGCCCTTCTGAGCCTGCTGGATGTCCAACAATCTGGACGGCCTAGCTGACACATATATATATGGTGGACCTGACATGGTAATGGGACCCATGGTCCTAAAAAAATGATTGCACAGTGTATATATCACACTTCATCATGATGGGCCTCATAACTTCAAATGGACAACATGGATTACAAAACATACAACAAGTGAGGTCCTTGCTGGAAGTCCAACCCACCCAACATTCTGGGCCTGCTAGGCGTCTAGCAGAGGGATGGTCTGGATGTAATACATATTTCATGGTGGGCCCCACCAGATGAACAGGGTGAATATAACACATGTAGCAAGGTAGGCCTGCTGCTAGACGATCAGTTCAGTAGCATCCTACCCCTCTTGGACGTTTCAGATAGATGGAATATCTGGCTAAAACACTACACAAGGTGGGTCCCACTTGCAGACGTCCCACCAGAAGGTGGGCCTCATCCAAGTGGGCCACAAGATCGAGGAACGACATGGATATAACACATACATCATGGTGGCCCTACAGCTTGGGTGGTCAGCCCTGCTGGGCTGCTGGCCTAGTTGGGGTGTCAACAGATGGACGGTGTGGATTTAACACATCATGGTAGGTCCCACTTAAATATGGGTTGCCCTAGGAGGTGGGTTGGCCACTGGGCCTCCCACAAACATCACAATGGGTCTAGGAAGTTCAATAGTAGGCATCAACCCAACTGTTCCTGCACAATTTGTTAGGGTGTTGGATCTGCCTCGAAGTTGGGCCCACGGCATGCTTAACATGGGAAAAATGGATGGATGGCATGCATCCTCACATGCACAGCTAGGTGGGGTCCACATGAGTGGCCCACCAGCTTGCAATCAAGCTGATATTTATCTTTCCCTTCGTAAAGGCCAGCTGGATGGTGCTAGCATGCTGGACCGTCCAGGCCTGTTGGGCCCACACCAGAGTGGCCTCCCCCATGGTTGAACGGTGTAGATACAAGACATACATCAAGCGGAGGCCACACGTGGGGCTCATAAGCTGGGAAATCCTAGCTGACATTTGTGGTTTCCTTGCATCAGAAGGTCAGCAGCAAGGTGGGCCTAGAAGTTGGGCAGCAACCTACTGCTACATGTGCAGCCCACAAACTTATTGGACAGAGTGGATATAAATCACATACATTGAGGTAAGGTCCACCTGGATGGGCCACACACATCTAGACCAGCTGATATTTGTGTTTCTATTAAACAGGCCTGTGTGGTCGTCCGACCCATGCAGGCCAACGGCCAGCAACATGGGCCGCTGGACGTCCAGTAGCTGGACAACAAGGACGTCCCTGCTACTGGACGGCTGGGACGTTATGCACACATCAGGTGGGCCACACAATATGGGAGAGAGAGAGAGAGAGAGAGAGAGAGAGAGAGAAACATGGGGCAGGGAGGAGCTCTACCACTATGAGCTCCTCCTACAACTTTATAATACATACATCATGCTAAGGTCCCAAACATGTGGACCCACAAACATAAAATCAAGGCTCGAAAGTCCATTTCCACCATAAATCAGGGCCTAAATGGCCTTCATGCAATAGGAGATTAAAACAAGCATCTTGGTGGGGTCCATGGAGAATGGCCCCCAACATAAATACATGCATGCAAGTCATGATGGGCCATTGGCCACACCTAGGGTCCAAGATGGGATCCCTACCATTGATTGGTAGGTCCCACTTGCCCCATGCATAAAAATAAAGAAATCTAGCCTAAGGAGCACCCACCTCTTCTTCTTCTTGGCTTCTAGGGTTCCTTAGCTCCCAAGGTCCTTCTTTAATGGTGGGAGATGAGGCTTTAATGGTTGGATGGATGAGATTAGCTAGGAAAAAGGGGCTGGGTTCTTTAGGTTTCTCCTCTTCTCCCTTGGACGTCCTTACTCTCTATGGGGTTGCAATGGTAGAGAATTGAAGAGAGATGGGTAGTATAGGGAAGATATGATGAGATGTAAGAGGTAATAATGACTTGTAAGAGGCATGGGAAGAGAGAGAGAGAGAGAGAGAGAGAGAGAGAGAGGCATGCTAGTGATGATGGCTTATAGGGTATGATGGCTAGGCATGATGTCATGCTAGGTTAGGTTAGGCTAGGGTGATGTCATGCAATGATGGGTTGTTGTAGAGATCTTTTCTAATATGGAATCCTTCAGTCCCGCAACGCACGGTGTATGCCCGAATTATATGTGGGTCATATCTCCTAGCCTAAGCATCACATTGGCATACGAGACATGGCATTCGAACCGCGGTGACGGTGCGGTCGCAATGGTACCGGTTTCGGATCGAGTCGACTCAGATATACGAGATGCGACTTAAGGTCACTCATAATCGTTGTCTACAGGTCGCGAGTCGTCGGTATTCGATGGGGAGGATCGCGGGAGTATAAAGAATGATATGGTACTAGGGTATGGGCCTTACAAAGCCATCACCTGTAAATTATGTCATTTTAATGCTAAATGGCAGTAGGGTAATGCCCTCCCTGCAAACCAAATGCTCGCAAAATATCGTGTATTACATCAAATTTTCACGTCCAATATTTATCCTCGAGCCGGGAATAAGACTGATCTTACTCCCTTCATGCTTAGAGTATTTCACTCTATTGTATTTGATGTGTGTCTGTTTGTTGTCCTTAATTTGTTACATCATCATTCAATTTCGCTTACATCCCAAGCATGGCTCGATTCCCTTTGCTCATCTGATGATTACCTTGCATTTCATTACAATGTTTAAATTCCTACATTTGAGGCATCGGAATCCAAACTCCCATTTAATAATTTCAATCTAAATATGATGAACCTCAAACCGCTTCTTGGACAAAATGAAGAAGAAGAGGAAGCACAGCCAGCTGTAGATGCCACCATGAAAGATATATTTAATGAGTTGGATGATTCAGATGATACAGCTGATTCCGACTACCAACCCTCTCATGTTGGTGAAAGATTTAAAAGCACTGGAGGAGAAAGTGGAGGCCTTGCATGTATCACATGATTCATTGGCACAAACCCAGAAGTCTACAATGAAGTACATTAAGAAGTACTTCCATCACATCACCCGGAATTTGAGCTAACATGATCCATCGATGCTTCCTCCTTCTTCCTCTGAGTCGGATTGAACTAAAGTCTCTTTCTTTTTCATACTTATTATGGTTCTGTAACTAAACTTCTTTTTTTTTTGTCTTGGTACTTGGATGGTTTCACTGACACTTGCTTACTCTTAAACTTTAACCAATTTCATATGCTTTCCTTTATGCTTTCATGTTATTAGCACTTTCATATGCTTAATGCTATTCTCTTTATACATGTTTATTGGTTTTGGAAATTTCATATGCTTAATGATATTTATCTTATTCTTCCATTGTCAACTTGTGACAAAAAGGGGGAGAGAAATGATTGATACCAATGTTATACTAGTAATGTTATTGTATGGGGGAGAGAATATAGGAGATTATTAATGGAATGAATTTCATGGAAGCTATGTAATGCGTGAATGCTTCGTATATGGAATGTTATGTATGTTATGTATGCTGTGTATGGAATGTTATATGTGTATTTCACAGGGGGAGTGCCAGTTGAGCTTCATCAGTTAGTAAGCTAAAGATTACAAGAAGATTTCAAAGACTTTATATTTCAAGACGACTTCAGTGATTATATATTTGTAACGATAATTGTTTTGTCATGAAATTGACAAAGGGGGAGATTGTAAGTGCTAAGATGTTGAGCTTACTTTAGTTGTCAAATTTTGTAAACATAAAACCACTTGATAGTAGATCTTCCAGATAGGTTATGTTCAAGAGAAGATTAAGCTCAAGATCAGTTTATGCTCAAGAGAAGATCAAGCTCAAGATCGGTCTATATTCAAGAGAAGATCAAGCTCAAGATTGGCTAATGATCAGGAAAAGATCAAGCTCAAATTCAAGATGAAGTCCAAGACTAAGTTCAAGTCAAAGAAGAATCATATATTTGATATATCTCAGGTGGTATAAAACCGTAGAAAGACCTTAGGACTAGGTGCTTTCTAAATTGTTTAAATATAGGTGTTTTCAGACTTGTTTTGCCTGAAATTTGGCTAGCTTAACATTTGGTTCATCCAGCCTAAGCTTCCTTGGCCAACCCAACGTCAAGCTCGAAGCAATAACAATTTTTTGTTGCAAATTCAGTTCGCCTGAGAAAGTTCAGGTCAAATTCTAGCAATATCATCTTTTGAAATTCGGAGGAATTTGACCAGCCAAAGGTTAAATTCGACTAGTTGAATTGTGTTATTCGACAAGTGAAAGTTGACCTCAAGCTAGCCAAATTTTGGATAAATCTTATCCCACGTAATCTGAAATCCACTGAACTAGGCTAGTCAAAGCCTGAGTCGGGCTAGCTAAGGTTCTTACTTCTTTTCCTGTAAATTGTGTTCTTCTCTCATTCTGAATTACATAAGTTAATTACTAGAATCCTTCTGCAATATAGAGAGAAGCTCGAGTTAGTAGCTGTAAGTGTTATGGTCTCATGCTTCTTTGGTTGTCAAATTTTGATGTGTCAAAACATCTATCTGTGTCCTGTGCTTGTATGATGATTTATATGAATTCAAGACACTGCATAAATACTTCAAGAAGCTACAAGTTGAACTTTTCAAGAAGCTACATATTGAAGTTCAAGAAGCTACATGTTGAAGTCTCAAGAAGCTACAATGTTGATGTTCAAGTCTTAAGAAACAACTCATGACTTCAAGACTAATAAGCAATGCATGAAGTAGTTGTTATGCTGATGAAGATCTCAAGTTTGAAGCTACAACAAGTTCAAGATCTCAAGCCTGATATGGTTCAAACAATCTACATTCATTGAATGGTTGAAGTTCAATGTCCATACGACATGATTCAGTTTGAATGACCTTAGGTTGACCCTTTAAGTAGGTCACTTTGGATACATAAATCAAATATTTATTTTACATAAGTTTGGTCTATTCTACGACCAGTCCTAGCTCTTGTTCGACCAGATCCCCCGGCATTGGTTCGACTAGTCCAAGAAATTCCACGACCAGTCCTAAGTAGTTGAAGATTTTTCGAATTTTTGATACGCCCACGACCTGGAGCCCGGAGGTCCTTCGACCGGTCGTAGGTGTGGCTTGACTCGTCCACGACCCGGGGCCGTGGAGCTACGACTCAAAGTCCAAAGAACGTAATCTATAGTCCTACGACCCGGTCGTAAGGATCTACGACCAGTCGTAGGTGACCCACGACCAGTCGTAGGCTATTCACGACCAGTCGTGGAACGACTTTCAAAGATCGCGCTTAATTTTTCAAAAATCTGTTAGAGCTACGACCAGTCGAAGGTTTCTAAGACCAGTCGTAAGAATGATTTTTGCTTCTATAAATTGAACACGAAATTCAGAGTTTTCACACTTTAACTCTATTCAATTCAAGAATTTTCAAGTGATCACTCTGAGATAAGTCTGTGTTTATTTTAAGCTACATTGTGCTTATTTAATATTCCTTTTTGCTAGCTTATTTAATTTGATTTTGTTTCTATATTCCAATCTTATTTGAAAAGAGGAATTATCTTATTCCTTCTTCTTGGAATCAAAATCAAATATAGCTACGCCCAACAAGTTAAATCTAAAATCTATTAGAATTTAGAACCTTATGAATGTGAGTATTAGAAATTGAACTTTGACATTCAATCATCTACTCCGATTGGTTCTACCGGGCTGCTAAGAAAAGGAGAAATCCAGTATTTTACAATTCTGTAAAATTTATTTACTTTTGGTTTTGTTTGAGGTTAAGCCAGAAAAATCTCATTGTACTGGTTTTGTTTGAGGTTGAGCCAGAAAAATCTCATTGTATTGGTTGTCTGAGGAAAACCAGAAAACTCAGAAAAGAGGGGTTTTTGAATTGTCTAAGCCCAAGTGAAAAAGACACAATTGTAAAGGTTTTTGGTGAACTCCGTGAAAACCTATTTCATAGTGAACGCTAATATCCCCCGTGTGAGGATATTAGGAGTGGAGTAACTTTCGTGTGGTCATGTTGAAAGACAGGTTGGTGTACACACAAAGCGAACCACTATAACTCTTTGTCTTGTGGATTGAATGCTTGCTTAATTTTCATATCTTTTATCATTCGATTGTGTGGAATGTACAAGTGGATGTGAATGTTGTAACTATTTACATTTCAAGCAAGTGTGGGGATTGTTGTAATAATTTAGATCTATACTTCGCATTTAATTTCAATTCCTAGCTATTTCATTTACTTATATTAAAATTGAGTCCTTGATCCAAAAGATGTTCTAGAAATAAGGTTGTCCTACCATAAGCCCTTGTTTATTATGGTGTAAGGTTGTCCTTAGAATGAATTTGTATCAATCTCTCAATACTTATTTATCAAGGTGATTTAAAATTTAGCATTGTGAATTGATTCATATTGTAAGGATATTGGTTTACTTTATTTCTCTGATTTTATTTTAAATTTGGCATAGTCTTATTCACCCCCCCCCCCCCCCCCCCCTAGGACATATAGCTTGGCCTTTTTTCAAGTGGTATCAAAGCCTAATAGCTCATTTTTGTTGCTTTTTATTTGGATTTATTTCCTGAGCTAACGATCTAAGCTATATAAAAAGATGTCAAATTTTGATAGCCTTTCAGTTACTAGGCCTCCACCCTTTGATGGTTCCAACTATGCCTATTGGAAAGCCAGAATGAGGATCTTCCTCAAATCATTGGATGAAAGTGTGTGGCAAGCCACAGTGACTGAATGGAAACCTCCTATCATGGAAGTAACTGGTGTTGATGGTTCAAAATCTATGAAAATTACACCGTATTACCAATGGACCACACTTCAAAAAAATGAGAGTAGTGCTAATGCTAAAGCACTAAATGCAATCACTTGCGCACTATCACCGGATGAGTTCAAAAGAATCATATCCTGTGATACTGCAAAGCAAGCCTGGGATATTTTAGAAATGACACACGAAGGTACATCAATTGTCAAGAAATCTAAAGTCCAACTCCTCACAACTAAATTTGAAGAAATTCATATGGAGGAAAATGAAATGTTTATGGACTTTTACACTAGATTGAATGACATTGTAAACTTAATGTGGGGTCTTGGCAATAAGATCCCAGAAAGTAAAGTGTGTGCAAAATACTACGCTCTCTTCCGAACGGTTCAATTCTAAGGTAACCGCAATCCAGGAACTTCATGATACGGATAATATGAAGGTAGAAGAATTAGTTGGTTCTTTACAAACCTATGAATTAAGTTTTAAAGCTCCTAAAGGTAAATCTATTGCTTTAAAGTCATCTAAAAGTATTACTCAAGAAAATTCAGATTCGAAAAGTCTCAAGATGATATGGCCCTTTTAGCGAAAAAAGTTCTATAAGATTTTCAAAAGTAAGAAAAGAGTCGACTTTCAAAAGGCAAATGAAAAGAAACGTTCTAAACCTAAGTCTAAAACTTGGAAGTCATTGAAAGATAGTCAATGTTACAATGTCAAGAATATGGGCATTTAGCAAACAAATGTCCTAAAAAGGACAGATCCAAAAGGAAGGGTATGTTGGCTACTTGGGATGAATCGTCTAATTCTGAAGCCTCTTCTGAATCAGAAAATTCAAAAACCGAGTCGGGCAGTGAACTTAAGGCCCTTATGACTCTAGCCAAGTTTACTTTTTCAGATCACGATGATTCAACAAGTGAAGAAAATTTGGATAGTGATCATGAAAATGATGAAGATCTTCAAGATGCTTACAATGCCTTATATAAGGAAAGTTGTAAAATTGCTGTTAAACTTAAACTTCAAAAAGAAAAGTTTTTTAAACTTAAAGAATGTTTTGAAACCCTTGTTTTAGAAAAATCCCAAATTTCAGATTGTTTTGAAAAATCAAAGTGTGATCTGGAATTCAAAACCTCCCTAATTGAAAATTTGAAATCTGAAAATGAGAAACTTAAAAATGAAGTATCTTCTCTTCTCGAGTTTGAAGGACAAATGGAGATATGCCCAAGGTGATCCAAAATTAGAAAAATTATTATCCTGGATCAAGAAAATGTGCGATCGATCCGGTTGGGCTATGATAAAAACACATCTCCTAAACAAAGAATACTGTTCCAATTTTGTGAAAGGAGAGACTTCTAACTCAAAAGGAAAAGGTACTAGTCAAGTTTTTTCTAAAAATACAAAAACTTTTCAAAAACACAAAAGCAAATATATAAATTTCAAAAATCGATTCGAAACCCACTAGTGAAAAAATTGTTGATTTACTTAAGGAGCTATTAAAATCTAACTCAAGAGGTCACTCTTACAACTATAAACAAAAGAAGACCAATTATTCTCCTAAACCCAAAACAAGATCAAATGGGTTCCTAAGGTTGCTGTTTGGTTGCTCACACGCTTTCAAAGCTACAAGCCATTCGAAATGGTACCTCGACAATGGATGCTCCAGACATATGACAGGCGACAAAGCTCTATTCACCGATCTTAAAGATATGACTGATGGGTCAGTCACATTTGGTGATGGTAGCAACTGCAAGATAATTGGCAAAGGTACGGTTCAACTCTATAACCTTCCCTTATTTAAAAATGTTTTATATGTTGAGGGTTTAAAACACAACTGTTGAGCATATCTCAAATATGCGATAACAATCATAATGTTAAATTTTCTAATCAAGGTTGTGAAATTATAAATGAAAAGGGTTCTGTAATATTAACTCTGTCGCAGAACTTCAAAAACCGCTATATAGTAAGCAATGGTAGCTCATTCGAATAAACGTGCTACATGGTCCATACCGATGAGACAGAATTAATTATGGCATAAACGCCTTGGACATGTACACTACCGAAATTTATACAGATTGAGTAAAAGTGAACTAATTAGAGGACTACCTAAGATGCAAAAAGTAGACAAGATTTGTGGTGAATGCCAGTATGGTAAACAAACTAGGAGCTCTCACAAAAAGGTGAACTCCAATATCACCACAAGACCACTCGAGTCCGCTCCACATGGATCTTATAGACCAACAAGAACGGAAAGTCGAGGTGGCAAAAGTACATCTTAGTTATTGTAGATGATTACACAAGATACACTTGGGTTTCATTCTTGAGAGATAAATCAGAAACCCTTGATGAAGTGAAAAAGATTATAAAACGGATTCAAACTGAAAAATGTTCTCAAGTCAGCAAGATCCGTAGTGATCATGGATCCGAATTCGAAAACAGCGGCTTTGAGAAATTTTGTAGCGATCAGGGAATATCGCATGAATTCTCTGCACCTAAGACTCCTCAACAAAATGGAATTGTCGAGAGGAAGAATAGAGTGCTTCAAGAAATGGGAAATGTTATGTTAAATAGCATGAAGCTCCCTAGGAATCTCTGGGCTGAAGCAGTGAATACAGCCTGCTACATTATTAACCGTGTTTAGAGAAAAAGCCTTCTGTCAAATACTTTCGAGTTTTTGGCAGCAAGTGTTATATTTTGCATGACCGTGAAAATTTGGGAAAGTTCTACACTAAAAGTGATGAAGGGATCTTTTTAGGATATTCTTTAAACAGTCATGCATATCGTGTTCTGAACAACAGGACCGGTGTGATTCAAGAGTCAATAAATGTTGTGATTGACGATCTTTTGAATACACATGTCCCTAGTTCAGATAATGATGAAGTTCTTATACTTGAAAAATAAGAAATTTCATCAAGTGAAACTAATCCAGAATTAAGGACTGTTAAAGATCATCCAACTTCTCAAATACTTGGAAACCCTCTCACTGGTGTGCGCACTCGTAGACAATTAGAGGACATATGTAACTACGTATGCTTTACATCCCAGATTGAACCGGTTAACGTAAAAGAAGCACTTTCGGATGAAAACTGGATTCTTGCGATGCAAGAAGAACTTAATCAGTTTGTCAGAAATGATGTCTGGCACCTTGTTCCTAGACCTAAAGATAAACATATTATTGGAACAAAATGGATTTTCAAAAACAAATCTGATGAACTTAGAAATATTATTCGAAATAAAGCAAGACTAGTTGTACAGGGGTATACTCAAATTGAAGGTATTGACTATAATGAAACATTTACTCCTGTAGCTCGTCTTGAATCAATCAGACTTTTTATCTCCATTGCATGTTTTAGGAAGATTAAAATTTATCAAATGGATGTAAAGAGTGCCTTTCTGAATGGTGATTTACATGAAGAGGTATATGTTGAACAACCTACAAGGTTTGAAGATCCTAAATTTACTGATCATGTGTATCGTCTTAAGAAGGCTCTCTATGGTCTGAAACAAGCTCCCAGAGCATGGTATAAAAAACTGACTAAGTTTTTGCTGAGTCATAATTTTCAGATGGGGTGTGTTGATAAGACGCTCTTTGTTAAGAAACATAACGATGATATTCTAATGGTTCAAATATATGTTGACGATATTATTTATGGATCAACCTGTACTAACATGACTGTTGAGTTTACAGATTTGATGAAGTCTAAATTCGAAATGAGCATGGTTGGAGAATTAAACTATTTTCTAGGGTTGCAAGTAAAACAACAACCTGATGGAATTTTTATCTCTCAAACCAAATATGCTCGAGTTTAATTAAGAAATTTGGATTTGAGAAAGGTAAAAATTTTGATACTCCTATGAGTACAACTTTGAGACTCTCAAAAGACTCTACAGTAATGATGTGGATCCTAAATTGTATCGTAGTTTGATTGGTAGTTTGCTTTATCCGATCGCTAGTAGACCGATATTGCTTTGAGTGTTGGTATTTGTGCTCGTTATCAATCAAATCCTAAAGAATCTCACTTAACTCATTTGTTAAACGGATTATACGATATGTCGCAAGTTCTACTAAACCGGGTCTCTGGTATCCACATGAGACTAATGTTCAATTAGCTTGCACGCAGATGTCGATCTTTGGAACATTGATGATAGGAAATCAACCAGTGGTGGTTGTTTCTACATTAGAAATTGTCTTGTTTCTTAGTTTAGCAAGAAGCAAAGTTCTATATCGCTATCAACAGCTGAGGCTGAATATATTGCTGCTGGAAATGCATGTACTCAACTTGTTTGGATGAAACGAATGTTAAGCGATTATGGAATCACTCAGGATTTTATGATTTTATTTTGTGATAATTCCAGTGCAATAAATATCTCTAAAAATCCAGTTCAGCATTCACGTACTAAGCATATTGACATTAGATTTCATTACATTCGTGAATTAGTGGAAGAAAAATTAATATATTTGGATTACATTTCAACCGAGACTCAACTTGCGGACATTTTCACTAAACCGCTCGACAAAAGCAGGTTAAATTAAAATTTGATCTCGGTATGTGCAATTTAAATTGAATTTACATGATTTGGTGTATCATAATGTACATAACTATGATGTTTTATTTGCTTGAATTTGAAAATTATTTAAAAATTTTACAAATTTTGAGTCGTACTCGACCAGTCGTGAGTGTACACGACCGGTCGAACACTTACACGACCAGTCGTGAAACTCGTGATTTCACTTTAATTTGGAGATTTTGACTCTTCTTCTTCATTTCTTTTTACTCTCCAACGGTTCTAGCTACGACCGATCGAACCCACCTTCATAGTACTTCACTTTAATTTGGACATTTTTTTTTAGATTCTTGCTATTAGTGTTTCAAATCTCATTCTTGTGGAATCTATTTGGTCGTTCATTGCAAGTTTGGGGTTTTATCTTGAAAAATCTGTTTTATTTAAACCCCATTTCTTCCAACTTGTTGTTTCCTTGAAATCCTTCTGTAAAAATGGATGCTATAGGTAAAAAGAAAACTACTCGAGGTCCATCTTCTTCTAGATCAGCTTCTATTGTACAACGTCATCTTCGCTCTCCCGAAAATGATCCTTCTAATGCTCGGGATTTGCGTATGCACAATGTTATTGTTGAGCGTCCTGTTAATATTAATCACATTGCTTCATTTGGTATCCCTCCTCTGTTGGAATCTGTGAGATGGGATAACATCTTACATTGGGGTGGAGCTGCATACCAGTCCATTGCCCAATCCATGTTTGCATGTATCTGTGATTTTTCTCTTGAGGATTTAACTTTTAAAGTTAATACTCAAGAAGGATTGTTTTTAGTAGATCGACATTTGATTGCTGACATTATGGAAATACCTTTCAATGATGAGAGCATTCCAATTCATATTTTACATGACAGTCTCTCAGAATCTGAACGAAAAATGCTTACTAGAGATTTATGTAATTTGGATGTTCATTGGACTCATAGAGGTCATGCACTTCCCTCAAGGTATTTGTTACTGTAACGCCCTGAAAATCGGGGGTCGAGTGTAACTCAACTCCCGAGTTCCAACGCATCACTTATGCAACATGTTTAATGATATTTGAATGTTGTCTGTGTTAGAGCAGTAAACATGAATGAGATTATACCAAAGCAAGAATTCATACTCCATCGCTTGTATAAAAGCAAGCGGAAGACTGAACTGTATATATATGTATGTAAAGAAACAAAATAAATGATTCATTATCCAGAGTATGAATCCTTCTGAGTCACAATATACATGTCTGTTTATATAAACAAAATGTCAAAATAAACTAGGTACAATCCCTGTAAATCCCATCACCCCAGCCTTAGTCGGCCGCCCGTAACCATATATGAGAACTCCTCCTGGTCCTCGTCATAATCGGGCTCCGCCTCCAGAATAGTCGGATCGCCTAAACCTGAGACAGAGTCTGGTTGGTGTGCGCAACACCGTCCCGTAACGTGGGAGTGAGTAGCTAACTCAGTGGAACGATAAGACATAAGTTATCATGTTATCAATACAGTCAAGCAGTAATGATAAAGCAGTAAAGCACACACTCCTAGTTACTCTGATTAATGCAAGTATGAATGCAGGTATGATGGATGCCCTCTCCGACATACTCCCTCAAGCGACACCATCTCACGTTCGCGCATGCTTACATCCCACAAGTGCTCCACATCTTCCGTGCACATGCGATGCATGATGAGTATGATTACCGAGTTTTTAATTAGTTCGTTTCAAACAAATAGATTGGGAAACTAAGGTACCTCCCTTGTATCATTCCCAAACATGATCCAATCTAGGGTCGTCACCCCTAGTTAATATCGACGATGGTGTATTTTCTAGGTCACTCGCAGAGGTCGCTGTGGTCATTACGCACAAAGGTTGCACCACTCCCCATCACCCCTTAAACGATTCATCACTATACGGCTATAAAGAAACAGCCTAGTTCATACTCTATATATCGCGGCGAACCCTAAGGCACGCCGCAACTTCGAATATGCTCGCGGTCACTACAAAGGGTCGCTGTGGTCATTACGCACAAAGGTTGCACCACTCCCCATCACCTTATCAATGTAGGCCGACAAATGAATATAGTGTCCCATACCACCATAATCGGCTCACGAGTTGAGTTGCTCACTGTCACTACGGGAGGCACGTAGCCCCAGCGTAGGCCGACAGCTCGACCACGGTGTCCCATACCACCATGCCCGGCTCATGAGTCTTAGCGGATCGAGGTACCATGGTTAACGGGATTATCACTGGTAAGTTTGGTACCCTAGGTTCAAGCATTAGCGACCAAACATGGTGAACATACATAAGACACATGGTTTACTTGACGTGTTCGGCTAGCTCGAGCGCACAACAAGTTGGGCGATATGAGGCGCAGAAGCACCTCGTGTGGCCAACCACTATCGCCAACCGAAGTACGACACGGGTTCACCAACACATCATGCGTGGCGGAACGAATCCCAACCACATCTTCAAGTCTGATACCGGATGCCTGGACTATGAACATAGTCCCAAGCTCACAAATCCTAACCATAGCATGTGAAATACGGCATGATAACATGGTAATTCAAGAACACTAGCAAGCATATTATAAAGCATAACATGAAGCATGTTAATAAACAAGTCACAAAGCATGTTCAAAAGCATGTTATAAAGCATTATGTAAATAGGGATACAAATACTTAAATTTCGTAGGCGAGTGGTTAGAGTGAACAACCACATGGAGAGTGTCATATGTGACTCTAAGGTAGCCAAGAATCCCATCTCAGCACCTACCTAAGATTCTAACACTTAAGCACTTACACTCACAAGTGAATTCACCAACACTTGGAATGCAATAGTTCAACATACATGACGTATGCTAGGGAAGTGTGTACTAGGGTTGTCCCTTTACCAAACTAGTATTTTATACATATACATCATATTCATATAGAAATTAAACATGGCAATCACATCAGCGAATTTTATACGTATAGGGTACTTCCACGTATACCCAATTTCAACATACATAGTGTTTACAAAGGAACATAGATTTCGGCGATTCCTTTCGCCAAGCTAGTATTTTAATCATATATTGTATAATCATACATTAAATACATATGTCAAATATTATTCCAACAGAAATACGTATACGGTATTTCTACAATACGTAATTTCAACATACGGCGCATTTACAAGTAAACATATATTTTGGCGATTCCTTTCGCCAAACTAGTATTTTATTCATATGTTATATAATTATACATTAAATAAACATGTCAAGCATTTATCCAAAAAAAATACGTATACGGTATTTCTACGTATACCTAGAATATGTGAAATTCCATATTTCACACCGTTAATCAAAACAGGAAACGGAAAGCACTTTGTACATGTGCAATTGCAAGCAGATCATGAATCTACCATTATCTGACATTGAAAGCGTTGAAAACCGTAACTTATAAGCTTAAAGTCCTCACCTTTGCCTTTGGAAACGGAACGAATCAGCAAGGGTAATGGAACTTCCGTCTACGGGCGATTTCTAGCCTAAAGAGCGGAATCGGTTAGTCGGTACACATCCTACATCGATTCCACCTCAAATCAGACCTAGGGTTAGGTTTTCTTACCTTCAAATGAGATGGATACCGCCGGAAAAGCTCCTAGAATAGGGCGGTGTAGGCCGTATAGCAAGCCAAAGCAGGAGGAGGAAGATCGGCAACGATCTCCAAGTCTTTCTCTCTCTTTTCTCTCTCTCCCTCTAGGGTTTTCTTCAAAATTCGTATGGCTGTGAGAGGGGCTGCTCTAAGCTCCTTTTATAGCCTCAAACATTACGAATTTAGACTCAGGTTCAAGGGGTACTGCCAATATAGGATTTTCACCGCTTTTCCAGCTCAAAAGGGAAGTTCTGGTGGCCCTCTTTGAACCAAACGTCAGACTTAAGCTCACCATCTATGGATCTACGTGGGATTACGTTTTTGACTCGATCGGATTCCCAGATCGCACGTGGCGGACCACTTTCAGTTCGACGGTCAGTGGGCCACGATCAGAAATTCCAAGTACATGTAAATGTTCCTGAAATTTTTCTTAATCCGAGGATGTAATTTGGTCTGATTCTGACGGTCAGGTTGCTTAATACTGACGCGTCAACGAAGGATGCCAGATCACTATTCCAGATATTTGTTTTGGCATATGAATAGTGTTTTTCACACTACCTCGCTCCGATTCGAAACGAATGACCGTGGGACATCGGATAAAGCTGATTTTTGAGATGATTGTTAAGCCCAGTGGGGCGATCCTAGTTCCTTAGCTTCGGGTTAATCGGACTCCCGATGTGCGATCTAGACCTAATACGAAGTTTCGTTTCATTCCCGAGAGCAGACGGGAAATGAGTTTGGTTCTAAACTTTAGGATAACCTAGCGTCAATGATTCTGCAATTTTTGGGTCTTGCAGATCGTATTTAAAGCGATCCTAACGGATTTCATAGCTAATTGAGTTTAGTACTTAGTCAACTTTGTTAAATTTCTAAAGGATTTAATCCTACGCGATTTCTGGTCGAGGTGGTACTCGACCCAATGTACGAAAATTTTCAGGTCGTTACAATCTACCCCCCTTAAACAAAAAATTTCGTCCCCGAAATTTATACCTTTTCGTAGTCCTCGAGAATCTGACGGTAGTTCTTCCTGACCTCGGCCTCAGTCTCCCAGGTAGCTTCCTCCTCAGAATAATGTGTCCAAAGCACCTTCACAAGTGGGATGACCTTGCTACGCAAAGACTGCTCCTTCCTCGTCAAGGATGCGCGTCGGCGCAACTCATATGTAGCATCCTCGCTCAACCGTACTGCTCCCATCCGATGATATGCGAAGGATCGAACATACTTCTTCAAAGATAGATACATGAAATACGTTGTGTACGGAAGCAAGTGGTGTAGGCAAGGCGAGACGATACGCCACATCACCCACTCGATCCAAGATCCGAAATGGACCAATAAACCTCGGTGAGCTTCCCTTCTTCCCAAACCGAAGGACTCCCTTCATAGGGGAAACCCGAAGGAACACATGATCACCGACCTCGAACTCCGGCGGCCGCCGCCTCGTATCGGCGTAACTCTTCTCGCTCGCTCCGCGCTATGAGTAATCGACGCCCGATAATGTCTACCTTCTCTCGTAGTCGCCCGAACCAACTCCGGCCAATCAGCTACGCTCTCCGACCTCTCGCCCAACAAGGCGGTGCCCTACAAGGTCGACCATATAGAGCCTCATATGGCGCCATGCCAATAGTCGCCGGAAGCCGTTGTTGTAGGCGAACTCGCGTACGGAAGACAAGCCATCCCAACCGTCCTCAAGTCCAACACACATGCTCGCAACATATCCTCCAGAATTCACCCGCTCCGTCCGCCCATCGCCGAGGATGAAATGTCAGACTTGAACTTCAACTTCACACCCATCGCCTCCTGATACGAGTCCGTAAGATGGATGTGAACCGCGTGTCTCTCGTCCGACACAATCTCCAAAGGAACCCCGTGGCAGACGACGATCTCCCGATGTACAATCTAGCCCACTCGTCATGCGGAGTTCGTAACTCGATAGGGAGGAAATGGGCCGATTTGGTCAACCGGTCCACAATCACCCAAATGGAATCGTGCCCCTTCCTCGTCTTCTAACCCCGATATGAAGTCCATGGAGATGAAGTCCCACTTCCACTCCGCTATGTGCATGGGCCGAAGGCCCCGAGGTCGGCGATGTTCGCCTTGACTGGCCGGCACGTCGACATCGAGACACATACTCAAGAATGTGGGCCTTCATGTTATCCCACCAATACGTCCGTCTCATATCCCGGTACATCTTCGTGCTACCAGGATGCATCGCAAACTTCGAATTATGGGCGTACTCGAGAAGCTCGCGTCTCAAGTCGTGCACATCCGGAACACATAGGCGGCCATGAAATCGTAAACCCCCATCGAACCAACTCTCCACTCGAGTCCACGGCGTCGCTAGCCTCGCTCTCGGCTCGACACCGTGTATCGCCCTCTTGGGCCTCAACAATCCCGTCACACAAGTGGTCGCACCCGAACGTGCGCAACACACTCAAATGGCTCATCGACAAGTGAGTCTCCGCCAAGTCCCGCACAAACTCTACCATGTCCCACTCGGCTATCATCGCCGTGCCGCAAATGCAATCGCCTTCTTGCCGCTCAACGCGTCTGCCACAAGGTTCGCCTTGCCAGGATGGTAGGAAACCTCGAACTTGAAGTCCTTCAAGGTCTCCATCCATCGGCGCTGTCTCATATTCAAATCCCGCTGTGTGAATATGTATTTAAGGCTCTTGTGGTCGCAGAAAAGCTCGAACTCCTCACCATAGAGGTAATGTCTCCAGAGCTTCAATGCAAAGATGACACCGCCAACTCTATGTCATGTGTAGGGTAATTCTCCTCGTGCTTCCTTAATTGTCTTGAGGCATACGATATCACCCTATCTTTCTGCATCAACACACAACCCAAACCAACGCGAGACGCGTCAGTATACACCATGTATTTCACCCCTTGCTCTAGCAATACTAGCACAGGGGCGGACGTCAACTTGTCCTTCAGCTCCTTAAAGCCGCCTCCGCCTTCTCATTCCAGCGAACTTCAGTTCTTCCGAGTCACCGAGACAATGGCCTGGCGATCTTCGAGAAATCCCGAATGAAACGTCTCGTAGTACCCACCAGTGCCAAGGAAACTCCTCACCTCGAACCGATTCAGTGCCGCCGCTAATCCCGAACCGCAGCCTACCTTAGCAAGGTCCATCGCTATCCCATCCTTGGACACTACATGTCCCAGAACTTGACTTCCTCCCGCGTAAGTCGCACTTCTTGTATTGCGCAAACAACCGGTTCTTCTTCAAGTATCCAATACCGCCGCAAGTGCTCCTCGTGCTCCTCCCGACTCGTGGAGTATATCAAGATGTCATCGATAAAGACGATGACGAATCGGTAAAGGAAGGGCCGAAATACCCGGTTCATCAGATCCATGAACACGGCTGGTGCGTTCGTCAGACCGAACGACATCACCAAGAACTCATAGTGCCCAAAGCACGTCCTGAAGGCTGTCTTCTGCACGTCCTCCTCTCTCACGCGCAACTGGTGGTACCCTGACTGAAGGTCAATCTTCGAGAAATACTTCGCCCCCCTCAACTGATCGAACAGATCATCAATCCTGGGCAAAGGATACTTGTTCTTCACCGTGACTGTTCAACCTACGGTAATCAATACACAACCGTAGGGACCCGTCCTTCTTCTTCACGAACAACACAGGTGCTCCCTAAGGAGACACACTAGGCCGAATAAAACCTTTCTCTACAAGTCCGTCAATCTGTCTCCGCAGCTCCTCCATCTCACATGGAGGCATACGATAGGTCGGCAACGAGATGGGCGTCGCACTATGCGTAAGGTCAATCGTGAAATCAATCTCACGCCGAGGAGGTAAACCAGGATAGTCTCAAACACGCCCGCAAAGTCTCGAACCACCGGCGTACTATCTACCGTCGGACCATCAATCGGCACAAGCAAAGCAAAGATAACAATCAACTCGACAGGCCAACCGACCCGCACCGGAACGTGAAAGCCGCACCGTCAGTCCATAGGCCGTCACGATCCGAGTGTCGCACCCTACCTCCGCCCTCATCCCGGTGAGCCAATCCATACCAAGGATAACGTCGTAGTGCCATACGGAGCAACAATGAGGTCGACGAGCACCGTGTCGCTTACTCCAAAACTACCGAGCAACCCTCGCATAATCGTGTGACATCCGAATGTGTCCCTAGAGCCGTAGTGAGTCTCATTCCCTTAATGGGAATCGTATGCAAAGATAGGCGTTTCACCGCCCCACAAGAAATAATAGAGGTAGTGGACCCAGTGTCCACCAATAAAGAGACGGGAGTGTCATGAATAAAGGCCGTACCCTCGAAAGCCGTCGAGCTGAAACCGACGTCTCATGTGCCTCAGCTACAAGAGTATGAACGCGAGCCCGTCGCCGGCGCCGGGCCGAGGAGCCAAGGGTCGCTGTGGCGGCCCGGGCGCGGCACAGAGGTCGGAAGGAAGGATGTGCGGAGCCGTCCGTAGCGGTGGAGCCGATATGGCCCGTGGGCGAGAACGCCCAACATCCGTGGCGAGAGAAACCACTGTCCTTCATCCGCGCGAAGCAACTCCCAATAAGATGACCCCGTTTCCAGCAAGACGTGCGGTCACACAATAGGGCACCTCACCAGCCCCGGCGCCGCGCGCGATCCTAGGAGGCGAGTCAACATGAGGCCTCTTGCCAGATAGGCCTCGCTCCGTATCTCCCGTCGTGGCCTCGCAACCATAGCACCACGAGATCGGGCCAACCGGTCCACATCCCGCTCTGCCGTCATGACATGTGAACCAAGGCCGCATATGTAGGTATACCGAGGCAAAGATATCTTCGACCGTATCTCCTGGTCGCAAGCCCAAAGAAAATCGACGCATCCGCATCTGCTCGTCCACTAGTATAGTCGGGATAAAGCGGCCCAACTCTGTGAAGCGGTGCTCGTACTCTGTAATAGTCATGCCTCCCTGCCTGAGGTGGAGAAACTCATCCTCCCGCTCATGTCGATAAGTCGGCGGGTAGTATTTCTCATGGAACCGGAACTCGAAGGCCTCCCAGGTCCACACGTAGTCTGCTGCGACAGACCGCAACACACTATCCCACCATAAACTGGCCTCCCTCTCAAACATGAAGGCGGCCACCTCTACCTCCTCTGCCTCTGAGCAATGCAACATCTGAAGCATCTTAGAGATGCGGTCAAGCCAAAACTCTGCCTCCTCGGGCCTATGAGTACCCATAAATGAAGGAGGCCTCAAGCGCTGAAATCGCTCAAGAAGACCGCGTGTACTGACATCTCCCATAGGAGGCACCACGGGTGGGGGCAGAGGCACATCCTCACTCTGACCAGAGGCTCGGGTGCCCTACAGACAAGCGAAGTCGTAGGTGGAGTCGCACTACCACCATGTGACAAGGCCTCGCCGATAGTGGCCATAAGCCGCCGGCCGGCTGCTTGCCGCTCGTCAGATCTGCCGTCCGATGCATCATCAACATCAGCTGCTCAAATCTATCAGTCGGCGGAGCAGCCTGGGAGTCATGCTGCACAGAAGATGACGGCCGAAACTGCTCACGACCGGGCGTGTATGGTGGAAACCCACCGGGACCAGTAGGGGCCGATCGGAACCCAACCCACGGCCCGCAGACCGCTACTACTGTAGGAGTCCGTCCATAGAGCCGCCGAGACGGAGATGTGCGTGTACTCACAGATATCTTGTCATGCATGATACCCTATACAACACAGTGGTACAAAGATTGGTGAGATACAAAGATAACACACATCATAAAGCACTTTAAGCATTTCACGCATAATCAAACAAAAGGGGCTACATGCCTTTCATTTACCCAAAATTAGTCATAATACATGGATTACAGAGTTTACATGAATCATGACGGAAATCACATGATAGCCAATACATCTACTACATCAAACACCTAAACATGCTACTACCTAATACAACATCCATACGAAAACACAAACCGCCTATCGCGGTAAACAAAGCAAACACAACAAACAACAATATGGATGACTAAGCATCCGAAGTAGGCGGTGGAGGAGGAGCATTCTTATCCTCGCGCACAAAGACAGATGGCCTTCAACGTACGGACATCTTCTTGAAACTCTTCTTCATGTAGGCTTCATTCTCTTCAAGTTTGGTTCGAACTTGACCAATCTCAGCCCGAACTTGTCCAACCTCTTGCTGCAGGGCGGCTTGCCTCTCCTCAAGACGGCCCAATCGCGCATCAAATACATCTCGATCCACACCCTGCTCCTGAGCCGCAGGGGGTGAACTCTCCTCGTGTCCTGAGCCTCATGTTCTTCCTCCTATATGTCATCACCGCGCTCCTCATCGCTCTCACCGGAGGTCAACACTCTCCTCGCCGCACTATCCGACTCATCTCCGACTCGTCGAGCCGGGCTTGCCGCCGTTGGGGGCCGATCTTCATATTCCCGAGTGTCGCTTCACTTATGACTCCTGACCGGTGCGAGATCCTCCATATTCAATCTGTAGCCTACATCACGAGCCATCCCGCAGATCCTACCAAATGGGAGCGAAAGATCGTTCCCGGCGTAACGAACAACATTAACTATCCGGGATAGGATGAATGTAGGCAGTGCATATGTTGTCCCAAATGTCCCATTTTGTACGTGTAAAGTCCACCATCACCCTTGTACATTCCGTGCGGTTACCCCACCGTGGGTATACATTGTATGTGAAGATGTGATGGAGCAAATGGAAGTCTTCGACATCTTTGTCGCCGCAATACAATTTCCTCGCTTCCAAGTAACCCGGCGACCACGAGAAAATCGCGTGCGGCGATCCCTTTCCCGCGCAGCTTCTAGAGAAGTCATCACTAGGCTGTACTTGACCAAGCGGGATCTTCGTGATTCGAGCCACTTCGTCCACAGTAATTGTGCGCCTTATGCCTCTCACAGAGACAGTAAACTGAAGCGGCTCTACTGATGAGTCCACGATGTGAGCGTAGAAAGCGCGGACCGTGTTCTCACATGCGGGAGACTCGCCTTCAAAAATATAATTCCACCCGATATCCACCAAGTGGTCCATCATCTGTGTAGCCCGAACATCCTTTCATCCACATGAGCTTCAAACACAACCTTACGGCCCGCGAAGCGCCCATATTCCATGCCTATCTGGATAAGCATTTCGCGGGGGTGGTCGTGATCCGTGTCTCGCTCGACCTAAACTCCCTTACTTGCTTGTGCCGGCCCCAACATCGGATCTTCTTCTGGGTTTGGGCTGGCCTACTTGGGCCTGCCATCGGGCCGCGGTTTTCCTCTTTCCCATGAAAGATAGGATGGAGGAAATGGAGAAAATGGTGGCCACCACACCAAGGAGGGCCATGGAAATTTCCAAAATGGGAAATAAAGGGGCTGATCTCTTTTATCTTCCACAATCAACAATCCAACAGGTGTGGAAGGGGCTCTAGAGGTAGGAAATGAAGAAGAAACAAGAAGAAAATTGAATGGGTTAGTAGATTACCCGATTTTGAGCTCCAAGGAGGGTTATGAGAGCTCCAACTTGTGAAAATGGGGAAAGGGAGAGGCTAGGGCTGTTGTGGGAGGTAGGGGTGTGTGAGTTATGGAAGAAAATGGAAGGATTGAAGGTTTGGAGGGATGGGTTTTCAGCAAAATCGAAAATGGAGGTGAGGGTGCTTGAAAAGAGGGGAAATGAGAGAAAAGGGTGCTCCAGCCCCTTAAAACCTAACCAAACAGCCATTTGGCACGTGCCATGGGGTAGAGCATGCTGGGCCGACCCACCCCACGTTCGAAATTCCACCGGAAAGCCGACCGGACCGCGGTCCGCCGCCGGTGCCGCGGTGGCGCCGCGGTCCGGCTTGGCCGGAACCGCACCGCCGCGGTCTGGTCCTGTTTGCCACACTCCCAGGGTGCCAAATGCACCCTGGTTCAGTCTGAAAAGTTAGTGGATTAACGTGGATGGGCCCCCGACTCAGTTTTGTGCCAAAACGGTTAGTTCCGGCAAAGTTCTGATCTAATCTAATTTTTCCTGATTTTTAACGACTCATTTTTGGTAGATTGTGACCTGGACACGTTAATAGAGGGTCTAGGAGTGACTTGGGGTCCATAAATGTGGTCGGGATCAAGTACGCACTCGATCAAACTGTCCGTGTGTAGCGAACTTCGCCGAACGGCGAAATCGGGAGACCCTAAGACTGTTGCTATATTTTTGCGCACCCTCCTAAGTTATGACACGTCAGCGTACGTAGTGGGGACATAACTCAGGTCCGGTTTAATCAAAATCATGCTCTGATACCAACTTGTAACGCCCTGAAAATCAGGGGTCGAGTGTAACTCAACTCCCGAGTTCCAACGCATCACTTATGCAACATGTTTAATGATATTTGAATATTGTCTGTGTTAGAGCAGTAAACATGAATGAGATTATACCAAAGCAGTAATTCATACTCCAGATCGCTTGTATAAAAGCAAGCGGAAGACCGAATCAGATATATATGTATGTAAAGAAATAAAATAAATGATTCATTATCCAGAGTATGAATCCTTCCGAGTCACAATATACATGTCTCGTTTATATAAACAAAATGTCAAAATAAACTAGGTACAATCCTCAGAAATCCCATCACCCCAAGCACTTAGTCGAAGCCGCCAAATAATCGCATATATGAGAACTCCTCCTGGTCCTCGTCATAATCGGGCTCCGCCTCCAGAATAGTCGGATCGCCTAAACCTGAGACAGAGTCTGGTTGGTGTGCGCAACACCGTCCCGTAACGTGGGAGTGAGTAGCTAACTCAAAGGGAACGATAAGACATAAGTTATCATGTTATCAATACAAATCAAGCAAGAATGATAAAGCAAGAAAGCACACACTCCTAGTTACTCGATTAATGCAAGTATGAATGCAGTATGATGGATGCCCTCTCCGACATACTCCCTCAAGCGACACCATCTCACGTTCGCGCATGCTTACATCCCACAAGGCTCCACATCTTCCAGTGCACATGCGATGCATGATGAGTATGATTACCGAGTTTTTAATTAGTTCGTTTCAAACAAACAGGATTGGGAAACTAAGGTACCTCCTCCTTGATCATTCCCAAACATGATCCAATCTAGGGTCGTCACCCTAGTTAATATCGACGATGGTGTATTTTCTAGGTCACCGCAGAGGTCGCTGTGGTCAAGTTACGCACAAAGGTTGCACCACTCCCCCATCACCCCTTAAACGATTCATCACTATACAACCTATAAAGAAACAGCCTAGTTCATACTCTATATATCGTGGCGAATCCTAAGGCACGCCGCAACTTCGTAATATGCTCGCGGTCACTACAAAGGGTCGCTGTGGTCATTACGCACAAAGGTTGCACCACTCCCCATCACCTTATCAATGTAGGGCCGACAAATAACGAATATAGTGTCCCATACCACCATAATCGGCTCACGAGTTGAGTTGCTCACCGGGTCACTACGGGAGGCACGTAGCCCCGCCAGAGGCCGACAAATTTCGACCACGGTATCCCATACCACCATGCCCGGCTCATGAGTCTTAGCGATCGAGGTACCATGGTTAACGGGATTATCACCGGTAAGTTTGGTACCCTAGGTTCAAGCATTAGCGACCAAACATGGTGAACATACATAAGACACATGGTTTACTTGACGTGTTCGGCTTAGCTCGAGCGCACAACAAGTTGGGCGATATGAGGCGCAGAAGCACCTCGTGTGGCCAACCACTATCGCCAACCGAAGTACGACACGGGTTCACCAACACATCATGCGTGGCGGAATGAATCCCAACCACATCTTCAAGTCTCGATATCGATGCCTGGACTATGAACATAGTCCCAAGCTCACCAAATCCTAACCATAGCATGTGAAATACGGCATGATAACATGGTAATTCAAGAACACTAGCAAGCATATTATAAAGCATAACATGAAGCATGTTAATAAACAAGTCACAAAGCATGTTCAAAAGCATGTTATAAAGCATTATGTAAATAGGGATACAAATACTTAAATTTCATAGGCGAGTGGTTAGAGTGAACAACCACATGGAGAGTGTCATATGTGACTCTAAGGTAGCCAAGAATCCCATCTCAAAGACCTACCTAAGATTCTAACACTTAAGCACTTACACTCACAAGTGAATTCACCAACACTTGGAATGCAATAGTTCAACATACATGACGTATGCTAGGGAAGTGTGTACTAGGGTTGTCCCTTTACCAAACTAGTATTTTATACATATACATCATATTCATATAGAAATTAAACATGGCAATCACATCAGCGAATTTTATACGTATAGGGTACTTCCACGTATACCCAATTTCAACATACATAGTGTTTACAAAGGAACATAGATTTCGGCGATTCCTTTCGCCAAGCTAGTATTTTAATCATGTATTGTATAATCATACATTAAATACATATGTCAAATATTATTCCAACAGAAATACGTATACGGTATTTCTACAATACGTAATTTCAACATACGGCGCATTTACAAGTAAACATATATTTTGGCGATTCCTTTCGCCAAACTAGTATTTTATTCATATGTTATATAATTATACATTAAATAAATATGTCAAGCATTTATCCAAAAAAAATACGTATACGGTATTTCTACGTATACCTAGAATATGTGAAATTCCATATTTCACACCGTTAATCAAAACAGGAAACGGAAAGCACTTTATACATGTGCAATTGCAAGCAGATCATGAATCTACCATTATCTGACATTGAAAGCGTTGAAAACCGTAATTTATAAGCTTAAAGTCCTCACCTTTGCCTTTGGAAACGGAACGAATCAGCAAGGGTAATGGAACTTCCGTCTACGGGCGATTTCTAGCCTAAAGAGCGGAATCGGTTAGTCGGTACACATCCTACATCGATTCCACCTCAAATCAGACCTAGGGTTAGGTTTTCTTACCTTCAAATGAGATGGATACCGCCGGAAAAGCTCCTAGAATAGGGCGGTGTAGGCCGTATAGCAAGCCAAAGCAGGAGGAGGAAGATCGGCAACGATCTCCAAGTCTTTCTCTCTCTTTTCTCTCTCTCCCTCTAGGGTTTTCTTCAAAATTCGTATGGCTGTGAGAGGGGCTGCTCTAAGCTCCTTTTATAGCCTCAAACATTACGAATTTAGACTCAGGTTCAAGGGGTACTGCCAATATAGGATTTTCACCGCTTTTCCAGCTCAAAAGGGAAGTTCTGGTGGCCCTCTTTGAACCAAACGTCAGACTTAAGCTCACCATCGATGGATCTACGTGGGATTACATTTTTGACTCGATCGGATTCCCAGATCGCACGTGGCGGACCACTTTCGCTTCGACGGTCGGTGGGCCACGATCGAAATTCCAAGTACATGTAAATGTTCCTGAAATTTTTCTTAATCCGAGGATGTAATTTGGTCTGATTCTGACGGTCAGGTTGCTTAATACTGACGCGTCAACGAAGGATGCCAGATCACTATTCCAGATATTTGTTTTGGCATATGAATAGTGTTTTTCACACTACCTCGCTCCGATTCGAAACGAATGACCGTGGGACATCGGATAAAGCTGATTTTTGAGATGATTGTTAAGCCCAGTGGGGCGATCCTAGTTCCTTAGCTTCGGGTTAATCGGACTCCCGATGTGCGATCTAGACCTAATACGAAGTTTCGTTTCATTCCCGAGAGCAGACGAGAAATGAGTTTGGTTCTAAACTTTAGGATAACCTAGCGTCAATGATTCTGCAATTTTTGGGTCTTGCAGATCGTATTTAAAGCGATCCTAACGGATTTCATAGCTAATTGAGTTTAGTACTTAGTCAACTTTGTTAAATTTCTAAAGGATTTAATCCTACGCGATTTCTGGTCGAGGTGGTACTCGACCCAATGTACGGAAATTTTCAGGTCGTTACAGTTACCCAGACACAGAGTACTTCATAGGATATTCATCTCAAATCTTTATCCACGTTCTGGTAATAAAACCGAACTCACTGCTTTCATGGTTCGTGTTTTGCATTCTATAGTCTCTGGTGTAAAAATATGTCTACCTTCTTTAATTTGTCATTCTATTATTTTGTCTCGTCACCATCCTGGACATAGTGATATACCCTTTGGTTATTTATTGACTATGCTGGCAAATCATATGCTCGTAGCTATGCCTACTAGAGAAAAACCCATCCATCATCTCCCTTTTAATAATTCCAATATTAACAAGATGAATTTAGAATTAGCTGATGGCCAAGTGGATGCTGGTAGCAGTGGTGCTGAAGCAGGAAATGCTCAAGCTAGTGATCTTCCTGAAGACGTGAATATGGATGATTTATTTGAAGAACTTGAATCAGACTCGGCTGATGATCTTGATTTTCAGCCTTCTGATTTTGATGAGAGATTGAATTCCCTTCAAGAGCGGTGGCTCAAATTGTGTTACCCAAGACACGCAATTTTCATATTTACGCAAAATATATGAGGCGGATTGCTAAGGGTTTACATAAACTTGATCCATCTAATCCTGCACCCTCTTCTGTTCGACTAAATTTTTGATGGGTCTGTAATATTTTTTTTACTGAGCTTTTCGTGCTTACTGACTTTTTGATTTATGCTCTATGCTCTCTTGAATCAACTCCTATTTTCTTTATTATTGATGCTCTTCTTGATCCATCTAATCCTGCACCCTCTTCTGGTTCTGACTAAATTTTTGATGGGTCTGTAATATTTTTTTTACTGAGCTTTTCGTGCTTACTGACTTTTTGATTTATGCTCTATGCTCTCTTGAATCAACTCCTATTTTCTTTATTATTGATGCTCTTCTTCCTTTGTCATTTTGTGTCAAAAAGGGGGAGAAGTTTTGGAGGCTTTTGATTTATTTGAATTTAATCTTTATGATGTGCTCCTATTACTCAGGCTATTACTCAGGGGGAGTTAAGCTTCTCAGGGGTAGTTATGAGAGAATGATGCTAGTTATTACTTATCATATCTATATAACTGTGCATGCTTCTCTATTGTGAACCTGTTGTGTTTGTACTTCTCTTATGTCTATTGGACGTATTATTACTTGGGTGTTTTGTCACAAATTTGACAAAGGGGGAGATTGTAAGTGTTATGGTCTCATGCTTCTTTGGTTGTCAAATTTTGATGTGTCAAAACATCTATCTGTGTCCTGTGCTTGTATGATGATTTATATGAATTCAAGACACTGCATAAATACTTCAAGAAGCTACAAGTTGAACTTTTCAAGAAGCTACATATTGAAGTTCAAGAAGCTACATGTTGAAGTCTCAAGAAGCTACAATGTTGATGTTCAAGTCTTAAGAAACAACTCATGACTTCAAGACTAATAAGCAATGCATGAAGTAGTTGTTATGCTGATGAAGATCTCAAGTTTGAAGCTACAACAAATTCAAGATCTCAAGCCTGATATAGTTCAAACAATCTACATTCGTTGAATGGTTGAAGTTCAATGTCCATACGACATGATTCAGGTTTGAATGACCTTAGGTTGACCCTTTAAGTAGGTAACTTTGGATACATAAATTAAATATTTATTTTACATAAGTTTGGTCTATTCTACGACCAGTCCTAGCTCTTGTTCGACCTGGGCCTGCATTAGTTCGACTAGTCCAAGAAATTCCACGACTGGGCCCTAAGTAGTTGAAGATTTTTGGAATTTTTGAGTACGCCCACGACCATCCTGGAGGTCCTTCGACCGGTCGTAGGTGTGGCTTGACTTCGTCCACGACCCGGTCGTGGAGCTACGACTTAAAGTCCAAAGAACGTAATCTATGGTCCTACGACCAGTCGTAAGGATCTACGACCAGTCGTAGGTGACCCACGACCAGTCGTAGGCTATTCACGACCAGTCGTGGAACGACTTTCAAAGATCGCGCTTAATTTTTCAAAAATCTGTTAGAGCTACGACCAGTCGAAGGTTTCTAAGACTAGTCGTATGAACGATTTTTGCTTCTATAAATTGAACACGAAATTCAAAGTTTTCACACTTCAACTCTATTCAATTCAAGAATTTTCAAGTGATCACTCTGAGATAAGTCCGTGTTTATTTTAAGCTACATTGTGCTTATTTAATATTCCTTTTTGCTAGCTTATTTAATTTGATTTTGTTTCTATATTCCAATCTTATTTGAAAAGAGGAATTATCTTATTCCTTCTTCTTGGAATCAAAATCAAATATAGCTACGCCCAACAAGTTAAATCTAAAATCTATTAGAATTTAGAACCTTATGAATGTGAGTATTAGAAATTGAACTTTGACATTCAATCATCTACTCCGATTGGTTCTCTACCGGCCGCTAAGAAAAGGAGAAATCCGGTATTTTACAATTCTCAGAAAATTTATTTACTTTTGGTTTTGTTTGAGGTTAAGCTTTAAAAATCTCATTGTCTTGGTTTTGTTTGAGGTTAAGCCGAAAAAAATCTCATTGTATTGGTTGTCCGAGGAAAACCAGAAAACTTCGAAAAGAGGGTTTTTGAATTGTCTAAGCCCAAGTGAAAAGACACAATTGTAAAGGTTTTTGGTGAACTGTGAAAACCTATTTCATAGTGAACGCTAATATCCCCTGTGTGAGGATATTAGGAGTGGAGAAGCTTTACGTGTGGTCATTTGAAAGACAGCTTGGTGTACACACAAAGCGAACCACTATAACTCTTTGTCTTGTGGATTGAATGCTTGCTTAATTTTCATATCTTTTATCATTCGATTGTGTGGAATGTACAAGTGGATGTGAATGTTGTAACTATTTACATTTCAAGCAAGTGTGGGGATTGTTGTAATAATTTAGATCTATACTTCTGCATTTAATTTTAATTCCTAGCTATTTCATTTACTTATATTAAAATTGAGTCCTTGATCCAAAAGATGTTCTAGAAATAAGGTTGTCCTACCATAAGCCCTTGTTTATTATGGTGTAAGGTTGTCCTTAGAACTGAATTTGTATCAATCTCTCAATACTTATTTATCAGGGTGATTTAAAATTTAGCATTGTGAATTGATTCATATTGTAAGGATATTAGTTTACTTTATTTCTGCTGATTTTATTTTAAATTTGGCATAGTCCTATTCACCCCCCCCCCCCCCCTCTAGGACATATAGCTTGGCCTTTTTCAGTAGCAAGCTATTGAACGGTATTTATAATTTAATTCATATAGCTTTTTCAATTTCCTTTTATCTCAGATCTTTCAAGTCTAATTCTAAAGTGAGTAATCTATACTTCTCTTTTGAGATCTAAGAGAATTAATTTAAGTAGCTTTTGGGTTTAACTTAATTAAAATCAATAGAACCCTAGACCCTTTCTATCTAACTAAACATGAAACAATATACATTCAAGAAAGAGGTTCTTTGGTTATAAGCTTATGTTACGTCCTTTATGATGAAGATAAGTATACCTTCTTTAAACTCTTTATGGTTTTTCTGAGATAGCCTGTTAAAATCTCAGTTTAAGGTTTTTTCTGAGATAGCCTATTAAAATCTTAGTTTGGGTTTTTATTTTAATAGCCCGTGAAAATCACAAGGAATTGTATTAGGTTTTAAGGTGACCTTGAGAAAACCTTTTCATAATGAAAGCCAAAATTACGTGGGAAGTAATTTTTGGAGTTGAGTAGGTGTGACTTGTTTTAAAAGGATTGAACCACTATAATTCTTTGTGCCATGTAGTGAATGCTTTATTTCTAGTTGTAGTGGATTGAATGTATTTAATTTCAGTTGAGTGGTGAATGTTGTAATACTTTAATTTACTCTTACAAGTTTGAGGTTTTAATTTTAAAGAAATTCGTGAAATAAGGTTGTCCTGCATAAAACTTTAGGTGAAGGTTGTCCTACAAATTATTTGGAATGAAAGGTTCAATACTCTAGCAATTGAGATCTTTTTTTTTAATTTACATATTAAGCACTTATTTTGATTATTTGGCATTATCCTATTCATTCCCCCTCTAGGACATCTTAAGCTCTCCTTTTCAGACACAATTCTATTTTTTGCTACTATTTCCATCATAGGAGGGATCCATTATGTCACAGTGGCTTGCCACATACTTTCATCAATGGATTTGAGGAAGATCATCATCCTGGCTTTCCAATATGAATAGTTTGAGCCATCAAAGTGAGGTGGCTTGGTAATGGATAAACTTTTGAAATTTAACATCCTATATCTCATGATCTAACTCTATAAGGTAAATCCAAAAAAAAAGAGCAACCTCTCTCTAATACCACTTGAAAAGGTGAGCTATCGATATCTTGGGAGGGGTGAATAGGACTGCCAAATAATCGAAATAAAAGTGGAATAAATACAGAATACAAAGTCTCAATCACCCGAGTATTGAAACATTGATTCCAAATAATTCATAAGACAACCTGCACCTAAAATATTAGGTAGGACAACCTTATTTCACAAATGTCTTTAAAATCAATCTTTCACACTAGTAAGAGAAGATAAAATAAATACATCGTTCACCACAAGAATGAAATAAATAATATTCACCACCAAAAATTGAAAAAGGAGAGCTAGTGATGTCATAGAGGAGGGGTGAATAGGACAATGCTAAATAATTGAAATAAATGTGGAATATGTAAAGATTATAAAAATCACAATTGCTTAAGTATTGAAACCTTGATTCCAAATAATCCGTAGGATAACCTTTACCTCAAATATTTGGCAAGACAACCTTATTTTACCAATGTCTTTAAAATCAATCTTTCAAATTAGCAAGAGAATATAAAAAGATTATAACATTCACCACAAAAAAAAATGAAATAATAAATAACGTACACCTCTAAAAGATTAAAACATTCACTATAAGGCACAAGGGGTTGTAGTGGTTCGGTTCTTAAAACAATCACACCTACTCCACTCCCAAAATTACTACCCTTGTAATTTTGGCTTTCACTATAATAAGGTTTTCATTGATTCACCTTAACAACCTGATACAATTCTTTATGATTTTCACGGGCTATCACAATAAAAACCCCTTTTATGATTTTCATGAGCTATCACAAATAGAAACCCCTCTGAGATTTTCAGAAGCTATCTCAGACAAACCTCACTGAGATTTTCACAGGCTATCTTAGAAAAAAAAAAAAAAAACCTAAAATGAAATACAGTAAATTCTTCTGTTTCGACAAGAAATGAAAGTATTTACTTTGGAGAATTATTATTCAATAATAACAAAGAAAGAATGAAGAGAACAATCATTATATTTATTTATTCTGAATTCATTTACATTCTCATATGGTCCCTTGATTCTAAGATAAGATATTCTTGACACTAAAAAAAATGAATATCGAATGAGTTCAAATATCGATTCCAGCAGCGTTTTAGATCGTAATAAGATCTTCTGATTGAAGAAATCGTCGTGCAGAGTTGATATACATCTTGATCACTCTAACGGACTTGCAATACTTTGATACTTTGGCTTAAATTAAGTCTTCTTCAACATCTTCAACAAAGATGAATTTCAAAGGAGATAGCCTATTCGCACATGGAAACAACCTATCCACGCAATGGACCTATTGCACGGGCATGGAGTGAATAACTTCACTCATTGCACAGCTCAGCCCTTTGCATGATCCATCTAATGCGCGCCGCACAATGCTTCTTCTCGGATACCTGACTTTCTTCGAATATCTAAAACTCCCCTTTTACTCCTAAGATCTTCTTATGATCTAAATGAAGAGGATGATGGGGTATTTATAAGCCTCTACACGTGTGAATCCTCTAATCCGTGCAATGAACAATCTAAATAAGTCTTTTGTGTGAGCCATCCATTGCGCACCGCATAATGGGTCTTTAAAACTTTATATTGTGCACCGCGCAACAAACAACTATAAATTTCCATCTTTTTTCAATTTCTTCTTTATTATTTTTTATGCTCTAACAGATGCCCCCTTGATCCTTCATTTAACTTCTTCCTCCAAAATGAAAATGGAGGATCAACTTGCTAATGAAGAGAACAATTCTTCATGATCTGCATGCAATCGGCATGTTCCTTTGCGCTATTGGGTCCGCGCAATCGGCATTTTCAAACCCCTATATATATGAGAGTCGGCTTCTCTTTTAATCACTTAAATTTTTTTTAGAAGAAACCCTTTGTAACGACTCAGAAAATCCCGTACAATGGCCCGAGTACCACCGCAGGCAGAAATCACTTAGGATCAAATCCTTTAGAAATTTGACAAAGTTAACTAAGTGCTAAATGAGATTAGCCATGAAATCCGTTTGAATCACTTTAAATACAATCTACAAGACCCAAAACTTGTAGAATCATTAACATTAGGTTACCCTAAAATCTAGGATCAAACTCATTACCTGACTGCTCTCGGGAGCAGATTGAAACTCCGTATCAGATCTGGACCTCGGGAGTCCAAATAATACGAAGTTATAGACTTAGGACCGCATCGCTGGGCTTGACAACCATCTCAAAAATCAAATCCAGACACTGTCCCACGGCTGTTCGCTTGAGTCCGGAGCGAGGAGTGTAAGAACACTTGGTTTTCTTTATAAATAAATATCTCAAATAGTAATCTGAGACTTGTTACTTGCGGATCAGTATTAAGCAACCAGACCGTCAGAATCTGACCCAAATACACCCTCAGATCAGGAAAAATTTCATATTCATGGCAGTGTACTTGAAATTTCTGATCGAGTTTCACTGACCGTTGAAATGAAATTGGTACGCCACGCGTGATCTGGAAACCCTACTGGAACGAAAACTTAACTCCACCTAGATCCGGAGGCTGTGAGCTTAAGTCCGACTTTTGGCTCAAGGGGGTCCACCAGAAGTCCTCCGTTGAGTTGAAACTAGCTCACTTTGGTTATAACCCAAGTATACCTTGACCTTAAGTCTATTTTGGAGTGTTTTAAGGCTATATAAGGACCTTAGAACCCTCTCTCTTCCAACCATACGAATTTGAGAAATACCCTAAGTGAGAAGAGAGAAAAGAGAGGGAAAGTGTGGGAGAAGTGGGAGAACCTCCCTACTACTGTCCCCTGCCGCTACACAAGCTTCATCACTCTATTCTCATCGCTTTCCCGATGATTCTGACTTTGTTTCTAGGTAAGAAACCCTAACCCTAATCTGATTTGGGGTTGTGATGTTTGTAGGTTATGAAATAGCTAACCTATTTCATTCTATAGGTCACCAAACTGCCAAATACGAGAGCTTAGCAAACCTATCGGACTTGTTACGTTTCTACGATAAAAGGTGAGGACTTTAGGTGTATAGGTTGTGGTTTTCAACGCTTTCAATGTCAGATAATGATAGATTCATGATCGGCATGCAATTGCACATGTTCAAAGTGCTGTCTGTTTTCCATTTCAATTAAAGAGGAAGAATATGGAATTTTACATATTCTAGGTATTTGTAGAAAGTACCGTATACGTATAAATTTTAAAAATGTGTTTGCCATGTTTATTTGCTGTATGAACATATTATATATGTGTAAAATACTTGTTTAGTGAAAGGGCTTGCCCTAATACATGTTTTGCTAATATACACTATATATGTTGAAATAGTGTATTCTAAGTGTTTGTGAAAATGCTTGTAAGAGTAAGTGCTTGGCTGATGGTGCCTTAGGTAGGTGTTGAGATGGGATTTTCAACTACCTTAGACACGTATATGATTTCCTCTATGATTGGGTGTTTAATTTAACTGCTTACTTATGAAATATATGTGTTTGTATTTCTTATTTACTTTGTGCTTTGTAACATGCTTTATGACATGCTTGTTAACATGCTTGAATTACTTTGCTTATTATGCTTTGTTCCACATGCTTTGAATAAGGATTGATTACGATTGAGACTATGTTTATAGTCCAGACAATCGGTACTAGACTTGAGTTTGTGGTTGAGATTCTTTTCACCACGTAGGATGTGTTTGACAAACCCGAGTCATACTTCAGTTGGCGATAGTGGTTAGGCCATGCGAAGTGCTTATGCACTTCATGTCGTTCAGTTGATTGTGCGCTCGAGCTAGTCAGGATCGTCAAGTAACCCAATATTTCTAATCTATGTTCACCATGTTTGGACGCTACTGCTTGAACCTAGGGTACCAAACTTACCAGTGAAATCCTGTTAACCATGGTACCTCGATCTGCTAAGACTCATGAGCTGGACATGGTGGTATGGGACACCGTGGTCGAGTTATCGGCCTACGCTGGGGCCACGTGCCTCCCTGTAGTGACCAGTGAGCAACCTTGTCTTGTGAGCCAAATACGGTGGTATGGGATACTGTATTTGAGCTATCGACCTACACTGATTGGTGACGAGCCCTTTGTAGTGACCTCAAGTATACTCTGAATTTGCCGTGAGGCGACGAGTTTCGCCGCAGTGTATAGAGTATGAACTAGGCCTGTATCCAGTTAGTGATGAATCGTTAAAAAGGTGATGGGGGAGTGGTATAACAATTGCGTGTAACATCCCTAGCAGCCTTTACAGCACCCTAGAACCACACTATCGTATGAGATTATCTAGGTTTGACGACCCTAGAATGGATCATGTTTGGGAATGATACAAGGGAGGTACCTTAGGTTCCCAATCCTGCTGTTTGAAATGGACTAATAACAACTCGGTAATCATGCTCATCATCGCATTGCATGTGCCTGGAAGATGTTGAGCACTGAGGAATGAAAGTATGCCGCGAACGTAAGATGGTGTCGCATGAGGGAGTATGTCGGTGAGGGCATCCATCATGACTGCATTCATACTTGCATTAATAAGAGTAGTTAGGAGTGTTTGATTGTACTGCTTTATCATTACTGCTTGACTGAATTGATAACATATTAACCTATGCTTTATTATTCCACTGAGTTAGCTACTCACTTCCACGTTACGGGACGGTGTTGTACACACCAACCAGACTCTGTCTTAGGTGCAGATGAGGTGATGACTCAGGAGGCTGAGCCGGACTACGACGAGGACCAGGACGAGTTCTCGTTCATGCAGTACTCTAGTGGCTTTGACTAGGCTGCCTGGATCAACGAGACTTACTTCTCTAGTGTACTTTTGACATTTGATCATAAAACAAATACATGTATATGGTGAATCAGATGGGTCATACTCTGGAGATTGAATTGGTTTTATTTCTTTTACATACATATATATCCAGTTTCAGTCTTCTGCTTGCCTTTATACAATTGATCTGGAGTATGAATTACTGTTTTGGTATAATCTCACTCATGTTTAATGCACTAACACAGACAACATTCAATCGTCATTCATTATGTTGCATAAGTGATGTGTTGGAACTCGGGAGTTAGGTCTATGCTCAACCCCCGAATTTCAGGGCGTTACACCCTTTTGCATTTAATTCATCTTTTGTGCAACAAGACTCAATCGTGCAATAGTACTTAACACGTAATAGATCCTGGTGCACAATCGATCTTTCCGCGCAATCGATCTTTTTGCGCAACAGTTTCGCCATCATTTTACAAAGAATTCTAAGTACTTAATCCCTGTCGAATATTCCTCTTTTCTTAAATCCTTTAATTTCATCTTCTCAATATTGTTGGAAGATATGTCAGACAATCTTAGATTCACAAATAGATTTATGAAGCAGTCAAAGGCTTCACCTTTAAGAATCACTATGCCAAAATAGCGAAAAAAGGACGGTCGAAAACCATCTCAAAAGACCATAAAGGACGGTCTTGGACCGTCGCAAGGGTCGTCATATTTTGGGGCGTCGTATTACTTAAAGGATGGCCATAAACCGTCTCTAAAGAAGGATGGTCATGGACCGTCCATAAAGGTAGACATTAGAGGTCTATTATGAAGCTTAAAAGGATGGTCGTGGACCGTCCTTTAAACGGATGGTCCTGGACTATCCATAAAAAGGACGGTCCATGACTGTCAGTAAGAAAGACTGTTATAGGCTATCTCTGATGAACCACAAAATGACGGTCATGGACCGTCCTTACAAAGGACGATCATCGACCGTCCTTAAAAAGAACGGTTATGAGCAGTCTCTAATGAACCTAAAAAGGACGATCTTAGACAGTCCTTAAAAAGGACTGTTTTGGATTGTCCTTTTTAAGGACTGTTATAAGCCGTCTCTGATGAACCTAAAAAGGACGGTTATAAATTGTCTCAGATTTGAATATTTAGGAAAATATGAATGGCTTAAAAGCCGTCAGAAAATTTGTTACATTAAAAGTAAAGAAAAAGAAAAAAATGAATAACAATTTTCTTTTTGTGTCTTTCATCTAATAAAAAAATATTCAACCAATAAATAATTATAATTCATAATCATAAAGAATTGCAAAAGTTCATTCGGGTTTAGGTTTGGGTTTTCAAGTTTAGGTTTAGGTTAAGGAGTTGAGATTAGGATTAGGTGTAGGGTTAGGTTAAGGAGTTGAGATTATGATTAGGTGTAGGTTTGGGTTAAGGAGTTGAGATTAGGATTAGGTGTAGGTTTAGGTTTAAGGATTTAAGAATACATTTAGGTTTTATGGTTTAGGTTTAGGTTTTAGGTTATAGTTTAGGTTAAGTTATAGGTTAATGTAATGCCTCAGATTTTAGCCAACCTAGAGTTAGATGTCCTTAGGCAAGGGGTAGATCCTAACCCCTTTTGAACCTCTCAAACCTCAAATCCTTTAGAACTTAGACGAGTTTAACTAAGTGCTAAACTAGATTAGCTGTGAAATCCGCCTGAATCACTTTAAATACGATCTGCAAGACCCAAAACTTGGAGAATCATTAACGCTAGGTTACCCTGAAATCTACGATCGATCTCATTACCCGGTTACTCTTGGGAGCACATTGAAACTCCGTATTGGATATGGACTGCACGTCGAAAGTCCGATTACTACGAAATTATATAATTAGGACCGCCTTGCTGGGCTTGACAACCATCTCGGAAATCAAATCCAGATAGTGTTCCAGGGCTATTCACTTGAGCCCGGAGTAAAGGTGAGTTTAAGGTAGATGGAATTGTAAAAGTAACAATAAATGCATGTGTAAGGTATTGTCCCTGGATTGGGTGTATCCCATGTTTTTCAAGACCATCTTTGGAATGTATGCAATTAAAAGTAATTTTAATCCCATCCCACCCTCCTACCAAACATGTCATTCTCAATCTTGAGGGGGGATTAGTAATGCAATCCCATTTAATACAACCTAATACCATTGGCCAAACAGGCCCTTAAGAGTTTTGGACTTAGAGTTGGTACTCCTAGATTTTACAAACAAATCTGGTAGTATAGGAAATCCAACAAATTAATAATGTGAACCCTAAGACCTTCTTAGCTGGTATGAGCATGTGTGTAGTGCACGAGTGTAGTTAACTTCAAGTTCAGTCTACTCAATTCCAATTAGACAATGTTTGACCCTAAGCGATAAACAATTTCTTATATTAGAAGGGTATGAAATCATCTAGCATATAAGCCTAGACTTTGGATTACAACTAGTGGTTAGTTATACTAAGGAATGTAAAACACTGATTATGTTAAAACAATTGAAAGATAGACTTAGTTGGCTTGATTAGGTTGGAGTGAGATCTCATTCCTTCGTTGAATCCCCCTAATACTTATAGGCTTATTTAATAACTCTTAGAAAAGTTGTTTTAACTTAGAAACTATTCACACTTAGAGAAAAGTTAAATATCCCTTAGATTGAATGTTAGATCAAATCAACACACTCCTTAGAATTGCCTTCTCAAGGACTTATTACAATCGGGAACACGGAATAGAGAAACTATATATAAGCGAAATGTTCGCGGTTTGAATCGAATTCTTAATCCTGGTAGCTACCAATGAACTCAATGCTCTGATCAAGTAGAAGATTGAGATCAACTAGGATTAAGAACTGATACGACAAATTTTTTGTCCTAGCTAGGCAGAAGGTCTATGTATCTAGCTCAGACCCACTACACAATTTTCCTTCTGTGTTAGCCCGATCACTTACAACCAAAAGTTTATTATTTCATCTTTGAGAAGTGTTAAGGACATATAGCCAATAGAGATTTTCTCTTTAGGCCCAAGGAATTTTCCAAATGGGCAACAGGCAGTTAGGAATTAGGTCTCAAATCACATGCTATATTGGCATACATATTGTGCATGTGAACTTAGAAAGATAACCTGCTTGTTAAGCTAAGCTAGACATGATTAAATAAGGTAAGTCGGGACCGTGATAGAAGTCCTTTGGTAAAGTACGCATCTTGCCGCAAACTTACACTCGTCCCTGGGAATCAACCTCAACACCCATTATTTTTAGATCCTTTCTATAACTATAGGTATTAATGTCATAGTACACATCATCGATGAAAGGCAGACCAATGTATTTCCCATTTCGTGTCAAGGATAGGTTCTAAATTACACCTTGTTCCGACATACAGATCAAGACACAGATTCTTGAGCCTTGAGACTAGAAATAATTTTTAAGGGGAGTAGAATATTATGAGCCCAATCTAGTTAGGTCAGCTAATACATCCGTTGGATCAGAGTGGCGTAGCCGAAGAATGGTGGACCCCCTCCCACTGGCCCGGGATCGAAGGAAATTGATCCAGGTTATATGTAAGGTTAGGTCATTAAATAAGATCTGAATCTTCCTTAGAATGTCAATAATGAAGTCTTTAAAGGAAAGCAATTAGGGTTTAAGTGTTAAACCAATTTATATTACAGAATAGGCCTAACAATGGGTACGAGCTGAATTTCAATAACCGAGGTCCATGTATCCATAGATGTGCTCGTTGAATACGAACTTAATAGGAGCCTTAGCCAATTTTAGGGCGAAGAAGTTTTAAGGAGGATAAACTAAAGTAAGCTAGACTCATATAGATAGTATACACCCTACCACGCACATAAACTTGAAGTCAATAAAACTTAGGCAAAAGAAATAATGAAATCTTTACTTATTACCCTTAGCCAATTTCGGGGACGAAATTATTTTTAAGGGGGGTAGATTGTAACACCTCAGATTTTTGCCAACCTGGAGTTAGATGTCCTTAGGTAAGGGGTAGATCTTAACCCCTTTTGAACCTCTCAAACCTCAAATCCTTTAGAAATTAGATGAGTTTAACTAAGTGCTAAACTAGATTAGCTGTGAAATCTGCCTGAATCACTTTAAACATGATCTGTAAGACCCAAAACTTGTAGAATCATTGACGCTAGGTTACCCTAAAATCTAGGATCGATCTCATTACCCAGTTGCTCTCAGGAGCACATTGAAACTCTATATCGGATATGGACCGCACGTCGAAAGTCCGATTACTACGAAATTATATAATTAGGACTACCTTACTGGGCTTGACAACCATCTCAAAAATCAAATCCAAATAGTGTTCCAGGGCTATTCACTTGAGCCCAGAGTGAAGAGTGTGAGAAAACGTAGATTTCTTTAGAAATGAAACCTAAGTTAAGTAATCTGAGACTTGTCACTTGCGGGCCTGATATAAGCAATCAGACCATCAGAATCTGACCCAAATACACCCTCGGATCAGGAAAAATTTTATACAAATGGCAGTGTACTTGTAACCCTGATCGAGTTCTGGTGACCGTTGAACCCAAACTGGTCCGCCACGTGTGATCTGGAAACCCAATTGGAATGAAAACTTAACTCGACCTAGATCCATAGTCTGTGAGCTTAAGTCCGACCTTTGGCTCAAGGGGGGCTCCGAAAGTGCTCTGTTGAGCTGAAACAGATGCCCTTTGGACATAACTTGAGTATACCTTGGCCCTGGGGCCATTTTCATCAGTTTTAGGCGTATATAAGGACCTTAAACCCTCTCTCATTCACACCTACGAATTTGAGAAATCCTTAGGAGAGAGAAAAGAGTAAAGTGAGAGAAAGTGAGAGTGAAATTAGAATCATTCCTAGGTATCGATCCCTGCTGTTCTCCGTGTTTATCCATCACAACTGTATCGCTTTTCGAACGATTCTGATTCCGTTTTCAGGTAAGAAATCCTAACCCTAATCAATTCTAGAGATCCAACTAGTGTAAGTGATGAAGTAGCTAACCTATTTCGTGTCATAGGTTGTCATTCTACCAGTGATGAAGACTTGGTGTTTAAACTGAGTCCGTTACTTGCTTCTACCACATAAGGTGCGGACTTTAGACGATTAGGTTATAGTTGTCAATGCTTTCAATGTCAGATAATGATAGATTCATGATCTGGGTGTTATTGTATATGTAAATTGCGATGTTCGTTCTGCGATTCAGTTACGTATGCAAATTATGGCGTTTAGTGTATTCTGTATATTTGTAGAAAATACCGTATACGTATAAAATATGAAAGTGTGTTTGTCATGATAAATCACTGTATCTACATGATATATATATGTATAATACTTACTCGGTGAAAGGATTCGCCTAAATACATGTTTTAGCTAATATATGTTATGTATGTTAAATGAATGTATTCTAAGTGTTTGTAAAAATGCTTGTAAGAGTAAGTACTTAGATGATAGTGCTTTAGGTAGGTGTTAAGATAGGATTCTCAACTACCTTAGAGATGTATATGATTTCCTCCATGCAAGTTGTTTAATTTATTCGCTTACTTATGAAATGTATGTGTTTATACTTCCTGTTTATATTGTGCTTTATAACATGCTTATTCAAATGTTTGAATTACTTTGTTAATTCTGCTTTGACTACTATACATGTTTTCTGGTTAAGGTTTGAATGTGATTGGGGCTATGTTATATAGTCCAGGCAATCGGTAACAGGCCTTGACTTTGTGGCTGAGGTCATTTCATCACATAAGACATGCTCGATGAATCCGAGTCGTACGATGGTTGTCGACAGTGGTACCTTGTCGACTACTTCACCTTACACTTGTACCAGTCGAGCTTGTCAAGTAACCCGATTGGCTTATTGTGTGTTTACCATGTTTGGAGGCTACTGCTTGAACTTAAGGTACCAAACTCACCAGTGAACACCCCGTTAACCTTGGTACCTCGATCCGCTAAGACTCATTAGTCGGGTATGGTGGTATGGGACACCGTGGTCGAGCTGTCAGCCTACGCTGGGGCGACGAACCTCCCCGTAGTGACCAGTGAGCAACCTAGACTCGTGAGCTAAATACGATGGTATGAGACACTATATTCAAGCTGTCGGCCTACACTGATTGGTGACGAGCCCTTTGTAGTGACCTCAAGTATACTTTGAGTCTATGTAGAGGTGACGAGCCTTTCCATAGCATTTAGAGTATAAGCTAGGCCTGCCCCATTGCAGCCTGGCTGTGGTCCCCAATCGGGTCGGTGACGCACCTTCGAAAATAGATTGCCAGTTGGTAGGGCATTGGTGGTAGTGACATAGAACCGCAACTTTATATGAGATTTATTAGGATTGACGACCCTATAATGGATCATTGTTTGGGTATTAAAATAAGGGAGGTACCTTAGTTTCCCAATCCTGCTGTATGAAAAGGACTAATAAGAACTTGGTAATCATATGCATGCACCACATTACGCATGCGTTCAGGGGTTGCAGGTCAAGCACTGAGGCAGTGTTGTCATGCGCGAATGTGAGTTGAAGTCACTGAGGGAGCGTAGGCGAGCGCATGCATCATACATCCATACCATTCTTGCATTAATAACATTACTAGGAATGTGTGATTTACTGCTTTATCATTATTGCTTAACTGAATTGATAACATGTTAACCTATGCTCTATTGTTCCACTGAGTTGATCACTCACTCCCATGTTACGGGATGGTGTTTTAAACACCGAATCAGACCCTGTTCGAGTTTCAGATGATGACGATACTTGCGAAGCGGAGCCAGTCTTTATGATGATGAGGAGGGTTTCCCCTTATACAGCTATCAGGCGGGTCTATGTTGATCATCTTCTGATCAACGGGGTTACAGGGTTGCTGAGTAGATGCCATTACATTTTAGTTTGCTCTTTTGGAGTACCCATGTATATTCATTTTATTCATTTTTGGAGTATACATGTCTATATTTAACCTGGTAACATGGTCACACTCTAGAGACTTACAACAGTTTATATATATTATATATCTATCACAGTCTTCTGCTGACGTAATTTAACTGTCTCTTGAGTATGATATGTTGTTTTGGCTTAATCTCATTCATCTTTAATGCACTAACACGGACAACATTCAATCATCATTATTTATGTTGCATAAGTGATGCGTTGGAACTCGGGAGTTGAGTTTATGCTCGACCCCCGATTTTCAGGGCGTTACAGTTAAGGTTTAGGGAATTGAGTTTTAGGTTATAGGTTTAGGTTATAGGTTAAGGTTATTGGTTAAGGTTTAGGTTATAGGTTAAGGTTTAGGTTTAGGTTATAGGTTTTGAGATTTGAGAATAGGTTTAGGTTAAGATTATAAGTTTAGGTTTAGGAAATTGGGTTCGAGTTTAGTTTTAGGTTTTCAAGTTTAGGTTTAGGTTTAGGTTAGGGAGTTGAGATTAGGATTAGGTGTAGGTTTAGGTTTAGGGATTTGAGAATATATTAAGGTTTAGGTTTAGGAAATCGAGTTCGGGTTCAAGATCGGGTTTACGTTTGGGTTTTAGGTTTAGGTTTAGGTTTAGGTTATAGGTTATAAGTGTAGGTTTAGGTTTAGGTTTTAGGTTTAGGTTATAAGTTTAGGTTTAGGTTAAGGTTTAGGTTTAGGTTATAGGTTTTGGGATTTAAGAATAGGTTTAGGTTATAAGTATAGGTTTAGGTTTTATGTTTAGGTTAAGATTATAGGTTTAGGTTAGGTTATAGGTTAAGGTTTAGGGAATTGAGTTTAGGTTATAGGTTTAGGTTAAGGTTTAGGTTTAGGTTACAAGTTTTGGATTTGAGAATAGGTTTAGGTTAAGGTTATAAGTTTAGGTTTAGGTTGTAGGTTTAGGTTAAGGTTTAGGGATTTGAGTTTAGGTTTAGGTTATAGGTTTAGGTTTAGCTTTAGGTTTTTGGTTTAGGTATAGGCTTTGGTTATAGGTTATAAGTTATATGTTTAGGTTAAGGTTTAGGAATTTGGGTTCGGGTTCGGGTTTGGATTCGGGTTTAGGTTATAGGTTTTGGGATTTGAGAATAGTTTTAGGTTATAAGTATAGGTTTAAGTTGGGTTATAGGTTAAGGTTTATGGATTTGAGTTAAGGTTATAGGTTTAGTTTTAGGTTTTAGGTTTAGGTTTAGGATTTGAGTTTAGGTTATAGGTTTAGGATTAGGTTATAGGTTTAGGTTTAGGTTTAAGTTATAGGCTTAGGTTATAGGTTATAGGTTATATGTTTAGGTTAAGGTTTAGGTTATAAGTTTTGGGATTTGAGAATAGTTTTAGGTTATAAGTATAGGTTTAGGTTGGGTTATAGGTTAAGGTTTATGAATTTGAGTTAAGGTTATAGGTTTAGGTTTAGGTTTTAAGTTTAGGTTTAGGGAATTGAGTTTAGGTTATAGGTTTAAGGAAAGGTTAGGTTAAGGTTATAGGTTTTGGCATTTGGGAATAGTTTTACGTTATCAATATAGGTTTAGGTTAGGTTATAGGTTAAGGTTTAAGGATTTGAGAATAGTTTAGGTTATAAGGTTTTAGGTTTAGGTATAGGCTTAAGTTATAGGTTATAGGTTATATGTTTAGGTTAAGGTTTAGAAATTTGGGTTCGGGTTTGGGTTTGGGTTCGGGTTTAGGTTATAGGTTTTGGTTTTGGTTTAGGTTATAGGTTATAGGTTAAGTGTAGGTTTAGGTTATAGGTTTTGGGACTTAAGAATGGGTTCGGGTTTAGGTTATAGGTTTTGGTTTTAGTTTAGGTTATAGGTTTTGGGATTTGAGAATAAGTTTAGGTTATAAGTTTAGGTTTAGGTTGGGTTTAGGTCATAGATTTAGGTTTAAGATATAAGTGTAGGTTATATAGGTTTAGGGAAAGGTTAGGTTTAGGTTATAGGTTTTGGGATTTGAGAATAGTTTTAGGTTATAAGTATAGGTTTGGGTTAGGTTATAGGTTAAGGTTTTAGGTCATAGGTTTTGGTTTAGGTTAAGGTTATAGGTTTAGGTTAAGGTTTAGGTTTAGGTTTAGGTTAAGGTTTAGGTTATAAGCTATAGGTTTAGGGAATTAAGAATAAGTTAAGGTTTAGGTTTAGGAAATCGAGTTCGGGTTCGGGTTCAGGATCGGGTTCAAGTTTGGGTTTTCAAGTTTAGGTTTAGGTTTAGGTTAGGGAGTTGAGATTAGGATTAGGTGTAGTGTAGGTTTAGGGATTTGAGAATACATTTAGGTTTTAGGTTATAGGTTTAGGTTTAGGTTTAGGTTATAAGTATAGCTTTTGGGATTTGAGAATACGTTTAGGTTATAGGTTTAGGTTTAGGTTTAGGTTATAGGTTATAAGTTTAGGTAATTGAGAATAGGTTTAGGTTAAGGGTGTAGTCCCTGCAAATACAGATATCAACACGGCTTGTCCAAATGGCTAGGCCCTTCCAATATTGTTCATAGGAAATGGACAGCTTCATCATGGTTATAACAGCGGTTCCCACCTTTCAGGGACCCCTGATCATCCGGATAGCTCCAACGTACATCCGAGTCTACTCCATTAATTTCGAGCAAATACATAAACACGGCCTATCTAAATGGTCAGGCCCCTCTAATGTTGTCCATAGGAAATGGACAGCTTTGTCATGGTCATAACAGCGGTTCCCACCTTCCAGGGACCCCCGCTCATCCGGATAGATCCGACACACATCCGGGTCTGCTCCATTAATTTCGAGCAAATACATAAACACGGCCTGTCCAAATGGTCAAGCCCCTCCAATGCTATCCATAGGAAATGGATAGCTTCATCATGGTCATAACAGCGATTCCCACCTTCCAGGGACCCCCACTCAACATCCGGATAGCTTCGACGCACATCCGAGTCTACTTCATCAATTTTGAGTTAATACATTTAAAAATAACATAAATATATCTAAAAGCATTTGGATACCTAGGGAAGGCCTCCCATATTTGTATTGTTGGTTACTCATCCCTTTGCCTACAAGCCATAATCGACCAATAATTTCTATCGCTACCTGTACTTTGAAACTAACACAAATATAACTGGACCTGTACTCTGAAACCAACACAAATATAACTGGAAAACAATATAAGGAATAAGAAAAAATGAATTTACCTGTACACATCATTAAATGTTTCCCTATAAGGAGGTGATATTATATCTTTGATAGCCACAACCTGTATGATAGAGAAAAATGCAACCGATACAGTTTGTTATAATTCAAAGGAGAAAAGGGATTTGTGGCTACACTGATGGTCTAGTACATTACGAACGGCTGCCTATGTACCCAAAAAGTCAGATTGGGAACAAACCACTATGTAGTTCTTTTTAATTAACCAAGTTACTAAAGGTCATAAATTTCATATTAAACAAAGTATCATTGAACGTCATCTCAAATCGTTTCTGGTTGGTGCATTTAAAAAAATTCAAATACACAATCAATGTATATTCTTATTACATCTTGTACTACAACAGGAGACAACGTTCTGTCAATACTTAAGTTACATTTGAAATTGAAATCCTTTAGTGACTTGGTTAATAAAAAATAAATGACAACAAGCCGTAATTATGACATCTAGCACAAGGACAACTATACCAATCAACACCTCTCGAATTCCTTTTCGCAAAAATAATAAACGATTCACCACCTTTAATGTATTCATCACTCAATATATCTTTCATTATCCCATTCTTGCTCGGAGACATCAAATCCATTTCTGATTTCACGTGCACGGAGCATATAAAAAGTGAGATACAATAAAAAAGTGGCTTTTCATAAACTGTCAAAACATGTCACACATGTGGTCACTAATCACAAAAAAATAAAGATCTATATATATCCGCAAATATATGTACATGATTAGGTGTAGGTTTTAGGTTATAGATTATAGGTTATAGGTTACTGGCTACATCAAGTTATGAGTTTTCACGCATTGATTCACATATGTAAACTGAAATATGAAAAGCAGTCTTACCATTCTTGCACTAAATGAAAATATGAAGTTTCAATCCAGAAAAAGAAAGAAGTAATAATTCAGAAGTTATTTAGGAAATAAGAGCAGCAAAATGCAATAAACAATACCTGCTGTAATGAAGTTTTTTTTTTTTCATTAAAAAGGGCATATATTAACATCTTAGAAGATAACACCAAATCTGAAGTTTTTTTTTTTATTAAATGCAATGAAAAGGAACAACAAAACCAATAGCTCAATGCCTGCTATCAGAAGTTTATGTCAATTAATCTTTGGTCTTTAAAGGTGCTTTCACCATTTCAAGGGGTGTACTTTGAAAGTAAAGGGTTCTCAAATTTTTGACAAAAAAATGATGGTCCCTGTTGTCCTCTAAATCAGTATATTGAACAATACATGTAAAAGTTCTCAAATGCCTGATGACTAAATGTGATGTAAAGACATGGGAGTGGTGGTAATTTCCTAGATAACCAAGCAATCTTACCTGCACCAGCAAGTCTAGGTTTTGACTACATGACTTCCTATCCATAAATTGATGATGGATCCATCGGCAAGGATCTTTGAGTTACACCCAAGTTGACATTACCTTTGATGTCCTATAAATTTCAAAATGTACATCTCATGGTGTAGATCTAATTAGTAAACTCTAGATTTGAAAGATCTCTTTATATCTTAGCTGTTGTATTTTGGCTTATAAAGAGATCTCTAAGGCCATATGTGTGGATAGAGTTGATCAATAATGAGATTGGAATCTGCTACATAGAGATGCCACCAGGTGAATTAACAAGGAATCTGCTACACTGCAAGAGAAATTACACCAACTTGTGAATTTTCCAGAAGCTCAAATGTCACTTCCAGATATATGGTGTTTGAACTCCTATAAACTTGACTTATTGTCACATGACAGTAATACCCATATTCCAATAGCCTTTTTTCTGTTGAGAAACCAGTTCAACAATCAAACTGTATAATAAAACTTATAAGGAAAAAGCCAATATAAAGGAATTAAAGTAGCAAAAAATACATGCATGATGATCCATCCATCCATGATCTAACAATCCATCCATCTATCCATGCATGCATACACACATACACACACATGCATGATGATCCATCCATCCAGTCCTCCATCCATGCATGCATACATACATACATATACACACACATAAATCCATCCATGCATGTATGCATGCATACAGACACATGCATAATCTGTCCATCCATGCATGCATGCATAGTGTACAACCAGTCCTTTGGAGTACAAACTCTGCCCAAGTGATACACATGAAAACTACATACATTGCACGATATGATAAGGTTCTCAACAAATGAATAGAACATGATACAAATTACCTGTTCAACCATGGTGAAGCAGGGATTCATGTAACATTTCAAAAATTGAAAACTAATCAGTAAATCAAGAAAATCCAAACCTTTCAAAAGGCAAAGTGAAGACTGGGCCATAGCAAAGAGACTGGAGTACCCTCAAGCATATGTAGAGTAAAAAAGCTGAAAACACTGGCCTCTATTCACAATAACATGAGGCACTGAAAGCCAATTATAGCTTATTGGAAGCCAGGCATGAACCTAGTGGAACAATAAATAGGAGCAAATCATGACAAAAAGTTGTCAAAGAGACAACAGAGCATAAAAATTAAGTTGTACCACTTGATGTTACTCAAATTTTACCAACATGTCCATAAATGTTCATAACTATTCCACAACATTTAATTTGACACATTTCTAGAATGCTTATAGGGATGATTGTCAATCACCTTGACCAAAAGTGAACATTTACCAGGTACCCTCAGGCACCATTCAATGGACCCTGATACATTACTTAAAAGAAGAAAACAACCTATGACTTTATGAGAGTTTATCTAATTCCAACAGATATCCTTTACAATGACTATCACCAGAATCTACCTCATGAAAATTATGATGATCCCCTCATGAAGACCAACCAGGATCCTAAAGCGGCAAACACCAAACAGTATGAAACAGAGGATCTTGATCTGATTGGTTCCTACATACTTTTCACTATAGGTGACACATACATAATTTTTTTTTATATAAATAGATTTCGCATAATCAAATCTCAGCTAGACTAGTCTGGTGGCAGTTGTTGCATGCCTTCTGATTGGTACAATCAGCAGCAATGTGGCCCAACTTGTAGCAGTTGTTGCAGAGCTTGGTGTCAAAAGAGGGTAAGACAGATGAAGAACATTCACGAGAAAGGTGGGCCCTTTTCCCACATGTGTGGCAGATGGGATCATTGTTGCACTGGCCAGCAACATGGCCAGGCTCTTTGCAGTTCCCGCACACAGTCTCTGAGGTGCACTCAGCTGTAATATGCCCAGGAAGGGCGCAATTGTTACAGACAGGCACATTTGGACAGTCTCTTGCAAAATGCCCCGGTAGGAGAATCTAATAGTAGGAATGTTGTTAACATGCATCTACAAATGCCAATGACAGCCCACCTCTTACTGCTACAACACAAACTCCAACCCACATAATCAAAGCAGAACAACCCTCTGCTCAGCTATATCCACACAAAACATTCCTTATTGAGCCATTTCATCAAATAATTAGCATGCATGAATTATAAGAGATATTATACAAGGAACTTTTTAGTTTTTACAAGTGTACCATTGTTTAGTGACCTAATAAAATGATGATATTATGGTCTATGCACCAAAAATCAAATAAAAATCTGAATGGCGGAACAAAATTTGAGGAGTGAAATAGAGAGAGAGAGAGAGAAATATAACCCTAATCTCAACCAAAAACAAAGAAAATGAGGTCGTAGGAGAGAGCAACAGAGAGGAAGAGATCGAAATTGCAAGGAGGAGCAACAGATTCCTTCGATTTTAAGACATCAAACATGTGCGAATGACAGATCTGTGCTGATTTGAGTTCAAAATTGTATTAAAAAAATTACAAAAGAAAACTACAAAAGGAAATCATACCTATGGAGAGGAACCTCGGATTCCTTCGGCGCTTCACGGCTGGTGCAATGGAGGTCTAAGAAAAATGATGATATGAGGGAGATAGAAGAGAGTTGGAGATGCATTGGAGAGAGAGAGGGAGTATATTGCGAAGGATGGGGTAAAGATCGGGAGAGAGGGAGGGTTTAGGGAACGGAGAGAGAGAGAGAGAGAGGATGAGAGAGAGAAAAATGAGGGTTCTTGGAAGCGCTATGTTTTGAGCGTGCGCCCATTTTTGGGCGAGACCATGGACGATGCTCTGTGGGTCCTACCATGATGTATGTGTTTCATCCATTCCGCTCATCCATGTTTTAAGATCATTTTTATAGCTTTATGCCAAAAATTAGAGGGATATAAATCTCTGGTGGTCCACAACACATGAGAAAAATAGCGATTGGATATCCACCATTAAAATCCTCCTACGACCCACTGTACTGTTTATTTGACATCCAATCTGTTGATTTGAAAATACAAGACCAGATGAAGGGAAAAGACAAAAATCAGCTTGATCCAAAACTTTTATGGCTACCAAAATGTTTTTAATGGTCGACGCTCATTCAACACTGTTTCCTTTACTATGGTCCAGTTGAGATTTGTATATATCTCATTTTTGGTCTCATATTGTAAAATTATCTGTAAAAATATATGGACGGCATGGATGAAACACATACATCATGGTGGGGGCCATAGAGCACCGACCACCAGTCATTGGCTAGTATCAAGGGGAGTACTATCGAGGCACTATAACTTATAGTGCTTCTGGTTGTATTCAAACACTTAGAAGGTCCAATCGGTTGATCTCGACCGTCTATTAAGTTCAGAACACATTTTCTGGGCTACCTTGGAAAATATTTAAACTGAACAAGTGATATAATCTATGATTAATTTGGCCTTTTTCTCTAACCATCCTTTTTCCAAGACATGGATAGGATGCTTTCAATTGGCTAACAAAAGTGATTCTTTAAACTCATAAGTAATCTATGATGGTGTAAGTGCTATAGTTTCTATCCCTTTGTGTTGTCAAATTTGTGGTGCCAAAGACACTGGTATGTAACTTGCTATGTGAAGCTCTACTCAAGATCAAACAAAGATCCACTCAAGATCAACTTTGATGAACAAGCAATGCTCATAAGTGTAAAGAAGAAAGTTCTACTCAAGTTCAACTGTGATTGACAAGTATTGTTCTCAAGTCAAGACATTACAAGATATCAAGAAGCTTACAAGTTCGATCATAAAGAACTCAAGATACTTTCAAGGATTAGCTACAACAAGACTTCAAGGTTTACTACTTTCAAAGGTCACTTGTCCTTAAGTTTTAATGTCCTTACTTCATGATTGAGGTTTGACTGACCTTAGGTTGACCTTTAGAGTAGGCCATTTTGGATACATAAGTCATATGTTTGATTCACGTGAGTTTGGTCAGTTCTAAGACTAGTTTTAGACTTTGTTCGACTAGTCCTAGCACTGCTTCAACCTGCCTAAAAAATTCCTGGATCAGTCGTAAGTTTGTTACAAAATTCAGATATTTTCTGTTAGGCTTCGACTAGTCCTAGGGTCTGTTCGACTAGTCGAAGGAACAGTGTCAGCTGCATCTAAGACCAGTCGTAGACCTATGACTCAAAGTCCAGCGCTGAAATTCGGATCCTACGACCAGTCGAAGGATACCTTCGACCAATCGTGAAACGGTTAAATCTTATCGCGCCCGAATTTTCAAATATTTGTTGGTTCTACGACCAGTCCAAGATGTGATTTGCTCACCTATAAATACAGCATGAATCTCAAAAGACTTTTAATCAATTCAAGCTAATTTAATTCGGTCTTCTGAGAAATAGTTATGTGCTCCATCTAAGCTAAGTGTGCTTATTTAATATTATCTTTCTTTAGCTTTATTTGATTGCTTTTGTTTCTAGTATTCCAATCTTATATGAAAAGAGGAATTGTTGTTGTCCTTCTTTTGGAATCAAAATCAATTAAAGCTAGCCCGTTGTTTTTAATTTAAAATCTATTAGAACCTAGAACCATTATAAAGTGAGTATTGGACATTGATCTTGGACATTTAAATCTCTACTCCAATTTGGCTCTTCCGGGCTGCTACAACGAAGAAGATAATCAGGTATTTTACATTTGTTGTAAATTCTGTTTAGTTTTCTTTTGAGATTTGCCAGAAAAATCTCATTGTATTAGTTATCTAAGGAGAGCCAGAAAACTCAGAAGTGGGGTTTTTTTTTTAATTGTGTAAGCCCACAGATAGAGATACAATTGTGAAGGTTTTTAGGTGAACCTGGGAAAACCTATTTTTGTTAGTGAACGCTAATATCCCCTGTGTGAGGATAATAGGAGTGGAGTAGCTGTGTGGCTGTTGTTGAACAGTTGGTGTACACACAGGCAAACAACTATAATCCCTTGTGTTTTGTGGTTGTGTGATATTCATTTCATATCTTTAATTATTTAGTGTGGGATGTATATGTGGATGTGAATGTTGTAATCATTTCGTTTCAAGCTCAGTGGTGAATGTTGTAATAGTTAGATTTGTATTTCTACAATTTATTGCTTACTATTACTTTATTAGTTTGAGCTTCTGTTTTTATATTTGTTCTAGAAATAAGGTTGTCCTACCATAAACTTTGGTTTTTGGTGTAAGGTTGTCCTTAGAACAATTTTTGATTGCTTTCCATTCCTATACTGCAATTCAAGTTTAGTGATTTAAATTCTTATTCTTTATTCCGTTGTATACTTTATTTAAATTTGGCATAGTCCTATTCACCCCCCCTCTACGACATATAGCTTGGCCATTTCAAGTGGTATCAAAGCCTAATAGCTCATTCTTATTGCTTTATATTTGGGTTTATTTCCTGAGCTAACGATCTAAGCTATTTATATATAATATGTCAAATTTTGATAGCCTATCAGTCACTAGGCCTCTACCTTTCGATGACTCCAATTATGCCTATTGGAAAACCAGGATGAGGATCTTCCTCAAATTTATGGATGAAAGTGTGTGGCTAGCCACAGTGAATGATTGGACCCCTCCTACCACTGAAGTAACTGGTGTTGATGGTTCAAAAACAATAAAAATAACGGCTTATTTTTCTTGGACCACACTTTAGAAAAGTGAGAGTAGTGCAAATGCTAAAGCACTAAATGCAATTACATGTGCACTATCACCGGATGAATTCAAAAGAATCATATCCTGTGATTCTGCAAAACAAGCTTGGGATATATTGAAAATGACAGATACAAATCCTCACAACTAAATTTGAGGAAATACGTATGGAAGAAAATGAAATATTCATGGACTTCTATACTAGATTGAATTACATTGTAAACTCGATGTGGGGTCTAGGCGATAAAATCCTGGAAAGCAAGATATGTGCTAAAATACTACGCTCACTTCCTGAATGGTTCAATTCTAAAGTAACCGCAATGCAGGAACTTCGTGATACGAATAATATGAAGGTTGAGGAATTAGTTGGATCTTTACAGACTTATGAGTTAAACTTTAAAGCTCCTAAAAGTAAATTCATTGCTCTTAAATCTACTAAAGGTATTTCTCAAGAAAACTCGGATTCAGAAAATTCTGAAGACGATATGTCTCTTTTAACAAAGAAATTTTACAAGATTTTCAAAAGCAAGAAAATGGTAGATCTTCAAAAATCAAACGATAAGAAAAGATCTAAACTTAGATCCAAAAATTGAAAGTCTTTAAAAGATAGTCAATGTTACAACTGGCAAGAGTATGGTCACTTAGCAAACAAATGTCCTAAAAAGGACAAACCAAAAAGAAAGGGTATGTTGGCTACATGGGATGAATCATCTGATTCTGAAGCTTCTTCTGAATTAGAAGATTCTGAAACTGAGTTGGACAATGAATTTAAAGCCCTTATGACTCTAGCCAAATTCACATTCTCAGATAATGATTCAACAAGTGAAGAAAATTTGAACAGTGAATGTGAAAATGAAGAAGATCTTCAAGATGCTTATAACACCCTATATAAGGAAAGATGTAAAATTGTTGTCAAACTTAAACTTCAAAAAGAAAAAAATTTTAAACTTTGAGAATGTTTTGAATCACTTGTTTTAGAAAAATTCCAAATTTCAGATTGTTTTGAAAAATCAAAATGTGATTTAGAATTCAAAACATCCCAGATTGAAAATCTGAAATTTGAAAATGAGAAACTCAAAAATGAAGTATCTTCTCTTCTAAGTTTAAAGGACACAGAGATATGCCCAAGGTGATCTAAATTAGAAAAATTATTATCCAGATCAAGAAAATGTGGCGATCGATTCGGGTTGGGCTATGACAAAAATATATCTTCTAAACAAAAGTATACTTCTCCCAAGTTTGTGAAAGAAGAGTCCTCAAACTCAAAAGGGAAAAGTACTTATCAAGGTTTTTCCAAAACTTTTCAAAAACCTAAAAGCAGCCATGTTAATTTTAAAAATCAGAACCGAAACCTTCTTATTGAAAAGATAGTTTATTTACTCAAGGAGCTCTTAAAATCTAACTCAGTAGGTCATTCTTACAACATCAGACAGAAGAAGACCAACTATACTTTTAAACCCAAAACAGTTCTGAAATGGGTTCCTAAAGTTGCCTGCTTAGTTGCTCACACTGCTTTCAAAGCAACAAGCCATTCAAAGTGGTACCTAGATAGTGGATGCTCCAAGCATATGATTGGTGATAAAAGTTCGTTCACCGATCTCAAAGACATGACTGATGGTTCAGTCACAATTGGTGATCGCGGCAACTGCAAGATTATGGGCCAAGGTACAGTTCATCTCTATAACCTTCCTTTGTTTAAAAATGTTTTATATGTAGAAGGTTTGAAACATAACTTGCTTAGCATATCTCAAATATGCGATAATAACCATAGTGTACGATTTTCTACTCAAAACTGTAAGATTCTAAACAATAAGGGTTCAGTAATACTAACTGGACGTAAAACCTCTAAAAACTGCTATATTGTTAACGAATCTAGCTCATCTAATCAATCATGTTACATGGTCCATACAGACGAGACTAATTTATGGCACAAACGTCTTGGACATGTACACTACCGAAATCTATATAGATTGAGCAAACGGGAACTTATAAGAGGTTTACCCAAATTACAAAAATTAGATAAAATATGTGGTGAATGCCAGATTGGCAAATAAACAAGGAACTCACATAAAAAGGTGAATTCCAATATCACATCAAGACCACTCGAGCTTCTCCACATGGATCTAGTAGGACCTACCAGGACGGAAAGTCGAGGTGGTAAAAAATATATCTTGGTAATTGTTGATGACTTTACCAGATATACTTGGGTAATCTTCTTAAGGGACAAATCTGAAACCCTTGAAGAAGTAAGAAAAGTTCTCAAAAGGATTCAAATTGAAAAAGGTTCTCAAATCAGTAAGATTCGTAGTGATCATGGATCTGAATTTGAGAATAGCGGTTTTGAGAAGTTCTGTAACAACTAGGGAATATTACATGAATTCTCAGCACCCAAAACTCCACAACAAAATGGTATAGTGGAAAGGAAAAATAGAGTACTTCAAGAAATGACTAATGTCATGTTGAATAGCATAAAGCTCTCTAAGAATCTTCGGGATGAAGCAGTTAATACAGCTTGCTATATTATTAATCGAGTTTACACTAGTAAAAAGTAATAATAAAACGGCTTATGAAATGTAGCTCGATAGAAAGCCTACTGTCAAATATTTTCAAATTTTTGGCAGCAAGTGATATATTTTACGAGATCGTGAAAATCTGGGAAAATTTGATATGAAGAGTGATGAAGGGATATTTTTAGGATATTCTTTAAACAGTCGTGCTTATAGAGTACTGAATAAATGGACCGGTGTGATTCAAGAGTCCATTAATGTGGTCATTGATGATCACTTAATCACACCAGTCTCAAGTTTAGATAATGATGAAATTCTTGTAACAGATAAACCTGATACTTCATCTAACCAGACTAATTCTGAACTAAGGACTGTTAAAGATCATCCAACTATATAGATTCTTGGAAACCCTCTCACTGGTGTTCATACTCGTAGACAACTTGAGGATATATGTAATTACGCATGTTTTACATCCCAGATAGAACCATTTAATGTAAAAGAAGCTCTTGCTGATGAAAACTGGATTATTGCAATGCAAGAAGAGCTTAACCAATTTGTGAGAAATGATGTTTGGTATCTCGTACCTAGACCTAAAGATAAACACATCATTGGAGCCAAATGGATTTTCAAAAATAAGTCTGATGAGCTTGGTAATATAATTAGAAATAAGGTTAGGTTAGTGGTTCAAGGTTACACTCAAATTAAAGGTATTGATTATGATGAAACCTTTGCACCAGTATCCCGTCTTGAATCAATTAGACTCTTTATATCCATTGCATGTTTTAGAAAGTTCAAGATTTACCAAATAGATGTAAAAAGTGCGTTCTTAAATGGCGATTTGCATGAGGAAGTCTATGTTGAACAACCAATGGGTTTTGAAGACCCCAAGAATGTCGATCATGTTTATCGACTTAAAAAGGCACTTTACAATTTAAAATAAGCTCCTAGGGTATGGTACGAGAAACTAACAAAGTTTCTATTAAACCATAATTTTCAAATGGGATGCGTTGATAAAACTCTGTTTACTAGAAAACATAATAAGCACATCTTATTAGTACAAATCTATGTTGATGATATCATTTATGGATCTACCTGTACTGACTTGACTATTAAGTTTGCAGATTTGATGAAATCTCGGTTTGAAATGAGCATGGTTGGGGAATTGAATTATTTCCTTGGGTTGCAAGTAAAGCAACAACCTGATGGAATGTTCATATCTCAATCTAAGTATGCTATGAATCTAATTAAGAGATTTGGATTTGAGAATGGTAAGAATTTCGATACTCGTATGAGTACAACTTTGAAACTCTCAAAAGATTCTGTAGGGAAAAATGTATATCCGAAATTATATCGAAGTATGATTGGTAGTTTACTATATTTAACTGCTAGCAGACCTGATATTTCTCTAAGTATTGGTATTTGCACTAGATATCAATCTGATCCAAAAGAATCACACTTGACTGCTGTCAAGCGGATTATTAGATATGTCGCAAGTACTGTTAATCTCGGTCTCTAGTATCCTCATGAGACTAATGTTCAATTAACTGGATACTCAGATGTTGACTAGGCTAGTAATATAGATGATAGAAAATCAACCAGTGGTGGTTGCTTTTATATCAAAAATTGTTTAGTTTCCTGGTTTAGCAAGAAACAAATTTCTATATCACTTTCTACAACTGAAGCCGAGTATATCGCAGCTGGTAATGTATGTACGCAGCTTGTTTGGATGCAACGAATGCTAAGTGATTATGGAATTAAACAGGATTCTATGTTATTACATTGTGATAATTTCAGTGCCATAAATATTTCAAAAAATCCTATTCAGCATTCTCATACAAAGCATATTGACATTAGATTTCATTATATTAGGGAATTAGCAAAAGAAAAGGTTATATCTCTGGAATATATCCCTACCGAGGATCAACGAGCTAACATTTTCACTAAACCGCTCGACAAAAGCAGGTATAACAAAATGAAATTTGATCTTGGTATGTGCATTTTAAAATGATTATTTATGCCTACTTGTATCATAGTGTATATATTTACTAGTTTGAATTTCAATTTTTTGGTCATTATGCAAGAAATCTGAATTTTTTGACGATACTCGACCAGTCATAAATATCCATGACCAATCATAGTTCGACCGGTCGTACATATCCACGACCAGTCGTAGATCGCGGTAAATCACTTAAAAATTGAGGATTTCACTTTCTTTCTCATTCTGTTTTCACTCTCTAAGGAGCCGAGCCTCGACTAGTCAAACTCATTGTTACATTTCTTCAAGGTTAGTGCTCCATTTATGTTTTTCTTGCAGATCTATGTCTAGATTGCTTTTTGTTCCCTCTTGAAGCTTTCTATTTTGTATTTCTTTGTGATTTGAGGTTTTTTTGTTTACAAAATCTGTTTTGATCAAACCCTCTTCTCAAATCTTTGCAACTTCTTCTTTTCTTGAAATCTTTATTGCAAATGGCTTCTAGAGGAAAGAAAACAATAACCCGTAGTCCATCTTCTTCTTCCAGATCAGCCCCGATTTCTAAACGGCATCTTCAGCCTCCCAATGATGATCCATCTTATGTTCGGGACATCAGATTACGCAATGTTATTGTTGAACTCCCTGTTTTCATTGATCATGTTGCATCTTTTGACATCCTTCCTATGCTTAAATCTGTAGGTTGGGATAACTTATTACATTGGGGTGGACCAGCATACCGGTCCATTGCCCAATCCATGTTTGCAAGTATTAGTGATTTTTCATTAGATGAGTTAACATTTAAAATATCTACTAGAGAAGGGCCTTTTGACATTGATCGTCATTTAATTTCTTCTCTTATGGACATTCCAGCGAATGATGAGGGTATTCTTATCCATAATTTGACTGATAAACCCTCAGTTTCTGAAAAACGTATGCTCACTAGAGACTTGTGCAACATAGATGTTTATTAGACTCATAAAGAGAATGCGCTTCCCGCAAGGTATTTGTTACCTAAATACAGAGTTCTCCATAAAATCTTTGTGTCTAATCTGTATCCTTGTTCGGGTAATAAAACTGATTTGACATCATATATGGTTCGTGTTATTCATGCTGTTGTCAGTGGTACTCAGATTTGTTTACCATCCTTAATCTGTCATTTCATTCTTCAGTTTAGACTCCATCCGGGTCACAGTAACATTCCTTTTGCCTATTTGATGACTGTGTTGGCTAAACATATGTCAGTCGATATGCCGGTTGGAGAGGCACCTATCCATCATCTGATTTTCAACAATTCTAATATCAATAAGATGAAGCTGGATTTTCATCCTGAACAAGGTGGTGGCAGTGGTCATGCTAAACATGAGGGAGAAGCTAGTGATCTTCCTTCTGATGACATAAATATGGATGACATCTTTAAATAACTTGAATCTGATTCTACGAATGATTCAGATTTGTACCATCTGATGTTGATACATGTCTGAGTGCATTGGAAGATAAAGTTGATAATATAAATGTTAAGATGGAAAACATGTCTGTTGCTCATGATTTACAATTTAAGTACATGCGCAAATATCTTAGGCGCTTAAACAAGGGGATGCATAAACTTGATTCATCTATCCCTGCTCCTTCTTCTGGTTCAGATTAGTGTTTAAGTTATTCAAGTTGTAATAACTTTACTACTATGATGTTAGCTTTGCTTAAACTCAGTATTTGATTTTTGTGAATTAACTATGCTTTTATCTCATAACCTATCTATCTGTTCCTTGTTTTCCTTTGTCCTCTTATGATAAAAAGGGGGAGAATGGATATGTTTCACTTGTTTGGATATGTTTTATTCAGGGAAAATTTTATATGTCTTATAAGGACATGTATGGAGAATGGATATGTTGAATATTTGCATATTTACAGGTTTATATTAATTGTGCCAGTTGACAACAACTGGTGTATGATTCGTTACTCAGATATTTGCATATTTGCAGGTTCATATTAACTGTGCCAGTTGATGACAACTGGTGAATGATTCGTTACTCAGATATTCTGTATTCTATGCTTGATTTGTTACTCAAATATTTTGTGTTATGTAAACATATCTTGGTAGTGTGTTTTGTTACTAATTTGACAAAGGGGGGGATTGTAAGTGTTATAGTTTATATCCCTTTGTGTTGTCAAATTTGTGGTCCCAAAGGCACTGGTATGTAACTTTCTATGTGAATCTCTACTCAAGATTAAACAAAGATCCACTCAAGATCAACTTTGATGAACAAGCAATGCTCATAAGTGTAAAGAAGAAAGTTCTACTCAAGTTCAACTGTGATTGACAAGTATTGCTCTCAAGTCAAGACATTGCAAGATATCAAGAAGCTTACAAGTTCGATCGTAAAGAACTCAAGATACTTTCGAGGATTAGCTACAACAAGACTTCAAGGTTTACTTCTTTCAAAGGTCACTTGTCCTTAAGTTTCAATGTCCTTACTTCACGATTGAGGTTTGACTGACCTTAGGTTGACCTTTAGAGTAGGCCATTTTGGATACATAAGTCATATGTTTGATTCACGTGAGTTTGGTCAGTTCTAAGACTAGTCTTAGACTTTGTTCGACTAGTCCTAGCACTGCTTCAACCTGTTTAAGAAATTCCTGGATCAGTCGTAAGTTTGTTACAAAATTCAGATATTTTCTGTTAGGCTTCGACTAGTCCTGGGGTTTATTCGACTAGTCAAAGGAACAGTGTCGACTGCATCTCAGACCAATCATAGACCTACGACTCAAAGTCCAGTGCTGAAATTCGGATCCTACGACCAGTCATGAAACGATCAAATCTTATCGCGCCCGAATTTTCAAATATCTGTTGGTTCTACGACCAGTCAAAGAACTCCCTAGATCAGTCGAAAACATGATTTGCTCACCTATAAATACAGCACGAAACTCAGAAGAATTTAATCAATTCAAGCTAATTTAATTCGGTCTTCTGAGAAATATTTCTGTGCTCCATCTAAGCTAAGTGTGCTTATTTAATATTCTCTTTCTTTAACTTTATTTAATTGATTTTGTTTATAGCATTCCAATCTTATATGAAAAGAGGAATTGTTGTTGTCCTTCTTTTGGAATCAAAATTAATTAAAGCTAGCCTGTTGTTTTTAATTTAAAATCTATTAGAACCTAGAACCATTATAAAGTGAGTATTGGACATTGATCTTGGACATTCAAATCTCTACTCTAATTTGGTTCTTCCGGGCTGCTACAACGAAGGAGATAATCAGGTATTTTACATTTGTTGTAAATTCTGCTTGGTTTTCTTTTGAGATTTGCCAGAAAAATCTCATTGTATTGGTTATCTGAGGAGAGCCAGAAAACTCAGAAGTGGGATTTATTTTTTTAATTGTGTAAGCCCGCAGATTAAGACATAATTGTGAAGGTTTTTAGGTGAACCTGAGAAAACCTATTTTTGTTAGTGAACGCTAATATGCCCTGTGTGAGGATAATAGGAGTGGAGTAACTGTGTGACTGTTGTTGAACAGTTGGTGTACACACAGGCGAACCACTATAATCCCTTGTGTTTTGTGGCTGTGTGATATTCATTTCATATTTTTAATTATTCAGTGTGTGATGTATATGTGGATGTGAATGTTGTAATCATTTCGTTTCCAGCTCAGTGGTGAATGTTGTAATAGTTAGATTTATATTTCTACAATTTATTGCTTACTATTACTTTATTGGTTTGAGCTTCTATTTTTATATTTGTTCTAGAAATAAGGTTGTCCTACCATAAACTTTGGTTTTTGGTGTAAGGTTGTCCTTAGAACAATTTTTAATTGCTTTCCATTCCTATACTGCAATTCAAGTTTAGTGATTTAAATTCTTATTCTTTATTCCGTTGTATACTTTACTTAAATTTGGCATAGTCCTATTCACCCCCCCTCTAAGACATATAGCTTGGCCATTTCAGATGGTCCCTAAAAATTTGATGAATCAAATTGTTGATCGGACCTACTTTTTTGTAAATGATCTTGACCGTCCATTTTTAAGACCATTGATCAAATCTTTTTTTTTTTTAGTTAGATCAGTATGATTTATTCATGGTAGCCTATGAAATATGAGTTGGACCTAATAAATAGTCTAAATCAATGGATTGTACTCACAAATTTCCTAATACAACTAGGAGAACTGTAGAGCACTATAAATAGTGCTATAAGAACACCGGAGCATTTTCTCAATTGCTATTATAAGTTAGGAAGTAGAGAAACGATTTGATACACCGGCTCTATCAAAGTTATGAAACAGCGTCTTCTTTTCCATCAACCTATCAAATAGGTAAAATAAATGTGGGCCACACCATGGTGGTCATCTGATATGAAATCAGGTGAATCCAAACATAGATCGGGGAAATAACTTCAAATATCAATGGACAACCATTGGTGTGACATAAGTTACATGTGTGGAGCTTTCTGTGAATGGAACGGCTAGATTTTCATAATAAATTATTATCATTGTGTGGGACACATTTTGTATGGATAGGATTTACTAGATATGGGATAGAATGGAGGAAAAAGTTATATCATTACTTATGATCAGTAGCTAGGTCTGATATTTTGCTTCGATGATGTAAACCTGGCTGATTGCGTCCGACAGAAGCTATGATCGAACGGTTGGTAAAAGAGGAGCAAACCCCGATACCAAATGGTTTTGGGATCATCGCCTCAGCGTATGTAGAGAAGGGTGAGATGGGGAAGGCGGTGGAATATATGAAGAGGGTGATTTCGGTATTTCTAGGGAATAAAGGATGGAGGCCAAACAATAGGGTGGTTTCCACTTCCAGTGAGTTGGGTTGGTTGGGTGATGAAGGTGATGCTGAAGGGATAGAAGCTTTCGTGCGTTTGTTGAGTGTTGTGATTCCAATGAATAGAGAGACATATCATGCACTGATCAAGGTGAATGTCAGAGCAGAGAAGGATTGCATCTACCAAGATGTCCTGGTAATTTATTTTTGTTTTTTATTTTTTTTTCAAAATTTCAAAATTTTTTTTGTAAAAAAAAATCTGAATCGATCTGAATAGTGCCCCATCCGATCCGACTCGGTTTTCCTGACCGAGTCGGACCCGTATCGGATCAGGACATGTATACTTCAGGTCGGTTCAAGGCCGGTGACCTAAACTCGGTCCCGGTTCGGATCGGGTTCGGGTTAAGCCATTGAGATTTCGGATCTGATTGGGTTGGACCCAATCTGGTCTTACTCGGACCGATGCCCAGCTCTAGTATTAACTTATAAACAGGTTGGATCTCAAATAAACATCGCGGCGGGCCATAAGAAGGTTTCAATAGTGGGTGTCACTATCCCACTCTTTTCTATGGTGGGTCCACTTGAACTTTGGATCTGCCCCGTCAATCAGATGCACCATTCCATGGTGGGCCACGACCTTAAAAATAAAGTCAATCCATGACTTGGGTGGGCCACACCACATACTATAGTTGAGAGGGTTACCCTCCCATTAAAACATTCATAATCATTTATTGGGCCCACCTAGATGTGGTTCAAAGATCAAGCCCATTCATTATGCGTGTCCCACTTGGATGAGGAGTCAGACCAAGTTTCATACACATCCAAAACTCATGTGGGCCCCACCAAATGCTTTTATATGTTTTAGGGATGTCTTTGCATAGTTTTAGATGCTATGACCCACCTGAGTTTCGTATACAACTGATTTTTAGACTTAAAGGGGACACATCAAATGCATGGTGTTAATGTTCTACACACATCATGGTGGGGTGCACAGATTAACCTCATGGGAAGTTCCCATGAGGTGACCTTATAGTACCATTTCACTATTTAGGTAACTCCTTCATGGGTGTTATTCTAACCGTGTAGGGCCCACCTCGATATATTTTATATATATCAACACCATCCATATATTTTTCCATCATATTTTAGGATGTGATTTCAAATCACAAGAACTCAATAATCTCAGGTGGGCCATACCAATCAAAACAATGATGAATAACTATTAAAAACCTTTTGAAGGCCACAAAAGTTTTGGATCAATTTGATCTTTGTAGTTTACCTTCATCTAAATCTTCTTTACATTATCAACAAGTTGGATTGCAAATAAACATTACAAAAATCTTACGATGGGCTCTTTATAATTTTTAATAGCGAGGTACTATATTATCATTCTTTCTAGTGGTGTGGTCCGCTTAAGATTTAAATCTACATAATTTTTTATACCCAGCCAAAAAATGGGTTGGAGAAACATAGGGGTGCCGGCAAGGATATACAACACATCATCAAAATCTCACTTTTGTTATCTAACTTTTCAATTTTTCTTGTCAAAATAAAAAATCTAGTTTTCTTTTTTTAAAAATATATTTTTTTACAATTTGTCAATTTTTTCACAATTTTGTTTAATTTCTTAAATTTTCTTTTTCAAAATATCAATTTTTTTAATCTCACTTTTGTTATATAACTTTTCAATTTTTCTTGTCAAAATGCAAAATCTAGTTTTCTTTTTAAAAAAATATATTTTTTTCAATTGGTCAAAATTTTCACAATTTTGTTTAATTTTTTAAATTTTCTTTTTCAAAATATCATTTTTTATCGAAATCTTGTTATATAACTTCTTCTTTTTTTTTTTTTGTCAAAATACAAAATCTAGTTTTCTTTTATAAATATATATATATATATATATATATATATATATATATATATATATATTTTTTACAATTTGTCAATTTTTTCACAATTTTGTTTAAATTTTTATATTTTCTTTTTCAAAATATCATTTTTTATCGAAATCTCTTTTTTTTTCCAAGTTATCAACATTATTCAAAGTTCTTAATTTTTTTTTTCAAAATCTAGATTTTTATAAAACCACAGTTTTTTTTTTTTCAAAATCTAAATTTTTCTTAAACATTGTTAATTATTTTTTCCAAGCTCCTTAACTATTTTTTTCCTGACCTAATGCAGACGGTTTTATGACCGCTATAAGACGGCTAAGGACCGTCTCTAATAGAGATGGTCATTGACAGTCTCTAATAGAGACGGTCATCGACAATCTCTACTAGAGACGGTCATTGACAGTCTCTAACAGAGACGGTCTTTGACAGGGCTAAAAGATGGCTACAGACCGTCTCTAATAGAGACGGTCTTTAACAGTCTCAGATTACAAGTAAAAGATGGCCAATAACCATCTCTAATGCAGACAGCCAATGACCGTCTCAGATGACGGCATATAAGATGGTCAATGACTGTCTCTAATGCGGACGGTCTTTGACCATCTTAGATAACGCATATAAACGGTCAAAGATCGTCTTAAATGATTTATGGACGTATAACATTTTAAGACAATATTAGGGACGGTCAAGAGCCGTCTAAAATTTTAGAGACGGTTTACAGCCGTCTCTAAGCCGTCTTTAAACCAAAGAATTTTAGAGACGGTCCACAACCGTCTCAAAATCTGTCCTTTTTTTTTCATTTTAACGTAGTGAAAGAATACTTCAGAGCCTAATCAAATTCTTAAAAATACTTAGAATTGCATAGAGATTAATGAAGTCTTATAATTCCATAACCCCTCTGAGAACGAAACAACTATCGTCTCTATCAATTTACGGCGTCACTGGTCGATTTTACATAGCAAACTATTTGATCAATGAATTAGCCTTGTTTATGTGGATAATTAGATTATGATGGAGCCAAGAATTTTAGATAAGAAAACTAAACTTCAAATCCTCACCACTCGTTTGAGGAGATACATATGGAAGAAAGTGAAACTTTCATGGACTTCTATACTAAGTTAAATGACATAGTCAACTCTATGTGGGGTCTTGATGATAGTATCCTAGAAACTAAAGTCTGTGGAAAGATATTGCACTCATTGCGTAATAGGTTCAATTCTAAGGTCACTGCCATTCAGGAACTTCGTGATACGGATAATATAAGGGTTGAAAAGCTTATTGGTTCTTTACAAACATATGAGTTAAACTTTAAGGCTCCTAAAAGTAAGTCCATAGCCCTTAAATCTTCTAAAAATATTTCTCATGATAAAGCTAGTAATTTTATAATATCTAGGAAAAATCCGTACAAAGACCCGAGTATCACCTCAGGTAAAAATACCTAAGGACCGTATTCTGTCGTAATTTAGACGGAAATTAATTAAGTAATAAACTAAATAATCGGTGGATTTAGCTTGGGCCACCGTTTTCACAAACAAAAAGGCCTAAAACCATTAATACCACTGACTCAACACGACATAAAGACTTAGGAAAATTCCCAAGAGCCTGTCGCTCTTGGGAGTACATTGAAACCCCGTATCGGACCTAGACCACACGTTGAGAGTCCGATAACCACGAAACTATAGGGTTATGTCCGTCCTACTGGGCTTGACAACCAACGCGGGAATCGAGCCCAAATGGTGTCCATAAACGCACAACTTGAGCCCTTAACGAAGTGTGTGAGAAATACGAATATCTTTAGAAAATGTATTGAAACTTAAGTGAATGGGCCATTTACTCACACGCAAAATTGAGGATTTCGGACCGTCAGTTCTTGAGCAAACTTCACCCATGGAAAAGGAAAATTTCCCTGCACATATCCGTATAACTGTGGCCCTGATCGAGTAAGTACAACCGTTGATCTGACACGGGTCCTCCATGGTTGATTAGCTTATATGATTGCACAAAATCACATCCTGGCATAGATCCATTGTCAGGGAACTTACCCTATGACGTAGGGGAGTAGTGGGCCTCTCTGTGAGCCCTGTTTATCAAAAATAACTACCTAAAGGGTATAACTCATGTATATAGTGGCCCTGGGGCCATTTGCATCACTTCTAAGCTTATAAATAGCCCTTATATCACCCCACCCCTCTCATATACGAATTTCCCCAAAACCCTAAGGGAGAGAGAGAGAGAGAGAGAGAGAGAGAGAGAAGAAGAGAAAAGAGGAAAAAGAGTGGAAGGCTTTTGGTGATTGATGCTGTGATTCTCTCCCACTACTCCTGGCACTGAATCACCTTCCTATTACACTACACACTCAGTTTCGGCTATGATTTTGGGTAAGAAACCCTAACCCTAATCTTGTAATGGAAATTCGGGCTAATTATTTGTCAAACTAGCTAACCATATACGTTATTTAGGTGCCCGGCATTCCATTTTCGGGAACGTAGAATTCGAACGAGTCCTAATCGAGTATTCCAACAAAAGGTGCGGACTATAAACAATTAGGTTATGGTTTTCAATGCTTTTAATGTCAGCTAATGGTTTATGTCTGACTGATTGCTACCATATTGTCTTACACACATCGATTTCGATATATTTTACATGTATGAAATATGTTGAACAAAATATGCATTCCATGTGTTAATTGAAATGTCTGAATGAACATGTAAAACTGATTTATGCTTACCATGCCTACTAATTTAGGATTCATCGTTGTTATATGCATGTTGACCTCTCTATGTAAGGATCAGCTCAAATACATGTTGTAACTACCCTAGTCTACGTATTTGGTGAAGTTGAGTCTAAGTGTTTAATAAATTGTGTATTTGAGAAATTGTTGATGATTTGTATGTATGACGAGTTCTAAGATAGGATCATTTCTTGCCTTATACATATGTATAGTTTCTTTCATAAAATCATATTCGCCTCTATGGAAATGATTGATAAAATTGTTAGTATTTGGTAACATGATCAAGGTGTTTGATGAAATGCTCAAATGAGGATTTCAATTGGATTGTTTGTTAAATACTGAATTGATTATCACATGTATTTAATTGGTACATCTGAGTAAGATTGGGGCTACAACGTAGTCTAGACAATCGGTAACAGTTCTTATTCGGGTGGCCGAATTAATCTCGCCACATTAGGTGTATTCAACGAATCTGGGTCACACGACGATTGTCGACAGTGATTAGGCCATGAGAAGTGCTTATGCGCTCCATGTCAATTAAGTCAGTGTGTGCTCGTACCAATCGAACTTGCCTAATAAACCGATTGGCCTATTATGTGTTTACTATGTATGGACGCAACTGCTTGAATCTAAGGTACCCTTACCAATGTAAAGGCCCACTTTAACCATGGTACCATGATCCACTAAGACTCATGAGCTGGGCATGGTGGTATGGGACAGCGTGTTCGAGCGGTCGGCCTATGCCGAGGTGATAAGCCACCCCGTAGTGACCAGTGAGCAAACTCAGAATTATGAGTCGGGCATGGTGGTATGGGACAACATGTTCGAGCTGTCGGCCTACGCCGAGGTGATTAGCCACCTCGTAGTGACCACGAGTAAGCGAGCTATCGGCCTACGCTAAGGTGACGAGCCTTTCCGTAGTGACCTCGAGTATAAACTAGGCCTACGCTGAGGTGACAAGTCTCTCCGTAGCGACTTGAACTTGCTTATCCACTGCTTTTCAATCAGGGGTGATGTTGCCCCATAACTTGCCTATCGTATGTAATTAACTAGGATTGAATACCCTAGATGGATCATTGCTTGGGTAAATGATATAAAGGGAGGTACCTTAGCTTCCCGAATCTTCTATATGAATAGGCCTAATTAAATATTGGCTAATACGACCATGCACCACATTGCATGTGCTTTGGCGAGGAAGCGCACATGTCCGGGGTGGTGCATGCGCAATCGTGAGATGATGGACGGTCTGGATGGCTTTCCAAGGGACGGTGTGTAAAAACACATATATCTATGAGTGGGGTCAACGTCCTCTACTGGATGGACAATTTGATATAACCCATACCCCATGAGATGGGGCCACAGAAGTTGCTGACATCAATCACAGCAACAGCTGTGTACCCCCAGCCCATGAACGGTTCAAATATACAATACCTACATCTGGTGGGTCCTACGTGGGGCCCACCATAATATATTATATTATATAAATCATAATATGTTATATTATATATATAATATATATATTATATATATTATATACATTATATCATATATGTCCAGATTCATTCCAGTGTCCAGAGAGTCTGGACGCTGGATAGTTGGGTCCCACGGTCAGCAAGGTGGGTCTACGTGGTGTGGTGTATTGCTTGGACGGTACACGTGCAACACGTATAAATGGTGGGGTCTGCACCAGTGGGCCTGGCCCAACAGAAATTCTGATGTTATGTATTGCTTGGACGGTACACGTGCAACACGTATAAATGGTGGGGTCCGCACCAGTGGGCCACTCCACTGATCAAGCTAATATATGTATTTTTCCTTATTCCAGGGCAGTGGGTCGACCCCCCAACAAATGGACGGTCTAGATCAAGTGGGCTGCAATCCATCATAAAAGAGTGAGAAAAAGAGATGGGGAGAGAGAAGCGTGAAAGGGGAAGGACCCTGCCACTATGGGCCCTCCCTATACATGAATACACCAAGATGCGTCCCACATATGTGGGCCCTCGAATTATCAAGATCACACAAATCAAATCATAAAATACACCCACTTTTAATCTTTTTAGACCTCTTCATCCATCAATGCATCCTAGAGCTCGAGGGATGCATTTTAACGGTGAAGATGAATCATTGGATGATGGAGATGGGAGGTAGGAAGGTGGGCTACACTAGCTCTCTCATGGGAGCCATGGACGTTGGACTCTCATAGAGTTGCTTGAAAATGGAGAGAGAGAATATGAGAGAGATGGAGAGGGGTGATGGGAGAAAAGGATGGGTGAGAGATGGGTGATGGGTGATGGATATGTACTTATGTAAGGGAGATAGTTGACTTTAGGTAAGGTTGTGTAAGAGAGGGATGGGTTGGGTTGCTTGTACTTGATAGATGGATTGATTTGACATTTCGTAGGGATGGGTTGTGGCATTTTCCTCGAACTGAACGCGGGCCCACATTTCCTGACCTGGGTATCGGATAGGTGCGAGAGTTGCGGCGTCGAAACCGCGGCAACGGCGCAGTCGCAATGATACAAGTCTCGGGTCGAGCTGACTCTGATATATGGGACATGACTCAGGATTATGTGTAAACGCCGATAACAGATCGTGGGTTGCCGGAATTCGACCAGGAGGACCGCGGAGGCCTACGGAACAGTACGGGCTACGATATGGGTCTTACAATACTCCCTACCTAATAAAAATTTCGTCCTTGAAATTTATAGAATAGATAAGAAAAGAGGAAACATCATCAAGTACATGTGTCAAGGATCAATCAATCTATAAAAGGATGAAGATAGCGTTCTCTAATATCAACCTCTCCTTTCCAAGACTCATCATCAACACTTTGGTGACTCTACTGAACCTTGGATCACAGATCAGAAACGATCGAAACTGGAATGCTATGTAGCCTCACGATCTCAACGGTCGGGAGCTATATTAGAAAATCTCTAAGTTATTCGAACGTGGGGATCTAACCATTCTAATTTCTCCAACAATCATAGAGTGTAGGGTAGTTATCAGTAGATATGTGATGTTATCTTCAAGTATTCCCAAGTTATGCTCTGATACCATCTTCTGTCATGCCCCAAACCTGAAAATAGGATTCATAGGAATCCTGATCGCCGAATCTGGTGCCGACAGCCTCCGTAGTAGCCCATTCTCGGCTCCCAGCGCCATATACCAAGTTCCGATCCTGGGATCCTACAAGGAGAATTTTCTAACGTACATTTATCTCGTAAGAAGCATAACCACAAGTTTACCCAAATCACAAAGGTAACATCATCATCACATATCCACTAATATAAACTTTGAATACAATGTTGAAAGGGAAATACATATATCGAAAATCAAAACTCCAAAGGTCCGCTACATGCTCCAAGCTCAACGCTGTTGTAATCTAATGTCACATACACCCATCTATCGTGCATAAGCTTATAGAAAACTTAATGGGTGGTAAGAGTGTGTGCACAAGGTAAGTGCCAAGCACACAAATACAATGCCATAATCATATAATGTTAGAAATACTGGCAAGATCATGAATTATCAAAGTAAGTAGAAATACTGACAACATCATGAGTCATACGATATCAGAGTAAGCGAAAATATACTGGTAAGATCATGAGTGTCATCAGCCTTACCAAGGCTATGCGATGCAAGGAATGAATGTTAATGGCCATATCAATGCAGAAACATGGCAACTCAAAATGTTAAATGCTGCAGGTACAATGCAATATGCAATGCGAATGAAATGATCAAGCTGGAGTGAAGTCAGGATGATAGTATGTAGTATCGCAGGCTACGGGGTCCACCACAAGGGACTTCTATCCAAACTAGTCTCATACCTAAATTTGGATAGTCAGACTTAATGTGGTAAACTCCTGATCTTAAGTTAGTCGCGCCCCAACCGAAATCCTGGCCATTGCGAAAGGACATATAACAAATAGTTGTGCACCACCAGCCCGAGTGGATAGTGAATGAATGAATGAATGAGTATGTAACTCCTACTCAATAAGTCTACATATCAGTACGGTTCCTCTCCGGGATCATCACCAAGGTCTATTACACTCTACACTAGCTTGACGCCCCTATTCGAGCGCACAACTGGGTAAGTGGAAGAGACCTCACTATCTTCCTGCCAATATTGGGCCCGGCTCGTTGATAGCGGACACATTCCTCAAGCTGGTCAAACTTAACTTAGACATTACCCCCTTGTTCAAGCGGGTAAGGTCACACCCCCTCCCAACCAACCACGACACAGTGGGATACACGGCCTACTAGTATACGACACTCATGTGCTCATATATATCCACTCGGTCTTGACGTTAGGGCATCTCCTAGCCACGGAGGTTTAGAAATTTTTACCCAAGGACATCTATAGTGCTCATATACTAGAACCAAACATTTTCGATGTCTCATCTGTCCATCCACGATATGCCTGTGGAGGCTACGGCCTTGATGTCGCTAGAGCGTACAGCAATCACAACACACAATGCAAGATGTATGAGTCATATAATCCAGTCATGTATCAATCCTGCGCATACTGTGCGCTGATGTGAGATAACCTCTACCTATCAGGGAGTCTCATACAACCTGCCCAATGACATATGCAATAGTCAACCACATCTTATAACAAACATGCAGATGATGTGCATGGGCATGTATCATGATGCTACGCTGTCACATACTCATAATCAGTATCAATAACCGACATCGACAATTGACCTTGACAATGTGGGCATTTAACCAACATTGCCCTCAAGGAATGACTCATATAGAGCCTAACATATAGTGGACCCATGGCCTCACATAAGGCTAAATATACAACACCATGGGCTTCACTTAAGAGCTTAATACACATCACGATAGACCTTTCACATGGGCCTAACATGCATCACAATGGGCTCCATCGCCTGAACCTCAAATGCATCACAATGGGCCTATCACATAGGCCTCATATACATCACATTGAGCCTTAATCAAGGGTTAAATACACATCACAACGGGCCGCATATTCATCACATCGGGCCTCGATAATTGGCCTCGACAATCGAAATTGGCCTCAACAATCGGAATCGGCCTCGAACTCGGCCTCGACAATCGGAATCGGCCTCGACAATTGGAATCGGCCTACACAATCGGCCTTAATGATCGGAATCAGCCTCGATACTCAGCCTTGACAATTGGAATCAGCCTATACAATCGGCCTCAACAATTAGAATCGGCTTATATAATCGGCCTCAACATTCGAAATCGGCCTCGAGACTCGGCCTTGACAATCGGAATCGACCTCGACATTCGAAATCAGCCTCGATACTCGGCCTCGACAATCGGAATCGACCTCAAACTCGGCCTCGACAATCGAAATCAGCCTATACAATCGGCCTCGACAATCGGAATCGACCTATACAATCAGCCTCTACAATCGGAATCGGCCTATATAATCGGCCTCGACATTTAGAATCGGAATCGACAATCGGAATCAGCCTCGACAATCAGCCTCGACCAACGAAATCGGCTTATATAATTGGAATCGGCCAAACAAAGGGCCTAAGGAAAGGTCACAATGTGGCCATTTAACCATCATCGCTCATGAATGTGGACATTTAACCATCATTGCACCTAAAGAGTGGCCCACATAAAGCAAACGTATCGTGGACCCATGGCCTCACACAAGGGCCTAATTCACATCACATTGGACTGCATCACATGGCCTGAAATACATCATATGGGCCTTAACATACGGGTCATAAAGACATCTCATCAGGCCTTTCCCATGGGCCTCGAATACATCACAATGTGCCACAACCCATGAACTTAGTAAGCCCTACACATGGGCCTTATACACATTAAGTGGGCTACATCAATGGGCCGCAGTAATGGGCCTCATACACATCAAGTGGGCTGCATCAATGGGCTACACTAATGGGCCTCATACACATCAAGTGGGCCGCATTAATAGGCCGCACCAGCCTCATATACAACAAGTGGGCGGCATCAATGGGCCACAGCAATGGGCCTCATATACAACAAGTTGGGCCTCATCACACAAGCTTCAAATACATGATAGGTGGGCCCATATACATACAACAGGTGGGCCTTACATAACAACAAAGGGCCCCCACTAATGGGTAGCATGGGTACAACATACACCATGGCGGGTCCCACTGTCCAAACGGCTGGACAATGTGAATTTGAAACACATACATCATGGAGTCCCATCAAGGATGTGCAACACATGCATCAAGGTTGGCCTCACATCCTAGCCATGGACGGATGGCCTGGATATAAATCACATACATCACAAGTGGCCCACGTCCTCAAACGGACAATCGGTTAGATATAACACAACCTCAGGATCAGACCCACATCATCAAGGTGGGTCCCATCTAGGGACGGCCTAGATGATAGAACGCATGCATCAGGGGCCACCGTCGTTAGTAGATGGACGGTGCAGATGAAACATACATCAGGGTCGATCCACAGCATCGTCCAGCACCTTGGACGGTGCAGACAAAACATTTCATCATGGTAGGCCCCAACCGTCCCAACTGGATGATGGGGATACAATACATGCAACAAGGTGGGTCCACGTGGTGGCCCACTAAGGTTCTGAATAAAACTGCTATTTGTGTTATCCTTCATCCAGGCAATTGGACGTCCAATGGACGGATGGCATGGATGAAATGCGTATGGCAGGTGGGTCCATGCTGTCAAATCTGATGGACAACATGGATGTAACGTACATCACGGTGGTGCCCCACGTCCACTGTCCAGATGATGGACGGTCTGGATGGCTTTCCAAGGGACGGTGTGTAAAAACACATACATCTGTGGGTGGGGTCCACGTCCTCTATTGGACGGACGGTTTAATATTACCCATACCCCATGAGATGGGGCCATAAAGTTGCTGACGTCAATCACAGCAACGGCTGTGTACCCCCAGCACATGAACGATTTAGATATATAATACCCACATCTGGTGGGTCCCACGCGGGGCCCACCATAATATATTATATTATATAAATCATAATATATTATATCATATATATCATAATATATTATATTATATATATTATATACATTATGTCATATATGTCCAGATTCACTCCAGTGTCCAAAGAGTCTGGACGCTGGATAGTTGGGTCCCACGGTCAGCAAGGTGGGTCCACGTGGTGTGGCCCACCAGAAATTCTGATGTTATGTATTGCTTGGACAGTACACGTGCAACACGTATAAATGGTGGGGTCCACACCAGTGGGCCACTCCACTGATCAAGCTAATATATGTATTTTTCCTTATTCCAGGGCAGTGGATCGGCCCCCCAACAAATGGACGGTCTAGATCAAGTGGGCCGCAATCCATCACAAAAGAGTGAGAAAAAGAGATGGGGGAGAGAGAAGGGTGAAAGGGGAGTGACCCTGCCACTATGGGCCCTCCCTATACATGAATACACCAAGATGGGTCCCACATATGTGGGCCCTCAAATTATTAAGATCACACAAATCAAATCATAAAATACACCCACCTTTGATCTTCTTGGACCTCTTCTTCCATCAACACATCTTAGAACTCCGAGGGATGCATTTCAACGGTGGAGATGATCATTGGATGGTGGAGATGGGAGGTAGGAAGGTAGGCCACACTAGCTCTCTCATGGGAGCCATGGACGTTGGACTCTCATAGAGTTGTTTGAAAATGGAGAGAGAGAATGAGAGAGAGAGGGGAGATGGGAGAGAAGGATGGGTGAGTGATGGATAAGAGATGGGTAATGAGTGATGGATGTATACTTGTGTAAGGGAGAGAGTTGACTTTAGGTAAGGTTGTGTAAGAGAGGGATGGGTTGGGTTACTTGTACTTGATTGATGGATTGATGTGACGTTTCGTAGAGATTCTCTCAGTATTTGCAATGCACGGCGTTTTCCTTGAACTGAACGCTGGCCCACATCTCCTGACCTGGGTGTCGGATTGGTGTGGAGTCACGGCATTGGAACCGTGGAGACAGCGCGGTCGAAATGATACAAGTCTTGGGTCGATCTGACTCTGATATAAAAGGGAGTGAGGAAGCCCACTTATTGTAAACCCACTTGACTCGCCCCGTAAGACATATCTTATCCTTGTATCCAATTGATTGGACTTTAGTGTCACATATATATTGTGCACACCATCCATTTACATCTTTGGGACAAGTGTGAAGCCTATCCTTAATGCTAGTACACCATCACCTCCTACCAAGGGCCGCCTTATATTCGTATCAAACCCTCATAGGAAAGCCCAATTGTCATGATAAAGGGAGTGAGGAATCCCACTTATTGTATACCCACTTGACTCGCCCCATGAGACATATCTTATCCTTGTATCCAGTTGATAGGACCTTAGTGTCATGTATATATTATCCACACTGTCCATTTACTTCTTTGGGACAAGTGTGAGGCCTATCCTTGATGCTAGTACACCATCACCTCTTGCCATATATGGAAGAATATGTGGTACCAGATTTAGTATATCCACTATGTAGAACCTATTCTGATGTATGGGTTAGACCCGCCGTCCTTCCAGTGGACCCTGTCTTGGAATATATGATATATTAGTGCTTTGGGAGGCTAATCTAATATAAGACATACCACATGGACTCCTATAGTTGTAGAAGGGGCATGTCGTTTAGCTCCTACTCTTTGTATGTGATATGCCGGTGATGGTCGATTGTGGATTCTTGTTGTCTGTCCTATCAGATAATCATGCCTATATACTTTATTACATCATGATACATGCCTATACGCATCATATGTATACTTATTATGAGGAGTGATTAATCATAGTATATGCCATTGGGTTGGTTTATTATGGGACTCCTTGTGAAATGGAGTTGCCCCACAGGTTTGATGCATGACTGGATGGTATGACTCATACATCTCGCATTTCGTGATATGACCACCATACGCCCTAGCAACATAAGAGTCGTAGCCTCCACAGGCATATCTTGATGGTCAAATGGGACACCGAAAATCTTTTTCTACATTGGGTGCTATAAATGTCCCTGGGTGAAATTCTCTAAACTCTCTTGGTACCAGAGGACGCTCCAACGTCTAGACCGAGTGAAAATACATGAGCATATGAGGGTCGTATACTAGTAGGCCGCGTCTCCCACTATGTTGTAGTCGGTTAGAAGGGGGTGTGGCCTTATCCACCCAAGGGAGTAAGCAATATTAGGCTGAGTCTGACCAGCTCATAAATGAGTCTGCTATCAATGAGTCGGGCCAATATTAGTAGGCGGATAGTGAGGTCTCTTCCACTTACCCAGTTGTGTGCTTGATGGGGCGGCAGGTGGCATAGAGTGTACTAGACCCCAGTGATGATCCCAGAGATGTACGGTACTGATATATGGGCTTATTGAGCAGGAGTTACATACTCAATATTTTACTTATTCATTCATTCATTCACTATCCAATCAGGCTGGTGGTGTGCAACTAATTTGTTGTGTGTACCTTCGCAATGGCCAGGATTTCGGTTGAGACGTGCGACTAACCTGAGATCAAGAGTTTACCACATTGTGTGTAGCTATCCAGATCAGGTATGAGCTAGTTTGGATAGAAGTCCCTTGTGATGGACCCCACAACTTGCGATACTACGTACTATCATCCCGACTTTGCTCTCTAGCTTGGTCATTTCATTCGTACTGTATATTGCTTTGCTTCCTCAACACATAGCATTTGGTTTACTATGCTTCTGTATTGCATATCCTGAATAAGGTTGATGGTATTATGGACTCGCCAGGATCTACATATTGCATTACATCCGCGGCATATGACATTTGGGTTGTTATGTTTCTACATATATATAGCCTAGATGAGGCTGATGGTAATCGTGGTTCATCAGGAATTGTATATTACATTGCATCCTAGGCATCTGATATTTAACTATATATGACTCCGCATTTGCATAGTCGATATGCATTACATACTCTAATATTGTATGGCTTATGGATTTGCCAGTATTTCTGATTACTCTGATATTTGTGTACTTGGCACTTATCTTGTGAACACACTTACACCACCCTCTAAGCTTTCTATAAGCTTATGCACGACCGTTGCGTGCAGGCGACGGTAGGTCACAGCAGCATTGAGGCAAGAGTTTATGGCATATCACTTTGGAGATTTTATTATTTATATATTTCCCTTTCAACATTGTACTCGAATGTTTATATTAGTGGATATGTGGTACTGATGTTATCATTCGTGACTTAGTTATGCTTGTGGTTATACTCATTTACGAAAATAAAAAATAAAAAATTCACACTAAAAATTCTCCTTGTAGGATCCTAGGATCAGAACCTGGTGTATGGGTACTGGAAGCTGAGAATGGGGTACTACGGATGCTGTCGACACCAGATTCGGTGATCGGGAATTTTGTGAGCCCATTTTTCGAGTTTGGGATGTGACATCAGTTGTTATCTTCAACTCTTATTGTTGATCAGTGGGGGATGAATGCTACCTTTCTAATTACGCCATAATACGGTTGACATTGCTGGTCAGGGCTCCTACCTAATTCTCGAGGGAGATGAGCCGGCTACCCCAATTCCAGGATCTTTACGCCATTACTTGCAATGGTAACTGGGACCGGGTGCCAATTGTGAGGCCTGAGCGTCCTCAGAATGCTCCCCATGAGTAGACTCAGTCGTAGCCAATGTTTTTCCCTTCTTCTTGGCCATTGAAGGAGAGAATGAGAAAATAACGATTTGTGTTAGAGTTGATGGGAACTTTTAGCTTTACTGTCGTTCTCATATATGACGCCAATCTATTATCATTGGAATCTGGATGGAGAGGTGTAGTCAGCTATGGAATCGATCTTGTCGAATACACCTACATAGACTATATGTAGAGGACAACGGGGGTGCCGATCATGGCTTTAAACCCTCTGATGCCTAAGTCAGGCAGGCAGATTTGATGTTGAAAGAAGACTTGAGCTACATTTTTGTTACTTACCTTCCTTCAACTGCAGCAGGGGTACTTATAGGGTCCATTGAGTAATGTTAAGGTTATATATCTCATGGGATTCTTAAGATATGCAAGGAAATCTTATATGGATATGGATCTCCCACTGGATTTATTATCGAACCCACCTCAGTCAGCGTGATCTCTAGATATTTCTGAATATTGCACGGTCTTATCTAATTAATTTAGGATGAGATATTCTCTAAGATCCCTATCCCGCCTTGGTGGTCGACCTGCTCATCTCAGGAGAATGGCTCTTGTAGCCGAGCTCTGCCTTAGACGAGCTTAGCTCGGGTTTGGTTCAGTCCTAAGACGGATCTCTCCATCGAGGGAATTACCAGTAGTCTCTGAACTTCATTCCTTGTCATTTCATTTTGGGAAATTCACCCTAGCATCCTCCTATGGTTGGTTATGCTCTCTTAGCAATAAACTAGCTTAGTTTTCTCCACAACAAACATATTAATTGTAGTATATGTGATTGGACCCTCTAATGGCTTGGAAGCCTTGGAGTTAATTGCCTTAGTTTAATTTGAATATTAATTTAAGTTAGGAAACTGTATTTTAAAAGGCATAATTTTTATTTAGTCCTAATCACCTCACCCCTGGAGGACATAGCCTTCATTCCTTAGCTCCACTAAGTTTCCGCGCGTAGCGGGTACCCTCACCACGTGTAATTTCACATGTCAATCCTCTTGTGATTATTCATTTTAATGTGCATTTAATACTCCATTACGAAGATATAGATGAACTCTCACATTTTCTAGAAATTAGACACTAAGTTTATTGGTATATATATCCTTATCTAAATCCTCTAGGAAGACCCATTTAGGTGAATTTCTATTAGGAGCCTACTCACACCTTTCCTTGGAGGAGATTCCACCACCTCCTTTACCTTGGTCACCTCATTGGCACATCTAATACAAGGTGAACGTTTGCAGAAATTAAAGTATCGGCATCAACAATCGGGGGAGTAATTGAGAAGCTAATTCATGCACGGGAGAGCATTGAAGAAGCATATCAAGATAAAGAATCAAAATGGTCTCAATCCGACAAGTATGTTGTTATTTATAAGAGTCCACATACACTCCTTTCTTATATAGGATTGAGTGTAAGAGTTTGTGACCCAAAGTTGATAGGTTCTTTCTATGACCTAGGCTCTTGTCTAGGACCGAATTCACCGGATATAGGTGTGACATGTTAGTTTTCATGGGGAGCATCTGATGAGAGTATATATAGGACCTTCTATTAGGACCTCTAGTTGTTGTTAGTTAGCCGATAGAAAACCAACTAAATCTCTTGTGGGAGCCACCAACACGGATGAGTACAATGGTAAGTCCTGGTGTAGGCCTCCAACAAGAGTGTATGCTTGTATATATTAGAGGTAAACCTAATTTAAAACCTCTAATAGTGAATACCGATACACTCGAGAAGAGTGTGTCCGCCGAGAGTAGAGTAAGAAAACCAAACTACTATATATGTTTGTATTTGAGAGTGAAGTTGAGAAACTAGTATGCATGATTAGATGAATGGTAGGCGTTTAATAGTTAGCACATCCCACACAAAATATCACTATCTTTTATAAAATAGTTGTTTATAATGTTGCATCTATTGTAGCCTATATGATTTGACTCATTTGTCTTAGAAGCCTTTGTGTTAATTGCCTTACTTGTTAAATTGGTATATTGTTTAAGTAGGCATTCTTGATTTTATTTATATAATTTTAACCCCCCCCCCCCCCCAAATCTTGAGTTAGCCATAATTCTATATTTCCGACAAGCTTCAACATGCGCCGTGGTAAACTATTCCACACAATTTCAGATTTGGTCTCAAGGCAAGTGACTCTGTCACTCCTTGACTCAAAACTATAAGTCATCTTTTCTTTACTTAATTTATTTTTATTAATTTATTTTCTGTTTTTCAAATTTTAACTGCTATTTCCAACACATTTTCCAACATAATGCACCCAAGGGAGAGTGCCACATGATCCCCAACTATAGACACTCGGACCACCATCTAGCCATTGGAAAGACAAAATCTGGATCGCTCTCCACTCCTCGAATAGACCCTGGTCCTGCACAAAGGGTGAGCAAAGGAGACCCTGGCTAAACCGGGGGACCCTCTGTTGCCTAAGTCAGGTCAAGGGAATCGGGGTCTAAGTTGAAAGGTAGAGGGAGAGTGCAAGATGTTGCATACCTGTAACTATGGAGTCCTCGTATATTTATACCTGACTATTAAATGATCTGGGTCCGTTAATCATAGCATGAGTTACCCGAAGTAATCGGCCACGTCTTCTTATAGTAGTTTTCAAGTTTAGCTTGGCGCATAATGTACTCGTATCTTTCCCCGACCTCGGCCCGGGACATCCTCCTTTAGAAGGAGATAGGGATGAGGACGAGGGCGAGAGCTCGGCTTCCTTTGGATGAAGATGAGGATGAGGACGAGAACGAGAGCTCGGCTCGGCTGTCCTCTCCCAGAATATAGCTCGCCGATCCGACTACAAGCTTCGGAGTAGAATCCCCCTTTGTAACTTGCTGAAGATTTTCAATTGTGCATCATGATGGCTACTTGCTCGCCCAACTGAGTTAGTATGGTCTCGGCCCTTAGAATTATATAGAGGGTTCGGATCTTCTCATAACAAAACTCATCAAGAGGACTGACTTAATTGGTCTCTTCGTTTTCTAATATTACATTTGATTATGAGTTCTTCTGGATATAGGATTACAAGTAGAATCTGAAATCCGAAACTTGTGAACATGTGGCGCATGGGCCAAAGGAACACGCAGTCTCACGCATAAATGGAGATAGTTATATAACAAGCATAAACCTTTTTGTCAAAATCACCCATTGAATCACTCCACGCATCCACGCCGCGTAGATACAACAATCTGCTTTGCAAGCTACGTTCCTGTACAATCCTCTCTCTCTCTCTCTCTCTCTCTAAACAATTTCATAGAATTCACAAAAAAGAAAGAAAAAAAAAATAGAAAACCTTACTAACAGGCCTCAACGACAATAGAAGTCGTCTTCATCCAGGTCAGAGACACCTAACATAGCCAAAGCTAAATGGCCATTCACATCAGACTTCGTCTGCTGATTATAAAAACCAATGCAACTGTTCTTACCGAAACTCGACTTGTCTATTATTTGATGCTCATCTCCTCGCAGTAATGCGACGACCTGATTGATGCTTGGCCTTTGAGACTCTTCACTGTTCACACATGCAGCTGCGGCTCGAACCATGCGACTAAACTGGCTCGAGCTGTAAGAACTATGCCTGATCTGTGGATCGAGCAGCTCTCCTGTGTCTCCTTCTTGTTGTAAGAGTGGCTTTGCCTACGTTAGTAGACATTTGTTACTTGTTTAGTACAAAGGTGAAACTTTGCTCAAGTTAAGAAACCAGTTCAAAAACCAGAAAACTCGCCTTGACTCGATGTCGAGGTTGTGTTTGAGTTTGGTTGACCTGACGAGTGACTGATGGATCGTGTTGAGTGGCATCTAGTCGACCAAGTTTACGAGACAACTTGATTGAGCCATGCTCAGCAGCGAGCTCATCGAGTTGAGTAACTCGGCCAAGTTTTGGGTCGAGTCATCGTGTTTTAGAACTATGGTTAATAAGTGCAAGTAAAATTTGAATGCTATTTAATTTCCTCCGTGATAGCCTCATGGTGGGCTCATATGCATGAGCCTTGCATGCTCATGGTATACATGATAACATTAACTTGGGCTCATTAGTACGGCAGGGTCAAAAACTGCATATGTAGATGATGAACGATGCTAGCGTGGCGGAGCACAGTTACAGGGGGTGTGCCTATTACTAACCCAGCACGTCATAGGTGAGAAAGTGGATGAGATCCACACCATCCATCAGGTGCGCTGCCTGATTTTATCCGTGGATACAAAAAAATTGAACCGGTCCAAACCTAAGGTAGGTCGCACCATAAGGGAGAGTTGGGATGGGACGCCTAAGATTAGCTGTGTATGGAGCCCACTGTAGTTAATATATGCCATTTAATCCGTTCACATAGCTCTTCTCGCCAAGAAGGTATTTCCCAGAAATCACGCCGTTTTATGAAAGTGGACCATACCATGTGAATATAAAGGTTTTAAGCTGATTTTACACTGGTTCCTATGGTAAGCCTCCCCTAAGCTTTTGATCAGTACAATGTTTGGCATCAATTGGCTAACATGGGGTCGCATGATGGACTGGGACTCATCCACGTGAAGTCACATGAATATGCCTAGTCGCACATGTAAGCGGATTGCGTCCTGCACCCCACATCAGGGGATCTGTTGGGCCCACCTTGATGTATGGGTTTTATCAACACCGTTCATTCATTTTTTCCAATCATTTTAGGATATGAGATGCCGTGAAATTTGACTAAAAAAATCCTGAATAGATCACTAACGATTTTATGAACCGTGTTATTTCAGGGATCTAGATCATTCATAGTAAGGCCACCATTTCAATGGTCTAGATTGGCAATCATCTATGTCATGTGTACATTACTATCCATTGATGGTATAAGTCCGCTGGTTGTTATACACAAGACTTGCATGTTAGGGAAGGTAAATGAAGTCGGACATTAGTTACTCTCCAGCTCTCATCGCTGAAATAAGGGGTCCACTCACGTACTCCTTGCGAGCTCAGTAAAGAAGAGAAATGCAGTGTGATTGATCCATTGAAATTCACGCGCGGAAATAAGTTAGAAGAGTGCGCCAATGGACAACACGTGATCACAATAAATGGAGCAGCTCATAAATATAGACCAACGGGCATATTCTATGAACACTTGTGGTCCACCTAATGATTGGATTGGACAGATTTTTTGAGACATGGAATCTACGGTGGGGATCCCCTGATGAATCGATCTAATCTCACATACGTTTGACCAATTTCCATGTGGGGTGAGTGCACTTAACATTTCTAATTGAAGAAAAGTGGAATTAGGATTGTGAAGTTGACAGATTCAGGCCGGGCTTTCAAGCCCGAGTCTAGCCCGTTACATGACTCTTGTCTGGACACGAGCCTGCCATAGGACCCTCTAGTCAGTATAGTTTTTTGTCCATCCATGGATGGTCCCTCTATCGTAGGGCACTCATGAACGGTCTACATCTGATCTTCTTAGTGTTCTACAGTTTTCGGATACAGCCAATCACAAACTTGAGGAGTTCTATCTGAATATAATGTCCCGAGCCTACACAGTAGAGTATGATCCGGTACCAATTCTTCGTATCTTGCTATCATCAAGATGGTGGCCCACCTACGATCATAATGGACCATTGGATCTGAGAGTGTGACCAACCGTGGATTGCTCATGGCCCCAATATAATTCTGATTGGATGATCACAGCCAATCAAATAGGGTCTAAAAAATGAATGGTAAGGATATTTCTAGAGTGACTCTGAATTTCAAATGGCCTTAAGATCGTGTGCAACCTATGATGAATTCCTCGTGTACAACAGTTTTTGTTGATCATAAGTGAGCCTACTTGGGCTGCATGTACATTTGAATTAATCAAGGATGCGGATTGCCTGCTGCAGCAAGTAGCTACTTGACCGTGATCTGTGGGCCCACAATGATGTATTTGTTTTACCTGTGCCGTCTATCCATTTTTATTTTTATTTATTTTTTTTTTTTTCAGATTAGTAGATCCAAATTTCATGTGAACCACACCACAGGAAACAGTGGTGATTGAACTCCCACCGTTAAAAACTACTTAGGGGCCACAAAAGTTTTGAATGAAGCTGATATTTGTATTTTCCCTTCATTCAGGTCTGTGTGACCTAAGGATGGCAAATAAACATTACAATGGGCCCTTAAAAAAAATTTAATAGTAGGCATTTGATTACAATTGTTTTCTTGTGGTGTGGTCCACTTGAGAGTTAGATATGTCTCATTTTGGGAAATAAATGGAGGGCGTGGATAAAACATATACATCATGGTGGGCGCACAACACAGTCCAGTTGCCACCTCCTTACTGGCAGGGTCAGTAGGAACATTTACTGGATCAATAGCTCACAGATAATAACTAAAGTAGAGGTGGCCATGGGCCCATGGCCCAACCAAGCTATGTATGGCCAGGACGTGGGCCACTAAACCTTGTCAGAGGCCAAGACCAAGCTTGAAATCTAGGCTTTGTGTAGGGGCTAGTAGGTGGCTGTTGTACAAAAGGAATTTACGGTACATATGTAGTTTAAATGCATTCTTGGATTGCAGACAACCCTAAAAAATTCTTAAATGTGACTATTTTCAACCCCAAATCATTTCACTCTTCTAATTATAGGGCCCCGCCTGGCCCAACCTGTAGGGTAAGAACAAGGTTAGACCTTTTAGACTGATTTGGGTCACTGCAAGCAAGAAGTAGGCCACAGCACAGGGCGGATAGGGCAAGGCTATTGCCAGCCCTCAATTAAAGATATTATAAAAGATAAGTGAGGGAAACTTACCCACAAGACCAAATTCTCATCAGCATGAGATCTCCTTGTCTCGATCGGCTTCCGACCTGTTATTAACTCTAACAAAACCACCCCAAATGCATACACATCCGTTTTATCCGATACTTTTCCGTGCTGAAAGTATTCAGGTGCCAAATAGCTGTACATACAAACAAAAAATTCAAATTTAAAGATTGGACGTACAAATATAAATTTCAAATTTAAATATTGATGAAAAAAAACAACAGAAAAAGAAAAAGGACAAACCACCAAAATAGTACGTTTTTGGCATGGAAAAAACCACGTCTTACCTAGGTCCCACTCTTTTAATAGGAGAAGCTGTCAGGTCCAACCATTTGGACCACAGGTTATGAATAACTTCTAATTTACTAAGCACATGGGACATCCAACCCGTTCAATAGATTGGCCTCATAATGAAGAACCCTATACACCAAAATCAGCTGTATCTACTAATCAAGCAGACCACAAATGTATTTTTCTATTTAACAATGGCTATACACTGTTTTCTATGGAATGGATCCTTGATGAGTGGATAGGGCTGATTTTGCAGCAGCTGATCTTCATGGTGGGACCAACCTATTAAGAGGATTGGATTTTCCAAGAACTTAACAGGTCCAAAGGCATCCACTGGGGACTATAAACTCTGCTGGAGTTGAAACCTCTAAGAGATGAGCAGGACCAAATACTTTGCTGTTCTTATCGTCAAAATAAATAAATAAATAGATAAATAAATAATTTGGTGTTCGATACTACCAAACTCTTATATAGAAAGGGGAGTTTCTTGACACTCTCTCTGCATGACACTTGATACACAGGAGTTTGGAAATTGTACATGTGTCATATATTATCTCTAATTAAACTGACTAAATTGTAGAAGGCATATGTTCGCCATGTATTATCCCAAAATCAGATGGGTTAAACGATCCTAACCTCTGATATGGACACTTGTATGCTGAAATAGGCCATTGGATATTTTCTCATTTCACCGTCTAGTAAGTATCCGCCAACACCAACATATACCAAACATTCAAATAAGTGCTATTTTTGGTTCATGATACATTAAATTCGACCCACATTTTGGAATATTTAATTCCAAGTACTTATATGATCGATTGGAGTTTCTAAGTGCATGCATGTCATGCATGTCATCCATCAAGCTTGCCAGAGTATCAAAGTTTTTCCAAATAAGGAAATTGCGATGGATGAAGTAATTTACCCAAATGTTCCTTTCACGGTCTTGCAAAGGAAAGGTGATGAAGGTGCAGGAGTCCATGTAGCTAGTCCAAAATCACAAAGCTGTAAAATAACTTTTCAGGTTAGAATTTATTTATTTATTTTATAATAAAAAATACCCTAGAGAAAGAATTGCTACTTCCAGCCACAAATTTGCATACGCAAGTGCAGTTACCTGTATATGTCTGTATATGTGGAAATGGCACCCTGTTAAAGATCGGACCTGTTCATCTGATGGCCCCATGGTGGATGTGTGCTAGCACAAAAAGCAGGCTAACTCACTAACCAGGTGGTGACACATCTATGTACATTAAATGTGGAGCATGGTCTATCATTTTTGTAGCTGTCCATTTATTCATCTATGTAGGGCACACTTATGCCAAGGGCTTTATTCAACGTGTTGCCTTACTAACGAATTGCGCACATCAGACACCAGGGCGATGCTTTGGCATATTTAGGGTATTTTTGTAGGTGCTTGCCATTAGACTAGGTACGGTGGTTTTTCCCTCCGTGTGGTTTTTTTCTGTAAAAAATTCTTGTCTTCTCCCCTCTAAGGGGCGTTTGGCGCAGGGTATTAGGTGGAAAAGAATTGCATTTAGCTCGTGTAAGTTCCATTAGCAATTGGAGAGGATGAGAAAGGTTGGGATTAGGTGGGATGGAATTGCATTTGGTCCTATATGAGATTTCAATAGATTTTGAAATCCACTACACATGTGGGCCCCACATTAATGCATGCATTTATCCATGCCGTCCATCTATATATATCGTTTACACATGACATTCTGGTTATATGTGTACAAGTGAACAACATCCGTTGTGAATTTTATTCCAAAGATGGGATTAGATGGCTAAAATACCAAGGTATTTCCTACCTGAAATCCTTATGTAATAACAATATTAATCCCATCTAATACAATTCAATACCATTTTATTCCAAGTACGAAGCAAGCCCTACATGTTTAATGATTTGCTTTCTTGCTTGTGGGGGTTGAAAGTGATTAGCATCCTCTAAATCTTTTATATTATTAATTTAATTGATTTACAAAAAAAAAAAATGCATTTTTTCATCATTTGCAATCAATTAGCAAGAAGTTTCATGTAAAATGTAAAACCAAAAGATAAAAGAAAAATAAAAAGAAGAAGAAGAACTCACTTTGGGCGTTTTCTTGGACGAGAGAAGGATGTTTGATGGCTTAATGTCGCGGTGAATAACACATTTCTCCGTCCCATTGTGGAGATACATGATCGCCTCAGCAATTCCAATCGCGACCTTATATCTAGTGAACCATGGAAGTGGAGAACTTTTCCCTCTTTTATTATCTGTAAAAAGAATCTAAAATTCAGTAAATTCATAGGGTCTGTTTGGATGCACTAACGAATTAAATTGCAGTTTTAAGTCCAATAAAGTGGAAATGACTAAATTACAATTTTCTTCAGTAGCAATGCTAATGATGAGTAGACTCCAAATTGCAGTTAATTGATAACCTTCCTCGTTACCAATGCTGGAAACTATTTTTTCAATATGATAAGTTCCTATTTCACTGAAGTGACTTTTCACGATTTGATTCATTTGTGCATCCAAACACAGCCACGAGTACTAAAAAATCACATAATCTAGTCTGAACCAACTGAGTTTTTGAAAACTACCGTGCAAATGACGCTCTAGACTCCCTCCGGAGACGAACTTGTAGACCAAGAAAAGACCATCCTGATCGATGCAGAAACCAACTAGAGGAACCACATTTCGATTGTCGAGAGAACTCGCAATCATCAATTCCCGACAGAAGTCCTTGGCCGATTCTTTCTCTTCGTTATTCAACCGCTTAATTGCAACTGCTCTGCCATACCGTAGTCGCCCTCTAAAGACACAGCTATGTGCGCCTCTTCCCAATACCTTACCTACACACCATTCAGAATTCTTACTCTAATTAGATAAAGATAAACAAAATCGGCCTGAATTGATAAGTATCCCAAATCGACCTTTGGTTTGATATATCAATGGGGTAGGGAGCGTTTGGAAACGCTAAGGAAACAGTTTTCCACAAATCCACCTGAAAATAACGATTTCCGTCGCGCCAAGTTCTAGATTTGAAAGTGAATGGAATGTCAAACAGCTGGATCTTTACTCTTGCTCGGGTGGTAGACTCTCGGGAGTTTCAACAGGTTCGAGTATCCATAGGTGGTCAAATCCCACTACGGCGTGAGTGTGTGGGGTGTGTGTGCGTGTGTTAACAAAAAAAAAAAAAAAAAAAATGTCAAACAGCTATGACAATGTCTCAAATTTTAATTCAGTGTAACTAACCTCTGCAGAAGTCTTTCGTGGCTGAGCGGATTTCTGCGAAAGTGAATCTAACCAAAGAGCAAGCAACAGAAGAAATATTCCTTTCCAAGGACTCAATCCTACGCATTTGCAATTCCCGACACCGAGTTTCCACTGCTCCCTCATTCGACCCTTTCTCCAAATTCACCATGATTACCGTAGTCGTAGTAGAATTCAAGCTCAACGATTCAAGCTCGGCTTGTGAACCGAAGCTGAAACGGAACGACGAGTGCGTCGACTGCGGATCAACAGACTCCATTTGCACTCCACCTGATTCACCAAGCAACCAAGTTTTGTTATTCTCGAAAGCATCCTTGATCCCCCGTTGCTGCCGCCTCCGAATCAAATTCAAGCCCCATTTCATCTTTTCACAGTTTGATCGCTCCCCAGACCGCTGATCGTCAGCCAGAGAAGAGCCTACTTGGTTCTTCCCGTCGTCGCATTCACCAGAGATAATGCAGCTACTTTGAGAGCAACCCATTTGAGGGAGATGCCCAGAGAACAGGACCAAGAAACAAAAATGCAGAAGGATGGGAAGAAGATACAAATTTGAAAGAAAGATAAAGGGAAAGCTGCAAAAGTAGGTGCTTTGCTTGAAGGATTGGGGATTTTGATAAAGATTTAGGGATGTGGGCTTTTAAATGTATTGAATTTTTCATTAATTGGGGTTATTGTCCCAATGGGAATCAGGAGAAATTATTTAAGGATAAAAGGAGGGTGGATGGAAAGAGGGTGAAGATTCTCGCTGTTGGGCCTTAGAGGACAAACAGAACTCATGTGGGAAGGAGAAGATATATGAAATGGGCTTTTGGAAGTCTATAGTTGTTCGTGTTAGCGTTAGAAATGAAGCTAGTGGGCCCAACAGATGGGGAGAATTTAGCTTCCAGGACCCTTTTCGGAATGGGCCTAAATGTGAAGAGTGGCCCTGAATGAGAAGGACGTGACTATGGTGTTCGTTCACCAACATTTTCCAAGTAGTGGTGACTCATCCGTGGTACTCCTATGCGTGTTGGTGCATCAATCGGGACCTTCCAAATATTGTCGCGCGTTTAGGGACAATATTTGGAATGTGAGGGACAAATCAGCGGTGCCCAGGGTGGCATAACTATCAAAATCAACATCGTGGCCGTCATCATCATATAAGTCTTATCCTAATTAATTGGGTCTCCTACTCCAATCGCATTCCTCATTACACTCTATAATGGACCGTATCTCCGTTAAACCACAGCCGCTTTATCAGACGGGCGACAGCGAACACTGAACGGGGACTGTTGTCATTTTTCATGAGGTTTTCTTTTGAATGAGAGGTCCGTGATGACTGAACCAACCTGCGTTCTTCTTAATGTAAGGGGACTTGAGCCTCACCCAACGTTAAGAAGACTCGACCCAAGGTACTCAACCAGAATTCCTCTTTTTTACATAGGGCGTGGATTCCTAACACATGAATCAAAAGAAATTCAAGGAGAAATCGACAAAATTCAGCATAATTCCATAATTCCACTGGTTGATAGGTATGGTCAACCGATTGAAATTCTGCAAGAAATTCCATATGGGTAGCTGAACAATTTATAGATTGAAATTCACATAAATTTTGGTTTTAGTGTCCGAAAATTTTTTAGCCTGTTCCATTGATCGACTCGACTAGTTGATGACAGGCCGAAAGACGGCGGAAATTAGTGTGTTTTCAGAATTTATTTCCTTATTTGATTAGGACTATTTTTATTTACGTTTTAGAATTTGTTTAGGGTTATTTAAGTATGATAAGCTCGTTTATTTTTTAATCCATCAATTAAAATTCACATATTTATATTATTTCTCTCATGGATTCAAGAAAATTATCTTGTGGATTTAAGGTATTTATCGATCGAGGAAGACGGTGATCGACCTCATCACGTCCTTCCCTACGTCAGTTTGGTATCAAGCTATCAATTAAAATTTCTTAGAAGCTTTTATTATCTCTCGTGGATTCAAGAAATTTCTTTTGTGAATTCAAGAGTTCCTTGTGGATTCAAGGTGTTTATAGTTTAAGGAAGACGGCAATCGACCTCATGACGTCATTCCCTGTGTCAATTAATTCCATTGAGCATTATTCATGAGATTATTGCCCAACCCATCGTTAGAAGCCATCAGCACGAGAAAAAACATCGTTCTAATATAGGATGTGGATCAAGAACGTTCCTAACATACATGAACTGGAAGAAGCCCAAGGAGAAATCAACAAAATTCAGCATAGTTTGATCGGTCGACTGCTTTAGTTGACAGGTCAAAATTTCGTTAGAAATTCTAGAATTGTTTTTGTACAATTTATGCCTTTTTTGACAGGTTAACAGATCTGATCGACAGGTGAAGCCATGTTCGACAAGTTGACCAATTAGGTCGATAGGTCAAAATTTATAGAATTTTAGTTAAGTCTCTAAATGTTTTTGCGCTCATTCGACCGATCAAGGATAGGTCAATGGAAGCAAACATTCGTGTGGTTTTTAGAATTTGTTTTTCTTTCAATTAGAACTCTTTTGATTATGTTTCAGGGTTTGTTTAGGGTTATTTAAGCATGTTAAACTAGTTTTTTAATAATTAATCAATTAAAAATTTCTTAGAAACTTTGTTATCTCTTGTGGATTCGAGAATTTTCTCTTTGTGGATTCCAGGTGTTTATCGATCAAAGAAGACAGTGATCAATCTCATCACGTCCTTCACTCATCAGTTTAGTATCAGGTTTTTTTCTCTAATCGATAGCTTCTAATGACGAGTTGGGCAACAATCCCATGGATGGTGCTCCAAGGACTTATCCTTTAATAGCGGCGGCTTTCGAGGAGGCGTAATGGGAGATCGATAAATCATGTAAGGACTGCATGTTTCTCTCGATCGTATGATGGAGGCTTTAAAGGAAATTCTATGTTTATGGTAATGATCCACCTCCGGTAGGTGCTGGAATTCGTAATCATGTTGTTCTTGGGGAGATATCGGTGGTGAATCACATAAATGCACCTGAGAATGTAGGATACAATGGCGAAGAGATCAATAACATGATCCTTTAACATCCTGGATGAGGTGGAGATCGGGTAGATCGGACGGATCGAAAATTCAGGATAAAAGTCAATCTTCATAGCTTCAACAGCCAACTCCACATCGAGAACTTCCTTGATTAGCTAATTGAAGTCGAATGTTTCTTCGATTACATGGACATCGATCAAGAAAATAAAGTTAAACTTGTGGCCTACAAGTTGAAAGGCGAAGCTTCAACTTAGTGGGAACAAGTTTAGCTCACGCAGACGAGACAGATTAAGGCGTCAATCCGCATGAGGCCATAGATGAAGCAGTTGAAGCACACGTGATTCTTCTCCAACAATTACGATTAGTTATTGTTCCAAGAATATCAAAATCGTCGGCAGGATTGCTGATCAGTGAGAGATAATTCAGAAAAATCTTATTGTTCATCGAGTTCTTCGATGATCTTGGTTCACGATATGTGTTAAACTTCCTTGATTTCTTCAACGGACTTGGTTCACGATACGTGTTCAACTTCCTTGAGTTCTTCAATGGAGTTGGTTCACGATACATGTTCAACTTTGAGTGTTGACATTTATTAGCTCCTATCGTTTACTCTACAGTAGGCTTCTTTTGAAAGTGCCCTTGTTTGAAAATATACGTGAGTATTGAGTTGGTCAGTCAAGTGAGCCTCAAGTGGAAGCTGTCAAGATCAAGACTCATCAAGATGAAGGCGTACGATCATACTTAAAATGTAAATTAAGCCTTATCTTCTCAAAAACAAACCCTGACAGGTATATGCCCCTACAAGAACCTAACTTACCTACAACCTCTAAAAACTTCCAGTAAGAATGGGTTACTTTCTGCACTTTAAGTATTAGAAAGAAGCATGGAACAAACAGGAAAATCATATGCCCTGTCGAGTGCATCGAAATGCAATCAAAGACATCTTTGATGGAATCGAATATCGTTCGATTGCATCAAATGTAAGTCCATACTGTCTAGCAACAAAATGAAAACATGTTGTGAATTATCAATTACATCGAATGTTGTTCGATGACATCGAAACTTCTGTTTCGGTGACAATGAATGACATTCAAGTGCATCGACCTTAGGCTTCTTTCAAAAAAATTCAAAAATACTCTAAGTGCTCATCGATGTAATCGAACCTACTTCGATGGCATCAAGAGTAAGTTATCGATGACATCAAAGGCTAATTGATGACATCGAAACTAACACCACATTGTTCAACAAGCTTTCAAGGAAAATTTAATTTTCTTCAATCACATCGAAGAGCTTTCGATGTCATTGAAATTTAAATCTCAATGGAACAAGGGACAAAACTGTCCAACAACCATTGTGCATATTTAAAAAAGAATCCCAATGGCATCGAACTATCCATCGATGGCATCGAAGTGCATGTCGATAACATCGAAAAATGTTCAATGAGATCGGACAAGAATCTATCCTACACCTAAATGAATATCTTGTGTAGGAAGTCAATGTAATCGAAGAAGGTTCGATGACATCAAAATTTAAATTTTGATGGCATTGAATACCCTTCAATGGCATCGACAATGTAAGATTTCTCCCCATTCTTTTACCGTTGGGATTTCAACTTTTTAAATACACATGACTTGCTTCTTGTAAAATGAGCTAAAATTTAAGAGAGTCTGAGAGAGTTGTTGTAAGGATAAATACCAACATCCTCATTCCCTGTTTCCCATTAGATTTCATCATTCAATCATGCTTCCCACCATTTTAGGAGGTACGTCAAGAGAGATGTGTGCATCATTCAAGGTCTTAGCAAAGATATCTCGGTGAGATCTTGATGTACACAAAAGTTCCCAGATGAAAATCTGTGCATGAATGGACTTGAGCTGTATCACTATGTCGTAAGTGGCGTCAGCTTTATGGGTTGTTCCCACTGAAGTTCCCTGGGTTTCCTTTGGGTTTTGGTTATCTCTCCTGAAATACCTTCCGTTGTTGCCCACTTCAATGCACTCTAGGTAATGCCATGTGACTGCCTTCGTGTTGTAGGAGGGAACCGTCCTCCCTTCCAGGTATATCATGGTTCTTAAGGCTGAGAGGGTGCTGTCGGAACTATCTGTGGTGGACTTGATGATTTCTCTTGAAGTGTGACTGAATCTTGATGGGATTTGATTATGGAGTTTTCTTCCTCCTCTTGATGTGTGGGAGGGATCTTTTAGGCATGTGTCAGTTGGTGAGGCATTAGGAAACTTGGTGTTTGAACCGAGGGTGCCCCTTGCAAGGTTAGAAAGGCTAGATCAAGGAGGCCTATAAGAAGAATGGGGAGTTCAAAATTTGACCTTTTTGGATTTACTGAGGACAAAGCTGAATGTGCCCCTTGGAGAGTGAGATGCTAAAGATGTGACCTGTTAGGTGCTGCTTCAAGGAAGATGAGAGGTTGCATTGTTGGTGCTGCTTCAAGGATGAGAGGTTGCATTGTTAGTGTTGCTTCAAGGAATATGAGAGGTTGTGTTGTTGGTGTTGCTTCAAGGAATACCTGTGGCCCAGGCGATGGCGCATGTCGGTATCCCCATGTCCGATTTATTGTATCGAGCATGATTGCTTGTATGGAATGATATGGAGAGGAGTATGTGTGTTGCCTTCCCTCAATGTGGTTGATGGTATAGGTGTTGGATGTGCTGGGTCCTGCTTGATGCGATGGCAAGGAATTTTGGAGAATGTTGGCTTGAGTTGTATTGTTAGCTTGCGGGGTGATTGCAATCTTCTGGTTTTCAATTAGATCCTGGACCGCATGTTTCAAAGTGAAGCAGTGGTCCGTTAGATGGCCAGGAGCCTACTGATATGCGTAATACTGATTTTCATTATAACCAGGTAGCAAGGGATTAGGTGGAAGTCGAGGCTAGAGCGGTGTCAGAAGTTACTTTTGCATTAGCATTGTCAGAAGTTGACTATATGTTTGTGCTAAAGGGGTGAACTTCCTGCCTAATATTGCATGTTTATATGGGCCTTGCACTTTCCCCCTAGGCTGTTGCTACTGAGAAGGTTGTGCCCGATATCCCTATTGGGCTCGTTGTGGTTGGTACTGCCTATTTGGTTGTGGCTGGTACTGCCTGTCTTGATGTGGCTCTAGTTGTGGAGTGTACTGTTTACCTTGAGTATTGGTGACGATATTGTTGACTTCCTTAGTGCGTTGCGCGGGAGTAGTGCCGTTTCCATTCCCGTATCTCATAGGTTTCCCCTCAACTTTGTTTCTTCTGATTGTAGTGGCCTGGTGTGGCCATGGGAAAATGGTTCCAACTCTAATTCTGACTTCTACTTGTTCTCCAGCTCGAATGAGCTGAGAGAAGTTTACGTATGGGTACGAGATTAGATATCATGAAATGTTGAGATTTGCTGAATGAATGATCATGAATATCTGTTCTTCATTGTTGATGGGGTTTTTCATTCGAGTTGCCAGGGCTCACCATCGTCCTACGTATGCTGACAATAATTAATCGCTTTTTTATCTCAAGGCAGCCAGATTTGCCCTTCTCGGAGCTATGTTCAGATTGTACGAAAATCTGTCAATGAATGCCTAGGAGAGTCTTTCCCAGGTTCTAATATGATGGCTATTTAGTGACGTGTACCAATTCAAAGCATCGCCCTTAAGAGATTTCTAAAAGAGCCATATTAATGCTCCATCGTTCCCTGCTATCATATTGAGTTCCCCACAAAATGCTTTCAGATGTGCTGCGGGGCACCCACTACTGTCATATCTCTTGAATTTGGATACCTCAAAGTTCGGAGGTATCCGAACATCAGGGAAGGAACACAAATCTCTGAACTTGGTGGATGGGTGATCCACTCCTTGTTGCCTCTAGAGTTAATTTTGCACCATTTGTAACTATTCTCGTAATTCCTCGATTTAAGACTTACCTTGTGGCAGATATCTTGCCCCTTGCTGTAGGGCTTGCGCTACTTCTTCTTCATATGGATCGAGAACGGGAGGTTGTTGGAAAGAAGATGGACTCCCAGTGGTGGGACGTAGCTGAAATTAAACACCGCTCCCTTTCAAAGGAGGGTGTGATGTTCAGAAATGGCTCCCGCCTGGGGTATCTGCCAATTCCGGAATGTTACTTCCGTTAGGGGGAGTGAGTTGGACTCGAAATTGGCCCTCATCATGGGCATCCACCAGTTCTTATTTGTGGTTCCTGTTAAGGGGAACAAATTTTGTAACTTGATTGTTTGAGTAATGATGTGTGGGAGGGTTTTCTCCATTTGCTGGTTGTTGTTGATCTTGTGCTGACTCATCTAGGAAAGGGATGACAAAATTTGTTGGAGGAATGAGGAAAAAAGCAAAAGGAGTTTGAGGGATTGAACTGTTTTGTACACTAGGGTGGGTTACCTGTGTGTTCGGTATGGCATTCGGTTCCAGGCGAAGTAATAGCTCTTGCATTGCTCGGAGACTTTGGGCCACCTCCTGCATTATTGTATTGGCTTGTGGGTCCATTGGAGTTACTGGTGATAACAACACGGGTGTTAGTGTAGGTGCGGGTGCTGATATTTCGGGAGCTGGCTAAGCTGTCGGCTCTTCTTCATGGGTAGCTTGAGAGGTCATGGCTGCGCGGGATCGAGTGGTCATGGTTCGAATTGATGCCTAAACAAGTATAAGCCAAAGATTATTTTTTTTTTGTATGAATGCAGTAATGATGGAGAATGTGCCCTTGAGATTAAAATACCATATGCTTTCGAGTCGGGTCGCAACTAGTAAGAGTTAGCACTTCCCCAGTGGAGTCACCATTCTATAGACACTGAAAATCGGTGCCCAAGCTGATTTATATGTAAATGTTTTTTATGGTGGGGGTGATTAGGCTGATTTGTGGATGTTAGAGTTCCCACTAGCCGATTAATCTCAAAATTTCACGGTCGGTTAGAACCCACGGAATATGTAAGGTTGGAGAAATTTGAAGACTCTCCTACCTTATATTGACTCCTGGTCTGCGATCAGGGATTTCGAGTAAGGGACCTCGGTTATAAAGAAGGAAGGTGTTAGGAACCCTCTCTACCCGTATGAATATATGGTCTCTACTCTATGTAGTAAAACAATCTTAAGGGACGATAAATGTTGTGATTAAGATGAGACTAGGCACATACGTAGATTTGTGATAAAGCAAGATCCGAGATTTTGGCAAGCCATAGACCATACGTCTAACGGTGTGTCTAGAAGGCGGATGTGATGATGCTCATGCAAAGCAAGTAATAAAAGTGGACTACAATGCTATGAATTTTTGATGTGACAGGATCTGGTGTACGGCAAGTCACAGAGCATATGTTAGCTAGAAATCTGGAGAAGTAGGGGGGTTGAGAATGGAATAAATGTCATGATGAATGCTTGTATAAAAAGTGAAAAGATCTTTGGCTTGAACTTGAATAGGCTAAGACATTGGTTGCGCCATGATCGATCCAGGCTAGAGTTAGGGGTTTGAAATGGTTGGGAGGAGGCTAAGGGATAGCAAAAAAATCTAAACTTTGAGGCTTAGGAGCTTCTTCTCACAGTCACTTTCTTCCTCCCTCTCTCCCACTCTCTCTCACTTAGCTTTGGAAATGAGAAGTTGTTGTTAGGTGTGAAGATGAGAAGGCTATTTATAGCTTTTTCCAATGGCGAAGTGGTAATTTCTGGGTTTAAGAGGGGTGAATGCTGATGTGGCAAGTGGTGATTAGTTGAGGAGAGAGACACCACGTGGCGCACTCTCATTGGTTATTGGGGTTGGTAAAATGGTAAAAAAGGTTGGATGGGGGGTAATTTTCGAACAAAATTGACTTTTGGACGTTGGGACAGCTGTCCCCGGAAATCCACACGAGGGCGGCAAGCAGCTGCACTCCGAGTACCGTCGGTGGTAGTCAAACTACCGCCGGTGGTAGTTGGACTACCGCCCGGTAAGGGCTCGGGCCAGGCTCAAGCGTGTGGGCTTGTTTGATGTATTGGTTTGTCCGATAGTCTTTTTTTTTTAGGGTTTTGAGGTTCAGATAGGTGGGCTTATGTTTGGGTAAAGGGTTCTGGTTAGGGTATAGGGTATAGGTGGGGGCTGTATGTGGATTGAACGATTTGGATTAGTATTTCAGATTGTGGATTGGAAGTTTGAGATTTTGGATCAGGGTTTTAGGTTAGGTTTAAGCTGAGATTAGGATTTAATCATGATTCCCGAACTGTCTTAGCCGTCTCAAGATGTTTGTCTGGGTGGGGTGTCTACAATGACCTTAGTAGAAAAGAAAGCAGATGTGAAATCTGTGGACTTTTCAAAAGATATAAAGCCAGTGTTGTAGGAGTTTAAGATGGTTGTGCTCACCAAATTTCCCGACGAATTATCCCTTATGCAAGAGATTTGTTTTTCTCAAATTGAGTTTTTCTTCAACAATACGAAGAATTAATCTACCGATCGAGCACAATTTGAGGTTGTATATGCCCGAGATTATATACCTGCACTCGACTTGTTTTCATTGCCTATACTACCTGGAATGAGTGTTGCGGAGGAGAATATGGCAATTCGGGTAGCAGTTATTCATGTTAATGTCCAGGTGAAATCAGAGAAGCGTACTATAAAGTATAAGGAAGTAGCTAATAAATGTCAACACCCAAAGTTGAATATGTATTGTGAACCAAGTCCGTTGGAGAACTCGTGGAAGTTGAACACGTATAATGAACCAAATTCGTTGGAGAACTTGGGGACAAGTTTTTCTTTTTCAAGTGGAGAGGCTTAATGTAGGATGTGGATCAAGCACATTCCTAACACACATGGACCAGAAGAAACCCAAGGAAAAATCATCAAAATTGAGCATAGTTCAATAGGTCGACATAGCTTTGGTCAATATGTCACAATTCCGCTAGAAATTTTAGATTTGTTGCTGGGCAATTTCTGTTAGTTTCGACAGGTTGACAGATCCTATCGACAGGTCAAAGGCCTATTCAACAAGTTGACAAGTCAAAATTCACAGAGTTTTTGTTTTAGTCTTTAGACATTTTTTAGCCTATTCAATTGATCGACTCAACTTGTCAATGAAAGGTTTACAGACTGTGGAAATTTGCACGTTTTTAGAATTTGTTTCCTTATTTTTTTTTAAAGACTCTTTTTAATTACGTTTTAGGATTTGTTTATGGTATTTAAAAATGCTAAACTCATTTATCTTGAAATATATTTATTAAAATTCTCAAATTTATATTATTTCTCTCGTGGATTTGGGAAAATCTTGTTGTAGATTCAAGAGTGCTTTGTAAATTCAATGTGTTTATTGATTAAAGAAGGTGGTGATCCATCTCATCATATCCTTCCTAGTGTCATCTTTATTCCGTCCTGGAACAACCCAACCTCGCCAAATGCAACTCAACTCCATTACATGTGATTATTCTCAACCCAACTTGAATTTGTTGAAACCTAACTCAACTTATTTTGAATTAGATCGAAGCTTTTCAACTTAGACCTGGCGAGAACCCGACCTAACCAGTCCTCAACTCAGGTTGGACCAATCTGGTTCGGGTTGACCTGAACAACCGGAACTTAAGTTGCAGTCCTAATGTAAAGGCATGTTTGGAGAGGGTGCATGGGGGCAGCAAAACTAAACCATTAGATCAAAGATGAAAAGATAGATGGTGAAGTAGACATCGGTAGACAATCCAAATTCAACGGTTGGCATCAAATGGGTGCAGTTTATTTACATTTCAGACAGCGCTCAATATCGTGGCCCACCATCTTTAAAATAGTGTTGAACTACCACCAAATTGTATTCTAATCACAAAAGAGGACCAAGTTCGGTGACCCTCCAACACCTTCCATCGCCAACCACCCATTTGTTTCCTCTACTGTGGGCATGTGATTCTCTTTTCCTTCCTTCTTTTATCCCCTTTTGATTTGGGTTTGTTGATTTGCATCTTTTGATGGCATTATTTTTCATTTGAGTATCAAAGGGAGAATCTTTGGGGTCCCTCCAATTAGCACACGCGTTAAAAATTAGGCCATTCACTTGGTGGGCTGGCCCATTGAAAAATATCATATGGAAGAATCTTAGTCATTTGAACGTGGCTTTTCTAACGGACGGCTGAAACCAAAACATGAATGGATGGCTGAAATTAATGGAGCAACGACCATTTGTAGCATCCAAAAAATCAATAGAATATCTTGGGTTCTCATTTTGAGCAAGTAGGGCCTGTAGTAATAATCCAGGCAACTGGTTTGCTGGGCCACAAGCTGGATGGAGTTTTTTGCTTCAGAAATCTACTCAATTGGAGAATCCAACCCACCAATCTTTTGATATTTTCAAGTTGAATGGTACTTCTCTTATTGACCATTGATTTCGGATCCATGAATTGAACCGTTAACTATGGTCATCAACAATGGCCAAAAGAGGACGGTGTGGATCAACGAACCATAGTTGGCACTTGTAGCATACGACAACATTGTGCATGTACTCAGGTGGAGGGCTGAGGAAAAATGATTCCATTTGAAATAGACGAAGTTTTCTTTCACAACGTTGTGTCCGGCCAAACCGTTCTCCACCGTCAATCATGGGACAACCAACAATCGTGGCCTTCAAATACTAAACTGAGCTTGTGTGGATTGCTACTGTCAACTCGGGTGAAGAACCCTCATATGAGAGTGGACATCACAGTCCAATAAAGCAAAAGCACAGATTCAACGAACGTGTTGTGCGAAATCAATGACAATCCTTTACTCCAATAAAGTACCCTCTTATTCTTCTACAAAAGTGGAACTGAGATTCGGGAGTGACCCGGTACTGGAAACGCTCTGTGGTCCACCATGATGTATGTATTTTATCCCCACCGTCCATTCATATTGCTAGCTCAAACGAGTCAGATCCAAAGCTCAAGTGGACCACACCCCAGGAAGCGAGGGGCATAGTGATGCCACCATTGAAACCTCGCTGGGACATGATGTTTATTTGACATCCAACCTGATCATAAAGTCACGTAAACCCGGATGATGGGAAACATAAAAATCAGCTTGATTAAAAAACGTCTGTGACCCATAAGAAGTTTTGAATGGTAGGCATTCAATCCCCACTGTTTCCTCTTGTGTGGTCCACCTGAGCTTTGGACCTGCCTCATTTTGAGCTGAAAAAGTGGATGGACGGTGTGGATAAAACATATACACCATAGTGGCGCCCTGATGTAGAGCGGGTCCCAGACAATTTCATGGCCAAGATGGATCAGAAAAGGCCCTATTGGAAGCCGAAGTGATCCGGACCGTCCAAACCTTAAAATGGATGTATCTCACAAACTGAAATAAATTATCCGACGTGTCATATATGATTTTGAGGTAGGACGAGCTACTTTATCCACCCAACCCCGCTACAGCAAGTTACCCACACCGAATTTGCGAAATACAATCAGATCGACGATAGAATTCCTGTTTTAATTTCATTTTTACTATTTATAACAAATTTTAGTTTGAGTATAAACCTTCATCTGTTGGGCTTGTGCTTACAATAGTTAGGGAAACATCATGGTTCGGCCAAATAGGACACTTATTTTGGCCGAAAAACCATGCGCACTAGTATGAATCACGACCGTCTATAAATAGTAAGTTCACTATTTATAGGAAGTTGCAATTTCTAGTAGTTTTAGTTGTAGTTTAGTTCTGAAACTTCTTCCATGGCTTAGTATCCCTATTTAAAAGGGTGTTAACTTGTTTATTCATTTATCAGTCAATTTACAAATTTTCTAGAATATTATTTATATTTTCTTGCTTTTTCGTTGTAGATTCAAGAAGTCTCTGTGGGGAGTCCAGAGAAGCTTCATGGATTTGTAGTAGTTATCCTTGAGGAAGACGGTGATCGACCTCATCACGTTCATCCCTGCATCAATTGGTATTAGAGTAGAGACTCTCCTCAGACTGATGACAAATAATGAAGGTATGAATCAAAATCCTGTGGACGGTGATCCAATGATTCGTTTTCTTTAGGAATGAATGGAAGCTTTCCACCGGGAGAGTCAGTTGACCATGTAAGGGCTGCAGGCAACCCTCGACCATCTTGCGTATACGTTACTTCCACCCCAAACCCTATGTGATGATCAACCGCCTATAGTGTTGTATGGCATGATCTCGATATCTGTAAAGCACTACCAGTGGTGAATTGTACAACAACACCAGATGATTCAAGCTCTAGTAATGAGGACTTTGATGAAGGCTTTGTCCGACGACCAATCTATGGAGGTGATCGTCTAGATCGTGCTGAAAGAGACTATCGAAGTAAGGCCAAACTTTTTAGTTTTAATAGTTTATTACGCATAGAAGATTTCCTCTATTGGCTAGCCGAAGTAGAATGATATTTTGATTACATGGACGTACCAGAGGATAAAAAGGTGAAATTGGTAGTGTTTAAATTAAAATCTGGTACTTCTGCCTGATAGGAGTAATAACAACTCTCACGTGCCCAACAGAATAAGGCACCCATCTCATCATAGGCATGGATGAGACGCCTTTTTTTTTTTATCATGATTCATTCCTAGTGATTACGAGCAGGTATTATTCCAGTAATACCAAAACTGCTAACAAGGGAATCGAACTGTCACAGACTATAATGAAGAATTCAAACGGTTGGCAACGTAAAACTATCTATCAGAAACCGAATCACAGAATATAGTATGATTTATAAGTGGGTTACGATCGACAATTCAGGACCGAGTTCAGATGCACACAGTCGGGACCATGGATGAAGCAATTCAATTAGCAGGTAGGGCAGAAATACAACTTGCAATAATTCCTACTTGGCCTTATCCTTCAACTCGACCCCTATGATGGGTCCCACGCAAGATCCGATATTGGCACGAAGAAAAGAACTAATAGGAGGGCGTACGTCCTCAGCCTCCAATAACTGCAAACCGTGATATGGAGAGTGTTGAGGGTCAAATATTGCATATTGAACCCCATTTATATCTTGGTTTTATTATAACGCCCTGAAAAATCGGGGGTCGAGCATAAACTCAACTCCCGAGTTCCAACGCATCACTTATGCAACAAAATGAATGATGATTGAATGTGATCGGTATTAGTGCAATAAACATGAGTGAGATTAAGCCAAAACAGCATATCATACTCCAGAGACAGTTAAATTTGCAAGCGGAAGACTGTGATAGATAGATAAAATATATAAACTGTGGTGGGTCTCTAGAGTGTGATAAAGTTACCAGGTTAAATAATTACAAGTATGATTTTAAATTATACTAAGTTGTGTAGTGTGATCTAGTCAACATCCCTGTAGCCCCGACAATCAAGGCACGGCTCTCACGAAGCTGCCAGAAAACAGCATATAACAAGAAAGCATTCTCGTCGTCATAGAAGTCCAGCTCCGCCTCAGAAGTAGTGTCGCCATCTGCAATCAGACAAAGTCTGGTGGGTGTTTGAAACACCGTCCCGTAACATGGGAGTGAGTGATCAACTCAGTGGAACAATAAAGCATAGGTTAACATGTTATCGACTCAGTCAAGCAGTAATGATAAAGCAGTACAATCAAACAATTTTAACTACTCTTATTTAATGCAAGTATGAAATGACATGATGTATGCCCTTGCCAAACCACCCTCATGCGACATCATCTTACGTTCGCGAATGCGTCCATCCCTCAGTGCTCCACATCTACCAGGCACATGCAGTGCGATGATGAGCATGATTACCGAGTTGTTATTAGTCCAATTCAAACAGCAGTATTGGGAAACTAAGGTACCTCCCTTGTATCATTCCCAAACATGATCCATTCTAGGGTCGTCAGTCCTAGTTAATCTCATACGATATTATGGTTTGAGAGGCGTAGCGAAAGCATCACAAAGGGCTCGTCACCCGTCAGCACGGATACAGATCTCACTGTATGTGGCTCAATTGCTGACCGTCAGCTCGAATACAGGTCTCACCGTACTCGGCTCAATCGTTAGCCGTCAGCTCGAATACAGATCTCACCGTACTCGGCCCAACTCCTGCTCTAGTTGCTGTGAAGGGCTCGTCGCCAATCACAGACCTTAGAGTATGCTCGAAGACACTATAGAGGACTTGTCGCCCGTCAGCACGAGTACAGATCTCACCGTACTCGGCTCTCGCCGTAGGTGTCGACAGCTCGAATATAGTGTCTCATACCACCATAATCGGCTCACGAGTTTGGTTGCTCACTGGTCACTACAGGGAGGCACGTGGCCCCGTAGGCCGAGCCGACAAATCGACCACGGTGTCCCATACCACCATGCCCGACTCATGAGTCTTAGCGGATCGAGGTACCATGGTTAAAAGGGATTTCACTGGCAAGTTTGGTACCCTAGGTTCAGGCAGTAGCGACCAAACATGGTGAACATACATTAGACGGATCGGGTTACTTGACGAGCTCGGCTAGCTCGAGCGCACAACAAGTTGAACAACATGAAGTGCATAAGCACTTCGCGTAGCTAACCACTATCGTCAACCGAAGTACGACTCGAGTTCGTCGAACACATCTCACGTGGCAAATGAATCGCAACCACGAATTCAATTCTGGTACCGATTGTCTGGACTATAATCATAGCCCCAAACACAATCAAGTGCAGATAGATAAAGCAGTAGTGAATCAAGATTCAACTCATACAATCGAGGTCTCGTAGTATCCGTTTAGGGCTGCCAGGGCTGTTGCACGCACTCGTTGCTCCACTCCCCCATCACCCATGACGGATCATACAACATAATTATGAATTTAAACATTCGCATTACATAATTAAAATCATACAATCAGTGGAGCATGTTATCAAGCATGTTAATAAACAAGTTACAAAGCATGTTCAAAAGCATGTTGTAAAGCACTATACAAATAGGGATACAAATACATATATTTCATAGGTGAGTGGTTAGAGTAAATAACCACATGGAGGGTATCATATGTGACTCTAAGGTAGTTGAGAATCCCATCTCAGCACCTACCTAAGGTTCTAACACTTAAGCACTTCCATTCACAAGCAACTTTTTTACAAACACTTGGAATGCACTTTTTCAACATACATGACGTATGTTAGAGGAAAGTGCACTAGGGCTGTCCCTTTACCAAACTAGTATTTTATATATATACATCATATTCATACAGCAAATAATCATGACAATTACATCAACAAATTTTATACGTATAGGGTATTTTCTAGGATACCCAATTTCAACATACATAGTGTTTACAAGGGAACTTGTAATACGGCGATTCTTTTCGCCAAGAAATTAATTTATACGCACATAATATATTTATACAACAATTAATCATGACAAACACATCGCTAAAATATACACGTGTACGGTACTTCTTACAATACCGTATTTCTACATACATGGTGTATATTAGTAAACATGTATTTAGGCGAACCCTTTCGCCAAATGAGTATTTTATCCATACGTCATATATCCATATGACAATTAAACATGTCAAACATATTTCCATAAAAAATACGTATACGGTATTTTATACGAATACCTAGAGTATGTGAAATTCCAAATTCTACAATTCTAATCGAAACAGAAAACGGAAAGCACTTTGTACATGTGCAATTGCATGCAGATCATGAATCTACAATTATCTGACATTGAAAGCGTTGAAAACCATAACCTATACACCTAAAGTCCGCACCTTTTGTCGTAGAATCGCAACGGAATTGATAGGTTTGTCTAGCTTCCGTATATGGCAACTAGGCAACCTAGAGAAGGTAATAGGTTAGCTATTTCATAACCTACAACAATCAAATCCCCCAAACAGGTTAGGGTTAGGGTTTATTACCTAGAAATGACGCCGGAATCGCCGGGAAAACGATGAGAATCAGGTGGTGGAGCCCGAATAGCGGCAGGAAACAGCAGCAGGGAGTTCCTCCCACATCTCCCTCACTTTCTCTCTCTTTTCTCTCCCTCAAATCCAAATTCGTATGGCTGAAATGGGAGAGGGTTTAAGGTCCTTATATAGTCTAAAACTTCACCAAAATAGACTTCTAGACAAGGTTCACCTAAGTTATAACCAAAGCGGAACTTTCTCAGTTCAAAGGAGAACTTCTGGCAGGCCTCCTTGAGCCAAAGGTCGGACTTAAGCTCACTAACGCTGGATCTACGTTCTATTAAGTTTTCGTTTCAGTCAGATATCCAGATCACGCGTGGCGGACCAGTTTCAGTTCAACGGTCAGCAGATCTTGATCGGAGATTCCGAGTACATGTAAATGTGTATGAAATTTCTCCTAATCCGAGAGTGTAATTTGGTCTGATTCTGACGGTCTGGTTACTTAAAACTGATCCGCAAACGAGAGATGCCAGATTACTATTCAAGATATTTATTTTTAAAGAAAACAAGTGTTTTCACACTCTCTCACTCTGGACACGATCGAATGGCCGTGGGACATCGTCTGGACTTCATTTCTGAGATGGTTGTCGAGCCCAGTGAGGCGGTCCTAGTTCCTTAACTTCGTGTTAATCGGACTTCCGACGTGTAGTCCAGATCCGATACGGAGTTTCGAGATGCTCCCGAGAGCAGCCGGGTAATGAGATTGATCTTAGATTTTAGGGTAACCTAGCGTCAATGATTTTACAAGTTTTGGGTCTTGCAGATCGTATTTAAAGCAATTGGTGCTAATTTCACAGGCACTCTAGTTTAACACTAGCTAAATCTCACTTAATTTCTAAAGGGTTTAGTCCTGTAAGATTTACATGCCGAGGTGGTACCTGGGCCTTTGTAGTTTGTATATAAAGTGATCCAAGTTATACTACTTAGCTAGTTTAGGATAGTGTCTAGGATGAAAGTACTTTGAAAATTTTAAAGAAAAAGGTGGTGAAGGGTGGAATTTGTGAAGAAAATGGTTAAGGAGCGATTTTTAGACTATGGGATTTAGTTCTGACAAGTTAATAAGGTCTTAGGATTGACCCATTGCCTAAGGACGTCTAATCCCAGGTTGGCAAAAATCTGGGATGTTACATTTATGAACATATTACTGCTTAATGTCCTATTTTACTCATGTTTGTGTTACAAGGTGAATTTAAGAGCTTGGATTGGAAAAGATGTTAAAAGCATGGATTTGACGTTCAAAGATCACCAAAGCAAAGAATGGATCTTAGGAGACAGATTGAAGATTTCAAGGTCCCAAGATTCAAGAAACCAAGTAGAGAAGGAACAATGTCGAAAGAACAATTGTAAGGCCCATATCCTAGTTCGTACCGTTCCTTAGACTTTCGCGATCCTCCCTGTCGAATTTCGGCAACCCGTGACCTGTAGTCGGCATTTGCGCACGAACTTGAGTCGCACCCTATCAATTGAATCGACTTGACCGAAGACTTGTACCCTTGCCACAACATTGTTGCCGTGTCTCACACGTCGATGCGATACCCTGGCCAAGAGTTATGGGCCCACATTTATTTTGAGGAAACATCGCATGTTGTAAATCCCGAGAAAAGAATCTCTACCATCCATCACACCAATCAATCAAGTACAAGTCAAGTACAACCCATCCCTCTCTTACCAACAAAGCATGACATCCATCTCTCTCCCATTCACAAAGTCAACCAAGCCCATACCCTCCTTACAACACCTATTCCTCCCATCCTCTCTCCCTTACAATAAATCTTATTCTTTCTCTCATTCTCTACCCATTCTAAGAGAGAGGATCGTCCAAGCTTTAAGGAGAGCAATGTTGAGGGTCAAATATTACATATTAGACCCCAGTTATCACATGGTTTTACGAACATGATAATGTTTAACATCCTATTTTGATCACGTTTATGTTGCAAGATGAATTTAAGAGCTTGGACTGAAAAAGGGTGTTAAATGCATGAATTTGATGCTCAAGAATCACCAAGGCAAGGGACAAATCTTAGGGGACTGAGATTGAAGAATTTACATGCCAAAGATCCGAGAAAATCAAGTGATTGATGATAAAGAGGCCTGAAATTCTTCCTGAATGCAGGATCACAAGGTTCCCACCATCCGTTTGGCTTGAAACTTTATATCTGGCCTGAGGACCCTAAATTAACCGTACACGTTGAAATTCAGCCCTTGGATCTTTGTGGAAGTTTCCCAACTGATAGATCAGCCACTAAATCACTGATTTGGGGCCCACTTGATATCTGGATATGATTCAATTTTGGTCTCAACCATTCAAATTTGATGATAAAATGGATTGACGGAGCGGATTTCTCATGTACATTTCAGTGGACCCCACATGCGTGATGCGCGTGCACCATAGTAGGTCCACGCGCGCCGCACTGAACTAGAAGGTCTTGTTAAAACATGTTGACCCGAGCTTTTGTCAAAAACGGAAGTTTTTATTTTTGTTTCCGCCAGCATCCGCATGAATGAGTGTAGTGGGCTACCACTGTCCATCATTTGGTCGATCGGGACCGTCCATTCGATCCACGGGGTGGCCACGACCCTAGCCATGGAGTCCTTTTGGTCCCACACACGTGTACACACGCAGATTACTGTCAAACGCAGAATGAATGGCAGCATGATTTGATAAAGTCAGCCGCACCAAAACTTGACCAAAACCACCCCTTTTCGATCGAAATCCCGCTAGGAATCTAATGGACGGGGTGAATTTCTCCAAAAATACCACTGTGGGGCCCACCGAGAGCTCATTGCAACTCCCTGCATAAGGATACACATGTTTGTGAAATCCAGGATTTTCGAGCAGTTATGACCCACCATCCGTAATCGGATCAGCGATCTGGAACGTCCAGATGACATCCAAGGTGGGGCCGACCACCATCAAGGAGGTGGATTCCAAGGACAGGCCATTCATCTGTCCCAAACTCCATCCGAACACAACTTGGTTTGCGTTGTTGGGCATGCTGGCTGCTTAAAGAGCTGCGGAAGTTCTCCACTACCTCTGGCTACGCACAACCAATAGACTTCAGCACATCCTCCTTGTGTCTATAAAAGGAGAGAAGAGAGAGAGCGTGATAACCATCTAAGGAAGGACGTGAAGACGTGGAGCAAAGGCAAGAGAGAGAGAGAGGTGGACAGCTGGCGGCTAAGTCTTCTTTCTCCTTCATCGTTTCCTTTTTATTCAGACTTTAGCTTGATCATGTTTGTGATCAGCTAAACCTCTTAGCTAGGGCTAAGAGGTGAAGCTTGTAGCGTGATGGGGTGTTTTATAGCTTTGATTCATGTTAAGTTGAACTAATTTTAATTCTAGTTTGATTGTAAGGAATGCTTTTAGTTTTTAATGGTTTGTTGTGACTTAAATTATAATGGATCCGTGATAGCTTTAAGCATGTGCTTCTCATTATTAGGATCATGAAATTAGGAACTCTGACGTTCACCATCGTCCCATGGACATGGTTGGATGATGGAATCCTTCCCAACATTCACAACTCTCTCAGATTGGTTGTGGATTGGTTAAATTCTGTTATTTATTTTATCTCATGGGCATGGTTTTGTGATGGAATCCATTCCAGTTCTCATACCTCTCTTCCATTGAAAACTAGAACGAAGGAAGTTCATATTTGAGTTTTAATGAATTATCTTCCAGTTGTATGAAGATGGGACTTTAATTCTAGTTGTGTTTATGAATCAAGCATAGATCTCCTTGATCTCTGCAAGCGGATCCCTGGAAACCCTAGTTTCCCACCTCCGAATTTTACAAGTTTTTAGTTACATAATTTACCATTATTCCCTTACATTCTCCTGATTTAGATTACATCTTCTTCTAGTTATAGTTCTTGTTACTTTCAGATTATGTACAAGGTTCAGTCCCTATGGATTCGACCTCAGTCTTACCAAGATTATTACTACATCGCAACCCTATACTTGGGGTGGTGAACAAGTTTTTGGCGTCGTTGCCGGGGATTGACGGTTGCGTTTTTATGAGAATAACTAGTTTTAGAATTAGTTTAAGATTAGGGTTTTTCTATTTTTAGGATTAGGGTTTATTTTCTGTTTTTAGAAAATAACTTGTTTTCTAATTTTAGGTTTAGAACTTAGTCCACTTTCTATTTTTAGGAACTTTCTAATTTTAGAATTTCTATTTTTAGAAACTAACTTGTTTTGTTTTATTTTGCAGGATCCCAACTTAAGAACTTCTAATTTGGTAACTTCTTTCTAACTCCTCTTTCTTTCTATTTCTATATTTTTATTTCCTTTCTTCCTTTTTAGGTTTAGGTTAGAATCTGAGATTGAGGGTTAAAAGTGCTTTATGCCCAACTGGGTCCGTGACAACACTCAACATCTTTTGAGTGAAGGAGGAGTGGTTGAGGGGTTATCTATCCATCACAGGATTAGACACCACTCGAGATCCTCAGAGTTAATTGAAGTGATGGCTGCAAATCAACCAGGAAGACAACCTCAACCTAGGGTTGAGGAAGTCCAGGATGAGAATGAGGTGCATCAAACACCCCCGCATTGTACTTACTAGATTATTTACAACTAGTGGGGGTGTGTATGCCCTCATGTATGGTTTTTCCAGAAAATACGGGACACATGGATATCAAGCCAGGGGTGATTCAACTCCTTCCAAAATTCCATGGACTTGAATCTGAAAGTCCATAGTTTCACTTGAAAGAGTTTGATGAGATCATATCCACTTTATATTTTCCAAACATATCTGAGGACACAGTCAGACTGAAACTCTTTCCCTTTTCTTTGAAAGAGAAAACTAAGACGTGGTTACATTCACTACGTCCCAAATTTATTGGCACATGGAATGACATAATAAAGGAGTTTATAAAGAAATTTTTTCTACATCATAAAACAAACACCCTTAGAAAGTCAATCATGAACTTCGCCCAAAAGGAGGATGAAACATTCTTCCAATGTTGGGAGCAGTACAAGGATCTTGTCAGTTCATGCCCACAACATGGTTTTGAAACGTGGCACATTACACGCTTTTTCTATGATGGATTGACATGTTCCATGCACCAATTGGTTGAGACAATGTGCAATGGGGAATTCATGAATAAAAATGTCGATGATGTGTGGGATTACTTGGATAGACTTGCTGAAAATGCACAATCATGGGACACATACCAAAGATCAAGTACCACTTCTAGGCCCACTCAATCAAAGAAAAGGGGAGGATTATACCTTCTGAAAGAGGATGATGATATCAATTCTAAAGTGACTAATCTCATAAGGAAATTCGAGGCCATGAAATTAAAGAAGGATAAGGTTAATGAAACTATTTGTGGTATTTGTGATTGTAACATTCACACAACTGAAAATTGTCCAACAATACCTGCCTTTCGAGGAGTGTTAAATGAGGAATCTATTACCGTGAATAATTACTAAAGACCTTTCAACAGACCTACCTCCAATACATACAATCCTAGTTTGAGAAATCATCCAAAATTTAGTTGGAGGAATGTATAAACTGCTACTCCTCAAGGGTTCTTTAATCAAATTCCAAATCAAGGGAAACCTCAAGAGGATCCGGTTCAAAAATATATTCGAGACCAAGAGCTACTCAACCAGGAAATTAGATTGCCTTTGGGATCACTTACGTCATCTATTCAAAGAATAGAGTCACACTTAACAATTGGGGGAAAGGGGATGCTTCCTGCTCAACCTCTTCCCAATCCTAAACAGCAATATGAAGTTAGTGACCCAAGCTCTTTAAATCAGATGGAGCAAGCTAAATCTATCACCACTCTTAGGAGTGGGAAGAGCATTGACAAGACCATTCTGGTTACAGCAGAAAAGCCTAAGGACCCGGAAGAGGACAACAATGATAGATCTAACAAGAATTAGAACCGGAACCTCGAGGGAAGCCAGTTGCTCGATTTTCCCAACGGTTTGTTGCACCAAAACCTTTCTTTAACTCTCGGGACATTTTAGAGGTGTTAAAACAAGTGAAGGTCAATATTCATCTACTTGATGCCATAAAACAAATACCTTCATATGCCAAATTTCTAAAAGACTTGTATACGACCAAAAGATGGCAAAATATTCAAAAGAAAATCTTCTTAACTGAGAAAGTGAGTGTCATCCAAAAGCAAGATGTACCACAAAATTCAAAGATCCCAGTAACCCAACCATACCTTGTAATCGGGAACTACTGAATTGAGCACGCACTTCTTGACTTAGGAGCGAGCGTAAATCTGATTCCCTACTCAGTGTACAAACAATTAAGTTTGGGTGAATTAAAACCCATCCTAACCACATTACAACTTGCTGATCGCTCTGTTCGTGTACTGAGAGGGATAATTGAGGATGTGTTGGTCTAGGATGATAGATTCTACTACCCTGTAGATTTTATTGTCCTGGATATAGAACTCATCAATAACATGAGCACTCAGATTTCCATCATTCTTGCTCGCCCATTCCTTACCACTTCAAACCCAATTATCAATTACAGAAATGGAGTCATGAGTATGTCTTTTGGGAATATAACATTGGAGTTAAATATCTTTTTCAACACAGGCAGACGGTTAGAGGATGATGGCGATTTCCACGACATTAACATGATTGACTTTTTTGTTGAAGATAGAACACCTTTGACCTTATCCTCTGATCCTTCAGAGATGTGTCTGGCCCACTCCCATCATTTTGATGATGACATGATTAGGGAGATGGGTTCCATAGTTGATACGGCGCCGGTACTTGAAGTTAACTGGTGGAGGGCACAATTTTAAAAGTTGTCCCAAACTGATGAAGTGCCTCTACCGTATAACCTCAAGGCACCGAAGCTTGACCTAAAACATTTACCCTCTGATTTGAAATATGTTTACTTAGGTCAAGATGAAACATATTCGGTGGTGATTTCTTCTCACCTCGAGCAAAAATAGGAGAGTATGCTCATATCTACTCTCATTAAGCATAAGGGAGCCATTGAATGGACGATTGCGAACCTCAAGGGAATTGACCATTCGATTTATACTCATCACATTTATCTTGAGGATAATGTGAAGACTTCTCGACAATTACAATGTAGACTAAATCCAAACATGAAGGAACTAGTTAAGGCCGAGGTTCTTAAACTATTGGATATGGGTATCATATACGTTATATCCGATAGTCAATGGGTGAGTCCAACTCAGGTGGTTTATAAGAAGTTTGGAATCACCATCGTAGCCAATGCCAATAATGAATTCGTGCCAACTAGAGTTACTACTAGTTGGAGAATGATCATTGACTATAGGAAGTTGAATACCATCACGAGGAAGGACCACTTTCATTTGCCCTTTATTTATCAAATCTTGGAAAGGCTAGCTGGTCATTCCTATTACTATTTTCTTGATGGGTATTCGGGTTACAACCAGATAGAGATAGCCCCTGAAGATCAGGAAAAGACCACATTTACATGTCCTTATGACACCTTTGCTTACCGAAGGATGTCATTTGGACTATGTATTGCCCCTACCACTTTTCAGCGATGCATGATGAGTATTTTTTCTGATATGGTGAGGCAATATCTAGAGGTCTTCATAGACGACTTATCTGTCTTCGGTACATCTTTCAATGATTGCTTAAAGAATCTTAAATGTGTGCTGAAAAGATGTCAAGAAAAGAATTTGGTACTCAATTGGGAGAAGTGTCATTTCATGGTTTGTAAGGGAATTGTCCTTAGACATATCATCTCGTCCAAAGGAATCGAGGTAGATAAGGTAAAAATTGATCTTATCTCTAACCTACCTCGACCCAAGAGCATATGAGACGTGCGATCCTTCTTAAGACACACTAGTTTTTATAGGAGATTCATAAAGGACTTTAGTCACCTCTCTCATCCTTTATGTAATCTACTTCAAAAGAATGCACCATTCGAGTGGATTGAGCACTGCTAGGAAGCTTTCACTAAGCTTAAGGGAATGTTAACCACTACACCTACCATGCAGCCACCTGATTGGAGCCATCCTTCTGAACTTATGTGCGATGTGTCTGACTATGCCCTTGGGGTAGTTTTAGGCTAGAGAAAAGAAAAGAAGCCCTACGTTATTCATTACGCAAGTAAAACTCTAAATCCTACCCAAGTGAACTACTTTACTATGGAAAAGGAACTCATAGCCGTAGTGTTCGTTTTGGACAAATTTATGTCCTACCTGATCGGATCCAAAATCGTCATATATACAGATCATGCGACGCTCAAGTATCTTCTTTCTAAGAATGATGTTATGTCCCACCTGAGTGGATGGATCATCCCACTCCAAGAATTTGTTTTAAAAATAAAGGATAAAAAGGGAGTAGAGAACGTAGTGGCTGATCATCTTTCTTGCCTTGATCTCCCTAATTCCCTTGAGACGACACATATCAATGACATGTTCCCTGACGAACAACTGTTCAAAGTCTCCTGATATTGCAAATTATCTTGCCACAGGTTTCACGTCGATACATTGGACTGCGCAAGATAAGAAGAAAATTTTCACCGAGGTGCACAAATTCTTTTGAGATGATCCGTATTTGTTTAAATATTACCCAGACCAAATCTTAAGGAGATGTGCGCCAGACAATGAACATCAAAGTGTCATCTCCTTCTGCCACTCACAGGCCTGTGGTGGGCACTTTTCTGCTAAAAAGACCACAGCCAAGATTCTGCAGTGTGGCTTTTACTGGCCCACTATGTTCAGGGACACTCATGAGTTTTGCATAGCTTGTGAGCGTTGTCAGAAATATGGAGTATTTTTCCATCAAAATATGATGCCCTTGAATCCCATTCTTATCATAGAAGCATTTGATTGCTGGGGCATCGATTTCATGGGACCATTCCCCCAATCCTTTAGAAATCTATATAGTTTGCTTGTCGTAGACTATGTCACTAAATGGGTCGAAGCGATTCTGTGTCGGAACAATGACCATCGAACGGTTATTAAATTTTTAAAAGAGAACATCCTTTCCCGGTTCGGAACGCCTCGAGCCATCATTAGTGATGGGGGCTCACATTTTTATAATAGACCATTCAAGAATTTAATGAAAAAATATGGCACCTCTCATAAGGTGAGCACTCCATACCACCCACAAACAAGTGGGCAAGCCAAGGTTTCCATTTAGGGAAATTAAACACATTTTGGAAAAGACGATTAACCCTGACTATAAGGATTGGTCAATCCAATTGACCGATGCCTTATAGGCTTACCGTACTGCATTTAAAACCCCTATCAGAATATCTCCCTTTAGACTTGTTTATGGGAAAGCTTGCTACCTACCTGTGGAGTTGGAACATAGAGCCTACTGAGCGATAAAAATCTGAACTTCAATCTGAATAATGCTGGCTCGCTACGCAAACTTCAGTTAAATGAACTCGAAGAAATTCAGAATGATGCGTATGAGAACTTGAGAATTTACAAGGAAAGGATGAAGACATTCCATAACCAACACATTCTTTAGAAATCATTCATGCCAGGTTAGAAAGTTCTTTTGTATAATTCTCAATTGCATCTCTTCTCGCATAAACTTCAATCTCATTGGACCGGCCTGAAAGGGCCAAGCTATGTGCCCTAGAGGGGGGGTGAATAGGGCAATGCCAAATATAACTTAAAACAGCGGAATAATAAAAGATATAAATAACAATGCTGAAATAATAACTCTCAAAGCATATGAAATATGAGAATGATACTAAATCAGTTCTAAGGACAACCTTACACCAAAAAACCAATGGCTTATGGTAGGACAACCTTATTTCTAGAACGATCTAGAAAACACAAATGATATGGAAAATAAATCAAGAATAACTTAAAGAAATAAATCCTAAGTTATTACACCATTTAATCACACTTGCTTAAAATGAAAATTACAACATTCATCCACAAAAGTAATTCGCAATACTGAAGGAATAAATGATTAAAGAAATCAAGCACATCCATAACACAACGATATATAGTGGTTCGCCTGTGTGTTCACCAACCGTTAGCCAACAACCACACAGAATGCTACTCCACTCCTAATATCCTCACACAGGGGATATTAGCATGCATTATCAAAATAGGTTTTCACAGGTTCACCCAAAACCTTCACAATTGTGTCTTTTTATCTCGGGCTTACACAATCCAAAAACCCCCACAATCGAGTTTTATGGCTCTCCTCGGATAACTTGAAACAATGAGATTTTTCTGGCAAATCTCAAACAAAACCAGAGAAAGTAAATTACAAAGTAAAATACCTGGATCTCCTTTTGAAGTAGCCCAATAGAACCAATCAGAGTAGATGAATGATACGTCGTTTAATGTCTAATACTCACATAAAGAATGGTTCTATGTCTAATTGATTTTAGATTAAATCAAGAAGAGCAAGGTCTATTTGATTTTGATCCCAGAAGAAGGAATATCATAAATTCCTCTTTTCTAAATAAGATTGGAATATGGATTAAAATCACAATAGAAAAATGTTAATAAAAGGAATATTAAATATGCACAATAGCTTTAAAAAAATGATCACAACTTATCTCAGATTATAGCCTTAAATCGCTTGAATTGAATGGAATGGAATGAATAAACTCTGAAATTCGTGCATTATTTATAGCCTCAAAAATCCCATCTTCGACTGGTCTTAGGACCCCTAGGACTGGTCGTAGCGTCAAACATTTTGAAAGATTTCCACGAGATTAGATTTGCTATTCTCACGACTAGTCTTAGGTAGCCTACAACCAGTCGTGGACCACCTGTGACTGGTCGTGAGACACCTACGACTGGTCGTGGGACTCGAGATAGATCGCTGGAGTTCGAGTCGTAGGACTACGACCGGTCGAAGGATGAGTCGTAGGACTTCCTAGGACTGGTTGAAGAAAGTCCAGGACTAGTCGAAGTACAACCAGGAAAATTCGAAAATCTGTAACAACCTAAGACTGGTCGTGAGAAACCTAAGACTGGTCGAAGCAAAGCTAGGACTGGTCTTAAGATTTCTAGGACTGGTCTTAGAACAGTCACACCAAGTAAATTAAAATAATCGGATTATGTATCCAGAATGACCTATCATACAGACCAACCTAAGGTCAAACAAACCTTGAAGTGAGATGGACATTGAAGTCTTGAAGGTCTGTATTCTTAGATGATCTTGAAGTAGAAGCTTGAGTCGAGTTGATGGTCTTTCTCGAGCTTGGTACATTCTTGACTTGTCTTGATGAAGTCTTCTAATCTTGAACTTGATAGAAGCAAACTTGGAGTCTTCTATTCTTGTAGACTTCATTCATGACATGTCTTGCAAACATTCTTCATTTATGATCTTGTCTTGAAAACATTCTTCATTCATGATCTTGTCTTGAAGCAGTGTGTAGTCACAAACAAGAAACACAAGAAGTACAAGACATATAGGTTTTGGCACTACAAAATTTGACAACCAAAGGGATATGAAATCATAGCACTAATAATCTCCCCCTTTGTCAAATTTGTGACAAAACACATTTATAAATATAAGAGTAAAATGAAGAAAGAATCATGAGCCATCAGAGTGAAAAAAATACTCTACTCCCCATAAGTGAGTAGAAACAATCAACCATATTCAAGTACTCACCCTCTCCCTTTCTCCCATTCTCCCCCTTTCCATACTATTCCATACTACTCCCCCTTTTTGTCACAAAATGACAAGGGAAGGCCAAAGGAGAGAAGAGAACACCATATGAAGAGTCAAGATTTAATTATCAAATTAGTACAACACTTCAATGTCATCAATCCAAAACATACAACCAAAGTCATCAATCGTAATAATAATACAGAATCCATCATATTCAAACCAAAATAAAAATAAAAATAATCCACCTAATCAGATCCAGATGAAGGAGCAGGGATGGTTAGATCAATCTGATGTAAACCTCTATTAATGCGACGGAGATATTTTCGCATATATTTAAATTGCATGTCATGGGCTACACTCAGGTTATCAACCTTCTCCTCCAATGCACTTAGACGTGCATCATAACCAGAAGATGGATCGTAATCAGAATCATTTTGGGAGTCAGTTTCAATTTCTTCAAATATATCATCCATATTTATATCAGCCTGTGGAGGAAGATCAGCAGCTTCTCCTTCATTTCCTGCTTCAGCACCTTCACCACCACCTTCATAGAATTGACCAAGAAGCAAATCCAACTTCATCTTATTTAAATTAGTATTATTGAATAAAAGATGATGAATTGGTGCCTCATTCTCAGGTAAAGCAACGAGCATATTTGTAGCTAAACAAGTCATAAGATAACCAAATGGAATATCACTATGACCCGGATGAAGACGAAATTGAATGATAAAATGACATATTAAAGAAGGTAAACAGACAACAATGCCGGACATAACAGAGTGCAAAACCCGAACCATGAAGGTAGCTAACTCGGTTTTATTGCCTGACCGAGGATACACGTTTGAAGTGAAGATCCAGTGCAAAAATCTGATATCGGGTAATAAAAATTTTGAGGGGAGCACATTTCCTTTGTGCGTCCAATGCACTTCCATATTGCATAAATCTCTTGTCAACATTTGTTTTTCTGATTCTGATGGTTTGTCATATAATGTATGAATCGGAATACCTTCATCTTTGACAGGTATATCCATAATACCTGATATCAAATGTCGATCTATCAAAAATTTCCCTTCTCTAGTAGCAATTGAGAACGTTAAATTATCAAGGGAAAAATCAGAGATACATGCAACCATAGATTGTGCAATGGACTGGTATGCAGGCCCACCCCAAAACAAAATGTTAGTCCAGCCAATAGATTCAAGGAGAGGTGTAATCTCAAATTGTTCAATGTGACTGAGACTTACAGGACGCTCAACGATAACTTTACGGTTACGTAACTCCCGTACATCATTGGGATCATCTTCGGGTGACCGAAGGTGCCGTCTTGTTATAGATGTAGATCTAGATGAAGATGGACCACAGGATGTTTTCTTTTTCCCCCTAACATCCATTTTCAACAAGATTTACCAAGGAGCAAGCACAAAGAACACAAGAGGTGGTGGGTTTCTTTAGATCAGATTTTTATAGAGGAAACCCTAAACAATCAACAAAAAACGAGATCTAGCTTATGGAATAAACAAATCAAAGCATAGAAGGCATAAATCTTCAAGAAAAATGAAGAAAAACGACTTATCTTGAAGAAAATCAAGAGATCTCAAGACAGGTCGAGCCACGATTCGTCGAAGGAAGAAGAGAAAATGAAGAACAAAGTGATTTTTCCCAAATTATATGATGCTCACGATCTCTACGACCGGTCGAGTGCAGTCCATGATCGGTCGAGTCAGGACCGGTCGTGTATGGCAAAGGCCGGTCGAGTATCGATAAAAATAAATATTTTTATGTAGAAATTGAAATTTATACACATAAAAATTTAAAATATAGTACACTATGATACATGCAGACAAGTATATTCAATTTAAAATGCACATACCAAGATCAAATTTCATTTTAGTATACCTGCTTTTGTCGAGCGATTTAGTAAATATATCAGCAAGTTAGACATTAGTTGGAATATATTCCAAAGAGATAGCTTTTTCTTCAACTAATTCACGAATGTAATGATACTTAATGTCAATATCTTAGTACGCGAATGCTGAATTGGATTTTTGGAAATATTGATAGCACTGGAATTATCACAATGTAAGATCATTGAATCTTGATTAATTCCATAATCGGTTAACATGCGTTTCATCCATATGAGTTGTGTACATGCATATCCTGCTGCGATATACTCAGCCTCAGCAGTGGAAAGCGATATTGAACTTTGCTTCTTGCTAAACCAAGAAACTAAATAATTTCCAATGTAAAAACAACCACCACTGGTTGATTTTCTATCATCAATATTACCAAATTTCAATCAAGATCGGCATCAAATATCCGACTAATTTAACATTAGTATCAAAAGGATACCAAAGACCCAAATTAGTTGTACTTGCGACATATCTAATAATTGTTTGACAATGAAGATGTGAATCTTTAGGATTAGACTGATATCTCGCACAAATACCAACGCTAAAAGCGATATCAGGTCTACTAGCAGTTACATATAATAAACTACCAATCATTCTACGATATAGCTTAGGATCTACATCTTTACATGTAGAGTCTTTTGAGAGTCTCAAGGTTGTACTCATAGGAGTATCAAATTTTTTACCATTTTCAAATCCAAACCTTTTAACCAAGTTTGTAGTATACTTGGTTTGGGAAATGAAGATTCCATCAGGTTGTTGTTTTACTTATAACCCTAGGAAGTAATTTAGTTCACCAACCATGCTCATTTCGAATCTTGATTTCATCAACTCTGCAAACTCAATAAACATTTTAGAACAAGTTGATCCATAAATAGTATCGTCTACATAGATTTGAACCATTAAAATCTCATTATTATGTTTCTTAACAAATAGCGACTTATCGACAATTCCCACTTGAAAACTATGACTCAGTAAGAATTTAATCAATTTTTCATACCATGCCCTGGGCGCTTGTTTCAGACCATAGAGAGCCTTTTTGATACGAAATACATAATCAGAAAGCTTGGGGTCTTCAAACCCTGAGGGTTGTTCTACATAAACTTCTTCATGTAAATCGCCATTTAAGAAGGCACTCTTTACATCCATCTAATAAATTTTAAACTTTCTAAAGCAAGCGATGGAAATAAAAAGTTTGATAGATTCAAGGTGAGCGACTGGAGCAAAAGTTTCATCGTAATCGATGCCTTTAATCTGAGTGTACCCTTGTACAACTAGTCTAGCCTTGTTTCGTATAACATTTCCAAGTTTATCAGACTTGTTTTTAAAGATCCATTTTATTCCAATAATGTGTTTATCTTTAGGTCTAGGAACAAGATGCCAGACATCATTACGAACAAATTGATTAAGTTCATCCTGCATAGCTACTATCCAATTTTCGTCAGAAAGAGCTTCTTTTACATTGACCAGTTCTATTTGGGATGTAAAACAAACATAATTGCATATGTTTTCAAGTTGTTTGCGTGTACGAACTCCAGTGAGAGGGTTTCCAAAGATTTGATTAGTTGGATGATCTTTGATAGTCCTAGGTTCAGATTGAGATGAAGAGGTATCTTGATTTTCGATTATAAGAATTTCATCATCATCTGAACTCGGAGCAAGTGTATTCAAATGATCATCAATGACCACATTGATGGACTCTTGAATCACACCTGTTCTTTTATTTAGAACCCTATAGGCTCGACTGTTTAAGGAATATCCAAGGAAAATACCTTCATCACTCTTCGTATCAAATTTTTCCAAATTTTCACGATCTCGTAAAATGTAACACTTACTGCCAAAAATTCGAAAGTATTTGACAGTAGGTTTCTTTTCGAACCATAACTCATAAGCAGTCTTATTTTCAGATTTACTAGTATAAACATGATTAATAATGTAGCAAGCAGTATTAATTGCTTCAGCCCAAAGATTTTTGGAGAGCTTCATACTATTTAACATGACATTAGCCATATCCTGAAGCACTCTATTTTTTCTCTCAACTATACCATTTTGTTGAGGAGTTTTGGGCGCAGAGAATTCATGTGATATTCCTTGATCACTACAGAATTTCTCAAAACTGCTATTTTCGAATTCAGAACCATGATCACTACGGATCTTATAAACTTGAGAACCTTTTTCATTTTGGATTCGTTTGATGATCTTCTTTACCTCATCTAGGGTTTCAGATTTGTCTTTTAAGAACGATACCCAAGTGAATCTAGTAAAGTCATCTACGATAACCAAGATGTATTTTTTTCCACCTCGACTCTCCGTTCTAGTTGGTCCAATGAGATCCATGTGGAGAAGCTCGAGAGGTCTGGATGTGGTATTGGAGTTCACTTTCTTGTGAGAGCTCCTAATCTGTTTGCCCAACTGGCATTCACCACATATTTTGTCTACTTTTTGTAATTTGGGTAGACCTCTTATAAGTTCTCTTTTGCTCAATCTAAATAAGTTCTGGTACAGTACATGTCCAAGGCGTTTATGCTATAATTCAGTCTCATCAGTATGGACCATGTAACACGATTGAGTAGATGAGCTTGCATTACTAATGATGTAGCAGTTTTTAGATGTTCTGCGACCAGTTAATATAACAGAACCCTCTTTATTAAGAATCTCGCAACCTTGATTAGAAAACTTTACATTATGATTGTTGTCACATATCTGAGATATACTCAGTAGGTTGTGTTTCAAGCCCTCAACATATAATACATTTTTAAATAAGGGAAGGTTATAAAGCTGAACCGTACCTTGGCCAATGATTTTGCAATTGCTTCCATCACCAAAAGTGACTGACCCATCAGTCTTGTCTTCAAGATCAGTGAATAAAGTTTTGTCGCCTGTCATATGTCTGGAGCATCCACTGTCAAGGTACCACTTTGAATGACTTGTAGCTTTGAAAGCAGTGTGGGCAACCAAGCAGTCAACTTTAAGAACCCATTTCAGTACTGTTTTGGGTTTAGGAGTGTAGTTGGATTTTTTCTGTCTATTGTTATATGAATGATCGATAGAGTTAAATTTTAATAGCTCCTTTAGAAGATCAATAATCTTTTCAACCAAAGGATTTTGGTTTTGAAGATTAAAGTTGGCATGGCTATTTTTAGATTTTTGAAAGGTCCTTGAATTTTGTGAAAAACCTTGATAAGTATACTTTACTTTTGAGTTCGAAGACTCTCCTTTCACAAACTTAGGAGCAGTATTCTTTTGTTTAGGAGAAGTATTCTTATCATAGCCCAACCCGGATCTATCGCCACATTTTCTCGATCCGGATAACAATTTTTCTAATTTAGGATCACCTTGGGCATATCTCCAAGTGTCTTTTAAACTCAAAAGAGAAGTTACTTCATTTTTGAGTTTCTCGTTCTCGGTTTTCAAATCATCAACTTGAGAGGTTTTTGAATTTTAAATCACATTTGGTCTTTTCAAAAAAATCAGAAATATGAGATTTTTCTAAGATAAGAGACTCATAATCTTCTTTAAATTTAGAAAAATTTTCCTTTTGTAATTTAAGCTTGACAGCAATTTTACAACTCTCCTTATAAAGGGCATGGTATGCATCCTGAAGATTATCTTCATTGTCACAATCACTATTCAGATTCTCTTCGCTAGTTACTTCATCATAATCTGAAAAAGTGACTTTGGCTAGAGTCATAAAGGCTTTAACATCATCTCCCGACTCATTTTCAGAATCTTCTGATTTCGAAGAGGATTCCGAATCAGATGATTCATCCCAAGTAGCCAACATACTCTTCCTTTTTGATTTGTCCTTTTTAGGACATTTGTTAGCCAAGTGCCCATACTCTTGACAGTTGTAACATTGACTATCTTTCAAAGATTTTCGAACTCTAGGTTTAGATTATCTTTTATCGTTTGATTTTTAAAAATATCCTTTTTTCTTATTTTTTAAAATTTTATAAAACCTTTTTACAAAGAGTGCCATATCATCTTCAGAATTTTCAAAGTCTGAAGTGCACTCTTGTGGAATATTTTTAGATGACTTGAAAGCAATTGATTTTCCTTTTGGAGCTTTAAAGTTCAATTCATAGGTTTGTAAAGAACCAACTAGTTTCCTAACCCTCATGTTATCCGTATCACGAAGTTCCTGAATCGCGGTTACTTTTGAATTGAACCGTTCAGGAAGTGAGCGTAGTATCTTTGCACATACTTTACTTTCTGGGATTCTATCACCAAGACCCCACATTGAGTTTACAATGTCATTCAATCTAGTGTAGAAATCCATAAACATTTCATTCTCCTCCATATGAATTTCTTCAAATTTAGTTGTGAGGAGTTAGACTTTCGATTTCTTGACAATTGATATACCCTCGTGTGTCATTTCTAAAAGATCCCATGCTTGTTTAGCATTTTCACACGAGATGATTCTTTTGAATTCATCTGGTGACAATGCACATGTAATTGCATTTAGTGCTTTTGCATTGGCACTACTCTCACTTTTCTGAAGTGTGGTCCAAAGAGCATAAGATATTACTTTCATTGATTTTGAACCATCTTCATCAGTTACTTCATGATAGGTAGTTTCCATCCGTTCACTTGTGGACCACACACTTTCATCCATGGATTTCAGAAAGATTCTAATCCTTGCTTTCCAATAGGCATAGTTTGTGCCATTAAAGGGTGGTGGCCTAGTGACAGATAGGCTTTCAAAATTTGACATCTTAATATAGCTTAGATCGTTAGCTCAGGAAATAAATCCAATAAATAAGCAATAAGCACGAACTATTAGGTTCTGATACCACTTGAAAGGGCCAAGCTATATGCCCTAGAGGGGGGGTGAATAGGGCAATGCCAAATAAAACTTAAAATAACGGAATAATAAAAGATATAAATAACAATGCTGAAATAATAACACTCTCAAAGCATATGAAATATGAGAATGATACTAAATCAGTTCTAAGGACAACCTTACACCAAAAAACCAATGGCTTATGGTAGGACAACCTTATTTCTAGAACGATCTAAAAAACACAAATGATATGGAAAATAAATCAAGAATAACTTAAAGAAATAAATCCTAAGTTATTACACCATTTAATCACACTTGCTGAAATGAAAATTACAGCATTCATCCGCAAAAGCAATTCGCAATACTGAAGGAATAAATGATTAAAGAAATTAAGCACATCCACAACACAATAATATATAGTGGTTCGCCTGTGTGTTCACCAACTGTTAGCCAACAGTCACACATAATGCTACTCCACTCCTAATATCCTCACACAGGGGATATTACCATGCACTCTCAAAATAGGTTTTCACAGGTTCACCCAAAACCTTCACAATTGTGTCTTTTTATCTCGGGCTTACACAATCCAAAAACCCCCACAATCTGAGTTTTACGCTCTCCTCGATAACCAAAACAATGAGATTTTTCTGGCAAATCTCAAACAAAACCAGAGAAAGTAAATAACAAAGTAAAATACCTGGATCTCCTTTTGAAGTAGCCCAGTAGAACCAATCAGAGTAGATGAATGATACGTCGTTTAATGTCCAATACTCACATAAAGAATGGTTCTATGTCTAATTAATTTTAGATTAAATCAAGAAGAGCAAGGTCTATTTGATTTTGATCTCAGAAGAAGGAATATCACAAATTCCTCTTTTCTAAATCAGATTGGAATATAGATCAAAATCACAATAGAAAAATGCTAACAAAAGGAATATTAAATATGCACAATAGCTTAAAAAAAATAATCACGACTTATCTCAGAGTATAGCCTTAAATCGCTTGAATTGAATGGAATGGAATGAATAAACTCTGAAATTCGTGCATTATTTATAGCCTCAAAAATCCCATCTTCTACTGGTCTTACGATCCCTAGGACTGGTCGTAGCGTCAAAGATTTTGAAAGATTTCCGCGAGATTAGATTTGTTATTCTCATGACTGGTCTTAGGTAGCCTATGACCAGTCGTGGACCACCTACGACTGGTCGTGAGACACCTACGGCTGGTCGTGGGACTCGAGATAGAACGCTGGAGTTCGAGTCGTAGGACTACGACCGGTCGAAGGATGAGTCGTAGGACTTCCCAGGACTGGTCGAAGAAAGTACAGGACTAGTCGAAGGACAACCAGGAAAATCTGAAAATCTGTAACAACCTAGGACGGGTCCTGAGAAACCTAAGACTGGTCGAAGCAAAGCTAGGACTGGTCTTAAGATTTCTAGGACTGGTCTTAGAATAGTCACACCAAGTAAATTAAAATATTCGGATTATGTATCCAGAATGACCTATCATACAGACCAACCTAAGGTCATTCTAAGGTCAAACAAACCTTGAAGTGAGATGGACATTGAAGTCTTGAAGGTCTGTATTCTCAGATGATCTTGAAGTAGAAGCTTGAGTCGAGTTGATGGTCTTTCTCGAGCTTGGTACATTCTTGACTTGTCTTGATGAAGTCTTCTAATCTTGAACTTGATAGAAGCAAACTTGGAGTCTTTTATTCTTGTAGACTTCATTCATGACTTGTCTTGCAAACATTCTTCATTTATGATCTTGTCTTGAAAACATTGTTTATTCATGATCTTGTCTTGCAGCAGTGTGTAGTCACAAACAAGAAACACAAGAAGTACAAGACATATAAGTTTTGGCACTACAAAATTTGACAACCAAAGGGATATGAAATCATAGCACTAACACGGCCCTTTCACTGTTATCAATGTTTATCCTCAAGGGGCTGTCGAGATTCAGAATCCAAACAATGACATTGAATTCAAAGTGAATGGACATCGATTAAAGCCATTTGTTGAGAAATTTGATTTAGAGGACATGTCCATACCCCTGAAGGATCCTGTATATTAGGATTGATCTCCTAGTCTGATGGAGATATAGGTAGGTTTACTGCTTTCATAGGACTAGGGTAGTTTTCTTTTTATCGTTCTAGGATAGTCGGCTTTATGCCACTAGGATAGTTTGCTTTCCAGCTGATCTAGGATAGTTTGATTTTTGTTGGTTGAACTCTTGTGTTGACCCACTCTCACGTTGAGATCCTTTTAGAAAAGCCTCTTGATTCCTTCCTCAGGTACTACCTTTTCATCACTTCTCCATTATTTTAGTTGTCTTATGTGCATTGCATGCTTATATCTTTTACATTGAGGACAATGTAGATTTTAAGTTGAGGATGGAAGATTAGGTTACCTAATCAGTGTTTTCTCAGTCTTGAGGAAAAATTGTGAAAGTTTTTAAATTTTTTTTTGAAAATTTTGTGAATTCAAGTGATTTTGAAGGTTATCCTTGATTTAGAAGTATAAAATACTTAATGTTGGTGATTTATGACTCTTGAATTCAGTTATTTGTTAGATTTCACAGTTAAGTTTGAGTTATTAATCCATAATTAGAAGTTTTAAACATTGATTGAGTCATGATTTCACATGTCACATCTAGCTTACACATTAAGGTCTCAATTCGATATTGAATTGTTAACTTGGTAATCATTAAGCTTAGAAGGAACCAGCCTGGGGAATTTGTCCATCATGTTCATTGAAAAAAAGAAAAAGAATACCCAGCTAAAAAACAGTTGTTGTCGAAAACGGCTACCTGTTAACAAACTCTAAAAAGGTTGATACAGTGTGAAGCCATCGATGGAAAAAATCAAAAGATGGAAGAATAAAAAGGCTAAACTGTAAGGCAAGTTTTGGTTATTTGGAATGCTCTTGTTGGTTACTAATGATATCAAGAAAATTGAGAATTGGACCTTTAATTGTGATAAGCCAGGGTTGCACTATACACCCATGGAGCTCAATGTTTAGAATTGTTCTAATTGATGGGTTACTACCTTGAACTTGACCATGAAGTTTACCATGCGCTTGAGTTTAGGAGAAGCAAATGCCCAACATTGATGTATCTTGGAATTATAGTATCTAGATTATTTTTCAAAAATCACTTGAGTTTATAGAAATTATCCTATAATTCTTAAAATATCTTTCGTATGCTTTGCTATGGACTAGCAAAATGCTGGTTTGGGATTGTGTTAAGGGTTAAATATTGCATATTAGACCCCAGTTATCACATGGTTTTACGAACATGATAATGTTTACCGTCCTACTTTAATCATGTTTGTGTTGCAAGGTGAATTTAAGAATTTGGACTGAAAAAGGGTGGTAAAGGCATGGATTTGATACTCAAGAATCACTAAGGTAAGAGACAAATCTTACGGGACTGAGATTGAAGAATTCGCACACTGAATATCTGAGAAAATCAAGTGATTGATGATAAAGAGGCCTGAAAGTCATCCTGAATGCAAGATCACAGGGTTCCCACCATCCATTTTGCTTAAAACTTTATATCTGGCCTGAGGACCCTAAATTAACTATACACGTCGAAATTCAGCCCTTGGATCATTGTGGAAGTGGCCCAATAGACATATCAACCACTAAATCACTGATTTGGGGCCCACTTGATATCTGGATATGCTTTAATTTGGTCTCAACCCCTCAAATTAGATGAAAAAATGGTTGGACGGAGCGGATTTCTCATGTACATCTTAGTGAACCACACATGCGTGATGCACATGCACCACGGTAAGTCCACGCATGTCACACCGGACTGGAAGGTCCGATTAAAACATGTTGACCCGAGCTTTCGTCGAAAATGGAAGTTTTCATTTTTATTTCCACCAGTGTCCGCACGGACGAGTATAGTGGACTGCCACTGTCCATCATTTGGACGATTGGGATCATCCATTCAATCTAAGGGGTGGTCACGACCCTAGCCATGAAGTCCTTTTGGTCTCATGCACGTGTACACACGTAGATCACCATCAAACGTAGGATGAATGGCAGCATGATTTGATACAGTGGGCTACACCAAAACTTGACCAAAGCCACCCCTTTTCAATCAAAATCTCACCAGGAATCCAATGGATGGGGTGGATTTCTCCGAAAACACCACTGTGGGGCTCACCGAGAGCTTAATGCAACTCCCTATGTAAGGATACACATGTCCATGAAATCCAGGATTTTCGAGCAGTTGCGACCCACCATCCGTGATCGGATCAGCAATCTGGACCATCCAGATAGAGTCCAAGGTGTGGCTAACCACCATCAAGGAGGCAGATTCTAAGGACAGGCCATTCATCTGTCCAAAAGTCCATCCGAACACAACTTGGTTTGCATTGTTGGGCACTTTGGCTGCGTAAAGAGCTACAGAAGTTCTCCAGCGCCTCTAGCTATGCACAACCGACCGACTTCAATACCTCCTCCTTGTGTTTATAAAAGGAGAGAAGAGAGAGAGCGTGAGAACCATCCAAGGAAGGACGTGAAGACGTGGATCATGTCTATGATTGGCTAAACCTCTTAGCAAGGGCTAAGAGGTAAAGCTTGTAGCATGATGGGGTGTTTTATGGCTGTGATTCATGTTAAGTTGAACTAATTTTGATTCTATATTTTGATTGCAAGGAATGCTTTTGGTTTTTAATGGTTTCTTGTGACTTAAGTTACAATGGATCTGTGATAGCTTTGAGCATGTTCTTCTTATTATTATGATTTTGAAATTAAGAACCCTGTTGTTCAACATCGTCCCATGGACATGGTTGGATAATGGAATCCTTCCTAACGTTCATAACTCTCTCAGATTGGTTGTGGATTGGCTAAATTCTATTGTTTACTTTGTCTTATAGGCATGGTTTTGTGATAGAATTCATTCCAGTTCTCATACCTTTCTTCCATTGAAAACTAAATAAAAGGAAGTTCATATTTGAGTTTTAATGAATTATCTTCCAGTTGGATGAAGATGGGACTTTGATTCCAATTGTATTTATGAATCAAGCATAGATCTCCTTGGTCTCTACAAGTGGATCCTTGGAAACCCTAGTTTCCCACCTTTGAATTTTACGAGTTTTTAGTTACATAATTTACAATTATTCCCTTACGTTCTCCTGATTTAGATTATATCTTCTTCTAGTTCTAGTTCTAGTTACTTTCAAATTACGTGCAAGGTTCATTCCCTATGGATTCGACCTCGATCTTACCGAGATTATTACTAAGTCGTAACCCTATACTTGAGGTGGTGAACAAGCAAGGAGTCAAGTGTGGCCCACTTCCTACCCCAAGATCTCACCATCCAACCCTTCAATTCTCATTATCCTCCATCAAAGAGGAAACTTAGGAGCTCGGGAGATCAAGGAGCCAAGAAGGAGTGAAATCGGTGGGTGATCTTGGGAATCCCACCTTTGATTTCTATTTGAGGGCCCACTTGTGGTGAGACCCATTTGATGTATGCATTGTAAACTGAGGGGAGCTCATAGTGGTGGAGTTCCTCCCTCACATACACGTCTCTCTCTCTCTCTCTCTCTCTCTCTCTCTCTCTTCTTCTTCTTCTTCTTCTTCTTCTTCTTCTTCTTCTTCTTCTTATTTGGATGATGGTGATGATGTATGTGGCTAGTGGGCCACGTGCACGTTGACCCCACTTGATGGATGAATTACATCCAGATCGTACAGCCATGGGACATCCATCAGCAAAATACTACTGGGCTGTATGAAAGGAAAACACCAATATCGATTTGATCCCAACCAGGTGGGCCACATGTATGTGGGACCCAAGTGTGATGCATGTGTTATATCTAACTGTCCATCTACTGGACGCTGGGCCAGCAGCCTAGTAGCCCAGCAACTGTATTGACGTCAGCAGTACTGTGGGTCTAATAATGAGGTAGTTCTGCCTGAGGTGGTACTCGGGTCTTTGTACGAATTTTTTGGAGACGTTACAAACACAAACCTCAAGATGGGTCCCATCACAAGTGGGCCTTACATAAAAAAAAAAATCAAGATCCTATGTTATGATCACCCACCGATTGACCTTCTTCTTTAGCTCCTTAGAATGCTAATCTCCTAAGCTCCTTCTTTAATGGAAGATGATGAAGTTAGGATGGTTGGATGGTGAGATGTGGTGTGGTGTGCGTGTGTGTGTGTGGGGGGGGGGGGGGGGGGGGAAGAAGTGGGCCACACGTAGCTCTTTAGAATGGCTTGGACGTTGGTTACTTGGTTGCTTGGGAGTGAAGAGAGAAATGAGAGAGAGCGAGAGAGAGAGAGAGAAGTGATGGGATGAAAAGGTGATGGGTGTAAGGAAGGGATGGGTAGAGAGAGTTGACTTTGGGAATGGAAGAGGTATGGGTGTTGTAAGGGGAGTGATGGGATGTGTACTTGACTTGAGGTGATTGATTGATGTGATTGAAAGGGCCTAGCTATATGCCCTAGAGGGGGGTAAATAGGGTAATGCCAAATAAAACTTAAAACAGCAGAATAATAAAAGATATAAATAACAATGCTGAAATAATAATAATCTCAAAGCACATGAAATATGAGAATGATACTGAATCAGTTCTAAGGACAACCTTACACCAAAAACCAATGGCTTATGGTAGGACAACCTTATTTCTAGAACAATCTAGAAACCACAAATGATATGGAAAATAAATCAAGAATAACTTATAGAAATAAATCCTAAGTTATTACACCATTCAACCACACTTGCTTGAAATGAAAATTACAACATTCATCCACAAAAGCAATCCACAATATTAAAGTAATAAATGAATAAAGCAATCAAGCACATCCACAACATAACGATATATAGTGGTTCGCCTGTGTGTTCACCAACTATTAGCCAACAGCCACACAGAATGCTACTCCACTCCTAATATCCTCACACAGGGGATATTAGCATGCACTCTCAAAATAGGTTTTCACAGGTTCACCCAAAACCTTCACAATTGTGTCTTTTTATCTCGGGCTTACACAATCCAAAAACCCCCACAATCTGAGTTTTCTGGCTCTCCTCAGATAACCAAAACAATGAGATTTTTCTGGCAAATCTCAAACAAAACCAGAGAAAGTAAATTACAAAGTAAAATACCTAGATCTCCTTTTGAAGTAGCCCAGTAGAACCAATCGGAGTAGATGTATGATACGCCGTTCAATGTCCAATACTCACTTAAAGAATAGTTCTATGTCTAATTGATTTTAGATTAAATCAAGAAGAGCAAGGTCTATTTGATTTTGATCCCAGAAGAAGGAATATCACAAATTCCTCTTTTCTAAATGAGATTGGAATGTGGATCAAAATCACAATAGAATAATGCTAACAAAAGGAATATTAAATATGCACAATAGCTTAAAAAATAATCACAACTTATCTCAGAGTATAGCCTTAAATCACTTAAATTGAATGTAATGGAATATCTAAAACTCTGAAATTCGTGCATTATTTATAGCCTGAAAAAATCTCATCTTCGACTGGTCTTAGGATCCCTAGGACCGGTCGTAGCTTCAAAGATTTTGAAAGATTTCCGCGGGATTAGATTAGTTGTTCTCACGACTGGTCTTAGGTAACCTACGACCGGTCGTGTGCCACCTACGATTGGTCGTGTGTCACCTACGACTGGTCGTAGGACCCTAGATAGGTTGCTGGAGTTCGAGTCGTAGGACTACGACTGGTCGAAGGATGAGTCGTAGAACTTCTCAGGACTGGTTGAAGCAAGTCCAGGACTGGTCGAAGGATAACCAGGAAAATTTGAAAATCTGTAACAACCCAGGACTGGTCCTGAGAAACCTAAGACTGGTCGAAGCAAAGCTAGGACTGGTCTTAAGATTTCTAGGATTGGTCTTAGAATAGTCATAACAAGCATATTAAAATATTCAGATTATGTATCCAGAATGACCTATCATACAGACCAACCTAAGGTCAATCTAAGGTCAAACAAACCTTGAAGTGAGATGAACATTAAAGTCTTGAAGGTCTGTATTCTCAGATGATCTTGAAGGAGAAGCTTGAATCAAGTTGACGGCTTTCTAGAGCTTGGTAGTTTCTTGACTTGTCTTGATGAAGTCTTCTAATCTTGAACTTGTTTAGAAGCAAACTTGAAGTCTTCTATTCTTGTAGACTTCATCCATGACATGTCTTGCAAACATTCTTCATTCATGATCTTGTCTTGAAAACATTCTTCATCCATGATCTTGTCTTGAAGCAGTGTGTAGTCACAAACAAGAAACACAAGAAGTACAAGACATATAGGTTTTGGCACTACAAAATTTGACAACCAAAGGGATATGAAATCATAGCACTAACAATCTCCCCCTTTGTCAAATTTGTGACAAAACACATTTATTAATATAAGAGTAAAATGAAGAAAGAATCATGAGCCATCAGAGCCATAAAAAATACTCTACTCCCCCTAAGTGAGTAGAAACAATCAACCATATTCTCCCTCTTTCAATTACTTCAATTACTCTCTCCCTTCCTCCCCCGTTCCATACTACTCTCCCTTTTTATCACAAAATGACAAGGGAAGTCCAAATGAGAAAAAAGAACACCATATGAAGAGTCAATATTAATTATCAAATTAGTACAACAGTTCAATGTCATTAATCCAAACAAAGGATATATAATAAAACCAAACATACAACCAAAGTCATCAACCGTAATAATAATACGGAATCCATCATATTCAAATATAATACAAAAAAAAAGGATAATCCACCTAATCAGATCCAGATGAAGGAGCAGTGATGGATGGATCAATCTGAAGTAAGCCCCTATTAATGTGACGAAGATATTTTCGCATATATTTAAATTGCATATCATGGGCTACACTCAGGTTATTAACCTTCTCCTCCAATGCATTTAGACGTGCATCATAACTAGAAGAGGGATCGTAATCAGGATCATTTTGGGAGTTAGTTTCAATTTCTTCAAATATATCATTCATATTTATATCAGCCTGTGGAGAAAGATCAGCTGCTTCCCCTTCATTTCCTGCTTCAGCACCTTCACCACCACCTTCATAGAATTGACCAGGAAGCAAATCTAACTTCATCTTATTTAAATTAGTATTATTGAATAAAAGATGATGAATTGGTGCCTCATTCTCAGGTAAAGCAACAAGCATATTTGTGGCTAAACAAGTCATAAGATAACCAAATGGAATATCACTATGACCCGGATGAAGACGAAACTAAATGATAAAATGACATATCAAAGAAGGTAAACAGACAACGATGCCGGACACAACAGAGTGCAATACCCGAACCATGAAGGCAGTCAACTCGGTTTTATTGCCGGACTGAGGATACAAGTTTGAAATGAAGATCCGGTGCAGAACTCTGTATCTGGGTAATAAAAATTATGAGGGGAGCGCATTTCCTTTGTGCGTCCATTGCACTTCCATATTGCATAAATCTCTTGTCAACATTTATTTTTTCGATTCTGATGATTTGTCATATAATGTATGAATCGGAATACCTTCATCCTTGACAGGTATATCCATAATACCTGATATCAAATGTCGATCTATTAGAAATTTCCCTTCTCTAGTAGCAATTGAGAACGTTAAATTATCAAGGGAAAAATCAGAGATACATGCAACCATAGATTGTGTAATGGACTGGTATGCAGGCCCACCCCAAAACAAAATGTTAGCCTAGTTAACAGATTCAAGGAGAGGGGCAATCCCAAATTGTTCAATGTGATTGAGACTTACAGGACGCTCAACGATAACTTTACGGCTACGTAAATCCCGTACATCATTGGGATCATCTTCGAGTGACCGAAGGTGCCATTTTGTTATAGATGTAGATCTAGATGAAGATGGACCACGAGATGTTTTCTTTTTCCCTCTAACATCCATTTTCAACAAGATTTACCAAGGAGCAAGCAAAAAAGAACACTAGAAGTGGTGGGTTTCTCTAGATCAAAATTTTAGAGAGGAAACCCTAAAAAATCAATAAAAGACGAGATCTAGCTTATGGAATAAACAAATCAAAGCATAAAAACCATAAATCTTCAATAAAAATGAAGAAAAAACGACTTATCTTGAAGAAAATCACGAAATCTCAAGACTGGTCGAGCCACGACTCGTCGAAGGAAGAAGAGGAAATGAAGAAGAAAGTGATTTTTCCCAAATTATAAGATGCTCACGATCTTCATGACTGGTCGAGTGCAGTCTACGACCGGTCGAGCATCAACAAAAATAAATATTTTTATACAAAAATTGAAATTTATACACATAAAAATTCAAAATATAGTACACTATGATACATGCAAATAAGTATATTCAATTTAAAATGCACATACCAAGATCAAATTTCATTTTAGTAAACCTACTTTTGTTGAGCGGTTTAGTAAATATATCAGCAAGTTGGACATCGGTTGGAATATATTCCAAAGAGATAGCTTTTTCTTCAACTAATTCACGAATGTAATGATACCTAATATCAATATGCTTAGTACGCGAATGCTGAATTGGATTTTTGGAAATATTGATAGCACTGGAATTATCACAATGTAAGATCATTGAATCTTGATTAATTCCATAATTGCTTAACATGCGTTTCATCCATACGAGTTGAATACATGCATATCCTGCTACGATATACTCAGCCTCAGCAATGGAAAGCGATATTGAGCTTTGCTTCTTGCTAAACTAAGAAACCAAACAGTTTCCAATGTAAAAACAACCACCACTGGTTAATTTTCTATCATCAATATCACCAGCCTATTCAGCATTTGAATACCCAGCTAATTTAACATTAGTATCAAAAGGATACTAAAGACCCAAATTAGTTGTACTTGCGACATATCTAATAATCCGTTTGACAGCAGTGAGATGTGAATCTTTAGGATTAGACTGATATCTCGCACAAATACCAACGCTAAAGGCGATATCAGGTCTATTAGTAGTTAGATATAATAAACTACCAATCATACTACGATATAGCTTAGGATCTACATCTTTACATGTAGAGTCTTTTGAGAGTCTCAAGGTTATACTCATAGGAGTATCAAATTTTTTACCATTCTCAAATCCAAACCTTTTAACCAAGTTTGTAGCATACTTGGTTTGAGAAATGAAGATTCCATCAGGTTGTTGTTTTACTTGTAACCCTAGGAAGTAATTTAGTTCACCAACCATGCTCATTTCGAATCTTGATTTCATCAACTCTGCAAACTCAATAGACATGTTAGAACAAGTTGATCCATAAATAATATCGTCTACATAGATTTGAATTATTAAAATCTCATTATTATGTTTCTTAACAAATAGCGTCTTATCGACACTTCCCACTTGAAAACTATGACTAAGTAAGAATTTAGTCAATTTTTCATACCATGCCCTGGGCGCTTGTTTCAGACCATAGAGAGCCTTTTTGAGACGAAATACATGATCAGAAAGCTTGGGGTCTTCAAACCCTGAGGGTTGTTCTACATAAACTTCTTCATGTAAATTGCCATTTAAGAAGGCACTCTTTACATCTATCTGATAAATTTTAAACTTTCTAAATCAAGCGATGGAAATAAAAACTCTGATAGATTCAAGGCGAGTGACTGGAGCAAAGGTTTCATCGTAATCGATGCCTTCAATCTGAGTGTACCCTTGTACAACCAGTCTAGCCTTGTTTCCATTAATATTTTCAAGTTCATCAGACTTATTTTTAAAGATCCATTTTGTTCCAATAATGTGTTTATCTTATGGTCTAGGAACAAGATGCCAGACATCATTACGAACAAATTGATTAAGTTCATCCTGCATAGCTACTATCCAATTTTCGTCAGAAAGAGCTTCTTTTACATTAACCGGTTCTATTTGGGATGTAAAACAAACATAATTACATATGTTTTCAAGTTGTTTGTGTGTACAAACTCCAGTGAGAGGGTTTCCAAGGATTTGATTGGTTGGATGATCTTTGACAGTCCTAGGTTCAGATCGAGTTGATGAGGTATCTTGATTGTCGATTATAAGAATTTCATCATCATCTGAACTCGGAGCAAGTGTATTCAAATGATCATCAATGACCACATTGATGGACTCTTGAATTATACCTGTTCTTTTATTTAGAACCCTATAGGCTCGACTGTTTAAGGAATGTCCAAGGAAAATACCTTCATCACTCTTCGTATCAAATTTTCCCAAATTTTCATGATCACGTAAAATGTAACACTTACTACCAAAAATTCGAAAGTATTTGACGGTAGGTTTCTTTTCGAACCATAACTCATAAGCAGTCTTATTTTCAGATTTACTAGTATAAACACGATTAATAATGTAGCAGGAAGTATTAATTACTTCAGCCCAAAGATTTCTGGAGAGCTTCATACTATTTAACATGACATTAGCCATATCCTGAAGCACTCTATTTTTTCTCTCAACTATACCATTTTGTTGAGGAGTTTTGGGCGCAGAGAATTCATGTGATATTCCCTGATCGCTACAGAATTTCTCAAAAGTACTATTTTCGAATTCAGATCCATGATCACTCTGGATCTTATAAACTTGAGAACCTTTTTCATTTTGGATTCATTTGATGATCTTCTTTACTTCATCTAGGGTTTCAGATTTATCTTTTAAGAATGATACTCAAGTGAATCTAGTAAAGTCATCTACGATAACCAAGATGTATTTTTTACCACCTCGACTCTCTGTTCTGGTTAGTCCAATGAGATCTATGTGGAGGAGCTCGAGAGGTCTAGATGTGGTATTGGAGTTCACTTTCTTGTGAGAGCTCCTAATCTGTTTCCCCAACTGGCATTCACCACATATTTTGTCTACTTTTTGTAATTTGGGTAGACCTCTTATAAGTTCTCTTTTGCTCAATCTAAACAAGTTCTGGTAGTGTACATGTCCAAGGCGTTTATGCCATAATTCAGTCTCATCAGTATGGACCATGTAACACGATTGAGTAGATGAGCTTGCATCCCTAACGATGTAGCAGTTTTCAGAAGTTCTGCGACCAGTTAATATAACAGAACCCTCTTTATTAACAATCTCACAACCTTGATTAGAAAACTTTACATTATGGTTGTTATCGCATATCTGAGATATACTCAGTAGGTTGTGTTTCAAGCCCTCAACATATAATACATTTTTAAATAAGAGAAGGTTATAAAGCTGAACCGTACCTTGGCCAATGATTTTGCAATTGCTTCCATCACCAAAAGTGACTGACCCATCAGTCCTATCTTTTAGATCGGTGAATAAAGCTTTGTCGCTGTCATATGCCTGGAGCAACTACTGTCTAGGTACCACTTTGAATGGCTTGTAGCTTTGAAAGCAGTGTGGGCAACCAAGCAGCCAACTTTAGGAACCCATTTCAGTACTGTTTTGGGTTTAGGAGTGTAGGTGGACTTTTTCAGTCTGTTGTTATACGAATGACCTATAGAGTTAAATTTCAATAGCTCCTTGAAAAGATCAATAATCTTTTCAACCAAAGGATTTCGGTTTTGAAGATTGAAGTTGGCATGACTATTTTTAGGTTTTTGAAGGGTCCTCGAATTTTTTGGAAGACCTTGATAAGTATTCTTTACTTTTGAGTTCGAAGACTCTCCTTTCACAAACTTAGGAGCAGTATTCTTTTGTTTAGGAGAAGTATTCTTATCATAGCCCAACCCGGATCGATCGCCACATTTTCTTGATCCGGATAACAATTTTTCTAATTTAGGATCACCTTGGGCATATCTCCAAGTGTCTTTCAAACTCAAAAGAGAAGCTACTTCATTTTTGAGTTTCTCGTTCTCGGATTTCAAATCATCAACTTGGGAGGTTTTGATTTTTAAATCACATTTGGTCTTTTCAAAAAAATCAGAAATATGAGATTTTTCTAAAACAAGAGACTCATAATCTTCTTTAAGTTTAGAAAATTTTTCCTTTTGTAATTTAAGCTTGACAACAATTTTACAACTCTCCTTATAAAGGGCATTGTATGCATCCTGAAGATCATCTTCATTGTCGCAATCACTATTCAGATTCTCTTTGCTAGTTATTTCATCATAATCTGAAAAAGTGTTAGTGCTATGATTTCATATCCCTTTGGTTGTGAAATTTTGTAGTGCCAAAACCTATATGTCTTGTACTTCTTGTGTTTCTTGTTTGTGACTACACACTGCTTCAAGACAAGATCATGAATGAAGAATGCTTTCAAGACAAGATCATAAATGAAGAATGCTTACAAGACATGTCATGAATGAAGTCTACAAGAATAGAAGACTCGAAGTTTGCTTCTATCAAGTTCAAGATTAGAAGACTTCATCAAGACAAGTCAAGAATGTACCAAGCTCGAGAAAGATCATCAACTCGACTCTTCAAGATTATCTGAGAATACAGACCTTCAAGACTTCAATGTCCATCTCACTCAAGGTTTGTTTGACCTTAGATTGACCTTAGGTTGGTCTGTATGATAGGTCATTCTGGATACATAATCTGAATATTTTAATTTACTTGGTGTGACTGTTCTAAGACCAGTCCTAGAAATCTTAAGACCAGTCCTAGGTCTGCTACGACTAGTCTTAGGTTATCTTAGGACCAGTCCTAGGTTGTTACAGATTTTTGGATTTTTCTAGTTGTCCTTCGACCAGTCCTGGACTTTCTTCGACCAGTCCTGAGAAGTCCTACGACTCATCCTTCGACCAGTCGTAGTTCTACGACTCGAACTCCAGCGACTTATCTCGAGTCTCACGACCAGTCGTAGGTGTCTCACGACCAGTCGTAGGTGGTCCACGACTGGTTGTAGGCTACCTAAGACCAGTTATGAGTATAGCAAATCTAATCCCGCGGAAATCTTTGAAAATCTTTGACGCTACGACCAGTCCTAGGATTCTAAGACCAGTCGAAGATGGGATTTTTGAAGCTATAAATAGTACACGAATTTTAGAGTTTATTTATTCCATTCCATTCAATTCAAGCGATTTAAGGCTATACTCTGAGATAAGTTGTGATTATTTTTTAGGCTATTGTGCATATTTAATATTCCTTTTGTTAACATTTTTCTATTGTGATTTTGATCCATATTCTAATCTTATTTAGAAAAGAGGAATTTGTGATATTCCTTCTTCTGGGATCAAAATCAAATAGACCTTGCTCTTCTTGATTTAATCTAAAATCAATTAGACATAAAACCATTCTTTTTGTGAGTATTGGACATTGAACGACGTATCATTCATCTACTTCGATTGGTTCTACTGGGCTACTTCAAAAGGAGATCCAGGTATTTTACTTTGTAATTTACTTTCTCTGGTTTTGTTTGAGATTTGCCAGAAAAATCTCATTGTTTTGGTTATCCGAGGAGAGCCAGAAAATTCAGATTGTGGGGGTTTTTGGATTGTGTAAGCTCGAGATAAAAAGACACAATTGTGAAGGTTTTGGGTGAACCTGTGAAAACCTATTTTGATAATGCATGCTAATATCCCCTGTGTGAGGATATTAGGAGTGGAATAGCATTCTGTGTGGCTGTTGGCTAATAGTTGGTGAACACATAGGCGAACCATTATATATCGTTGTGTTGTGGATGTGCTTGATTTCTTTATTCATTTATTCCTTTATTATTAGGGATTGTTTTTGTGGATGAGTGTTGTAATTTTCATTTTAAGCAAGTGTGATTGAATGGTGTAATAACTTAGGATTTATTTCTTTAAGTTATTCGTGATTTATTTTCCATATCATTTGTGTTTTCTAGATCGTTCTAGAAATAAGGTTGTCCTACCATAGGCCATTGGTTTTTGGTGTAAGGTTGTCCTTAGAACTGATTTAGTATCATTCTCATATTTCATATGCTTTGAGATTGTTATTATTTCAGCATTATCATTTATATCTTTTATTCCGCTGTTTTAAGTTTTATTTGGCATTGCCCTATTCACCCCCCCTCTAGGGCATATAGCTTGGCCCTTTCAAGTGGTATCAGAGCCTAATAGCTCGTGCTTATTGCTTATTTATTGGATTTATTTCCTGAGCTAACGATCTAAGCTATATTAAGATGTCAAATTTTGAAACCCTATCTGTCACTAGGCCACCACCCTTTAATGGCACAAACTATGCTTATTGGAAAGCAAGGATGAGAATCTTTCTCAAATCCATGGATGAAAGTGTGTGGCTGGCCACAATGAACGAATGGAAACTACCTATCACTGAAGTAACTGATGAAGATGGTTCAAAATCAATGAAAGTAATATCTTATGCTCTTTGGACCACACTTCAGAAATGTGAGAGTAGTGCCAATGCAAAAGCACTAAATGCAATTACTTGTGCATTGTCACCAGATGAATTCAAAAGAATCATCTCGTGTGAAAATGCTAAACAAGTATGGGATCTTTTAGAAATGACACACAAGGGTACATCAATTGTTAAGAAATCTAAAGTCCAACTCCTCACAACTAAATTTGAAGAAATTCATATGGAGGAGAATGAAATGTTTACGGACTTCTACACTAGATTGAATAACATTGTAAACTCAATGTGGGGTCTTGGTGATAGAATCCCAGAAAGTAAAGTATGTGCAAAGATACTATGCTCACTTCCTGAACGGTTCAATTCAAAAGTAACCGCGATTCAGGAACTTCGTGATATGGATAACATGAGGGTTGAGGAACTAGTTGGTTTTTTACAGACCTACGAATTGAACTTTAAAGCTCCAAAAGGAAAATCAATTGCTCTCAAGTCATCTAAAAATATTCCACAAGAGAGCACTTCAGACTTTGAAAATTCTGAAGATGATATGGCACTTTTTGTAAAAATGTTTTATAAAATTTTGAAAAATAAGAAAAGAGGAGATTTTTAAAAATCAAACGATAAGAGACAATCCAAACCTAGAGCTCGAAAATCTTTGAAAGATAGTCAATGTTACATCTGTCAAGAGTATGGGCACTTGGCTAACAAATGTCCTAAAAAGGACAAATAAAAAAGGAAGAGTATGTTGGCTACTTGGGATGAATCATCTGATTCGGAATCCTCTTCGAAATCAGAAGATTTTAAAAATGAGTCGGGAGATGATGTTAAAGCCCTTATGACTCTAGCTAAAGTCACTTTTTCAGATTATGATGAAGTAACTAGCGAAGAGAATCTGAATAGTGATTGTGACAATCAAGATGATCTTCAGGATGTATACAATGCCCTTTATAAGGAGAGTTGTAAAATTGCTGTCAAGCTTAAATTACAAAAGGAAAAATTTTCTAAACTTAAAGGAGATTATGAGTCTCTTGTCTTAGAAAAATCTCATATTTCTGATTTTTTTGAAAAGACCAAATGTGATTTAAAAATCAAAACCTCCCAAGTTGATGATTTGAAAACCGAGAACGAGAAACTCAAAAATGAAGTAGCATCTCTTTTGAGTTTAAATGACACTTGGAGATATGCCCAAGGTGATCCTAAACTAGAAAAGTTATTATCCGGATCGAGAAAATGTGGCGATAGATCCGGGTTGGGCTATGATAAGAATACTTCTCCTAAACAAAAGAATACTGCTCCTAAGTTTGTGAAAGGAGAGTCTTCGAACTCAAAAGTAAAGTATACTTATCAAGGTTTTTCAAAAAATTCAAGGACTTTTCAAAAATCTAAAAATAGCCATGCCAACTTCAATCATCAAAACCAAAGTCCTTTGGTTGAAAAGATTATTGATCTTCTCATGGAGCTATTAAAATTTAACTCTATAGGTCATTCATATAACAATAGACAGAAAAAGTCCAACTACACTCCTAAACCCAAAACAGTACTGAAATGGGTTCCTAAAGTTGACTGCTTGGTTGCCCACACTGCTTTCAAAGCGACAAGCTATTCAAAGTGGTACCTTGACAGTGGATGCACCAGACATATGACAGGCGACAAAGCTTTATTCACCGATCTTGAAGACAGGACTGATGGGTCAGTCACTTTTGGTGATGGAAGCAATTGCAAAATCATTGGCCAAGGTACGGTTTAGCTTTATAACCTTGCCTTATTTAAAAATGTATTATATGTTGAGGGCTTGAAACACAACCTACTGAGTATATCTCAGATATGCGACAACAATCATAATGTAAAGTTTTCTAATCAAGGTTGTGAGATTGTTAATAAAGAGGGTTCTGTTATATTAACTGGTCGCAGAACTTTTGAAAACTGCTACATCGTTAGTAATGCAAGCTCATCTACTCAATCGTGTTACATGGTCCATACTGATGAGATTGAATTATGGCATAAACGCCTTGGACATGGACATGTACACTACCGGAACTTATTTAGATTGAGCAAAAGAGAACTTATAAGAGGTCTACCCAAATTACAAAAAGTAGACAAAATATGTGGTGAATGCCAGTTGGGCAAACAGATTAGGAGCTCTCACAAGAAAGTGAACTCCAATACCACATCTAGACCTCTCAAGCTTCTCCACATGGATCTCATTGGACCAACTAGAACGGAGAGTCGAGGTGGCAAAAAATACATCTTGGTTATCGTAGATGACTTTACTAGATTCACTTGGGTATCGTTCTTAAAAGACAAATCTGAAACCCTAGATGAGGTAAAGAAGATCATCAAACCAATCCAAAATGAAAAAGGTTCTCAAGTTTATAAGATCCGTAGTGATCATGGTTCTGAATTCAAAAATAGCAGTTTTGAGAAATTCTGTAGTGATCAGGGAATATCACATGAATTCTCTGCGCCCAAAACTCCTCAACAAAATGGTATAGTTGAGAGAAAAAATAGAGTGCTTCACGATATGGCTAATGTCATGTTAAATAGTATGATGCTCTCCAAAAATCTTTGGGCCGAAGCAATTAATACTGCTTGCTACATTATTAATTGTGTTTATACTAGTAAATCTGAAAATAAGACTGCTTATGAGTTATGGTTTGAAAAGAAACCTACTGTCAAATACTTTCGAATTTTTGGCAGCAAGTGTTACATTTTACGAGATCGTGAAAATTTGGGAAAATTTGATATGAAGAGTGATAAAGGTATTTTCCTTGGATATTCCTTAAACAGTCAAGCCTATAGGGTTCTAAATTAAAGAATAGGTGTGATTCAAGAGTCCATCAATGTGGTCATTGATGATCATTTGAATACACCTGCTCCGAGTTCAGATGATGATGAAATTCTTATAATTGAAAATCAAGATACCTCTTCATCTCAATCTGAACCTAGGACTGTCAAAGATCATCCAACTAATCAAATCCTTGAAAATCCTCTCACTAGAGTTCGTACATGCAAACAACTTGAAAACATATGCAATTATGTTTGTTTTACATCCCAAATAGAACCGGTCAATGTAAAAGAAGCTCTTTTTGACGAAAATTGGATAGTAGCTATGCAGGATGAACTTAATCAATTTGTTCATAATGATGTTTGGTATCTTGTTTCTAGACCTAAAGATAAACACATTATTGGAACAAAATGGATCTTTAAAAACAAGTCTGATGAACTTGGAAATGTTATACGAAACAAGGCTAGACTGGTTGTACAAGGGTACACTCAGATTGAAGGCATCGATTACGATGAAACCTTTGCTCCAGTCCGCCGCTTGAATCTATCAGAGTTTTTATTTCCATCGCTTGCTTTAGAAAGTTTAAAATTTATCAGATGGATGTAAAGAGTGCCTTCTTAAATGGCGATTTACATGAAGAAGTTTATGTAGAACAACCCTCAGGGTTTGAAGACCCCAAGCTTTCTGATCATGTATTTCGTCTCAAAAAGGCTCTCTATGGTCTGAAACAAGCGCCCAGGGCATGGTATGAAAAATTGACTAAATTCTTATTGAGTCATAGTTTTCAAATGGGAAGTGTCGATAATACGTTATTTGTTAAGAAACATAATAATGAGATTTTAATGGTTCAGATATATGTAGACGATATTATTTATGGATCAACTTGTTCTAACATGTCTATTGAGTTTGCAGAGTTGATGAAATCAAGATTCAAAATGAGCATGGTTGGTGAACTAAATTACTTCCTAGGGTTACAAGTAAAACAACAATCTGATGGAATCTTCATTTCTCAAACCAAGTATGCTACAAACTTGGTTAAAAGGTTTAGATTTGAAAATGGTAAAAAATTTGATACTCCTATGAGTACAACCTTGAGACTCTCAAAAGACTCTACATGTAAAGATGTAGATCCTAAGCTATATCGTAGTATGATTGGTAGTTTATTATATCTAACTACTAGTAGACCTGATATCGCTTTTAGCGTTATATTTGTGCGAGATATCGTCTAATCCTAAAGATTCACATCTTTCTTCTTGTCAAAACGGATTATTAGATATGTCGCAAGTACAACTAATTTGGGTCTTTGGTATCCTTTTGATACTAATGTTAAATTAGCTAGGTATTCTGATGCTGATTGGACTGGTAATATTGATGATAGAAAATCAACCAGTGGTGGTTGTTTTTACATTGAAAATTGTTTGGTTTCTTGGTTTAGTAAGAAGCAAAGTTCAATATCGCTTTCCACTGCTGAGGCTGAGTATATCGTAGCAGGATATGCATGTACACAACTTGTATGGATGAAACGCATTTTAAGCGATTATGGAATTAATCAGGATTTAATGATCTTACATTGTGATAATTCCAGTGCTATCAATATTTTCAAAAATCCAATTCAGCATTCGCGTACTAAGCATGTTGACATTAGGTATCACTACATTCGTGAATTAATTGAAGAAAAAGCTATCTTTTTGGAATATATTCCAACTAATGTCCAACTTGCTGATATATTTACTAAACCACTCGACAAAAGCAGGTTTACTAAAATGAAATTTGATCTTGGTATGTGTATTTTAAATTGAATATACTTGTCTGCATGTATCATAGTGTACTATATTTTAAATTTTTATGTGAATAATTTTCAATTTCTGCATAAAAATATTTATTTTTGTCGATGCTTGACCGACCTTTGCCATACACGACCAGTCCTGACTCGACTGGTCGTGGACTGCACTCGACCGGTTGTAGAGATCGTGAGCATCATATAATTTGGGGAAAATCTCTTTGTTCTTCATTTCCTCTTCTTCCTTCGACGAGTCGTGGCTCGACCAGTCTTGAGAGTTCGTAATTTTCTTCAAGATAAGTCATTTTTCTTCATTTTTATTGAAGATTTATGCCTTCTATGCTTTGATTTGTTTATTCCATAAGTTAGATCTCATCTTTTGTTGATTGTTTAGGGTTTCCTCTCTAAAAATCTGATCTAGAGAAACCCATCACTTCTAGTATTCTTTGTGCTTGGTCCTTGGTAAATCTTGTTGAAAATGGATGTTAGAAGGAAAAAAAAAAACATCCCATGGTCCATCTTCATCTAGATCTACATCTATAACAAGACGGCACCTTCGGTCACCTGAAGATGATCCCAATGATGTACGGGAGTTACGTAACCGTAAAGGTATCGTTGAGCATCCTGTAAGTCTCAGTCACATTCAATAATTTGAGATCACACCTCTCCTTGAATCTGTTGGCTGGACTAATATTTTATTTTGGGGTGGGCCTGCATACCAGTCCATTGCACAATCTATGGTTGCATGTATCTCTGATTTTTCCCTTGATAATTTAACGTTCTCAATTGCTACTAGAGAAGGAAAATTTTTGATAAATCGACATTTGAAATTAGGTATTATGGATATACTTGTCAAAGATGAAGGTATTCCGATTCATACATTATATGACATACCATCAGAATCGGAAAAACAAATGTTGACAAGAGATTTATGCAATATGGAAGTGCATTGGACGCACAAAGGTAATGTGCTCCCTTCAAAATTTTTATTACCCAGATACAGAGTTTTGCACCAGATCTTCACTTCAAACTTGTATCCTCGGTCAGGTAATAAAACTGAGTGCCTTCATGGTTCGGGTATTGCACTCTATTGTGTCCGGCATGGTTGTCTGTTTACCTTCTTTGATATGTCATTTTATTATTCAGTTTTGTCTTCATCCGGGTCATAGTGATATTCCATTTGGTTATCTTATGACTTGTTTAGCCACAAATATGCTCGTTGCTTTACCTGAGAATGAGGCGCCAATTCATCATCTTTTATTCAATAATACTAATTTAAATAAGATGAAGTTGGATTTGCTTCCTGGTCAATTCTATGAAGGTGGTGGTGAAGGAGCTGAAGCTGGAAATGAAGGAGAAGCTGTTGATCTTCCTCCATAGGCTGATATAAATATGGATGATATATTTGAAGAAATTGAAACTGACTCCCAAAATGATTCTGATTACGATCCATCTTCTGGTTATGATGCACGTTTAAGTGCATTGGAGGAGAAGGTTGATAACCTGAGTGTAGCCCATGATATGCAATTTAAATATATGCGAAAATATCTTCGTTGCATTAATAGGGGTTTACATCAGATTGATCCAACCATCCCTGCTCCTTCATCTGGATCTGATTAGGTGGATTAATTTTTTTTGGTTTGAATATGATGGATTCTATATTATTATTACATTTGATGACTTTGGTTGTATGTTTTGGATTGATGACATTGAAGTGTTGTACTAATTTGATTATTAAATCTTGACTCTTCATGTGGCGTTCTCTTCTCTCCTTTGGCCTTCCCTCGTCATTTTGTGACAAAGAGGGGGAGTAGTATGGAAAGGGGGAGAATGGGAGAAAGGGAGAAACTGATTACTTGAAAATGGTTAATTGTTTCTACTCACTTAGGGGGAGTAGAATATTTCTTTTTCTCACTCTCATGGCTCATGATTCTTTCTTCATTTTACTCTTATATTTATAAATGTGTTTTGTCACAAATTTGACAAAGGGGGAGATTGTTTGTGCTATGATTTCATATCCCTTTGGTTGTGAAATTTTGTAGTGCCAAAACCTATATGTCTTGTACTTCTTGTGTTTCTTGTTTGTGACTACACACTACTTCAAGACAAGATCATGAATGAAGAATGCTTTCAAGACAAGATCATAAATGAAGAATGCTTGCAAGACATGTCATGAATGAAGTCTACAAGAATAGAAGACTCGAAGTTTGCTTCTATCAAGTTTAAGATTAGAAGACTTCATCAAGACAAGTCAAGAATGTACCAAGCTCGAGAAAGATCATCAACTCGACTCAAGCTTCTACTTCAAGATCATCTGAGAATACAGACCTTCAAGACTTCAATGTCCATCTCACTCAAGGTTTGTTTGACCTTAGATTGACCTTAGGTTGGTCTGTATGATAGGTCATTCTGGATACATAATCTGAATATTTTAATTTACTTGGTGTGACTGTTCTAAGACTAGTCCTAGAAATCTTAAGACCAGTCCTAGGTCTGCTACGACTAGTCTTAGGTTTCTCATGACCAGTCCTAGGTTGTTACAGATTTTTGGATTTTTCTGGTTGTCCTTCGACCAGTCCTGGACTTTCTTCGACCAGTCCTGGACTTTCTTCGACCAGTCCTAAGAAGTCCTACGACTCATCCTTCGACCAGTTGTAGTTCTACGACTCAAACTCCAGCGATTATCTCGAGTATCACGACCAGTCGTAGGTGTCTCACGACCAGTCGTAGGTGGTCCACGACCGGTCGTAGGCTACCTAAGACCAGTTGTGAGTATAGCAAATCTAATCCCGCGGAAATCTTTCAAAATCTTTGACGCTACGACCAGTCCTAGGATTCTAAGACTAGTCGAAGATGGGATTTTTGAAGCTATAAATAGTGCACGAATTTCAGAGTTTATTTATTCCATTCCATTTAATTCAAGCGATTTAAGGCTATACTCTGAGATAAGTTGTGATTATTTTTTAGGCTATTGTGCATATTTAATATTCCTTTTATTAGCATTTTTCTATTGTGATTTTGATCCATATTCTAATCTTATTTAGAAAAGAGGAATTTGTGATATTCCTTCTTCTGGGATCAAAATCAAATAGACCTTGCTCTTCTTGATTTAATCTAAAATCAATTAGACATAGAACCATTCTTTTTGTGAGTATTGGACATTGAACGACGTATCATTCATCTACTCCGATTGGTTTTACTGGGCTACTTTAAAAGGAGATCCAGGTATTTTACTTTGTAATTTACTTTCTCTGGTTTTGTTTGAGATTTGCCAGAAAAATCTCATTGTTTTGGTTATCTGAGGAGAGCCGAAAACTCAGATTGTGGGGTTTTGGATTGTGTAAGCCCGAGATAAAAAGACACAATTGTGAAGGTTTTGGGTGAACCTGTGAAAACCTATTTTGATAGTGCATGCTAATATCCCCTGTGTGAGGATATTAGGAGTGGAGTAGCATTCTGTGTGGCTGTTGGCTAACAGTTGGTGAACACACAGGCGAACCACTATATATCGTTGTGTTGTGTATGTGCTTAATTTCTTTATTCATTTATTCCTTTATTATTGTGGATTGTTTTTATGGATGAGTGTTGTAATTTTCATTTCAAGCAAGTGTGATTGAATGGTGTAATAACTTAGGATTTATTTCTTTAAGTTATTCGTGATTTATTTTCCATATCATTTGTGTTTTCTAGATCGTTCTAGAAATAAGGTTGTCCTGCCATAAGCCATTGATTTTTGGTGTAAGGTTGTCCTTAGAACTGATTTAGTATCATTCTCATATTTTATATGCTTTGAGATTGTTATTATTTCAGCATTGTCATTTATATCTTTTATTCCGCTGTTTTAAGTTTTATTTGGCAATGCCCTATTCACCCCCCTCTAGGGCATATAACTTGGCCCTTTCAAAAAGTGATTTTGGCTAGAGTCATAAGGGCTCTAATATCAACTCCCGACTCGTTTTCAGAATCTTCTAATTTCGAAGAGGATTCCGAATCAGATGATTCATCCCAAGTAGCCAACATACTCTTCCTTTTTGATTTGTCCTTTTTAGGACATTTGTTAGCCAAGTGCCCATACTCTTGACAGTTGTAACATTGACTATCTTTCAAAGATTTTCGAGCTCTAGGTTTAGATTGTCTCTTATCGTTTGATTTTTAAAAATCTATTTTTTTCTTATTTTTAAAAATTTTATAAAACCTTTTTACAAAAAGTGCCATATCATCTTCGGAATTTTCAAAGTCCGAAGTGCTCTCTTGTGGAATATTTTTAGATGATTTGAGAGCAATTGATTTTCCTTTTGGAGCTTTAAAGTTCAATTCGTAGGTCTGTAAAGAACCAACTAGTTCCTCAACCCTCATGTTATCCGTATCACGAAGTTCCTGAATTGCGGTTACTTTTGAATTGAACCGTTCAGGAAGTGAGCGTAGTATCTTTGCACACACTTTACTTTCTGGGATTCTATCACCAAGACCCCACATTGAGTTTACAATGTCATTCAATCTAGTGTAGAAGTCCATAAACATTTCATTCTCCTCCATATGAATTTCTTCAAATTTAGTTGTGAGGAGTTGGACTTTAGATTTCTTGACAATTGATGTACCCTCATGTGTCATTTCTAAAAGATCCCATGCTTGTTTAGTATTTTCACACGAGATGATTCTTTTGAATTCATCTGGTGACAATGCACAAGTAATTGCATTTAGTGCTTTTGCATTGGCACTACTCTCACTTTTCTGAAGTGTGGTCCAAAGGGCATAAGATATTACTTTCATTGATTTTGAACCATCTTCATCAGTTACTTCAGTGATAGGTAGTTTCCATCCGTTCACTGTGGCTAGCCACACACTTTCATCCATGGATTTGAGAAAGATTCTCATCCTTGCTTTCCAATAGGCATAGATCGTGCCATTAAAGGGTGGTGGCCTAGTGACAGATAGGCTATCAAAATTTGACATCTTAATATAGCTTAGATCGTTAGCTCAGGAAATAAATCCAATAAATAAGCAATAAGCACGAGTTATTTGCCTCTGATACCATTTGAAAGGGCCTAGCTATATACCCTAGAGGGGGGTGAATAGGGCAATGCCAAATAAAACTTAAAACAACGGAATAATAAAAGATATAAATAACAATGCTGAAATAATAACAATCTCAAAGCACATGAAATATGAGAATGATACTGAATCAGTTCTAAGGACAACTTTACACCAAAAACCAATGGCTTATGGTAGGACAACCTTATTTCTAGAACAATCTAGAAATCACAAATGATATGGAAAATAAATCAAGAATAACTTATAGAAATAAATCCTAAGTTATTACACCATTCAACCACACTTGCTTGAAATGAAAATTACAACATTCATCCACAAAAGCAATCCACAATACTGAAGGAATAAATGAATAAAGAAATCAAGCACATCCACAATACAACGATATATAGTGGTTCGCCTGTGTGTTCACCAACTCGTTAGCCAACAACACACACGAATGCTACTCCACTCCTAATATCCTCACACAGGGGATATTACCATGCACTCTCAAAATAGGTTTTCACAGGTTCACCCAAACCTTCACAATTGTGTCTTTTTATCTCGGGCTTACACAATCCAAAAACCCCCCACAATCTGAGTTTTCTTGCTGTCCTCAGATAACCAATACAATGAGATTTTTCTGGCAAATCTCAAACAAAATCAGAGAAAGTAAATTACAAAGTAAAATACCTGGATCTCCTTTTGAAGTAGCCCAGTAGAACCAATCGGAGTATATGTATGATACGCCGTTTAATGTCCAATACTCACTTAAAGAATGGTTCTATGTCTAATTGATTTTAGATTAAATCAAGAAGAGCAAGGTCTATTTGATTTTGATCCCAGAAGAAGGAATATCACAAATTCCTCTTTTCTAAATGAGATTGGAATGTGGATCAAAATCACAATAGAATAATGCTAACAAAAGGAATATTAAATATGCACAGTAGCTTAAAAGATAATCACAACTTATCTCCGAGTATAGCCTTAAATCGCTTGAATTGAATGTAATGGAATATCTAAAACTCTGAAATTCGTGCATTATTTATAGCCTGAAAAAATCCCATCTTCGACTGGTCTTAGGATCCCTAGGACCGGTCGTAGCTTCAAAGATTTTGAAAGATTTCCGCGGGATTAGATTAGCTGTTCCCACGACTGGTCTTAGGTAACCTACGACCGGTCGTGTGCCACCTTCGACTGGTCGTGTGTCACCTACGACTGGTCATAGGAACCTAGATAAGTCGCTGGAGTTCGAGTCGTACGACTACGACTGGTCGAAGGATGAGTCGTAGAACTTCTCAGGACTGGTCGAAGGAAGTCCAGGACTGGTCGAAGGACAACCAAGAAAATCAAAAAATCTGTAGCAACCTAGGATTGGTTCTGAGAAACCTAAGACTGGTCGAAGCAAAGCTAGGACTGGTCTTAAGATTTCTAGGACTGGTCTTAGAACATTCATAACAAGCATATTAAAATATTCGGATTATGTATCCAGAATGACCTATCATATAGACCAACCTAAGGTCAATCTAAGGTCAAACAAACCTTGAAGTGAGATGAACATTGAAATCTTGAAGGTCTGTATTCTCAGATGATCTTGAAGGAGAAGCTTGAATCAAGTTGACGGCTTTCTAGAGCTTGGTAGTTTCTTGACTTGTCTTGATGAAGTCTTCTAATCTTGAACTTGTTTAGAAGCAAACTTGAAATCTTCTATTCTTGTAGACTTCATCCATGACATGTCTTGTAAACATTCTTCATTCATGATCTTGTCTTGAAAACATTCTTCATCCATGATCTTGTCTTGAAGCAGTGTGTAGTCACAAACAAGAAACACAAGAAGTACAAGACATATAGGTTTTGGCACTACAAAATTTGACAACCAAAGGGATATGAAATCATAGCACTAACAGTGATGGGTTGTAGGGATTCTCTCATAATTCGCAACGCGTGGCATTTTCCTCAAAATAAACGAGGGCCCACAACTCCTGGCTTAGGTATCGCATCGACTTACGAGATGTGGCATTAGAACCGCGATGACGGCGCGGTCGCTAGGTATAAGTTTTGAGTTGAGTTGACTTAGATCTTTGGGATATGACTTAGGGTCGATCACAAACGCTAATTACAGGTCGCTGGTTGTCAGAGCTGAAAGGATCACGAGAGTCTACGGAACGGTACAGACTAGGATACGGGTCTTACAAAGGTGAGCAAAGGAGACCCTGACTTAAAAAGGGGACCCTCTGATGCCTAAGTCAGGCTAGGGAATCTGGGTCTAAGTCGCATAATGTAGAGTGAGGGTGCGAGATCTTCTGTACTGTTGCAATGGGGTCTCATGGTATTTATACCTGTTGGTTGGGCGGATTATAACTGTCAATCTCGGCATGATCTACTCAATCAAGCGGATATTGCAATCGTGGAGATACTCCAAAATCTTTGGATTGTGTAGCGCATCGTGTCTTAGTGGAGCGTATCTCTAGACATGATCTTCGGCCACGTCCACATTTGAACTAGTTTCCCAACTCGGTACTCCGAGTATCTTCATTCGGGCTCGGACATCGTCCTATCTGAGTCCGCGGTTGAGTACCTGTAGTTGGAATTCATAGTCGACTCATCGGGGTCGGAGTCTATTAGCCGTGCTTATTCAGGGCTTAGCTCTCGGCCTCTAGGTCAAGGATGAGTTGGTCGATCCGGGACCGTAGCTTTTTAGATGAAGACGAGGATGAGGACGAAAGCTCGACTCAGCTAACCTTCTTTGGATGAAGATGAGGATGAGGACGAGAGCTCGGCTCGGCCAACCTTCTTTGGATGAGGATGAGGACGAGGACGAGGACGAGAGCTCGGCTCAGCCAACCTTCTTCGGATGATGATGAGGATGAGGACAAGAGCTCGTCTTGCCCGGCCTAGGGTCGTAGTCCAGAGGTCCACTCGCGCCCGACATGATGTTCTCCTTCCAAGGCCCCTTAATTGGTTCGGATGGCTCAGGCCGTGTAACGCCCTGAAAATCGGGGGTCGAGTAGTAACTCAACTCTCGAGTTCCAGAACATCACTTATGCAACAAAATGAATGATGATTGAATGTTGACTGTATTGGAGTAGTGAACATGAGTGAGATTAAGCCAAAACAACATATCATACTCCAGAGACAGTTAAATTTGCAAGCGGAAGACTGTGATAGATAGATAAAATATATAAACTATGATGAGTCTCCAGAGTGTGATAACATTACCAGGTTAAATAATTACAAGTACAGTTCTAAAATATACCTAATGTGAGGAAGTGTAATGTCTCCTATCCCAAATACCATAGACCCATCAATACAAGCACTGTGTCTTCGAGACCCGTCAGAGAGTTACATGTAGGAGAACTCCTCCTCGACATCATAGAAGTAGTCCGGCTCTGCTTCATAAGCATTACCATCACCTGAAACTCAACAAATCTGGTTGGTGTGTACAACACCTTCCCGTAACGTGGGAGTGAGTGATCAACTCAGTGGAACAGTAAAGCATAGGTTAACACGTTATCAACTCAGTCAAGCAGTAATGATAAAGCAGTAAATCAAACACTCCTAGTTACTCTGATTAATGCAAGTATGAATGCAGGTATGATGGATGCCTTCACCGACATACTCCCTCATGCGACACCATCTCACGTTCGCGGCATGCTTACATCCCACAGTGCTCCACATCTTCCAGGTACATGCGATGCATGATGAGCATGATTACCGAGTTTTTAATTAATCCATTTCAAACAGCAGGATTGAGAAACTAAGGTACCTCCCTTGTTCATTCCCAAACATGATCCATTCTAGGGACGTCAGTCCTAGTTAATATCAGACGATGGTGTGTTTTCTAGGTCACTGCAGAGGCTGCCAGGGCTGTTACACACAAAGGTTGCACCACTCCCCCATCACCCCTTAAACGATTCATCACAATACAGAAACAGGCCTAGTTCATACTCTATACATTACGGCGAACCCTAAGGCGCACTGCGACTTCAGAATATGCTCGCGGTCACTACAAAGGGCTGTCAGGGCTGTTACGTACAAAGGTTAAACCACTCCCCCATCACCTTATCAATGTAGGCCGACAACGCGAATATAGTGTCCCATACCACCATAATCGGCTCACGAGTTAAGTTGCTCACTGGTCACTACGGGGAGGCACATAGCCCCAGCATAGGCCGACAACTTGACCACGGTGTCCCATACCACCATGCCCGGCTCATGAGTCTTAGCAGATCGAGGTACCAAGGTTAACGGGATTTTCACTGGTAAGTTTGGTACCCTAGGTTCAAGTATTAGCGACCAAACATGGTGAACATACATAAGACACACGGGTTACTTGACGTGTTGGGCTAGCTCGAGCGCACAACAAGTTGGGCGATATGAAGCGCAGAAGCACCTCGTGTGGCCAACCACTATCGCCAACCGAAGTACGACACGGGTTCGCCAACACATCATGTGTAGCAAAACGAATCTCAACCACAATTCCAAGTCGGATACCGGATGCCTGGACTATGGACATAGTCCCAAGCTCAATCAATTCCTAACCATAACATGTGAAGTACAGTATGATAAACAAGGAAATTCAGGAACGCTAGCAATCATGTTATAAAGCATGCCATAAAGCATGTTAATAAACAAGTTACAAAGCATGTTCAAAAGCATGTTGTAAAGCACTATACAAATAGGGATACAAATACATATATTTCATAGGTGAGTGGTTAAAGTAAATAACCACATGAAGGGTATCATATGTGACTCTAAGGTAGTTGAGAATCCCATCTCAGCACCTTCCTAAGGTTCTAACACTTAAGCACTTACATTCACAAGCAATTTTACCAACACTTGGAATGCACTATTTCAACATACATGACGTATGTTAGGGGAAAGTGCACTAGGGTTGTCCCTTTACCAAATAGTATTTTATACGTATACATCATATTCATACAGCAAATAATCATGACAATTACATCAATAAATTTTATACGTATAGGGTATTTTCTAGGATACCCAATTTCAACATACATAGTGTTTACAAGGGAACTTGTAATACAGCGATTCTTTTCGCCAAGCAATTAATTTATACGCACATAATTTATTTATACAACAATTAATCATGACAAATACATCGCTAAAATATACACGTATACGGTACTTCTTACAATACCGTATTTCTACATGGTGTATATTACTAAACATGTATTTAGGCGAACCCTTTCGCCAAATGAGTATTTTATCCATACGTCATATATCCATACGACAATTAAACATGTCAAACACATTTCCATAAAAAATACGTATACGGTATTTTATATGAATACCTAGAGTATGTGAAATTCTAAATTCTACAATTCTAATCGAAACAGAAAATGGAAAGCACTTTGTACATGTGCAATTGCATGCAGATCATGAATCTACCATTATCTGACATTGAAAGCATTGAAAACCGCAACCTATACACCTAAAGTCCTCACCTTTTGTCGTAGAATCGTAACGGAGTCGATAGGTTCGCTAAGCTTCCGTATACAAGAGTTTGGCAACCTAGAGAATGAAATAGGTTAGCTATTTCCTAACCTACAACTGTCTAAACCCCAAAACAGATTAGGGTTAGGGTTTCTTACCTAGAAACGGAGCTGGAATCGCCGGGAAAGCGATGAGAATCGGGCGGTGGAGCCCAAATAGCGGCAGGGAACAGCAGCAGAGAGTTCCTCCCAGATCTCTCACACTTTCTCTCTCTTTTCTCTCTCTCAAATCCAAATTCGTATGACTGAAATGGGAGAGGGTTTAAGGTCCTTATATAGTCTAAAACTTCACCAAAATAGACTTCTGGACAAGGTTCACCTAGGTTATAGCCAAAGCGGAACTTTTCAGCTCAACGGAGGACTTCTGGCGGGCCTCCTTGAGTCAAAGGTCGGACTTAAGCTCACTAACGCTGGATCTACATTCTATTAAGTTTTTGTTTCGGTCGAAATTCCAGATCACGCATGGCGGACCAGTTTCAGTTCGACGGTCAGTGGATCTCGATCGGAGATTCCGAGTACATGTAAATGTGTATGAAATTTCTCCTGATCCGAGGGTGTAATTTGGTCAGATTCTGACGGTCTAGTTGCTTAAAACTGATCCGCAACCGACGAGTCTCAGATTACTATTCAAGATATTTATTTTTTAAAGAAAAATGTGTCTTCACACTCTCTCGCTCCAGACTCAAGCGAACAGCCATGGGACATCGGCTGGATTTGACTTCCGAGATGGTTGTCAAGCCCAGTGAGGCGGTCCTAAGTCCTTAACCTCGTATTGTTCGGACTCCCGATGTGCGGTCCAGATCAGATAAGGAGTTTCGAGATGCTCCTGAGAGCAGCTGGGTAATGAGATTGATCTTAAATTTTAGGGTAACCTAGCGTCAATGATTTTACAAGTTTTGGGTCTTGCAGATCGTATTTAAAGCGATTCAAATGGATTTCATGGCTAATCTAGTTTAGCACTTAGTTAACTTCGTTAAATTTCTAAAGGATTTAGTCCTAAGTGATTTTCGTCTGAGGTGGAACTTAGTCCATTGTAGTTTGTATATAAAGTGATCCAAGTTATACTACTTAGCTAGTTTAAGATAGTGTCTAGGGTGAAAGTGCTTTGAAAAATTGGAAGATCAAGGTGGTGAAGGGTGAGATTCGTGAAGGAAATGGGTTCAAAGGCAGCTTTAGACATTGGGATTCAGTTCTGATAAGTTAATGAGGTGTTAGGATCGACCCATTGCCTAAGGACGGCTAATCCCAAGTTGGCAAAAATCCGGGGTGTTACAGGCCGACCCTGTTTGACCTCGTCCAGATTTCCCTATAACAATTATCATAGTGGATTCTCTGTCGCTTTGTGCCATGATTTTTTCTCGTAAGAATTTTTCCACGTAAAACATTGTGTTCTTTATATGCTTGATCGATTGATCTCTTATTATTTGATTCTAATTTGTGATTGCCTTCACACGTCCCCCAATACAAATTACTTAGTATATGACATGGCATAAAAATAAGGCCAATGCAACTATCAATGCATCACTAAATAAATTTAGAAATTTTGGAGTAGATGTGCATTGTTTTCTATGATGTGGCCCACCTTATAATTGTACGGACTTGACATCTGAGCATCCCATCATCATAATGTCAACCCCACGTAGACAGTTGAATAACATTACATGCTGGTGAATGTGTTGAACACATGTTAATAGCTTTTACACACAAATGAATAATAATTACTAGCAAGTGAATTAGAGTTACAGAAGAAGCTTTCTTTTACCTAGCCTTTTTATTGTGAGCAACTAATCCCCCGTGAATGATAGGAGCCACCAGAGAAACAGTTTGGATCACCAAAAAGTTGACCCCAGTTGCAGTAACTGGACCATCATGGCACTTGTTCAACATCTCATGCCTCGTGCTCAAATTTTGAGCAACAGTAATTGTCACGTCCCCAACTCAGAAAACAGGCTCACAAAATTCCTCATCACCGAATCCGGTGCCAACAGCCTCCGTAGTACCCCATTCTCGACTCCAAGTGCCCATACGCCAGATTCCGATCCTGGGATCCTATAAGGAGGATTTTCAATATAATTTTTTTAAAATGGAGTATAACCACAAGCATAACCAAGTCACAAAACAACATCACCACATATTCACTATATCAAAAACTTTAAGTACAATGCGGAAAGGAAAATACAAGGTGATCAAAAATCTCCAAAATAGTCCGATACGTGCTCTTGCCTTAGCGCTGCTATTGTCCAACGATACCTACACGCAATGGTGGTGCATAAGCTTACAAAAGCTTAAAGGATGGTGTAAGTGTGTGCGCAAGGTAAGCGCCAAGTGTACAATATCAGAGTATTGCGGAAATATGCAGTAAGTCCATGAATATTATCAGAGCTATATGATGCAAGGTATGAATGTTATCGGCCATACTAAGGCCATGCGATGCGATGCCTATGTAGCTGAATGTCATATGCGAGATGCAAAGCAAGCATGTTAGTCCTCATCAAGTACACATATCAGTACAGTTCCTCTCTAGATATCACCGGGGTCTAATACACCTCACACTGATTGCCTCCTCCCTAGCTGCACAGTCAAGTAAGTGGAAGAGACCACACTATCCGCCTGATTAGTAGTCTGCCAATACCTACCCGGCTCATCGATAACAGACTCATTCGCGAGCTGGTCAAACTCAGCCTAGCTTATATCCCGCTCACTCAGGCGGATAAGGCCACACCCCCTTCCAACTGACCACGACACAATGGGAGACTCGGCCTACTGGTATTTGGCACTCGGGCACTCGTGTATCCACTCGGTTTAGACGTTGGAGCATCTCCTGGTACTAAAAAGGTTCTGAGATTTTCACCCAAGGACATCCTAAGTGCCTACAATGCTAGAGTCAATATTTTCGGTATCCGATATGACCATTCACGATGTACCTGTGGAAGCCAGGACCCTGATGTCGCTAGGGCGTGCAGTGATCAAGTGACACATATGCAGAATGCATGAGTCACATCGTCAAATCATGCAGCAATCCTGTGCATATCACACGCTCATGTGGGGGCACTCCGTCTCATAAGGTGTCCCGTAAATGCCTCAGCCCAACAGCTTATGCTATGATCAAACACTCCTCATATCAAACATACATATGATGCGTATGGGCATGAATCATGGAGCTATACTAAGCATGTTATAAAGTGATGAATTATCAACAAGTATGGGCCTATCAATGGGCCCTAAGGAGAGTTACAATGCGGACATTTAACCAGCATTGTACTTACAATGTGGACGTCAAACCAACATTGCTCCCAAGGCATGACCGCCATAAACATCATTACACAAACTATGGTAGAATCACACATTGTAATGGGCATTAAAGTGAGTTGTGGACATTAAACTTCTATATTCAAACGTCTACTCCAATTGGTTCTTCCGGGCAGCTACAAGAGGAGAAATCCAGGTATTTTACAATTCTGTAAATTCCTTTCCTTTTTTATTTTTATTTGGGATTCGCCAGAAAAATCTCAAATTGTGTGGTTATCTGAGGAGAGCCAGAAAACTCAAAAGTGTGGGTTTTTGGATTGTGTAAGCCCAAGTTAAAAAGACATAATTGTAAAGGTTTTGGGTGAACCTATCAAAACCTATTTGATAGTGAACGCTAATATCCCCTGTGTGAGGATATTAGGAGTGGAGTAGCATTCTGTGTGGCTGTTCAAGAACAGTTGGTGTACACACAAGCGAACCACTATAACTCTGTCTTGTGGATTGAGTGCTTGCTTAATTTTCATATCTTTTATCATTCAGTTGTGTAGAATGTACATGTGGATGTGAATGTTGTAACAATTTACATTTCAAGCAAGTGTGGAGAGTGTTGCAATAAATTAGATTTACATTTCTGCATTTAATTTCAATTCTCTGCTATTCATTTATCTTTATTAAAATTGAGTTCTTGATTCAAAAGAAGTTCTAGAAATAAGGTTGTCCTACCATAAGCCCTTATTTATTATGGTGTAAGGTTGTCCTTAGAACTGAATTTGTATCAACCTCTCCATACTTATATATTAAGGTGATTTGATTTTAGCATTGATTATTAATTTATAATTGTAAGGCTATTGTTTAAGTTTATTCTGCTGATTTTATTTTAATTTGGCATAGTCCTATTCACCCCCCCCCTAGGACATATAGCTTGGCCTTTTCAAGTGGTATCAGAGCCTAATAGCTCGTTCTTATTGTTTTGGATTTATTTCCTGAGCTAACGATCTAAGCTATATTATTAAGATGTCAAATTTTGATAGCCTATCATTCACTAGGCCTCCACCCTTTGATGGCTCCAACTATGCCTATTGGAAAGCCAGAATGAAGATCTTCCTCAAATCAATGGATGAAAGTGTGTGGCGAGCCACAGTGACCGAATGGAACTCTCCTACCATTGAAGTAACTGAATCTGATAGTTCAAAAACTGTATCTGTACCTGGTTATTATTTAAGGACCACCCTTCAGAAAAGTGAGTATAATTTCAATGCTAAAGCACTAAATGCAATCACTTGCGCACTATCACCGGATGAGTTCAAAAGAATTATATCCTGTGATACTGCAAAGTAAGACTGGGATATACTAGAAATGATACACGAGGGTACTTCAATTGTCAAAAAGTCTAAAGTCCAACTCCTCATAACCAAATTTGAAGAAATTCATATGGAGGAAAATGAAATGTTTATGGACTTTTACACTAGACTAAATGACATTGTAAACTCTATGTGGGGTCTTGGCGATAAATTTCCAGAAAGTAAAGTGTGTGCAAAGATACTACGCTCACTTCCTGAACGGTTCAATTTTAAAGTAACCGCGATCCAGGAACTTCGTGATACGGATAATGTGAGGGTAGAAGAACTAGTTGGTTCTTTACAAACCTATGAATTAAATTTTAAAACTCCAAAAGGTAAATCTATAGCTTTGAAATCTTCTAAAGGTATTTTTCAAGAAAACTCAGATTTAGAAAATTCTAAAGACGATATAGCTCTTTTGGCAAAAAAGTTTTACAAAATTTTCAAAAGCAAGAAAAGAGTCGACTTTCAAAAGGGAAATGAAAAGAAACAATCTAAACCTAAGTCCAAAACTTGAAAATCATTAAAAGACAGTCAGCGTTACAACTGCCAAGAGTATGGGCATTTAACAAACAAATGTCCTAAAAAGGACAGACCCAGAAGGAAGGGTATGTTGGCTACTTGGGATGAATCGTCTAATTCTTAAGCATCTTCTGAATCAGAAAATTCAGAAACCGAGTCGGGCAGTGAAGTTAAAGCCCTAATGACTCTAGCCAAGTTTACTTTTTCAGATCACGATGATTCAACAAGTGAAGAAAATTTGAATAGTAATTATGAAAATGAAGAAGATCTTCAAGATGCTTATAATGCCTTATATAAGGAAAGTTGTAAAATTGCTGTCAAACTTAAGCTTCAAAAAGAAAAGTTTTCTAAACTCAAAGAATGTTTTGAAACTCTTGTTTTAGAAAAATGGCATATTTCAGATTGTTTGGAAAAATCAAAATATGATTTGGAATTCAAAACCTCGTTAATTGATGATTTGAAATCCGAAAATGAGAAACTTAAAAATGAAGTATCTTCTCTTTTGAGTTTGAAGGATACATGGAGATATGCCCGGGGTGATCCAAAGTTAGAAAAATTATTATCTGGATTAAGAAGTATACTTCTTCTTGATAGATCCGGGTTGGGCTATGAGAAAAATACATCTCCTAAACAGAAGTATACTTCTTCCAACTTTGTGAAAGGAGAAACTTCTAACTCAAAAGGAAAAGGTACTAGTCAAGTTTTTTCTAAAAATACAAACACTTTTCATAAACCTAAAATCAGCTATACAAATTTTAAAAATCAGAACAGAAATCCTCTTGCTGAAAAAATAATTGATTTACTTAAGGAGCTCTTAAAATCTAACTCAATAGGTCATTCTTACAACATCAGACAAAAGAAGACCAACCATGTTCCTAAACCCAAAATAGTTTTGAAATGGGTTCCTAAAGTTACCTGCTTGGTTGCCCACACTGCGTTCAAAGCAACAAGCCATTCAAAATGGTACCTAGACAGTGGATGTTCTAGACACATGACAGGTGACAAGGCTTTATTCACCGATCTAAAAGATATGACTAATGGATCAGTCACATTTGGTGATTGGAGCAACTGCAAGATTATTGGCCAAGGTACGGTTCAACTTTATAATCTTCCCTTATTTAAGAATGTTTTATATGTTGAGGGATTAAAACACAACCTGTTAAGCATATCTCAAATATGTGACAATAACCATAGTGTTGAATTTTCTAATCAAGGTTGTGAGATTATAGATAAAAAGGGTTCTGTAATATTAACTGGTCGCAGAACTTTTGGAAACTGCTATATAGTTAGCAATGGAAGCTCATTTAATCAAACGTGTTACATGGTCCATACTGATGAGACAGAATTATGGCATAAACGCCTTGGACATGTATACTACCGAAATTTGTACAGATTGAGCAAAGGAGAACTAATTAGAGGTCTACCTAAAGTGCAAAAAGTAGACAAAATATGTGGTGAATGCCAGTATGGTAAACAAACAAGGAGCTCTCACAAAAAGGTGAACTCCAATACCACATCAAGACCACTCGAGCTTCTCCATATGGATCTTATAGGACCAACCAGAACGGAAAGTCGAGGCGGTAAAAAATACATCTTGATTATTGTAAATGATTATACAAGATATACTTGGGTTTCATTCTTGAGGGACAAATCAGAAACCCTTGATGAAGTAAAAAAGATTATAAATCGGATCCAAACAGAAAAATGTTCTCAAGTTAGTAAGATCCGTAGTGATCATGGATCCGAGTTTGAAAATAGCAGTTTTAAGAAACTCTGTAGTGATCAGGGAATATCACATGAATTCTCTGCTCCCAAAACACCACAACAAAATGGTATTGTGGAAAGAAAAAAAATAGAGTGCTTCAAGAAATGGGAAGTGTTATGTTAAATAGCATGAAGCTCCCTAGAAACTTATGGGCTGAAGCAGTGAATACCGCATGCTACATTATTAACCGTGTTTATATCTGCAAATCTAATAATAAAACGGCTTATGAAATGTGATTTGAGAAAAAGCCTATTGTCAAATACTTTCGAATTTTTGGCAGCAAGTGCTATATTTTACGTGATCGTGAAAATCTGGCAAAGTTCAACATTAAAAGTGATGAAGGGATCTTTTTAGGATACTCCTTAAACAGTGATGCATATCGTGTTCTGAATAACAGGACCAGCGTGATTCAAGAGTCAATAAATGTAGTAATTGATGATTACTTGAACACACCTGCCCCTAGTTCAGATAATGATGAAGTTCTTATATATGAAAATCCAGATACTTCATCAAGTAAAACTAATTCTGAATTAGGAACTGTTAAAGATCATCCAACTGATCAAATACTTGGAAACCCTCTCACTGGTGTGCGCACTCGTAGACAATTAGAGGACATATGTAACTATGTATGCTTTACATCCCAGATAGAACTGGTTAACGTGAAAGAAGCACTTTCTGATGAAAACTGGATAGTCGCTATGCAGGAAGAACTTAATCAGTTTGTCAGAAATGATGTCTGACACCTTGTTCCTAGACCTAAAGATAAACATATTATTGGAACAAAATGGATTTTCAAAAACAAGTCTGATGAATTAGGAAATATCATTCGAAATAAGGCAAGACTGGTTGTACAAGGATACACCCAAATTGAAGGGATTGATTATGGTGAAACTTTTGCCTCAGTTGCTTGCCTTGAATCGATCAGACTTTTCATATCTATTGCATGTTTTAGAAAGTTTAGAATTTTTCAAATGGATGTAAAGAGCGCCTTTCTGAATGGCGATCTACATGAAGAGGTATATGCTGAACAACCGACTGGGTTTGAAGATCCTAAGCTTACCAATCATGTATACCGCCTTAAAAAGGCTCTCTATGGTCTGAAACAAGATCCTAGAGCATGGTATGAAAAACTAAGTTCCTACTAAGTCACAAGTTTCAAATGGGTAGTGTCGATAAGACGCTCTTTGTTAAGAAACATAACAATGATATCTTAATGGTTCAAATCTATGTTGATGATATAATTTATGGATCAACTTACACTAACATGACTGTTAGGTTTGCAGATCTGATGAAATCTAAATTTGAAATGAGCATGGTTGGTGAATTAAATTATTTCCTACGGTTACAAGTAAAACAGCAATATGATGGAATTTTTATTTCACAAACTAAGTATGCATTAAACTTGATTAAAAGATTCAGATTTGAAAATGGTAAGAACTTTGATACTCCTATGAGTAGAACTCTAAGACTCTCAAAAAACTCTACAGGTAAAGATGTAGATCCTAAATTGTATCGTAGTATAATAGGTAGCCTACTTTACCTAACTGCAAGTAGACCTGATATTGCTTTAAGTGTTAGAATTTGTGCTAGATATTAGTCTAATCCTAAAGAATCTTACTTAACTGCTGTTAAACGAATTATTCGATATGTCACAAGTTTAGTTAATCTGGGTCTATGGTATCCCTATGATTCTAGTGTTCAATTGGCTGGGTATTCGGATGCTGATTGGGCAGGAAATATAGATGATAGAAAATCAACCAGCGGTGGTTGTTTTTACATTGTAAACTATTTGGTTTCTTGGTTTAGAAAGAAACAAAGTTCCATATCACTCTCAACTGCTAAGGCCGAATATATTGCAGCAGGAAATGCTTGTACTCAGTTGGTTTCGATGAAACGTATGCTAAGTGATTATGGAATCGCACAAAACTCTATGGTTTATACTGTGATAATTCCAGTGCGATAAACATTTCAAAAAACCCAATCCAGCATTCATGTACTAAGCACATTGACATTCGATTTCATTACATTCGTGAATTAGTAGAAGAAAAAATAATATCTTCAGAAAATATTCCTACTGAGACTCAGCTTGCTGACATCTTCACTAAACCGCTTGACAAAAGTAGGTTTAACAAATTGAAATTTGATCTTGGTATGTGCAATTTTAAATGATTAATCATGCATATTTGTATTATATTGTATATAATGTTAATATGTTTAAATTTCAAAATTGTGTGAAAATTTCATATTTTTTTTCTGGTCTAAGACCGGTCGAGAACGTGCTCGACCAGTCTTGCTACGACCGGTCGAGTATATCCCAAGACCGGTCGTGCGCCCGATGCCCTTTTTAAATTAGAGAAAATTTATTTCTTCTTTATTCTAACCCTCCTCACCGATGAGCCGAGCTTCGACTAGTCGAACCCTTGTGTTCGATTCCTCCAGGTTATGGTGATTTTTCTTGAAGAATCTTAATCTAAACTCTCAATTTTCTTGATTATTGTTGTCTATTTCATATAAATCTTCAACTTGTTGGGTTCTTCTTCCTTGTTGTTAAATCTAGAGAAACTCATCTCTTTTTTCTTGAAATTTCTTTCATTTCTTTAAGAATATGGAATCTAGAGGTAAAAAGAAAATTCATAGAGGTGCATCATCTTCTCGTTCAAATGCAATCACTAGACGTCATCTTAGGGATCCTGAAGATGATCCTCCGCATGTACGTGACTTGTGTATGCACAATATTATTGTTGAAAAAACAGTTGATTTAAATCATATTGCTCCATATGGTCTCTTTCCTCTCCTTCAATCTGTAGGCTGGGAAAACATTTCACGCTGGGGTGGACCAGCATATCAGCCCATAGCACAAGCCATGGTTGCTTGCATATCTGACTTCTCTGCTGAGCAACTAACTTTTACTATTGATACTAGAGAAAGGCCATTTCTTGTTGACCAACACTTAATTTTCGGCCTTATGGATATTCAAGTAAATGATGATGGTGTTCATCCTAGTGCACTTGCTGAGAGAGTGTCAGAATCTGAAAAATGTATTTTTACTCGAGCATTATGTAACATGAATGCTCCATGGACTGCAAATGGAAATGCCCTTAAAACCAGATACTTGTTACCCAAATACAGAGTTTTGCATCGTATCTTCACTTCCAATCTGTATCCCCGCTCTGGAAACAAAACTGAGTTGACTTTGCTTATGATTCGTATTCTGTATTCGATCATTACTGGTGCTAACATCTATCTGTCCTCCTTGATTTGTTCCTCTATCATACAAATTCGTAGTAATCCTGGTCATGGTGATACTCCTTTTAGATATCTGTTAAATGTATTAGCCACTCATATGTTAGTCGTTATGCCCGTCGGTGAGGCTCCTATGAGACACCTCATATTTAACAATTCCAACCTAAATAAGATGAAGTTGGAACTTTTTCCTGGTCAAGTTGATGTTGATGCAGGTGATGCTGCTGCTGAAGCTGAGATGGGTGTTGAAGGTGATTAGTTGACCACCGATGATATTGACATGGATGATATTTTTAATGAAATTGATTCTGATTCTAGAAATGATCTAGACTTTGAACCATCTGATTTCAATGCACGTCTTACTGCATTAGAGGAAAAAGTAGAACAGATGAATGTTGGGCACAATCAATAATTTAAAAATATGTGCAAATATTTTAGGCGCTTACAGAAGAGCCTTCACCAAAGTGATCCTAACACTCCTGCTCCATCATCTGGTTCCGATTGAGAATGTTTAATCTTTGGTCTGTATCAAGTTTAACAAGTTTCATTTCTTGTTTGTGTGGATTACTGTCTTAAAACTTCACTTGCTACTTCTTTTATTATGTACTCTGACTCACCTAGCCAACTTTTTATTATTTTGAGTTGCTATATCTACTTCTATTTTTTCATGACCTATCTTTGTTTCTTCCTTTGTCATATTTTGATAAAAAGGGGGAGAATGTGTGCATTTTTAAGATATGATTGATACCTTCTCAGAGGAGTTGAGGTGTATTAACTCAAGGGGAGTTGAGTTTGTGTTGACAGGAGTTTGTGTTGATAGGGGGAGTATGAGTTGTCTCCATTAACAACTGGTGCATGATTCATTATTGTATAAATGATACTTATCTTATTGAAGTATGAGAAGTGTTTTTTCACAAATTTGACAAAGGGGGAGTTTGTAAGTGCTATGAATTGATTCCTCTTTGATTGTCAAATTTTGTGTGTCAAAACACCTCCGTATGTTGTGTGTTTGTATCTTGATAAATTTGTTCAAGACACATCGTTAATACTTGAGGTCTAGCTCAAAGAATTCTTCAAGTTTCATGATAATTCAAGCTACAATATGAAGAGAGAACTCCGGTTCAAGACTCAAGTTCAAGTGCAAGTTCAAGACTCAAATACCGGACTCAAGTACAACTTAAAGTTACATTGAAGCTTCTGAAGTAGTCAAGCTACATCGAGAAGAAATCAAGCTTCGTAAAGATCAAGGTCTAAGTAATTGAAGTGTTCAATGTCCATACTTGATGTTTCAGGTTTGATAGACCATTAAATTGACCTTAGGGTAGGTCACTTTGGATACATAATCCAAATGAATATTATTATAAGATTTTGGTCTACTCTAAGACCAGTCCTAGACCCTGTTCGACCAATCCTAGTACTGTCTCGACCAGTCTAAGAAATTCCAAGACTAGTCCTAAGATGGTTGCAATTTATCAGATTTTATTGTTGTGCCTACAACCAGTCCTGGAGTCTGCTCGACCGGTCGTGAGATGGTTTCGATCAACCTTCAACCAGTCGTAATGTTACGACTCAAACTCCAGCGACTAAATCGAGGGTCGCACGACCAGTCGTAGAGGGGTCTCGACCGGTCATGGACTTCCTACGACCGGTCGTAAAACGGTCTGATGCAATCGCGCTCAAAAATTCAAAATTCAGTTTATTTCAAGACCAGCCGTGGTGACCCTAGGACCAGTCGAAAATGAATTTTTTTTCTGCTATAAATAGCACACGAATTTCAGAGTTTTTCATTGAATATTTTAGTGAATTCAAGGCTCCACTTTAAGATAAGTTAGTGTTTATTTTCAAGCTATTTTGTGCATAATTTGTTTCTCTTTTTAATAGCTTATTTAATTTGATTTTGTTTCTGTATTCCACTCTGATTTGAAAAGAGGAATTGACTTATTCCTTCTTCTTGAAATCAAAATCAAATATAGCTATGCCCAACTGGTTTAAATCTAAAATCAATTAGAACTTAGAACCATATTAAAGTGAGTTGTGGACATTAAACTTTTATATTCAAATGTCTAGTCCAATTGGTTCTTCTAGCCAGCTACAAGAGGAGAAATCCAGGTATTTTACAATTCTGTAAATTCCTTTCCTTTTTGGTTTTTATTTGGGATTCGCTAGAAAAATCTCAAATTGTGTGGTTATCTGAGGAGAGTCAGAAAACTCAGAAGTGTGGGTTTTTGGATTGTGTAACCTAAGTTAAAAAGACACAATTGTAAAGGTTTTGGGTGAACCTGTCAAAACCTATTTGATAGTGAACGCTAATATCCCCTGTGTGAGGATATTAGGAGTGGAGTAGCATTTTGTGTGGCTGTTCAAGAACAGTTGGTGTACACACAGGCGAACCACTATAACTCTTTGTCTTGTGGATTGAGTGCTTGCTTAATTTTCTATCTTTTATCATTCAGTTGTGTGGAATGTACATGTGGATGTGAATGTTGTAACAATTTACATTTCAAGCAAGTGTGGAGAGTGTTGTAATAAATTAGATTTACATTTCTGCATTTAATTTCAATTCTCTGCTGTTCATTTATCTTTATTAAAATTGAGTTCTTGATTCAAAAGAAGTTCTAGAAATAAGGTTGTCCTACCATAAGCCCTTGTTTATTATGGTGTAAGGTTGTCCTTAGAACTGAATTTGTATCAACCTCTCAATACTTATGTATTAAGGTGATTTGATTTCAGCATTGATAATTGATTTATAATTGTAAGGCTATTGTTTAAGTTTATTCCGCTGATTTTATTTTAATTTGGCATAGTCCTATTCACCCCCCCTCTAGGACATATAGCTTGGCCTTTTCACTTACCCTCTTCAGAAGTTATCGATGAAGTCATTAAGGCGCTCCCTATATCATGCTTGGAAGTGACAGCAAATGATTAGCGCCAGTCTTTCGTAGATTATCTCAAATATGGTATCTTTCTGGAAGATCCAACACAAAGACAGCAAATCAAGTAGAGAGTAAGCAGATTTATCATATGTCGCAAGGTGTTGTACAGGAAATCTTACAATGGGATGCTGTTGCGTTGTCTTGATGAACAAGAAGCAGGTCAAATGTTACGAGAAGGTCACTTTGGAGAGTGTGGGACACATCAGGCTAAGTGAAATTTATTTCATCGGATACATCGAATGGGGTATTACTGGCCTACAATGTTCAAAGATACAATAGATACGCGAAGCGATGCCACGAGTGTCAGATTCACGGAGATGTCATACATATTCCCCTTGAAGAACTTCATCAGACGGTTGCTTCTTTGCCTTTCGTCGCTTGGGGACTCGATGTCATCCAACCCATAAATTCACCTTCATCCAAAGGAAAACAATATATTCTGGCAGCAACAGACTACTTCTCTAAGTGGACAGAAGCAATCGCGTTGCGCAATGTCAAAGAGAAAGATGTGGTCAATTTCATCCGACACGGGATAATATATCGCTACGGCATCCTGAAGAAAATCATTACTGATAATGGTACCCCTTTCAAGAATAGAGGCATGGAAAACCTTTGTCAAAAGTTCGGTATCCACCATTCGTTTTCAATACCTTACTATCCACCGGCTAATGGATTAGTAGAGGCATTTAACAAAATGATTGTGAAAATACTGAAGAAGATGGTGACTAGAAACAAGTGTGACTAGGATGAAAGGTTGCAAGAAGCATTATGGGCATACATATAACGTCTCGAAAAAATCCGTACAAAGACCCGAGTACCACCTCAGGCAGAAATCACTAAGGACCAAATTCTGTAGAAATTAGACGAAAATTAATTAAGTACTAAACTAAATTAATCGGTGTTTTGGCTTGAACCACTATCTATACGAATGGCAAGACCCAAAACGATTAAAATCCCTAACTCAATATTACCTAGAAACCTAAGAGAAATCTCAAAACCCAATTGCTCTCGGGAGCACATTGAAACTCCATATCGGACCCGGACCGTGCGTCGAAAGTTTGATTACCGCGAAACTATAAGGTTATGACCACCTTATTGGGCTTGATAACCATCATGGAAATCGAGCCCAAATAATATCCAGAAATGCACAACTTGAGCCTTGAGCGAAGTGTGAGAAACGCGAATATCTTTAGAAAATAAACCAAAACTTAAGTGAATTGGGTCGTTCACTTGCAGGTGAAATTGAAGGTTTCAGACCATCAGTTTCTGACCAAACTATACCCTTGGACCAGGGAAATTTCCCTGCACATATCCATATACTTGTGGCCCCGATCGAGGGACGACGACCATTGAACAAATACAGGTCCGTCACGGTTGATCGGCCTATCCAAATGCACTAAAATCGCATCCTGGCCTAGATCCATTATCAGGGGACTTACCCTATGCTGTAGACGAGTAATGGACCTTCAGATGAACTTCGTTTAGCTGAAATAGTCGCCCTTTAGCTATAACCCAAGTATACCATGGCCCTGGGACCATTGACATCACTTCTAAGCCTATATAAGGCCTTTAAACCACCCCACCCCTCTCTCATACGAATTTACTCAAACCCTAGGTGAGAGAAGAGAGAAAAGAGGAAAAAAGAGTGAGGAGAAGAGTGGGAGTTTGGGAGATCGTGGCGGTGTTTCTCTCCCACGACTACACGCACTAGATCGCCTCTCTACTACGCTACTCAACTTGTTTTGATTCCAATTTGGGTAAGAAATCCTAACCCTAATCTTGATTTAAGAATCTAAATAAGAGAATCTATAAAATAGCTAACATATTTCATTGCTTAGGTGTCCAACGTTCGGTTTACGAGAACGTAGTGTACAAACCGAGTTCGGAATGAGCGTACCAACGAAAGGTGCGAACTATAAACGTTTAGGTTATGGTTTTCTAGGCTTTCAATATTGGCAATGATTTATGTCTGACTTGATTGCTGCCATATGATCTTAGTTACGATGTATTTGATAATTTATACATGTGTGTGAACTATGTGAATATAATGCATTCCATGTGTTTGTTGAAATGTTCGAATGAATATGAAATCATGATTTGTGCTCGCCATGACTATTAACTTAGAATACATGGTTGTTGTATGTATGACAACTCCTTTGTGAAGGGACTTGCCTTAATATATGCTTTAACTAATTTAGTTCATGTATGAAGTAATGTGTAGGCTAAGTGTTTGATAAAATGTCTGAATGAGTAATTATTTGATGAATTGCATTTATTAAGGGTGTTGAGATGGGATTCTCAACTAGCTTAGCTATATGTATAAATTCCTTCATGTAACTTTAATTGCACTATGTGATTTATGTAGAAAATGCATGTGTATAATAACATGTTCTATCCGTTTGATAAAATGCCCAAATGAGATCCGTGTTTGAATTGTTTGTTAAATGCTATTATGATTGTCACATGTTACTACCTATTACATTTGAGTGTGATTGGGACTACTGCGTAGTCTAGGCAATCGATAACGGTTTTCGATCGAGTGGCTGAACTAGTCTCACCACAAGGGATATGTTCAATAAATCCGAGTCATACGGTGATTATCGACAGTAGTTAGGCCACGTGGAGTGCTTATGCACTCCATGTCGATTAATTTAGCATGCACTCGTACAAATCAAACTTGTCAAATAGCCCGATTGGCCTAATGTGTGTTTACCATGTATGGACGCTACTGCTTGAATCTAAGGTACTGGTTACCGATGTGACAGCCCATTTCAACCATGGTACCATAATCCGCTAAGACTCATGAGCCGGGCATGGTGGTGTATGGGGCACCGTGGTCAAGCTATCAGCCTACGTTGGAGTGACGAGCCTCCCCATTGTGACCAGTGAGCAAACCAAACTCGTGAGTCAAATATGGTGGTGTATGGGTCACATTGTATTCGAGCTGTCGACCTACGTTTTGGTGACGAGCCTCCCGTAGTGACCTCGAGTATAATCAATTGAACTTACCTGTCCACTGCTTGCATTAGGAGTGACGCCCTACAACTTACCTATCATATGTGATTAACTAGGATTGACGACCTTAAATGGATCTCTGCTTGGGCTAATGATATAAAAAGGAGGTACCTTAACTTCTCGAATCTGTTATATGAATAAGCCTAATTAAGAACTTGGCTAACACGAACATGCACCGCATTACATGTGCTTTGGCGAGGAAGCGCACATTTAGGGAGTTTGTCATGCGCGACCGTGAGATGAAGTCGCTAAGGGAGTACAGGAGAGGGCATGCATCATTACAACATACCATTCTTGCATTAATAAGAGTACTTAAGATATGGCTGTTGTACTGCTTTATCATTACTACTTGACTGAATTGATAACATGTTAACCTTTGCCTTATAGTACCACCAAGTTGATCACTCACTCCCACTCTAGGATGGTGTTTTAAAACACCAACCAGACCCTGATTTAGATGCAGGTTATGGCGAGGCTTACATGATGGAGCAGGACTTCTTTGACGACGACGAGGAGTTCTCCTATGTGTAGCTCTCAGGTGGGTCTATGTAAACCTAGAGCTGCGTCGCCGGGATTACAGGGCCATAGATTAGTTGAACATTTACACTCGATATTTTGTAAATTTTGGAACCATACATGTATTTATTTAACTTGGTAATATACTCATACTCTAGGGATTGATAAACACGTACATACTTTTTTTATATATATTTATCTGTCTTCTACTTGCCTAATTACGTTAACTCTGGAGTATGATATGCTGATTTAGTGTAATCCCATTTATGTGTAATGCACTAATATGGACAACATTTAAACATCATTATCTATGTTGCATAAGTGATGCGACAGATCTCGGGAGTTGAGCTTTGCTCGACCCTCAAAATCCGGAGCGTTACAGTACAAGACTACCCACCGAACAGTAACAAGAGCAACGCAGGTGGCATCACTCAAAATAGTAGTGCATCAGTCAATTACAGATGATGAAAATGCAAAGATAAGGTTGAAAGAACTGGACCTATGAGAAGCGCCTGGCAGCTCAGCAGTGATTACAGTTGTATCAGGCAAGAATATCGGCTGCCTTTGATAAACAAGTCAAATATCGCTCTTTCGAGAAAGGGGACATGGTGCTAATGTTGAAAAGACCGATGGTGGTGACCCGCAGAACAAGGGACAAATTTAATCCTAAATGGGATGGGGCATATATCATAAAAGAAGTATATTCTAATGGAGCATACAAAGTGGTGGATCAAGATGGACAGGGTATCATTATACCAGTCAATGCACGCTTCATCAAGAAGTATCATCCCTGAAGATAGTCGCAATTTTGATCTAGAAGATTATCGGCATAATGCTTCTATATCAAAAGGGGGCAAGGACAAGTGAAGTCATGTTCATATATTCTTTTTCAGATAATTAAATAAAGGAGGAATTCCAAGTATATCATCAAAGACTACATATCAGTGATTTCTTAAAAGAGAGTAACCATCGTTGTCGTCATCGAACCAGCTTTGCTGAAACTCATTGAATTTGGTATCATCACCAAGCTGATATTTTATTATAAACATAATGCGAGTATCGTCAAAGACATTATCAGCAGTGGTGATATATATCAATCAAGACGCCTATTCCTATTACAACAACGATGACAACTTATCATCATTTAAGGCAACCTAGCCAAGCCTATACAGCCAACTATGCATAAGGCCTATCACCATCGCCATTCAGGCAGTAGTGAAGCCAGTGGCCCTAAAAAGCCCGTGAAGGCCATCATATGCATACCCATGCGGGCAGCGGATGAAGCCAGTGACTGAAAGCCCTAAAAGGCCAAAAAGTCCTTAACGGCCTGTCATGTATAACACTAATGCCGTATGTATAGCTTTCTAACAACGTCACGAGGAACGGATGAAATTGCCCTCCTATGAATAGGTCTGACCTTGTAGACGAAGAAAATGCGGGCTGCAGTGTGCGCTCTTTGGCCATTGTCCATAGATAGGCCAACTATGCATAAGACCCCCCAGATCCTTAGCTTGATTTCAGTAGTAACTCATGAGGAAGGGCCTAAACCTACTCATCGATGGATTGGCAGACCTGGATTTGGTACCCCAAAGGTCACCTTGTACGCCCCATGAACCTAGAGAGTTACTGTGGCCAACCCTGTACGTAAATCCAACCGAGTTCACAGCCCCGGTAGCTTCACTAGGCCCCTCTGATGGATCACGGTTTGTGAACTCACCAGGTTGTGAAAAGTTCAGTGAACTCATAAGAGTTACAGAGACTATCACATGAGACTCGACTCCACTACTCAAGAGTCTAAAAAACTGCATTGCTCCACTACTCAAGAGCTTAAACTGTGTGTGATCATCTAACTAAATTGAAATGTAGTGCTTCCTATCAAAACAAAAAATCATATAGGAAATCTCATACTAACAATCATAATATGTTATTATTTTTATCTCAACTCTTCATTAAATATCATGTTAAGACGATTGCATAAATGAAGATGATTAAAATGATCCATGATTTAGAAATTTATGAAGAAGCAAATTATCTCAAGATATCATTATGTCTTCATTGATATATGTTGAGAATCAAAAGAAGTTACATGTTCTAAAAAAATTTTAAAAAAATAAAACAAATTCTTTACAGCTTATCTATAATTCCTAATATTCCCAAATATTTTTGCAAATCTTCCTTCAACTGAATTTGAGCTGCGACATTCTTTGACTTTTCTTCGAGAATGATCTTTGCCTGATCAGGAATTCCAGCTAGCTTTCTCTCCAAGGATGCGATTATCTCTTCATTTTTTATTAATTCAGATTTCTGAGCATCGGCAGATTGAATACTAATTTGCATCTTCTCTTTGATCTCCTTCATGGTTGATTCCTTCGTACGGTCTTTCAACTCCAGCTGTAAAATTTCCTCTTTTAGGAGATTTATGCAGTTCTGAATAATCGTCCTATCATCAACACAAGCCTTCAACTATTCCTAAAGAGTTGATTGCTCTTGATTGAACTCAGAAATAGCAGAAGTGATGAGGGATGCCTTCTCTTTGGAAATAGCTAATTATTTTCCATATTCCAATATCTCAGGAGCGATGGTGACATTTTCTGCTAATGCTAAAGAAGTTATTGAATCATGAAATCTGAGAAGAGAGTCATGTAGGACAGAAATATTAATCTTCGCCATCCTTACGGTGCTTTCCAGGATTTCAATGGCGATGTCCAGATCTGACCACTGCTCAAGATCTTTAAAAATGTGAACTATTACTAACATAGAATTCCTCATCAAAAGCAATTTATGCGCAGGAACCTTCTCGAAAGATAATAGATCAGACGCAGTAGCTATAGATTCAAAGCTTGTTGCACCGCTACGAGGAGAAGTTCCTATAATATAAAGAAGAAGAGAAGTTAGGATAATGATAACAAGGCTAGAGGATATGGAAATTCCAATAAAGTAACTGATATATATACCTGCTGCAGAAGTATGGGTAACAGGAGGTTGAACTTCCTGAACAGAAGGGCTAACTCCTAACATATCAGTAAAGGAAGGCGCTCTGGCCTCTGTGCTCGAATATCTAGTAGTCGGAGTTGGTAGATCAGTGGTCTCTAATTGAAAAACGATTTCACGGCTACCACCTTTGGTGCTACCAAAGGAACCAGAGGGACCCTCTGTGAAACCACTGGTGCAGTCGAAGGAAGATCTGCTAGGGGAGTATCACCCATCCTAGTATTGACAATATGGGTACCTAAATATATATATATATATATATAACTATAATAATGAGATAACTATTACAAGATATATATATATATATATTGTAAAAAAAAAAAAAAAAATTCCTTACTTGGTGAATATCCATATTCTCCGTAATCTAGAGGCTCATCCTCTTCCTCCTCTATCACTGCAGGAGTCTTTACAGGAATAACAGTACCGGGAAGAGCTTCAGAGGTTGGCGGGAGATGTTCTTCGTCAATAAAAGTATCTTCTACAATGACATCTTCCTTGCCATCAATGTCAACCTCTCCCTCCTCAAAGTCATCATTTTCATCATCTTCAGCATCTTCATACTCAGCAGAATTGGTGCCTTCAGATGAAGAGGTTGAACCTATCTCCTCTGAGTCTTCTACATCTATTTCTTCAATTATAACATGTTTCCCTTTAGAGGGAGAGACACGGCTACCTCCTCACTGAGAATCTTTATTAATTGGGACCGAAGAAGATGGAGAGGCCTGACTACCCCCTTCTTGAGGAGAAGGGGGAGAAGCTTGAGAGCGTGTCCTAGACCTTGTCATTGGAGGAGATGGACTAGGATGAGTAGTTCGAGGAGCAAGAGAAGAGGTTGGTTGATCCTGAGGTTCAACAACATTTTCTTGAGCAGGAGAAGCTTCTGTTACCTCTTCAATCACTCTCCTAGAACGATCCCATGGGACTTTCTCAAAGTCCCTGATGACCCCATAAACTATCCACCCTTCTAAGGTGTTATTGGGTTTTCATTCATGAATGGGATCATCCACAAATATCTTGATGTAAAGATGTCCAGGAAAAGAGGCATGGCTTGTCTCAAGAATGAAGCCTATTCCTGTTTCAAACTTATGGCCTCTGAGCTTTGGAGGTGAAACCCAAACAGGTTCAGTCACGGGTAGGCATTTGTTCACCAGATATGATGATGAACCCACCATCTCATATGACTATTTGAGGCACGATGGATGGGATTGCAGCCTGGGATAATGAAAGAAGATTCGACTCGACCACCTAGGAGTTGTTTCCATATCATCGCCCAATTGTACGGACCTATCCCGTAACTTTGCATCCGCCAGGTCACTAACCCGCAATCTTCTAGAACAGCTTGGTCAAAACCAAATTGATGAGCAAAACAGCTTGGGTAGTATGGTTCCCTCCAAAACTCTACTCCCTCTCTGAACGGGAGACTGTAGGATCTGATCGACAGGTAAAGCCCTCTCCCCTGGGGTAAGTGATCTAGTATCTATTTTATCTATATCCTCTGTGTAGCGATACAGGCAGAAATGGAAGTAGTTGATGTTGTCATCGGAAGAAATTGCATCAATGACCCAATCATAAGATCTTTTCGCCATAGCTCTCTTCTGGAAAAACCAGAGTGGAATATGGGCGGGATGATTATAAGCCTTCTCAAAAACTTCAAAAGTCCATAGAAAATATACACCAAGCTAACTGGTGAAGTAATGCCATGGAGTGTAGGTAGAGGCAGAGCCAACAGAAGGACTTTTCACATGCGAAGCAATCTCTCCATAAGCCCTATAAATCGAGCATAGAACCGGAGGAGCGAGGGAATATTTGAATCCTTCAGGCATCGCGCCAGCAACCATAAATACCGTAGGACAAATGGCATCCACTCACTTTGAGATGGACAAGACTACTATACTCAGCCAATACACAAGAAACATCGTAAGCTCCCCGTAAAGAGTATACTCCATATGTTCTTTTATATTTTCATGGAGGTCCTCCAATTCTCATAAACGGTTGCCATTAAACCTGAGGAGAGGAGAAAAGGTGAATAATAAGAAATATGTATCTGGATATAATAAGAAGTTGATAGTTTGTAAGAAAGAAAATTACCAAAGAGCTTTGCTGAAGTGCACAAGCCATTGTAAAGGGGAGATCTTATGAATGTTTAGGAATTTGGACATCTCCTTAAAAAGTTCAGTGGTCATTTCTGAGATAGAAACAATACGGCTAGGTGAGGAGATATATGCCAGTTCTTCATTTGTTGGCACAAACTCATCGTAGAATTTTCCGGTTATTGGAAGACCGATGATTCGATGAAGATCCCAGAGCGTGATACTCATCTCACCTGGGGGAAGATGGAAGGAATTGGTTGAAGGACACTAATAATTTAGGAAGCTTTTAGAATAGTGAGCTCCTTATAGAAATGTTGCGATGTAGCTTCTATCGCATTGTAAAGATCAATCTTCACCAAGATTTTCGAGTGTTTGGCTAAGATCGTTGCTGCCTATCCAGGATAGTAGTCACGAGAAGTCAGGAGGCCTCTCATCCTAAATTCTTCTAGACTCCAGATCAATTGACGCTCACTGAAATGTTGCTGAAGTGTCTCGTAAAAATGAGTCAGGAATAGGTTGTGCGGATTATGAGAAGGGGTGAGGTAGATCATCTGGTGAACATCGCCAATCTGTTGTCGTGGCTTCTTCGGCAACAAGATGCCTTCCAAAATTCTGGGTTCTCTTGATGACCAGGATTCTGTGAAGGCAAGTTTCTCTCCTTCCATTTGATCTGTAGCCTCACAGTTGAGGATAGACTGATGGCGGTGAAGGCGCAATGGGATCACTACCATGCATTACTTATAAGGGTTATTAAATTTCATAATACCCTCAATGACTCTGATCCCTTCCAAGGAATTCTGGAGCTTCTTTTTCTTGTGTTCTTTGATTTTCTCCTGGAACACCTCATCTTTGTTGCGGCGGGTTTTCTTCAACCTGGATGGCGGAGGAGTGTCTTCTGTCATTGGTGGCTTCTGACTCATCGTCGGAAAATGAGTCGTTGTCTTTAGCCACTCATCCCAATCGTAATCTTGACCATGTCTCGATAGTCGTTCGATCTCGCCCATAGAGATTGCCCTATGAATAGGAGAAGGCAATGTGGCTATCCGATCTGTAAAGACAAAGGTAGGAAGCACAGGTTCCTTTATATAGGTCAGGCGCTTGCTAGTGGTTTTGAAGTGTTTGCATGATGGTTGGGGAGGAGATGATGATGGTTCGGTAACTTGGGAAGACGGTGGATTGGGTAATTCTTGATGAGAAGGTTGAGAGGTTGAAGGTTCGATGAGATGGAAGGTCCTTTTAGTGCGGACCATGTTGAAAAGTTCAAGTTCTAGGAAACAAGTTGAGAAAAAAGGCCAAGTCAGGGAAATTTTGCAAAGGGTCCATTGCACAGATTGCGTAAACAGAATCAGTAACGCAAACTCGCGCAAAGTACTAGTGACTTGTGCAGACGGAATGTCCATTGTGCGGGTCACGTAATCAATATTGATTGCGCAAGGAAATGACGGATGGATGGAGCTTCGCTACAAGAAATGGAAAGTGAAGGAATGAAGGGAATTCTAGTATTTATAGAGAATGAGGCCCGAGTACGGTACTTGAGCACCCATTGTGCGAGTCACACAAACACTTACAGAATTGCAAAAGAGAGGGTAGGTTGATCCTGATTATTTGATTCAAATGAACAAAGAAAGGATCAAGGGGCATCTGTTGGAACAAAAAAAAAAGGAGAAGAAAAAAGATTGAAAGAAAGAAGATTTGAAGAAAAATGTGGAAATGAGGAAGAAAGGAGGAGATGGAATGTCATATTAGGGATTTGCGCAGACTGTGCAATCAAATGTTGGTTGCACGGGTCGCGCAAATAGTTTAATCTGTTGCGCTGGCCGCGTAAAGGAATTCAGGGGTAATTCATCATGAATGATTAGATCTGATGCGAGGTGGGCCCCGTGGCACAAAAATTGAGGGTTCTCATGTGTGGAGGCCTATAAATACCCTACTTCCCCTCTCATTTGGGGATTGAAAGAATTTTGAAAAAAGGTCAGAGCTCCAGAAGAAGTTGAAGGTAGGATAAGGGAAGTTACAAAGAGTACCATCTGGGTTGCGCAAGTCGGGCGACCAGGCTATTATAAAGCCATTGAAGATAGGGGCAGAAATACTGCCGAAATCATTAAGCCGGGTTTTCACAGTATCTAGTTCTCCTTTTGCACATGGATATGAGCTTAAGATAATGGGATCAGATGATCAAACCCGCACGATATTTCTCTTAAAGAGATGATCGAACTACAAGTCGAAATGCTTTCGAATTTGACATTCAGATTCGACATTTAAACTTTTTCAATTTCTGTATCTTAAATAATCTATCTCAGAATTAAGGGATGTTTGAGGATGTAAATGAACTCAATATTAATAATACGATGATTGTTCTTCATACACTCTCTATTACATTTGAATAAGATAATTTCCTAAATCGAATACATTTATTTCTTATTCGAAACACACACTTGAACAGAAGATCAAATGACTGCACTTGACCGGAAGACTGAATGATCACTCTCGAACAGAAGACTAAAGGATCGTGCTCGAATGGAAGACTAAATGTTCGCGCTCAAATGGAAGGCTGAAGGCTCGAGCGGAGGACTGAAGGATCGCGCTCGAACAAAAGACTAAATGATCATGCTTGAACAAAAGACTGAATGCACCCAATCAGAAGCATCGAGCGAATGATTCAATAGGGAGGATAATGTGGCAATGAAAGCACTTTGTCTTCATAAAATGCCTTTCTGCAAACAGAGCTGTAATTACATCTTTCACAGCTTCAACTCCCTTATTCACATAACTTTCTCTTCATCGAAACTTACCACTATGGCGGTTATGGTGACTTCATCTTCAAGTATCTTGGCTAGAGAACTATCTTTCAATGCTGCTGCTGGTGCAACGATCTCTTTGATCAACTCCGGTGACTCTTTCTTTGAACTCTGTGGCTAGGGAATTGTTCTTTAATATTGCAACGATCTCTTCGATTGTCTCCCTTATTCACTGTCTGCATAGTCCAAGATTTTGAATGGTAATCTTTGCTGCCAAATTAATCAAAATCAGTATCTCAAGATATCATAATTTTCCAATTTAGTTTCATGAAGTATTTATAATTGTGAAATAAATTGAAGGCTTTTAGAATAATTGTAATATGAGCAATATGATGATGATTTAGTCTTGTGCTTGTCAGCATGCTTTGCATTACATTTGTTGCATTTTCTCATTATATCATGCTCTCGAAGACGTTGTCTCTGGTTTTAAGGTTCCTTTTTCGAATCTTTTCTTGTTTGTATCCCATGGCAATTCTTCACAAGCTGGCTGAGAGTATGCTTCCCTTTGGACATTTGCTGACTCTGGTAGAGCGTATTCGAACCCTGATCGCCCTAATCACCTTCCTTTTTATCAATTCCCTTTTCTCTAGCTATCCTGACGACGTAGCAGTCGTTGATGATGATTCCATTTCATTTGGCGAACATTCCAATTCAGATTTGATCAGACTGTTTTGGAGACTTGTGATATTACCACCAGAGCAATGAAAAGTTACGGCATTGGACCATATAATTGGGCTCTGATATGGAAGTAGCTCTGGAATGTTCATACCGCTTGCATTTCACAATTCCTGGTTATAATTAACCTTTTAGCGTTTCCTGGATGCAGTGGTGGGTTCACCAGTATTTTAATTGAATATTGCTACCTAGTAGATCATTCCATATGGACTCTTCCCCCTTGCTTAAGAGATTTCCAGAAAGACCAAGATGTTGAATATTTCGAAGAAGCAGATTTTGCCCCCTCAAGGCCAACTCTACATAAAAATTTCTTCTGCAGATAATATTTCTGAAACAAAACTCTTTGTAATTTTATTCTCCCCCTCCTTTGCAAATTTTAAGAGATGGTACTCCTGTAACGTCAGAAAGATGAGAAACAGAAAGATGTCGTCGTTCTCCTCAAAAGGACAAACATATTATCATTATAGATTTATCCTCTTTAGAGTAGAAAATAGCAAATGTTCTGATCAAACTTGACATCATTGTATTTGAACAGGAAATATAACATTTTTACTTTCTTGCATTTATCTCTAATAGCACATTTCTATATGAGACATATGAGCATACGCATCTTCAAAATTGTATACTGATTCAAGATTTATAATATTTCCAAGTTTGATCAATTTTTGTAAGAGTATTTAATAGACACATGTTAATCAAAGTGATAATCTATTTATAATTGTTAGCATAACATCACCTAAGTGGGATTTTAGAACGGGCGGAACTAGGTTTCGGTTCTAGTTAGTTACACACACAGTTTAAGCTCATAAGTAGTAAGAGCGATCACAGTTTAGACTCGTAAGTAGTTGGAGTTGGTCTTATGTGAATGGTCGATGTAACTCTCTAGAGTTCACAGGGCTTATCGCGGTCGAGGAGTTCACAAAGCATGATCCATCAGAGGGACCCAGTAAAACTAATGGGGCAGTGAACTCAATAGGATTTACGCACAGGGTTAGCCACAGTAACTCTCTAGAGTTCACGGGGTGCACAATGCTACCATAGGGTACTAAATCTAAGGCCTCCAGTCCATCAATGAGGAGCCTCTTGCTTCAGAGACTTGTCATCTTGCTTCAGAGACTTAGCCTCATGCGTTACTACTGAAATCAAACCAGGGATCTGGGGTGTCTCCTGCTTCAGAGACTCACTTTTTCTTTGCCTGCAAGGTCAGACCCATTCATGAGGGGGCGCTCTCTAACCGCCCATGTGATGCTGCCTGCAGCTGTATATACAGTATAGGTCACTGCCCGCATGGGTGCGCGTGATGCTCTTTCTGAGCTTTTTAAGGCCACAGGCAACACCGCTGCCCGTGTAGTTCTTATAAGACCCGTATCCTACACCGTACCATTCCATTGGCTTCCGCAGTCCGCCCGATCAAATTCCGGCGACCCTCGACCTGTATCCGACGTTTGCGGGTGATCCTAAGCCGAGACCTGCATACCAAAGTTGACTCGACTCGAAACTTGTACCCTAGCGACCTCGCCGTCACTGCAATTCCAACGCCGCAACTCGCGCACCAATCCAATACCAGGGTCAGGAGATATGGGGCCGCGTTCATTCCTAAGAAAACATCGCATGTTACAAATTTCGAGAGAATCTCTATGACATGTCACATCAAATCAAGTTAATTACACAAACCCATACCACCTCACCCTACCACAAGTACAAGCAACCATCACTCTTTTTCCCTAAGTCAACTCTCCCTCTCTCTCCCTACCCTTCCCTCTTTTTCAAAATTTCAAACACACCCATATCTCTCCATCACTTCCTTACAACACCCATCACCCATCCCTCTCCTCACAGCTCTCTCTCTCTCTCTCTCTCTCTCTCTCTCTCTCTCTCATTCTCTAACTATTTCCCAAGTAAACCCATGGAGAGGAAAAACGTCCATGGCTTACATGGAGTGAGAGGGAGTTTTATGTATGGCTCACTCCTTACCACTTTATCTCCCATCTCCACCCTTCAAATCTCATCATCCTCCATTGAAGTTGAAGCTTAGGAGCCAAGGAGTCGAAGGAGCTAAAGAAGGAGGCCATAGGTGGGTGATCCATGGCTAAATCTCATTTTTTTGGGACCACATGTGGTGGGACCCGTTTGGAGTATGCAATGTAAGAAATGGATTGCAGCCCACTTGATCTACATCATCCATTTGTTGGGGCCCTACTCGTTGCCCTAGATGAAGTAAAGACACAAATATTAGCTTGATTGGTGGTGTGGAGCTCACCATCTCCATATGTATTGCAAGTGTGCCGTCCAGTAGAACACACATGTCAGCTAATCTAAATCCCTGGTGGGCCACACCATGTGGACCCACCCTGCTGCATGTGAAACCCCAACCAGCCATCCAGCGTCCAGACTCTCTGGACGCTGGAATGAACTTTGTTGTACATTATATAATATATATAATATTCTATAATAAAAATATTATATATATTATAATATATATATATATATATATATATATATATATATATATATATATATTACAATATACATGCTTGTGGCCCACACATACATGGGACCCACCTTTAAAGTGCAGATCATCACCGTCCAGATGGGTCTGGATGGTGGAATGGGCTGCCTTATATATTATATTATATTATATATATAACATATATATATATATATATATATATATATATAATATAATATAATATAATATAATATAATATATGGCATTTAGGTGGGCCACTCTCACGTGGGACCATCGTGCCTACAGCAACTACCTAGCAGCTGTATTGACGTCAGTTGTAACAGACGTGAGGTGAGATCCTCACCGTCCAGATCTCTGGACGGTGGGAATCCTGCTGATGGATGGATTTCATCCAATCGTCCATACATTTGGCTTGTCTTCCATGGTGGGCCATGCTCCTGGACTCCCCCATAATGCATGTGTAGTATCCATACCGTCCATTTGCTGGACGCCGGGCTGCTGGCCTAGCAGTCCAGCGGAATGGATGCCATGTACGGCCCCAACTGATGGATGTGTTCCATCCAAACCGTCCATCATTTGGTGATCCACACAGTCTATCTGATGGATGGTGGGCCAGCACCCACAGCTGCTACATCTCGACAGCTAGTTCTGTGGGCCCCTCTGATGTACCTGTTACATCTAAACCATCCATCCTTTTTGGCTATCTCGCCTCAGATGGACCACAATATAGAAGCCAGTGGAAAATGAAAGTCCACCATTGAAATCCTTTTAAGGTCCCAAAAGTTTTGGATCAAATGATATTTATTTTTCCTCTTTAGCCAGGTCTTATGACCTTCTAAACAGATTGGGTGGAAAAAAATAAAATAAAATAAATCTTGTGGTGGCCTGTGTGGTTTAAACAGTGGAAAACATTACCTCCACTACCATTTATGGTATGGTCCGGTGATCCTTGGGATATAATTCATTTGTGATGATGTTCTAAAATGATCTCTAGCTATAAACGAATAGCGTGGTTAGTTTGGGCCCATTTGAGTCAACCCAATTGACTCGACCCATTTAAGTCGGCCCAATAACTCGGCCCATTTGTATCAGCCCATTTGATCGACCCAATTAACTCGACCCATTTGAGACGGCCCATTGACTCGGCTCATTTGTATCGGACCATTTGATCAGCCAAATTGACTCGACCCATTTGAGACAACCCAATGACTCGGCCCATTTGTATCGGCTCATTTGATCGACCTAATTGACTCGACCCATTTGAGACGGCCCATTGACTCGGCCCATTTGTATCGGCCCATTTGATCAGCCTAATTGACTCAGCCCATTTGAGACAGCCCATTGACTCAGCTCATTTGTATTGACCCATTTGATCAGCCCAATTGACTCGACCCATTTAAGACCGCCCATTGACTCAGCTCATTTATCTCGGCCCATTTGATCAGCCCAATTGACTCGACTCATTTGTATCGGCCCATTTGACTTGGCCCATTCAATTCGGCCCATTGACTTAGCCCATTTGTATCAGCCCATTTAATCGACCCATTTGTACCGGCCCATTTGTATCGGCCCATTTGATTTGACCCGTTGATATGGCCCGATGTTATATACATTGGCCCATGAGTGAGGCCCAATGTGATGCGTATATTCCCCATAAGTGAGGCCCATGATGATGTGTATTAGACCCTTATATAAAACTGTGGATCCAATATACGATTGACCCTATAAGTGTCATTCCTTGGGAGCAATGTTGGTTAAAGGTCCACATTGGTTGGCAATGATGGTTAGACGTCCACATTGCAACCTTCTCGTAGGCCTTATTAGGCCCTTCCTCATCATTCTTTAGGGGGTTAACCCAAACACTTGGGCCCCATTGATTTTCGTTGATTCATCATCGGCGGTCCATCTATGGACTCTGCCTTGCGTCGAGGTTGATTATCGCTTGATTTTGATTATTGTGGCCAGTTGCCAATTCCAATCATTAAGGCCGATTGTTAAGGCCTATTCTGATTGTTGTGGCCGATTGCCGATTTCAATTATCGATTGATTCCGATTGCTGTGGCCGATTGCCGATCCCGAATATCAAGGCCGATTAACAATCGATTCCGATTGTCGTGGCCAATTGTCGATTAGTGATTGAGGCTAATTATTGTGACCGATTGCCAATTTCGATTGTCATGGCCAGATATCGAGGCCAATTGTCGAGGCCCAATGTGATATATATGCAGCCCATATTTAAGGCCCCTTGTGATGTATATTCAGCCTGTGTTTGAGGCCCAATGTGATGTATATGTGACCTGTATTTGAGGCCCATTGTGATGAACATTCAGCTCATGTTTGAGGTCCAATGTGATGTATATGCGGCCTATATTTGAGACCCGTTGTGATGTGTATTCAGCCCGTGTTTAAGGCCCAATGTGATGTATATGAGGCCTATGTGATGAGGCTCATTGTGATGCATTGAGGACCAGGTGATGGAGCCCATTGTAATATATGTTAGGCCCATGTGAAAGGCTCATCGTGATGTGTATTAAGCTCTTGAGTGAGGCCCATGGTATTGTATATTTGGCCCTTGTGTGAGGTCATGTGCCCACTATATGTTAGGCTCTATGTGGGCCATTCCTTGCGGGTAATGTTGGTTAAATGTCCACGTTGTCGACGCTGATTGTTGATGCCGGTTATTGATACCGATCATAAGTATGTGACAACATAGCATCATGATACAAGCCCATACGCATCATCTGCATGTTTATTATGAGATGTGATTGACCATTGCATATGCCATAGTACAGATGGTTTATGGGACTCCTTGATGGGTGGAGTTATTGTAAGTGCTATGATTTGATTCCTCTTTGATTGTCAAATTTTGTGTGTCAAAACGCCTCCGTATGTTATGTGTTTGTATCTTGATAAATTTGTTCGAGACACATCGTTAATACTTGAGGTCTAGCTCAAAGAATTCTTCAAGCTTCATGATAATTTAAGCTACAAAATGAAGAGAGAACTCCGGTTCAAGACTCAAGTTTAAGTGCAAGTTCAAGACTCAAATACGGGACTCAAGTACAACTTAAAATTACATTGAAGCTTCTGAAGTAGTCAAGCTACATCGAGAAGAAATCAAGCTTCGTAAAGATCAAGGTCTAAGAATTGAAGTGTTCAATGTCCATACTTGATGTTCCAGGTTTGATAGACCATTAGATTGACCTTAGGGTACGTCACTTTGGATACATAATCCAAATGAATATTATTACAAGATTTTGGTCTACTCTAAGACCAGTCCTGACCACATTCGACCAGGCCCTAAGATCTTGTCTCGACCAAATTAAGAAATTCCAAAACCAGTCCTAAGATGGTTACAATTTATCAAATTTTTTTGTTACGCATACGACCAGTCCTGGAGTATGCTCGACTAGTCGTGAGATGGTCTCGACTCAACCTTCGACCAGTCGTAATGCTACGACTCAAACTCCAGTGACTAAATCAAGGGTCGCATGACCAGTCATAGAGGGGTCTCGACCGGTCATGGACTGCCTTCGACCAGTCGTGGACTTCCTACGACCGGTCGTAAAACGGTCTAAAGCGATCGCGCTAAAAAATTCAAAATTCAGTTTATTTCAAGACCAGTCGTGGTGACCCTAGGACTAGTCGAAGACGGATTTTTTATGCTATAAATAGCACACGAATTTCAGAGTTTTTCATTGAATATTTTAGTGTATTCAAAGCTCCACTCTGAGATAAGTTAGTGTTTATTTTCAAGCTATTTTGTGCATAATTTCTTTCTCTTTTTAATAGCTTATTTAATTTGATTTTGTTTCTGTATTCTAATCTAATTTGGAAAGAAGAATTGACTTATTCCTTCTTCTTGGAATCAAAATCAAATATAGCTATGCCCAACTGGTTTAAATCTAAAATCAATTAGAACTTAGAATCATATTAAAGAGAGTTATAGACATTAAACTTCTATATTCAAACGTCTACTCCAATTGGTTCTTCCGGGTAGCTACAAGAGGAGAAATCCAGGTATTTTACAATTCTATAAATTCCTTTCCTTTTTAGTTTTTATTTGGGATTCGCCAAAAAAATCTCAAATTGTGTGATTATCTGAGGAGAGCCAGAAAACTCAGAAGTGTGAGTTTTTGGATTGTGTTAGCCCAAGTTAAAAAGACACAATTGTAAAGGTTTTAGGTGAACCTGTGAAAACCTATTTGATAGTGAACGTTAATATCCCTTGTGTGAGAATATTAGGAGTGGAGTAGCATTCTGTGTGGCTGTTCAAGAATAGTTGGTGTACACACAGGCGAACCACTATAACTCTTTGTCTTGTGGATTGAGTGCTTGCTTAATTTTCATATCTTTTATCATTCAGTTGTGTGGAATGTACATGTGGATGTGAATATTGTGACAATTTACATTTCAAGCAAGTGTGGAGAGTGTTGTAATAAATTAGATTTACATTTCTACATTTAATTTCAATTCTCTGTTGTTCATTTATCTTTATTAAAATTGAGTTCTTGATTCAAAAGAAGTTCTAGAAATAAGGTTGTCCTACCATAAGCCCTTGTTTATTATGGTATAAGGTTGTCCTTAGAACTGCATTCTTATCAGCCTCTGAATACTTATGTATAAAGGTGATTTGATTTCAGCATTGATTATTGCTTTATAATTGTAAGGCTATTGTTTAAGTTTATTCTGCTGATTTTATTTTAATTTGGCATTGTCCTATTCCCCCCCCCCTCTGAAGGCGATATGGCTCTTTTGTCGAAAAAGTTTTACAAAATTTTCAAAAGTAAGAAAAGAGTCGACTTTCAAAAGGGAAATGAAAAGAAACTATCTAAACCTAAGTCCAAAACTTGGAAATCATTAAAAGACAATCAGTGTTACAACTGCCAAGAGTATGGGCATTTAGCAAACAAATGTCCTAAAAGGGACAGACCCAGAAGGAAGGGTATGTTGGCTACTTGGGATGAATCGTCTGATTCTGAAGCATCTTCTGAATCAGAAAATTCAGAAACCGAGTCGGGCAGTGAAATTAAAGCCCTAATGACTCTAGCTAAGTTTACTTTTTCAGATCATGATGATTCAACAAGTGAAGAAATTTTGAATAGTGATTATGAAAATGAAGAAGATCTTCAAGATGCTTATAATGCCTTATATAAGGAAAGTTGTAAAATTGTTGTCAAACTTAAGCTTCAAAAAGAAAAGTTTTCTAAACTCAAAGAATGTTTTGAAACTCTTGTTTTAGAAAAATTGCATATTTCAGATTGTTTGGAAAAATCAAAATGTGATTTGGAATTCAATACCTCGTTAATTGATGATTTGAAATCTGAAAATGAGAAACTTAAAAATGAAGTATCTTCTCTTTTGAGTTTGAAGGATACATGGAGATATGCCCAGGGTGATCCAAAGTTAGAAAAATTATTATCCGGATCAAGAAAATGTGGCGATAGATTCGGGTTGGGCTATGAGAAAAATACATCTCCTAAACAGAAGTATACTTCTTCCAACTTTGTGAAAGGAGAAACTTCTAACTCAAAAGGAAAAGGTACTAGTCAAGTTTTTTCTAAAAATACAAAAACTTTTCATAAACCTAAAAGCAGCTATACAAATTTTAAAAATCGTAATGTAAAATCCTCTTGCTGAAAAAATAATTGATTTACTTAAGGAGCTCTTAAAATCTAACTCAGTAGGTCATTCTTACAACATCAGACAAAAGAAGACCAACCATGTTCCTAAACCCAAAATAGTTTTGAAATGGGTTCCTAAAGTTACCTGCTTAGTTGCCCACACTGCATTCAAAGCAACAAGCCATTCAAAATAGTACCTAGACAGTGGATGTTCCAAACACATGACAGGTGACAAGGCTTTATTCACCGACCTAAAAGATATGACTGATGGATCAGTCACATTTGGTGATGGGAGCAACTACAAGATTATTGGCCAAGGTACGGTTCAACTTTATAATCTTCCCTTATTTAAGAATGTTTTATATATTGAGGGATTAAAACACAACCTGTTAAGCATATCTCAAATATGTGACAACAACCATAGTGTTAAATTTTCTAATCAAGGTTGTGAGATTATAGATAAAATAGGTTCTGTAATATTAACTGGTCGCAGAACTTCTGAAAACTGCTATATAGTTAGCAATGGAAGCTCATTTAATCAAACGTGTTACATGGTCCTTACTGATGAGACAGAATTATGGCATAAATGCCTTGGACATGTACACTACCAAAATTTGTACAGATAGAGCAAAGGAGAACTAATTAAAGGTCTACCTAAAGTGCAAAAGGTAGACAAAATATGTGGTGAATGCCGGTATGGTAAACAAACAGGAGCTCTCACAAAAAGGTGAACTCCAATACCACATCTAGACCACTCGAGCTTCTCCATATGGATCTTATAGGACCAACCAGAACGGAAAGTCGAGGCGGTAAAAAATACATCTTGGTTATTGTAGATGATTATACAAGATACACTTGGGTTTCATTCTTGAGGGACAAATCAGAAACCCTTGATGAAGTAAAAAAGATTATAAATCGGATCCAAACTGAAAAATGTTCTCAAGTTAGTAAGATCCGTAGTGATCATGGATCCGAGTTTAAAAATAGCGGTTTTGAGAAACTTTGTAGTGATCAGGGAATATCACATGAATTCTCTGCTCCTAAAACACCACAACAAAATGGTATTGTGGAAAGGAAAAATAAAGTACTTCAAGAAATGGGAAGTGTTATGTTAAATAGCATGAAGCTCCCTAGAAATTTATGGGCTAAAGCAGTGAATACCGCATGCTACATTATTAACCGTGTTTATATCTGCAAATTTAATAATAAAACGGCTTATGAAATGAGGTTTGAGAAAAAGCCTACTATTAAATACTTTCAAATTTTTGACAGCAAGTGCTATATTTTACGTGATCGTGAAAATCTAGGAAAGTTCGACACTAAAAGTAAGGGATCTTTTTAGGACACTCCTTAAACAGTCGTGCATATCGTATTCTGAATAACAGGACCGGCATGATTCAAGAGTCAATAAATGTAGTAATTGACGATCACTTGAACACACCTGCCCCTTGTTCAGATAATGATGAAGTTCTTATATATGAAAATCCAGATACTTCATCAAGTAAAACTAATTCTGAATTAAGAACTGTTAAAGATCATCCAACTGATCAAATACTTAGAAACCCTCTCACTGGTGTGCGCACTCGTAGACAATTAGAGGACTATATAACTACGTATGCTTTACATCCCAAATAGAACCGGTTAACGTGAAAGAAGCACTTTCTGATGAAAACTACATAGTTGCTATGCAGGAAGAACTTAATCAGTTTGTCAGAAATGATGTCTGGCACCTTGTTCCTAGACCTAAAGATAAACATATTATTGGAACAAAATGGATTTTCAAAAATAAGTCTGATGAATTAGGAAATATCATTCGAAACAAGGCAAGACTAGTTGTGCAAGGATACACCCAAATTGAAGGGATTGATTATGATGAAACTTTTGCCCCAGTTGCTCGCCTTGAATCGATCAGACTTTTCATATCTATTGCATGTTTTAGAAAGTTTAGAATTTTTCAAATGGATGTAAAGAGCTCCTTTCTGAATGGCGATTTACATGAAGAGGTATATGCTGAACAACTGACTGGGTTTGAAGATCCTAAGCTTACCAATCATGTATACCGCCTTAAAAAGGCTCTCTATGGTCTGAAACAAGCTCCTAGAGCATGGTATGAAAAATTAACTAAGTTCCTACTAAGTCACAAGTTTCAGATGGGTAGTGTCGATAAGATGCTCTTTGTTAAGAAAGAAAGATAACGATGATATCTTAATGATTCAAATCTATGTTGATGATATAATTTATGGATCAACTTGTACTAACATGACTGTTGAGTTTGCAGATCTGATGAAATCTGAATTTGAAATGAGCATGGTTGGTGAATTAAATTATTTCCTAGGGTTGCAAGTAAAACAGTAATCTGATGGAATTTTTATTTCACAAACTAAGTATTCATTAAACTTGATTAAAAGATTCGGATTTGAAAATGGTAAGAACTTTGATACTTCTATGAGTACAACTCTAAGACTCTCAAAAGATTCTACAAGTAAAGATGTAGATCCTAAATTGTATCGTAGTATGATAGGTAGCCTACTTTACCTAACTGCAAGTAGACCTGATATTACTTTAAGTGTTGGAATTCGTGCCAGATATCAGTCTAATCCTAAAGAATCTCACTTAACTGTTGTTAAACGAATTATTCGATATGTCACAAGTTCAGTTAATCTGGGTCTTTGGTATCCCTATGATTCTAGTGTTCAATTGGCTGGGTATTCGGATGTTGATTGGGCAGGAAATATAGATGATAGAAAATCAACCAGCGGTGGTTGTTTTTACATTAGAAACTGTCTGGTTTCTTGGTTTAGCAAGAAACAAAGTTTTATATTACTCTCAACTGCTGAGGCCAAATATATTGCAACAGGAAATGCTTGTACTCAATTAGTTTGGATGAAATGTAGGCTAAGTGATTATGGAATCGCACAAGACTCTATGATCTTATACTATGATAATTCCAGTGCGATAAACATTTCAAAAAACCCAATCCAACATTCAAGTACTAAGCACATTGACATTCGATTTTATTACATTCGTGAATTAGTGTAACGACCTGAAAATTTCCGTACATTGGGTCGAGTACCACCTCGACCAGAAATCCCGTAGGATTAAATCCCTTAGAAATTTAACAAAGTTAACTGAGTACTAAACTTAATTAACTATGAAATCCGTTAGGATCGCTTTAAATACAATCTGCAAGACCCAAAACTTGCGCAGTGTGACGCTTAGGTTACCCTAAAGTTTAGAACCAAACTCATTTCCCGTCCGCTCTCTGGGAATGAAACGAAACTTTGTATTAGTCTAGATCGCACATCGGAGTCCGATTAACCCGGCTAAGGAACTAGGACCGCCCCACTGGGCTTAACAATCATCTCAAAAATCACCTTATCCGATGTTCCACGGCCATTCGTTTCGAATCGGAGCGAGGTAGTGTGAAAAACACTATTCATAAGCCAAAATAAATATCCGGAATAGTGATCTCGGCATCGTTCGTTGACGACGTCAAGTATTAAGCAACTGACCGTCGAATCGGACCAAATTACACCCTCGGATTAAGAAAAATTTCAGGAACATTTACATGTACTTGGAATTTCTGATCGTGGCCCACTGACCGTCGAACTGAAAGTGGTCCGCCACGTGCGATCTGCGTATCCGAATGAGTCAAAAACGTAATCCCACGTAGATCCATTGGTGGTGAGCTTAAGTCTGACATTTGGTTCAAAGAGGGCTACCAGAACTCCCCTTTTGAGCCGGAAAAGCGTCGAAAATCCTATATAGGCAGTACCCCATGAACCCGAGTCTATTTTCGTAATGTTTGAGGCTATAAAAGGGGCCTAGAACAGCCCCTCTCACAGCCATACGAATTTTGCAAGAAACCCTAGAGGAAGAGAGAGAAAAGAGAGAGAAGAACTTAGAGATTGTTGCCAATCTTCCTCCACCTGCATTGGCTCACCACACGGCCTTCACCGCTCCGTTCTAAGTGATTTCCCGGTGTTTTCCACCTCATTTGAAGGTAAGAAACCCTAACCCTAGGTCTGATTTGAGTTGGAATCGAGGTAGGATGTATTCCGACTAACCGATTCCGCTCTTTAGGCTAGAAATCGCCTGTAGACGGAAGATCCATCACCCTTGCTGATTCGTTCCGTTTCCAAAGGGAAGGTGAGGACTTTAAGCTTATAAGTTACGGTTTTCAGTGCTTTCAATGTCAGATAATGGTAGATTCATGATCTGCTTGCAATTGCACATGTACAAAGTGCTTTCCGTTTCCTGTTTTGATTAACGGTGTGAAATATGGAATTTCACATATTCTAGGTATACGTAGAAATACCGTATACGTATTTTTTTTTGGACAAATGCTTGACATGTTTATTTAATGTTTAATTATATAACATATGAATAAAATACTAGTTTGGCGAAAGGAATCGCCAAAATATATGTTTACTTGTAAATGCGCCGTATGTCGAAATTACGTATTGTAGAAATACCGTATACGTATTTCTTTTGGAATAATGTTTGACATATGTATTTAATGTATGATTATACAATACATGATTAAAATACTAGCTTGGCGAAAAGAATCGCCGAAACCTATGTTCCTTTGTAAACACTATGTATGTCGAAATTGGGTATACGTGAAAGTACCCTATACGTATAAAATTTGCTGATGTGTTTGCTATGTTTATTTGCTGTATGAATATGTTGTATATGTATAAAATACTAGCTCGGTAAAGGGACAACCCTAGTACACACTTCCCTAGCATACGTCATGTATGTTGAACTATTGCATTCCAAGTGTTGGAGAATTCACTTGTGAGTGTAAGTGCTTAAGTGTTAGAATCTTAGGTAGGTGCTGAGGTGGGATTCTCGGTTGCCTTAGAGTCGCATAGGACACTCTCCATGTGGTTGTTCACTCTAACCACTCGCCTACGAAATGTAAGTATTTGTATACTTATTTACATAATGCTTTATAACATGCTTTTGAACATGCTTTGTGACTTGTTATTAACATGCCTCATGTTATGCTTTATATTATGCTTGCTAGTGTTCTTGAATTACCATGTTATCATGCCGTATTTCACATGCTATGGATTAGGATTTGACTGAGCTTGGGACTACGTTCGTAGTCCAAGCATCCGGTATCAAACTTGAAGATGTGGTTGGGATTCGTTCCGCCACGCACGATGTGTTGGTGAACTCGTGTCGTACCTCGGTTGGCGATAGTGGTTGGCCACACGAGGTGCTTCTGCGCCTCATATCGCCCAACTTGTTGTGCGCTCGAGCTAGCCGAACATGTCACAGAACCGTATGCCTTATGTATGTTCACAATGTCTGGTCGCTAATGCTTGAACCTAGGGTACCAAACTTACCAGTGAAAATCCCGTTAACCATGGTACCTCGATCCGCTAAGACTCATGAGCCGGGCATGGTGGTATGGGACACCGTGGTCGAGCTGTCGGCCTACGCTGGGGCTACGTGCCTCCCCGTAGTGACCAGTGAGCAACTCAACTCGTGAGCCGATTATGGTGGTATGGGACACTATATTCGCGCTGTCGGCCTACACTGATAAGGTGATGGGGGAGTGGTGCGCTTTGTGTGTACAACCCTAGCAGCCCTTTGTAGTGACCGCGAGCATATTCTGAAGTTGCAGCGTGCCTTAGGGTTCGCCGCGACATATAGAATATGAACTAGGCCTGTTTCTGTATAGTTGTATCGTGATGAATCGTTTAAGGGGTGATGGGGGAGTGGTGCAACCTTTGTGCGTAACAGCCCTGGCAGCCTCTGCAGTGACCTAGAAAACACACTATCGTCTGATATTAACTAGGACTGACGACCCTAGATTGGATCATGTTTGGATATGATACAAGGGAGGTACCTTAGTTTCCCAATCCTGCTGTTTGAAATGAACTAATTAAAAACTCGGTAATCATACTCATCATGCATCGCATGTGCCTGGAAGATGTGGAGCACTGTGGGATGTAAGCATGCGCGAACGTGAGATGGTGTCGCTTGAGGGAGTATGTCGGAGAGGGCATCCATCATACCTGCATTCATACTTGCATTAATCAGAGTAGCTAGGAGTGTTTGATTTACTGCTTTATCATTACTGCTTGACTGTATTGGTAACATGATAACTTATATCTGACTGTTCCACTGAGTTAGCTACTCACTCCCACGTTACGGGACGGTGCTGCGCACACCAACCAGACTCTGTCTCAGGTATAGGCGATCCGGCTATTCTAGAGGCAGAGCCCGATTACGACGAGGACCAGGAGGAGTTCTCGTATATGCAGTTCGCTGGCGGCTTCGACTAGGCTGCCGGGACTGATGGGATTTACAGAGATTGTACCTAGTTTATTTTGACATTTTGTTTACATTGACAGACATGTATATTGTGACTCAGAAGGATTCATACTCTGGATAATGAATCGATTATTTTGTTTCTTTACATACATATTTATACAGTTCAGTCTTCCGCTTGCTTTTATACAACTGATCTGGAGTATGAATTACTGCTTTGGTATAATCTCATTCATGTATACTGCTTTAACACAGACAACATTCAAATATCATTAAACATGTTGCATAAGTGATGCGTTGGAACTCGGGAGTTGAGTTACACTCGACCCCCGATTTTCAGGGCGTTACAATTAGTACAAGAAAAAATAATATCTTTAGAATATATTCCAACCGAGACTCAGCTTGCTGACATTTTCCCTAAACCGCTCGACAAAAGCAGGTTTAACAAATTGAAATTTGTTCTTGGTATGTGCAATTTTAAATGATTGATCATGCATATTTGTATCATATTGTATATAATGTTAATATGTTTAAATTTTAAAATTGTGTGAAAATTGCATATTTTGTTTCTGGTCTAAGACCGGTCGAGAACGTGCTCGACCAGTCTTGCTACGACTGGTCGAGTATATCCCAAGACCGGTCGTGCGCGTGATGCCCTTTTTTAAATTGGAGAAAATCTGTTTCTTCTTCATTCTTACCCTCCTCACCGACGAGCCGAGCTTCGACTAGTCGAACCCTTGTGTTCGATTCCTCCACGTTAGAGTCATTTTTCTTGAAGAATCTTAATCTTAACTCTCAATTTTCTTGATTATTGTTGTCTATTTCTTATAAATCTTCAACGTGTTAGGTTCTTCTTCCTTGTTGTTAAATCTAGAGAAATCCATCTCTTTTTTCTTGAAATTTCTTTCATTTCTTCAAGAATATGGAATCTAGAGGTAAAAAGAAAATTCATAAAGGTGCATCGTCTTCTCGTTCAAATGCAATCAGTAGATGTCATCTTAAGGATCCTGAAGATGATCCTCCGCATGTACGTAACTTGCGTATGCGCAATATTATTGTTGAAAAAGCAGTTGATTTAAATCATATTACTCCATATGGTCTCCTTCCTCTCCTTCAATTTGTAGGCTGGGAAAACATTTTACACTGGGGTGGATCGGCATATCAGTCCATAGCACAAGCCATGGTTGCTTGCATATCTGACTTCTCTGCTGAGCAACTAACTTTTACTATTGACACTAGAGAAGGGCCATTTCATGTTGATCGACACTTAATTTTCGGCCTTATGGATATTCAAGTAAATGATGATGGTGTTCATCCTAGTGCACTTGCTGAGAGTGTCAGAATCTGAAAAACGTATTTTTACTCGAGCATTATGCAACATGAATGCTCCATGGACTGCAAATGGAAATGCCCTTAAAACCAAATACTTGTTACCCAAATACAGAGTTTTGCATCGTATCTTCACTTCCAGTCTGTATCCCCGCTTTGGAAATAAAACTGAGTTAACTTTGTTTATGGTTCGTATTCTGTATTCGATCATTACTGGTGCAAACATCTGTCTACCCTCCTTGATTTGTTCCTCTATCATACAAATTCGTACTAATCCTGGTCATGGTGATATTCCTTTCGAATATCTGTTAAATGTATTAGCCACTCACATGTTAGTCGTTATGCCCGTCGGTAAGGCTCCTATCAGACACCTCATATTTAACAATTCCAACCCGAATAAGATGAAGTTGGAACTTTTTCCTGGTCAAGTTGATGTTGATGTGGGTGATGCTGCTGCTAAATCTGATATGGGTGTCGAAGGTGATGAGTTGCTAGCCGATGATATTGACATGGATGATATTTTTAATGAAATTGATTCTGATTCTGGAAATGATCCAGATTTTATAGTTAAGTTCGAATTATTAATCCATGATTAGAAGTTTTAAATATTGATTGAGTCATGATTTCACATGTTACATCTAGCTTACACATTAAGGTGTTGGTTTGATATTGAAGTGATAAATTTACAATTATTAACCATGGAAGGAACCGACCTGGGGGAATTTGTCCATCATGTTCAATGAGAAGAATTGAAAAGAATGTAAAAGAAAATACCCAGCTAAAAAAAACAGTTGTCGTCGAAAAGGGCTACCTATTGAAGATCATTGAAAAGATTGAACATAGCGTGAAAGCCATCGATGGAAAAATCAAAAGCTGGAAGAATAAAAAGCTGAATTGTAAGGCAAGTTTTGGTTTAGGTTTTGGTTATCCTGAATGCTCTTTTAATTATCAATGTTATCATGAAAATAGAGAATTGAACCTTTGATTGCGATAAGTTTAGGTTTTACTATGCACCCATGGAACTCGAAGTTTAGAATTGCTCTAATTGGAGGATTAATATTTTGAACTTGATTATGAAATTTACCATGTGTTAGAGTTTAGGAGAAAGTAATGCGCAACATTGATGTATTTTGAAACTCTATTATCCGGATTGTTTTGAAACCTCTTGAGCTTATGGAAACTATACAATAGTTTTTGAAGTATTATTTTCGCATACTTTACTCGGGACTAGCAAAATGCTACTTGGGGATTGCGTTGAAGGTCAAATATTGCATATTATTCCCCATTTATTACTTGATTTCGTGAACATGATAATGTTTAATGTTCTATTTTAATCATGTTTGTGCTACAAGGTGAATTAAAGAGCTTGGATTGAAAAGGATGCTAAAAGCATGGATTTAACGCTCAAGAATCACCAAAGCTAAGGATGGATCTTATGAGACCAATAATGAAGAATTCACATGCCAAAGATCCAAGAAAACTAAGGAATGAAAAGCAATGAAGACTTGAAGTGAAGAAAAGGAACCCCAAAAATTTACCTCCTTTGACTAGTCGAAGGTTCTTCGACTCAAACCCCATCGAGAAAATCTTCTAAATTCCCGTCATCCTCAACCAGTCGAAGGTTTTCCTCGACCAGTTTAAGGTTACACAGATTTTGTGTGAACTACATAAATTTGAGGCGGTTTCCAGATTTTTCCAAGTCAGTGCTGCAAAACTATAAATAGGAGTCCCTAGGACGTTCTTAGGCATATTCTAAGGTTTGAGGAGTGGAGCAAAAGCATGGAGAAACTATCGCCAAGAGTTTTTCTTCCTTAGTTGTTTTTATGCTTTTCTTAAGAGATTTTAGTTCAATCATGTCTATGGTTGGCTAAACCTCTTACCTAGGGCTAAGAGGTGAAGCATGTAGCGTGATGGGATGCTTCTATTGTTTTGATTCATGTTTATGTTGAACTCTCTTTGTTTCTATTGCTTTGATTCATGTTTATATTAAACTCTCTTTGATTCTAGTTTGATTATAAGGAATATTTTCAGTTTTTAATGGTTTGTTGTGACAAATTACAATAGATCTGTGATAGCTTTGAATATCATCCTTTCTTATTTTAAGATTGATGGATTGATAAATCCTGTTGTTTGCCATCGGCCCATGGGCATGGTTAGGTGACAGAGTCCCTTCCAATCTTCCCAATTCTCCTTCTTTGATGACTAGATTCATGAGAAGTTCAGAGATTTGACTGTCTCTTCTTCTAACTGGATAAGATAAGACTCTAATTCTAGTTATGTCCTTAAATCAAGCATAGTATCACCCTAATTGCTACAAGTGGATCCTTGGAAACCCTAGTTCCCAACTTTAAATTTACAAGTTTTAAATACTTAATCACAATTACTCTCTCAATTACTTCAGAATTAGATTCACATTGTTTTCTAGTTCTAGTTTTAGTTACTTTCAGAATACATACAAGATTAGTCCCTGTGAATTTGACCTCAGTCTCACCAAGATTATTACTACATTGCGACCTTACACTTGGGGTTGTGAACAATGAGCACACTATAGTTGTCAAATTTCGTAAAGCCAAAACAATTTGACAATAGATCTTCAGGACAGGTCCATAATCAAGAGAAGATCAAGCTCAAGATCAAGAAAAGATCAAACTCAAGCTCAAGATCAAGAGAAGATTATGCTTAAGACTGGTACATTCTCAAGAGAAGATCAAGCTATAGATAGACTAAAGTTCAAGACAAGATCAAGCTCAAAAGTCAAGATATAGTTCAAGACTTACTTCAAGTCAAAGAAGAAAAAATATTTGATATATCTTAGGTAGTATAAAACCCTAAAAAGACCTTAGGACTAGGTACTTTGAAAATTTTCTTAAATTAGGTTTTTATGCTTATTTTTCTTGGAATTCGACCAGCCTAACTTTTGGCTCGGCTAGCCTAAGCTTTTTTGGCTAGACCAAGTTCAAGCCCGAAGTAACAACTAATTCTGGTTGCAAATTCGGCTAGCCTGAGAAACTTCGTGTCAAATTTCAGCAACTACACCATTTCAAATTCGTGAGAATTCGGCTAGCCGAAGGTCAAATTTGGCTAGTTGAACTGGGCTATTCGGCTAGCCGAAGATGTCCTCGGGATAGCTGAATTTTGGATAAATCTTATCCCGCGCGATCCAAAATCCGTTGAATTGAATCCGGTCTGCTCGGGCTAGTCGAAGACTGCCTCAGGCTAGCCGGAGATTCAACTTCTTTGCTTATAAATTGAGGTCCTCTCTCAATCCGAAATATCTAAGTTAATTATTAAAATCCTTCTGAAAGAGAGAGAGAGAGAGAGAGAGAGAGAGAGAGAGAAGCTCAAGTTATTAGCAAGCTATTTGAACGGTATTTATAATTTAATTTATATAGCTTTTTTCAATTCCCTTAATCTCAGATCTTTCTAGTTTTATTCTGAAGAGAGTAAATTATACTCTTCTTTGATATTTAAGAGAATTGATTCAAGTAGCCATTGGTTTGAAATTAATTAAAATCGATAGAACCCTAGACTCTTTCTATCTGATTGAACAAGGAACAATCTACATTTAAGAAAGCAGTTCTTTGGCTACAAGCTTCTGATACATTTTCTATAGTGAAGATATGTCACGCCCCAAATCTGGGGACGAACAGCTTCTGTGATGCCCCGAATCCACCACTCAATTTCCATACACCAAGCCCCGAGTTCGGTGTACCACAAGGAAGATTTTTGACTAATTTTTTTAAATAATACCTGAGCATGATGATTCGTAATCACAATACTTAGCAACCGTCTTCATAATAAATCCTGATGGTTATAAGTACAATCCTTTTCCAAAAGGTACACAACGTCAATATTGCTAAATCACAAAATAAATACAACTTATCGAGAAAGCTATGTCCTCCAAGCTACTCCTGCCCTGAAAAAAATGGGAAATAGGAGGTTTAGGCAAAAAGCCTAGCGAGTACACTCGTGTGTGCGTAGTGTATAAGCATGCAGTAACAAACAAAATATTAGGGTACACAAACTGAAGCATAATGACCGAGTAATACTGCATAAAGCCAAGAGGATATGATACAATGTAAGTGATGATATGCAAAGGTATGCTAGATGTACGCAGGCATACAAATCCTCCTCTAAAAGTTTTTATTACAATACAGTTATCATCACCAGGAATCATCGGGGCCTAGTATTCAGAGCAAGTCTGAAACCTGTTGAATAGAGGCCTCGCATGCTCGCCTTGTCAATGGTGGACCTATAGCCATGCCAATACCCACCCGGCACGCCGATAGCGGACCCATTTCGGGGGCTGGTCAAACCCAACCACATTCGCTCCAACTCTTTAGCTAGGCGTGGCTGAACCTCTTCTCACCAGACCGCGTCGACGGGAGTTAGGCCTACTATGGTCTTTAGCACCAGGTGACCCATGGCATCCGCCCAGTATTGACGATGAGGCTTGAGGGTACCACTCAAGGTGTAGTGAGTTTCACCCAGGGGTCTGGTACCCGGTATAAGAAACCTAAATTTTCGGTGTCCACAAATACCAACCATAATGCCATTGTGGTGGTCTCATCAATATAACCACGATGTTGCTGTGGTGTTCAATCCATCTCATGAGGATGCTATGTAAAATGCAATGATAATCCACAAGCACGCTATGCAGTACAATTGCGCACTCAAGCAAAGCTATGCATGTAAGCCACATATGCATACAAGGCAACCCTAATACCAATCGGGCTCCTCTGCCAAACACATCCGATCTGCAATCCACCCTCATCATGGAAAGGATATACATGTAATATCAGCATCGACATAAACATAAATTACAATGTAGCATCAAGTGAGCTTTAGAGACTTTAACCTAGGGACCGTGCTCGATATATTCGTTTAGGGACTTTAACCCAGGGACTAAGCCAGCGGTCTCTCAAACCAAATAACATCTGCACATACTTGTAACGACCTGAAAATTTCCGTACATTGGGTCGAGTACCACCTCGACCAGAAATCACGTAGGATTAAATCCTTTAGAAATTTAACAAAGTTAACTAAGTACTAAACTCAATTAGCTATGAAATCCGTTAGGATCGCTTTAAATACGATCTGCAAGACCCAAAACTTGCAGAATCATTGACGCTAGGTTACCCTAAAGTTTAGAACCAAACTCATTTCCCGTCTGCTCTCGGGAATGAAACGAAACTTCGTATTAGGTCTAGATCGCACATCGGGAGTCTGATTAACCCGAAGCTAAGGAACTAGGACCGCCCCACTGGGCTTAACAATCATCTCAAAAATCAGCCTTATCCGATGTTCCACGGCCATTCGTTTCGAATCGGAGCGAGGTAGTGTGAAAAACACTATTCATAAGCCAAAATAAATATCTGGAATAGTGATCGCATCGTTCGTTGACGCGTCAAGTATTAAGCAACCTGACCGTCAGAATCAGACCAAATTACACCCTCGGATTAAGAAAAATTTCAGGAACATTTACATGTATTTGGAATTTCTGATCGTGGCCCACTGACCGTCAAACTGAAAGTGGTCCGCCACGTGCGATCTGCGTATCCGAATGAGTCAAAAACGTAATCCCACGTAGATCCATCGATGGTGAGCTTAAGTCTGACGTTTGGTTCAAAGAGGGCTACCAGAACTTCCCTTTTGAGCTGGAAAAGCGTCGAAAATCCTATATAGGCAGTACCCCATGAACCCGAGTCTATTTTCGTAATGTTTGAGGCTATAAAAGGAGCTTAGATCAGCCCCTCTCACAGCCATACGAATTTTGCAAGAAACCCTAGAGGAAGAGAGAGAAAAGAGAGAGAAGGACTTGGAGATCGTTGCCGATCTTCCTCCACTTGCATTGGCTTGCTACACGGCCTACACCGCCTTATTCTCGGCGTTTTCCCGGCGTTTTCCGCCTCATTTGAAGGTAAGAAAACCTAACCCTAGGTCTGATTTGCGGTGGAATCGAGGTAGGATGTATACCGACTAACCGATTCCGCTCTTTAGGCTAGAAATCGCCCGTAGACGGAAGATCTATCACCCTTGTCTTCGTTCCGTTTCCAAAGGCAAAGGTGAGGACTTTAAGCTTATAAGTTACGGTTTTCAACGCTTTCAATGTCAGATAATGGTAGACTCATGATCTGCTTGCAATTGCACATGTACAAAGTGCCTTCCGTTTCCTGTTTTGATTAACGGTGTGAAATATGGAATTTCACATATTCTAGGTATACGTAGAAATACCGTATACGTATTTTTTTTGGACAAATGCTTGACATGTTTATTTAATGTTTAATTATATAACATATGAATAAAATACTAGTTTGGCGAAAGGAATCGCCAAATTATATGTTTACTTGTAAATGCGCCGTATGTCGAAATTACGTATTGTAGAAATACCGTATACGTATTTCTTTTGGCATAATGTTTGACATATATATTTAATGTATGATTATACAATACATGATTAAAATACTAGCTTGGCGAAAGGAATCGCCGAAATCTATGTTCCTTTGTAAACACTATGTATGTCGAAGTTGGGTATACGTGAAAGTACCCTATACGTATAAAATTTGCTGATGTGTTTGCCATGTTTAATTGCTGTATGAATATGATGTATATGTATAAAATACTAGTTTGGTAAAGGGACAACCCTAGTACACACTTCCCTAGCATACGTCATGTATGTCGAAATACTGCATTCCAAGTGTTGGTGAATTCACTTGTGAGTGTAAGTGCTTAAGTGTTAGAATCTTAGGTAGGTGCTGAGATGGGATTCTCGGTTACCTTAGAGTCGCATATGACACTCTCCATGTGGTTGTTCACTCTAACCACTCGCCTACGAAATGTAAATATTTGTATACTTATTTACATAATGCTTTTTAACATGCTTTGAACATGCTTTGTGACTTGTTATCAACATGCTTCATGTTATGCTTTATATTGCTTGCTAGTGTTCTTGAAGTACTATGTTATCATGTCGTATTTCACATGCTATGGTTAGGATTTGACTGAGCTTGGGACTATGTTCGTAGTCCAGGCATCCGGTATCAGACTTGAAGATGTGGTTGGGGTTTCGTTCCGCCACGCACGATGTGTTGGTGAACCCGTGTCGTACTTCGGTTGGCGATAGTGGTTGGCCACACGAGGTGCTTCTGCGCCTCATATCGCCCAACTTGTTGTGCGCTCGAGCTAGCCGAACACGTCAAGTAAACCGTATGCCTTATGTATGTTCACCATGTTTGGTCGCTAATGCTTGAACCTAGGGTACCAAACTTACCAGTGATAATCCCGTTAACCATGGTACCTCGATCCGCTAAGACTCATGAGCCGGGCATGGTGGTATGGGACACCGTGGTCGAGCCGTCGCCCCTGGGGCTACGTGCCTCCCCGTAGTGACCAAAGTGAGCAACTCAACTCGTGAGCCGATTATGGTGGTATGGGACACTATATTCGCGCCTGTCGGCCTACACGATAAGGTGATGGGGAGTGGTGCGATCTTTGTGTGTACAAACCACTGGCGACCCTTTGTAGTGACCGCGAGCATACTCGAGTTGCGGCGTGCCTTAGGGTTCGCCGCGATATATAGAGTATGAACTAGGCCTGTTTCGTATAGTTGTATCGTGATGAATCGTTTAAGGGGTGATGGGGAGTGGTGCAACCTTTGTGCGTAATGTACCCTGGCAGCCCTGCAAGTGACCTAGAAAACACACTATCGTCTCGATATTAACTAGGATCGACGACCCTAGATTGGATCATATTTGGATATGATACAAGGGAGGTACCTTAGTTTCCCAATCCTGCCGTTTGAAATGAACTAATTAAAAACTCGGTAATCATACTCATCATGCATCGCATGTGCCTGGAAGATGTGGAGCACTTGTGGGATGTAAGCATGCGCGAACGTGAGATGGTGTCGCTTGAGGGAGTATGTCGGAGAGGGCATCCATCATACCTGCATTCATACTTGCATTAATCAGAGTAGCTAGGAGTGTTTGATTTACTGCTTTATCATTACTGCTTGACTGTATTGGTAACATGATAACTTATATCTTATTGTTCCACTGAGTTAGCTACTCACTCCCACGTTACGGGACGGTGTTGCGCACACCAACCAGACTCTGTCTCAGGTATAGGCGATCCGGCTATTCTGGAGGCGGAGCCCGATTACGACGAGGACCAGGAGGAGTTCTCGTATATGCAGTTCGCTGGCGGCTTCGACTAGGCTGCCGGGACTGATGGGATTTACAGAGATTGTACCTAGTTTATTTTGACATTTTGTTTACATAGACAGACATGTATATTGTGACTCAGAAGGATTCATACTCTGGATAATGAATCGATTATTTTGTTCTTTACATACATATTTATACAGTTCAGTCTTCCGCTTGCTTTTATACAACTGATCTGGAGTATGAATTACTGCTTTGGTATAATCTCATTCATGTTTACTGCTCTAACACAGACAACATTCAAATATCATTAAACATGTTGCATAAGTGATGCGTTGGAACTCGGGAGTTGAGTTACACTCGACCCCCGATTTTCAGGGCGTTACAATACTCCATCATGTGCACCTCGCACCAACATCGTCTACCACATACTCCATCATGTGCACCCCGTACCAACATCCTCTACCACATGCATATGATCTCTGCATGATCAAACTATGCACACCATGCACTCCTCATCCATGATGCATGTACATGTATGTGTGCATACAGATGCAATATGCACAAATATCATCAGACCAATCAAAATGATTATGGTACCAACATGGAAAAATAGTATTATATTGTGCACTCTCCTTCATAATCATGGGGCTGTGCAAGTGTCCACATCTTCTACGTCTCAAGTGTGCACCAACCACATAATAGCACAATTAGGATCAATCCATCACTCGACACCAATCGCATGGCCAAAATCTCATACAGAGTCACCAGAACAGACTGTATATCAAACATGTGCAAGGAATACACACATACTATAACATGTATCAAATCCACATATAAAGATCTAAGCATTTGAACATAAGCTAGCATTATAACACAATCATTGCATCAAGCTACATGTATCACATCACACAATCACCACAAACATGTCATCACCACATTCATAATTTGATTTCAATTCAACATCTCAACAAGTCTAGCTATCATAAGTGGAGTAAGGCCCAGTTCATTACCACACTTGAATGGGCTAGTTAGTGGGTCGCCACATCCTAATCTTTTAGCTTGTTGGTTGGTCCATTTGATTACCGCAAATGGTTCATTCAAGGACTCAATTATAACTCATTCACAAGGCCTAAATGAGACTTGGCATATATACATCACAAGGAGTCTCATGCACTTACCAAGAAGCCCAAACATAGGCCCAACATGCACTTCTCATGGAGCTTCCGTTCTTAGTAAGAGGAAGTAACCTATGGGCCCGATAGGTTTACCGCTAATGGGCGCACAAGGCGTCCACTCAAGGTGGGCTTTAAGGTTAATAGGCCCACCACTCTAATGCCATTGTGAATATATTAGTGGAGTCCACAAATCAAGCCCAATACTATTAATAGGATGGGTCTGACAATCAATTTGACACATATCCTAAGTACACATACCCAAGAGATTACATCATCGGCATAGTCCACGAGTTTGGAGTGACCACACAATTCTCATATGCCCACATGGTCCTGTGACCACTCCATTATCAAAAGTCCATATGGTTGAGTGGCCATACAAATGTCACTCTACTTGTCACAATAAAGGATTTAAGGTCAAATGGTTACTTATTTTTACTACACCATAGCTCGCATAATGGGGCAACCACTTTATTAAACTTTCTCATGGTCAGGCGGCTGGTACTACAATTTCACATAGATTAGTATATATATATGATTACTATCATGATATAGTGTCCACATTTCAAAATATCCAAATATAATTGAACAATCACAATCATACCCACCATTCATGGCTACACTACGTTACACTAAGTCTTATACTACAATCACTTTACACATCACATAGTTAATGACTCATATTCGGTGTCACATGGTTAAGGGTCAAGGGCTACATTTCATTATACCATTTACGGTTTAGAGATCACATCGCATAGAATCCAGGACCTGGATAGCATTAGCTTGGGTAACATAACCCTACATCACACTCGGTCTAATGTACAACTTGGTCATACATGATTCAGTTGGTGGTGTCTATGTTAATAAGAACAAACCCATGTTGTTGAATGGCCATCAATATCACTTGATTTCATACGGTTAGGTGGCATTGTGCGTATTTCACAATCGTACGATTAGATGGCTACATATACACCACCTTTGTATATCATTAGGTGGCCATACTTATGCCACATATCCTCATAATTAAGGGGGTTAGACCCAAATCACTACCTCACATTGGTCATGCCCACTATTCCATCGGACCCTCACAAAACTAGTGCCCACACACAAGTGATAATCAAGCATGTTTCAAAGGCTGAATACACATTGCACCAACCTATGACTTGGGGTCACACTCCAATCACGATTTTAGGTGGTCAAGGACTTTCCAAGCATTATGAAATTACTTAACTAAGGGACAGAAGTCAATTACATGCAGTTTAGGGGCGCATATGAGTTCACATGGCTTAGAAGCCACCACATGCACACCAAAAGTTCACCTAGTTTAGCGGCCACCTAAGCATTGCATGATCATATGGTTGGATTGCACATTCATAAATCCACTTAGACAAGTAGTTACACAATTGCCCCAATTTCATATAGTTTAGTGGGCTGTAAAAACCACGAACTCACATGGTGTGGTGATCCATATGATCCTACCAATTGACAGGCTAAATGAGGAATAACCATTACAATGAGTACCACGAAAATGGTTTAGGTAGCAATAAATATACAGGCAGTCCCACACTCTAAAATGATCTAACAAAATAGATGAATGACCGGTAAAACATGTATATTAGGTGGCCCATGATCGGTCAAAAATGATAGATGAGTAGATTTCTCACAACATTATTGCAGCTCTAGGAAGTCTTTAATTGTGGACAAGTGATCAATATTGCTCCCATGGCTTGAGATTTGGATCTGACTAATCTATGGTAACATACCCTAAAATAATAAGGATAAACTAATGAATGACATGGATCTACGTCGTACTACAAGATGGAGCCCATGGGGACTTCTTGTGAGGTTGAGTTGTGTGTGACCCACCTTGATGCGTGTCGACCCTTAACACCATTAGTTAGATGCACCAATCCATGGTGGGCCTGGGGCTTAAAATTAAGTTAATTTGTGGCTTATGTGGGCCACACCACACACAAAAGTTGAGAGGGTTACCCCCTATTAAAACATTCATAATTATTTGTTGGGCCCACTAAGACGTAGTTCATAAATCCAGCCCATCCATTTTGTGTGTCCCACTTGATTGAGGGGTTAGACCAAGTTTCAGATGCATCCAAAATTCAAGTGGACCCCATCAAGTGCTTTTATATGTTATAGCCATGTCTCCGCATGATTTTAGATAGAGTGGGCCACCTGAGTTTCGTGTACGGTTGATTTTTGGGCTATCCCAATTTCTAAAGGGGACCCATCAAATACACGCTGTAGATGTTCGATATACATCATGGTGGGACCTATGGTGGGTTCCACAGTCCCTGCCAGTGTTTTAAGCAGCAGGACAATGGCAGCAACAGCATCCAGCCTCCTTGAACATTTTTTTTATTTTTTGTTTTTTAAAAATTTCTGTGGTTTTTCATAGGTGAGGCCCATATCAGGACGATCCAGTCAGTCTGCTGGGTTCTCCGGCTCGTGACAAGCCCAATGAACCCAATATTCAATATGTTTAGTCAGTCTGCTTGGACTTCTTGTGAGGTTGAGTTGTGTGTGACCCACCTTGATGCGTGTCGACCCTTAACACCATTAGTTAAATGCACCAATCCATGGTGGGCCTGGGGCTTAAAATTAAGTTAATCTGTGGCTTATGTGGGCCACACCACACACAAAAGTTGAGAGGGTTACCCTCCATTAAAACATTCATAATTATTTGTTGGGTCCACTAAGACGTAGTTCATAAATCCAGCCCATCCATTTTGTGTGTCCCACTTGATTGAGGGGTTAGACCAAGTTTCAGATGCATCCAAAATTCAAGTGGACCCCAACAAGTGCTTGTATATGTTATAGCCATGTCTCCGCATGATTTTAGATAGAGTGGGCCACCTGAGTTCCGTGTACGGTTGATTTTTGGGCTATCCCAATTTCTAAAGGGGACCCATCAAATACACGGTGTAGATGTTCGATATACATCATGGTGGGACCTGTGGTGGGGTCCACGGTCCCTGCCAGTGTTTTAAGCAGCAGGACGATGGCAGCAACAGCGTCCAGCCTCCTTGCACATTTTTTTTATTTTTTGTTTTTTAAAAATTTCTGTGGTTTTTCATAGGTGAGGCCCATATCAGGACGATCCAGTCAGTCTGCTGGGTTCTCCGGCTCGTGACAAGCCCAATGAACCCAATATTCAATATGTTTAGGCGTACAAAAATATTATAGTGGGCCCTAACAAGTTTTACAATAAATACCATTTACTACCATTGTTTTCTATAGTGTGGCCCGTCAAAGATTCGGATTGGCTTCATTTTTCGGCTCAAGGCCTAAAATGAGCTGGGAAATTGGATGGACAGTGTGGATCAAATACATACATCATGGGAGGGGGTTGTGGTCCCACAACCCCTCCCTTTTAACAAGCAGCTGGGACGCTGCCTGTTGCAGCGTCCTCTGGACACTGGCAGTAACGTCCACTCTTTGATATATATATATATATATATATATAATTCAATGTGTGTGCACGTGTGTGCATGGGTGCATGTGTGTGGGTTTACACCTTAGTGGCGTCCCAACTATAGACGGTTGGATGGCATACAAAATTACAATGGGCCCATGCTGATATTTGTGTGATCTCCCATCTAGGTCTTTGTGACCTTATGAACAGATTGGATGGCTGACCAACATCGTGGTAGGGCCATGATCAATGGTCCCACACAACTTCCAAATTGTGTTATTATTTATGTTCTTAAGCCATCTACACCATTGGATGGCTCATCATCTTCACTTGGGGGTCTATTCTTTTGTGGATCCTTACACCTACACCACATGGGAAAGAAATCAAGGAAACAAGAGAAGAAAAATGTGAGGGGGGTGTGCTCACCTTAATGGACTAGATGGATGGTTGAGATAGATGGAAGGGATGGATTGGTGGCCCACCAAGATCACTCCTCTCTCTCTCTCTTATTGTAGGAAAATGGTGGAAATGTTAAGGGATAGAGGAGTATTTATAGAGAAATGGATAAAAATGTGGTTAGGTCAGGTTAATGTGATTATGGTTAGCTTAGGCTAGGATTATAGCAATTGATTCATGATTATGAATTAATGGTGGATTAAAGGGACATGGGATGGCATGACATGATGACATCATGCATAAGGTGTTGCATGGAGAAGGGTTGACTTTGGGATACACATGTGAGAGGGGTGGTATGGGTGTGTGACATCACACACATGGGTAGAGATTCTCTCACCCATGTGTGGCATGGTGCATGTGTGCATGGCATGTGTTGTGCACATGTGTGGATTGGAATATATGGCGCTATGAGCACATGATACACCAACGTTCTTCGTGGCGTATCTCACTAATGGAGCGTTGTATAGATGTACAGGCGGTACCTCCGCGATCGCGATGATGGGGTGGTCGATATGAAATAGGTTTCAAGGCCTTGGGGTTCCGGTCAGTCTGGTGTACACTATACACGACTAGTTCAGGTCTCGTTAAGGGCGTCGATCATCATACACATCAGTATAGAAAATGGTACGGAATGGACGGGGTCTTACAAGAGAAGTATACCTTTTGAACTCTTTTTGGTTTATCTGAGATAGCCTGAAAATCTCAGTGTATGTTTTGTTTGAGATAGCCTGAAAACCTCAGTGAGGGGTTTAATTGTGATAGCCCGCAAAAATTATAATAATTGTATTAGGTTTTACGGTGACCCTAGGAAAACCTTTTTCATAGTGAAAGCCAAAATTACGTGTAGAATAATTTTAGGAGTGGAGTAGGTGTGGCTGTTTTTTAAAAGTACCAAACCACTCTAATCCATTGTGTTATGTGGTGAATGCCTTTACTTTTTATATGGTGAATGGTTATATTTAATTTCAAGTTGAGTGGTGAATGTTGTAATGTTTTATTTTTATTTACTCTTGCAAGTTTGAGGTTTTAATTTTAAAGAAAATCGTGAAATAAGGTTGTTCTGCCTAAAACTTTAGGTGAAGGTTGTCCTACGAATTATTTGGAATCAACGTTTCAATACTTAAGGAATTGAGATCTCTGATTTATTTACATATACAACACTCATTTCGATTATTTAGCATTGTCCTATTCACCTCCCTTTAGGACATCTTAAGCTCTCCTTTTCAAGTGGTATTAGAGCGGGTTGCTCTATTTTTTTTGGATTTACCTCATAAACCTAGATCCAGAGCTTTATTATGTCAAATTTTGACAGCTTGTCTATTACCAGGCCACCTCCTTTTGATGACTCTAGCTATTCATATTGGAAAGTCAGGATGAAAATCTTCCTAAAATCCTTAGATGAAAGTGTGTGGCAAGCCACTGTATCTAAGTGTATCCCTCTTATGATGGAAGTAATAGCTGATGATGGAACCATATCAATGAAAGAAACCGCATTTGCTTTTTTTGCATTACTGCCTGATGAATTCAAAAGTGAAAGCAATGCAAATGTTAAAGCTTTAAATGTTATAACTTGTGCTCTACCGCCTAATGAATTCAAAAGAATTATTTCTTGCGATACAACTAAACAAGCATGGGATATTCTCAAAATGGCACATGAAGGAACTACTATAGTAAAAAGAAAAATCTAAAATTCAAATCCTCACAACCAAATTTGAGGAAATTCGTATGGAAGAAAATGAGTCTTTTATGGACTTCTATACGAAACTGAATGACATAGTTAATTCCATGTGGGATCTTGGAGATAGAATCCTTGAAAGCAAGGTTTGCACAAAAATACTATGATCACTACCTGATAGGTTCAATTCAAAGGTTACTGCTATACAAGAGTTAAGGGATACAAATGTTATGAAAGTTGAGGAGTTAGTTTTCTTCAAACTCATGAGCTGAATTTCAAAGCTCCTAAAGTTAAGTCAATTGCTCTTAAATCTTCTAAATCTAATTCAAAGGAAACTAAGGTTAATTCTGATTTTGAAGAAAACGAAGATGATATGGCAATGTTAGCTAATTTTTTATATAGAATTTTCAAAAATAAGAAAAGAACAGATTTTCAAAAGCCATTTGATAGGTGAGGGTTTGGGCGAATGGTCTTCACCATAGGTTTGCACCTTATAGGTGAGGGTTCGATTCCCCTCCTTAGCTTTACCCGATACACGTGGTTGTGGTGAATACATGTATCTCTAGGGATTAGTCTCACTTCAAAAAAGAGGTGGGGACACCTTGTGTCTTAAAAAAAAAAAAGGAAAATCAAAATTTTAGAAATCTAAATAAAAAGATAGTCAATGTTTCAACTGCTATGAATATGGGCACTTAGCTGCTAAATGTCCTAAAAACGAGAAGACTAAAAGAAACGGCATGATAACTACTTAGGATGAATCATCGAAGTTTGAAACTAATTTTGAATCTGATGAATCAAACCAAGAAAATGCAAACGATTTGAAATCCTTTATGACGATAGCAAGAGTTACTTCTTCAAACATCTGTGATATGTCTGATTATAAAACTTTAAGAAGTGACCCTGAAAATGAAGACGATCTTCAAGATGCTTATAATGTCTTATACAGAGAGAGTCGTAAGATTGCTGTCAAGTTGAAAATTCAAAAAGAAAATTATGCTAAATTAAAAGTAGAACATGAAAAAGTTGTTTTAGAAAAAACTCATTTTTTCGATTATTTTGAAAAAACAAAATTAGATTTAAGTTTTAAATCTTCTGAATTGCTAAAACTTAAAACAGAAAATGAGAAACTAAAACTTAAAGTTTCTTCCTTTTAGAGTTCAAAGGATACTTGGAAATATGCCCTTGGTGACCAAAAGCTTAAAAAATTGTTAACCTCATCAAGGAGATGTGGTGACAAGTCTGGTTTGGGTTATATTAAAAATAACTCTTTAAAAACCAAGGATTCTGCTCCTATCTTTGTAAGAGGAGAATCCTCGAACTCTAAAGGAAAGACTCTAAGAGATTCCAATTGTAATGATTTCAAAAACTCAAAAACTTTTCAAGTCTTTAAAATAAATAATAATGCAATCAGTTATAAACACCAACGGAATAATAAACCACCCTTAGCTTAAAAAATTGTGGACTTGGTTAAAGAGCTTCTGAAATCCAACTCAGATAAGACAAGAGTATATAGAAAAAGAAGAAATCCTAACTCCCAAATACAGTAAAAAATAAAAGATCCGCCTAAATCTAGAACCGTAATGAAATGGGTTCCAAAGGTTAAGTGTCTTGTTGCCCACACAACTTTCAAAGCCTTACCCACACAGCTTTCAAAGCCATTATCCACTCAAGATGATACCTGGATAGTTGATGTTCGAGACACATGATAGGTGAGAAGGCAATATTCACAAATATCAACAAAGTAAATGGTGGCTCAGTCACTTTCGAAGATGGAAACAACTACAAAATAATTGGCCAATGTAATGTACAACTTCCTAACTTGTCTCTCTTTGAAAATGTGCTTTATGTTGAAGGATTAAAACATAATATTTTGAGCATATCTCAGATCTGTGATAATAAGCATAGTGTGAAATTTTCATATCGTGGATGTGAGATTATAAATGAGAAAGGTAGTGTATTATTAAATGGTCGCAAGACATCTGAAAATCGCTATATAATTGATAACTCTTGCTTAATAAACCATTCATGTTACATGGTCCAAACAGACGAGACTGAACTATGGCATAAACGTCTTAGACATGTAAACTATAGAGATCTATATAAATTGATCAAAAGAGATCACTTACGTGGCTTACCCAAACTGAAAAAAATAGAAAAAGTCTGTGGCGCATGTCAAATTGATAAGCAGATTAAGAATAGTCACAAGAAAGTGAACTCCTTAGCCACGGCTAAACCTCAAGAACTTCTCCACATGGATTTAGTCAGACCAACTAGAACGGATAGTAGAGGCAGAAATAAATATTTTCTGGTCATAGTTGATGACTACACCAGATATACGCGGGTAGCATTTTTAAGAGAAAAATCAAATACTCTTGATGAAGTCAGAAAATTTTTAAATGTATCTAGACTAAAAAGGAGTTATTTATGATTAACATAAGAAGTGATCATGGTACATAATTTGAAAATAACAATTTTGAGAAGTACTGCAATGATCATTGTATATTGCATGAATTCTCTACTCCAAAAACACCTCAACAAAATGGAATTGTTGAAAGAAAAAATAGAATGCTACAAGATATGGCTAGTGTAATGCTAAATAACATGAATCTACTAAAAATTTATGGGCTGAAGCTGTTAGTACTGCATGCTATATAATAAATCATGTTTATATTAGAAAAGCTATAAACAAAATAGTTTTTAAACTTTTGAAAGTAAATGTCTTATATTACATGATCAAGAAAATCTCATAAAATTTGCCAATAGTGATGAGGGAATATTTCTTGGTTATACTCTAAATAGTCGAGCATACCGTGTTCTTAATAAAAGAACTAGGGTAATATAAGAATCTATAAATGTTGTAATAGATGATCAACAGATCACACCCAGTCCCAATAAAGATAATGATGTCAATGTGATTAATATACCTGACTCTTCATCTAAATCAGGCAATACTGAGTTAAGGTTAGTCAAAGACCATCCATCTGACTAATCAAATACATGGTAACCCTCGTACTGGCATTCAGATAAGAAGACAACTAGAAAATATATGTAACCACGTCTTCTTTACTTCCCAAATTGAACCAGCCAATGTAAATGAAGCACTCGCTGATGAAAGTTGGATTAATGCCATGCAAGAAGAACTAAATAAATTCATTAGAAATGATGTGTGGTATTTAGTTTTCAGACCTACTGATAAACATATGATTGGAACCAAATAAAACTGATGAAATGAGAAATATTATTAGAAATAAGGCACGATTGGTTGTATAAGGGTACACTCAAATAGAATGTATTGATTATGATGAAACTTTTGCACTAGTTGCACGCCCTAAATCTATAAGATTATTCATTTCGATTGCATGCCATATAAAAATTCAAAATTTATCAAATGGATGTTAAAAGTGCGTTTTTAAATGGTGATTTGAATGAGGAAGTATATGTTGAACAACCAAAGGGTTTTGAAGATCCCAAAGTTCCAAATCATGTATACCGTCTTAAAGAGTCTCTTTATGGTTTAAAACAAGCTTATAGAGCATGGTATGAAAAATTTACTAAATTTTTAATTAGTCATAATTTTATCATGGGTAGTGTTGATAAAACTTTATTCATCAAGAAACATAACGATCATATTTTGATAGTTCAGATCTATGTTGATGATATCATTTATGGATATACATGCACTAAATTATCTATTGAGTTTACAAATGTAATGAAATCCAAGTTTGAAATGAGTATTACAAGGCCCATGTCCTAGTATCATATTGTTCCTTAGGACCCCGCAATTCTCTCCATCGAATTCCAACAACCCACTACCTGTAGACAGCATTTGTGAGCGACCTTAAGTCGATCCCATAGACCCGAGTCGACTCAACCCAAAACCTATGCCATTGCGACCGCGCCGTCGCCACGGTTCCAATGTTGCGTCTCGTGTGCCAATGCGATGCCTAGATTAAGAGATTTGACATGCGCATAATCTTAGCCACAGACTGAACGTTGTAGGGTCAAAGATTCCAGGTAAAGTAGATTCTCTACAAGAGAAATTATGACTATGAAATCATCCTAGCCTACCTAGGCCAGGATGACATCACCCTAGCCACCTATGCCTTGCTAGCAATGATGACTAGTGTGCCCATGCTCTCTTACAACACCATGATTACCTTACAACCTCATCATTACTTTCCTATACCTCTCTCTCTCTCTCTCTTTCTCTCTCTCCCTCCCTTTCTTCCTCATTTTGCAACCAAGAGGCCTTGGACATCCAAGCAAGAGGAGAGAAAACCCATCTCACCAGCCCTCTTCCTAGCTAAATCCCACCCAATCCAACCATAGTAATCCCATCTCCACCATCAAAGAAGCACCCTAGGAGCTTGAGAGTTCAAGGGAGGAAGAAGAAGGAAAGGTGGGTGTATTTTAGAGTAGATTTCTATGTTTTCTATCATGGGGCAAGTGAGACCCACCAATCAATGATGGGGATCCTATCCTGGCCTCTAGGTGTGCCCCAATGGCCCACTAAGCTTGCATGTAAGTGCCATGATGGGGCCATTCTCCATGGACCCCATCATGATGTTCCCTTAATGATTAGCTTGATAAGGTCATCTAAACCCCTTAATTTTTGTCGTGGGGATGGCATCCCCACCTTACATTGCTGATTTGAGGGCTCACACAAGGATGGGACCTGTCACGCCCCAAACTAGGAAAACGGGCTCATAAAATTCTCGATCGCCGAATTCGGTGCCGACAGCCTCCGTAGTGCCCCATTCTCGGCTCCCAGAACCCATATGCCAGATTCTGATCCTGGGATCCTACAAGGAAGATTTTCAATATGATTTTTTTTTGTAATGGAGTATAACTACAAGCATAACCAAGTCACAAAACAACATCACCTCATATCCACTATATCAAAAACTTTAAGTATAATGTAGAAAGGGAAATACAAGGTGATCAAAAGCTACAAAATAATCTGATGCGCGCTCCTGCCTCAGTGCTGCTGCGATCCAACATCACCTGCACGCAATGGTCATGCATAAGCTTACAAAAGCTTAGAGGGTGGCGTAAGTGTGTGCGCAAGGCAAGTGCCAAGTATGCAGTATCAGAGTAACGCGGAAATATGCTGGTAAGTCCATGAATACTATCAGCCGTACCCAGGCTATGCTATGCAAGACATGAATGCTATCGGCCATACCAAGGTCATGCGATGCGAGGCCTACGTAGCCGAATGTCATATGCAAGATATAATGCAAGCACGTCAGCCCTCATCAAAGTACATATATCAGTATAGTTCCCCTTTGGGATATCACTGGGGTCTAAGATACTCCACACCGACTGTCGTCTCTCTAGCCGTACAGCCCAGCGAGTGGAAGAGACCACACTATCCGCCTGACCAGTAGTCTGCCAATACCTATCCGGCTCATCGATAGCGGACTCATTTACGAGCTGGTCAAACTCAACCTAGCTTACAACCCCTTCACTCGGAGGGATAAGGCCACACCCCCTTCTAACCGACCATGACACAGTGGGAGATGTTGCCTACTGGTATTCGGCACTCGTGCACTCGTATATCCACTCGGTCTAGATGTTGGAGCATCTCCTAGTACCAAAAAAGTTCAGGAACTTTCACCCAAGGACATCCTATGTAGCCACAGTGCTAGAGTCAATATTTTCGGTATCCAATCTGGCCATCCACGACCCTAATGTCGCTAGGGCGTACAATGATCATGTCACACATATACGAGATGCATGAGTCATACTATCCAGTCATGTAACAATCATGTGCGTACCACGCGCTCATGTGGGTAACTCCTATCAATAAGTCCCATAAATAATCTGCTCAATGGCATATGCTATGATCAGTTACTCCTCATATCAAGCATACATATGATGCGTATGGGCATGAATCATGGAGTTATACTAAGCATGTTATATGGTGATGAACTATCCTCACAATGAAAATGGGCCCAAACGGCCAACACACAAGTATGAGCCTATCAATGGGCCCTAGGGAGACTTACAATGCGGACATTTAACCAACATTATTCTTACAATGTGGACATCAAACCATCATTGCTCCCAAGGCATAACCCACCATCATTACATACACCATGGTGAAATCACACATTACAATGGACCTTATATACATCCCATTGGGCCTCAACCCATGAGCTTCAAATACATCAAATGGGCAGCATAACATGGGCCTCATATATATCAAGGTGGGCCTCAACGGACGGGCCACAAATACATTAAGATGGGCCTCATCACATGGGCCTTATATATATCAAGGTGGGCCTCATACATCCCCAAAAAGAATCATATTGAAGGATCATTTGGACCATACCACACAGGGCCCACCATAAAGTTTATTTTCCACCCAATCTAATCATAAGGTCTTCAAGACCTGGATTAAGAGGGAAAACAAATTCCCCATTGATCCAGAACTTCTGTGATCCAAGTGGGTTTCAATGACAGACGTTCAATCCTCCACTATTTTCTGCAGTGTGGTCCACCTGATCAATGGGTGGACACATCACGGAGTGGCCCGTCGTGATGTATTTGAGATCCAATCTATTCATAAGTTAACATAGTGATAGATGAAGTGAAGACAGATATCAGGTTAATCGGAAACTACTGTGCCCCTTAGAAGTTTGAACGGTGGATGTCACTGTCCACTATTTCAATGGTGGGATCCACTTGAACTTTAGATTTAACTCATTCTTTACCTCATACAATAAAATGATATCTCAAAATGGTTGGACAGTATGCATCATGATGGGCCCCACCATCCAAACGGTGGACAATGTAGATAAAACAAATACATCATGTGGGTCCCACGCTGCACGGACGCAGCACACGTCTGGGTGGGCAGGCATGGATAAAACACTTACTTCATGGTGGGGCCGGCGGTTAGGACCCACGGTCCCTGCCCTCTTCTCATAGCAGCACAGTAGAAGGACGCTGCTGCAGCGTCCTCTGGACATCAGCGACAGCGCCTGCTGCAATATATATATATATATAATTTTTTATTTTCTTGAGTTTTTCCTAGGTGGGGCTAGCATCAGGAGGATCCCTTCCATCCATTAGATCCCATGGCTCATGATAGACTAAATGAGCCTAATATTCGATGTGTTTTGGTGTATAAAAACATCAGAGTGGGCCCTAACAGATTTTAACGGTACAAACCACTATTTTCTATGATATGGCCCACTAGAAAATCAGATTAGCTTCATTTTTCGGCTCAACACCTAAAATGAGCTGGGGAATGGGATGAATGGCATGGATCAGATCAATACATCAACGTGGGGCCTGCATGAGCGGCCTCCCCAAAGGTTTGGAATCAAGCTGATATTTTTTTTTGTTAGTACATCCCACTGTCTGTTCACACTTCACCAACCCATGTCCAACGTCCAGGAACGCTGGACGGATGTTGTAAATATATTTATCAAGGTGGGTCCCACATGGACGTGGCCCACTTGATTTGGATCAATTTAATATTTGTGTTTTCCCATCACCATTAAGGTAGGGCCCACATGGCCTGGACGGTGTAGATCCAACACATCCATCAAGTGGGTCCCACGAAAGTGGACGACATGGATAAGTTACATACATCATGGGGCCATCAACAAGGGAAAACGAGGGAGAGAGAAAGAGAGGCAAGTGATGGAAGGACCCCGACACTATGGGCCCTCCCTTCGGTGATTTACAACATACATCAAGGGGTCCCATTACATGTGGGCCCACCATCAAAATAAACAGTGGAGATCCTTTCTCCACCAAAATGCAAGGTCTAGATGACCCTATTCATGGAAGGAAAATAAACATCATGATGGGGTCCATGTAGAATGGCCCCATCATGGAATGATCATGAGAATCAAGGTGGGCCATTGGTCACATCTAGGGTCCAAAGTGAGATGCATACCATCAATCGGTAGGCCTCACTCGGCCCATTATCAAAGCATTAAATCTAAGCCTATAAAGCACCCACCGTTCGATCTTCTTGGTCCGATGGAACGCTAAAATTCTTGTGTCTCACTTTGATGGAAGATGATGAGGATTGAAGGGCTAGGATGATGGATCTTGGGATAGGAAGTGGGCCACAAACAACACATTTTTCTCTCCTTGGAAGAGCTTGGATGTGCGCCTCTTTTTTTTTTGCTTGCTTGGAAAATGTGTAGAGAAAGAGAGAGAGAAAGGGTGGTTGTAAGAGAGAGGTAATGGGTGTGAGTGATAGATGTACTTGAATTAAGAGTTGACTTAGGGTAGGTTGCTTGTCTTGGGAGAAAGAATGCGTCTTGGGAGAAAGAATGCATGGGTTTTATACTTTGATTAATTGATTGATTGATGGGATGGGTTGTAGAGATTCTCTTGGGTTTACAAATGTGTGGCGTTTCTTTAAGATAAATGTGGGCCCACATCTCCTGGCCAGGGTATCGAATCGGTGTGCAAGATGCAGCGTTGGAACCGGGGCGACAGTGCGGTCACAATAGTACAAGTCTCTTATTGAATCGACTCAGATCTATAGGATATGACTTAGGGTTACGCGCAAATGTCGATTATACGTCACGAGTTGTCAGAATTTAATGGGAAGGATTGCGGGAGTCTACAGAATGGTACAGACTAGGATACGGGCCTTACAAGACCCATCTTGATGCATGTATTACTTATCTTGAGGGGCACATAGTGGCGGAGCCCCTCTAGCCGTTTTTCTTTCTTTCTTTCTTTCTCTCTCTCCCTCTCTCTCCCTCTCCATTTTTTTCCATGATGTGTGGCCCACCGATGTGTACAGCAGGTCCAAACCGCCCAACAGGTGGGACAGCTGGCTGTCCAAGTTGCTGGATGACCGGCCAACCCACCTTGCTGCCTTGATGGGTATGATCCCAAATACAGAGGGTAAAACATGAAATAAGCTTGGTCTGATGTGTGTGGCCCATTTAGGTGGGCCTTACCCTGATGCATGTGATGTATATCCACCCGTCCAACAATTTGTAAGCTGTACCATGCAGCAGCATGTTGTTGCCCAGTTTTCATGCCCACATAGCTGACCATCTGGATAGAGCAGAGCCCTCTATATCAACTTGAATTTTCTGATGAGAGTGGGGTGGCCCACTGATGTGTGGACCTTACCTTGATGCATGAATGAATCCACACCATCCAGCCACGGGAGGACATCCTTGGACTGGGCCCAGTAGGCTTGGATGACCCAAATGCTAGTATCGTCCAGTAGCCTGAATGAAGGGAAAATATAGATATCAGCTTAATCTTTGGGGCCGGTGGGCCACTCATGTGGACCCCACCTTGTTGTGGATGTGAAAGATGCACATCGTCCATCCATATCTCCATATCTAGCAGGCCCTGGGCCCAACCCAGGGGCAGATCCAATGCCCCAACTGGGCCAGTGTCCAGTAGGGGCTGACCATCAGCCCTGCATGGACCACCTTAATGTTGTGTTGTATTCACGCCGTGCTCCATTTTTATGGCCCACCTGGACGGGGCCCACCCTCTGGTGGGACGTCTACAGGTGGGGCCCACTTGTATATATTATATCCTGACCGTCCAGCCATCCATAGACGTCCAGCAGGAGCTGGGACGTTGCTGGACAGGCTATCCAGCAACAGGCCCGCCCTGATGTATATGTTGTATTCATGTTATTCATCTGGTGGGGTCCACTATGATATATATGGGCCACCATGAGATATGTATTTCACCCAGATAGTCCATCTGCTGGACACCCAGCAGGATGGTTGAGAGGGATGGACGTCCAGCAGGGGCCTAACTTGCTGCATGATATTTGTTTCGACCAGAAACAAAATGCGTTTGATTTGGGAGAATTTCTTATTTAACATCAATGAAGATGGAACAAAGAGAATATTCATCAATTTCATTTATTATGAGTTCATTAACATCCTCTTAATCCTTTGATTCCAGGATAGAATCTCTTAATAAAGAGAAAAATACACAAGTCAAATGTAATCAAAATGTAAATTTTAGCAGCATTCCGGCACGTTTTTCATCAAATCTCCAGGGAGACGAGTGGTGCAGGTTTTCCCATGCTAGGATCCCTTGGAAATATCTGAAATAACCTGATCATCTGTCAGAAATTTCAGCATAATGACTGCTCTCAAAGATTACCCATGCAACTCATATAGGAGTTGCGAGGGCCCGTACAACTTGCTATGAGTAGCGCGACCCTCCTTCCTTACCTCTGTCTTCAATACCTATCAAAGAGACTGACCTCCTGAACATCTGATCTCTCAAGTGAAGGGGTATTTATAGGCATCTGTATGTGTGAGCCCTCAAATCCTGTGCTATGGGCCCCACTTTGAAAGTGCTTTGGTTTGTCAAGTTATGTGAGTGTTGAGTCAGATTGTCTACAGAGCCTGATAGGAAGATCAATTCAAGCATCTGCCTCAACCGGATGTGTGCAAGCTCGCCATAGGTAAATCTAAATCCTCACATCCCATGTCCCAAAACACCAGGTGAATAAAACCCTTAAAAACAAGTTAGAAAATCATAGTGTTTTAAGGTAAGAAAACTTTTTTCAAAACAGGAAAATCTCCAAGTTTTTCTTGCCTTGTCGATTTTATTGAAACACCTTCGATATGATCGACTTGCGCTGTTGAGTCCTCGATGCTTCATCGATACCATCGAAAAGAGGACCAAATATGTCCAATAACCTCACAACATATCTGGACGAATTATCGATGTATCGATACACCTATCGATATCATCGATTCTCAAATCTCAAGCCCATCGAAAGTGGCTCGATAAGATTGACAGGCAGATTTCCGATACCCCTATTTTTTTTAAAGAAAATCTCGAATTCCTTTGATATATCGATACTCTTCCCAATATGATCGTAAATCAAATATCGATAATATTGGAAGACCATCGATAATATCGATTGTGGGCGCGCATTTCTTCCAGCAGATATTTCAGGTTATTTTTAACTTTGATCGGGGGCCATTCGAGGAAATCGATATTCATATGTCGATGATATCGAGGATGAGTCGATTGCATCAAGACTAGATACAAACTATCCAGTGAGCTTACTGGTAAATCTATAAGATTTATCGATGTATCAACACTGCCTTCGATATCATCGTTATGCAAATTCCATTGACATTGGTTGTCCCCCGATCATATCCTAAAAAATTGAAATATTTCAAAGCCAGTCTCTCTCATGCTTCAAATGTCGACAGATCGATCCCAGTTTCGATTGGATCAGAGTTCGAAATCCGATGTCATCAACACCTGTTTCGATCCCATCGACCAGCTGGTAAAAGGTTTCAAAAGCATATGACATTTGAATTTGTGTCATCGAGCGGACCATCGATGTTATCTAGAGTATACGCTCGATGATATCGACACTGCTCGATGATATCGAACTCTGTCATAAATATGACCGTTTCATATCCGTTGGAACCTTTTGCCTATTTAAAGAGAGACTCGCCTTTATTGCTGGTAAAGAAAGAAGAGAGTGCTTTTGTGTGTTTCAACTTATATCTTATATCCAAAGCCCTTTCTCTCAAGGGAGTTCATCCTCCAATCCACCCTCATCATTGATATTCAAAAGAGTGGATTGGGGAATGAACATCCGCATTTAAGGATCTTCCAACTACTACTTTAATGACAAATCATTAAGCTGGGATGCCTTAAATGCATAAGATTGGAATCGCTCTATCTTCCTGATAGGAAAACATTTTGAGAGTAGGATTCCATCTTGACCTTGACCCAACCTGAAGCCGAGTATTGGTATATCATTTTGTGTTGCATATCAAGGGAGCAGAAGACTCTTCGTCAACAAGGAGGAGGAGATCTTCAGCTTTGTGCTTATCGGGACTCATCAACTTATTTGTAAGTATCTAGAGTCTAAGAGGACATTTGTGATCATTCCTTTGTAGGATTGGGTCTTAAGTGGTTCTCACCCTTTGAAGTCCTCAAGGAAGCCTCCGGCGAAAGTGTACGTGGTGGGTGTGTTGTGTGAACCCTTGCTCTGTGGAGAGCATAAACATCTGGTTGAAGGTGAACCAGTTAAAACCTTAGGTTTGAGGTCAACCGCTATGAAACCTTGGGTTTGAAGTGAACCGTGTAGAAATCTCCAGTAGGGTCTTATGGAAGATCCTTGGCCAGTGTGCCTAAAAGTGGGTGCATTGTGTTGACCCTTGATCGTGAGAGCATAAACAGTCAGCCTCAGTGTAGGTTGTAAATGTTGAAGGTGAACCTGATTTAAAACCTTAGATTTGAGGAGAACCGTTGTGAAACCTCCTTAGTGAAATCTGGTACACTCAAGGGTTGAGTGCTGTTACTAGGAGTGGAGTAGACAAGTAGTCGAACCACTATAAAAATGACTATGTTTGTGATTGCTCTTCTTCTGTGTGTGTGATTTATGTCAATGCATTCATATTTATATATCTGATTACACCTCACACACATACACAGTCATATCCATCATAAACTAAGTTATATATTGCTATCTCTTAAATAGTTTGTGATTGGATCCTCTACCAGGCTTGGAAGCTAGTAGAGTTACATTTAAGTAATCCTGATAATTGCGTATTCATAGGATTAGTGAAATAGGATTTCTGAGTAAAGCTATAAAAACTTTAAAAAGTCTTATTCACCCCCCTCTAGGACATATTGGCATATTCCTTCTTCAACTAGTGTGATCTTCACTGCCATTTCACACTTCTTATCACCAAATCCTCCTTCTCTGATGAGACTTGCGCGCCCCTGCGCAACTTAGGTGAGTTGTGTGGACCCGCACAACTTGGGTCCCACACAACTTGGGTCTCGCGCAACTTGTACTACTTTCCCTCTCCTTTTCATGCCTTTCTCCAACTCTCTCTCCAATTAATTTTGGTACCCCAACAGATGCCATCTTATCCAAAATTTGATTTTTCTGAATCAATTTGAAGGATCAAACTTGCCATGGAGAACCTGAGTTGTGCGGATCTGCGCAACTCACTGACCCGTGCAACTCTTTGGCCACGTCTCGAGCCTATAAATATCAACTTCTTCCAATCATTTCTTTCTTCCAGTCTCTCTATCTTCCAATGATTCCCTCTTCCGCGCTACACTCCCGTGCAACTTGCCCGCGCAAGTCTTCCACGCAACTCATCCGCACTTAGTGTGGTAAATTCTTACCTCGAAACTCTGTCGAAATTTCTAACTTTTCCAGACTTAACCATTTTCTGAATTTCCCAATTATGGCTCGCACTAAGAGAACTTTTCGTGTAATAGAACCACCCACAAATCACCCTCTCATGCTAGCCTCCCAAACTCTTCTCCAACTTCTGATCCTTCACCAACTCCTACAACTCAAGTGGCCCCTTCTTCTCTTCCAACCCAAACAGCTACCCCTTCTTCTTTAGCTCAAGCAGCTGCTCCTTCTTCCCTAGCTCACGAAAGTCCACCACGCAAGCGAGTTAAGGCGACCAAGAAATGACCCGCATATATAAAGGAGCCGATCCTACCTGTCCATGACATCTCTGGCAGAGTCAAGTTACTATCTTGGCCAATATGCCAGGCAATCATCTCTGGAGCCATAACATCACCTCCAAAACAAGGTCGAGAAGTTGACTGGAATCAACAGCCAATCTACGCATAGACATCATTTGATTGCCAATAAGAGAAGACATGCCACCACCCACTCTTTCCTAGAAGATGCGGAAGAAGTCAAAGCAACAGATACTCCAAGAAAAGATCCAAGAATACAAAAAGAGGAAACTTTCGAATTCCTGGGACATGGTAAAGGTTCATGATGGCTTCATAAATTCAACAACCCTCTCAAGAACGAACTGGTGACAATTCCCTTAAACATTCGATGACATCAGTCCATTCTTAAAAGCGAGCTAACGGATCAAACCTTGCAAAGTCGTATGATGTATACCCCGAACTGGTCAATTCGAGAGCCCCGAATGCTAGAGGGCATTCTTTCAGAGAGAGGATCAAAACAACAAATTGGCGAAGTACACCCGATGCAATTCCTGGTTCCATATTACAACCCCCATGCACGCTTTTCTAAAAATTTTTACGAGACGATACGTCAACGTTTCAGAGAGAGAAGATCGCTGTGGGGATCTTAAGAATTTCACACACTAGGCTTTCTGATGTCTCGTAAATATTACACCAACTGGGCCAAGGCTATCCTTACCAAACATTTCGAAACATTGATGCATGTTGGCCTCTATGGCACTATTGAAGCAACTTCTGAATACTTTTACAAGGATCACATGATTTAACAGAGTTTTCTGAGCTATCGGTGTCCCATCACAAACTCTTTTCATCTTCCTTTGGGTGAAGTTAGCATCACTTTGTGGGATCCTCACAAGATGCCAGGTTTATCTGTGACAAGTCGTTTCTATGATGAATACGTTCCTACCAATGAAGAATTCTCTCATTTTTCTTCTTCCAAAAGACAAGCGCCAGTGTCAGATGTTGCTGTCGAACTTTTCAGGGAGATGTCTAAATTTCCCAACCCCGGTAAAATTTCTCATTTCCTTTGGCTAGCTCATTTCTCCCAAGAGCTACAGTACATTCTTCTTCTTTTCATTGTGATCTTCATACATTCGTTAATCATTATTTTTACTCATGATCTCCCTTCCTTGGCAGGTTTAAGAACAACAATTCAGATGAACTGGAAAACACGCATCGTAAAATACAAAACCCGTCAGAATTTTCATTCAAGGGTGATTAACAGCTTTCTTAGCATACTGGCTGAGTACGATAATGCTTCCAAGTTCTAAATGGGTAGATGTTATCAAACCATCTATATTTGTCATTGCAGGCAGATTGGTAGAAGGGAGAAAATATTCATTTGCACCCCTTGTGCTTTGTTCATTGTACTGAGCCTTCGGATACGTTGCTACACACTCCCAAAACTCGGGGCCAGTTCAACATTCACCTCGTGGCACTACTTTTCTGGATGGCTGGATATATATTTCCCATAGACATATGATAACTCAAAAATTGCTTATGTTCATCCCTCCCGACTCCCCCTTATGCCATTATCAAAGAAGGATTATTGATTTTTACCAGTTCTCATTTGCCCAATATATTATGGATCACAAAGTTGTCGATGATGACAAGCTCCCTCCGGCGAAGCAAGAATTTTTCATATCAATACGGTCTAACAGCCTGCCTTTACGAGAAGGCAGTGAGTTTTGGAGAGAACCGTATTACCCCAATTGATTCGTGCGATAATTTGGATATGATCAGACCATTCCTAACCATTCAGAAGAAGTAACTTGCAACATGGGCTGTTATGGTATAGGGTCGTTCAACTAGGGCTTAATTTGGAGACAACTTCTCGTAGCCCACATTAACTCAAAGTTCATTATACCATGTTTTGGTTGTTTTGTTCACACGACTTATCTGTGGACGCAGTGGTGAGCACACCAATCATTCCTCATTCGCCGATGCTTGCCAGTAAATTCACCAATATGGATCCCCACCCCTCGACTCAGGAAATGCGACAGAAGAGATGGGATAGGTTATATTGTCGAACACGATCATGCCCCTGCTCCTGGCGATATTTGTGTAAAAATTTCTGTAGGAGAACACATTCGTGAAGCTAAACCAGCTAACACTCTTAAAGGCTGGATTGCTCATGGGTTTCCGTTGACGCATTTCAAATCTTAGAAAAAGCCTATGACTAAGGAAAATGCCCCCACAGAAGTCGACGAAGAAAGTGCCCCTGTCGACGTCACCGAAGCACCTCATATTCTGGCATTTACAGATCCTATTCCTACCCCAGAAGCTGTTGGGCCTTCAGAGCCCCAAGAAGTACCTTCGCCTGTCCCATCGCCACTTCTTCGTGAGAATCCTTATCGCTTGTGACCCAGTCATAAGAACAAGCAAGATCTTTTATCTCTCTAATGGCTATTGGTATAGAAAACCCAGCCTCTACCGAAAGGAGGGAATCTATACGGAAGGGAAAATAAACAGTTACCAAAGAATCTCCTCTGAGATTGTCATCATCTTCATCATCTTCTGAGGAAGAAGACAAAGAGTTTGTCTCTTGCAACTCTACTTCTACCAGTCAGGCATCCTCTTCCAGTGGTTTAGGAGAAGAAGGTGAATCGGATGCCGACGCGGAAGAAGTCGAGGTCATAGAAGAAGTGGAAGAAGGGGAAGTGGATATTGGCGAGGTTGACAGAGTCGGAGCAACTACTGGAATTAACGAAGAGCTTCCCCAAGCAGACATTCCTCAGGTCATCACCGGAGATGTTGGTGAGGGAGAAGAACTCCTGGACTACGGGGACTATGAGGATACAGTTAGAGCTGACTTAACTATATCTTTCAGCAGCGATTATTCTCCCCTCTCGCATGTAGCACCTTCAAATCCTCTGACTGATATTGTGACATCTCCAGAGATTCTCCCGGCTCCCCTGGATACAACTCAAGTTACTCTTCCCACCTCTGGCTCTGATAAGCGTTCTGTTAAAAAGAAGAGAGAACCTCCCAAACTTCCCATCAAGACTAGCAAAGCAGTTCGTGGCATAACTTTCCAAATAGAACCTACTACTGTTATGACCCTAACTACTGTGGCATCCAGTACTGAACTCAGAGCTCCATCTTTTGTCAACATGGCTTTGGACTTACCCAAACCTCCCTTGGAGGAAAGGCAATCTGTAAAAGCGGCGACTCTAGCTCCATCTCCTTTGGGAGTCGCTCGTATACTTTACTTTATTTTTTGGCTTCATATTAACTTTCTTGTAATATATATCCCTTAACTTATGCATTTTACTTGTATTTCACAGTTTGCACTATCTCTAGTGGCTCTACAAGCTCAAATTTTGTCGCCACTGTATCAAATATCATATCTTTGGAAAAGATTTCTCCCCCAGTATTATCTTTATTGTGAAGCTCCATATCAGCAGCCGTCTACATCGTTAAGGATCCATCTCAATGGTCTGATTTAGAGATAGTGCTATCTTCTTTGAAAAATGCCGCGTGAATTGCTAGACTCAATATTTCTCCTTTACGCGAGTCTTTATCCCATTTTTGTGAAACCTTCCACAAATCGGTGGATGTCTGTAATATGACTATCGCACCTAAAATCCTTGCTCGACAACAGGAATTATTGCAGCCTAAAGAGAAAATCTCAAAGGTAATGGCAACAGTTTCCATTTACGATAAGGAGTTTCATTCTTTGGGGGAGCAAGTAAAGGCTGCTAAGTATTCCTCGGTGACTATAACAGAGAAAATTGTAAAGCTCCAGCAGCAAATCCTAGATTTAGAGGCTCAATAATGTGAAATAAATTCAAAGGCGAACCAGCTCAAGGCTGGTATTGAAGACAATTGGCAGATAGCCGATCTAGAGCGGCTAAAAGTTTCAAAAGGAGAGGAGGCGATAAATTCCTTGGAGCGGGATCTGATTGATGCTCCAAACCAGGCCAGGCTTATCATTGAGGCTAAAGTTGAAAGTGCAACCGCCGAAGTTCAACTGAGAGATGACCTACGTCATTACATGCTTGCTCTAGGAATTTTATACGACATATGAACTTTCTTTTTGTCTTTAAAAAAAATATATTTATCATAGCTTGTTTTCACATTTGCTATCTCTTCTTTTGACATTATAGACAAACTTTGATGAGTCATGCATGCTTATCATAAACAAATATCATGCTTGAACATAACGGCTAACTATTATGCTTGATCAGTCAATTTTCCCCTCTTTTTTTGTTACTAAGTTACTTTTATGTAGCGTTTTTATTATCAATCATATAGTGTTGTCTATGTGGTGTTATTTCATATGGGTGATGCTAAGTTCTGATTTCAGTTAGTAGCACACACAGTTTAAGCTCATAAGTAGTTGGAGCAACCATAGTTTAAACTCATAAGTAGTTGGATTTGGTCTTATGCGAATGGCCGCTATAACTCTCTAGATTTTACGAGGCTTATCGTGGCCGGGGAGTTCACAAACCGTGATCCATCAGAGGGGCCCAGTGAAGCTACCGAGGTCGTGAACTCAATAGGATTTACGTACATGGTTGGCCACTGTAACTCTTTAGAGTTCACGGGGCGCGCAAGGCTATTGTAGGGTACTATATCCAAGGCCGTCAATCCATCAATGAGGGTCCTCCTGCTTAAGAGACTTGCCCCCACTTACTACTAGGATTAAACCAGGGATCTAGGGAGTTATCTTGCTTCAGAAACTCACTTTTCCTTCGCCTACAGGGTCAGACCCATTCACGAGGGGCACTGTCTGGCCGTCCTCGTGACGCTGCCTGAAGCTGTACAGACGACATGGGTCTTATGTGACTGCTTTATCAATTGCCTGCATGGGTGCACATGAAGCTCTCTATGGGCCTTTTAGGGCCACAGACTCCACTGCCGCCCAAATAATATATATGTTATCGATGATAGTAGGTCTTATGTGTAGTTGGACATATACAGCTTGGCTAAACTACCTTAAATGATAAGCTGCCATCGTTGTCATCAACTTTATATGTGGTTGGCCATATAGTCTTATTCCACTGCCAAAAGCGGTGAATCAATAATTGATATTTCACCATCACTGATAATGTTATGCCAATATTCATTTTATATTTAAGATAATATATCAACTTGTCGATGACAGCAATTTTGATAAGATAAGTTTGTACGAACGATTAATGATGACAGTGATAATCATCGACATAATAATCATTGGCTTAATAATCATTGGTGTAATCATTGGCGATAATCATTGGCGTTATCATTGGTGTAATCATTGGCGTAATCATTAGCGACCTGCATTCCATTCATCTACATTCTATTTATTATTTTTACTACCTATCCTGCCCCCTTTTGGGTTTGAAAGGTATGTCATCAATACCTTTTGTAACCAAAATCATTGTCACTTTATAGGTTGGCTTGTTATTAACAGATCAGACATAGAAGTTTTTTGTGCAAGACACTCCACACCTTCTCTTTAGTTTTTTTTATCGGGGTATTTAGGATGCAACACTCCAACTTTCCATTATCAAACATTCTGAGTATAGATGCCCCGAGGATTTTCTTCTGATCAATAAACTGCCTCACTGGTTCATTATTTTGGCCGTTGACAGAAAATAGGTTTCCTAAATCAGTCTCTTTAGCTGGTATCACTGACGATCTTTTTGTAGTTGTTAGAATTGTTGTCACCTTCTGTCGCCTTTCATTGTCCTTTCTCAAGACGATCTCTCCCCGTCTTATCATTCTTTGCAGTATATTTTTCAGTGTGAAGTAGTCTTCTGTTTAATGTCTCAAACAGTGATGATAACGACAGTAATTCCTATCCTTTGTCATCGTAGCTTCCTTCAGGTTTCTTGGTGAGGGCAGTCTGATAGTTCTAACGGCCAATAATTGTTCCATCATTGGCAATACATCCTCTTTTTTAAATGCATACTCTTCATGTGAATCATACGGCCGTGGACGTTTATCATTCTTAAAATCTCTTCGCCGGTCCGATCCTTCTCTTCCTTTCATTTCCTTCTTATCGCGGAATGTATTTTTTCTTTTCTCCTAATCGACAACATTTACCACTGCCCTATTCAGCCTTCTTCTTTCAGTTTTAGCTTGGAATGCTGGTATCTTTTTTGTCATTAGCTCCAACACATGTGCTTTGGTGGCAAAATCTCGAAAAGTCTTTATATTGGCGCTGATAAGTCCAAATGTGATCCCTGTATCCATGGAGGTTAAGCACATTTTTACCTGTTCCTTCTCTTCAGGCAACTGACGGCATGTTGTTCCTAAAGTTTTCCATCTGCTGATGAATTTCTCCACTGATTCATTTTCCCTTTTCCTTACGGATGCTAATTTTGCTATGCTAACATCGCGGTCTGACGAAAAGAAATTTGACATAAACACATCCTACATTTATTCCCAAGTTTGTATTGACTCCGGGGCTATACTTAAATACTAGTCGAATGCTTTGCCTATCAAGGAAGACCCGAACAGGTGTATGCAATATTGGGGAACAATGGAGAAATTTCCCATAGATGTGATGAAACGCATGAGGTGTTCATCAGGCGACCCATCCCCGTTAAATTTCTGAAACTCGGGGTGTTTAAAATTAGTAGGAAAGGGCACATCCTCTACTTCTTTTAGATATGACGTTTGATACCGGAACCTTCTCGTACTATCATGCTCTCTTACATCTTCTGCAACCACTTGTCGTACTTCTTCCTATGTTATAATTCTCGTCGTAGGAATGGATCCATGAGACCCTACTCGAGGCAGCTGGTGGCCTTCAGGCTGTTGTTCCCATTCATTCGTAGTAACCATCATCGGAGGTGATATTATTTAGGCTACATTGTGTGCGAGAGTAGCCAAAGCTTCCCCAAGATTCTTACATTCATCCATCAATACCTTTTGTGCTTGAGCCATTTCAACTAACCTATCCTCAGTGGTGGGCAGAGGATCTTTACTTGTCCTAGCCATACATATTGCGGCTTCTTCATTTCCTGGTGAAACTGTTACCAGGATAGAGTAAGAATAAGATGGCGTGAAAGGACTTATCGAAGAGGGAGTTTTGCTCGACCCTTCCGTGCTTTCGTAAAGTTCAACTGCTTATGGCGAAAGACTTCAAGGTGATGCGTAGATTGGCGAATCCTCCATACATGATTTATCCTTTTATTTTTTAGACCATCGAACTCTCGCCGCGGGTAGGGCTGAAAGATCTTGGAGCGATGATGAAAATGAAGCTTTTTCTAGATATATTGCTGGCGTAGAGAGTTCAAGGTTTTTCTTTACTGTGTTCCATGTAATGGGTCCTCCAGTTCTTGGTATCGACGAGCTTATCCTGACTGCGACCTTTGATCTCTGGCACGTCACTACAATCCAATCATTCTCATTCTCTTGTGCTATTAGGGAGACTGTTATGGTCCCAACAGTGACTTCAAGTTTATTTTTCCTATTTTGCATAGGCTGCTTTTGCTGAGTGTGATGTTGATCAGATACATACTCAACTACGAATCCTGTCGGTATGAAGTAGAAGGTTGTCTTTCTTGCTAAGAGCGTCATATCTCCTAATATCCTAGAATTTGAATGTGTATGTTCCTGTCAAATGTCATGTGCAATATTAGCTAGTATTTATCTGTAGATAAATTCTATCTTGGAGATGAAAGGGAGGATGTTTCCATTGAGAGTCACCATTTTGGCGTCTTATAAGATGGCGAACAATGATAAAATCTTATAAGTCATTCTTAAATCGATACTAAATAAGAGTCCCCAGTAGAGTCACCATTTTGTTTCGACCAGAAACGAAATGCGTTTGATTTGGAAGAATTTCTTATTTAACATCGATGAAGATGGAACAAAGAGAATATTCATCAATTTCATTTATTCTGAGTTCATTAACATCCTCTTGATCCTTTGATTCTAGGATAGAATCTCTTAATAAAGAGAAAAATACACAAGTCAAATGTAATCAAAATGTAAATTTTGGCAACATTTCGGTGCATTTTTCATCAAATCTCTAGGGGAGACGAGTTGTGCGAGTTTTCTCATGCTAAGATCCCTTAAAAATATCTGAAATAACCTAATCGTTTGTCAAAAATTTTAGTATAATGACTGCTCTTAAAGATTACCCGCACAACACATATATGAGTTGCACGGCCGACGAGTTGCATTGGCCCGCGTAACTTGCTATGAGTAGCGCGGCCCTCCTTCCTTCTCCCTGTCTTTAATACCTGTCAAAGAGACTGACCTCCTGAACATCTGATCTCTCAAATGAAGGGGTGAGGGGGTATTTATAGGCATCCGTATGTGTGAGCCCTCGACTCCTATGCCATGGGCCCCACTTCGTATCACCAAATCCTCCTTCTCTGATGAGACTTGTGCGTCCCAGCACAATTTGGGTGGGTTGTACGGACCAGCACAACTTGGGTCCCGCACAACTTGGGTCCTGCACAACTTAGGTCCCACGCAATTTGTACTGCTTTCCCTCTCTTTTTCATGCCTTTCTCCAACTCTCACTCTCTTTAATCAATTTTGGTACCCTAACAATATTGCTTATTGTAATGTTGTGAGACCCACCAGGTTGAAAGTGTAATGCATACACACTATACCTCTATATTTATGAGATCATGGGCCCCATTAGTGCCTTGTAAGGCCCACCTTCCATCTGATTGAATGATGGCCAGACTGTCCAGATTTCTTGACTACAATAGGCCCAGATGGGCTAGACATCCAGCCTTAAAGCCCACTCTAATGTATGTGCTGCCCATCCATTATGATGGATTTTGTGGGCTGTCTTGTAAGCCACTATGATGTATGTGTTGTACACCTTGCCCAACTATTTTCTGGAGCTTATGGGCTGCCCCAAGAGGCCCACCATGATGGATGTGCTATATATATATCCTGCCCAACCATTTTCCTAGGCTATGAGCTATCCCGTGTAGGCCACCTTGATGTATGTAGACCATGGGCCGTCCCTTGAAGCCCACCATGATGTATGAGATAATATGAATGCTGCCCATTTATTTTCTAGCTATTGTAAAGGCCATGGGCCCCATTGTCAGATAGTTTCTATAACAGGCCGCACTTTAGGAGGCAATGGTGGTTAAATGTCCATGTTGTAAACCTCCTTAGGGCCCATTGTTAGGCCCATTCTCATCTTCTCTTAGTGGGTTAACCCAAACCATTGGGCCCCCATTATTGATGGTGCTTCCACCGTGCCTGGTATATTTGTCCAAGCCATAAAGGTCATCTTGTGCTTATTGGGCCCCATAGGAAGCTAGTTTACTACGTGATGAAAAGGGTGACGAAGCTTACTCTTGTGCTTAGGCTCATCCGCTTGATTCTCCTTGTTACATACATTAGACTTACCCATAGGACCATTCTCGAAATGAGTATACCATCTAGGTCGTCTATTGATTGTAGGAGAGTACATCATTACCGTTGGATATGCCTAGAATAACATCATGATACATGCCCATGCACATCATTTGTATGCTTGTTATGAGGAGTGATTGACCAAACCATGTGTCATTGGGCTTATTATTTATGGGACTTCCTAAGAGACGGAGTTGCCCCACATGAGTGCACGGTACGTGCAGGATTGATGCATGATTGGATAATATAACTCATGCATCTCATATTTGTGTGATACGATTACTATACGCCCTAGTGACATCAAGGCTGTGGCCTTCACAGGCATATCGTGGATGACATGATTGGATACCGAAAATATTTGGTTCTAGCACTGGGGCAATTAGGATCTGTTTGGGTGAAAGTCCCAAAACCCTTATGGTACCAGGAGGATGCTTCATCGTCGAGACCAAGTGGATACATATGCATACGAGTGTCGAATACCAACAGGTCGCGTCTTCCACTATGTTGTGGTTGGTTGGAAGGGGGTGTAGCCTTATCCGCCTGAGGGTAGGGCAAAGCTAGGCTGAGTTTGACAAGCTCAGAAATGGGTCCGTTACTGACGAGCCGGGTAGATATTGGCTGATTACTTGTCAGGAGGGTAGTGAGGTCTCTTACACTCACTTGGCTGCGTGCCTGGGGGAGGGGCAGTCATTGTGGATTACACTAGACCCCAATGATATTCTAGAGATGGACTGTACTGATATGTGGATCTAGCTGAGGACTGGTATACTTGCGTTGCATCTTGCATATGACATTTGGCCATGTAGGCCTTGCATCGCATTGTCTTGGTACACCTGATAGCATTTATGGGCTTCCCAGCATCTTTCTGCATTATTCTGATATTGCATATTTGGTACATACCTTATGCATACACATATACCACCCTCTAAGCTTTCTATAAGCTAATGCACGACCGTTGTGTGTAGGTGACGCTAGGACATAGCAACACTGAGGCAGGACCGTGCGGCTGAGCTTCTGGAGTTTTTTATATTTATCTTGTATTTTACTTATGCATTGTACTCAAAAGTTTTTTTTTATTATAGTGGATAAGTGGTGATGTTGTTGTGTGTGTCTAGGTTATGCTTCTTACAAAAAAAAATAAATTCATGCTGAAAATCCTCCTTTTAGGATCCCGGATCAGAATCCAGTATATGGGTGCTGGAGCCAAGAATGGGGTACTACAGAGGCTGTCGGCGCCGGATTCGACGATCTGGAATTTGTGAGCTCAGTTCCCAAGTTTGGGACATGACAAGTATGGTCGGTGAACTAAATTATTTCCTTGGATTACAAGTTAAACAACTTGAAGATGGAATGTTTATCTCACAGACCAAATATGCATTGAACCTTGTAAAAAGGTTTGGTTTTGAGAATGGAAAAAATTTTGATACTCCAATGAGTACGACTCTTAAACTCTCAAAGGATGAATCAAGTAAAAGTGTAGACTCTCGTCTACACCGAAGCATGATTGGTAGTCTTCTGTACTTAATTGCTAGTAGACCTGATATTGGTTTTAGTGTTGGAATATGTGCTAGATATCAATATAATCCTAAAGAATCACATTTAACTGCTGTTAAATGAATAATCAGATATGTCACAAGAAGCGTTGAAATGTTGCCAAAATTTCCATTGCGACTGCCTTCTTCTCTTTTACATTAATGCATTGATTCATTGTACTCTCTTTCAGAATCAAGGGAATATGAGGATGTAAAAGAACTCAGATTGAATAAATACTCTATGATATTTGTTCTCTCATGCTTTCTTTGTTATCGTTGAATGAATTTCCCCAAATCAAATGCCTTTCATTTCTGGTCGAAACAAAATGGCAACTCTGCTGGGGAATTTTCAATGATAACTTAGAAAATATTCAAAGAACATTTATCACTTTTTGGCGTTGTATAGACGCCAAAATGGCAACTCTCGACGGGAACATCCTCCCCTTCATCTTTGAAACAAAGTACAATTTTTATTTAATCAAAATAACTAACACTCTGTTCTGAATAACAGGTACACCGTGATAACTTTTCTCCCGACAACATGGTTGTCTACTTCGCACCTAATGGATTACCAGTAGATGACATCACCTGAAGATTTGGAAAGATACAACTCTACTAGCAAAAGGAGGATAATGAAGAACATAAGCTTCGATTGTGAAGAGACAATTGGCTTAAACAATGGAAAAGGTATCTTTATCCCAATCGGGGTTAATGAAAAAAATGAGGAAAGTTCCGTGGATTGGGAGGAGAATTTTTGGTAAATATGATCACATATGAATCGACAAGAGCAGTAAAGGGACAAGCGGTGGCAGATTTCCTGGCAGCCCAACCTATGTCAGATAACGAAATGATCAATGATGACTTTTCAGATGAACAGGTAATGATGACAGAACCGCGCGGTTTATGGCAAATGTATTTTGATGGCACTTCTAGAACTTCAGGGACGGGTGCTGGGGTAATATATATTAGTCCTTAAGGCGACTTGTTGCCATATTCCTTTACGTTAGGTGCAACGTGCACTAACAACGTGTTCGAATATCAAGCTCTCATTATAGGGTTGGAAATAGCTCAGGAAATGAAGATAAAAGTGTTACGGATTTTTGGCAATTCTAAGCTAGTGATAAGCCAGCTTACGACAGAATTCGAAATAAGGAAGCAAGAGCTCCTCTCGTATTATCATCACGCACAACAGTTGTTAGAGCAATTTCAGGATGTTGAAATCAAGCATATACTGAGATCAGAGAACGCAAGGGCAGACGCCTTAACTAGTTTGGTTGCATCCTTAGCTTGTCCTAATCTAAGTCCTCTCCAAGTAATAATCAAAGAAAGAAGGCTTTTGCCGCCTGCTGAAGATGTCAAAGTTGCTGAAGTATTTCTTGTGTCATGTTTGGAGATTACAATTGACGATTGATGCTAGCCTTTTGTGGATTATGTCAAATATGATATCTTACCGGAGGATCCAGCGCAAAGGTTGCAAATAAAGCAAAGGGTGAAGAAATTCATTGTGTAATGAAGAGTCGAATGGGGTATTACTGGCCTATAATGTTCAAGGACGCAATCGATTATGCACGACGACGTCACGAATATCAAATAGATGGCGATGTCATGCATGTACCCCCTGAAGATTTGCATCAATCAGTAGCTTCTTGGCTCTTCGCAGCTTGGGGACTCAATGTTATCGGTTCTATAAACCCATCTTCATCCAGAGGAAAATAGTACATTTTTGGCAGCCACGGATTACTTCTCAAAATGGACTGAAGCCATTGTGTTGAGAAATGTCAAAGGGAAGGACATCGTGAACTTCATATGATATGCAATAATATACCGTTACGGTATTCCGAAGGAGATTATCACTGATCACAAGACTCTATTTAAGAACAAGGCGATGGAGAAATTATGTCAAAAATTCGATATCAAGCATTCATTCTCGACACCTTATCACCCACTGGCTAATGGATTGGTCGAAGCATTCAACAAGACGATTGAGAAAATGTTGAAGAAAATAGTTGCAGAAAACAAACGCGATTGGAATGAGAAGTTGTAAGAAGCTCTATGGGCTTATCGAACTACTCACCGTACTACTACAAAAGCAACGCCATATTGTTTGGTTTACGGGGTTGAAGCTGTTATCCCCATTGAAGTACAAGTTGCATCGCTCAGAATAGTAGTACATCAGTCGATTACCGATGTTGAAAACGCTAAGATCAGGCTGACAGAGTTGGATCTGCTAGATGAAAAGCGATTAGCAGCCCAACAATGATTTCAGTTATATCAAGTAAGAATCTCTGCTGCTTTTGACAGAAAGGTCAAGCATCGCTCCTTCAAAAGAGGCGATATGGTATTGATGTTGAAAAGACTGATAGTGGTCACTCGTAAGAAAGGGGCAAGTTCGACCTTAAATGAGATAGCCCATACATAACATCAGAAGTATATGCCAATGGGGCTTATCGGGTAATAGATCAAGATGGGCCAGGCATAAGTACATGAAATTTTGATTCAGAAGATTTACAGCATAATTCTTCTCATTCAAAAGGTGGCAAGGCAGGTAATAAAAAATGAATTTTGTGTTTCTTTCTAATATTGTATTTATCTTTGAATACTAATGAAATGTAGGCCTTCAAAGCATATCAAATCCAAGCGAGTCAATGTAAAGTGTCAATGATTATTGCCATATCACCAAATGCAAATTATTGCCATATCACTAAATGCAAATCGCCAATGATTATCGCCGAATCGCCAAAACTCACCAATGCAGCAATAATTATCGTCGAATCGCCAAAGCTGTTATTATCATTATCATAATCTTGTTAGCATAAGGCCATTTAAATTTATCGAAATAAATAGCACCACTAGGCTAATATACTATCTTAACTGTAAAATTTTGTTTCATATCATCAATTAATGTGGTATATTAATTTTGATTCATTATCCTAGCAAGGCCGATTCATCATTTGCAGGTGGCAGAATAAACTTATAAAGCTAAGTACGAGAATCGCGACAACAATGACGATCTATCATGTATGACAGTGATAAAGATGCCGCTATGAAGCCGAACCGAACGTGCATAAGACTTATCATTATGGGCGATGGCGATATGGTAGAACTGTCATGCCCCTATCCCAGAAATCGGGCTCACAACATTTTCGATTGCCAAATCCGGTGCCGACAACCTCCATAGTACCCCATTCTCGGCTCCCAGCACGTATACGCCAGATTCAGATCCTGGGGTTCTGTAAGGGGATTTTTCAACATACATTTATCTCATAAGAAGCATAACCCCAAGTTTACCTAAATCACAAAGGCAACATCATCATCATATATCCACTAATATAAATATTTGAGTATAGTGCCAAAAGGGAAATACATACATCAAAAATCAAGCTCCAGAAGTCCGCTGCATGCTCCAAGCTCAATGCTGCTGCAAACTAACATCACCTGCACGCATCTATCGTGTATAAGCTTATAGAAAGCTTAGAGGGTGGTGTACGTGTGTAAGTAGTATATGCATGCTCAAAATGTAATATCAGAGTAAACGAAAATACTGGTAAATCCACGAACCATATAATATCAGAGCAAGCAGAAATACTGACAAGTCCATAAAAATATCATCAACCTCATCTAGGATATACAATGAAAAGACATAGCGAGTCAAAGCAATGTAAATCGGCTATGTAATGCGGAAATATAATGAACCAGATATCAGATATCGAGGATGCAATCCAATATGCAATTTGAAAGAGCTACAGATACCATCAACCTCATCTAGGTCATATAAATGCAGAAATATAGCAACCCAAAATACCATATGTCGAGGATGTAATGCAATATGCAATATGTGGTGCGAATAAAATGACCAAGCTACTGTGTGAAGTCGGGATGATAGTACGTAGTATCACAGGCTAGGGGCCTATCACAAAGAACTTCTATCTAAACCAGTCTGATACCTGAATTTGGATAGATAGACTCAACGTGGTAAGCTCCTAATCTCAGGTTAGTCGTGCGCCCCAACCGAAATCCTGGCCATTTCAAAAGTACACATAATAATTAGTTGTGCACTACCAGCCCGAGTGGATAGTGAATGAATGAATGAATATAATGCTGAGTATGCAACTCCTGCCCCACAAATCAGTACCATACATCTCTGGGATCATCACCGGGGTCTAGTACACTCTACATGCAAATCACTGTCCACTGACGTGCGACCATGCAAGTGGAAGAGACCTCACTATCCACCTAACCAGTAGTCAACCAATATCTACCCAGCACATCGATAACGGACCCATTCACGAGCTGGTCAAACTCAGCCTAGCTATACCCCCTACTCTCGGGTGGGTAAGGCTACACCCCTTCCCAACCGACCACAACACAGTGGGAGACGCGGCCTCCTGGTATTCGGTACTCGGGCGCTCATGTATCCACTTGGTCTTGACGTTGGAGCGTCTCCTAGCCTCAGAGGTCTAGGGACTTTCACCCACGGACATCAAAAGTGCCCAGATGCTCAAACGAAACATTTTTGGTGTCCCATCTGACCATCCACGACATGCTTGTAGAGGCCACAACCCTGATGTCGCAAGGACGTATAGTAATCACAATCACATAATGCAAGATGCATGAGTCATGTAGTCCAATCATGCATCAATCCTGCACATAACTACCGTACGCTCATGTGGGATAACTGAAAAGGCCAAGCTATGTGTCCTAGAGAGGGGGGGGTGAATAGCACTATGCTAAATTAAAATAAAATCAAAAGAATAAACTTAAACAATAGCCTTACAATTATAAATCAATAATTAATGCTGAAATCAAATCACCTTAATACATAAGTATTGAGAGGTTAATATAAATGCAGTTCTAAGGATAACCTTACACCATAATAAACAAAGGCTTATGGTAGGACAACCTTATTTCCAGAACTTCTTTTGAATCAAGAACTCAATTTTAATAAAGATAAATGAACAACAGAGAATTGAAATTAAATGCAGAAATGTAAATCTAATTTATTACAACACTCTCCACACTTGCTTGAAATGTAAATTGTTACAACATTCACATCCACATGTACATTTCACACAACTGAATGATAAAAGATATGAAAATTAAGCAAGCACTCAATCCACAAGACAAAGAGTTATAGTGATTTGCCTGTGTGTACACCAACTGTTCTTGAACAGCCACACAGAATGCTACTCCACTCCTAATATCCTCACATAGGGGATATTAGCGTTCACTATCAAATAGGTTTTCACAGGTTCACCCAAAACCTTTACAATTGTGTCTTTTAACTTGGGCTTACACAATCCAAAAACCCACACTTTTGAGTTTTCTGACTCTCCTCAGATAACCACACAATTTGAGATTTTTTTGGCGAATCCCAAATAAAAACTAAAAAGGAAAGGAATTTACAGAATTGTAAAATACATGGATTTCTCCTCTTGTAGCTACCCAGAAGAACCAATTGGAGTGGACGTTTGAATATAGAAGTTTAATGTCCACAACTCACTTTAATACGGTTCTAAGTTCTAATTGATTTTAGATTTAAACCAGTTAGGCATAGCTATATTTGACTTTGATTCCAAGAAGAAGGAATAAGTCAATTCCTCTTTTCAAATCAGATTGGAATATAGAAACAAAATCAAATTAAATAAGCTATTAAAAAGAGAAAGAAATTATGCACAAAATAGCTTGAAAATAAACACTAACTTATCTTAGAGTGGAGCCTTGAATTCACTAAAATATTCAATGAAAAACTCTGAAATTCGTGTGCTATTTATAGCAGAAAAAATACATTTTCGACTGGTCTTAGGGTCACCATGACTGGTCTTGAAATAAACTGAATTTTAAATCTTTGAGCACGATCGCATCAGACCATTTTACGACCGGTCGTAGGAAGTCCACGACTGGTCGAAGGCAGTCCACAACCGGTCGAGACCCCTCTACGACTAGTCGTGTAACCCTCGATTTAGTCGTTGGACTTTGATCATAGCATTACGACTGGTCAAAGGTTGAGTCGAGACTATCTCACGACCGGTCGAGCAGACTCTAGGACTGGTCGTAGGCGCAACAAAAAAATTCGATAAATTGCAACCATCTTAGGACTGGTCTTGGAATTTCTTAGACTGGTCGAGATAGTACTAGGACTGGTCGAACAAGGTCTAGGACTGGTCTTAGAGTAGACCAAAATCTTATAATAATATTCATTTGGATTATGTATCCAAAGTGACCTACCCTAAGGTCAATCTAATGGTCTATCAAACCTGGAACATCAAGTATGGACATTGAACACTTCAATTGCTTAGACCTTGATCTTTACGAAGCTTGATTTCTTCTCGATGTAGCTTGACTACTTCAGAAGCTTTAATGTAACTTTAAGTTGTACTTGAGTCCCGTATTTGAGTCTTGAACTTGTACTTGAACTTGAGTCATGAACCGGAGTTTTCTCTTCATATTGTAGCTTGAATTATCATGAAGCTTGAAGAATTCTTTGAGCTAGACCTCAAGTATTAACGATGTGTCTCGAACAAATTTATCAAGATACAAACACATAACATACGGAGGTGTTTTGACACACAAAATTTGACAATCAAAGAGGAATTAAATCATAGCACTTACAATCTCCCCCTTTGTCAAATTTGTGATAAAACACTTCTCATACTTCAATAAGATAAACATCATTTATACAATAACGAATCATGCACCAGTTGTTAATGGAGACAACTCATACTCCCCCTGTCAACACGAACTCCCGTCACACAAACTCAACTCCCCCTGAGTTAATACACCTCAACTCCTCTGAGAAGGTATCAATCATATCAATCATATCATAAAAATGCACACATTCTCCCCCTTTTTGTCAAAATATGACAAAGGAAGAAACAAAGATAGGTCATGAAAAAACAGAAGTAGATATATCAACTCAGAATAATAAAAAGTTGGCTAGGTGAGTCAGAGTACATAATAAAAGAAGTAGCAAGTGAAGTTTTAAGACAGTAATCCATACAAACAAGAAACGAAACTTGTTAAACTTGATACAGACCAAAGATTAAACATTCTCAATCAGAACCAGATGATGAAGTAGGAATGTTAGGATCACTTTGATGAAGGCTCTTCTGTAAGCGCCTAAAATATTTGCACATATTTTTAAATTGTTGATTGTGCCCAACATTCATCTGTTCTACTTTCTCCTCTAATGCAGTAAGACGTGCATTGAAATTAGATGGTTCTAACAAGTAACTGAATCCAAGAGTCATAAATCACCAACATTAAGTATCTTATACTTCTAAATCATGGATGAACTACAAAATCACTCGAATTTACAAAATTTCATAAAAATGTTCACAATTTTTGCTCAAAGACTGAGAAAACACTGATTAGCTTGCCCAATCCACACCCCCAACCTAAAATCTACATTGTCCTCAATGTAAAGATATAGGCATGCAACACAAATGTACAAGAAAAGTGATGAAAAGGTAGTACCTGAAGAAGGAATCTAGAAGCTTTTCCAAGGGTCTCAAAGTGAAGATGGGTTAGCAGGAGGACTCAACAGACGACAAACAACCTATCCTAAAATACCAAAAGAAAACTACCTAAGTCCTATGAAAGTAATAAACTAATCTTAAACTAGGAAAGCAGGGAAAAGTTACTCAGTCATACCATAAGGTTCCTCCTCCGGCTAATATCTTGATAAATTTCTCAGTAGGTTTCTTAACAAGATCATCCAAAAGTCCTTTTTGCAATAGGCTCGGATGCCCTAGAGCATGAATTTCCAAACAAATTTATGGACCTCAGCATAAGGTTTCTTTTTAATGTCCTAAGGTGTCTAAAGTATATATATGATTCACTTGTGATAGAAAAAGTTTCAATGTTAGCATAACATGTTGAATCAGAGACTACACATAGATGAAATTCAGAAAAATTCTCAGAAAGTGATGTAGTCTCGACACATTCCAAAGTTTCAGACTCCGGTTCAATTTCCAACTCCTCCTCCTTTAATGGTAAACATTTAGGATCTAGAGAAGGATGGGCTTTAGAATAGGGGTTCTCTTGGTCCGTGGCAATAACCGAGGTATAGTCTTGTGAGGCATCCACTATTTCTTTAATTATCGGATCATTTGAATCTGTAAAGTGTGCCAAGCAATAGTCCAAAGAGTTAGAAAATTCAGCTAAGAGTGACTCATTTTCCACATTGAAGTTTGTGATGATCTGCCCAAGGAACTCATTGTCTCTAGAAGCGAATGGAAGTATGATCTCTTGCTCTTCATCACGATGTAACATCCTGGATTTTCACTGTTTTGGATTTGCCAAAAATCCTATAATTTTTTTTTAATAACTAGTCACATCATCACTTACGGATCATTGATGCTAGAGGTGAGCTTACACGCGGCTGGTACCGATAAAGAACCATATAAATAAGATTGATCAACCGTAGACAACCAATTAACTTAACTGATCACTTAAAATCAAGTTTATCCCCATGATATGTTCACATAAGGTCCAAATCTAACCAACCTACCACTGATTAAAAACAGCCCCTAGACCGCAGTACATGCACTATACTCAACTTAGAGATGAAACGGATACATTTAGGGGGACCCAGGGGGTCCCACGGAGGGAAACCACAAACCCCAGGGGGGTGGCCACCGCCGAAGGCTCAAGAGGAGTGCGGCGACACTGCCACGACGATGGCGCGCCCTCGTCGACCTGACATGTGGGTCCCTCCCACATGCGGGGGAGGGGGGGGCTCTACACGACCCTACACCCCTTTAAACCCCCTTCTACTCCTTTCCAACTCATTTTCACCCATAAACCCTCCTTCACTCTCAGATCTACCCAAAGCTGAGTCAGATAAGGCCTGAATCTTGACTAATAGACCAAATCAACCCCATTACTCTTTTAGCCTAAAACCGATGGTTTAGTGTAATTATGACCAAATCTCTACTTTCAATAATTATAAATAAGCCACACTATGAACATAGTTAATCCAAACCCTAATCATTGCCCACGAGAAATCACGATACCTAATTCACTCCAGAAATGCCCCGACTTTCCGAACAAGCTCTAAACTGCTCGTTAGTAGGCCACTAGTTCCGAAACTATAGAATAATGTCCATCTCACTGGGCTTGGGGCCCATCGTGGGAGTCGGACCTGGGTAGTGTCCAGAACTGCTTAACTTGAGTCGAGGGACGAGTGCATGAGAAGTGCAAATACCCTAAAGGAAGAAGCTGAAACTTAAGTGAATTGGATTGTCCACTCTTACGCAAAGTTGAGAATTTCAGACCGTCGGTTTACGACCAAACTTCACACGTAGAGTAAGGATATTTCTCGACATGTATCCGTATAGCTGAAGCCCCGATCGACCATCGGTGACCGTCAAACAGACTTCTGATCATACCCGTCGATCAGCGCATTCAAATGGTGGGCCGATCATGTCTATGCATAAATTATCACTAGGGCCAACTATCCTACGGTGGGCGTCAACCCCTACGCCTTGTAATGGCTCCCAAAGAGTAGAAACAAAATCCCCTAAGGCTAGTACAGTAAAAACCCAACCCTTAAGGCCATTTGCACCAAATCTGGTATTATAAATAGGTCATTTGGGGGCCTCATTTGCTCCCATACGAATTTACAAAGCCAAAGAGAGAAAGAGGAGGAGAAGAAGAGAGGAATGAGAGAGATGGTGGGGCCCGGTGCCGGATCACACCATCCAATCCCCATGCTCGCCAGATTCGTGCAAGACCTCATCTCTATTCCTGATCTCATGTCTTCCACGGATGAAATCCGAAGATTTTAGGTTGGATTCTCCACTCACTTGCTAGGTAAGAGATTTTCCTACATGTCTTTCTATATCTTTCTTTCATTTCGAGCCATTAGGGTTAGAAACCCCATTTTGTTTCCGTCGATTCTCACAAACCCTAATATTAGGATTGAGTATGTTAGGGCTTTAAGTCATAATTATTAATTAAAGCAGTCCATACTCTTGAGGGAGTTGTAATCGGGCCCTATTCCATTATGGTTTCGATTGTACACCAATTATGAGTCCTGATTTGTCGAACCGAGTTGATGGGTCAACCAAATTGATTTAGTTAAGCCATAATTCATTGTTTAATATTTAATTAGGACTAAATTCATATCATTAACGATAGTCTTATGCTTTAATTTAGGTTTGGAGCGTTTTCCCCAAATCCCCAACCCTAGGAGCTCAAAATCGAAGATTTCTTCTTAAGGTACAGAACATTATTTCTAGGTTTCCATTTATCAACCCTTAAGGGTCTCAGTTAATGATTAAATGCTTGTAGATGAATTTCTGCATGCTAATATGTTAATATTTTAATTTTTCTCTATAATATATGTTACGTGTTTAATAAAATGTCTAGGTGATTGAATGTGTTGTTTCATAGATGCTCATATGCTTGATTGAATGCCCAACTAAATGTGTTATTTTGTTGATGCCCACATGTAACACCCCGGATTTTTGCCAACCTGGGATTAGACGTCCTTAAGCAATGGGTCAATCCTAACACAGGTTTAACTTCTTAAACGCTCAATTAAAGCCTCAAATCCCTTTTCAAACTATTTTCTTCACAAATCTCACCCTTCACTACCTTGTGCTTTCAATTTTTCAAAGCACCTTCGCCCTACACACTATCTTAAACTAGCTAAGTAGTATAACTTGGATCACTTTAGATACAAACTGCAAAGGACTAAATACTACCTCAGACGGAAATCACTTAGGATTAAATCCTTTAGAAATTTGACAAAGTTAACTAAGTGCTAAACTAGATTAGCCATGAAATCCATTTGAATCGCTTTAAATACGATCTGCAAGACCCAAAACTTGTAGAATCATTGATGCTAGGTTACCCTAAAATCTAGGATCAATCTCATTACCCGGCTGCTCTCGGGAGCATCTTGAAAATCCGTATCGGATCTGGACCGCACGTCGAAAGTCCGATTAACACGAAGTTAAGGAACTAGGACTGCCTCGCTGGGCTTGACAACCATCTTGGAAATCAAGTCCAGACAATGTCCCACGGCCATTCGATCGCGTCCGGAGCGAGGGAGTGTGAAAACCACTCTTTCATTTACAAAATAAATATCTTGAATAGTGATCTGGCACCATTCGGTTGCGAATCAGTATTAAGCAACCAGACCGTTAGAATCAGACCCAATTACATCCTCGGATCAGGAAAAATTTCATACACATTTACATGTACTCAGAATCTCCGATCGAGATCCGCTGACCATTGAACTGAAACTGGTCCGCCACGCGTGATTTGGAATCCCGACCGAAACGAAAACTTAATAGAACGTAGATCCAGCGTTAGTGAGCTTAAGTCCGACTTTTGGCTCAAGGAGGCCCGCCAGAAGTCCTCCGTTGAGCTGAAAAAGTCCCGCTTTGGCTATAACCTAAGTATACTTTGAACAGGAGTCTATTTCGAAAAAATTTTAGGCTATATAAGGACCTTAAACCCTCTCTCATGGCAGCCATACGAATTTGAGATTGAGAGAGAGAAAAGAGAGAGAAAGTGTGGGAGATGTAGGAGGAACTCCCTGCCGCTATTCGGGCTCCACCGTCTGATTCTTATCGCTTTCCCGGCGATTCCGGTGTCGTTTCTAGGTAAAAAAACCCTAACCCTAACTTGTTTTAGGGTTGTTTAGGTTGTAGGTTATGAAATAGCTAACGTATTTCTTTCCATAGGTTGCCAAACTGCCGAATACGGGAGCTAGCAAACCTATCAACTTCGTTACGATTCTACGACACAAGGTGAGGACTTTAGGTGTATAGGTTGCAGTTTTCAACGCTTTCAATGTCAGATAATGGTAGATTCATGATCTGCATGCAATTGCACATGTACAAAGTGCTTTCCGTTTTCTATTTCGATTAGAATTATAGAATTTAGAATTTCACATACTCTAGGTATTCGTATAAAATACCGTATACGTATTTTTATGGAAATGTGTTTGACATGTTTATTTGTCGTATGGATATACGATATATGGATAAAAGACTTATTTGGCGAAAGGATTCACCGAAATACATATTTTACTAATATACACTATGTATGTAGAAATACTGTATTGTAAGGAGTGCCGTATACATGTATATTTTGGAAATGTGTTTGCCATGATTATGTGTCGTATGATTATATGATATATGGATAAATTACTTACTTGGCGAAAAGAATCGCCGTAATACATGTTTGTTTGTATACACTATGTATGTTGAAAATGCGTATTCTAGAAAATACTGTATACGTATAAATTTTGGAGATGTATTTACCATGATTATTTGCTGTAGTAATATATTATACATGGATAAAATACTCACTTGGCTAAAGGATAGCCCTAATACATGTTTTGCTAACATACACCATGTATGTTGTAATAGTGTATTCTAAGTGTTTGTGAAAATGACTGAATGAGCATAGAATTCTCATTCGTGCTCGCCATGACTAATTGTCATGGATAATTGATTGTTGTATTGGCAATACCCCTTTGACGAAAGGATTTGCCCTAAATCACGCCACGGCCAATGCACACTATATATGCTAAAATGTGTGGCCCAAGTGTTTGTGGAAATGACTGAATGAATTTAGAACTTGGATTCCTGCTTGCCATGACTATCCGTTATGGGTGTATGCGTGTTATGATTGGGGTAACTCCCTAGTGAAAGGATTTGGCCTTATACCTCTGTGATCAATATATGTCATGTATGTTGATTCCTGTATTTTAAAGTGTTTGTCGAAATGTCTGAATGAGTAGTAGTTAGTAAATTGTAATGTTTAAGGGTGTTGAGATATGATTCTCAACTCCTTTAACTATGTGTATGATTTCCTTGAATAGCTGTGTGATTAGGAATTGAATATGTACAAACTCATGCTTGTGTTGTGCTTTATAACATGCTCAACTGCTTTTATGATTTTAATTATGTAATGCATATGTTAAATTCATGTTTACGTTGTACGATCCGTCATGGGTGATGGGGGAGTGGAGCAACGAATGCGTGCAACAGCCCTGGCAGCCCTAGACGGGTATTATCAAACTCTGATGTATGATTTGAACCTTGATCCATTACTGCTTTACTATTCGAAATTGATTGTGTTTGGGGCTATGTTTATAGTCCAGACAATCGGTACCAGAATTGAATTTGTGGCTGTGATTCATTTGCCACGTGAGATGTGTTCGACGAACTCGAGTCATACTTCGGTTGGTGATAGTGGTTTGCCACGCGAAGTGCTTATGCACTTCATGTCGTTTAACTTGTTGTGCGCTCGAGCTAGCTGAGCTCGTCAGGCAACCCGATCTGTCTTATGTATGTTCACCATGTTTGGACGCTACTGCTTGAACCTAGGGTACCAAACTTACCAGTAGAATCCCTTTTAACCATGGTACCTCGATCCACTAAGACTCATGAGCCGGGCATAGTGGTATGGGACACCGTGGTCGCGTTGTCAGCCTACGCTGGGGCTACGTGCCTCCCCTTGTGACCAATGAGCACCTTAACTCGTGAGCCGATTATGGTGGTATGGGACACTATATTCGTGCTGTCGGCCTACATTGATAAGGTGATGGGGGAGTGGTGCAATGTATGCGAGCAACAGCCCTGGCAGCCCTTTGTAGTGACCTCGAGCATATTCTGAAATCGCGGTGAGCCTTAGAGTTTGTCGCGGTATATAGAGTATGAACTAGGCCTGTTTCTGTATAGTGATGAATTGTTTAAGGGGTGATGGGGGAGTGGTGCAACCTTTGTACGTAACAGCCCTGGCAACCTCTGCAGTGACCTAGAAAATACACCATCGTTTGATATTAACTAGGACTGACGACCCTAGAATGGATCATGTTTGGGAATGATACAAGGGAGGTACCTTAGTTACCCAATCCTGCTGTTTGAAATGGACTAATTAAAAACTCGGTAATCATGCTCATCATGCATTGCATATGCCTGGAAGATGTGGAGCACTGTGGGATAAAAGCATGCCGCGAGCGTGAGATGGTGTCGCATGAGGGAGTATGTCGGTGAGGGCATACATCATGTCATTCATACTTGCATTAATAAGAGTAGTTAGAAGTGTTTGATTTTATTGCTTTATCATTACTGCTTGACTGTATTGATAACATGTTAACCTATGCTTTATTGTTCCACTGAGTTAGCTACTCACTCCCACGTTACGGGACGGTGTTGTACACACCAACCAGATTTGTTGAATTTCAGATGACGGCGATGCTTATGAAGCAGAGCCGGACTATTTCTATAGTGATGAGGAGGAGTTCTCCTATCATGTAACTCTCTGACGGGTCTCACGAAGACCAGTACTATATTGATGAAATTTGTGGTACTTGGGATAGAAGACATTAAACTTACACATTTGGTATATTTTAGAAGCGTACTTGTAATTATTTAACTGTAATGTTATCACACTCTGGAGACTCATCATAGTTTATATATTTTATCTATCTATCATAGTCTTCTGCTTGCAAATTTAACTATCTCTGGAGTATGATATGTTGTTTTGGCTTAATCTCACTCATGTTCAATGCACGAATACAGTCAACATTCAATCATCATTCATTTTGTTGCATAAGTGATGTTCTGGAACTCGGGAGTTGAGTTTATGCTCGACCCCCGATTTTCAGGGCGTTACACCACATGTTTGATAAAATGCCTAAGTAGATGTGTTGTTCCATTGATGCTCACATGTTCGATGAAATGCTTGAATGGGGGAATGTATTACTTTTTCGATGCTCATGTGCTTGATATAATACTTAAGTGATTATATTACTTTATGCATGCTCACATATTTGATTGAATGCCTTAGTGAACGTAGTATCCTATGTATGCTTACATGTTCAATGAAATGCCTATTTAGTTATGTCGTTGAATCTATGTTGACGGCATGATGAATTGCTAAGTTTGTAGTGATTCTTAGGTTGCTTACAACATTGGGTTGGTCGGTAAATCGCCCAAATCAACAGGTGGCCCGAGTTAAGGCAGACACCCTAGGCTTATTCAATCGACCCGGGTTGAACATGAACGACAGACAGTAGTTGGACTACATGGGCTGTTTACACCCAATGTCGGTTGTATCGTGGTTCTCTCAAGTCAATGAAATTAGTCCATAGCTGACTAATCATGTATGTTCACAATGTATGACATGACTAAATGAATAGGATACCATGTTCCCAATGAATGTGTCCATTCATAACCATTAGTGCGATACAATCCTACTAAGACTAATGAGCCGGACATGGAGGCATGGGACACCGTGTCTGAGCTGTCGGCCTACGCTAGGGCGATGAGCCTCCCCGTAGTGACCAGTGAGCAATTAAGACTCATGAGCTGGGCATGGTGGTATGGGACACCGTGTCCGAGCTGTCGGCCTATGATGGGGTGATGAGCCTCCCCATAGTGACCAATGAGCGCTGATGGAGGTGATATATCATTGTTCGAATGGCCTCCGTCAAATTACCTGGCCGATGGTTGATGCTAGAGTACCTTTCGAACGACCTGGGCGTGAATGGAATTGGGTGATGAGCCCTTTTCTTTTATGTGTTTTGGTTTCATGTGACAAGCCCGCACCTCGAAACTGAGTGATCACACCCGATATTGGGTGACAATTCATACCGGGTTAATCCTCATACATTTAGGTATCATACTATATCTTTGGAATTATTGATTTGTAGTATAAATAAGTGATACCTAAATTTGGATCAAGAGACACTGGTAAGGAGCCACTATGTGTAGCAACGAGCCACATGATCTGGATAAGGATTCATGATATAATGTCGGTATCCTATCTTCGCCAATATGTTGGATGAATTGAATGTAATAATTACTCGGCTAACATGATCATTCATCGCATTGCATTAGCTTAGAATGTAGCAAACATGTGTAGTTGTCGCGTGATGAGAAGTGTTGTCATTTGCGAAACAGGTGGTCGGAGTCGCGTGTGAGGGAGTGTTGTTTGGAAAGGGCATGCATCATGTCATACCTTCATATATACATTTAACAAGAGTATTTAATAAATGTTTGATTTCTTATTTTATCATTACCTGCGTTGATTGTGTCGATAGCATGTGTAACTTAGAACTAATGAAACCACTGAGTTAGCTACTCACTCCCACCTGGGATGGTGTTTTAAAACACCAACCAGGCATATCATTGATGCAGGTACTAGTGAAAGCTCAAACAGGTAGGCTTATATCGGGTTGTGCCAACGCCGTCACATTTTGGAGAATTGGGAGTAAACTGAAAGCTTTACACTTTAATAATCTTGGGTATGTATATTGTGGCATATATATCCCATTTTGGGCGATCATCACAATTGAAATTGTATCTTTAACTCTTAACCCTATATTTCTAAATCTATTGTCGTCTCTACCTCGCTTTGGATCCGCTAATTCAAATTGCGTTACTTTGATTGTGTGTGAAATGAATTTGAATCTCAATAAGGACACACGTGCATTTTCATTTGGTTAACACCTGGGAACTCGGGATCGGAGTCTATGTACTCGGGTGCCGATTTTTGGGGTGTTACAAATGGTAAGAATAAATCGTCACTGGATGCATCATGTCTTGCCTTACATAGGTAGATTGAAGGTCAGTAGACGAAGCATTAATGTGAAGACTCTGTTCATTGATACTACTCTGAAGAGGCATTGAATCGTCAAGAATTAACAGCTCATATGGTGGTCTCAACTAGGTGACCTCAAATTCCAGAGTCCTATTGAGAAACTCGTCCATCTCCCTAACCATCTTATAGTTTAAATCAAAGGATCGGTTTAAACATGTCTCACAAGCATTGGAAGGGTCAGTCGAAAGGGGCTCATCCTCCACATTTAAATCAGACATGTCAAATGGGAGGAATAGATCATTATGACCGACCACTTTCTATACTTCTTAATCAATGACCTGGACCAAACTTGAGATCAATTCCAGGGGAATTTGGGCTGTACATTCATGATTGTCATCCTAATACTCATCATCTTCTAATTCAGTGCAATTTACCAGTGGGATGGGATCACTTTCCTCACACTGTATTTCTAGGTTGGGTTGAGGCTCAAATAAACTAGCCTCTTCCTCTTCATTGAAGCCAAGTGTGTCATGTGAGTGAAGCGTGTCAATATTAATATATTTAAAAACTAACAGTGTCTCTTGATCACTTCTTTGGATAGTCATCAAGATCGACTCTTTGGGAAATTGAACCATGTGCCCATTAACGGAATCCAACTCCTCATTCCAAATACCAAAGTTCTCCAAAAGCGAGCTAGGATCACTGTCTTCGCATTGTGTTTCTAGATTGGGTTGAGGCTGGGATAACCTAGCCTCTTCCTCCTCCATAGGGTGCAACTGAATTCTTTGAATTGAGGATTTGAGTAATTCACATGATTGTGTGACATATTGGTTAAATTATTCTTGAGCATTTATGTATTTCTGAATTGACTCTTCTTGGATTGTTTCTACTTCAATCTCATAAGTGAGGAATCCAAGGGAGTAGTCAGTAAAATCAATTGGTGGTTCATGTCACGCCCCAAACTCAGAAACTAGGCTCACAAAATTCCTTTTCACCGAATCCGGTGCTGACAGCCTCCGTAATACCCTATTCTCAGCACCCAGCGTCCATACGCCAGATTTCGATCTGGGATCCTACAAGGAGGATTTTTCAACTTACATTTAACTCATAAAAAGCATAACGACAAGTTTACCCAAATCACAAAGGCAACATCATCATCACATATCCACTAATATAAACATTTGAATACAGTGCTGAAAGGAAAATACATATGACAAAATCAAAGCTTCAGAGGTCCGCTGCATGCTCCAAGCTTAACGCTGCTACAACCTAACGCCACCTACATGCATCTATCGTGCATAAGCTTATAGAAAGCTTAGTAGGTGGTGAAAGTGTGTGCACAAGGTAAGTGCCAAGTAAGCAATATCAGAGTACTCAGAGTAAGCTGAAATACTGATAAGCTCATAATCATACAAGATCAGAAATATTGGCAAGATCATAAATCATACGATATCAGAGTAATGCGAAAACATACTGACAGGACCATAAATACCATCAGCCTTATCCAGGCTATGCGATGCAAAAATAATATCATAAACTAATGAAGCAATGTAGATCAGCTATGCAATGCGGGGACAGTAAGCCAAATATCAAATGATGATGATACAATGCAATATGCGGTGTGAATGAAATGACCAAGTTGGAGTAAAGTCGGGATGATAGTATGTAGTATCGTAGGCTATGGGGTCCATCACAAAGGACTTCTATCCAAACCAGGCCCATACTAAAACTTAGATAGTTAGACTCAATTAGTAGACTCCTGACCTCAGGTTAGTCACACGGCCAACCAAAACCTTGCCATTATGAAGGTACACAACAATTAGTTGTGCACCACCAACCCAAGTAGATAGTGAATGAATGAATATGCAACTCCTACTCGATAAGTCCACATATCAATATGGTTTCTCTCTGGGATCATCACCGGGGTCTAGTACACTCTACATGTAAATCGCCACTCACTGACGCTCGACCATGCAAGTGGAAGAGACTTCACCATCCGCCTGGCCAATAGTCAGCCAATATCTACTCGACAGTCGATAGCGGACCCATTCATGAGCTGGTCAAACTCAGCCTAGCAATGCCCCTACTCTCGGGTGGATAAGGCCACACCCCCTCCCAACCGACCACGACACAGTGGGAGACGCGGCCTCCTGGTATTCGGCCCTCATGCGCTCATATATATCCACTCGATCTCGATGTTGGGACGTCTCCTGGACATGGAGGTATAGGGATTTTTGCCCAAGGACATCTATGGTGCCCGTATGATAGAACTAAACATTTTCGGTGTCCCATCTGGCCATCCACAATATGCCTGTGGAGGCTATGGCCCTAATATTGTTAGGGTGTATTGTAACGCCCTGAAAATCGGGGGTCGAGCATAAACTCAACTCCCGAGTTCCAGAACATCACTTATGCAACAAAATGAATGATGATTGAATGTTGACTGTATTCGTGCATTGAACATGAGTGAGATTAAGCCAAAACAGCATATCATACTCCAGAGACAGTTAATTTTGCAAGCAGAAGACTATGATAGATAGATAAAATATATAAACTATGATGAGTCTCCAGAGTGTGATAACATTACCAGGTTATATAAATACAAGTACAGTTCTGAAATATACCAAATGTGTAAGTTCACTGGCTTCTATCCTAGTACCACAGCCCCGACAATACAGTACCAGGTCTTCAGAGACCCGCCAGAGAATTTCATGATAGAACTTCTCCTCATCACCATAGAAGTAGTCCGGCTCTGCTTCATAAGCATCGCCATCATCTGAAATTCAACAAATCTGTTTGATGTGTACAACACCGTCCCGTAACGTGGGAGTGAGTAGCTAACTCAGTGGAACAATAAAGCATAAGTTAACATGTTATCGATGCAGTCAAGCAGTAATGATAAAGCAGTAAATCAAACACTCCTAGTTACTCTGATTAATGCAAGTATATATGCAGGTATGATGGATGCCCTCACCGACATACTCCCTCATGCGACACCATCTCACGTTCGCGCATGCTTACATCCCACAGTGCTCCACATCTTCCAGGCACATGCGATGCATGATGAGCATGATTACCGAGTTTTTAATTAGTCCATTTCAAAAATAGATTGGGAAACTAAGGTACCTCCCTTGTATCATATCCAAATATGATCCAATCTAGGTCGTCAGTCCTAGTTAATATCGACGATGGTGTGTTTTCTAGGTCACTTTGCGAGAGGCATCGAGTGGTCATTACGCACAAAGGTTGCACCACTCCCCATCACCCCTTAAACGATTCATCACTATACATGACTATAAAGAAACAGGCCTAGTTCATACTCTATATATCGCGGCGAACCCTAAGGCACGCCGCAACTTGAATATGCTCGCGGTCACTACAAAGGGCGCTGGGCATTACGCACAAAGGTTGCACCACTCCCCATCACCTTATCAATGTAGGCCGACAGCGCGAATATAGTGTCCCATACCACCATAATCGGCTCACGAGTTGAGTTGCTCACTTTGGTCACTACGGGGAGGCACGTAGCCCCGGCGTAGGCCGACGGCTCGACCACGGTGTCCCATACCACCATGCCCGGCTCATGAGTCTTAGCGGATCGAGGTACCATGGTTAACGGGATTATCACCGTAAGTTTGGTACCCCAGGTTCAAGCATTAGCGACCAAACATGGTGAACATACATAAGACACACGGTTTACTTGACGCGTTCGGCTAGCTCGAGCGCACAACAAGTTGGGCGATATGAGGCGCAGAAGCACCTCGTGTGGCCAACCACTATCGCCAACCGAAGTACGACACGGGTTCACCAACACATCATGCGTGGCGGAACGAATCCCAACCACATCTTTAAGTCTGATACCAGATACCTGGACTACGAACATAGTCCCAAGCTCAGTCAAATCCTAACCATAGCATGTGAAATACGGCATGATAACATGGTAATTCAAGAATACTAGCAAGCATATTATAAAGCATAACATGAAGCATGTTAATAAACAAGTCACAAAGCATGTTCAAAAGCATGTTATAAAGCATTATGTAAATAGGGATACAAATACTTAAATTTCGTAGGCGAGTGGTTAGAGTGAACAACCACATGGAGAGTGTCATATGTGACTCTAAGGTAGCCGAGAATCCCATCTCAGCACCTACCTAAGATTCTAACACTTAAGCACTTACACTCACAAGTGAATTCACCAACACTTGGAATGCAATAGTTCAACATACATGACGTATGCTAGGGAAGTGTGTACTAGGGTTGTCCCTTTACCAAACTAGTATTTTATACATATACATCATATTCATACAAACAATTAAACATGGCAATCACATCAAAATTTTATACGTATAGGGTACTTCCACGTATACCCAATTTCAATATACATAGTGTTTACAAAGGAACATAGATTTCGTGATTCCTTTCGCCAAGCTAGTATTTTAATCATGTATTGTATAATCATACATTAAATACATATGTCAAATATTATTCCAAAAGAAATACATATACGGTATTTCTACAATACGTAATTTCAACATACGGCGCATTTACAAGTAAACATATATTTTGGCGATTCCTTTCGCCAAACTAGTATTTTATTCATATGTTATATAATTATACATTAAATAAACATGTCAAGCACTTATCCAAAAAAATACGTATACGGTATTTCTACGTATACCTAGAATATGTGAAATTCCATATTTCACACCGTTAATCAAAACAGGAAACGGAAAGCACTTTGTACATGTGCAATTGCAAGCAGATCATGAATCTACCATTATCTGACATTGAAAGCGTTGAAAACCGTAACTTATACACTTAAAGTCCTCACCTTTGCCTTTGGAAACGGAACGAATCAGCAAGGGTAAAGGAACTTCCGTCTACGGGAGATTTCTAGCCTAAAGAGCGGAATCGGTTAGTCGGTACATATCCTACATCGATCCCACCTCAAATCAGACCTAGGGTTAGGGTTTCTTACCTCCAAATGAGACGGAATACGCTGGGAAAATGCCTAGAATAAGGCGGTGTAGGCCGTGTAACGAGCCAAAGCAGGAGGAGGGAAATCGGCAACAATCTCCAAGCCTTTCTCTCTCTTTTCTCTCTCTCCCTCTAGGGTTTCCTCCAAAATTCGTATGGCTGTGAGAGGGGCTGCTCTAAGCTCCTTTTATAGCCACAAACATTACGAAATTAGACTCAGGTTCAAGGGGTACTGCTAATATAGGATTTTTGCCGCTTTTCCAGCTCAAAAGGGGAGTTCTGGTGGCCCTCCTTGAACCAAACGTCAGACTTAAGCTCACCATCTATGGATCTTCGTGGGATTACGTTTTCGACTCGATCGGATTCCCAGATCGCATGTGACGGACCACTTTCAGTTCAACGGTCAGTGGGCCACGATCCGAAATTCCAAGTACATGTAAATGTTCCTGAAATTTTTCTTAATCCGAGGGTGTAATTTGGTCCGATTCTGACGGTCAGGTTGCTTAATACTGACGCGTCAACGAATGATGCCAGATCACTATTCCAGATATTTATTTTGGATGGGAATAGTGTTTTTCACACTCCCTCGCTCCGAATCGAAACGAATGGCCATGGAACATCGGATGGAGCTGATTTTGAGATGATTGTTAAGCCCGGTGGGGCGGTCCTAGTTCCTTAGCTTCGGGTTAATCGGACTCCCGATGTGCGATCTAGACCTAATACGAAGTTTCGTTTTATTCCCGAGAGCAGACGGGAAATGAGTTTGGTTCTAAACTTTAGGGTAACCTAGCGCCAATGATTCTGCAACTTTTGGGTCTTGCAGATCGTATTTAAAGCGATCCTAACAGATTTCGTAGCTAATTTGGTTTCACACCTAGTTACTTTGTCTCATTTCTAAAGGATTTAGTCCTAAGTGAATTCTGGTCGAGGTGGTACTCAGGCCTTTGGAGTTTGTATATAAAGTGATCCAAGTTATACTACTTAGCTAGTTTAAGATAGTGTCTAGGGTGAAAGTTATTAGAAAAATTGGAAGATCAAGGTGATGAAGGGTGAGGTTTGTGAAGGAAATGAGTTCAAAGGCGGCTTTAGACTTTGGTATTCAGTTCTGACAAGTTAATGAGGTATTACGATCGACCCATTGCCTAAGGTCATCTAATCCCAGGTTGGCAAAAATCCGGGGCGTTACATGTATAGTAGTCAAAACACACAATGCAAGATGTATGAGTCATACGATCTAGTCATGCACCAATCCTGCGCATACCATGCGCACATGTGATAACCTCCGCCATATAGGGAGTCCCATTACAACCTGCCCAATGACATATGCAATGGTCAACCACATCTCATAACAAACATGCAGATGATGTACATGGGCATGTATCATGATGTTATGTTGTCACATACTCATAATCGGCATTAATAACCGGCATCAACAATCGGCCTCGACAATGTGGATATTTAACCAACATTGCCCCCAAGGAATGGCCCACATAGAGCCTAACATATAGTGGACCCATGGCCTCGCACAAGGGCCTAATATACAACACCATGGGACTTACTCAAGAGCTTAATACACATCACGATGGGCCTTTCACATAGGCCTAACGTACATCATAATGGGCTCCATCGCCTAGCCCTCGAATGCATCACAATGGGCCTCATCACATAGGCCTCATATACATCACATTGGGCCTTAAACACAGGCTAAATACACATCACAACGGGCCTTGAATACAGGCCGCATATACATCGCATTGGGCCTCAAACACAAGCCAAATGTACATCACAATGGGCCTCAAATATGGGCTGCATATACATCACATTGGGCCTCAACAATCGGCCTCGATATCCGGCCTTGACAATTGGAATCAGCAATCATCCATGACAATTGGAATCGACAATCGGCCACGATAATCGGCTTTGATCAATAATCGAAATCGGTAAATTGGCCACGTAAATCAGAATCGGCAATCAGTCATGATAATCAACCTCGATTGCTAATCAGCAATCGGCCATGACAATCGAAATCAATTGATAATTGGAATCAATCGATAATCGAAATCGGTGAGAATGGGCCACGTCAATCAAAATCGGAAATCGGTCACGATAATCAGCCCCGATCGCTAATAGGTAATCGGCCACGACAATCAAAATCGATCAATAATTGAAATCGGTAAGAATGGGCCACGTCAATCAGAATCGGTAATCGGTCACGATAATCGGCCTCGATCGCTAATCAACAATCGGCCACGACAATCAAAATCGATCGATAATCGGCCTCGATAATCAAAATTGACAAATTGACCACGTCAATCAGAATCAAAAATCAATCACGATAATCGGCCTCGATCGCTAATTGATAATCAATCACGATAATCAGAATCGGTCGATAATCCGCCTTGATAATCGGAATCTGTAAGAATTGGCCTAACAAGGCCTAATAGAAGGTCACAATGTGGACATTCAACCATCATTGCCCATCAATGTGGACATTTATCCAACATTGCTCCTAAGGAGTGGCCTACATATAGAGCCAAAACATATAATGAGCTCATGGCCTCACGTAAGGGCCATATACACATCAAGTGGGCCGCATCGCATGGGCCTCGAATACATCACAATGGGCCGCATCGTATGGGCCTCGAATACATCATAATGGGCCTCGCTCATGGGCCTTGAATACATCACATTGGGCCTCGTCATAGGCCTCGAATACATCACATTAGGCCTCGCCCACAGGCCTCGAATATTCACATTGGGCCTTTCTCACGGGCCTCGAATACATCACATTGGGCCTCGCCCACAGGCCTCGAATACATCACATTGGGCCTTGCCCATGGGCCTCGAATACAACAAGTGGGCTGCATCAATGGGCCACACTAATGGGCCTTATACACATCAAGTGGGCTACATCAACGGGCCGCACTAATGGGCCTCATACACATCAAGTGGGCTGCACCAATGGGCCGCAGTAATGGATCTCATACACATCAAGTGGGCTCCATCATATGGGCCTCAAATACACAATAGTTGGGCCCTATCACATGGGCCTAAAAATATAAGGTAGGTGGGCCCTATCACATGGGCCATAAATACATCACATGTGGGGTCCATGGGTTGGACGGCATTGATAAAACACTCACATCATGCGGGGACCACGTGGATGGATGGTGTGAATATACAACACGTCACAAGGTGGACTTCACGTCCAAGGGACGGATGGCAAGGGTATAGAGTACATACATAGAGTACATACATCATGAAGGAGTCCGCCACCATCCCAACCCGATGGATGGTGTGAATAAACAATACATCAAGGTGGCCCCACATATCAGAAAACATATGGACGGCGTGAATATACAATGCATACAGGAGGTGGGGTCTAGTAGTTTAGACGATCGTGATATAATGCATACATCAAGTGCGTCCCACCATCTAGACAGATACATCACGGTAAGCCCTGCACATCACCATCCAGTCCAGATGGACAGTGAGAACAGAATACATACATCAAGGTTGGGACCCACCGTCCATGGGCTGGACGGTGGATCAACACATCAACAAGGTGGTCCCCACCCTCACACGTGTAGGGTGGGTCCCACAAAAATTGTTACCATCAATCACAGCAGCTGCTGTGAGAGGTACACGAGCCAGTTCGTATCCATCCCAAGCCACACATGTAGGGTGAGTCCCACCGTCTAAGGTCTGGACGGTGCGGATGCATCACACGTGTAGGGCCTCACACAATGGACTGATGGTGTGAATAATCACATACATCATGGTGGGACATGTCAGCATGGTCCAGACAGTCCAGTGGATGGAGCAAATACATCACAACAGACATCACCTCTGGGCGGTACATGAACATCAGGGTGGAATCCACTTGCTGGACAGCATGGTAATACAACACATACTTCATGGTGGGTCCCCACTGCCTGGACCGTCCATTAAAATGGACAGACGGCGTGGATTCAAAACACATACACACCGTCCAGACCATTGGACGGTGTATATATACAATACATACATTGAGTGCGGGCCCCACATTCACGAATGGTGTGAATAAGACATACATCAGTGGGTCCCACCAGATGAACGGTCTGAATATAACATAGACCTCATGATCAGATCCAGAGAACTCCTGGCATCAATCTAGTAGCTGCATGATGTTGGGGTCCACATCAGCGTCCTGATGATGGACAACTGAGATGAAACGCCTACATCAGGTGGGATCACGGATGGATGGCGTGGACATAAGATACATACATCATGTGGGACCCACATGGGTGCTGACGTCAATACAGCAACTATATAGCTACTATAACCATACACAGCCAATCCTCATCCACAGAGGTGGGTCCCACGTGTGACCCACCAATCACACATTATAATATATATATATATATATTATATTCATTTTATATTATAATAATATTTATTATTTAACTACATTGCAACCAACCAGTGTCAAGGCCTGCTGGACGGTCTAGACAACAGGCCATCCAGCAGTCCCTGGCCCAACTGGTCGTTGGATCTGGCCACTGATGGATGGTCTAGATATGCAGCGCATATGTCCAGGTGAGAAGCAAACATCTAAGCTCCATGAGAAAGCTAGGTGTAGCCCACCTTCCTATCTCCCATCCCCACACTCCAAAACCAAGCTCCATGAAAAAGCTAGGAGCAAACATCTAAGCTCCATGAGAAAGCTAGGTGCTTGCTTGAAAATGGGGAAATGAGGAGAGAGAGAGAGAGAGAGGATGGGATGTAAAGAGAGAGAGAGAGAGGGATGGGTGATGGAGTGAGTGATGTGTACATGACATGTAAGGTGTGTAAGAGAGAGAGAGTTGACTTTGGGGATGGTGTTGTACTTGGCATGATGTGGTGATTGATGGGATTAATTGATGGGATATGTTGTAGAGATTCTCTTAGGATTGCAAACGCGCGGCATTTTCTCGAACTGAACGTGGGCCCACATCTCCTGGCCTGGGTATTGCCTCGGCGCGGGAGAAGCGGCATCGGAACCACGGCGACAGCGCGGTCACAAGGGTACAGGTCTAGGGTCGAGCCAACTCTGGAAAATGGGATATGACTCAGGGTCGCACGCAACTACCGATTATAGATCGCGAGTCACGTAATTCGACTGGGAGGACCGCGGAAGCCTACGGAACAGTACGGTCTAGGATACGGGCCTCACAGTTCATCTCTCCAATGTTAATGTTCCCACTAATCATTGTCAAATGGGTCATATGTGGGAGAGTTTGATAGTTGTTGGTACACATTATCACCCATAATATAATCACGTATTATTTTCTTCTTGTCAGATGGGTGATAATAATTTTAGCTCTAATAATCACGATGACCTCAACAATCACATACGTTTTCTTAATCCGTGGGGTGTAATTATTCTCCTGCATATGATCGCACAAGGACTTCTTAACTGGTGGAGCATTGTATTCCGCTTAGTTCTCAATGATATTTCTAATAAAAAAAATTGAGATGTAGGTGTTCACAACCCCAAGTGTAGGGTCATGATGTAGTAATAATCTCAGTGAGACCAAGGTCAAATCCACAAGGAATAACATCTTGTGTGTCTATTCTGAGAGTAATTAGGATCAAAACTAAGAGAAGAACTAACCTAAATCTAGAAGTGTAAAGAGTAATTGTGAGAGATTTAATGAAAAACTTAAGAAATTCAAAGGTGGGAAACTAGGGATTCCAGGGATCCACTTGCACCTATTAGGATGTTTCCTTATTTGATTCAAGGCACTCAATTGGAATTGGAGTCCTATCCTATCCAATTGGAAGATATTCAATAAGATCATATCTGAACTTTCATTAACCTAATTCTCAACGGATGAAAGTTGTGAAGATTGGAAGTGATTCCATCACCTAACCATGCCCAGGAGACAATGGTAGGCAACAGGGTATACCGATCCAACAATTAACATGGGAGAATCTTAAAAAAATAGAAAGGTGAATTAGTTTCTAAAAAAATAAAAATAAAAAAAGCAACTTAGTTTCTAAAAATAAAAAAAGGAAAGTTCCTAAAACCAGAAAATAAAAAGTTTCTAAAAAGAAAAAAAGTTATTTTCTAAAAATAAATTAGGAAAGTTTCTAAACCTAGAATTAGAAGGTAGTTTCTATAAATAGAAAAGGAAAGTTTTTAAACCTAGAATTAGAACATAGTTTCTAAAAATAGAAAAGGAAAGTTTTTAAACCTAGAATTAGAAAGCAAAGTTGGTTTCCAAAATAAAACAGAAAAACCTTAATCCTAAAAATAAAAAGTAGAAAAAATCATAATCTTAACCTAATTCCAAAACTAGTCAATCTCAGAAAAACGCAACTGTTTAGTCCCCAGCAACGGCGCCAAAAAACTTGTTCACAACCCCAAGTGTAGGGTCGCGATGTAGCAATAATCTCGCTAAGACCGAGGTCGAATACACAAGGACAAATCTTGTGTGTATTCTGAAAGTAACTAGAACTAGAACTAGAAAAAGACGTGAATCTAATTCTGAAGTAATTGAGAGAGTAATGTGATTAAGTAATTAAAACTTATAAATTTAAAGTTGGGAACTAGGGTTTTCAAGGATCCACTTGTAGCAATCAGGGTGATACTATGATTGATTTAAGGACACAACTGGAATCGAAGTCCTATCTTATCCAATTGGAAGAAGAGATGGTCAGATCTCTGAACTTCTCATCAATCTAGTCATCAAAGAAGGAGAATTGGGAAGATTGGAAGGGATTTTGTCACCTAACCATGCCCATGGGATGATGGCAAACAACAAGATTTATCAATCCATCAATCTCAAAATAGGAAATGACGATATTCAAAGCTATTATAGATCTATTGTAATTTGTCATAACAAACCATTAAAAACTGAAAATATTCCTTATAATCAAACTAGAATCAAAGAGAGTTCAACATAAACATGAATCGAAGCAATAAAAACATTCCATCACGCTACAAGGTTCACCTCTTATCCCTAGCTAAGAGGTTTAGCCAACCATATACATGATTGATCTAAAATCTCTTAAGAAAAGAATAAAAACAAGGAAAAGGAAGAAAAACTCTTGGTGACGGCTTCTCCACGCTTTTGCTCCACTCCTCAAACCCTAGAAGATGCCTAGGAACGTCTTAGGGACTCCTATTTATAATTTTGTAACACCTCCTTTCGCACCAACTTGGAAAAATCCGAAAACCGCCTCAAATTTACGCAATTCGCACAAAATCTATGTAACCATAGACTGGTTGAGGACAACCTTCGATTGGTTGAGGGTCACCTTCGACTGGTCGAGGGTCTCCTTCGACTGGTCGAGGATGATGGGAATTTAAAGGATTTTATCACTGGAGTTCGAGTCGAGGAACCTTCGACTAGTCGAAGGAGGCAGATTTTTGGGGTTCCTTTTCTTCACTTCAAGTTTTCAATGCTCTTCATTCCTCACTTGGTTTTCTTGGATCTTTGGGATGTGAATTCTTCATTATTGGTTTCATAAGACCCATCCTTGGTTTTAGTGATTCTTGAGCATTAAATCCATACTTTTAACATCCTTTTCAATCCAAGCTCTTAAATTCACCTTACAACACAAACATGATTAAAATAGAACATTATCATGTTCATAAAACCAAGTAATAAATGGGGGATGATATGCAATATTTGACCCTCAACACTCAGACATTTTAGCACTTACAGAGCAGGTAAAGAGAAAACAGCTTATCAACTTTGGTTTAATAAAAAACCTTCTGTGAAATATTTTCGTACCTTCATAAGCAAATGCTTCATTTTACAAGATTGGGAACATTTGGGAAAGTTTGAAGCCAAAAGTGATGAGGGTATATTTTTAGGATACGCTCTAAATAGTAGAGCATATCGTGTGCTAAATAAAAGAACTAGAGTATACAATAATCTATAAATGTTGTTATTAATGATCAAACTGTCACACTCAATCATGATCAAGATGATGAAATTATTATTATCAATCAATCTGAACCATCATCAAAATCATATTTAACTGAGATTAGATTAGTCAAATATCATCCAACTAATCAAACACTTGGTAACCCTCACACTGGTATTCAAACTAGAAGACAGTTAGAAAACTTATGTAATCATGTTTGCCTCACCTCCTAGATAGAACCATCAAATGTAAATAAAGCCCTTGCAGATGAACGTTGGATTTTGGCTATGCAAGATGAATTAAATCAGTTCATTAGAAGCCATGTTATTGGAACTAAATGGATTTTCAAAAATAAAACTGATAAACTATGAAATATTATTAGGAATAAGGCACAACTTATTGTGCAAGGATACACTCAAATCGAAGGAATTGACTTCGATGAGACCTTTGCTCTAGTTGCTCGCCTTGAGTCTATTAGATTATTTATTTCCATTGCATGCTATAAAAATTTCAAGATATACCAAATGGATGTCAAAAGTGCCTTCTTGAACGGTGACTTAAATGAGGAAGTTTATGTAGAACGAGCTAAGGGCTTTGAAGATCCCAAACTTCCTAATAATGTATACCGTCTTAAAAAGGTTTTGTATGGCTTAAAACAATCCCCAAGAGCATGGTATGAAAAACTAACCAATTTTTACTTAGTCAAAATTTCAAAATGGGTAGTGTTGATAAAACCTTGTTTATCAAAAAACGTAATGAAGATATGTTGATTGTTCAAATATATGTAGATGATATTATATATGGATCAACAAATATTAACCTTTCCTCTAAGTTTGCAGATTCGATGAAATCAGAATTTGAAATCAGCATGGTTGGTGAACTAAATTATTTCCTTGGTCTCCATGTGAAACAACGTAAAGATGGGATATTTATCTCTCAAACCAAATATGCGATGAGTCTTATAAAGAAATTTAGCTTTGAGAATGATAAAAACTTTCAAACACGCATGGCTACAACGTTCAGATTATCTAAAGATGATTCAAGTAAAATGTGTTAATCCGTGTCTTTACCATAGCATGATTGGTAGTCTATTATATTTAACTGCCGGTAGACCTGATATTTCCTTTTGCGTAGGCATATGTGCTAGATACCAATCTAACCCTAAAGAATCTCATTTTTCTGCGGTTAAAAGAATAATCAGATACGTTGCTAGCATGACTAACATAGGCTTATGGTATTCTCATGATACACCTTTACAAATTGTTGGATATACTGATGCTGATTGGATAAGGAATATCGATGACAGAAAATCCACAAGTGTGGATGCTTCTACATTGGAAATTATCTTGTCTCTTGGATGAGCAATAAGCAAAACTCAGTATCCAAAAATCTGAACGTATCTCATTATCCACCGCAGAAGCTGAATATATTACAACGGAAAATGCGTGCACGTAACTGATGTAGAAAAAAAATGGATGTTAGCAAACTATGGTATTAATCAAGATACCATGAATTTATACTGTGACAATACCAGTGTTATAAACATATCCAAAAATCCTATTCAACATTCTTAAACAAAACACATCGACAACGATATCATTATATTCGAGAATTAGTTGAAAGCAAGACTGTCATGCTTGAATACATTAATACTAAGAAACAGCTTGTAGACATTCTGACAAAATCGCTAGACAATGACAGATTCTCCAATTTGAAAAATGATATTGGATTATGTTGTATTACTTGATTAACCATCCTTTATTGCAATTTCTATATTTACTATAATTATTTTATTTTGCATTAAAAGGAAAAATATAAAAGCAAATAATAATAATAATAATAATAATAATTGGAATTCTTTTCGACCAGCCCATAGCTGACCAACCAGTTCGGCTAGTCGAGCACCATACTTGGGCTAGCCGAACCATGTGCGATTTGAGCAAAAGGGGGGGAAAACCCCCAAAATGCATCATTTCCACTTCTTCCTTGGCTAGCCGATATTTCCATCAGCCAGCCCATCTCCCTAGCTTCCTTGTAAGTCGTTTATTTGTTATTTCCTTCTAGATTTAAGTTCTTGGTTGTGTTTTATTTGAGAATCTTTCATTTTTATTGAATCTAGATCTTTCATTTTGGTGGGTTTGCACAAAAATCTGATCAACTCAAACCCATCAACCTCTTTGTTATTCCTTATTATTCTTTGGTCATTTTTCTTCCATGGAACATCGGACTAAACATACCATTTGACGTCCGCATTTCGGTTCCTCATTCCGCTCCGCTACTCAGGTTGTGCGCACCATACGCACACCAGAGGAAGATCTGGAGAATATACGAGATTTCCGCACTCGAAGTATAATTATTGAGTGATCGGTGAATGTCAATCACATCGCTAATTATGGTCATGTTGAACTTCTCTCCGAGGTAGGATAGGAGAAAAATTTTAATTGGGATGGGGCGGCTTACCGGTCGATTGTCCAAGGGATGTACGCATCTATAAGTGAAGTTTCTTCTGATTTCTTAACATTTAATGTTCAATTTCTGGAAGACATTATCACTATCACACCCTCCATCATCTTGTCTATTATGGACATTGATATGGTGGAAGATGGAGTTCCTATTCCTACCCTTTTTGAAGATATGTATACTTCGGAAAGAACTACCATCACCCAGGTGTTATGTGGTTTTGACGCCTAATGGAGAGCCGGTAACTCTCTCCCCACTTTTAATTTACCTCCAAAATACCATGTTCGTCATCGCATTTTCAATTTAATGTTTATCCAAGGGTTGGGAATAAGACTGATCTTACTCCCTTCATTATGCATAGTTTGCACTTTATTATATCTGGTATTCGCATTTGTCTTCCTTCGTTGATATCTTATTTGATTATACAGTATCGTCTTCATCCTCGTCATGGTTCTATTCCTTTTGCATCTCTTATGACTTCCCTTGCTTTGTGGTTCAATGTTAAAATTTTCGCGATAGAAGCACCGGAGTCCGAGCTTCCATTTAGTAATGCAAACTTGAACATGATGAAGTTAGATCTGAGACCTGAGCAGCAAGGTGATCAGGAAGAAATTCCTCAAGGAGATATCAACATAGATGACATATTTGCTGAATTGGAAGAATCTGTTAATACGAATGATTCATACTTCCAGTCTTCGCAATTCTCTGACAGGTTGGAGAGTTTAGAGAGGATGGTGGATGCATTGTATGTTTCCTAGGAATCATTACTTCAGACTCAAAAACAACAAATGAAGTACATGAAAAAGTACTTTCATCGATTTAATCAGAGTCTGAAAATCAATTATCCTGAGATGCCTGCACCTTCCTCCTCTAATTCTGATTAATATACTTTTCTCTCTATTATGGTCTGTAATAACTATTATCTCTCTTACATGCACTACTTAATGACTTTCTTTTTCAGCACATTTGGATATTTGTCTTATTTATATTTAGATGATTTTTGACCTTCTATCCTTATGTTATATGCTATTATCATTGATCTTCTTATTGAATACTTCATTTATTTTTTCTTCCTTTATCAATTTCTAACAAAAAAGGGGAGAAAAGATATGGATATGAGCACAACTCACTTCAATGAATATCTGAGCACCTGCACTCACATGCAATTCTAGTATTATATATTTTTTACATGTGATAAAGTATTGGATTGTATGGAAATATACTATATGTGACTAAGTGCTCAGGGGGAGTTACGTATGCTTGTTCTGAGGAGGAGCATCAAGATCTTCAAGGTGTGACATCACTGGTGGTGTACAAGATGTTCTTCTGAACTTGAGATGATGAGTCTGTGAGATGTTGTAATATGTTATGAGTTGTAGGTATGTTATGCACAATTGTGTTTTTATCAAGAAATTGGCAAAGGGAGAGATTGTAAATGCTTATACTTAAACACAATTTAGATTGTCCAATTTTGTAGTCCTGAAAGGAATGCAAGCACTCATGAAGATATGCTTCAAGAACTCATGAAGGACTCGTAAAGACTTGATTAACATCTCAAGGAAGTCTCAAAATCAGAACACTTTGTATGTGTTGACCATCAGGTGGTATTACCTTAGATTGACCCTAGGTTAGGTGTATTTCACATAACATCACGATATCATATGATTCTAAGTTAAATATACTAGTGTTAGGCTAGGCTAACCTTTGGTTCGGCCAGCCTAACTAACTTCGACCAACCCAACATTATTCAAGCAAGTTTACAGCTAAACAAAGTATTTCCGCAACAAGTTCGATCAGCCCAACCTATCCGCTTGGCCAGCCCAAAACATGTTCAGTCAAGAATCCAGCAATATAAAGATCTCGGATTTCATTGAGATTCGGCCAGCCGAACTAAGGGTTCGGCCTGTCGAATTTTGGCTTAGATCAGCCAAATTTTTAAAAGATCTTATCCCATGAAATCTAAAGATCCATTGGAGTGTAATCGAGGAATTCGGTCAGCCGAACCTAATATTAAGCCAGCCGAATTTCTATGACTTTAGATATAAATAGAGGCTTTTTCTTACTCTTTTAACACATGAAAAATACAGATCCATCTTGTATAGAAAATAGTGAAAGTCCAAGCCTCCTTAAGCTATTTGTGCGCTAAGTTTTATATTTGATTTACCTAATTCTATTCTCACTCTCAAGTTAGTTTAAACTATTTTAATAGAGTAATCCATACTCTACTTGAGAAATAGATAATCGAATTTGCAGCATTAGGGTATTCTTCATTTCATTGAAAATATATTAGATCCCTACATTCTTTCTAGGTTGAACACATACACGACTTCATCTATATCCCAAGAAAGAATATCGTTGCATTCAAGCTACGGATACACCTTCGACTTGCCAATCGAAGAAAAGTACCGTTTTACTTTCATTTCAGTTTGAGTTTTTTTGAGATAACCCAGAAATCTCAGCAGGTTGTTTTGTAATGATCCCGTGAAAATCACAAAGTAGACTTTGTTGGGATAGCCCGTGAAAATCACAAGAACTGTATCAAGTTGTTAAGGTGACCCCGTGATAACCTTGAAATAGTGAAAGGTAAAATTACGAGGGTAGTAATTTTGGGAGTGGAGTAGGTGTGGGGTTTAGCACCGAACCACTATAAATATATATATATATATATATATATATATATATATCTTGTTCCTTGTGGTGATTGTTTAAATGCTTTATATGACTTCCTTGTGATTGATTGTCTCTTACTAAGTTTGATATTTTGATCTCAAAGACGTCGTGAAATAAGATTGTCATACGAACTATTTGAAATCAAGATTTCAATACTCTAAGCATTTAAGAGTATTCTTATTATTATTCCGCATTATATCAAAATATTTTGTATAGTCTAATTCCCCCTCCCATCTAGGACATCTATAGCCCGTCCTTTCAACTGTAATTTGTAATACTCATTATTATCCAATTCTCCACTTTGTATGGTAAATTGACCTATGTGCTTTACAGTTGATTAACCTATATCACCTATAAACAACATAAAGCCAGGACGATAGTTACTTGGCAATGGATATTGTCAATCGATCCAATCAAGATATGGCTTATGATAAACTAAAGTATTAGTTCAACCAAGAATTTGACCTGTTTCTTGAACCTGTTGAATAATTTGGTTACGCTCCTAGTATTGTTATGCAGCAGCTGGAGGTACTTCGGGGCATCATGATACTATTCTTCATTATAGGGTTGATTTCTAAGCAAAGGGTGCCCCCAAGCGTCCCTTGATTCTTGGCTTCATGAACTACATTCCTATTTTCACATTCAAGACGTCTAAAATTTACTAGTAGTGGTGAATTTCACAGATCCTGGATTGGATCAGGGATAGGAACATGTGGTATGTTTCACTATAATGGAAGTGTTTATGGCATCGGTTGAACTGGTGGTATGAGTGCCTGATTTCTAAGAAAACTTACATCAGCCTGTTGTTGAGGTGCAACAAATGCTCTATCGGTGAACAAATCCACCACCAATTCATGTTCTTGGTGTGGCTAACCATCCACCTATTGAAAGCCTCAGCCTGAACTTGCGAGTGTTCTGCTTAAACTCGTGATAGTTTTACGATGTGTTAAACCCTCGTTTGCATATCAACCATCTCGGTTGGCATAATCTCAAGAGGTTTAAATTGAGATGTCAATGGTCTGTCTAGATTTGGAGGAACAGGCACCGGACTAGGTGGTGGATCTCTTTGCTCAGGCACATGTTGGACTTGCACATCATCCTCATGAGTAGGAGGCTCATTAGCCACAATAATGGCTGTTGAAGTATTACGATCACACTGTTGTCTCATGACTCCAAATAATTACTGTAAGACCCTGTCCATTCCTTACCATTTTCTATGCCTATGTGCACAATGACAAACCTGACTAGCAGCGCATAGTGCACACCCGACTGACCTGAACCCCAAGACTTCGAAACCTATTTCATATCGACCACCCCATCGTCGCGATGGCAGAGGTACCACCCGTGCATTTGTATGACGCTTCATTAGTGAGATATGCCCCAAAGAATCATTAGTGTATCATGTGCACATGGCGCCATATATTACACTCCACACATGTGCACAACACATGACATGTACACATGCACCATGCCACACAGGGATGAGAGAATCTCTACCCATGTGTGTGATGTCACAAACCCATACCATCCCTTTCTCATGTGTGTCCAAAGTCAACCCCTCTCCATGCAACACCTGATGCATGATGTCATCATGTCATGCTACCCCATGTCTCCTTAATACACCATTAAGTCCTAATTATGCACAGATTTCCATAATCCTAGCCTAAGCTAACCATAATCATATTAATCTAACCTAACTACATTTTTACCCATTTCTTTACAAATACTCCTCCATCCCTTAACATTTTCACCATTTTTCTACAATAAGTGAGAGAGAGAGAGAGAGAGAGAGAAAGGTGATCTTGGTAGGCCATCAATCCCATCCCTTCATCCACCTCAACCATCCATCTAGTCCATCAAGGTGAGTACACCCCCTCATCCTTCCTTCTCTTTGTTTCCTTGTTCTCCTTCTTATAGTGTAATTATGATATTTACTAATGTGGGCCCCACATTGAGGATTACATGTTATCTAGACCATCATACCATCCAATGGATTGGATGGGATGAAAACACTAAAATCAGTTTGATTTAGAGATTTTGTGGGCCCCCCAGAATGTTTGTATGCCATCCAAACCATCTAAATATGGCCCATTGGGCTGGCCAAACTCACACACACACACCCATGCACACACATCACAAAAAAAATTTTAATATATATATAGAGAGAGAGAGAGAGGACGCTGCAACAAGCAGCATCCCAGCTGCTTGTTGGGCTGGGGTTGTGGGACCACAGTGCCCCCCTGTTAAGGGTCAAATATTGCATATTAGACCCCATTTATTACTTAGTTTTATGAACATGATAATGCTTAATGTTCTATTTTAATCATGTTTGTCTTGCATGGTGAATTCAAGAGCTTAGATTGAAAAGGATGTTAAAAGCATGGATTTAATGATCAAGAATCACCAAAGCCAAGAATGGATCTGATGAAACCAAGAATGAAGAATAAACATACTAAAGATCCAAGAAAACCAGTCCAGAAGGAAGAAAATTAGAGTTTGGAAGTGAAATTTGGAGATTCTCAACTAGTCCTGGCTCCGACTCAACCAGTCATGTGTACGCTTGACCAGTCCTGGCCTTGGCTCGACTAGTCTTGGACTCTGCTCAACCAATCGAAGGTCGACCGGTCGAAAGTGCTTCGACTCTAACTCCAGCAAGTAAAACTTCAAAATCTCCATCCTGCTCGACCAGTCAAGGGTGGTCCACGACTAGTCGAGGATGTCTTATGACCGGTCGAGGACAGCCCATGACCAGTCGAGCGTTATGCAATTTTTGCTCGGACTGTGTAAATTTGAGACGGTTTCGGAAAATTTTCACCTGATGCAAAAGTGTAAGATCTAAAACAATAAATAGGGGTCCCTAGGGTACTCCTAAGCATCATCTAGGGTTTGAGGAGTGGAGCAAAGGCGTGGAGAAGCCATCGCTAAGACTTTTTTCTTCCTTTTCCTTAGTAGCTTTTATGCTTTTATTAAGAGATTCTAGTTCAATCATGTCTATGGTTGGCTAAACCTCTTAGCTAGGGCTAAGAGGTGAAGCTTGTAGCATGATGGGATATTTCTATTGCTTTAATTCATGTTTATGTTGAACTTTCTTTGATTTTATTTTGATTATAAGGAATACTTTCAGTTTTTAATGGTTTGTTGTGAATTAAATTACAATGGATCTGCGATAGCTTTGAGTATATTCTTTTCATGTATTGAGAATATGAATTTAGGAAATCTTGTTGTTCACCATCGTCCCTTGGGCATGGTCGGATGATGGAATCCTCCCTAACTTTCACAAATCTCTCAGATTGGTTTTGGGATTGGTAAATCTTGTTGTTTGCCTTGTCTCCTGGGCATGGTTTTATGACGGAATCACTTCCAGTTCTCACACCTCTTATCCATTAAGAACTAGGTCAAAGGAAGTTCATATTTGATTTTACTGAGATATCTTCCAATTGGATAGGATGGGACTCCGATTCCAATCGTGTGACTTGAATCAAGCATAGATCTCCCTGATCTCTATAAGTGGATCCTTGGAAACCCTAGTTTCCCACCTTTAAATTTCTTAAGTTTTTCATTAAATCTCTCACAATTACTCCCAAATATTCCAGATTTAGGTTTTCATCTTTTTCTAGTTCTTCTTCTAGTTGCTTTCATAAAACACACGAGATTAGTCCCTGTGGATTCGACCTTGGTCTCAACGAGATTATTACTACATCGCGACCCTACACTTGGGGTTGTGAACAAGTTTTTGGCGTCGTTGCCCGGGACTAACGGTTGCATTTTTCTGAGATTAGCCAGTTTTAGAATTAGATTAAGATTAGTGTTTTTTTTTAGTTTCTATTCTTAGGATTAGGGTTTTTGAATTATTTTAGAAACTAATTTAGCTTTCTATTTCTATGTTTAGAAACTTTCCTAATTTGTCTTTAGAAACTTTCCTTTTTCGTTTTTAGAAACTAGGTTGTTTTCTTTTTTTAGAAACTTTCCTTTTTAGAAACTAACTTATCTTTCTATTTTTTGTTTTAAAACTTTCTAATTTTAAATTTTTATTTTTAGAATTTTTCCTTTATTTTTTTTTTAAAAACTAACATTGTTTTCTGTTTTGTAGGATCCAAACATAGAACTCTCCAATCCAGTAACTTCTAACTTCTTCCCTTTACTTACTTTCCATATTATTGTAGGATTGTTCTTTTATTCTTTTTAAGATTAGATTCAGAGTTAGGGTTTCACAATGCAAGAGTGGGAATGTCAGTATGCTGAGATGGATAAGAGATATTGGGAAGGGATGTATGATGATTATGATAGGAAACAACCTATGTCTCAAAAATTTTCTGAAATCATCATCGAGAACTAACCGGAATACAATGCTCCACCGGTTAAGAAGTCCTTACGTGATCATATGCGGGAGAATAATTACACTCCACAGATTAAGGAAACAATATGTGAATGTTGGGGTTGTCATAATTATGGAAGTAAGAATTATTATCAACCATTAAATTCTCCCACTTGTGATCTGTATGACTATGATCAGTGGAAACATCAAAATTGGGAAGATGAACCAGCAATACATCATAGTGATAATTCTCCTGGGTCATCTACCTTTGAAACCCAATCAGAAATTATTCAAGATGAGTCACTTCAGGATTGCACATACGATTTTACTGGCATTAGAAAAATGATAGAAGCGCTTGCAATGCACATCGATAAGATAATATAGGCTCATTCGTCCCAACCACAACTCAATCCAAAAACACAATATGAGGAAAGTGATCCTAACTCGTTTATGGAGAACTCTGGAATTTAGAATGAGGAGTTGGATTCCGATAATGAGTATGCGGTTCAATTCCCCGAAGAGTCGATCTCGATGACGCCAAAGGAATAATCAAGAGACGTGGGTGTCTTTCAAATATGATGATACTAACACACGTCACTCACATGACACACTTGGTTTTCATGATTAGGAAGAGATTAGTTTATTCGAACCTCAACCCAATCTAGGAACAAAATGTGAGGAAAGCGATCCCATCCCAAGTGTGTACTACACAAAATTAGAAGATCATGAGTATTGGGGTAACGATCATGAATGTTGAGTTCAAATTCTACTGGAATCGATCTCAAGTTTGGCCCAGGTCAATGATCAAGAGGTACAGGAGGTTGTCAACCATAGTGATCTACTCTACCTATCTTACATGGCCAATTTAAATATGGAGGATGAACCATTTTCAACCAACCCTTCCAACCTTTGTGAGGCATGTTTAGACCACTCCCCTGAATTGAGTGATGATATGATTTGGGAGATGGACGAGCTGCTCAATATGACTTAGGAATTTGAAACCACTCAGTTGAAGCCACCATCTGAGCTGTATACTTTTGACGATTCAATGCCTCTATTGAGAAGCTTCAATAAACAGAATCTTCAAATTAAAGCTTTGCCTATTGATCCTTAATCTATCTGTGAAGGACAAGCGCAAGAGAGCAGTGAATGCCTTACTACAACTAAATTTTCCAACTCTCCCAACTCTTCGAAAGACTGCTTGGCACACTACGCAGATTCAAATGACCCGATAATACAAGAAATAGTGGATGTCTCGCTAGACAATACCTCGGTTGTTACACCCCAAACCCGAAAATCGGATTCTTAGGAATCCCGATTGCCGAATCTAGTGCCGACAGCCTCTGTAGTACCCCATTCTCGGCTCCCAGCGCCCAAATGCCAGGTTCCGATCTAGGATCCTACAAGGAGGATTGTTTTTTCCAACGTGCAATTATCTCATAAGAGGCATAACCACAAGTTTACCCAAATCACAAAGGCAACATCATCATCACATATCCACTAATATAATCATTTGAGTACAATACTGAAAAGAAAATACATGCATATAATAAACTCTCCAGAAGCTCTGCCGCACATTCCTGCCCCAGCTCGACTACATCCTATCATTACCTGCACGCACGCTTATAGAAAGCTTAGAGGGTGGTGTAAGTATGTGCACAAGATAAGTGTCAAGCATTCAATACAATGCTTTAATCATACAATATCAGAATTACTGGCATGAATCATACGATATCAGATTAAGTGGAAATACTGCAAGTCCATAAAAATATCATCAACCTCATCCAGGATATGCGATGAAAAGACATAGCAAGTCAATATCATATACTGAGAAAGTAATGTAAATCGGCTATGTAATGCAGAAACACAATGAATCAGATATCAGATATCGAGGATGCAATGAAATATGCAATTCGAGAGAGCTACGAATACCATCAGCCTTATCTAGGTCATATAAATGCAGACATAGAGTAAAACAAAATGTCATACACCATGGATGTAATACAACATGCGGTGCGAATGAAATGACTATGCTGGGGTGTGAAGTTAGGATGACAGTACGTAGTATCGCAGGCTATGGGGTCCATCACAAGGGACTTCTATCCAAACTAGTCTCATACCTAGTTTGGATAGTCAGACTCAATGTGGTAAACTCCTGATCTCAGGTTAGTCGAGCACCCCAACCAAAATCTTGGCCATTGCGAATGTATACATAACAAATAGTAGAAATGTATTGATATATGGACTTATTGATGCATGTAGGTAATGGTATCATACTCTACACTAGCTTGTCACCCCCATTAAGTGTACAACTGGGTAAGTGAAAAAGACCTCACTATCCGCCTGGCCAGTAGTGGGCCAATATCTACCCGGCACATCGATAGCGGACCCATTCACGAGCTGGTCAAACTCAGCCTAGCTATGCCTACTCCCTCAAGCGGGTAAGGCCACACCCCCTCCCAACCGACCACGACAGTGGGAGACGCAGCCTACTGGTATACGGCCCTCATGCTCTCATATATATCCACTCGATCTCGATGTTGGGGCATCCTCTGGTACCAAGAGGGTTTAGGAATTTTCACCCAAGGCCATCTATGGCAACCCGATGCTAATAACGTATTTTCGGTGTCCCATCTGGCCATCCACGATATGCCTGTAGAGGCTACGGCCCTGAAGTCGCTAGGGCATACAGTAATCACAACACACAATGTTAGATGCATGAGTCATACAATCCAGTTATGCATCAATCCTGCACATACCGTGCACTCATTGAGACAATCTCCGCCTATCAAGGAGTCTCATAACAACTAGCACAATGACATATGCAATGGTCAACCACATCTCATAACAAACATGCAAATGATGCGTATGGGCAAGTATCATGATGTTATGTTGTCACATACTCATAATCGGTATCGATAATCCATATTGATAACCGGCACTGATAATTGGCCTCGACAATCGGCCTCGACAATCGGAATCGGCCGAACAAGGCCTAAGGGAAGGTCACAATGTGGACATTAAACCATCATTGCCCAACAATGTGGCCATTTAACCATCATTGCTCCCAAGGAGTGGCCCACATAGAGCCAAACATAAAGAGGACCCATGGCCTCACACAAGGGCCTAGTATACAACAAATGGACCACGCGACATGGGCCTAATACCTAGCACAATGGACCCTGCCCAGAGGCCACGAATATATCACAAAGGGCCTTACCCATGGGCCTCGAATACGTCATAATGGTCCTCGGCAAATGGGCCATAAATAAATCATAATGGGCCGAAAGTATATCACAATGGGCCACAACATATGGGCCAAAAATACATCACAATAGGCCACGACATATGAGCCGAAAACACATCACAATGGGCCATGACCCATGGGCTTCAAATACACAACAGGTGGGACCTGCTCATGGGTCAAAGATACATCCTGATGGGCCACATGTATATCAAAGTGGGCCTCTCGAATGGGCCATCAAATACATCAAAGTGGACTGCATCACCTGGTCCAGCATAGATATACAATACATGCATCACGACAGACCATACAAATAAACGGCATAGATATACAATACATATAACACGGCGATGATAAAACCAATATGCCATGGTGCATTCTATGGATGGATAGCAGGGATAAGACATACATCATGGTGGTTCCCACCACTGTCAAAGGCATGGATGGTGTGAATACACATATGCCATCGAGGTGGGCCCTACTCAGCATCGTCCAAGTGAACGGTGGGGATACATGACACATTAATATAGGCCCCACCCTTCCAGGACGGACGAACTACTTGAATAAAACACATATATAATGGTGGGCTCCCACAGCACGTCCATGCACAGACGGTGTGGATATAAAATAAATACATCAAGTTGGGTCCCACTCCCACATGTGCCACACGTGTGGGGTGGGCCACGCCCTAAACAGATGGACGGGGGTGGATATAGAACACATACATTAAGATGGGCCTAATCACATAGGCCTCATATATATATCGAATAGGCCGCACCAATTGGGCCTTACATACATTACAATGGGCCATAACCCATGGGCCTTGCATACATCACAATGGGCCTCATATATATATTAAGGTGGGCCTCAACAACGGGCCTCATACACATCAAGGTGGGCCTCAACAACGGGCCTCATATACATTAAGGTGGGCCTCAACAATGGGCAATAAATATGGCAAGTGGGCCACATTAAATGGGCCATATGTATATCAAATGGACCACACCCAAATATAAGTGGTGATAAGGATTTCCACCATTAAATTTCCCAAGGGTTTAATGGTGGACATTCAAACCCACTGTTTTCTGCAATGTGGTCCACTTGATCCTAGATCTGTCTTATTTTTAGCCTCAAGCCTTAAGACGAACTAGCCAAATGAATGGACGGCTGGATGCTATACATCCATCAATGGTGGGCCGCTGATGCCACCGTCTAGATGGACGGATGATAAAACGCATACATCTATGGTGGGTCCCACGTCCACGCACAGATGGACGGTAGGGATATAACATAGCATCAAGGTGGGGTCGTACCTGGTACGCCAGACCCAACTCAAATTTATATAAAATATTATATTATATTTTATAATAATAAAATAAAATATTTTACTATATAATCATATATATTATCATATATATATATATAATATGTATACGTGTGTGTGTGGGTGAGAGGGAGTGGGAATGTCAGCGCCCAGCATCCAGAGACGCTGGACGAACAGCTGATGGGGTCCCACATGTATGGACGGTTTGGATATACATACATACATCAGTGGGTCCCACGTGGGGCCCACCATAACGTTTATTTTCCACCCAATATATTGATAAGGTCACACGGACCCAGATGAAGAGGAAAACAAATTTCATAATGATCCAGACCTTCTAGGACAACCCAAAAAGGGTTTCAATGGCAGCTGTTCAATCACACTCTTTCCTGCCATGTGGGCCACCTGACTCCCACATACGGCTGATTTTAAGATGGCCCACGGTCCCAAAAGGGGGCCTACTAAATGCACGGTGTTGATGTACGGCACACATCATGGCAGGGCCCACGTCCCTGCCCCCTTCCATCCACGCACAGAGGACACTGCTGGGTCGTCCTCTGGATAGCAGCAGCAGCGTCTGCTACTATTTTTTTGTTTTTTTTTTATGATTTCTCACAGTTTTTCCATGGTAGGGCCCGCATCAGGTAGATCTGCTCTATCCATTGGATTCTACGGCTCATGATCGACCAAATGAGCCCAATATGCAATGTGTTTTGGTGTATAGAAACATCAGAGTGAGCCCTAGCAGTCTTGAATGGTAGAAATCACAGTTTTCTATGGTATGTCCCGCTTGATTATCGGATTGGCCTCAGCTCAACGCCTAAAATGGGCTAAGAAATGGAATAGACGACGTGGATCAACCCCATACATCAAGGTGGGGCCTGCATGAGCGGCCCACCTAAACCTTTTTTATATATATATATATATATATATATATATATATATATATATATATATATATATATTGTTTGTTAGGACATCCCACTGTCAGTTCACGTTCACTGAACCCACATCCAGTTTTCAGGGACGCTAGATGGACGACTTGAATATAAAATCAAGGTGGGTCCCACATGGACGTGGCCCACCTGTTTGGATCAACATGATATTTGTGTTTTTCCTTCCATCCAAGCCCGCTAACGGGCTGACAGTGTAGATCCAACACATCCGTTAGGTGGGTCCCATGAAGGTGAATGGCATGGATAAAATATACACTTCATGGTGGGCCACACACACAACCACACTATCATCCATACAAGAGAGCTAGAGAGAGAGATCGGTGAGAAGGGGAGGGACCCCGCCACTATGGGCCCTCCCTAAATACAAAGCATACATCAAGATGAGTCTCACCATATGTGGGCCCTCAAATAACAAAATTGACGGTTAGATCACCCACCTATTAGCCTTCTTCTTGCTCCTTTAGCCTCCTTAACTCCTATGCTCGAATTTTGACGGTGGATGATGAAGTTTTGATGGTGGGGATAAGAGATGAGAGGGCGGGCCACACTTGTTGTTTTGGAAGGGAGCTTGGGGAGGCTTGGACGTATGGAGTTTTGTTGCTTGGGATTGAAGAGAGAGAATGAGAGAGAGAGAGGGGTGTGATGGGTGAAAAGGGATGGGATGATGTTTAATGGGTGATGGGTGGAGTGATGGGGTTGTAAGAAAGGGATGCGTAGAGAGAGAGAGAGAGAGAGAGAGAGAGTTGACTTTAGGTATGGGAAGGAATGGGTTGTTGTACTTAGGGTATGGCTTATACTTGACATTGATTGATTGATTGATTGGTGGGATAGGTTGTAGAGATTCCCTCGAAATTCACAATACGAGGCATTTCTTTGGAATGAACACGGGCCCACATCTCTTGGCCCGAGTATCGGATCGGTGCACAAGTCACGGCGACGACGCGGTCGCTATAGTACAAGTTTCGAGTCGATTCGACTCTGATATGCAGGACTCGACTTAGGATCGCACACAAATGTCGGATACAGGTTAAGGGTCCAAAATTCGACCGGAATGACCTTGGAAGCCTATGGAACAATACGGACTATGATACGGGCCTCACATCGGTAGTTGTCACTAACCGAAAGAACCCTTATTCTGAAGCCCCTCCTTCCCCAGATCCTAAATGTGTACCATTAAAGGAGGAGGAGCTGGAAATTGAACCGAAGTCTGAAACTTCGAAATGTGTTGAGACTACATCATCTGCTGAAAGTTTTTCTGAATTTTATCTACTTGCAGTCTCTGATTCGCCATGGGGAACTAACTCTGAAACTTTCTCCATCATAAGTGAATCATATATACTTTGGACACCTCAGGAGATTAAAAGGAAACCTTATACTCAGGTCCATAAATTTCTCTAGAAATTCATGCTCCGCGGCATCCAAGCCTATTGCAAAAGGGGCTTTTGGATGACCTTGTTGAGAAACCTACTGAGAAATTTATCAAGATATTGGCCGGAGGAGGAACCTTGTGGCATGAATGAGAAGCGATTCCCTTGCTTTCTTAGTTTAGGATTAGTTAATATTATGTCTACGATAGTCAGCTTTATGTTATTTAGGATAATTTGCTTTTGTTGGTTTAACTCTTGTGCTAATCCATCTTCACACTGAGACCATTGGAAAAGCCTCAAAATTCCATCTTCAAGTAATACCTTTCCATCACTTCTCCCTTACTTTCGTTATCTCATGTACATTGCATGCTTATATCTTTTACATTGAGGACAATGTAGATTTCAAGTTGGGGGGTGTGGATTAGGCAAGCTAATCAATGTTTTCTTAGTCTTTGAGCAAAATTTGTGAAAATTTTTTTGAAAATTTTGTAAATTCGAGTGTTTTTTTAAGTTCATCCATGATTTAGAAGTATAAGATACTTAATGTTGGTGATTTACAACTCTTGGGTTCAGTTACTTGTTAGATTTCACAGTTAAGTTCGAATTATTAATCCATGATTAGAAGTTTTAAATATTGATTGAGTCATGATTTCACATATCACATCTTGCCTACACATTAAGGTTTTGGTTTGATATTGAATTGATAACTTGATGATTATTAAGCATGGAAGGAACCAACCTGGGGAATTTGTCCATCATGTTCAAATTGAAAAAGAGAGAGAGAGAGAGAGAGAGAGAGAGAGAGAAAAGAGAGAAAAATACCTAGCTAAAAAAATAGTTGTCGTCGAAAAGGGCTACCTACCTATTGACGATTATTGAAAAGATTGAACATAGCGTGAAAGCCATCGATAGAAAAATCAAAAGCTGGAAGAATAAAAAAGCTGAACTATAAGGCAAGCTTTGGTTTAGATTATGGTTATCTTGAATGCTCTTTTAATTATCAATGTTATCATGAAAATAAAGAATTGAACCTTTGATTGTGATAAGTTTAGATTTCACTATGCACCCATGGAAATCGATGTTTAGAATTGCTCTAATTGGTGGATTAATATCTTGAACTTGATTATGAAATTTTCCAAGTGTTAGAGTTTAGGAGAAAGCAAATGCTCAACATTGTTGTATTTTAGAATTCTATTATCTGGATTATTTTAAAAATTACTTGGGTTTAGAGAAATTATCCTGTGTTCTTGAAATATTTTTCGCATACTTTGGTTGAGACTAGCAAAATGCTGGTCGGGGATTGTGTTGAGGGCCAAATATTGCATATTAGACCCCATTTATTACTTGGTTTTATGAACATGATAATGCTTAATGTTCTATTTTAATCATGTTTGTGTTGTAAGGTGAATTCAAGAGCTTGGATTGAAAAGGATGTTAAAAGCATGGATTTAACGCTCGAGAATCACCAAAGCCAAGAATGGATCTGATAAAACCAAGAATGAATATTGCACATACTGAAGATCCAAGAAAACTAAGTCCAGAATGAAGAAAATCGGAGTTTTGAAGTGAAATTTGGAGATTCTCGACTAGTCCTGGCTCCGGCTCGACCAGTCCTATGTACGCTCGACCAGTCCTGGCCTTGGCTCTACCAGTCCTGGACTCTGCTCGACCAGTCGAAGGTCAACCGGTCGAAAGTGCTTCGACTCAAACTCCAGCGAGTAAAACTTCAAAATCTCCATCCAGCTCGACCAGTCAAGGACGTCCCATGACCGATCGAGGACAGCCCATGACCAATCGAGCGTTACGCAATTTTTGCATGGACTGCATAAATTTGAGACGATTTCTAAAAATTTCCACTCGGTGCGAAAGTGTAAGACCTAAAACTATAAATAGGGGTCCCTAGGGCACTCCTAGGCATCATCTAGGGTTTGAGGAGTGGAGCAAAAGTGTGGAGAAGCCATTGCCAAGACTTTTTTCTTCCTTTTCCTTAGTAGTTTTTTTGCTTTTATTAAGAGATTCTAGTTCAATCATGTCTATGGTTGGCTAAACCTCTTAGCTAGGGCTAAGAGGTGAAGCTTGTAGCGTGATGGGATGTTTCTATTGCTTTAATTCATGTTTATGTTGAACTTTCTTTGATCCTAGTTTGATTTTAAGGAATACTTTCAGTTTTTAATGGTTTGTTGTGACTCAAATTACAATGGATATTCGATAGCTTTAAGTATATTCTTTTCATGTATTGAGAATGTGAATTTAGGAAATCATGTTGTTCACCATCGTCCCTTAGGCATGGTCAGATGATGGAATCCTCCCTAACTTTCACAAATCTCTCAGATTGGTTTTGGGATTGGTAAATCATGTTGTTTGCCTTGTCTCATAGGCATGGTTTTGTGATGGAATCACTTCCAGTTCTCACACCTCTCATCCATTAAGAACTAGGTCAAAGGAAGTTCATATTTGATTTTACTAAGATATCTTCCAATTGAATAAGATGGGAGTCTGATTCCAATCATGACTTGAATCAAGCATAGATCTCCCTGATCTCTACAAGTGGATCCATGGAAACCCTAGTTTCCCACCTTTGAATTTCTTAAGTTTTTCATTAAATCTCTCACAATTACTCCCAAATATTCCAGATTTAGGTTTTCATCTTTTTCTAGTTCTTCTTCTAGCTGCTTTCAGAAAACACATGAGAATAGTCCCTATGGATTCAACATCGGTCTCACCGAGATTATTACTACATCGCGACCCTACACTTGGGGTTATGAACCCCCCACCCCCAATAATATATATATTGATCCACACCGCCCATCCAATTCCCCAGCTCATTTTAGGACTTGAGCAAAAAATTAAGCCAATCCAAATCTCTGGTAGGCCACACCATCAAAAAGATTGTTTTAATAATGATATTTATTATCAAATCTGTTAGGGCCCGCTGTGATGTTTCTGTGCGCCTAAACATATTGAATATTGGGCTCATTGGACCTGTCACGAGCCAGGGAACCCAGCAGATGGAGTGGATTGTCCTGATGTGGGCCCCCCACCTATGAAAAACCACAAGAAAACCAAAAAAATAGCAAAGAGGCTGGACGCCCCTTGCTACTAACGTTCAACGTCCAGAGGATGCTGCAGCATCTGCTGCTTAAACATTGGCAGGGACGGTGGGTCCCACCACTGGTCCCACCGTGATGTATGTCAAACATCTACACCGTGCATTTGATGAGTCCCCTTCAGAAAATGGGATACCCCAAAAAATCAGCCATACACGAAACTCAGGTGGCCCACATCATCTAAAATCATGTGCAGACTGGTTAAAACATATAAAAGCACTTACTGGGGTCCACCCAAAATCTAGATTCATTTGAAACTTGGAATGACCCCTCAACCAAGTGGGACACACACAATGGATGGACTGGATCTCTCTAGTGGCCCACCTTAATGAAAAAAAAATATATATATAAAATAAAATAAAAAGGAAAGAAAGAAGCATGGAGGGATGTCCCTATGCTCATTTAGGGTCATCATACTGTGGGGCTTAACATGGCTATACCATGATGCATGTGCTTAATCCACACCGTCCATCCATCTTCCCAGCCCTAGCTATTGCAAAGGCTTAAAAATCAGGCCGATCACAAGCTCATGTAGGCCACACCACTTGGACAGTGGGATTTGAGCATTTATTATTAAAATTATTTCAGGGCCCATCTTAATGATGTGAGGTAAATCCATACCATCCATCCCATTCTGATAGTTCACTTTAGGTGGGCCGACCAAAAAAAAAAAAAAAAAAAAAAAAAAAAAAAAAAAAAAAAAAAAAAAACCTACACTGGTCTAAATTTTATATGAAATCGTGGCCAGAAATGTCCAGCATTAAACCTCTTTCAAAGGTTACGAAAACGTTTACTTACAATCCACCCTGGGCCACCGTTGTCACGCCCCAAACTCGGAACCCGGGCTTACAGAATTCTCGATTGCTAAATCCAGCGTCGACAGCCTCCATAGTACCCCATTGTCAGCTCCCGGCACTCATATGTCAGATTCCAATCCTGGGATCCTACAAGGAGGATTTTAAGTCTGAATTTTTCTTTGTAAGGGAGCATAACCACAAGCATAACCAAGTCGCAAAATAACATCACCACATATTCACTATAATAAATCATTTAAGTACAATGCGGAAAGGGAAATATAAGTATAACGAAAAGCTCCAAGAAGATCTGTCACGCGCTCCTGCCTCAACGCTGCTGCGACCTAACGTCACCTGCACGCAACAGTCGTACATAAGCTTACAACGAAGCTTAGAGGGTGTGTGCGTGTGTGCGCAATGCATGTGCCAAGCATGCAATATCAGAGTAAGCGGAAATACTGGCAAGTCCATGAATGCTGTCAGCCATACCAAGGCTATGCGATGCAAGGCCTACGTAGGCAAATGTCATATGTAAGATGCAAGGCATGCATGTCAGTCCTCATCAAGTCCACATATCAATACAGTTCATTTCTGAAATATCACCAGGGTCTAGTACACTCCACACCAGATTGTTGCCCAACTGGCACGCACAACCATGCAAGTGGAAAACACCTCACTACCCACCTGGCCAGTAGTCTGCCAATATCTACCTAGCTCATCGATAGCGGACCCATTTACGATCTGATCAAACTCAGCCTTGCTTTGTCCCCTACCCTCAGGCGGATAAGGCCACCCCCTTCCAACCGACCACGACACAGTGGGAGACGCGGCCTACTAGTATTCGGCACTCGTACGCTCATGTATTCACTCAATCTCGACGTTGGAACAACTTCTTGGTACCATAAGGGTTTAGGGGTTTTCACCCACAGACATCTAAAGTGCCCATATGCTGAGTCCCAAATATTTCCGGTATCCAATCTGGCCATCCACGATGTGCCAGTGGAGGCCACAACCCTAATATCGCTAGGGCGCTAAGTGATCATGTCACACAAATTGCGAGATGCATGAGTTATATCATCCAGTCATGCATCAAACCTACGCGTACCACGTGAACATGTGGGGCAACTCCATCTCACAGGGAGTCCCATAAACATCTCAGCCCAATGCTATGATCAATCACTCCTCATAACATGCATACAAATGATGTGTATGGGCATGTATCATGATGTTATACTAAGCATGTTCTCAGTGTGTCCTACTAGACTAAGTATACCAGCATGATTATCAAATAAGAACAATAACCAGCTTAAATACATGGTGGGGTCCACGGAGGAACAGCAGATCTAGCCCAAACATTCAAATTACCTCTAAACAGTGGATATACCAAATCTGATACCACATATTCTTCCATCTACGGCAAGAGGTGATTCTAATGGCTATACAACAAGGTGAGTTGAGAGGGTGAAACTATGAACAACAATGCCTCACCCTCTCTTATCATGCAATAAACAGGGCCTTCCTATGGGGCCCGATCCATACACAAGGTGGGCTTCAAGGTTTGGATAATTCATACAAGGTATGGTAGAAAGCACCATCATCAATGGGGGCCCAACGGTTTGAGTTAGCCCAATGGGTATCACTAATATCAGTGGGGACCCAACGGTTTGGGTTAGCCCAATAAGGTAAGGGTGGAAATTGGCTTAACAATAGGCCCTAGGGAGGTTTACAACAGTGGAAATTTAACCACTTTTGTCATATGGTGCGGTCCATTTGGGATTGGAATCGGAATCACAACGAGGCCCTCAGCCCTCCAAATATCTAGGAAATGGATGGACAGCATGTGCCCATCACTCATACATGGTGGGCCTGCATAAGGCGGTCTGTGGTCCGTTTAAATGAATGGATAGTGCGCATACAACACACACATCATGGTGGGCCTCACACACATAATGGGCCTCATACCAAAGCAGATGGGCCTCACACAATGCAGATGGGCCTCACACAATGCAGATGGGCCCCATATATACAACAAGTGGGCAGCATGCATCACAGTGGGCCTCATCACATCACAGTGGGCCTCATCACATACAGCAAGTGGGCCTCACACATCAGCAAGTGGGCCACTAGATGGTCCGGCAACCCCTACTGTTGGACATTCCTAACCACTGGGCCGCTGGCCCTATTCGGGTGTTCCCCAGATGGACGGCCTAGATAAACACATATATATGGTGGGTCCCACTGGATGTGGGCCACCCAGGTAATGGGACAGCTTTTGGGCCTCCCGTAAACATCACAATGGGGCCCAGAAGGTTTCAACGATGGGCGCTAGCCCTCTGCAGTCAGCAGGTGGACCTGCTTGCTGGGCGGTCAGCTCATGCTGGCTATTGGCACTATCCGGGTGACCAGCCAATGGACGATGTGGGTTAAATACACATCAGGGTGGGTCCCACCATCCCATCTATTAGACGGTGAGGATACAACACATACAAATGGGTCCCACCGTCCCATCTGCTGGACGGTGGGGATACAACACATACAAGTGGGTCCCACTGTCCCATCTGCTGGACAGTGTGGATGGAATACATAGGTCAAGGTGGGGTCCACATGTACGTGGCCCACCACTATTAAATCAAGTAGATATTTGTGTTTTCCCCCTCATATAAGCCTGTCCAAAATAGACAGGCAGGTGGGCCTGCCTGCTGGGCGGTCAATCCAGTAGCAAGGCGGGCCTTACCTACTAGACGAACGGCGTGGATGGAATTACACATCATGGTGGGGGGTCCACGTAAGTGGGCCACCCCCTCGAATCAAGGTAGCATTTGTGTTTTCCCTTCGTCCAGGCCTACCCAAAAACAGGCAGCCAAAAATGGCAGCAAGGTGGTCAACAAAGTGGGCCCTGATTTGGGTAGTAAGGACGTCCCACCAATGGGACAGCGTGGATGAAACTCATGCATCGAGGTGGGCCATCAACAAGGAAAGAGAGAGATAGAGGGAGATAGAGAATCGCGTAGTGGAAGGGAGCTTTGCCACTATGAGCTCCCTTGAGCTATATTATTCCCAAAACATGTGGACCCTCAAAATAACAAATCAAGGTGGGGATACCATCCCCACCAAAAATCAAGGTCTAGATGACCCTCTACATATTAATTATCAAATAAACATCATGGTGGGGTCTATGGAGAATGGCCCCATCATGGATTACATATATGAATCGTGGTAGGCCATTGGCCACGTCCCAAATAGGATCCATACCATTAACCGGTAGGCCCCACTTGGCCCATCATCAAAAATTACAATCTAATCCTATAAACACCCACCTATAGCTTGTCTTCTTGGCTCCTAGGACTCCTTAGCTCCTAGGCTTCCACTTTAATGGTGAATGATGAAGATTTGATGGTTAGATGGTGAGATTTTGGGGTAGGAAAATGAGTCTTAAGCTTGGGTTCTTTTTCTCTCCTTAGAATTTTCTTCTCTTGGTTGCTAGGGATTTGGGTATAGAAATGAGATGGGATGGAGTGAAATGAGAGAGGAGTGGTGTTGTGTAAAAAGGATGATGGATGTGTAAGGAGAGATGGGATGAGAGGTATGGTAGTATAAAAGGAGTGACATGAGAGTTGACTTTTAGATGAGAGAGGTATGGGTTATCATGCTTTGTTGGTAAGAAAGGGATGGGCTAGGAATGGGTTGTACTTGACTAGTAATATGATAGGTTGGGTAGAGATTCCTCTCTTGAGATTCACAATGTGCGTTGTTTCCTCAAAATATACGCGGGTCCACTACTCCTAGCATGGGTATCGCATTGGTGCGCAAGACGTGGCATTGGAACAGCAGCAATGGTGCGGTCGTAAGGGTATAAGTTTTGGGTTGAGTCAGCTTAGGTCTTTGGGATGTGACTTAGGGTTGCGCGTAATCACTGTCTACAAGTCACGAGTCGTCGGAATTCGTCGGAGAGGATCGCAGGAGTTGGTGGAACAGTACGGTACTAGGATACGGGCCTTATGACCGTCATATATGTCCCTTATCTAGGTTGTTCATCTAGTAAATCTCATCTGGGACCACCGTGATGTATGTGTATCACATCTACACCATCCATTCATTTGACATCTCGTTACAAGGAATTCAGCCCAAAAATCACAAGAAGTACAATTCTTAAGTGGACCGCACAGTGCAGGTTAAACGTCACCATAAAAGAAAACTCTGCTGACATATTTTGATAAAAATGGGCCTCACTTCCATGGATTGAGCCATCAGATCAGTGAGATCTATATCTCAAGAGGATTACCTATAGGTAGTAATGTTGGTTGAATGACCACTCTTGGATCGTGTGATCATGCGGTGCATGGATAGCTTAAAATTGAAGTAAAATGGGACATGTGTAGCCCATACTATATGGTCATGTGATATTTGGCTGACCACTAGCCTGTGTACTTGTGATATGTATGTTACCTTGAATCATGTGAAATTGTGTTGTGTGTGCGGTCGGACCAAAATTGTGTGGTATAGGATTACTACCCTAAATTACCTAATTATATAACGAGTGTACAGCCTTTCACCACTTGGCGCTTTAGTTAGAGTACGGCCCTAAGTAGTAGGATCATATGACATGTGTTTAAACCCTTAAACATGTTCAATTATAACAAATATGTAGACTATAGTGGTGTGAGGGTGTGATATACCTGTTTGGCCCATTAATCATGTGAGTATCTGATGTATGTATGGCCACATAATCATAGGCAATGATGGAGTATATGTAGTCATCTAACTGTATGAATGTGAAATACGCACAAGGCCACCTAACCGTATGAAATCAAGTAGCATTGATGGCCATCCAACGACTCAACCACATGCTTATGAGCATGGGCATGGCCACTCGAATCATGTACAATCAAATTGTATGTGTGGATTTTCTAAGTCATGTGAATTATGATGTACAACTTGATGATAAACTAGACCTCAATTTGGTATAGCGTGACATAATTATGGGCCTTATATTATACTCATTAATAAGGTAGAAGTAAGGACTGTTAAACTATATGTGATGTGATTAAATGTGGCCCTTGGTCCATTCATCATGTGACACTACACCAGGATTATTAGTCGTGTGAAGTGTGAGGCAGTTGTTGCCTAAGACTTAGCATAATTAGTGTAGCCTTGTATTCATGTGTAAGATTATGATTGTTCAATTATGTTTAGATGTTTTGAAATATGGACACTAGATCATGATAGTAATCGTATATATGCTAAACTATGTGAAATTGTAGTACTTGCCGCCTGACCATATGAAAGTTTAATAAAGCGGTTGCCCCATTATGTGAGTTATAATGTAATGAAAGTACATAACCATCTAACCTTAAGTCCTTTATTATGACAAGTAGAGTGACATTTGTGTGGCCTCTCAACCATATGGACTTCTAATAACGGAGTGGCCATAAGACCATGTGGGCATATGAGAATTGTGTGGTTACTCAGACTTGTCAACTATGCTGATGGTGTAACCTCTTGGGTATGTGAACTTAGGACGTGTGTCAGATTGATTGTTGAACCCATCTTATTAATAGTATTGGGCATGATTTGTGGACTCCACTAATATGTTCACAATGGTGTTAGTGTGGTGAGCCTATTAGCCTTAAAGCCCACCTTGAGTGGATGCCTTGTGGGCCCATTAGCGGTAAACCTATCGGGCCCATAGGTTACTTCCTCTTACTAAGAACGTAAGACTCCATGAGAAGTGCATGTTGGGCCTATGTTTGGGCTTCTTGGCAAGTGCATAAGACTCATTGTGATGTATGTATGCCAAGTCTCATTTGGGCCTTGTGAATGAGTTATGATTGAGTCCTCGAATGAACCGTTTGTGGTAATCAAATGGACCACCCAACAAGCTAGAAGAATGGGATGTAGCGACTCACTAACCAGCTCATTCGAGTGTAACAATGATCTGGGCTTTAGTCCACTTGAAATGATAGCTAGACGATTGAAATCTAATTGTGCATGTGGTGATGGCACATGTGCGATGATTGTGTAATGTGATACTTGCGGCGATGATGATGCGTGTATGGTTAAATGCGATGATTGTATTGTATGGTAATGTTAATTTATGTTTATATGCTTGAATGGTGTTCAATTGGACGTAAGGACTAAGTGGACAACCGTATGTATTACCTCGAGTCATAGATAGTGCACCTAGCGCCATATAATGACGTGACACTTATGCACCCACTTCCTACGAAACTGATGAGGTGAACCACTTAACTCTTAGTCGTGAATGAGTATGTTGGCGATACGAACTAGCTTTCGAATAGCTATAGATCTTTATATGTGGATTTGATACCTGTTATGGTATGCGCGTATTCCTTGCATATGTTTGATATACAGTCTGTTGTGGTGACACTGTATGAGGTTTCGGCCATGTGATTGGTGCCGAGTGATGGATTGATCCTAGTTGTGCTATTGTGTGGTTGGTGCACACTTGTAACGTGGAAGTGTGGACACTCGCATGGCCCCATGGTCATGAGGGAGAGTGCACATTATACCACTGTTTGCCATGTTGGTGTCGTGATCATTTTTTATTGGTCTAATGATATTTGTGTATATTGTATCTGTATGCACATATACGTGTACATGCATCATGGATGAGGAGTGCATGGTGTGCATAGTTTGATCATGCGAAGATCATATGCATGTGGTAGAGGATGTTGGTGCGGGGTGCACATGATGGAGTATGTGCGGATGTTATCTGGTCCGAGAGACCATGAGCCTCGTTCATGGGTTGAAGTCCCTAAGCAAATATATCGGGCACAGACCCTAGGTTGAAGTCCCTAAGCGAATATATCGGGCTGGTCCCTGGGTTGAAGTCCCTAAAGCTCACTTAATGTTACATTGTAATTTATGTTTATGCTAATGTTGATATTACATGTATATCCTTTCCATAGTGAGCGTGGATTGCAGATCGGACGTGATTGGCAGAGGAGCCCGATTCGTATTAGGGTTGCCTCGTATGCATATGTGGCTTACATGCATAACATTGCTTGAGTGCAATTATGCTGCATAGCGTGCTTGTGGATCATCATTGCATTTTGCATAGCATCCTCATGAGATGGATTGAACACTACAGCAACATCGTAGTTATACTGATGAGACCACCATAGCGGCATCATGGTTGGTATTTGTGGACACTGAAAATTTAAATTTCTTATACTGGGTCCCAAACCCCCAGGTGAAATTCCCTAAACCTCGAGTGGTATCCTCAAGCCTCATCGTTAAGACCGGGCGGATGCCATGGGTCACCTGATATCGAAGACCATAGTAAGCCTGACTTCCGTCGACGTGGTCAGGTGAGAAGAGGTTCGGCCACGCCTAGCTGAAGAGTTAGAACGAATGTGGTTGGGTTTGACCAGCCCCCAAAATGGGTCCGCTACCGGTGTGCCAGGTGGGTATTGGCATGGCTATAGGCCCCCCACCAATAGGGCGAGTATGCGAGGCCTCTATTCAACAAGTTTCGGACTTGTTTTGGATACTGTGCCCTGGTAATTCCCAATGATGATAACTATATTGTGATGTGGACTTTTAGAGGAGGATTTGCATGCCTGCATACATCTAGCATACCTTTGCAAATCATCACTTGCATTACATCCTATCCTCTTGCCTTTATGGAGAAATTACTTGGTCACTATGCTTCAGCTTGATTACTCTGATATTTTAATTGTTACTGCATGCTTGTACACTACGCACACATGAGTGTACTCACTAAGCTTTTTGCCTAAGCTTCCTATTTTCCTTTTTTTTTCAGGGCATGAGTAACTTGGAGGACATAGCTTTCTCGATGCATTGTATCTATTTTGTGATTTGGCAATATTGACGTTGTGTACCTTTTGGAAAAGTGTTGTACTTGTAACCATCATGATTTATAACAGAGACTGTTGCTTAGTATTGTGATTACGGATCATTATGCTCAGGTATTATTATTTTTTTAAAAAAATAGTCAAAAATCTTCCTTATGGTGCGCCGAACTCAGGACTTGGTATATGGAAGTCGAGCACCAGATTCGAGGTATTACGGAAGCTAATCATCCCCGAATTTGGGGCGTGACAATTACTGCACTAGCAAATATACTTGTCAACCAAATGTTGCGGCAACCAACTAATCTGTAGTCTCACCGAGCGTGCCAAAAATGTTAGCTTTTTTCATGGTCGATGCAAAATGAATATTTATGACAACCAAGTAGATTTGTAGTCCCACCTGATGTGCCAAAAAAATTGGCTGCTCGGTTTGTTTTCAATTATATAGGTGTGCCAAAAATGTTACCTGCTTGGGTTATTTTTAATTATGCGGGCGTGCCAAAATCGATACAGTGGCTCGATCCAAACCGATCAACTTTGACCCCCAAGCGACAAAATAAGCAGATACGTCCAATATGAATGTATATGACCAGATTCTAATAATATTGATCGCTTACTCAGCCACTTGCATAATTTAATAATGATCAGGAAATAATCAGAGGATGGGGTTCTTCTTCCAAAGATGGGTTACTTTATGCCTTCCACAAGAAATGACTTTCAGAATACCAGTGAAAATCAAACAAAATGAATAAAACAAAACTCACAATCGATCACTAGAAGCAACTACAAGAATGCATCTCTTAAAAGAACTGCTTTATATTGGATAAAAAAACAAATTTAGCTTATGAGTATAGACTTGGACTACAACTAAAAATTATAGTTAAGAATTACCGCTACTTGATTACCGCTACTCTTAGGATAAGCTTAGATAAATCAAATTGATAGATTTGTTTAGTTTGATTGGGGTGAGACGCCTTGCTCTGTTAATTTTCTCCGCTATTTATATTATGTTGTAGTTTATTCCTCAAAATCCTTCTTCCATTACTATAACGGTTATAGCAGTGTAAAAGTCTTTTAAAATTCTTCTTTTTTTCTAGATCATGCTTTTAGTACGTTTCTCTTTACGACGGTTCTACTTCTGAATGCCTCTCGGCCGCTTACTTCACTTTTGTCGGCCAAGATTTTGTTTTTGTTGCCCTTGTTCGCTTTTTACATATTTAAATAGCTCGACAGCACTTCTTGTATATCAACCGCAACACTACTTCTGCCATCCACTGACATGTAGAACCAAACTTACGCCCGCCATCTTTAAGCCCACAAAAAGCTCTACAAATAATTGAAAACCTTTTTATTCACTTCTTATTCCTTATACAAGGCCAAATGTCACCTTCTTGTTGGCTTTCGATACAACAAGTACAACAGTACAATAAAGGTATATGCTTACCTTTGTTTTTTAAGAAACCTCCCAGATGTGGGAGCCAACGAGTTAGTGGCGTTACTTAATCTTTTGGAGGGTGTGTCTTTTTTGGCGGTGTTAGATTCAGTGCAGTGGAGAGAGGAGGGCAGTTCAGGCATTTTTTCAGTAAATTATTTTTTCAATTCCCTATTAAGTGCACCAGGTGTTGTGGTCTTATAGAGTCCCCTATAAGGTAGCAGCATATGGCTGACTAGCTTCTTGGGAGATTTTAATGATTGACGAGTTGAGGAAGAAGGGTTTAGCCCTTGTGAACGCGTGCACCCTTTGTTTATGCAACGGGGAGTCAGCGGTCTACCTCTTCATGCAATGGCCGTTCACGAGGGAAGTTTGGGAACGGTTCTGTCGTTCTTTCGAGGTGGCATGGGTCCTGTCCAATTCTATTGACAGATTTTTTTTTATTCATTCAGTGGCATGGAGGCGATGATAGTGTTTCGGGGTGGATTGTTTGGAGATTCTCCCTTCACAGGTTCGTGGGCTATTTCGGGTCAGAGGAACGATAGATGTTTCAGAGATAGATCCGGGTCTGTTAAGGGAGTGTTTCTTGAGGCCAAGTCTTTGGTCATTGCTTGGGGACCTATGAATTCAAAGCTCTAGTGCCTGTGTCTTTCTCAGCGCTGTTTGGATCATGTCGTTTAGGTTTTTGTTTTTATTATTTTATTTAAATTTAAATTATTTAAAAATAAAAATTTAAAAAAAAAAAAAAAAACCCTTGATGTGCAGTTCAATACAATCCAATTATGGAGGAGACTTGAGAAAACCCTGGGTTTGGCATGCATTTGTTGAATCAAATGTACTTGTCACCAATATTTTAAATACCGTTATTGTATATTATATGGCACCCTTGAGATATGGATACATATTGATTATGGCACGAGATATATCAATTGTATCGCGTAATGTATCACTGTTGTTGGGAAACATGGGAATATTGGGAAATTGGTGGAATTTTTCAATGAAACTTTAAGAATTGTTGAAAAAGATATCAATACACACATAGAAAAATAAATAAATAAATAAAAATCCACATTAGGAGTTCCTTTGCATGGGATCCTAATATATGCATGGTACAATTGAACTGATGTAAATATATTCAAAGTCTATTCATATAATTTTTAAACATAAGAAGACATCTATAGAAACACAAGCAATACATTCAAAAGCAAAAGAAGAATCATTAGATCAAGTTACATATATGTTTGATTTTGTGTTTGGATGTAAAGATTGCAACTGATTTGTGAGAAATTGAGAAATTTCAATTTTCCCCAATTTTCTGCAACTTGACCCATCTCCCTAAATCTCGAAATCAAAGCTCTAAATCCATGATTTTTCATTTAAAAAAAAAAAAAAAAAAAAAAAAAAAAAAACCATGAAGAATCATTGATTTGTAACCAATTGACACTGATTTAATGTGATTTACAACCAAAAAATGAATTGGAAATCGAAAATGTTCACCAAATCGATTGGGTGGGATATATCAACACTACCTATGCATTTCATATCGCACAGGTGGGATATAAGATATATCATGGGATATATCAGCCAATATCATCGATATTTAAAACACTGCTTGTCACTAAAATAAGTTATCTTCCATCAAGAGAGGATTGCATCCCCTCCTCACGTACATGTGTGCAAACAGGTGCGGTAGTTGGGAGCATTGATAGTGGACCAACCACAATCACGTAGATAGGCCATAGCACAAGAAGGAAATGGAAGCAATCCGATCAGCTGGTTGCAAAGGAATGATTATATGTACAGTTCATCTTCAACCAGCAAAACTGATGATTGACGTATGACTTGTCTATTCATTCTGTTTTTCGGCCTAACAAACCATTCACACGGTGGTCCACCAGACTAACAGGCTAACCACTACACACATTTGCCGGGGTGGACAAAAGAGCTTTCTATGGAATGAGTTGCGTATTTGACGGATCAGGATTTGTAAAGCAAACCCAAAAATGGCAGAAACAAGCCTATGATGAAACAGGATTTGTAAAGCAAACCAAAAATGGCATGAACAGGCCTATGATGATGAAAGATACTCCCATGAAATGTTTCATTTCTCAATTATTGCACTTTATAAGAAGGGAAATTGCAATCTACAATTAAATCACAGTTTAAACCTCCGTTGAAAGGTTTCCTGGACATAGTTGAGATATTGTGGTATGATGCTAGTCCGATAAAAAGCTGACTTTAATGCCTCATTTATAAGTCTCCTATATATTGTAAATCTATTATTTCATTTATACACCATGCTGAGATATTATTGGTAATTTCAGGTCCTTTGCAGGGATGGGCTTGATGCGGACAAGGATAGTACAAACCCCGGTCCATCTAAATTTTTACGCCTGACCCTGGTTTGCAGGTCATGGCAATCATAACTGGCCTAGATCAGTTCCATGTCCTAGTTGAAAATGTGAACAAGGGGTTCCCCTTTTATCCGTTGGACCCAAAACTCCAGCCCATGGTCTCTCTCTGAGAGAGAGAGAGAGAGAGAGAGAGTAAATAGCTATTTACTGCAACATTTAGACAGGAAATAGCTAAAACAAAAGATTTCTCATTCTAAAATTTTGAAGTGGATCAAGAAAGTATCCGATTAGGAATCAAAATACATTAATGAGAGAGAAATTACAGCAAGAGCTTAAAATCACCTTGGTATGCTATTCCTCTCTTGCATAATTCCAACTTGGGTAGATGTATTGTGCTCAAGCAGAAACAGCATCCCCGGCAGCAAGGGCAGTGGCGGCAGCTCTTTTCTTCGCAAAGTAGTCATCAGTCCGTGCAAGTTTCTTCGCTACTGATGGTTTCACCCACTTCTTTCTTCCGGGCAGTACAGTGAGAATGCATCCAGCTGCCAAAAGCTTTTCCTTTGCAGCTGCCGAAAATGCACGTGCCTTGACATTCAGCTTGACAGTTAACTTCCCATCTCCCAAAATCTACAAATATGAAGGAAATCGGTGAAACAAGTATGAAATTTTAACACAAATCTTTCATAATGCAAAAGGGAGTGTTCTGTCTGTGTGTGATAATTATAGCCACTGATACTTGGGATTTGGATGCTCAATTAAATTCAATTGTGAGAGTGCAATTCAATAAAAGAGTAAATTATTGAAGTGGGGCTTCCACCTCTACATTCATAATGAGGTAAAACACCCAAATTGCAGTTTCCAGAGTTTCAGTTCCAACTTTTTTTTTTTTTTTTTTAAATATTTTTACACACGCACACACACCCCACACACTCACGCTGGTGGAATTTCACCACCTAAGGGTACTCGAACCCTTGACCGGGAGTTGAAACTCCTGAGAGTCTACCACCCGAGCAAGAGTTTTGGTTCCAACTTGAAATGCATATTTGTGTTGCACTTCAGAGCTTGGTTGGCCGGTACTACTGACATCACAACATGCCGATATGAATTAGAGAGTTAAAAATATCACAATATATCGTAACATATCAATGATATTTCAATACATTAAGTTATATTCAAAATATCGCAGTTATATATTGCATGACATCATCTATATGTGAGATACATATCAATAATATTGCACCTGTGTTAATCCCCTTGAGAAAAAAGGGGGAAATCACCAAAAATTAAAAAATATTTATTTTCTCTAAATTTTTTGCTGGGATTATGTTTCTAAGGGGATTTCGACCAATGATTTTTATTTGTGTGGAAAGAAAATAGGATTTAGGTGCGGAAATCAAGAATGGAGAGTGTGTGGTGCCGGAAACCCAATTGGTGAATTTTTGTTAACTTAAACCATTTTCCCTTGTTAAATTGATTAGAATCTGTGCAATGAAATTAGTAATCTATGATTTTGCATGTTTTGCATGCTTAATCATAGATTTTGACCTCCAATTTTTTATTTTTGAGTGAAATGGGAAATTTTCCAAAAGAACCAAAATTTTCGCATGGCAACTAGAATGTGAGAGCATTGTTCATTGATCTGATGTCCCTTATTAATCCCCCTTTTGTCCATTGGTTTGCCGACCTGCTCCCATGTGATGAGATGGAAGCACTGATGGTTGACACTCTTGTTGCAAAGGATCTTTTTATCAATAGATTCAAGCTTGTTTGGAAGGACACCGAAAAATGGAAAGCATATAAATCGGAAAGCCTTCAATAGAGTAATCCGACCACCCAGAGAGAGAACTGAACCTTTCCACCCCACAAGCCTTAGCTGGAATTTCTCTAAGGTTTTGTCCCAGCCAGTAGCCCTTCCACCTCCCGGAATGATAGAGACACCTAAATGCCTCATACAGCCTTCATCCATTCTGCAACCAATGGGTGCTGCAATTTCCACAATGTACTCAGGATTTATGTTGATGCCTGCTATCACCCTCAGACCCGATACTGCTGAAAAACAAAGAATATCTTTGAAGATTTGTGCTTCTTGCAGGAAGGCATCTTCAAACAGCATAGTATCGTCAGCATATTGCACATCATTGATGCATAAGCTACTACTGCCCACTCTCATGACTTTAATGAAACCTCGATCTACTCCTTTTTGCATAACTCTGGATAACCCTTCGACAACGATTGCAACCAGAAAAGCCAGCAAGGGGTCACACTGCCATATGCCCCTTTCACTTTTGAAGAATCCTTTTGGGCGATCTATCGACTAACACCAAGAACCAAGCCAACTGCACACAACCTCATCCACCGACTCATTTCGACCCAAATCCCATTTGCTGCAACAAGTCCAGTAAGAATGTTCAATTTACACTCGAATGCTTTCTCGATGTCGATTGACTTACAAATAGTCACATTTTTATGGAAATCCTTGAAGAGCAGCTCAGATCATCCTCAGCAATCTTCGAACAGCACTGGAAGAACAGGAGAGGGTACCCATCAGGACCCAGATCCCTATCACACTTTAGCCTGTCACTTCTCTTATTTCGCTCTACCTGAACTCCTCTTCTATCAGATCTACCTGCTCTTCTGATAAAGCCTCAAAGAAAATTCCTTCCAATTACAAGGAAATTCTTCAAAGAAAAAAAAAAGACGCTTAAAAATGATTCACAACATAAGCACATACCTCATCTTCGTTTGAAGAAACTTCTCCAGTGATGTCGATTGATGAGATAAAATTTGCCCTCCTTGAGTTCGCCATTCTATGAAAATAGCTGGTGTTAGCATCTCCATCCTATATCCATTTCTCCCTAAACCAACGTTTCCAGTAAATCTCCTCTCCTCAAGATAGAATTGAGAAGATCTGTCACCTCCCCCATGTGAGCTTCTTTATCAGGAGGTAGGTGCCCCAGCTCCTCTTCCTCTTTTTCTATCTCTGCCAGCTCCTCTTGAAAGTTCAGCCTGATCCCCACGACATCCTTGAACTCTGCCTTACTCCAGGACTTGAGTTTACTTTTCAAAAGCCTCAGCTTTCACAAAACTGAAAACCAGCCCATCCTTAACTCTTGACTTTGACCACCAAGCTCTAACCAAATCCAGGAACTGAGGATGCTCTAACCATTAGTTTTCAAATTCGAACAGCTTTGGACCTCATGATTCCATCGAGAAACATATGGGATTATGATCCAACAATCTCTCAGGAAGGGCTCTTTAATTTACCACAGGGAATAACGCCACCCACGAACATGTCTGCATGTTACTAGGTCGGCTTGGTTGTTTGTCCAATGCATAGGAATGTCGAGGAGCTCCCACTTCTCAATGAAGTCATTGAATCCCTGCATGCTTTCTGTAATCCTGGACCCTCCCCTCTTCTCAGCACCACCTCTGATCACATTGAAATCGCCCCCCAAGCACCAGGGGACATTCCATTTTCCAGGGACCCTCCCAAGCTCCTCTCAGAAATCAGCTCTCAACCCAGCTACATTTGAACCATACACACAGTCAAGCACCACCGACTGCCCCCACTTCCAATGCTCAAACAAGATCGACAACAACCAGCGTCCCAGCGTTGCATCCTTGTTCAAAATTTCACTATTCCGGACTTCTCAAATACCCCCCACTATCCCGTCTAGTTAAACCCAATCCCAGCCAGTTCCCTTTACCCCACAGCTTTTTAACCAGAGCTTCATCTAAGAATTTCTTCATTGTTTCTTGGACCTTGAGAGCGTCTGCCTTGACTTGACCATGTCGCTCACAGCCCTCTTCTTATCCCCACTCCCCACACCCTCATATTCCATGAGAGAACTATCATTCTAACACCATGTGCATCCCTGGCCCCTCCCCTTCATCACCTTTATTGGAGTGACGATTATCATTATCAATACCACACTGCATATTTTTAACACCCCATAACCTTGTGGAGTTTTGCAGACTGTTTAATTGAGAGACTGCAGTGTTCCTTTTTTCCTCGACTCTCTTGAGGATCCTCCTGAAATTTTCTCCCTCTCCCAATATCCCCACCCCCAGCTCTTTCACAAGCCTCTCCAGCTTCTTCTTTACATAGATTGACCCATCACTGCAACCTGCCTCACATTGATTGGTGAGAACTAAATCTCTGCAAGCACCCTTCCCTGAGGCTTCCACTGCCACTAGTGCCGCTTCTGCCTCCCTATCATCTACCCAGCAGCTGCCCACTTCTGACACACTCTCCACCTTCCATGGCCTTGGTCCCTGGCCCTACCTCTGCTTCTACTCCTACGATAATCTCTCTCTCCTATCTACTTCATCCAGACAATCCCTTAGGAACGCCTTCCCTCTGCCCTTGCTTCAGCATTTGTCCAAAACGCCTTTTCCCTCCGCTCCCCATTAACAGCTCTATCAACCCAAGCAAGATTAACTGAAACAACAACAGTAGAATAAATGGGATGAGAGGTATCTCCATCAGGCAATGGACCTGACTAGAAGAGTTAATTGGATTGATGAGCTGATACGAATCTGCCATCCAGATGTCAACACCTTTTCACATGCCATTTGGAGCACTACATTGTTTTTCATGTAATTTGGAGCATTTCGCTAATGTCAAATCAACAAGAAAACTTGATTATAGTCCCAAAGAAAGACTAGAAGACCCTTTCATGAGTTAGTGTGGACCCATGAATAATTAAAATGAAGGAAGTCCAAGTTCAGTGGGAACATGCGTTTGAAGGAGGTTCAATACAACAATAAGAAAATTAAAAGAATTCCAACCTCACGGTTTTTCGCACAATTTGGAGCACTCTGTTAATGTATGTCAGACCAAACACTTGATTACATCCCCAAAGAGCAGAAGATCGTCTCATGAGTTTGTGTGGACCCATGATTGTTCATCTCCCATCTAACGATAAAAGGAGTGATTACAGATGAATATAAAGGATGTTTTCATTGATTTATGTCCAATCAAAAGTGGTACGTGAAGAACACGCTGAAGAACAAGTCGACAAGATGCTCGTCTTGTTGGGAAGTGAAGAACACGCTGAAGTTGTTTTTACGGCTTGTAAGTCAGTTTTTGATTGTAGAGATTCAAAAATGGGAGACCTGATCAGTGTTCGGTTCGGAAGAAAATTGGTTTCAGATATGGAACATACCACTCGAGTTCTGGATCAACGATATTTTCAAAGAAATAGGAGCTTGCATTGGGGACGTTACACAGACTGATAATCAAACGGACAATAGCGAAGAATTGTGTTTTATGTGTCTAAAGATCAGAAAGAAGAAAATTGTCCCATTCCAGAACCAGGTTACTTTAAGGGTTGACGATGCCAAAATCAGAACCACCGTGATTCAAGAATCAGAGGAACAAGATCTCAGTGCGGGAGAAGATGGGAGAGGTCTGTCAATGGCACCTGTGAGCTTTGACGAAGGAGGACTACATTTTACGTGCTACCACAAGACACAGGAGGGAGAAGAGAGGTGGTGTCGTTCTACAATTGGTTCCAATAAAGGTGTTTCAGTCGAAAAGGCTGACAAGCTGACACGTGGAGCAAGAGTAGCTTCTACCGTGACACGTGTTGAAAGCTTGAAGGGCATCGTTGCTCAGGTCGTACCATAACACAATACCCATGCGACACGTGGAAAGACGGTGGCAGCAGAAGTTAATGACGGGATTGCGAAAGATACATTCGATAAGGGGTCGAGTAATGAAGTATTTACTTGGGCACATGTGTCGAAGCTATCATGAGCGGCCTTAAGTAGCCAAATCGCATGTGTGGGTTGATTTAAGTGGCGACCCGTGCAACGTTTTGAATCCCATAAATCCTTTCTTCGAATCATTTCGGGAGGAGATCGAGAAAGGCTCGAAACAGGAAAGCCCTTTGGCGAAGAGGTATGGCACAAACAGACCCTAGAAGAGCCACCGTTTCTGCCTCTGGCCTTATCTTACGAAGAGGAAGCGTGTGTCAAAATGCCCTAGGAAGTGCGCATCCAACGAACAACAATGAAGAAAGATACCAGAGTAGAGCAAGGAATGCCAAATCGGTTACGTATCGGCCGATATGTAACGGTAACGGTGACGGCCGATACGTGATTCGGGGTCGTATCGGCCGTTACTGTTTTTTGTACCCGTATCGGCCGATACAGGCCCGTTACGGGCCGTAACGGCCGTTACGGGCCGTTACAGGCCGTTACGGGCCCATATCGGCCGAATAATGGTAACTTTTTTTTAATGGTTGTTTTGTTGTATTAATCATGCCATATGATGTGTTAATCATAGTAGAACATGTTAATGTGCATTTTACAGATTTGGGGTGCCATTTTATATTTATTTTTATATTTTTTTCTATTTACGCATTTATTTTGGCCATTTTTTTGAAAATTTGAAAAATCAATTTTTAATGATTCTTTCGCTGTTTTAATCATATGCCATATGATGTGTTAATCATAGTAGAACATGTTAATGTGCATTTTACAGATTTGGGGTGCCATTTTATATTTTTTTTATATTTTTTCCATTTACGCATGAATTTTGGCCCCTTTTTTTAAAATTCGAAAAATCAATTTTTAATAGTTGTTTTGCTATTTTAATGATGTCATATGATGTGTTAATCATAGTAGAACATGTTAATGTGCATTTTACAGATTTGGGGTGCCAGTTTATATTTTTTTATATTTTTTTCTATTTACGCATTTATTTTGGCCCTTTTTTTGAAAATTCGAAAAATCATTTTTTAATGATTCTTTTGCTGTTTTAATGATGCCATATGATGTGTTAATCATAGTAGAACATGTTAATGTGCATTTTATATATTTGGGGTGCCATTTTATATTTTTTAAATATTTTTTTCTATTTACGCATGAATTTTGGCCTCTTTTTTTAAAATTTGAAAAATCAATTTTTAATAGGTGTTTTGCTGTTTTAATGATGCCATATGATGTGTTAATCATAGTAGAACATGTTAATGTGCATTTTACAGATTTGGGGTGCTATTTTATATATTTTTTTCTATTTACGCATTTATTTTGGCCCTTTTTTTGAAAATTCGAAAAATCATTTTTTAATGATTCTTTTGTTGTTTTAATGATGCCATATGATGTGTTAATCATAGTAGAACATGTTAATGTGCATTTTACATATTTGGGGTGCCATTTTATTTATTTTTTTATATTTTTTCTATTTACGCATTTATTTTGGCCCTTTTTTTGAAAATTCGAAAAATCATTTTTTAATGATTCTTTTGTTGTTTTAATGATGCCATATGATGTGTTAATCATAGTAGAACATGTTAATGTGTATTTTACATATTTGGGGTGTCATTTTATATTTTTTTAAATATTTTTTTCTATTTACACATGAATTTTGGCCCTCAAAAATAATTGCAAACACCTAAATGTAAGATATTTTCATATTACATTCATTCTAATATATCTATCATTGATAGTAGATAGTTAGAAAATAAAATATATGAATTTTGTAGTCAAATTCAGGTTATCTGGTTCATAAATTCATCAGACAGTCCGATACAACTTCTCACCAAAGAGTGGACCGTTACACCACCATAAACATGTTCCAATTTATAAATGAATGCATATTTGGAATGCTTAGAATATTCTGGATTTAATCCATATTTTTTCATATTTTTTTGGCAAAAAAAAATTTTTGCGCCGTTACGGGCCGTTACGCCCCCGTATCCGTATCGGTTTTGGAGGGCACCGTTACGCCAACCGATACCGATACGGGACACCTTGGAGTAGAGTGATCAGTGCTGGGGAAGCTTCAAAGCATATCAACGACTTGCAATCTAAGAGGGAAGAGATGTCGGGGGGGTCTGAAGGTCATCCAAAGATCCCAGGTGGTTCCATATGCAGAAAAGGAGAAATCTTCCCATTTTCGTGGAATAGTCACATACGAAGACCAGGGTTGAAAGGAGGCAGGGATGTCAACAAATGAGGTAAGATGCTCTGATCATCCATCAAGTGTTGTGGTACCGGAGACAGAAGGCTTAAGGGATCCTGTAATTATGACACCTTTGGCAATCGATCAAAGTCAGGAGCAATGGTCATGGCAGAAAGGAGTTCGATGGAACAGTCTGGGGGCTCTGCAATTCGAAAGTTAAGCCAGTTACAGGATAGAAGGGTTTCCATGGCTCGCATGAAAAGAATTAAATTGGTGACAATGGAGGTTGCTTGACTAGTGGGGGTATGTTTTGGGGACAGGCCAGAGGATCATGAGGCCTATTTTGAATTCGTTGAAGAAAGGGGGAGGCAAATAATCCCAAAACATATTCAAGCCAGCAATAGAGATAAGGTGAGGCTATGTGGTAGTTTCAAGTACGGACTTGCTCAGACGGTTAAAAGACAAATCTCATAAATTTTCAGTGAAATCCCTATATCGTTTACTAAGTTTAAATGTGGAAAATGAAGGGATATCTCCGACGACTTTCGTATGGCAATATGGTGCCTCGTTGAAGGTGGCAGTTTTTGGGTGCCTTGTTGGGATGAATAAGGTGTTAACAATAAACAACCTTTGTAAAAGGAATATGGTTCTTCCGAATGTGTCCGATATGCTAAAAAGGCACAAAATCAGTGAATCATTTGTTCCTTCATTGTTCTTTTGCAAGAGAGGTGTGAGGTCTTTTCTTTCGACTTTTTAGAGTGCTTTGGGTGCTTCGAAGGTCGATAGATAATTTTCTCTCATCTTGGCACGGAGGGGGTATAGGGAAAACAGGGAAAAGGATATAGAGGCTGAGTATACTAGTGGGCTTATGGGCTTATGGCTGGAAAGGAATGATCGATGTTTCAAAAATAAAAAGGGGAATGCTTTAGATGTTTTTAGGAAAGCTAAACTCTTTGTAATGGAGTGGGTGTCGGTATCGAATATCTCGTCCCAATTCCCCAATGGGGTGGCAGTAGTTTTGTTTCTAGTGGCTGCAGCTTTTTAATGAAGTTATTATCTTTCAAAAAAGAAAACAGTGGGAGCAACACATGCTAAGAAGCATCAGCGACATTTCTCACAGAGCTATTCTTAAGCTGAGGAACCAATCGTCCAGACCTTAGATGCACAGGAACTTCATCACGAGGACTGGATGGATGTGATTTTTACCTTTTAGTGGATTTTCTTTTCCTGCATTTAGGGCATTGATTGGACAGTCCACATATACTAAGATGCATCCCAAACTGCAATTGATGTTCTTTGCTGCAAATCACACATCAGAAAAGGATAGTTCTAGGCAAAAAAAAAAAAAAAAAAAAAAAAAAAAAAAAAAAACCCTCTCATCTTTCTCCTAAGCAGCAGCAGAAGCAGAAGAACTCTCTACTGCAGGAAGCATTCACAGCTACCTTCTTATAGCATAAGTTTTGAATTTCCAATGGTGGCAAGGAACCAGGGAAACAGCTCAGCAGTTGAAGCAACAAAAGACTACTTATGAGGAGTTTCATAAGGAGGTAACAAAGACAGAGCTGGAGATTCAGAAGCATTTGTTAAAAAAGGGACTGGACCACATCAAAAATAAATAAATAAATAAAGGGAAAGAAATGGCTGGATAAGAGGGTAAGAGAATGTAAGAAAGGGGAAGATTCTCTCTATTCATTGAATGCTTTTGGGGATCATTGACACGGGTGGAATTTTGCATTTTGTTTAAGAAAATTTTGGCAGATGGCTAGAGTTTGTTTTGCCAAATACAGCAGAGAATATCAATGTGACCTCTCCAAAAGAAATCCCAATCATTTAATGAGGTTCATTGAAATGTCCACAAAAGAAGAGATATTTGTCCAATAAAGGAAGAAGAAGAAGAAGAAGAAGAAGAAGACAGGCATCTGGCAAGAAGATACCCTCTACCAAGGAAGAGGTGTGTACCTGTTTTGTATTTATTTTAAGGACCTTTTTCTCTGAAGAATTTCTCCATAGGCCTTTGCTTGATGACCAGTTCAATGAAATTTCCAAAGAGGCCAATCGATTAGAAATTTTGAGGAAGTTAAAGAAGTGATCTTCCAACCTAAACGGTACCAATCTCCGGGTCCTGATGGCTTCTCAATCCTGTTCTACCAACACTGCTGGGATATCATAAAAGGAGACTTATTGGTGGCTTTCAGGGATTTCTATGAGAATGGGATCATTTGCAAATTGGTCGAGGCAACATTCATTATGCTAATACCCAAAAAGAACTGTGCTGGTGGTGTTAGAGTACAGGCCAAATTAGCTTTGATTGGGAGCTTATACAAGATCATTGAAGGTGTTGTACATGAGACTTCAAAAGCTAATCAGTACTATTGTTTCAGAAACTCAGTCTGCATTTGTGGCAGGTAGATCAGTTCTAGATTACCCATTCATAGCAAACAAGATGGTGGATGAGTATTCAAAATATAGAGACAAAGGTTTTCTATTTAAAATTGACATTACGAAGCATATGAAAGTGTAAATTGGGCCTTTTTATCAGATCTCCTGCAGAGGATGGGATTTGGTGAGAAGTGGATGAGAGCTTGTGTCCAGTCAGCTTGGTTCTCTATTCTTATATATGGGTCCTCTAGTGAGTTTTTTCAAAAGTAGGAGAGGGGCCTTAGACAAGGAGCCCTGCTATCATCCCTCTGGTAAGCTAATGTGGGTGACACCTCCTGCAGAGGATGGGATTTGGTGAGAAGTGGATGAGAGCTTGTGTCCAGTCAGCTTGGTTCTCTATTCTTATATATGGGTCCTCTAGTGAGTTTTTTCAAAAGTAGGAGGGGCCTTAGACAAGGAGCCCTGCTATCAATCTTCTGGTATGCTAACGTGTGTGTGTGTGTGGGAAAAGGTACAATGCGCTCGAGCTGATTTTAACGCCCCATGAGGTCGAGCTGTGTGGGCCCCACCGTGATGCGTTTCGAACATCTACCCCATCAGTCAGATGCACCATTCCATCGTGGGCCTAGGTCTCAAAAATCAAGTCAATCCGTGACTTGTGTGGGCCACACCACATACAGAAGTGGAGAGGGGCCGTGCACCATTAAAACATTCATAACCATTTTTGAGGGCCCACCGAGATGTGGTTTGAAAATCCAGCCCATCCATTATGTGTGTCCCACTTGAATGAGGGTTCAGACCAAGTTTCAGGCACATGCAAAACTCAGGTGGGCCCCACCAAGTGCTTTTATATGTTTTAACGGTGTCTTCACATAATTTTAGATGGTATGGCCCACCTGAGTTCCGTATACGGCAGTTTTTTGGGACATCCCATAGTTTAAAGGGGACCCATCAAATGCACGGTGTTGATGGTCGAAACACATCACGGTGGGGCCCACACAGCTCGACCTCATGGGAGCTTATCGTCAGCTCGAGCGCATTGTACCTTTTCCCTATATATATATATGTGTGTGTGTGTGTGTGTGTGTGTGTGTGTGTGTGTGTGTGTGTGTAGCCGAATGCTCAGCTACGCACCAATTCGCACGAAACTCTTGCAAGCTTTTTTGAGAACTCATTATAAGTTATGTGACTCCAAAATCTAAACGGTCCACATGAAGCAGCACCTCATGAAACCCCCGAGGCCCAATTTTTACTTTGATCCAAACTTTGGTGGGCCATGAAAAATGAAAACAGTTTCCTCCCTTGATTTGCAATTCTCTTTGCTATGGTCCACCATAATTTTAGATCAGGGTGAAAATTTGTCCCTTGGGGTTTCATAGGATTCTACATCACATGGACCATTCGGATTAAACGCCCATGACATGTGGGCAAAGGTGCACACATGCGTAGGTGAGCATGACTATATATATATATATATATATATATATATATATATATATATATATATATATATATATATATATATATATATATATATATATATGCGGTCGAGCTCATGGGAACTTCACATGAGGTCGAGCTGTGTGAGCCCCACCATGATGCGTTTCGAACATTTACCCCATCAGTCAGATGCACCATTCCATGTTGGGCCTAGGGCTTAAAAATCAAGTCAATCCGTGACTTGTGTGGGCCACACCACATACAAAAGTTGAGAGGGGCTACCCTCCATTAAAACATTCATAATCATTTGTTGGGCCCACCGAGATGTGGTTCACAAATCTAGCCCATCCATTATGTGTCCCACTTGGATGAGGGGTCAGACCAAGTTTCAGACGCATCCAAATTTCAGGTGGGCCCCACCAAGTGATTTTATATGTTTTAGGTATGTCTTCACATAATTTTAGATGGTATGGCTCACCTGAGTTCCATATACGGTTGATTTTTAGGATATCCCGTAATTTAAAGGGGACCCATCAAATGCACGGTGTTGATGTTCGACACACATCACGGTGGGGCCCACACAGCTCAACCTCATGGGAAGTTCCCATGAGCTCGACCGCATAGAACCTATATATATATCTATATATATATATATATATATATATATATATATATATATATATATATATATATATATATATAGCTAAATGCTCAGCTGCACACTAGTTCGCACGGAACTCGTGCGAACTTTTTTGAGAACTCATCATACGTGATATGACTCCAAAATCTGAACGGTCCACGTGAAGTAGCACCTCATAAACCCCCCTGGGCCCAATTTTTATTTTGATCCAAAACTTTGGTGGGCCATGAAAAATGAAAACAGTTTCCTCCCTTGATTTGCATTTCTCTTTGATATGGCCCACCAGAATTTTAGATCAAGGTGAAAACTTGTCCCTTGGGGTTTCATGGGATTCCGCATCACATGGACCGTTCGAATTAGTCACCCATGACATGTGTGCAAAGGTACGCATGTGCGTAGGTGCACAGGTGAGCATGACTTGGAGCACCACCGATTCCACCTACTTGTGTGGGACATGGCATGTAGACCAGTGGAGTTTGGGGGAATGGGAGTGCAAGAAATCAGATGCATGAACATGGTGCTGCTGGGGAAATGGAGCTGGTCTTTGGGGAATGGGGAGTCTTCTCTTATTAGGAATGTCTAAAAATGGTTGGGATATTGTATGTGCCTCGAAGAAGAAGTGCTTGGAGATTTTGAGGGCAATCTCTAGGGTGCAGTCAATCTGTTGCAACTATATGAGATTATCGGTAGGCAATGGGGAGAAAGTAAGATTCTGGAATGATCTGTAATGTGGAGCCTCTTTGCTGATTGAAAACTTTGCAGACCTCTTTCTCATTGCAGCAGATAAGGAGGCTTCAGTTAAAGATTACTTCAAGAGACAAAGGAAAAATCATTTGGGGGCATGTCTTCTGTCGGAATTTAAAAGAACAAGAGATTGAATCTCCCACTAGTCTGTTAAGCAGTCTGGAAAAAGATATACATTTGGATTAAGGACGCCTTATGGAAGGTCTTCAGTAAAACCATTTGCTCGTACTCTCGCTCCAAGTCAAGTTCCATCACCTGCGGTATAGAAAAGAGAGGAATGCCAAGGACTTCGGTAAAACCTTTGCCAAGTTTGTGTTTCTTTTAAGGGTAGGGCTTCTGTGGGGGTAGCCTGTCGAGAGGAAATTCTAACTATTATTAATTTAGAAAAAAGAGGAATGCCCATGGTTAATAGATGCTTATGTGTTATAAGAGCGAAGAGTTGGTCAGTCATCTGTGAATCACTTGTGCAGTTGCTTGGGAAATTTGGTCTCAGGTGGTGGACGGATTCGGGCAAAGATGGGCAATGTCAAGGACTGCCGAGGCTATGTTGGGCGAATGATCTTCCAGTGCATGGAGAAGCTCCAAGAGGAAACTGTGGAAGATGGCTGGTGATGCAACTATTCGGAGCACATGTCAAGAAAGAAGCAACAGAATTTTGAGGAATACACATCTCGAGGTGGAGGGTATTGCCAACAAATTTCTCCAGCTAGTTGCGGATTGAAGCAGGGCTATCCTGGATCCAAGTAAGATGCCCTGTGGTCTTCTCTCAACTAGTTGGCTCGAGGCCCTGCAGAAGCATCCCACTTCTTGTAATCCTTCAATGCTGTGTATTCTGCCATTGAAGGGACCTATAAAGAAATTTTTTTATGTTCCTTTGGAAATTCCTGGATTTGACGGTAGGGAGGTGCATCCAGGATCATAATGGGAGAATTATTATGGAATTTTCTGCTCCATTAGGAATCCAAGAACCTAATTTTGCTGAGGCTGCAGTAATTTTGCAAGCGACTAAACTGGTGATAGGGAAAACGTTGGTGCCAGCAGTTTTAGAAGGTGACTCCAAGAACATTATTGGCTGGATGAATTATGTGCATGTTCCATGGAAAGTTGCAGGGATGCTTGCAGAAGTCTGAGAAATATGCAGATGCCAGCCAATTCAATGCATCCAGACAAGGGTTGAGGGTTTGGGATTATAGGAGCTTGTAAATCCCAGTCGCCAGTCAGCTTTGCTTGTTAGGCCTGATTCTTTAGTTTGTCTGCAGCTACTGCTGCTGTGACATTGTATTTTGCGTTTCATTTTATTCTTAATAAAATTTGAAGTTACCATTCAAAAAAAAAAATTTATCCCAACATCTGAGAGCATGGAAAGAGTAGTTTTGAACCAGATGATGAAAACTGAGAAAGATCCAATACCTCACTCCGATTTTTAATCTCTGATCATAGTCTAGCCATCCTTATCTTCTTCCATCTTCTCCTAAGACCTTGTTAGTTTCCTTTTTGGATATTCTGTTCTACGGGGACAGTGTTGGCTCTCAGAGGAGATGGAGAAACTCAGAGGAGATGGAGCCTTTGTATAAATGGATTTCATTTGACAATTAAACTATAATTACAAAAATCCTTCATGTTCTATAATTTTTCTACGCTTGGCCAGGCCAAGATGTATTGAAGGTCAAAGCACAAATGAAACAAGCTTCAACATTAACATTGTGATTGCAACAAAATAATTGATGTCAATCAATCTAACATGTCATGCAACTCATATAGTCATCATAGCAGATGAAGAAATATTACAAGAAGAAAAAAGCACATTTACTCCGTTAATAAAATATATAGATATGTCCATTTTCTAAGGCAATGATGTACGTAAGCCAAAATTAAGCATAGCGTAAAGTCATCATTGTCATCATAGCCTTGTGCCAGATATTTGGGGTCAGCTTCATGAATCCTACTTCACCAATCCGAAACAGGATTTCTTGCTTCTTTTTTTCCCTTTTTGCTTTTTGTGATATTTTATTAAAATATCACAGCAGGAACAATTCCAAAAACAAAGCACCTCATCGTGAGCTCCTCAAATTCCCATGAAACATTACTAATTTAAAAAGGACAAATACTTTAGTGGCAGAGCACAGGCATCAAAATATCCCAACCAGATGCACCCATTTACGTAGTCCAAAAACAAAAATCACATTTAATTATAATTTGATTTTCTATAAATTGAAATTTAATTAAGAGAGTGATAAGAAAATAAAACTATGGAGGACCAAACGATACTAAAATTTATCATATCAAGATGCAATACCTGATGTATTTGAAAAAGAAAAGCCATGCTCAGTGTAGAACATTTTCCAAATATCACAAATTGGTGATACTTCAACAATCCCCCAGATTAGTTAAGAGCAAAATTCCAAGATATTAACCTACCTTTAAAGGCAGACGCCTTTCTCTCCCAGATGGGTTGATTAAGCCCTTCTCCTTCAACGATTCCAACGATATCTCATCCCCATCTTGAAATCCTGCAGCTGCTATGTTCTTTAAGTTGACTGGCACAAACTTAGGTAGCCCAGCATGCATCCCTAATAATGACAGGGAAATAGATATCAGTTCATGTAACTAAGAAATGAAATAGAAACAGATCTTGCCTTTCAAAAAAAAGAAACTTATCTTAACATCCAGAATCTACATACACCAAAAAGTATACTTACTGCCTTTCACGAATACGTGACGTGCACAGCTATACGAGAAGAAAAAACTTCATCAAAGTCAATAATTGAAAGGAGGAGAAAATCAGTTAAATCCTAACAAGTTAGCTTCAATAACACCAAGAAGTTAAATCGTCTCCAACAAACACCTTTCCCAGGAAACAAATATCATCTTGTGAACAATGGGGTCATGGCTCGTTTCTCTCTTCTTCTTCTTTTTTTCCTGGGAGGCGACAAATAATGGCCATGACTTAGAAGGGATTAGCGGCTAGGTGAACAATCAATCAGTAAACATCATCGGTACATTTGGTAGAAGGTTATCATGTAAAAGGAGTTAATCAATTAGACAACACTGAAGGTGATTTACCATTCAGAAAAGGACAACAAAAGTGACTCAGATGATAGGTTTGATTAGCTAGCTGTACTTATGCCTACATCTGATAATGGTGTCAACTGTCAAAAGGTCAACATCCCATCTGGTCTTCAGGCCTGGCCCATCACAGTTGTGCTCCGGCCTAAACTGCTATGCCCAGCAACTTGGTTCAGGTCTAAAAAAGTTCAGACCAGATGAGTAATTTGATGGGAATACAGTCAAGCTCATTCATCAACAGCTTGAAATGGAACGGACCGGGCCCAGATCTGTTGTAACAATGTGCAGTATTTTTTGTAAGATACAATAATGTGTTATAGCACGTGTCTGTGAGGAGGTCTAACAAGCAACTAGTTGGACAATAATTCATCGTCCAACAAGTGCATAATTGACAACATGTTCTCTATGTATGACATCCAATCCATTCAGAAAGGTTGGCAACATCATGAAGATCCACTAGAGCAAAAATCAGACCAATCCACTGACTGGTGGGCCATAAATGTACTTTTGATCAGATCAGTGTAATCCATTGTTTTCCGGGATTTGGCCCTCATGATGAGTGGATCAATCTGATATTTGTATAAAGGAATTTTTTGAAAGTCATATATGCTTGAGATATTGTCAACTAATTGCATGTGAACCTCTTCAGACGTTTGTGCATACATACATATCCATACATTAATTCATATGTATGTGTATATCTATGTATGCATAAAAAGAAATAATCAAAGCACATGCTTGTATGGTAATTATCATGTAGACGAGATATTATGGGGCTCACCATGGTATGGGTATGACCATCCAACCAACACAACAAGCATGCCCACCACGAACTATAAGCATTGTTCGAAGTATCCCCGATATTATCTGTATCTCCAACTCGGCGATACCAATAACACTGGTAGCGAAACCGATAACATTGGTAGCATCAGAAATCCTAGGTATTGGCGACGTATCGCTAAGTATGGCCAATGTATTGATATCGCCAGTATTTTCGACTATGTAAATTCTAATTGTCGCTTGTATTGCTAATGTATCGTTATGTCAATGTATCGCCCATATTTTTTATTGTGTAAATTCCAAGTGTCGCTTGTATCGCCAATGTATTAGTGATATTTTTATATCATCGCCAATATATCGGCGACTATGTATCGATATCGCCAATATATCGGCGATTATGTATCGATATCGCCAAAAAATTGTTCATTAACAAAAAAATCCATTTCAAAATTTGTTATGGGCGCATGGTTATATCATGTATGAGCGTTCAATTTGTCGGCAATAATATCAATAATATTGTGATATTATCATTATTGCAACATGGGCTCGCTTGAAATTTCACCAAGTACGGGAGCTTAGAGCACCAACGAGTCTGGAATGTAGTAATCCGACCTAATCCATACCAGAGCGAACTCCGTCAACGTCGACTCGATTTGCCTGGTTTCTTCTTACTTGGACGAAGATTGATCAGCCTCCTCCCTGGCTGAGGCAGTCCCCTCAGCGTCCACTAACCGCTCGGCCAAGGACTGGGCAGCCATCCTCGACCCATGGGACACCTGGAAGTCCATGTCGCCCATCATCACCAACGGAGAGGGCGAATTCTCCAGGAGATCAAAATCAACCGACCCTCCATCACGCTGGGACGATTCCTGCCACTGGTTCGACGAGCTTGACATTTCTCGTCCGGAATGACAGTCGGAAACCAAAGACCTAGAAGAAAAATGAAAAAGGAGGGAAGACAGGAGAGGTGGGGCTCGCCGGAGAAGAAAGCCTCTGAAGATCGACGGAAATCGCCCTGAAATCACCTTAAACCAGAGAGAGGCAACAGGGCAAATAGCCCTTGCACGATTAGGGCTTCCCCCTTTTATAGAAAACCCACTCGTATGGGCATTCAATGCTCGCACTCAATGCGTAGCTGAAATGGCTCCTCGACGCCCGCGTTCGGACACGTGGAGCTCTCTCACTTGCTAATCGACCCAACTCTCCAGAAGACGCCACGTGTCAGCTCCTCATAGGTCAAAAGCTGAGCAAGTGTGTCATTAGCACACGTGACCTCGAGCGACGTGCATTATATCGAGCGTGTTGTATCATGATTGCAAATACGCCCCGATTCCCATGCACGTCACCACCTTTGCATTAATGGCGAGCAGGCCCAATGCCCCATGTGCAAGGACATCCGACCTCACCAAAAGTAACTCATTTCCCGACCTCGTTACGTGAGCTCGAAAGTAAGGGGGCTTACTGTTATGGGTAAAAATGGACTGACCAATAAGAAAAGGTCAGGTCGGACATTCGTGCCCATCACGAACTCAGCTGCCAGAAGATATACCCACTTCCATCAGACATCGAGCTCTTCCACGAACCCATACATTCCCGAGCCGTCTATTAAGTCTTTTCGCTAAGGAAAGGATCTCGGCCCCTGCGCTTGGACAAAGGCAGGTCGGCAGGTCGACTACCTACTCAAGGCCACAGGAAGACTCGATCACAACTCATTAAGAATCCAAGTCAGCAAAGTCTCTCTACAAATCGACCGTCCACCTCAGACTCCTACCATGTGCTTTTACTGATTCTGACCTGGTTCCAGCCTACCTACCTGAGATCCTAGCCGAGAATCTCGGGAGGCAATCGCAACACGGATCTACCCAAGATCTCCGCCGAAGATCTCGGGAGATGCCCACGACATGTTCGGGATACGATTCCCTCTACAATACGCACCTACTAAATAGGGAGATCGTCATTTACGCCACTGCCCCTCTTCAACTATAAATAGGAGCACCCCCAATGGTGAAAGGTACACACAATTCTACACCCAAAAACTCTACGTTCTACTAGATCTAGCTTGCATGTCTGACTTTGGCATCGGAGGGTCCCCTGCAACATCGAGGGTCTCCATCTTTGTCTTATTTTGCAGGTCTCAAACGGTCTAAGGAGGACGTCCAAATTTCTACACCAACAAGGTTCATTCCAATGCAACATATATTTCTGCACAAACATTGTCGAAAAGGCGATGAGAGAGTATCCTTGTGATATTCTATTTTGAGATTTCTTCGTCGAGAATAGCATCCACCCATCGCAACCCCGACCCTCTTCTCCTTCGTCTGATCTATCCTCCCCGACAATGCATTTACCTTTTTCTTCAATCGAGGCTTTCTTTCCTGGAGATTGAATGGGGTAGAATTTTTCACGGACAAGGAGCCTTCTGTAGTGAGCATCTGCCATTGTTAAGAATCAAATAGTTGCAAAAGAGACGCACACATAATTTTATGTGCAATATAATTATATATATAAGTGATATTGCAATTTATTTATGACATGATGAATGTACTATTATAGATCCCACATGCATGGTGTTATCTTGTACGAATGACATTGCATAAATCAGATATAAATCTCTATATTCTAGATATAAATTTGCAATGTAGGCTAATCAACGGTACAAATACAGAAACATAATTTTGTGTCAAGGAAACAGCAATCCAGATCATGGGATGACCAGAATCTGGATCATGAAAAACGTATGGGGTTGGTGACTTACTTAACGTTGATCCAGTTATTTACTAGTCATGAACAGGAAAACCCTGGAATGTCTACTATAACAGTGAAAATAGATGGACTCCTCGAAAAAGAAAAGAAAAGAAGAAAAAAAAAAGTGTGAAACTAGTATGTGACGAATTTCTTCACTTTATGAAGGTGTTTGTTGCTTACTAAAGAAAATGTTTATGAAGGTGATTGCTGGAGAACAAAGGAAGCTAGGTTATCTTTTTGGAAAGATTAGACAACCCGAAGTTCTATGGGGTAGGAAGCAATGAATCTTAAAATCACAAGGTGGCTGCTGAATCCTATGAAGCCATTTAACAACCAGGGATTTATGTTTTATCATAAGGCTAAGAGAATCTAGGATGTCATTAACTATATCTACTCATTACATGATATCAAGCAATAGTTTATCAGTTGAAGCAGATATCACGTAGCTTACACAATGTGTAAAGATCTGAATCATTACCAAGAGTTATGAGTTGTGATCCACCAAAGAAAAGCACTTATGAGTTTCTTGTTGATCCTAATCTTGACAAGGAGCCTATAAAATTCAGATAGCTCATACAATGTGGAAAGAGCTCAAAAATTACCAAAATTTATGAGCTGTGATCTACCAAAGAAAATGATTTATGAGTTACTTGTTGATCCCAACCTGGTAAGGAGCCTATTGAAATCAAATACTGAGCAAGGAATAACTCCCTTCTCTTTAGATTGTCAATGCTACCATGCATCATGAGCAGTGCTGCCCCATTATGCTTCTACCAGTGGTCCTGAGCAACCAGTACTAGCTATTGAGCCATGAGCTCCTGCTGCTTGGCACTGGAGAACTTCAAAATTCAGATGCCTCACATGGTTGATGCCATTGACAGGGTAGCTGTAGAGGATTTAGCGTGCACTGAAGTGCAAGTGTGGGAAGTTTCTGAATGCACAAATGCCATTGCATCAGCTTCATTTCCTTCTTCATGAACCACAGCCAGTGCAATGGTGGCAGTGAGGTGACAACAGCTATTGAATTTTGATCACTTGCCCCTGCTAGTTCGTCTACACTGATAGGAGGCTCTGGTTATGCTTCCCATGTTCAAGTTTCAGGAGCCTTAGTGCCATGCACAGTGAGCCAAATTATTTGCAACTTGTTACCATATACTTTGATGCCAGGTACATCCACTGGTAGTCATGTTTCCTACCTGCCATCTAGCTCCACCGAAATTGTCAATCCAAGTACCTCCAATCATGTGGCAGCACTGGCAGGTAAAAGTAAAACTTCTTCTTTACTATCCTCTCAAATCCACAGTTTGCTGAGCCGATGATGATTCCTACCTTTCCATCTTGGGAAAAGGAACCACCAATCTCTCTCCCTCTCAAATGTTTTATAGAAACCTAATCCATCTAGTAAATCCTTGAATGTAGTGTAACCTACTTTCCTTTGTGCTGTGTTTTCCAGGACTTGAAGATAAGGAAGGTTTTGGTAATTGGAATACAGTGTAATAGCAGCAACTCGTGCTTGCTCAAAGATCAAGATTCATTGGTTTCCTGTTCTCCATCAGCAATGTAATGAAGGGAGCACTGCATGGTGTTAGTCTTCATGGTAACACTAAGTACTCCCTCTGCCTGTAAGTTGGCTTCATCAAGTGTTGGTGGTCTTTATGGAAAAACGGGTTCGACTTCTTCCTTCTTTTTCTTTGAAAAAAAAAAATTTGAGTTACTTTCCTTGTATATCTTCTCTCACCGATATTTGTCCTCAATATCTCAGTACTTGGTGTTGCACTCTTCAATCTTGTTCTTTATTTACACTTGCAAGTTCAGATGTATTCGACAAACGCACCAACATCATTAGTCACTCGATCTTGTGCTGATAATGGTGCCAAGTCAAGTACATGATCTGAACTTCAACTCCCCTATGAATCATAGGAAGATAAAAAATGAAGTCAATGGAAGTATCCCACCGAAATGCAACCAGAACAGTGAGAAGCTTCAAAAAGGTGGCTTTTTTTGTTCTTTTGTAAGTGCCTATTGAAAACTTAGCATCAACAACATTGTAGCACGAATCTTCAACATCATGATGCATGCACAGTGATGGGCACATTAGAGGAGCTACTCGGGTGTACCAGAGACGGAGGTGACCATCCACATCAGCGCAGCTTTCTTTGTGGATGGGAGACGAGTTCCAGATCGGGCCTGTCGAGCCATTTTAAAGACCCCACATGCATTGGACGTGCATCAGGAAGACTCCATTTTGGGATGATGCATGTAGGGTGCTTAAGAGACCATTTTAGTCATAGGATTTTTATTTTATGTCGATCCAACCATTGGATCTTGTTAATTAGGCATCAGGCCATCGGATCTGAGCCACTTGGACTCTGATCTTGTTTTCTTTATGCTTTTTGTTATTTTTAGGATTTATTTGATAGTTGAGATTGATAATAAATGTTTTAGCTTTCTTATTTTTGATGATGGGCCATTTCGCTTAAGTGAGTAGCATAGTTGTAATTATTCTGAATTTTTAATTATAAAAGCACAGGGGGGTGGAGGTCCAACCCTAGTGGTGTTATTAAGAAGAAAGAAAAAGGAGAGAAGCTCTCGAGTGATGGAATTTTCCTCCTTGTGTCTCAAGGTTTGTGAGAAACCCTCCCTTCCAATTGAATTGTGGAAGGGTAGAAGCTTGTTTGGTAGTGGATTCCTCAAGGTACATCATTCATCGTTCTCTTTTTCAAAAGGTATTCTTCTTCTCTTGTCTTCCTCTTTCCCCTTCCATTACAACCTTCTAAACCCATTAAAACCACACTCAATCCTCCCTCTCTTTCTTCTCCTTTACCTAGACATGTGTGGGCCCCCGTTTTGGGTTTTCCATCTTTGATTTTCCTCCAAAACTCCCTAATCCCTAGATCCTTTGAATCCCTAAAAACCCAATTCCTAAATTTCCATCCATGAATACAAAACCCTAATGAAAATATGAATTTTTGTGAAACTTTCCCCAAACCAGAATTTTGCTTGCATCTGTCTATCCACGTGATCGTTGCACTACCCACGCTAGATTGGAAGTCCCTACTTCCAGGTGGGCCACTATTGAATTATTTTATATTTTCGTACACCGCGTATGTGATAACCTAGAACCTTCATGTTATAAATCTGAATTTTCAAATCTATTATGTATTTATATTTGATTTTACATGTTGATTGCTGAAATTAATGTGTAAATTGATCTTTCATCTTGCATCCTAGGATAGTTTCCATCATCCTACATCACACAGCCAATAGTATTTCTCCTTCACAATGGCAAAGTTTTCTCTCCCAAAGTGTACACCCAACCCTCCATGTAGTTTGGATTGGATCTTTTCTAACAACGATCTTTAGGAATTCGCAAGAGTGAACCCTTAAAAAATATTTGTCATGTGAGTTCACACTTTAGTCTCAATCATCCACCCATTTCTCGAGCACCATCCTGAAAATCGGGTCCTTCCAAGGTTTTCACATTACCTTGAATCCCACAAACTCCACAGCACATGCTCCCAACCTTAAGGAGTTAATGAGTGTAGCCTTCAAGCAATTACCCTTGTTCTAATCCTAAATCTTACTTAGAATCCCATCACACCCCTACATGCCTTCAGAAAATTGATCGTTAACCACTTAAGCGGCATTTGTATTATCTGATCTTGGTCTCATTGGAAACCAACTTTATAGAATTTCAAACATGACTAATTTCACATCTTTCCAACATCATCTAATACTTACAAAGTGCACCACAAGATTAATGATGCAAATACTACGGGAGATCTAAAATCAATCGAGACAACTAAAAACTAGGAGAAGTCCCTCTAACAAAATTATGTTGAGTTGGGTGTTGGCTAGAGGACTTTTCATGTAATCACGATCACAGTCTTTCAGGGTCAAAGATGATGATCCATACATGATCAGTTGAAAATTTAGCATTTGAGGGTCACAATCACAAGTCGTTCAGCAATCAGTAGTGGAGAACAATTTGGCTCAACTGTGGCCGCATCGCACCATACCAGAGTACTGAGAGAGATAGACTTACTAAAACTGAAACTTCTTTACTAGTTTTTGAGTAAACCTCAACAAAACTCAAAAATAAGTGGGTACTGAAACTAAAACTTCTTTACTAGTTTAAGTAAACCTCAAAAAAACTCAAAAATAGGTAGCACCATCTGCCTCCTAGAACTACCCTTCTTATAGACCCTTAAATACCACCCTAAAATCCCAATTGAGTCTTAAATTAGGATTTCAAACTTTTTGATTGATTTCAAATCAATCTACCTATCCAAGATAAGATATCTTTCAAATAGCAACTACTCTTTATCTACGAAGATAAGACCAACTTGTAATAGCTTAAAAATAGTAAAAGTAGATCTAGAAAATCAACCCCCAATATTTGGAGAAATGTCAAAATCAGCAACCATAATCTTCAAAATCAACATTGCAATAGTCCAGAAATTGTGAATGGTAATCTTACAAATTCAGACCCTAAAACTACCAACAAACAGCCCAAGATTCAGCACGCATTGGGCCCCATGGTGGGCCTTGCCTACATCACACCACCATAAGCATTATAACAGTTCTAATTCACAAAAAAAAAAAAAAAAAAAAAAAAAAAAAAAAGGAAAGTGGGAGCGTGAAATTATTGATTGGAATCTACGTAGGCAATCATTCAATTAAAAAGGAATGGAATCAAATCCAACCACAAAATCAAACTTTATCTCTTCCATATTTTTTTAGAAGCACTTAAAACTCTTAAATAAGCTGCCATTATTGATTAAGAAAAGATTAGAGTAAAATCCAACCATAAAATCAAAATTCATCTCTTAAATTTGCTTTTAATAGCACTTGATCTCTTAAATCTAAGCAGACCATCATATAATTTATAGGGGAGAGAGAGAGAGAGAGAGAGAGAGAGAGTAAAATCCAACCAAAAAAAAAATCAAACTTCTCCTACATCTATTTTCTAATAGCACATAATCTGTTAAATAAAAGCAGATAGTCATTGATTTAAAGTAAAAAAAATAAAAGTGAAATCCAACCAAAAAACCAATCTTAAAGCCATGAGATAGGCCATCTTCACAAAGAGTAATAACAATCGATTCATGATTTATACCTCCTGCAATTCCTCTTAGTTTGGGGATGCGCCTGTAGAGAGGCATCTGACCACCCTCAAACCCTCTACGGACTCCGGGCCCCGACCTCGATTTTTGGCCTCTCATCCCGAAGCCACAGCTGTTCCCTTGCCCAGCGGCAATCCCCCTTCCTTTCCTCTTGCTCCTCTTTCGGGAGCCAGGTTGTGGACTCAGATTGTGGAGGCGGAACCGAGCGGCAGCACCAGTGACACCAGCAGCAGCAGCAGTTGAGGAAGAAGCAGCAGCAGCTTGGCAGAGAATAGTAGGAAGAGGTGCTTCCTGTTTCTTGTTGATGCGAAATGAGGTTGATGATGATGGAAATGGAGATGGCATGGTCCGTAGGCTCCATACATTGCCCTGTGACATAAAAGAAGATGATGAAGTTGATGAATGACAATGACAAGTGATGATGACGCCAAATGATGACAAGGAATTCAGGATAAGAAAGTTGCGGCTTTGCACAGCATACACTAATTTCTAAATTTTGACAGGTGGAGCCCATGCTTCATCAATGCAAACCATACGTCCACTATGCACCTCTGAGGATAAAGCATGCTCCCAAAATCTCCAAGGTTGGAAGATCCAAGCCCCTAATCCTTGCAACTCTTGTTGAATGTAAGACTGGCTTTTTTTTTTTTTTTTCTTGTTACCAACAACAACAAACAAATATTAAAAAAGACCCCAAAGGGGGAAAGGAAAGAGGCTCCATCAAGGCAATGAAAGCGAGTCTCCTATACACAGAATCTATATGGAGCCCTTAGTTAAAGAGTAGCCATTTGATTCATGATTCATCGTCATCGTCATCTAAGCCTTATCTCAATAAATTGGGGTCGGCTACATGAATCGTATTCCACCATTGCAATCTATAAGGGTTAGACCATAGGTCATTAATTCTTTTCTTACTACCTCCATCCACGTCCTTTCTAGACTTCCCCTTGTCCTTTACCCTTCAACTTGTACCAACTCATTCCTAATTGGCGCGGACAAACCATCAAGTCTACTTTCCCTTATCTTATTACCTATTGGTTGGTAGAACTCCCAGGTTCCCTCGAATGCATTCATTTCTATTTATATTGTTCCTCATCTTGCCTCTAATCCATCTCAACATCCTCATTTCATTTACACTCATCCTATGAACATGTTATTCTTTAACTTGCCAACATTCTGATTAATATAATTAAATATGATTTAATACATGTTCATCAAGCGAGAGATCATTCTCACATCATTAAGAATAAAGGTCAAGTTCCAGAGAGGGGGGAGGGGCAGGAGTATAAGATCCAAAAGCTCAGGTTATCCCACTACATGAGTCCCCTTCCACTATGGGGCCAATTCAAAGATCCTTCCCTTGGAACCAAGAATGTAAAGATGATAGAACCAATTTCATCTCTGAGGAGGCCTCCTACCCCAGATTGGCTAGGATCGCCAGGCAATCCATTTTGGTGGATTGCCTATTTAGATCATCAATAGTCTCTCTCCATTTACAAAAGAGAATGGACAAGGATATGACAGAAAATTCGACGAAGAAACTACTCCAATTTGCGAAGTCTCTTCTAATTTTCACAAAAATGTGATCATAGCTAGAACCTGGAGCTTCAAAGCTTCTTTTATTCCTTTCACTCTATACACCTTAGTCTAGCTCTAGGTTTGAAAGGACCCAAACCCCATCCATGTTTCAATTCCCCTAATGCACTTAGCATGACCATTCCACTTCAAATAGATGGAAAATTTTGTCCAAACTCCACGAGCCACATCACAATGGATAAAGAGGTGGTCTACCAATTCTTCACACTTCCAGCACAGTTCACTAATGAGCAATTCCTTTCTTTGGAGATTGTTGACTGTTAGAATTTTGTTAGTTGTGGTTGCCTGTCAAAAAGCACCAACAAGGGGAGGGGCCAAGGAACCCACACTTATACCTAAGGGGAGCTGCCCACTTCTGTAAAACACATGGTTTCAAGGAAGGGCATAGATTTTTATTTCAAAAAAAAAATCCCTTCGATGATGTTACCCATACTTTATCATCCTTAACATTTAGGAAGAAGATCACTTTGTTCAATAATTCCAATAGGTTAGACAACATTTCGATTTTGAAGCCCCATAGATTCCTTTGAAATTGGAATGCCACACCACACTGTCATTCAACACCTTTTTTGTTTTTTTTTTTTTTTTTTTTTTTTTTTTGAAGATCACAAATAATGATTAGAATCTTATCAAAAATCAGACACGACGGTCCTATCAAGGAGAGTTTTCAAGAATGATGCCTCCTACTGGTGCAACCCGGCTATCAAGTCAATGAGATCTCGACACTCAAGTTGCTAAAAGATTAAAAATAATAATAAAATAAAAAGTACACCCACAAGAAAAATGGAGTAAAGAGAGACTTTATTAAGTATCAACTTTCTTCTCTTACAAAAACTTTAAGAAAACTCACACTTTGAAAAATATTTGATCGAAACTCCAACACAACTACCCCTTTTGTAGATCCTAAATGAATCTTTAATTTAAATCCCCAACTAACAGAATCAATCATAATTTATTACAAACCAATCTAATCTTCCTTAATATGGTAAAAGTTTAATAAAAAAACAAACATAGAAAGTAATTATATCTCCAAAACCAGCTCATATCTTCAATCATACCGAGCACATCTTCAATTCATATCTTTAAATCAGCCCCCTATATCTTGTAAATATAGTAAATTATAAGCCTTGATTTAGGCCTCCAAATCTGTAACTAATCAACCCAAAAATCAACACATGTTGAGCCTATGGTGGGCTACAGGCCTACGTCTTGTTGGGCCATACAGCGGTGAGTCACGTGTGATGTAGGACATGAAAATTAAATATGATATGCAAGATTTTAGGCTTTAGATCATACTAATTTAGAAACAATCACAAAAATTCAACATCCCACATAAAGTCAAGCATTCAACAAGGGGGATCTGCGAGGGTCCAAGCCTACACATGTTAGGGCTGGATCAATTAAAAATTATAGACCAAACAATGTTCAAAGGAGAGTAGATTTATACACACATGCAAAGGATTATTCTCCAATCCAAGGAATTCACATGTTTCAATTCGGGAAAACCTAGGGTTTGCAAAAGTAGAATAGAACTTGGAATTTAAGATTATCTAAGGTTAGGGTTAGGGAAATAAGGCGAGAGAGGAATGAAATAGAAGAAAGAAACGAACCCGAAATGATCCACATGTGTGGACACTAGCTCGGGCCTAACGCATGTGCATGGGATCCTACCCGCACGTGTGTGGAGCCCACGAATCCGAAATTAGCCAGTTAGGTGTTGGTTGGCCAGGGGAGGTCCACCTTCATGCCAAGTTTTACGCCGATCGGATGTCTGGTTTGTGCACAGTGCTCTGCCAAAGTTTCAACCCTCCTACAGAGCCTGATTTTGCAAATCTGTTATAAAAGGTGAATTGGCTGCAAAATGGGATGGATTTGGAGATGGGATGGCTGTGGGAGATGATGAATATAGAGGGTAGGTAGTGGGGGCGATTTGAGATGGGTGTGGCTTCGCACCACGATAGTTAGCCCTTTGAAGAAGGGAGGGTTTCGCACCCAATTAGATTTCCACAACTCAGAAAATTAGAAAAGCAGGAAAACGCATAATTTTATTAATAATCTTCAATGAGAAAAAACCTACAAAGGGTTGCCTATTTATAAGAAAACCCTATACCCCAAAAGTCGTACCATGTACCATACTATTACTTAGAGATGAAGTAACAAAAATAACAACTAATCAAAGCAATTTAAACCATTCATGATGTTCCTAATAACGATAATAAGCAAAACTCAAAGTCCTAGATCTTTTAAGGTAGTGGGTCACAATCATGAGATCCAATGGTGGGATCCACATGGTGATCGGGTCCACTCTAAGGAACCAAAACACATCCCACTAACTAGGAGGCCCTCCATGGATGTCGTCATCGATCCAAATCGATGGTGGGGCCCTCCTCCTTACGTACGTGCATAGGGGGGCATGCGTGTGCGTGAGATGTCCCCATCAACTCTCCCCAGTTGCGAAGATTTCACCACTAGCGAAACAAAACTCCCGTACCGCTCCAAGATGTCAGGATCAATTTGTTGAAGCTCTTCCTCAGCGAGTCACGTACTATCTGAAGGTGGACATGACTTCCATTTAACCAGGTACTTTTAAAACCAGCCGTCCGACGTTGATACTATCTGATGGTCCAGGATATCCTCTATCTCCTCTCTGGGTATGGGAATGGTAGGTATGGGAGGTAGAGGCTGTGAAGAAAGGTCGGGAAGAGGCCATGGATCAAGGAAAAGGTCTAGGGAATCAAGATGGTTAGGTGAGAGGCTGGACAATGTATCAGAGATCCCCTGAAATACAACTAGATCCTCCACATTGAAAGTGGAACTAATTCTCATAGAAAGTGGAAGATCTACCACATACGCATTGAGACCGTTTCGTTTTATAATTTTGAATGGTCCAGCGCTATGCGCGTGTAATTTACGAACAGCTCCCCGAGGGTACTGCTCTAGCCTGATGTGGACCATCACAGAGTCCCCTACATTGAATTCCTTAAAACGTTTATGTTGGTCTACAGAAAGTTTGAAATGTTCGTTACTAGTAGTGATCTTTCGCCTGATTTCTTGATGCAATGAATGAATGTGATGCGCAAAGGACTCTGCAGACTCTGATGACTTATGGGACAGTGACATGGGAAAAAATAAATAAGCTTCCTAGGTTTATAACCAGTAACAACTTCAAAAGGACTTAAACCTGTGGACCTATTGACAGAACTATTAAATGCAAACTTGGCTATGGTTAGTGCGGTGTCCCATGTCTTGGTGTGCTCCCCCACTAAACATCTGAGCAAACTCCCTAGGCTCCTATTGACCACCTCAGTCTGACCATCGGTCTAAGGGTGGTAGGCAGAAGAAAATTAAAGTCTAGCATTCATCATGGCCATAGTGTCTTTCAAAAATAACTCATGAATCGCACGTCACGGTCAGACAATATGATTTTTTGGTAACCCATAAAGTTTGACGACCTCACTAAAGAACAGTTTAGCAACATGAAATGCGTCAGAAGTCTTAGAACAATGAATGAAGTGGGCCATTTTAGAAAAACGGTCCACAACAACAAATATGGAATCGTGTTTCCGAATAGTCTTGGGGAGCCCAAGCACGAAGTCTATACTGATGTCCTGTCAAGGAATGAATGGAACTGGCAAAGGTGTATATAGTCCCGTATTTTGCTTTCTCTACTTTGCCAGTTGATAAGTATGACATCGCCCTATAATTTTGGCCACGTCTCGCTCGAGGCTTGGCCAATAAAACCTATCCTCCACTTGGGCAGTGGTCTTGTCTTGACCAAAATGACCTGTGACCCCTCCTAAATGTAACTCCCAGACAAGAAAATCGCAGAGGGAGGTGCACGGTATGCATAAGCGATCACTCCTAAACAAATATCTGTCTAAAATTAAATACTCACTGCAAACTCCTGACGGACTCTCTAACAACAACGCGTACACAACTCCAAAATCTGGGCACTTAGAATAATCCTTTCTGAGACGCTCAAGGCTCGCGACTTCGACACTCATGGAATTGAGTAACGCGACTCGACGACTCAACGCGTCGGCAGACCTATTCTCTACACCGGCGTTGTGCTTAAGCACAAAAGTGTACTCTTGAAGGAATTGAACCCACTTGACATGCCTAGGGTTTAATTTCTTGTGAGAGTTCAAATATCTAAAGGCCTCGTGATTTGAGAACAAGACAAATTCTTGCGGCAGTAGATAATGACACCAATGGCGCAATGATTACACTACCACATAAAATTCTTTGTCATATGTGAAGTATTTTTGCTTCGCCTCATTTAGTTTCTCACTAAAAAAGGCGACAGGGTGCCCTTCCTGACTAAGTACTCCTCCCATGCCGACTCTTGCCGCGTCGCACGCGACTTCAAAAACTTTCGAAAAATCCGAAAGTCGCGTGACTGGAGCTTTGGTCATCCTGACCTTTATCTCCTTGAAGGCTTTCGAGGCTGCCTTCGTCCATTGAAACTCCCCTTTTTTTATGCAATCCGTGATGGGAGTCATAATGGAACTGAAACCTCAAATGAACCGCCTATAGAAGGTGGTCAAGCCATAAAAGTTGCGTACCTCATGAATATTGCGGGGTTGGCCAACTGACAATGGCTTTGACCTTCTCGGGATCCGCCGACACACCCTCAGCTGACACCACAAAACCTAAGAAGATAACACTACTAGACATAAATGCACACTTCTTTAGGTTGGCGTACAATTTCTCGGCTCTAAGGATCCCACAAACTTACCTCAAATGGTTGAGGTGTTGTTTCTTGGTCATGCTATAAATCAAGATATCGTCAAAGTAGACGACCAGGAACTTCCCCATGAAGGGCCTCAACACTTGGGTCATCACACGCATGAAAGTACTTGGGGCATTAGTCAGCCCAAAAGGCATGACTAGTCACTCGTATAGCCCATCCTTTGTCTTGAAGGCTGTCTTCCACTCATCACCAGGGCTTACACGGATTTGGTGATAACTACTTTCGAGGTCAATTTTTGAAAAGATAGTAGCGTTGGCCATCATATCCAACATGTCATCAAGACGCGGTATAGGAAACCGATACTTAACTGTGATTTTGTTGATGGCCCTACTATCAACACACATCCTCCATGTGTCATCTTTCTTAGGTGTAAGAAGAGCGGGTACGGCACACGGGCTCATTCTCTCTCGAATGAAACCCTTTTCTAGGAGCTCATCAATCTATCTTTTCAACTCTACATGCTCCTTTGGGTTCATTCTGTAATAAGGGAGGTTTGGTAGAATCAGTCCCAGTGACTAAATCAATGGCATGCTGTATATCCCTCATAGGGGGAAGTTCATTCAGTAGATCTTCGGGAAAGACATCACGAAACTCATCCACTACCAAAATGGCTTCAGTGGGTAACTCTACACTAGCTTTTGGTGCACTCTCCCTATCCACAAGGACGTACACCACCGAATCCGACTCAGTCTCTTGCTCAAAGTTTTTGGCATTTAGAATATGGAGAGGCTTAGACTTGGACTTCGACTCATTCAATTCTTTCGAGCCGCTCACACCACTCTTTGTAGAGGACTCCTTTCCAGTCGTGTTCTTGGGTGGAAGTAGATTTAGTTTGACTTTCTTGCCCTCAAACCAGAATGTACACACATTTGAACGAACAAATATGGTGACATCTCTGTCATAGAGCCAGGGCATACCCAAAATAATATGGCCAACATCCATGGGAACAACATCACACCAAAGTGTGTCTTTATCTGATCCAAACTGAATAGGAACAAGACAATAGTACGAGACTGGAATAGTTTAATGCAGGACAATTAACCACTTGCTCTAAAAGCTCGAACTATTAGAGGATGACGAATTAATCCCTTTATCTCATAGCCCAGGCCTCACATTTCATGGGTTAGGACCTTGGCCGAACCCCCCTCATGCGTTCCAAATGACATGGGCCGCTCACCCTGAGTGTGTCCCCGCATCCCATGGGCTACACCACTCGAGCCCAGTGTGAAATGCCCTTGCATTAATCACCCCCGGTGAGGAGTCTCTAATGCAAGACCTCCCCCGTGGGCCCCAAATCGCATGGGTCACCCACCCCGAGTGTGTCACCGCATCCCACAGGCTACCCCACTCAAGTCCAGTGTGAAAATGCCCCTGCATTAATGTGCTTACATCAATTTTCCTTGGCTTCGAAAGAACTCGTCTTCAAGTTGAAACCAATCTCAAACTTTGGACTATGACGAATCATGTTCTTCTTTGGTGGAAGTTGATGATTCAACCCTAAGCATCAGCTCAACATGACATTTGATGGAGCTCACTATAGATGATGTCTTTTTCACATACGCTTTTGTGGGTGCCAACTAGTTTGTTGTAACTTTAAAGTTCTTCGTGTATCCTAAAACATTTGCCCCATTTTTCATGCCACGGTGATCTTTTGAAAAAGTGTTTGAATTCATGACTATTAATGTGAATGTCACTATCATTGGACCCATCAATTGATCTATCAGTGAATTCAAGTGTAGGTCCAACATTAATACATCAATCACTTCAGATGTCAACTTTTCTTTTAACTCCATTGATCTCTTCGTCGTTTTCGAAATTTCTACTTTAACTTTGAGTTCTCTGTCACGTTCCAACAATTGAAGGATTCAATCATTGGTGTCTTCATAAGCCAAGACAATCCGTTGTTGGTAAGGACTTTAGTAGAGACCTTCCACTATGTGTCTGTATGCTACAACTTGAGTCTCCGGATTCCCTTCATGCCGAAGCTCCCGACTTGATTAGCGAGGTTGCCTACCGCATGCATGAGTTGATCTACCCACTCTGTGAGCATGAATCAATTGAGCTATTTACGTGAACTCTTCTAGTGTCACCTCTTTTGATACCATTAGGAGATGATGTCGAATCAAAAAATTCCTATAGACGACCCGCTCTAATACAAAAATGGTGCAACCCAGTTATCGAGTCAATGAGATCTCGATACCCAAGTTGCAAAAATATTTTTTTAAAAAGTACACCCACAAGAACAATGAGTAGAGATTGAGAAACTTTGTTAAATATCAACCTTCTCTTACAAAAACTTTAAGAAAACTAACACTTAGAAAACTATTCGAATGACTAATTCCTACAGTATGACCCCTTCTATAGATCCTTAATGAATCTTTAATTGAAATCCGCCAACTAAGAGAATTAATCACAATTTATTACAAATCAATCTAATCTTCGGAAAAGCATAATAAAAAAACCAAACATGAAAAGTAATTATATCTCTAAAACCAGCCCATATCTTCCATCATATCAATCAAATCTTGAAATCATATGTTTAATCAGCCCTCCATATCTTGCAAATATGGTAAATTATAATCCTTGATTTAGTCTCCCAAATTTGTAAATAATCAGTCCAAAAATCAGCACATGTTGGGCCTACGTCTTGTTGGGCCATACAGTAGGCCTATATGGGCGTGGGCCTGCATCACAACAAAACAGAACACTGGCATGGATTATCGAAGCATGGCCCCCACTTGTCACAATCGAAAACCACCATAAAACCTCAGCCCAGGAAAATGCATGCATGGAGAAGATGAAGGGGAGTCCGCTCTGTGAGAAGCAAAGAGTGGTGGTGGTGGTGGTGGCGGGGGACATCGATATTGACTCAAACAAGCACTCTGTATTTGGTAATCTTTAAATTCCTAAGATGAAAATACACTGCTTCCGACCGGAGAGAGAGAGAGAGAGAGAGAGAGAGAGAGAGAGAGAGGAAAAGGTACCTTGAATTGGGAACACTGATGAGGAATAAATGGGGTTTTAAGGGAGGGATAGGGTTTAGAGAGGGCGAAAATGGCAGCCATTTTTTTTTCCGTTGGCGCCGAGCAAACAATTCCCCTGTGGATAAAGTTTGGAGACGTTTCTTTAACGGACTGCGTACAAGTCACGAGGGGATTCGCGTGTCGAGATAGTGTAGTCTATCCGCGGGACACGGAACCACGTGCCAAGCATGTGACTCAACGCACATTGCATACTGACACAACCGCCGTAGCGACTCGCTGGTGGACTGTGTTACCACGATGTATGTGTAACGCTTCGGTTTGTTTCCCGCAACGTATAGTGTGGGAGGACGAACCAAAATCAATAAAGCAGATCCATCCAAACCGAATAACTTCAACCCCAGGGGCTAAGGACCGTTTAGATTTGCGCATGGTATTATTCTGCATTAAATTTTTTACGGCCAAGGTATTTAACATAGAAGAGCTTGTATTCTTTCATTTTTCAAAAGAAAATCAAACTGTTTGGATAAGAGTAGATTCGGATTAGCATACAAATGCGATGGATTAATCGATGTTTAGAAAAGAATGATACTGGCACAATGCATAAAGGCAGCAACCATTTCATAAGATAATGCTCACGTATACATGACTGTCAATAGTGCCCCTGGTTGATGTATTTATACCAATCAGATACGAAAGGTCGACCATAGCCTACATAATATTTGTGGGCTTAAATTGGAAGCTTCATATAAATGTAGACGAGGTGGGGAGATTAGATTTAATATACTGCCGAATCACCTTGACAACCATTTTCTGTTGTGTAATGGGTGGGCGAGCAGGGTCCTCCATACAAAAATGCGTGAAAGAAGATGAAGATGAAGTTGAATAAAGAAGTACGGTGCATTAAGCATTTCATGTCTAATAAAAATAAAGCAAAATTTGAAACTCCAGTCCAAGTCCTCTATTATAAAAGAAAATCCTTCAACATATGGTTTTGAAGGATGCAACCAAACATCCCTTTCTTACCTAAATAAAGATGAAATGAACCACGTAAATGCTGCGTATATAACCAACACTCCGAGAAGAACACCGATCATAGCATTCATCATCCCGCAATCTGCATTTTCTTCAACCACATCCACAGTATGAGAATCAGAATCATGCACCCCACCATGTCTATCGTCAACAATCTCCAAATCGCAAATCCGAGCAATTTCTTCACTCGCCCTCCTAAACAGGCCTTCACTCCGCTTTTCCGACACACTGTTATGCTCCTCACGGATCCTCCAACTTGTTGATTGCTGGAGGGTGGCCCACAATAATTATCACAAACCATTCTTGGTTGGATATGGTCTAATCAAAACTGATTTGAAATTATCCAACAGAGTGATTTCGCAAACATCTCCGGCATCTTCCTTACCTTGTATTTCTTCCACTGTCGCGGCTTCAACATATGACTTAAATGATTGGTGTCTACAACCACTGAATCAATCTACCTGTTCACGAGCGTCCTCCCAATTGCAATAAATCACTGGAACTCTCCCCACAAAGACCACGTAATACTTTCCCATTGGCACCTGAAATTAGATCATCATCAAAGTTACAAACTAGCCTGTAAAAGTAGCACTGCCACTGTCCCCATTAAGACATAATAATACAAAACAAAGATTCACTGAGCATGATTCAAAACAATCAAAATGATGTGGACAACGTATATTCCAACATCTGACCCCACTTATGATGTTTCAGTCTTTCCCTATATTCCATATCAATACGAGAATTCATAGAACCAAATCATTCCTGTTGTGACTAAATATGTATTATATTACTCCTCATTAGAGTAATAATTCTACCATGTTGAGATATTATAAGACGATATGAAAAAACAAGAGCAGAAATTACAATATGAAATTAAGGATCATCAACAAAATTGTTAATCATGGATATATCATCACATGCATAACATCATATCTAGATATATCAGCGGAATTGTAGCATATTGAATAGTACAAACAATCACACATGCATCCCAATCAATAACAACCAATAAATAACGTGGTTATGCCTTTCGAGGCTGTCAAGACGCCTATGTCCGTCTGTTCATCATTTTCAGATGAAGATAATATGTGTTGCACCTGCATCGAAGAAAATAATTATCATTGACACCTTAACTATCTAAAAAAGTTAACATACTAAAAGCACGTTACTTGCAGATGGTCGGACTATCAACAACTACATCATCCAAACCATAGGCAATCCAGTATGTTAGGCGTTACGCCCCAAACCCGGAAATCAGATTCACAGGAATCTCGATCGCCGAGTCCAGTACCGACAGCCTTCGTAGTACCCCATTCTCAGCTCTCAGTGCCCATATGCCAGGTTCCGATCCTGAGATCCTACAAGGAGGATTTTCCAACGTACATTTATCTCGTAAGAAGCATAACCACAAGTATACCCAAATCATAAAGGCAACATCATCATCACATATCCACTAATATAAACATTTGAATACAATGCTGAAAGGGAAATACATATATCGAAGTCAAAGCTCCAGAAGACCACTGTACGCTCCATGCTCGATGCTGCTGTAACCCAACACCACCTGCACGCATCTATCGTGCATAAGCTTATAGAAAGCTTAGTGGGTGGTGAAAGTATGTGCGCAAGATAAGTGCCGAGTATGCAATAAAATGCCATAAATCATACAATATCGAAATAGATGAAAATACTGACAAGATCATGAATGATACGATAGTAGAGTAAGTGGAAATGTAATGATAAGTTCATGAGTGCCATTAGCCATACCAAGGCTATGCGATGCAAGGCATAAATGCCATATCAATGCAGAAACATGGCAACCCAAAATGCTAAATGTTGCGGATGTAATGCAATATGCGGTGCGAATGAAATGAACAAGCTAGAGTGAATTCAGGATGATAGTACGCAATATCGCAAGCTATGAAGTCCATTATAAGGGACTTCTATCCAAACCAGTCTCATACCTAAATTTGGATAGTCAGACTCAATGTGGTAAACTCTTGATCTCAAGTTAGTCACGTGCCCCAACCAAAATCCTAGCCATTGCGAAGGTACACGTAACAAATAGTTGCGCACCATCAACCCGAGTGAATAGTGAATGAATGAATGAGTATGCAACTCCTGCTCAATAAGTTTACATATCAGCACCGTACACCTCTAGGATCATCACCAAGGTCTAGTACACTTCAAGCTGGCTACCGCCCCAGCCGCCGCATAGCCCAGCGAGTGGAAAAGACCTCACTACCCGTCTGCCAGTAGTAAATCAATGCCTACCAAGCTCGTCAATAGCAAACCCGTTTAGGAGTTGGTCAAACTCAGCCTAGCTTAAGCCCCCTCACTCGGGCAGATAAGGCCACACCCCCTCCCAACCGACCACGACATAGTGGGAGACACGGCCTAATGGTATTCGGCACTCAGGCGCTCATGTATTCACTCAGTCTAGACGTTGGGGCGTCTCCTGGCCTCGAAGGTTTAGGGACTTTCATCCACGGACATCCAAAGTACCCAGATGCTCGAACCCAAATATTTCCATGTCCCATATGGTCATCTACAACATGCCTGTGGAGATCACAGCTCTTATGTCGCTAGGGCGTACAGTAATCACAATCACACAATACAAGATGCATGAGTCATGTAGTCCAATCATGCATCAATCCTGCGCATACCGTGCACTCATGTGGGATAACTCCACCTATCAAGGAATCTCATAAACCATCTGTACTATGGCATATACAATGGTCAATCACATCTCATAATAAACATGTAGTGATGCGTATGGGCATGTATCATGATGCTATACTGTCTCATACTCATAATCGTTATCAATAACCAACATCAACAATCGGCCTCAACAATGTGGACATTTAACCAACATTGCTCCCAAAGAATGGCCCACATAGAGCCTAACATATAGTGGACCCATGGCCTCACACAAGGGCCTAATATACAACACCATGGGCCTTACTCAATAGCTTAATACACATCACAATGGGCCTCTCACATGGGCTTAATATACATCACAATGAGCTCCATCTCCTGGCCCTCAAATCCACCACGATGGGCCTCATCACATAGGCCTCATATACATCACATTGGGCCTTAAACATGGGCTGAATACACATCACAATGGGCCTCAAATACGGACAACATATACATCACATTAGGCCTTGATAATCGGAATCGGCCTCGATAATCGGCATATACAATCGGCCTTAACAATCGGAATCGACCTCGACAATCGAAATCGGCCTCGATAATAAGAATCGGCCTCGATAATAAGAATCGGTCTCGATAATCGGAATCGGCCTCGATAATCAGAATCGACATCAACAATCAGCCTCGACAATCGAAATCGGCCTCGACAATCGAAATTGGCCTCAACAATCGGAATCGGCCTTGATAATTAGTTTCGACAATCAGAATCGGCCTCGACAATCGAAATCGGCCTCGATAATAAGAATCGGCCTCGACAATCAAAATCAGCCTCAACAATCGAAATTGGCCTCAATAATCGGAATCGATAATCGGCCTAACAAAGGGCCTAAGAGAAGGTCACAATGTGGACATTAAACCATCACTGCCCATCAATGTGGACATTTAACCATCATTGTCCATCAATGTGGACATTCAACCAACATTACCCTCAAGGAGTGGCCCACATAGGGCCGAACATACAGTGGGCCCACGGCCTCACACAAGGGCTTAATATACATCACAATGGACCACAACCCATGGGCTTCAAATACATCGCAATGGGCCTTAACCCATGGGCCCCAAATATATTCAACAGGTCATATCAAATGGGCCACAACAACTGCACCATTCATCCACCATAGAGATCATTTTAGAGCACTATCCAAACAATGAATCATATCAAAAGATCATCTAGACCATATTACAAATAACAGTGGTGATAGTGATCAAAAGGTCAGTTGGACCACATCACGAATAGCAGTGGAGACAGTGATTTCCAGTATACAAAATTTCACAGGGGCCATCATAACATGTATTTTCCATCCAATCTGTTCATAAGTCACAAGGACCTTAACCAACCTGAGAAACAAATATCATATTGGTCCAAAACTTTTGTGACCCAAAAGGGGTTTCAATGGTAGATGTCCAATCTCCACTGTTTTTGGTAGTGTGGTCCACTTGATAACCAGATTTGTTTTATTTTTCATCCTAAGCCCTAGGACGGGCTGATCAAATGGATGGACGGTTTGGATGATCCACATACATCAGGGGTGGGGTCCACGTACGTGGCCCACCAGAGGTGAATCTACTTCATTTTTAGTCCCAAGCCTATGACGAGCTCACTAAATGAATGGACGGTATTGAAACAGCACATGCATCATGGTGGGTCCCACCGTCCAAGGTCTGGACGGTGTGGATAAGACCCATACATCATGGTGCGCTCCACAGCAGGTGGTCCACCAGAGATTTGGATCATCCTCACGTCCAGATGGATGGTGAGGAGTACATATATCAAGGTGGATCCCACACACATGGCCCACCAAAAAATTATATTAATATATATATATATATATTATACATATTTATTTTTATATATTATATTAATATATATAACATATATTATATATTTACTCCAGCATCCAGATGGACGGCCTGGATGGTTGGATACAATATATACATTGAGTGCGGGCCCCACGTTCACGGACTATGTGAATAAGACATACATTAGTGGGTCCCACCAGATGAACAATCTGAATATAACATAGACCTCATGATCAGATCCAGAGAACTCTTGGCGTCAATCCAGCAGCTACATGCTGCTGGGGTCCACATCAGCGTCCTGATGATGGACGACCTGAGATGAAACACCTACATCATGGTGGGATCCACAGATGGATGACGTGGAGATAAGATACATACATCATGCGGACCCACATGGGTGCTAACGTCAATACAACAGCTATATAGTTGGTGTGCGGTAGTCCAGCCAATCCCCTTCCCACCATCCAGTCTCTGGACGGTGAGGATACACACCACAAGGTGGGCCCCACAAGCTGCTATGGTGGGGTCCACGTCCAAACAAATGGACGGTATGATGGAACACACACATCAGGGTGGTGCCACGTCAGTATGGCTCACCTGATTTGGGATTAAACTGATATTTGTATCCTTCCTCATCCAGCCCGCCATCTGGACGGTCAGAGTGAAATGCGTCCAGCAGGTGGGGTACATACAGGTGGACGGCATGGATAACTACATACATCATAGTGGGTCCACGATCAGTGTGGATCTAGTGGGCCACATGCATCACAAGAGAGAGAGAGAGAGAGATAGACAAAAAGGGAGAGAGATCGAATGAGGTGGGAGGAGCTCCTCCATGATACAATACATGATCAAGATGGGTCCCACCATATGTGGGCACTCAAATAAAAAAAAAATCAAATCATAAGAGAAAAACACCCACCATTCTTGCTTCTTCTTGGGCTCCTCCTCATCTTAACTCCAATGGGACATGATTCAAAGGTTGAGATTGATTATGGAGGGTGGAATTGGGTGGTAAGAAGTGGGCCACACTAGCTTCTCTCCATGGGAGGGTCTCTTGCTTGGACGGTTTCTTGCTTAGAGAATGAGAAAGAGAGAGAGGTGATGGGAGAGAAGTGATGGGAGAGAGGGATGGTGAATGAGTGATGGGTGATGGGGAGAGTTGACTTTTGGGGATGGGTATGGAACTTGGGGATGGGTGTGAGTGATGGGGTGTGTACTTGACATTTGATGGGATATATTCTCTTGGGATTTGCAATGCGTGGTATTTTCCTTGAACTGAATGTGGGCCCACATCTTCTGGCCCGGGTATCGCTTCAACGCGCGAGACACGGCGTCGGAATCACGGCGACGGCGCGGTCACAAGGATATAAGTTTCAAGTCAAGTCGACTCCGATATGCAGGACTCGACTTAGGATTGCGTGCAAACATCGGATACAAGTCGAGGGTTGTCGGAATTCAACCCGGAGGACCGGTGAAGCCTACGGAACGGTACGATCTAAGATATGGGCCTTAAACTAAGTGCTTAAGAAGCACCCAAAGTTTGCAACCATAAATATCTAAAAAATTAATACAAAAAAAGAGAGTGTGTTTCATGAAAGTATTGAGGAGTGTAATTTGAAGCCAGTTCACTTTTAGAGTGGGCCAATGTGGTCGATGAGAAGTTTTTGAATCCACTCCTTCCTCCTCTCGTGCCCCATTTTCATGAAGAACCTTACACTAACTATATCTGCCTGTTACGCCCTAACAGCCCGAAGTTGGTCTTCATGGCTGAGTCCGTCAACTTCTTCTAGAATGTCTAACATTCTTTGAAGTCGGGTCATACTTTTACCATGTGTCATTGTAATAGTCAAGGTCTTGACTGCCTCAGCCATCTCTCTTATCTTATCGCCAATGTGATCACTTGGCTTGCCCTTTTCTTTGTCGGGTCATGTCGCTAGGGGTGGAACAGTTGTTTCTAGACCCTTTTGAGGTCTCTATAGGGCTTTTGTTATACCATTTTGATCGTTGTTGTGATCCCTCATTCACACGATGTCATGCCCCAAACTCGAAAACTCGGCTCACAAAATTCCCGATCGCCGAATCCAGCGCCGACAGCTTCCGTAGTATCTCATTCTCGGCTCCCAGCACCCATACGCTAGATTCCGATCCTAGGATCCTACAAGGAGGATTTTCCAACATACATTTTTCTCATAAGAAGTATAACACAAGTTTACCCAAATCACAAAGGCAACAACACTATCACATATCCACTAATATAAACAGTTGAATACAGTGCTGAAAGGGAAATACATATATCGAAAATTAAAGCTCCAGAAGACAGCTTGTCAAGCTCCAAACCCAGAGATCGGACTCATAGGAATCCCGATCGCCGAATCCGGTGCTGACAGCCTCCGTAGTACCCCATTCTCGGCTCCTAGCACTCATACGCCAGATTCCGATCCTTGGATCCTACAAGGAGGAATTTTCCAACGTATATTTATCTCGTAAGAAGCATAACCACAAGTTTACCCAAATCATAAAGGCAACATCATCATCACATATCCACTAATATAAACATTTAAATACAATATTGAAAGGGAAATACATATATCAAAATTAAAGCTTCAGAAGACCGCTACACGCTCCATACTCAACGCTGCTGCAACCTAACACCACTTGCACGCATCTATCATGCATAAGCTTATAGAAAGCTTAGTGGGTGGTGAAAGTGTATGCATAAGGTAAGTGCTAAGTAAGCAATATCAGAATAATCAGAGTAAGCGAAAATACTGATAAGCTCATAAGTCATACAATATCAGAAATACTGGCAAGTTCATAAATCATACGATATCAGAGTAATGCGAAAACATGTCGATAGGTCCATAGATACCATCAGCCTTATCCAGGCTATGCAATGTAAAAATATAATAAAAACAATATCATATACTGATGAAGCAATGTAGATCGGCTATGCAATGCGGGGACAATAAGCCAAATATCATATGCTGAAGATACAATGCAATATGCGATGCGAATGAAATGACCAAGCTGGAGTGAAGTCGGGATGATAGTACGTAGTATCGCAGCTATAAAGTCCATCACAAAGGACTTCTATCCAAACCAGTCCCATACCTAAATTTGGATAGCCAGACTCAATGTAGTACTCCTGACCTCAGGTTAGTCGCGCGCCCAACCGAAATCCTTACCATGTTGTAACATCCTGAAAATCGAGGGTCGAGTAGTAACTCAACTCTCGAGTTTCAGAACATCACTTATGCAACAAAATGAATGATGATTGAATGTTGACTGTATTAGAGTAGTGAACATGAGTGAGATTAAGCCAAAACAGCATATCATACTCCAGAGACAGTTAAATTTGCAAGCGGAAGACTGTGATAGATAGATAAAATATATAAACTATGATGAGTCTCCAGAGTGTGATAATATTACCAGGTTAAATAATTACAAGTACAATCCTAAAATATACCAAATGTGTAAGTCCTCTAGTCAATATCCCAGAAAGCCCCATCGATCAGGACACGGCTCACAAGAAGCCGTTAGAAGACAACCAATACAAGCAGGCATCGTAGTCATTACAAAGGTCCGGCTCCGCCTCAGAAGTAGCGTCGCCATATGAAATCAGACAATGTCTGGTGGGTGTTCGAAACACCGTCCCGTAACGTGGGAGTGAGTAGCTAACTCAGTGGAACAATAAAGCATAGGTTAACATGTTATCGACTCAGTCAAGCAGTAATGATAAAGCAGTACAATCAAACACTCCTAACTACTCTTATTAATGCAAGTATGAATGACATGATGTATGCCCTCACCACACCATCCCTCGTGCAACACCATCTCACGTTCGCGACATGCTTTCTTTCCTCAGTGCTCCACATCTTCCAGGCACATGCAATCCATGGTGAGCATGATTACCGAGTTGTTATTAGTCCATTTCAAACAGCAGGATTGGGAAACTAAGGTACTTGTATCATTCCCAAACATGATCCATTCTAGGGTCGTCAATCTTAATTGATATCAGACGATGGTGCGTTTTCTAGGTCACTGCAAAGGCTGCCAGGGCTGTTACGCACAAAGGTTACACCACTCCTCCATCACCTCTTAAACAATTCATCACTATACAGAAACAGGCCTAGTTCATACTCTATATACCGCGGCAAAACTCTAAGGCTCACCGTGATTTCAGAGTATGCTCGAGGTCACTACAAAGGGCTGTCAGGGCTGTTGCTCGCATTCGTTGCACCACTCCCCCATCACCTTATCAATGTAGGCTGACAGCACAAATATAGTGTCCCATACCACCATAATCGGCTCACGAGTCTGGTTACTCACTGGTCACTACGGGGAGGCATGTGGCCCCAGCGTAGGCCGACAGCTCGACAACGGTGTCCCATACCACCATGACCGGCTCATGAGTCTTAGCGGATCGAGGTACCATGGTTAAAAGGGATCTCACCGGTAAGTTTGGTACCCTAGGTTCAGGCAGTAGCGACCAAACATGGTGAACATATATTAGACACATCGGGTTACTTGATGGGCCTGACTAGCTCGAGCGCACAATCAATTAGACGACATGAAGTGCATAAGCACTTCGCGTGGCCTAACCACTGTCGCCAACTGACATACGACTCGGGTTCGTCAAACGCATCTCACGTGGCGACATGAACCTCAGCCACGATCTCAAATCTGGTACCGATTGTCTAGACTATAGACATAGTCCCAAACTCAGCCAATTCCCATCCATAGCATGTAGAGTAAAGCATGATAAACAAAGTAGTTCAAGCATGCTAGTAGGCATATTATAAGGCATGTTATAAAGCATGATATAAAGCATGTTGTAAAGCACTACATCAATAGGAATACAAACACATGTATTGCAAGTAAGCGGTTTAAGTGATCAACCTCATGGAGGTAATCATACATGTTGCTAGCGTAGTTGAGAATCTAATCTTAACACCCTCCTAAGGCATCAACATTCAAACACTTGCTCACACAAGCATTTTCACAAACACTTAACATACACTATTTCAACATACATAGAGTATGTTAACAAACATGTATTAGGGTGAATCCTTTCACCAAGCAAGTATTTTATGTACACATAATATATTTATACAACAATTAATCATGGCAAACACATCGCTAAAATATACATGTATACGGTACTTTTACAATACAGTATTTCTACATACATAGTGTATATTAGTAAAACATGTATTTAGGCGAATCCTTTCACCAAATAAGAATTTTATCCATATATCGTATATCCATACAACAAATAATCATGTCAAACACATTTCCAAAAAATATACGTATACGGTATTTTCTACGAATACCTAGAATATGTAAAATTCCATATTCTACAACTTTAATCGAAACAGAAAACGGAAAGCACTTTGTACATGTATAATTGCATGCAGATCATGAATCTATCATTATCTGACATTGAAAGTGTTGAAAACCATAACCCATACACCTAAAGTCCTCACCTCGTGTCGTAGAATCGTAACGGAGTCGATAGGTTTGCTATGCTTCCGTATTCGGCAGTTTAGCAACCTAGAGAACGAAATAAGTTAGCTATTTCATAACCTACAACCTATACAACCCTAAAACAGATTAGGGTTAGGATTTCTTACCTAGAAATGGAGCTGAAATCGCTGGGAAAGCGATTAGAACGGAGCGGTGGAGCATGGATAGCAGCAGGGAAGAGTGGCAGGGAGATCCTCCCACAACTCCCACATTTTCTCTCTCTTTTCTCTCTCTCAAATCCAAATTCGTATGGCTGAAATGGGAGAGGGTTTAAGGTTCTTATATAGCCTAAAACTTCACCGAAATAGGCCTAAGGTCAAGGTATACTTGGGTTATAGCCAAAGCGGAGCTGTTTCAGCTCAACGGAGGACTTCTGGCGGACCTCTTTGAGCCAGAAGTCGGACTTAAGCTCACTAACACCGGATCTATGTTTCATTAAGTTTTCGTTCCAGTAGGGTTCTCAGATCACGCGTGGCAGACCAGTTTCAGTTCGACGGTCAGTAGGTCTCGATCGGAGATTCCGAGTACATGTAAATGTGTATGAAATTTTTCCTGATCCGAGGGTGTAATTTGGTCGATTCGACATCAGTTGCTTAAACCGATCTCAAGCGACGAGTCTCAGATTACTATTCAAGATATTTATTTTTAAAGAAAATAAGTGTTTTCACACTCTCTCGCTCCGGACTCAAGCGAACAGCTGTGGGACACTGGCTGGATTTGATTTCCGAGATGGTTGTCAAGCCCAGCGAGGCGGTCCTAAGTCCTTAACCTCGTATTGTTCAGACTCCCGATCTGCGGTCCAAATCAGATACGGAGTTTCAACGTGCTCCCGAGAGCAGTCTGGTAATGAGTTTGATCCTAGATTTTAGGGTAACCTAGCGTCAATGATTCTACAAGTTTTGGGTCTTGCAGATCGTATTTAAAGCAATTCAAACGGATTTCGTAGCTAATCTAGTTTAGCACTTAGTTACTTTGTCTCATTTCTAAAGGATTTAATCCTAAGTGATTTCTGTCTGAGGTGGTACTTAGTCCTTTGCAGTTTGTATATAAAGTGATCCAAGTTATACTACTTAGCTAGTTTAAGATAGTGTCTAGGGTGAAAGTTCTTAGAAAAATTGGAAGATCAAGGTGGTGAAGGGTGAGATTTGTGAAGGAAATGGGTTCAAAGGCAGCTTTAGACATTGGGATTCAGTTCTGACAAGTTAATGAGGTGTTAGGATCGACCCATTGCCTAAGGACGTCTAATCCCAGGTTGGCAAAAATTCGGGATGTTACAATCTACCCCCCTTAAAATAAAATTTCATCCCCGAAATTGCCTAAGGGTAATAAGGAAAGATTTCTATTATTTCACTTGCCTAAGACTTATTGATTTCGAGTTCCTACGCGTGGTAGGGTATGTACTAGCCTGGTTCATTTTAGTCTACCCCCCTTAAAACTTATTTCTTTATCCATTTCTCATCCCCAACATTTTAGAGCAAGATAGTTGTGTTCAATGTTTGACCAACACGAAGAGACGTTTATGGTGGGCTTGATCTCGATACATCGATCATCTACCGGACCAGGGTAGAAAGCTCATCGTATCCCTTCCGAATCCTGGTGGATCCTGGTCGTCTGCTCGTCAGCAGAGAGTCCATTGGCAGCCACGCAGGATTGAGAATTGGGTCAAGCCACGAATGTTTCGCAGTTGTATATTTCAGTAGTCCGATCACTCTAGAAACGTAGGGAAAATCCATCATTGAAAGGTTCAAATTGTTTATTTCTAGGGTTGCCTTTTAGCTCTTATTCTAAGAGAGTCCTCGGTATTATCTATGTCCAAGGAAATGGTGAATCAAATCTTACTAGATCATCCTAAAGCGATTTCTCATAGTAGAACTTGCTAGGGTTTCTGTAATGTTCGTATTCAACGAGCACAGTTTCGATCCTGGGCCAGTGGGGTAGGGTCCACCACGCCCCTCATTTAGCCACCCAGGATCAAAGAGGTGTAATAGGTGACCTAACTAGATTGGGCTCATAATGTTCTACCCCCCTTAAAACTTTATTTTCACCCTTAAGGCTCAAGATTTATGTCCTGCTCCGTATATCGGAACAAAGTGTAATTTAGGACCTATCCTTGACATGAAATGGGGTGCGATCTCCCACTACGTTGGTCTTCTTTTCATCGATGATGTGTATTATTGTATTGGTATCTATGGGTATCGAAAGGAGCTAAAAATGATGGGTAATGTGGTTGATTTCAAGGGCAGGTGTGAGTTTGAGGCCAGATGCCTAAGTCTACCAAGGGAGGACTATCATCACGGTCTCGACCTACCTTATGTACTCATGTCAAGCCTAACAAGCAGGCTATCTTTCTACGTTCATATGCACAAAATATATGTCATCATGGCATGTGATTTGGGACCTAATTCATAACTGTCTGTTGCTCACTTGGGAAATTCCTTAGCCTAAAAGGAAAAATCTCTATTGGCTATATATTCTTACACTTCTCAAAGAAAAAGTTATAAACTCTTGGTTGTAAGTAGTCGAGCCAACACGGAAGGAAAGTTGTGTAGTGGGTCTGAGTCGGATACATGGACCTCCTGCCTAGCCAGGACAGAAAATCGTCGTATCAGTTCCTAATCCTAGTTGATCCCGACCTTCTGCTTGATCAGAGCATAGGGTTCATTGGTCACTACCAGGATTGAGAATTCGATTCAAACCGCGAATACCTCACTGATATATATCGTTTCTCTACTCCGTGTTCCCAGTTGTAATAAGTCCTCGAGAAGGTAATTCTAAGGGATGCATTGATTTGATCTAACATTAAATCCAAAGGATATATCAGTTTCCTCTAAGCGTGACTAGTTTCTACGTCAAACAACTTTCCTAAGAGTTATTAAAGAAGCCTATAAGTATTAAGGGGATTCAACGAAAGAACGGGGTCTCGCTCCAACTTACTTAAGCCAACTAATTAAATCTATCTTTCAACTACCCTAGCATAATGAATCCTTTGCATTCTTTAGTGCCTAGTCACAACGTATGAGTAGCGTAATCTCCTAGTTATAATCCAAAGTCTATGCTTATACACTAGCTGATTTTACACCATTTTTTTTTATAAAGGAATTTGTTTGTTTGTTTGTTTGGAATTGAGTTGCCCAAACTTGAATGTAGCTACGCTCGAGCACTTCACCTATGATCAAACCAACTAAGGGGGTTCTAGAGTTCACGTTCTTAATTTGTTGGATTTTCTATACTGTCAGGTCTGTCGAAGCACCGCTCTAGGTCCAAATTCCAAAGGTCTATTTGGCCAGCGATCTTAAGTTGTACTAAATGGAATTTCATTGCTAATCCTACCTCGGGATTGGGAGTGGTATGGTTGGTAGGAGGGTGGGTGGGGATTAAAATTAATGATATAGGCTTTGGAAAATGAGCCTTGTATTGAAAAAGGTGAGATGAGATTTTCAAATCCCAGGACAATGAATTTCTAAGTGAAATTTGAAAGGAAATCTCGGAATTTACTTTTAATTGCGTACATTCTAAACATGGTGTCGGAAGACATGGGATACACCCAATCTAGGGGCCATATCCCCCATATACATTTATTATTATCCCGAGAAAGCGGCCGTACTAAGCTTGGACAGAGCCACGGAAAATGAGGATAAGGGGAAACGGGGGCTGGAGTTTTTGGTTCTCCACGGACTTGAGCCTCAACAGGGATTGTAAAGGCCCAAAAAGGCAGGGAATGAAGAAGGTAAAAGGGAGAAATGAGATAGGTTAGAAGGCTACACGATTTTGAGTCACAAATGGGGCATGTAAAAGCCCAAATGAGAGAGAACGAAGAGGGTAGGGGGTAAGGATGGCTGTGGATGGCGTATATGGAAAGGTTGTGGTCGAAAATGGGAGATGAGATGATTGGAAGGGAGTTTGGAGAGAGAAACAGCAAGTTGGAGGGCTTGGAAGGGTAGAAATGAGAAGTGGGGCTCCAACTGGAGAGAAATAGGGGCCCCCCAAAAATTTTGCACGCACTAAACATCTCAGGGGGTCGGGCCGACCACGACCAGACCCGGCCCAACCCAAGCGGGCCAACTTGACCGCGGCGCGCTGCGGTGACCGCGGTGCCGCCGCGGTCCGCCTTGCCCGGCGCCGCGGCGTCATGGTGGGGTTGTGTCCTCCACCATCCCAAGGTGCCAAATGCACCCTGGGTCCACTTGTTTCCCCCCCGGATTGATGCGTGTGGCCCCCGACTCCGTTTCGAGTCGTTTCGGGTCAAATCGGACGTATCTTGTAATCTGGAATGAGTTATCTGACGTATAATATATGATTTTGGGGTAGAACAAGCTAATGAAGCCAACCAACCTAGCTATGTCAAGTTGCGCAGCCCGGAATTGTGAAAAAAACCTTGGATCAATGGTCGTTTCCCTGTTTTAATTTCGTTTTACTAAAAATAGTAGTTTTAGTTTAAGTATTCTTCATCTGTTGGGCCTTATGAGTTACGCTCATTGTGAAAAGAGCTTAGAATAATTAGGAGAACGTTTTGGTGAAGCCAAATAGGACACTTATTATTCTTGGCCGAAAACTTTGCGCACCAGTAGACATCACGACCCTATAGTAAGTCGCAAATTCTAGGAGTTTTAGTTGTAGTTTGTTTCCGATTTCTTTCCCATTGCTCGGTATTCCTACTTAAAGGGTTGTGAACTCGTTTTCAGTCCTTCATTAATCAATTTCGAATGTATTAGAATTTATTTCTATCTTCTGCTTTCTTCCTCATGGATTCGAGAAGTCTCTGTGAGGAGTCTAGAGAAGCTCCGAGGATTCGGAGTAGTTAACATCATCACTCATATTACCGATTTTCAACGGTTGGGGTGAGGTGGATTGTAATCTAGAATTATTTATAGATGGCCTAGGAATGTTTTAAGGTCGACCCGTTCGACTAAGGGTTAATACGGACTCGATTTCGACGTTTGCTTTCAGCGAACTAGCCGTTGGACGGAACAGGGATGCCTAAGACTGTTTCTACATTCTGTCGCTCCCTCTTAAGTCAGAGTGCGTCAGTGTGCGTTGTGTGACCATAACTCAGGTCCGGTTAAATCCAAATCATGCTCTGATACCATCTGTAACATCTCAAAAATCGAGGGTCGAGTAGTAACTCAATTCTCGAGTTCCAGAATATCACTTATGCAACAAAATGAATTATGATTGAATGTTGACTGTATTAGAGTAGTGAACATGAGTGAGATTAAGCCAAAACAGCATATCATACTCCAAAGACAGTTAAATTTGCAAGCGGAAGACTGTGATAGATAGATAAAATATATAAACTATGATGAGTCTCCAGAGTGTGATAACATTACCAGGTTAAATAATTACAAGTACAATCCTAAAATATACAAAATGTGTAAGGTCCTCTAGTCAATATCCCAGAAAGCCCCGTCGATCAGGACACGGCTCACAGGAAGCCGTCAGAAGAAAACCAATACAAGCAGGCATTGTAGTCATTGCAAAGGTCCGGCTCCGCCTCAGAAGTAGCGTCGCCATCTGAAATCAGACAATGTCTGGTAGGTGTTCGAAACACCGTCCCATAACATGGGAGTGAATAGCTAACTCAGTGAAATAATAAAGCATAGGTTAACATGTTATCGACTTAGTCAAGCAGTAATGATAAAGCAGTACAATCAAACACTCCTAACTACTCTTATTAATGCAAGTATGAATGACATGATGTATGCCCTCACCACACCCTCCCTCGTGCGACACCATCTCACGTTCGCGACATGCTTTCTTCCCCCAGTGCTCCACATCTTCCAGGCACATGCAATGCATGGTGAGCATGATTACCGAGTTGTTATTAGTCCATTTTAAACAGCAGGATTGGGAAACTAAGGTACCTCCCTTGTATCATTCCCAAATATGATCCATTCTAGGGTCGTCAGTCCTAATTGATATCAGACGATGGTGCATTTTCTAGGTCACTGCAAAGGCTACCAGGGCTGTTACGCACAAAGGTTACACTACTCCCCCATCACCTCTTAAACGATTCATCACTATACAGAAACAGGCCTAGTTCATATTCTATATACCGCGGCAAAACTCTAAGGCACACCGCGATTTCAGAGTATGCTCGAGGTCACTACAAAGGGCTGCCAGGGCTGTTGCTCGCATACGTTGCACCACTCCCCCATCACCTTATCAATGTAGGTCGACAGCACGAATATAGTGTCCCATACCACCATAATCGGCTCACGAGTCTGGTTTCTCACTGGTCACTACGGGGAGGCACGTGGCCCCAGCGTAGGCCAACAGCTCGACCACGGTGTCCCATACCACCATGCCCGGCTCATGAGTCTTAGCGGATCGAGGTACCATGGTTAAAAGGGATCTCACCGGTAAGTTTGGTACCCTAGGTTCAGGCAGTAGCAACCAAACATGGTGAACATACATTAGACACATCGGGTTACTTGATGGGCCTGACTAGCTCGAGCGCACAATCAATTAGACGACATGAAGTGCATAAGCACTTCGCGTGGCCTAACCACTGTCGCCAACTGACATACGACTCGGGTTCGTCAAACGCATCTCACGTGGCGATATGAACCTCAGCCACGATCTCAAATCTGGTATCAATTGTCTGGACTATAGACATAGTCCCAAACTCAGTCAATTCTCATCCATAGCATGTAGAGTAAAGCATGATAAACAAAGTAGTTCAAGCATGCTAGTAGGCATATTATAAGGCATGTTATAAAGCATGATATAAAGCATGTTGTAAAGCACTACATCAATAGGAATACAAACACATGTATTGCAAGTAAGCGGTTTAAGTGATCAACCTCATGGAGGTAATCATACATGTTGCTAGGGTAGTTGAGAATCCAATCTCAACACCCTCCTAAGGCATCAACATTCAAACACTTGCTCACACAAGCATTTTCACAAACACTTAACATACACTATTTCAACATACATAGAGTATGTTAACAAACATGTATTAGGGCGAATCCTTTCACCAAGCAAGTATTTTATGTACACATAATATATTTATACAACAATTAATCATGACAAACACATCTCTAAAATATACATGTATACGGTACTTTTACAATACAGTATTTCTACATACATAGTGTATATTAGTAAAACATGTATTTAGGCGAATCCTTTCACCAAATAAGAATTTTATCCATATATCGTATATCCATACAACAAATAATCATGTTAAACACATTTCCAAAAAAATGTACGTATACGGTATTTTCTACGAATACCTAGAATATGTAAAATTCCATATTCTACAACTTTAATCGAAACAGAAAACGGAAAGCACTTTGTACATGTGCAATTGCATGCAGATCATGAATCTATCATTATCTGACATTGAAAGTGTTGAAAACCATAACCTATACACCTAAAGTCCTCACCTCGTGTCGTAGAATCGTAACGGAGTCGATAGGTTTGCTAAGCTTCCGTATTCGGCAGTTTGGCAACCTAGAGAACGAAATAGGTTAGCTATTTCATAACCTACAACCTATACAACCCTAAAACAGATTAGGGTTAGGATTTCTTACCTAGAAACGGAGCTAGAATCGCCAGGAAAGCGATTAGAACGGAGCGGTAGAGCATGGATAGCAGCAGGGAAGAGTGGCAGGGAGATCCTCCCACAACTCCCACATTTTCTCTCTCTCAAATCCAAATTCGTATGGCTGAAATGGGAGAGGGTTTAAGGTCCTTATATAGCCTAAAACTTCACCGAAATAGACCTAAGGTCAAGGTATACTTGGGTTATAGCCAAAGCGGAGCTGTTTCAGCTCAACGGAGGACTTCTGGCGGACCTCTTTGAGCCAGAAGTCGGACTTAAGCTCACTAACACCAGATCTATGTTTCATTAAGTTTTCGTTCCAGTAGGGTTCTCAGATCACGCGTGGCGGACCAGTTTCAGTTCGACGGTCAGTAGGTCTCGATCGGAGATTCCGAGTACATGTAAATGTGTATGAAATTTTTCCTGATCCGAGGGTGTAATTTGGTCAGATTCTGACAGTCTGGTTGCTTAAAACTGATCCGCAAGCGACGAGTCTCAGATTACTATTCAAGATATTTATTTTTAAAGAAAACAAGTGTTTTCACACTCTCTCGCTCCGGACTCAAGCGAACAGCTGTGGGACACTGGCTGGATTTGATTTTCGAGATGGTTGTCAAGCCCAGCGAGGCGGTCCTAAGTCCTTAACCTCGTATTGTTCGGACTCCCGATGTGCGGTCCAGATCAGATACGGAGTTTCAACGTGCTCCCGAGAGCAGTCGGGTAATGAGTTTGATCCTAGATTTTAAGGTAACCTAGCGTCAATGATTCTACAAGTTTTGGGTCTTGCAGATCGTATTTAAAGCAATTCAAACGGATTTTGTAGCTAATCTAGTTTAGCACTTAGTTACTTTGTCTCATTTCTAAAGGATTTAATTCTAAGTGATTTCCGTCTGAGGTGGTACTTAGTCCTTTGTAGTTTGTATATAAAGTGATCCAAGTTATACTACTTAGCTAGTTTAAGATAGTGTCTAGGGTGAAAGTTCTTAGAAAAATTAGAAGATCAAGGTGGTGAAGGGTGAGAGTTGTGAAGGAAATGGGTTCAAAGGCAGCTTTAGACATTGGGATTCAGTTCTGACAAGTTAATGAGGTGTTAGGATCGACCCATTGCCTAAGGACGTCTAATCCCAAGTTGGCAAAAATCTGAAATGTTACACATTCGAAGATACACGTAACAAATGGTTGCGTACCACCAGCCCGAGTGGGTAGTGAATGAATAAATGAGTATGCAACTCCTGCTCAATAAGTCCACATATCAGTACGGTTCGTCTCTAGGATCATCACCGGGGTCTAGTACACTCTACATGCAAATCGCCGCCCACTGACACGCGACCATGTAAGTGGAAGAGACCTCACCATCCGCCTTGCCAGTAGTCAGCCAATATCTACCTGGCACGTCGATAGCGGATCCATTCACGAGCTGGTCAAACTTAGCCTAACAATGCCCCCTACCCTCCGGCGGGTAAGGCCACACCCCCTCCCAACCGACCACGACACAGTGGGAGACGCGACCTACTGGTATTCGGCCCTCATGTGCTCATATATCCACTCGGTCTTGACGTTAGGGCATCTCCTGGCCTCGGAGGTTTAGGGATTTTCACCCATGGACATCTATGGCGCCTGTATGCTAGAACCAAACATTTTCGGTATCCCATCTGGCCATCCACGACATGCCTGTGGAGGCTATGACCCTGATGTCGCTAGGGCGTTCAGTAATCACAACATGCAATGCAAGATGCACGAGTCATGCAATCCAGTCATGCATTAATCTTGCGCATACCGTGCACTTATGTGAGACAATCTCCGCCTATTAGGGAGTCTCATAACAACCGACACTATGACATATGCAATGGTCAATCATATCTCATAACAAACATGCAAATGATGCGTATGGGCATGTATCATGATGCTATGTTGTCACATACTCATAATCGGTATCAATAACCGGCATCGACAATCTACCTCGACAATGTGGACATTTAACCAACATTGCCCCAAGGAATGGCCCACACAGAGCCTAACATATAGTGGGCCCATGACCTCACACAAGGGCCAAATATACAACACCATGGGCCTCAGTCAAGTGATTAATACACATCACGATGGGCCTTTCACATGGGCCTGACATACATTACAATGGGCTCCATCGCCTGGCCCTCAATGCATCACAATGGGCCTTATCACATAGGCCTCATATACATCACATTGGGCCTTAAACATAGGCTGAATACACATCACAATGAGCCTCAAATATGGGCCGCATATACATCTCATTGGGTCTCGATAATCGGCCTCGATAATCAGAATCGGCAATCGGCCACAATAATCGGAATTGATCAATGATCGGCCTCGATGATCGGAATTAGGGGTGCACACGGTTCGGTTTGGTCCGATTCTGGGGTGAAACCGGAACCAAATCGTTCCTAATGGTTCTAGGAAATTTGGAACCGGAACAGGACCGTTGGCACCTTAGAACCGAACCGTTAAAACCGGAACCGTTGGCACCTTAGAACCGAACCAAACCGGAACCAAACCGGTTCCACGGTTTTGGGCTTTTTATAATCCAGCCTAATTGCAAGCCCATGTCCATCCATGTTGTGGTCCATTTGATGAATGGTTTAGATATTGTATAAGGTGTGGAAAAATACATTTACGAAAATAATTGTTATAGAGAAAATAATTATAAAGTGTGCAAAAATACATTGGTTCGGTTCCACGGTTCGGTTCTACGGATCGGATCCACGGTTTGGTTCTACGGATCAGTTCACGGTTCAGTTCGGTTCTACATACCCCCAAACTGGGAACGAAACCGTTGTCACCGGTTCTTTGATTTTTGGAACCAGAACTGAAATCGATGCACTCTAGAACCGAACCAAACTGGACCGTTTGGTCGGTTTCGGTCCGGTTCCACGGTTCTACCAGTTAAATGTGCACCCCTAATCGGAATCGGCAATTGGCGACAACAATTGGAATTGATTGATAATCAGCCTCGATAATCAGAATCGGCAATCGGCCATGATTATCGGAATCGATCAATGATTGGCCTCGATGATCGGAATCGGCAATCGGCCACAATAATTGGAATCGATCGATAATCAGTCTCGATAATCGAAATCAACAATCGACCACAACAATTGGAATTGATCGATAATCGGCCTCGATAATCGGAATCAGCAATCGGCCATGACAATCAGAATCAATCAATGATCAGCCTCGATGATCGGAATCAGCCTAACAAAGGGCCTAAGGGAAGGTCACAATGTGGACGTTTAACCAGTAATGCCCATCGATGTTGATATTTAACCAACATCGCTCCCAAGGAGTGGCCCACATAAATATCATTACATACCTCATGGCAAAATCACACATCACATCGTGCCTTGAACATACAACAGGTGGGCCCTGCACCTGGGCCTAATATACATAACATGGGCCTCTCATATACATCACGTCGGGCCTCGTCAAAGGTCACAAACACATCTCAGTGAACCTCCTCACGTGGGTCATATATACATCGATGGGCCGCTTATATTCATCACCATACACATCACAATGGGCCACATACATGGGCCGGAAAGACATCACAATGGGCCTCTGCACATGGGCCATAAATACATCACATTAAGCCTCATTCGTGGGCCACACATACATACAATGGCCATGCCATATGGGTCAGAAATACATCTCATTGGGCCTTACCAAATGGGCCATAAATACACAATAGGTGGGCCTGCACATGGGCCTAATATACATCACGATCGGACACGGCCCATGGGCCTTAAATACATCACCACAGACTTCGAATACGTAATAGGTGGGCCCCATCACATCGGCCATTAATACATCTCAATGGGCCATGACCCATGAGCCTCAGTACATCATAATGGGCTGCAACCCATGGGCCTCAAATACAACAAGTGGCCACATCAATGGGCCTCACCAATGGGCCTCATATACAACAAGTGGGCCACATTAATGGGCCGCACAAATGGGCGATGCAAAACAGGTGGATGGCATGGAATATAATACATACATCAAAGGTGGGATCTGTGTACATGTGGGCCACCAACACATATATCAAGGTGGCCCCATATTCATCAGGGCCCACCATCCCACACATATGGACGGTAAGGATATACAACACGTCAAGGTGGGTTTCATCAATGGGCCGCACTAATGGGCCACATACACAATAGGTGGGCCACAATACATGGGTCGCACCATAAATGGTGGCGGATGGAAAGATCATCTGGACCATACCACAAATAGTAGTGGGGATAATGATTTCCACCATTTAAATTGTAGGACCCACCATTTTTTTTTTCTGTCCAACCTGATCATAAGGTCACGAAGACCTGGATTAAGGGGAAATAAATCTCATATTGACCCAAACTTCCGTGACCCAAAAAGGATTTCAATGGTGGACGTTCACTCAACACTGTTTTCTACAGTGTGGTCCTTCTGATCATCAGATCTGCTTCAATTTTTATTTTTATTTTTTATTTTTAAATCTTAGCCCTTAAGACGAGCTCGCAGAATGGTTGGACGGTTTGGATCTAACACATATCACGTGTGGGACCCACAGAACTGCTGCTGGTGAGAGGTACACTAGTCAATCTGCACATGCGTGAGGCATACTAGCCAATCCACACACGTGTAAGACATTAATACAATCTACACACGTGTGAAGTATACCAGCCATTCTACACGTGTGAGGCATACAAATTACATTACATGCATTGGTGGTTCCACTGTCCAGTCCACCTGGACGGACGGTCTGGATTTCATGGCATACAAGGTGGCCCCACGTGGCACCTAACAAAAAAAAAAGGCCCAACACCATCCAGCACTGTCTGGACGGTGTGGATTGAATACATATATTAACCCTGCCCACCGTCCAGGTGCTGGACGTGTGGACACAACACATATCTTATCAGGGCCACGTGCATTGGCACGGACGGTGGTGCATCAAAAAGGGGACCTACGAATCTATTGACGTCAACAATAGCAGGCAAGTTGCTGACCGTCCGTTACATGGACGGTCCAGATATTGCACACGCCACAAGATCAGACCCACTGTCCAGATGATGGACGGTGCAGATCTGAAGCATACACGTCACGGTGGGCTTCCACCATCAGATAAACGGTGTGGGTGTAACCCATAGAACTTGCTGACATCAATTACACCAGCTCTATGGCTGGTGTATGTTAGACCAGCCAATCAGCGTCCCAGATAGGTGGGTCCCACGTGGGACCCACCATATGACATTATTTTTAATATATATATATATATATATATATATATATATATATATATATATATATATATTACAAAAAAATACAGCGTCCAGGCCACCTGGACGGCTTGGATTGCAAATACATATAATCATGGTGGCGTCCCACTCCACCTGGCCTGATGGACGGCTGCTCGAAGTTCCAGCTCGTCCCAGCGGAGTGAATGGACGGTGTAGATAAAACCATACATTACAGTGGTGGTCCCCATCATCCAGACCCACTGGACGGTGTGGATGAACAACATGCACATCGTGTGGGGTCCAGTCCACAGCCAGGGACTGGACGACCCTGGATAAAACACATCCATCATGATAGTCCACGTGGTGGCCTACCGCCGTTTAGATTAAGCTGACATTTGTATTTTCTCTATTTTCTCTTCATCCAGCAAGGTGGGTACCACTGTTCGGTATATCTGAACGGTGCAGATTAAATACATAAATCCAAGTGAGTACCACGGCTGGATGGGTGGATCAAACATACATCATGGTATATCCCAGCAGCTGTTGAATAACAGTCCAACAGCGTCCACTGATGGACGGTCTGATGCATCCAGTGAGTCCCACCAAGGTGAATGGCATAGATAAAATATGTACTCATGGTGGGCCACACACACACACCATCAATCATACAAGAGAGAAGGAGAGAGAAACGGTGAGATGGAGGGACCCCGCCACTATGGGCCCCTCCCTTACACAATACATACATCAAGTGGGTCCCACAATAAGTGGGCCCTCAAATCATCAAAATCATACAAAAAAATCACCCATCGATTTCGCTTCTTCTAGGCTCCATGGACTCCCTTAGCTCATTGTCTTTAACTTTAATGGAGGAAGATGAGGATTGGATGGCTAAGATGGAAGATTGAGTGGTAAGGAGTGGGCCACACAAAGCTCCTCTCATGGAGCTCTCTTGCTTGGACGTTGGGATGCTCTTGGGAGGAAATGAGAAATGAGAGAGAGAGAGAGAGGAGTAATGTAGTAAATGGAGGGTATGGTGCTTGTTGACTTGTTGGTGAGAAAGGAATTGGATGAGTAAGGTTGTTGTTGACTTTATGTGAGAGAGGGATGGGTAGGGTATGAGTTGTACATTGATTGATTGATGTGACGTGTCGTAGAGATTCTCTCGGGATTCCCAACGCACGACGTTTCCTCAAACTGAACACGGGCCCACATCTCTTGGCCTGGGATCGCCTCGGCGAGCGAGACGTAGCATCGAAACTAGGGCAACGGCGCGGTCGCACTGGTACAAGTATTGGGTCGAGCCGACTTAGATCGATAGAATGCGACTCAGGGTCGTGCGCAATCACCAATTAGAGATCGCAGGTCACTGAAATTCGATCGGGAGGACCGCGGAGGGATACGGAACGGTACGGGATAAGAGACGGGTCTCACATAACTGCACGCTCCAAGCTCAATGTTGCTGCTACTTGACGCCACCTGTACGCATCTATCATGCATATGCTTATAGAAAGCTTAGAGAGTGGTGTAAGTGTGTACGCAAGGTAAGTTCTAAGTATGCAATATCAGAGTAATGCGGAAACATGCTGGTAAGTCCATAAATACTATCAGCCTTATCCATGTTATGCAATGCAAAAACATAATAGGCCAATATCATATACTGAGGAATCAATGTAGAACAACTATGTAATGCGGAGACATAGTAAGCCAAATATCATATACTGAGGATGCAATGCAATGCAATATGCAGTGCGAATGAAATGATCAAGTTAGAGTGTGAAGTTAGGATGATAGTATGTAGTGTTGCAAGCTATGGGGTTTATCACAAGGGACTTCTATCCAAACTAGCCTCATACCTAAATTTGGATAAATAGACCCAATGTGGTAAACTCCTAATCTCAAGTTGGTCACACGTCCCAATCGAAATCCTGACCATTGCGAAGGTATGCAACAATTAGTTGCTCACCACCAGCCCGAGTGGATAGTGAATCAATGAATGAATGAGTATAATACTGAGTACGCAACTTCTGCTTAGTAAGTCCACATATCAGTACCGTACATCTCTAGGATCATCACTAGGGTCTAGTACACTCTACACTGACTGCCGCCTCCCTAGCTGCACAACCCAGCGAGTGGAAGAGACCACACTATCCGCCTGCCAGCAGTATACCAATGCCTACCCGGCTCATTGATAACGGACCCATTTATGAGCTGGTCAAACTCAGCTTAGCTTACACCCCCCTCACTCGGGCGGATAAGGCCACACCCCCTTCCAACCGACCATAACACAGTGGGAAACGCGGCCTACTGGTATTTGGCACTCGAGCACTCATGTATCCACTCGGTCTAGACGTTAGAGTCTCCTCCGGTACCAGAGGATTCTAGGACTCTCACCCAAAGACATCCTATGTGCCCATAGTGTTAGAACTAAATATTTTCGGTATCCCATCTGGCCATTCACGACTTGCCTGTGGAGGCCACAGCCCTGTTACCGTTAGGGCGTACGGTGGTCATATCACAAAATGCAAGATGCATGAGTCATACAGTCCAATCATGCATCAATCCTACGCATACCTTGTGCTCATGTGGAACGACTCCGCTTGTCAAGGAGTCCCATAAATAACCTGCCCTATGGCAATGGTCAACCACATCTCATAACAAACATGCAGATGATGCTTATGGGTATGTATCATGATGTTATGTTGTCACATACTCATAATCGGTATCGATAACCGGCACAGATAATCAACATCGATAATCTGCCTCGATAATCGGCATCAATGAGAATGGGCCTAACAAGGCCTAAGGAAAGGTCATAATGTGGACATTCAACCATCATTGCCCATCAATGTGGACATTTAATCAACATTGCTCCCAGGGAGTGGCCCACATAGAGCCTAACATATAGTGGACCCATAGCCTCACATAAGTGCCTAATACACATCTCATTGGGCCGTACACAAAGGCCTCACATACGTCTTATTGGGCCTCACTTATAGTCCTTATATACATCACATTGGGCCTCAGCCCATGGGCCTCAAATACATCACAATGGGCCTCATATACATCAAGTGGGCCACATCACATGGGCCGCACCAATGAGCCTCATCATGTGGGCCTGTACATCAGTGGACCTACACATACCGCTAGTGGGCCTTACATGCAATAGGTGGGCCCTGCACATCATGATGGGCCCCACCAGATGGACAGTTCGGATATGCAAGGAATACACCACGGTGGATCCCACCATCCCGTGCATTGGACGATGAAGATATAACACATATCATGGTAGGCCCACCATCCCATCTGGACGGTGGAGCTGAAACACATACACCAGATGGCCCCACACATCCAGATGGACGGACGATGTGAATAAAACCCATACATCTCAGTGGGGTCCATAAAGATGGACGGCTGGGAGAACATAACTTATGTGGTGCCCACGTGTGGACAGCACCCACCAGGTGGGATTCCATATAAAAATCAATATTTAGTGGGTCCCACCGTCCAACGTTCTGGATGGTGGATAAAACAAATACATCAGGTAGTTTCTCACAGCTGCTGGACATTGGTCCAACAACGTCCAAATAGATGGACGGTCTAGATATATCACTCAAATACGTGGCCCACCAGAGATTTGAATCTGCCACATTAGATGGTGTGGATGACCACACATGCACAACAAGTGGGGCCCACGATCTGGACAGTGGTGTGCTCCACCTGATATTTGAATTTGCCTCATTTTTATTCTCAAGCCTTGAGACGAGCTTGCTAATTGGATGGATGGTTTGGATGTAATGCATACATCGGCGGCCCCCACAGAACTGCTGACGTCATGGGGCCACTAATGGATGGCATAGATGAAGCACATACATCGTGCGGTGGGTCCCATAGAATTTGCTGATGACGATACAATAGCTATTGCTGTTGGGGTCCACAGATGGATGACCCAGATGAAAGATAGATGGACGGCATGGAATGAAGATACATCAAGGGGCATCCCACAACACTTGGTAACGTCATGATAATGGACGGTTTGGATTAACAAATACATCAGGGGTGGGTCCCACCGTCCCAACATGAATGGTGTGGATACAAACACATACATCACGTTGGGTAGGCCCCACCAGCACCGTCCAGAGATGGACAATGTGGATACAAAATAAATACACCGAGGTGGGTCCCACCCGCACATGTGTCACACGTGTGTGGTGGGCCCCACAACCCAAATAGATGGACGAAATGTATAAAACACATACGTTATGGTAAGGTCCACCATTTTCAAACGGATGGATGGCTAAGATGTAAGGCACATTCATTAAGGTGGGTCCCATCCCACACGTGCAGCACGTGTGGGGTGGGCCCCACACGCGCCAATGGATGGACGATATTACCCATACATCGGGTACAGACCCACAGAACTTAATGACATCAATAGTAGCTCTGAGCTGCGTGGGACCCACCGTCTGGATAGACGGATGACATAGATGAAACACGTACATCAGCCATGAATAGAGCTGATATTTTGTTTTCCTTTCACGCAGTCCAGCAGCCTTAGCTGCTGGATGATCCACGACTGGACAGTGGATACAATACGTCCATTAAGGTGGGGTCCACATATACGTGGCCCACCAGCTACATTCATCCAGGTGGGCCCATATGACTTTGTACGGCATGGATCAAGTGGGCCACACCCATCACAAGAGGGAGGGAGAGAGAGAGAGAGATCGTGATAGAGGGGAGGGACCCCGATACTATGGGCCCTCCATTTCTTATAATGCATACATCCAATGGGTCCCACCACATGTGGGCCCTCATATCATCAAGATCAATAGTAGGAATCCTAGATCACTCACCTATATCACTCATTCTTTAGCTCCTTGGACTCCTAAACTCCATGGTTTTCCCTTTGATGGAAGTTGATGAGATTTGAAGGGTGAAGATGAGAGATCTTAGGGTAGGGAGTGGGCCACACTTGGCTCCTCTCATGGACGTTTCCTCTTCTTGAGAATTGGTTGAATGGAGTGAGAAAATGAGAGAGAGAGAGGTGATGTAAGAGTGAATGATGGGTGATGGGTGAGTGTAAGAAAGGGATGGGTGGAGAAAGAGAGAGAGTTGACTTTGGGAATGGGAGATGGATGGGTTGCTTGTACTTGACTTATACTTGTGATAGGATGTGTACTTGATTGATTGATGTGATGAGTTGTAGAGATTCTCTTAGAATTTGTAACGCGCAGCGTTTTCCTCGAAATAAATGCGGGCCCACAACTCTTAGCCTGGGTATCACATTGGCGCGCAAGTTGCGGTTTTGGAACCACGGCGACGACGCGGTCGCAAGGGTATAAGTTTCGGGTCGAGGCGACTCTAATATACGGGATGCGACTTAGGGTCGCGCACAAATGTCGATTATAGGTTGCAGGTTGCCGGAATTTGACAGGGAGGATCGCGGGGTCTATGGAATGGTACGGTCTAGGATACGAGTCTTACACACAAAGGCCAAAACCACTTTCATGACCATCATCATCATTTAATGATAGACGAATAGTTTCAGATCCATTGTCTTCGAAATCCTCATTGGAATTGAGCTCATTTCTTGGGCGGCATCTATTAGAAAGGGGTGACGAGTAGGTAGTACTGGCAAATGATCCATGTGCGTATTCATTGCCAAACATAAAGGCCAAGTCATTGTATCTATCGATATGCTTCCCACAAACTCATTCATCATATGGGTGAGACTGCAGATATTGACAGTTAGAACTCAATTACTACAAGATGATTTTAATCACAAAGAATATACCAAAATCTCTCTAAGTATGCACTAAAAGTTTAGGGGATTTACTTACCGCAATGTAACCATCCCAAACATCATCTGAATCGATAACCATTTTCTCATCGGAGTCCCATCCAAACCCACTGGCATTCAGCATATCTTTGATTGTCCAATAGAATCTTTTTAAGGTACGAAAATGGTTTGAAATATGTTTATTCTCCAACTTGATTCCACATCTATCTTTAATTTCTGTGATCGTTGCCTTATAAGCTTCAAGTTTAAAGCCAGTGTCACTCTTACGGCCAAGATTAACTTGCTCCACTAATGCATCAACCAATGCATTGCCCATTGGATTGTTCCATCGAATCCGAGCATTTTTCTTACTAGCGGATATCCTTCGATTGAGGTTACTCTGGCTCATTGGTGAAGGAGCTTTACTTGATGGAATCAAAGTTTTCTTAGTTGGTGTACCTACATTTCGACTCGATGATGCCAGACTCTTGTTTAGTAAGCCTGCAACCTTTACAGGCGACGCCCTCTCATTCATATCTCTTGATACCTTCAAAGAGCTTCAGAGGAAATTCATTATACCTAAACATCAGTAATAGTCAATGGAAAGAGCACAATAAGCAGAAATGTGTGACATTAATATAATGATGAAGGCATTCAAGATATATATAAAACTTGACTGTTATATAATATGATGGAAATATAATAATGTACTGAAATTGCAGTGAAGTATCTCAAACAAGACATCGTTCATGGAACGATACGAAATATTTGTCTTAACAATCCCGCTGTTACAATAAACATTTCATTACAGAAACTGTAATCAGAATTAATAATGTTATCGCGTGCATGGAAGACTGTCATTCCACATCCTCTCCGCAATCTCATCCCTCTTTTTCACCCAATCCTCTCTTGGGCGGTCTATCACGCGAGATAATGCTCGACCTTCTTTGGCATTAGTAACCTCCATAGGAAATGGCGAAATGTCCTTTGTACTGTCTTCACTATCCTCAACTGCTATGGTAAATCCATCTTCACTGTAAATATGGATGAAATTGTGTATGATACAGCAAGCTATAACAATCTTCACTTAAGTTATAAGCTTGAACTGTGGTGTTATACGTAGCATGGGAAATCGGCCCTTTAAAAGACTGAAACAATGCTCAATGACATTTCGCAATTGGACATGACGATAATTGAAGAATTCTTTTTTATTAATAGGCTTCCTTCTTGTACGATACTCATTCAAATGATATCGAACACCTTGATACGATGCCATAAATCTGGGAGAATGCACATATCCCGTATTTACGACATAATATTTTCCTACACAACGCAATATATAATTGCAAGTTATTAACATTTCATAATATTCAATCTTGGTAAAAATGGCACCATTCAATCTTTACCATGAGGAACAAGGAAATAGTCAGGGTGACAGGTTAATGTATTTTGCAAAACACAAGCATCAGATGTAGAACCATCCCATCCAGCGAACACATATACAAATTTCATATCGAATGTACAAGCTGCCGTATTACATTCGGAGACAGGAAATTTTTCTATTTTGAAAGGTTGTGCTTGCTTCTTTCAGCAAATAGGCTGGTATGTGGGTACCATCCAGGGCTCCAATGCAATCCTACACAAAAATTTTCTTCAATTTAGGTTGGCAGATAATGTAGAGGTAACTTCAACCAGAAAATATTTTAATTCAGAATGTAATACATGAAAATATGGACTCCACATTGGATTGTCAGATATTTCTTTTAGAGTATGTAACCTAAGGAACTTCACATATTCTGGATATAGGCCAATTATAGCATCAAACACTCTATTAAAATGTTGGCTCATTGTCTCTCCAGATCGTAAAAAGTGATGACCAATTACTCGGTTATGTACGTTGTGACCAATAGTATGCAGGAACATGACCACTTGTTCTTCTAAACTGCACCTCTTTACATCAAAAAGTAAATTTCAATCTCTCAATAATGAACATAATTCGAAGAAGTCATCTCGACCCATTCTTAATTGTGCAAGACAATCAACATCGCTCTTCCTTATGATTCCATTGACAAATCTATTCCTCTCAATATGTCCATCTCTAAGCAACGCCTTCATACAATAACGATGATAATATTCAGTAGCTCCCATAGCACATGTAAATGCTGCAACTGCGGTTAATGCAACTGCTATTTCATTATCATTCCAATCACTACCGGAGGATTGCTCTCCACTAGATTCACCACTATTGGAAGCCATGAGAAAATTGGGCAACTCTACTATCTGAAGGCCAATTACTTTTATTTAGTGGTAAGCATGTCATGATAAACCTTCATTTACAGGTGTATGACTAATATTCATACATTTTTATATTTGAGTTCAAATTAGTAATAACATGTTCAGTTTTTTAAAGTCAGTGAGGGCTTTCATAAGATGAATGAAATAAATTCATGGATATATAGAAAAGAAATATACATGCATACGAAGTCAGATTTTGACTACTAATAGATATGAATATATCTTCTTATTAAAGAGATAATTTATGCAAGCAGAGCTAAAATAATTTTTTGTATATTAGAAGAGTGTATTAGTAGTATCTCCTTGCCAAAATCCTGGCTTACCATTAAAAAATGCAACTGTTAAATGAACGAAATAATGCAAGGGACTGGTTTTTCATAGGATCAACACGAAGGCGACTCTTGTCTGCATAAGTGGACTGGTCATCAGACCTCAAGTTACGTAAAATAAGAAAGTAAGTGGAATGGTATCTCTAAAATATAGAGTAAATGTAACATTAACAAAGAAGACATTCATATGCCAACATAAATAGAGTAGATTTGTGAAAACATCTCCTAATACTGAGTAAACAATGGGCAACAGGTCATCTACAACATTGAAGATTATGAATGAAAGATGATCCTGTGAAGCTCCATAAATCAAGATCTAGACCTGAAAACAGAGTTTTACCTCCACCGACGATGATCACCGAAGGATATATCTTACCCTAAGGAAATTGTCAAGCCATAGAATGGTGTAAAAGATGACTGGACTCACAGATTCTTTTATAACCATTCTAGTAATGGCTCTGATGGCCAATGTGGATCATTACTAAGCACAGGGATGACATGCAGTGGTCATGTCCCAAGTTTCGTGAGTGGATTGCATCTCCCAGATGGAATGCAAATGCGAAGTATTGTCATTCAGATTCACCTGCAATGGATGTGGTTATAGCGGTAGATCCTAGGATGCCCTATTCGTAGGGTATATAAGAAAGCGGAGGTCTACTCACCTACCGTATACATCCTATTCGGACAAAGGCAGCGGAGTACACAGTGAAAAAGAGAAGGAACACAGTTGGGATAATATCCACCCATGAAGGGATGGATACCTCATGGAGGGACTTAAGAAATCATGTTTGCCATAGGAAATTCAAATGTTGCTAAACCACCAGCCTGTCATCACCAACTTAGTCCGAAGAGGTTCTTCATGGTGGAACGAAGGGGAGCAACTGCATATATAACTAGAGACATATTATATATGATCTTCATCTTTGACAAAGACGAAGATGTAACCATGCTCAGAAAGGACTGACGTGTGAAGGTAAGAATTTCAGGGTGTTTGAACCAATCCGTGAAGATGAGAATGAAAAGGGAATGATGGTGTAGTTCTATATATGAACTGCCAAACTATTTGGAGCTGAAAGTTTTTTTTTTTGCCAATGCAGTGCAATGAAGGCGTTGCACTGCTCGAAGGACTGTTTCCTAACGTTACTGACATCTCTAATAAGTACACTGGCTCGACGATGTACTCGAGGGCGGCGTAAATGCCGGATTTGAATTCAGACTCAAACACTTTGAAAGTAATATTTTATTTAAATACGATCTTGTACGATCAGAGTCGTAAATCCAAACATGCCCTAAGCAAGTAGATATATCCAATATGAATAGATGTGGCGAAATTATGAGAAGATCAGTTATGTAACGCCCTGAAAATCGGGGGTCGAGTATAACTCAACTCCCGAGTTCCAACGCATCACTTATGCAACATAGATAATGATGATTAAATGTTGTCTGTGTTAGAGCAATAAACATAAGTGAGATTATACAAAAACAATAATTCATACTCCAGACAAGTGTATAAAGGCAAGCGGAAGACTGAACTGTATATATATGTATGTAAAAGAAACAAAATCATTTCATTTTTCAGAGTATGAACCCATCTGAGTCATCATATTCATATATCTATTTAATGTTCAAAAAGTCAAAAATACATCTAAGGATGTAATCCTAGCAAATCCCGTCGATTCGGCAGTCTAGTCGAAGTCGCCAGAATACTGCATAAATGAGAACTCGTCCTGGTCCTCGCCATAGTCCGGCTTAGCCTCCTGAGTCGCCAACTCATCTAAACCTGAGATAGAGTCTGGTTGGTGTGTACAACACCATCCCGTAACGTGAGAGTGAGTAGCTAACTCAGTGGAACAATAAAGCATAGGTTAACATGTTATCGACTCAGTCAAGCAGTAATGATAAAGCAGTATAATCAAACACTCCTAACTACTCTTATTAATGCAAGTATGAATGCAGTCATGATGGATGCCCTCACTGACATACTCCCTCATGCGACACCATCTTACATTCGCGGCATGCTTACATTCCTCGGTGCTCCACATCTTCCAGGCACATGCAATGCATGATGAGTATGATTACCGAGTTATTATTAGTCCATTTCAAACAGCAGGATTGGAAAACTAAGGTACCTTCCTTGTATCATTCCCAAACATGATCCATTCTAGGGTCGTCAGTGAAAGGGGCCTAGCTATATGCCCTAGAGGGGGGGTGAATAGGGCAATGCCAAATAAAACTTAAAACAACGGAATAATAAAAGATATAAATAATAATGCTGAAATAATAACAACCCCAAACCAAATGAAATATGAAAATGATACTAAATCTTTTTCTAAGGACAACCTTACACCAAAAACCGATGGCTTATGGTAGGACAACCTTATTTCTAGAACAAACTAGAAATCACAAATGATATGGAAAATAAATCAAGAATAACTTACAGAAATAAATCTTAAGTTATTACACCATTCAACCATACTTGCTTGAAATGAAAATTACAACATTCATCCACAAAAGCAATCCACAATACTGAAGGAATAAATGAATAAAGAAATCAAGCACATCCACAACACAACGATATATAGTGGTTCGCCTGTGTGTTCACCAATTGTTAGCCAACAGCCACACAGAATGCTACTCCACTCCTAATATCCTCACACAGGGGATATTAGCATGCACTCTCAAAATAGGTTTTCACAGGTTCACCAAAAACCTTCACAATTGTGTCTTTTTATCTTGAGCTTACACAATCCAAAAACCCCCACAGTCTGAGTTTTCTGGCTCTCCTCAGATAACCAATACAATGAGATTTTTCTGGCAAATCTTAAACAAAACCAGAGAAAGTAAATTACAAAGTAAAATACCTGGATCTCCTTTTGAAGTAGCCCAGTAGAACCAATTGGAGTAGATGAATGATACGTCGTTCAATGTCCAATACTCACTTAAAGAATGGTTCTATGTCTAATTGATTTTAGATTAAATCAAGAAGAGAAAGGTCTATTTGATTTTGATCCCAGAAGAAGGAATATCACAAATTCCTCTTTTCTAAATGAGATTGGAATGTGGATCAGAATCACAATAGAATAATGCTAACAAAAGGAATATTAAATATGCACAATAGCTTAAAAAATAATCACAACTTATCTCAGAGTATAGCCTTAAATTGCTTGAATTGAATGTGAAGGAGTGAATAAACTCTGAAATTCATGCATTATTTATAGCCTAAAAAATCCTATCTTCGACTGGTCTTAGGATCCCTAGGACCGGTCGAAGCATCAAAGATTTTGAAAGATTTCCGCGGGATTAGATTAGCTGTTCTCACGACTAGTCTTAAGTAACCTACGACCGGTCGTGGGCCACCTACGACTGGTCGTGAGTCACCTACGACTGGTCGTAGGACCATAGATAGGTCGTTGGAGTTCGAGTCGTAGGATTACGACTGGTTGTAGGAGGAGTCGTAGAACTTCCCAGGACTGGTCGAAGCAAGTCCAGGACTGGTCGAAGGACAACCAGGAAAATCTGAAAATCTGTAATAACCTAGGACTGGTCCTGAGAAACCTAAGACTGGTCGAAGCAAAGCTAGGACTGGTCTTAAGATTTCTAGGACTGGTCTTAGAACAGTCATAACAAGCATATTAAAATATTCGGATTATGTATCCAGAATGACCTATCATACAGACCAACCTAAGGTTAATCTAAGGTCAAACAAACCTTGAAGTGAGATAAACATTGAAGTCTTGAAGGTCTGTATTCTCAGATGATCTTGAAAGATAAGCTTGAATCGAGTTGACGGCTTTCTAGAGCTTGGTACTTTCTTGACTTGTCTTGATGAAGTCTTCTAATCTCGAACTTGTTAGAAGCAAACTTGAAGTCTTCTATTCTTGTAGACTTCATCCATGACATGTCTTGTAAACATTCTTCATTTATGATCTTGTCTTGAAAACATTCTTCATTCATGATCTTGTCTTGAAGCAGTGTGTAGTCACAAACAAGAAACACAAGAAGTACAAGACATATAGGTTTTGACACTATAAAATTTGACAACCAAAGGAATATGAAATCATAGCACTAACAGTCAGTCCTAGACAATCTCATACGATGGTGTGTTTATAGGTCGCTGCAAGGGCTGCCAGGGCTGTTACACGGAATCGTTGCACCACTCCCCCATCACCTTATCAATACAGGCCTAGCTTATACTCTGTTACTACGGGAAGGCTCGTCGCCTCACCGTAGATTTAGAGTATGCTTGAGGTCACTATACCGGGTACGGTCAGGGCTGCCAGGGCTGTTACACATAATCGTTGCACCACTCCCCCATCACCCATCAAGTAGTGTAGACCGACAGCTCGAATATAGTGTCCCATACCACCATAATTGGGTCACGAGTCTGGTTGCTCACTGGTCACTACGGGGAGGTATGTGGCCACAGCGTAGGCCGACAGCTTGACCATGGTGTCCCATACCACATTGCCCAGCTCATGAGTCTTAGCGGATCGAGGTACCATGGTTAACGGGATTCCACTGGTAAGTTTGGTATCATAGGTTCAAGCAATAGTGACCAAACATAGTGAACATACATTAGATATATCGGGTTACTTGATGGGCCTGACTAGCTCGAGCGTACAATCAATTGGACGACATGAAGTGCATAAGCACTTCGCGTGGCCTAACCACTATCGCCAACTGACGTACAAGTCGGGTTCGTCAAACACATCTTACCTGGCGACATGAATCTCAACCACGATCTCACGTCTGGTACCGATTGTCTGGACTATAGACATAGTCCCAAACTCAATCAATCCTTGTTCATAGCATGTAGAGTAAAGCATAATAAACAAAATAATTCAAGCATGTTAGTAAGCATGTCATAAAGCATGTTATAAAGCATGTTATAAAGCACTACATAAGTGGGAATACAAACACATATATTACACAAGTAAGCAGTTTAAGTAAACAACCTCATGGAGAAAATCATACATGTCTCTAGGGTAGTTGAGAATCCCATCTCAACACCCTCCTAAGGCATCATCAACCAAACACTTACTCACACAAGCATTTTCACAAACACTTAGCATACACTATTTCAACATACTTAGTGTATGTTAGCCAAACATGTATTAGGGTGAATCCTTTCGCCAAATAAGTATTTTACCCATATATCATATATTCATACAACAAATAATCATGTCAAACACATTTCCAAAATATATACATATACAGTATTTTCTACAATACACTATTTCTACATACATAGTGTATATTAGCGTAACATGTATTAAGGCAAATCCTTTTGCCAAATAAGTATTTTATCCATATATCATATATTCATACAACAACTAATCATGTCAAGCATATTTCCAAAATATATACATATACGGTATTTTCTACGAATACCTAGAATATGTAAAATTCTATATTCTATGTCTTTAATTGAAATAAAAATCAGAAAGCACTTTGTACATGTATAATTACATGCAAATCATGAATCTATCATTATCTGACATTAAAAGTGTTAAAAACCATAACCTATACACCTAAAGTCCTCACCTTATACCGTAAAATCGCAACATATCAGCTAGGTTTGCCAAGCTTCTGTATTCGGCAGTTTGGTAGCCTAAGGAATGAAGTAGGTTAGCTATTTCATAACCTACAACCTTCACACCCCAAAACAGATTAGGGTTAGGGTTTTCTCATCTCAAAACGAAGTCGGTATCATCAGGAAAGCGGCAAAAACAGATTGGTGGAGCTTGAGTAGTAGTAGGAAACAGTAGCAGGGAGATTCTCCCACTTCTCTCACTCTTTCTCTCTCTTTTCTTACTTCTCTCTTTAGGGTTTCTCTCAAATTTGTATGGCTGTGAGAGAGAGGGTTCTAAGGTTCTTATATAGCCTAAAATCTCTCCAAACTAGACTTGAGGACAAGGTATACGTAGGTTATAACCAAAGCAACATTGTTTCAGCTCAACGGAGGATTTCTGGCGGGCCTCCTTAGGCCAAAGGTCGGACTTAAGCTCACTAATCCTAGATCCAGGTAAAGTTAATTTTTTATTTCAGTCGGATTCCCAGATCACGCGTGGCGGACCAGTTTCAGTTCAATGGTCAGCGGGTCTCGATCTGAAATTCCAAGTACATGGATATGTTTATGAAATTTTTCCTGATCCGAGGGTGTATTTGGGTCAGATTCTGACGGTCTGGTTGCTTACAAATTGACCGCAAGTAACAAGTCTCAGATCACTATTCAAGATATTTATTTTTGAAAAAAAACAAGTATTTTCACACTCTCTCGCTCCGGACTCAAGCGAACGGCCGTGGGACACTGTCTGGATTTGATTTCCGAGATGGTTGTCAAGCCCAGCGAGGCGGTCCTAAGTCCTTAACCTCGTATTATTCAGACTCCCGATGTGCGTTCCAGACCTGATACGAAGTTTCAATGTGCTCCCGAGAGCAGTCGGGTAATGAGTTTGATCCTAGACTTTAGGGTAACCTAGCGTCAATGATTCTACAAGTTTTGGGTCTTGTAGATCGTATTTAAAGTGATTCAAACGGATTTTAGGGCTACTCTAGTTTAGTACTTCGTTAACTTTGTCAAATTTCTAAAGGATTTAATCCTAAGTGATTTCTGGTCGAGGTAGTACTCGGGCCATTGTATGGAAATCTATGAGTCGTTACAAGTTAACCACTTGCACGATTTTATAACGATCAACAATAATCAGAAGGTGGGATACTTCCCCTAAAGATTGATTGCTTCATGCCTTCCATAAGAAATGCTTTTTTAAAATACTAATGCAATCAAACAACAGAAAAAACTCACAATCGCTCACCAGGAGCCACTGCAATAATGCATCTTTTGAAAGAACTGTGTGATATTGGATAGAAAAATCTAACATATGAGTGTAGATTTGGATTACAACAAAAGATCATAGCTAAGATTTACTGCTACTTGATTATCGGTACTCCTAGGATAAGTTGGGATAAAAGTAAATTAATAGCCTTAATTGGTTATTTTTTATTATTGAAATTGTGTTTTTGAATTGAGATTTCGCTATGTTATTTATAGAGTTTTGTTATAGTTTTTTCTTCCAGATTCTTCTTCCATTACTGCAACGATTACAGCGGTCAAAAATCTTTTCTTTAGATCATTCTTTTGTCGTGTTTCTCTTTTGCGACTGTTCCTCTTTTATCGCCTTGAGCTTTACTCCTTCAGTCGCCTTTTATACCTCGGACCGCTCGACCACATTTCTCTCTTTACTCATAGACTTCAGAGTAACTTGACCACATCACTCCATCGGCCAACCACTAATGTGTAAATTTGAACTTACACAAACTATGATTTTACAAAAAAGTGCTTCAAGTATCTCGAAGATCTTTCATCCATCTCATGTTTCTCATTCAATGCCACATGTCACTCTCATATTGGTTTTTTTCCAGAATGGCTAAACGTAGGGTACAACATTGCCCCCAACGTCACTTCGCCATTGGAAAAATGTAAAAGCAATGTTGTTCCGTTGCCTAATGAAATAAATGCAATCGGCCATTGTTCCACATGTTGTCTCCTCATTAATTTTGCCCGACTGAGGCTGTATTGAAGGATATCCTTTGCCTCACCCTTTTGAGTTGTCCATTTGACACGTTGCATAAAATAGTATCGTATGAGGAGTCATGACTATCATTTCATTAATGCTCACGGATCATGGCTGATACGTAAACAAGACTCTAAGTCGATGCGCCTCTTACCTTTGCTTATTCTCTCTTGCATTGAAAACCCTCTTTTCAATTTTCTCCTCTCAATGGTCGCATCTTCTTTTTTATCAGTTCCAACTTTTCATATAGAATCTTCATCAAAGATTCACATGTTCTATAAGTGGGAGTATTCAATGACCTCCTATTTAACACTCTAATAAAACAAAACAAAGTGATGCTGACACTCGGTCCAACTTTTTACCATAAAGTCACTCACGAACAACTACATGAGATCGAACCAAGTTTCTCGAAGTGTCCCGATGAAGTCTTTTTGGTTCAATCTGACAACTTCCTGGATCTCTACAACCCATTTAGATCTCCATGGGCATTGAACTCTCCTTACCTGAATATCTGGCCAACACCTTCCTTCTCGCAGTGGTGTTAACTTTCTGGAGTTGATCGACTAATACATTCCATTTTGGATGTAGCCCCATAGGTCCAACATCATGAATGTATGTGCATTCACTCACCTTTTGCCCATTTGTGAACTTATATATCCAGGCTTTACTTTAAAGAATCAACATCCCTTCACTCTTCCAGACAAGACTAACAAGGCATATTCCACTTTCATGGCTTTACAATACAAGTTTAAGGATTTGTTGATGTGGATTTGTTAATTCCTGTTATGTGGGAGTGCCCTGCAAATTACCAAGGAATATATTCACCTGTTTAGCCATTTTAATTGCAACATGTTTACAGCAATCACAAAAGGATTTTACCACTTTAGTCGGCCTATCTATCTTATCTTGATGTAGTTATACGAGTATCTTGAAGTAAATTTTGTTAAATATGTTCCAGTACATGTAGAATTTACCTCATTCGATTATTGAAACATCCTCTGCCTTAAAATCAATTATTCTTTTGTGAATATTTGAGCTTTTTCCTTCTTTTTTCACCATTGAAAAGTCCAACCATTCTTTTTGCCAGTTTAAAGATAAAGAGTTCAGTTCGACATAGTTCATTGAAGACTACAAGTCGATTGACATTGAGATGGCAAGCCTCGAGGATGCAGCTTGGAAAAGATATGCGATTTACAGAGACCTTGTATATGACAGCACAATAGATACAAGCATTAATGTTAAGGCTAGCATTGAACAATACCGTCATAATTTTCTTACTCGTCAATTGGTTTGGCTTAAGGTATTCATTTTCTATTTATTCACTGGACTTACAACCAACCTCTGACTCGTCGACCAGTTATAGACTCAATCATCACTTTTCAGACCCTCCACAGAGGGTTTGTTTCCATTAGTTCTTCTTCCACACTCCCTCGCTTCTTTGACTATCTGCAACAGCTAAAGTCATTCCACTCTCGGTGAAAAAAACTACTATGGGACTTTGATTAGCAGGTCCCATGAATTAATCATCGATTAGCTCTCTTATTCGTCGTTGGGCCCAAGTTAAGGCCCATTGCTTATGGGTACTAAGGCCGTGATCCGGCCCACATCAAGAAGGGATTATGGGTGTAGATGAATATTTCCATGGACAATGGGCTATGACTTGAAGGTCTATTATCGAGTTTCCATGTGTCGTTGTCATGCCCCAAACCCGAAAATCGGATTCACAGGAATCCCAATCGCCGAATCCGGTGCCAACAGCCTTCGTAGTACCCCATTCTCGGCTTCTAGCGTCCATACGCCAGATTTCGATCCTAGGATCTTACAAGAAGGATTTTCTTTTTTGATGTACATTTAACTCATAATAAGCATAACCACAGGATTACCCAATTTACAAAGGCAACATCATCATCACATATTCACCAATATAAACATTTGAATATAGTGCTGAAAGGGAAATACATATTTAAAAAATCAAAGCTCCAAAAGACGGCCGCATGCTCCAAGCTCGACGCTGCTGCAACCTAACATTACCTGACGCATCTATCGTGCATAAGCTTATAGAAAGCTTAGAGGATGGTGTAAGTGTCTGCACAAGGTGAGTGCCAAGTATTCAATATAATGCCATCATCATACAGTACCGGAAACACTGGTAATCCATAAATCGTACAATATCAGAATAAGTAGAAATACTGACAAGATCATGAATTATCAGAGTAAGCAGAAATACTGACAAGAACATGAATTATCAGAGTAAACAGAAATACTGACAAGATCATAAATCATACGATAACAAAGTAAGCAATATAGAATAGTTATGTAAATAAGGAGTCATAAAAAGCCAAATATCAGATGCCGAAGATGCGATGCAATATACAATTCCTGATAAATTCATGAATAGCGTCAGCCGTATCTAGACCATATAAATGCAGAAACTCAGTAACCCAAAATGTCATATGCGGTGTGAATAGAATGACCATGTCGGAGTGTGAAGTCGGGATGATAGTACGTAGTATCGCAGGCTATGGGGTCCATCACAAAAGACTTCTACCCAAACCAGTCCCATACCAATATTTGGATAGTCAGACTTAATATGGTAAACTCCTGATCTTAGGTTAGTCGCGCGCTCCAACCAAAATCCTGGCCATTGCAAAGGTACACGTAACAAATAGTTGCGCACCACCAGCCGAAGTGGATAGTGAATGAATGAATGAATGGGTATGTAACTCCTGCTTAATAAGTCTACATATCAGTACAGTTCATTTCTAGGATCATCATCGGGATTTAATACACTCCAAATGTCACTGCTCCTCTCCTAGCAGCACAGTCTAAGTGAGCGTAAGAAACTTCACTATCCGTCTGGCCAATAGTCTGTCAATACCTAACCAGCACGTCGATAGCGGACCCATTTACGAGCTGGTCAAACTCAGCCTAGCTATGCCCCCTACTCTCGGACGGGTAAGGCTATACCCCCTCCCAACCGACCACGACATAGTGGGAGACGCGGCCTCCTGGTATTCGACACTCGGGCGCTCATGTATCCACTCGGTCTCGACGTTGGGGCGTCCTCTGGTACCAAGAGGGTTTTAGGGATTTTCACCCAGGGCCATCTATGGTAGCCCTATGCAAGAATAAATTTCTGGTGCCCCGTCTGGCCATCCACGATATGCCTGTAGAGGCTACGGCCCTAATGTCGCCAGGGAGTACAGTAATCATAATGCAAGATGCATGAGTCATACAATCCAGTCATGCATTAATCCTGCACATACTGTGCGCACATGTGAGATAACCTCCACCTATCAAAGAGTCTCATAACAACGTGCTCAATGACATATGCAATGATCAATCATATCTCATAACAAATATGCAGATGATGCGTATGGGCATGTATCATGATACTATGCTGTCACATACTCATAATCAGTATAATAACTGGCATCGACAATCGACCTCAACAATGTGGACATTTAACCAACATTGCCCCTGAGGAATGGTCCTCATAGATCTTAACATATAGTGGACCCATGACCTCACACAAGAGCCACATATACAACACCATGTGCATCACTCAAGAGCTTAATACACATCACGATGGGCCTTTCACATGGGCCTAACATATATCACAATGGGCTCCATTACCTGACCCTCAATACATCACAATGGGACTCATCACATAGACCTCATATTCATCACATTAGGCTTAAAACACGGGCCGAATATACATCACAATGGGCCTCGACTACGAGTCGCATATACACCACATAGGTCTCGACAATCAGCCTCGACAATCGGAGTCGGCCACGATACTTGGCCTCTATAATCGGGATCAATTGATAATCAGAATTGGCAAATCGGTCATGGTAATCGTGATCGATCAAGAATTGGTCAGGTCAATCGGAATCGACAATCAGCCACGACAATTGGGATCGATCGATAATCAGAATCGGCAAATCGGTCACAATAATCGGGATCGATCGATAGTCAGATTCGACAAATCGGTCAAGTCAATCGGGATCGATCGATAATCAGAGTCGGCAAATCGGCCACGACAATCGGGATCGATCGATAATCAGAGTCGGCAAATCGGTAACGACAATCGGGATCGATCGATAATCAGAGTCAGCAAATCGGTCACGACAATCGGCACCAATAATCGACACCGATAATCGGCATCGATAATCAGCACCGATAATCAGGGTCGATAAAAGGCGTTGGCGTCGGTAATCAACACCGATAATCAGTAGATAAACAAGCAGGGTCCATAGATGATTAATCGATCAACCATAGTATAAAGATTGGCACTCAGCCATGGTTATATCAAATCTGATAATACGGAGCCATCCGTCTACGATGAATGGGGCCCACTTATTTGGGTTAACCCACTAAGGGAATGATGAGAATGGGCCTAACAAGGCCTAAGAGAAGGTCACAATGAGGACATCTAACCATCATTACCCCTCAATGTGGACATCTAACCAACATTGCTCCCAAGGAGTGGCCCATACAAGGGATTCATACACAACTTAACAGGCCATACATACATCGCATTGGGCCTCAACCATGGGCCTTAAATACATCACAATGGGCCTTGCCAAATGGGTCGGAACTACATTACAATGGGCCTTACCGAATGGGTTGGGAATACATCACAATAGGCCTTACCAAATGGGTCGAGAATACATCACAATGGGCCACATCCCATGGGCCTCAAATATGTCACAATGGGCCTCATATACATCAAGTGGGCCACATCAATGGCCCATATACATCAAGTGGGCCATATCAATGGGCCGCACCAATGGGCCTCATATATATCAAGGTGGGCCTCAACAACAGGCCACAAATACAAGATGAGCCTTATAATGCAGCCCATAATTTGGCAAAAATAGATGGGCATGGGTCAAACACATACATCATGGAGGGGTCCTCATACATGGCCCGACACTAGGACAAGCTCGCCAAATGGATAAACGGTTTGAATGTAATATATATACATCATGGAGGGCCACGTCCCAGCTTAGCTGGACGGTGAGGACCCACACATGTGGCTGGGTCCCACCATCCAGCAAGGGGGCAGACGGTGTGAATAAGCCCCATACAACACGGTGGTGATGCCTCACGTCCAGATCGTCCAACGGTCTGGATCAACGGATGGATAAAAGGGAATATACAATACATACCCAGGGTGGGTCCCACATGATGGGCCACCCACTCCATATATAAAATATTATATATATAAAATAATATATTATATTATAACAGGCGGGTACCAAAAGCTCTTGCCCTTCCCATATACATAAAATATATAATAATATATTATATTATATTATAACAGAAGGGTACCTAAAGCTCCTGTCCGTCCCAGTTATTTGGATGGACGGTCTAGATAAAACCATACATCACAACATCCACCGTACTGATGGTTGGACGGTGTGGATGAAACGTGCAGGTCTGGTGATTTCCACCGTCCTGATCTCTGAACGGTGTGAATGGAGCAGATGCGTCAGGTGGGTCCCACGTCAGTGTGGATTAAAACACATACATCACTGCAGGCTCCATCGTCCAACGGTGGATATACAACACATGTATCTGGTGGGCCCCACGTCAGTGTGGGCCGTACAGATGGATAGCATGAATATACAATACATTTATGAGGTGGGTCCCACCATTCAAAGGGTTGGACGGTGTGAATAAGACCCATTCATCACAGCAGCCCACCGTCCCAAACACCTGGACGACAGGGATAAAACTGTCACGCCCCAAACCCGGAAATCGGATTCACAGGAATCCCGATCGCCGAATCCGGTGCCGACAGCCTCCGTAGTACCCCATTCTCGGCTCCCAGCGCCCATACGCCAGATTCCGATCCTGGGATCCTACAAGGAGGATTTTCAGTATGAATTTTTTTTTTTTTTTTTTGGGTAATGAAGCATAACCACAAGTATACCCAAATCATAAAGGCAACATCATCATCACATATCCACTAATATAATCATTTGAATACACTGCTGAAAGGGAAATACATATATCGAAATCAAAACTCTAAAAGCTCCAGAGGTCAGCTGCATGCTCCAAGCTCAACGCTGCTGCAATCTAACGCTACCTGCACGCATCTATCGTGCATAAGCTTACTAAAGCTTAGAGGGTGGTGGAAGTGTGTGTAAGGTAAGTGTTAAGTATCAATAAAGCACATAAATCATACATCATCGGGATAAGCAGAAATACTAATAAGATCATAAATCATATGACATCAGAGTAAGCGGAAGTGTACTGGTAGGTCCATGAATGCTATCAGCCGTACCAAGGCTATGCGATGCAAAACATAACAAGATAATAACGGATGCTAGGGATGCAATGCAATATGCAAATCCTGACGAGCCATGAATACCATCAACCTCATCTAGGCCATATAAGTGCAAAATCATAGTAACCCAAAATGCTAAGTACTGCAGATGCAAAGTGATATGCGGTGCGAATGAAGTGACCATACTGGAATGTGAAGTCGGGATGATAGTACGAAGTATCACAGGCTATGAGGTTCATCACAAGGGACTTCTATCCAAACCAGTCCCATACCTAAGTTTGGATAGTCAGACACAATGTGGTAAACTCCTGATCACAGGTTAGTCGCTCGCCCAACCGAAATCATGGCCATGCGAAGGTACACGTAATAAATAGTTACGCACCACCAGCCTGAGTGAATAGTAAATGAATGAATGAATGGGTATGCAATTCATGCTCAATAAGTCCACGTATCAGTACGGTTCCTCTCTAGGATCATCATCGGGGTCTATTACACTCTACGCCAGCTTGCCGCCCCTATCCAAGCGCACAACTGGGTAAGTGGAAGAGACCTCACTATCCGCCTGCCAATATCGGGCCCGGCTCGTCGATAGCGGACCCATTCCTCAAGCTGGTTAAACTCAACCTAGATATTGCCCCCTCACTCAGGCGGGTAAGGTCACACCCCTTCCCAACCGACCACGACACAGTGGGAGACGTGGCCTCCTGGTATTCGGCCCTCGTGCGCTCATATATCCACTCGGTCTCGACGTTGGAGTCATCTCCTGGCCACGGAGGTTCAGGGATTTTCACCTAGGGACATCTATGGTGCCCGTATGTTAGAACCAAACATTTTCGGTGTCCCGTCTAGCCATCCACGATATGCCTGTGGAGGCCACAACCCTGATGTCGCTAGGGCGTACAATGATCAAGTAACATGTATGCAAGATGCATGAATCACACCTTACAAACATGCAGCAATCTCGCGCGTACCATGCGCTCATGTCGGGCACTCCATCTCATATGGAGTCCCGTAAATGTCTCAGCCCAACGGCTCATGTTATAACCAAACATTCCTCATATCAAGCATACATATGATGCGTATGAGTATGAATCATGGAGCTACACTAAGCATGGGTATGAATCATGAACTATCCTTACAACGCAGATGGGCCTAGACGGCCTACACACAACAAGTATGGGCCTACCAATGGCCCTAGGGAGAGTCGTAATGCGGACATTTAACCAACATTATACTTACAATGTGGACGTCAAACCAACATTGCTCCCAAGGCATAGCCCGCCATGTAGGTCAACACATAAAACACAGTGGAATCACATTCAATGGGCCTTATATATACCCTATTGGGCCTCGACCCATGGGCCTCCAATACATAAAATGGGCCTCACAACATAGGTCTCATGTATATCAAGGTGGGCCTCAACGGATAGCCACAAGTACATCAACGTGGGCCTCACCACATGGGCCATATGCATATCAAATGGGTCATATCCCATGGGCCTTGAATACGTCATAATGGGCCTCAACCCACAACCTTAATTCATCACAATGGGCCTTAACCCATGGGCCCTAAGATACACCCAAATGGGCCTTATAACATGGGCCTTGCATTCATATCAAGGTGGGCCTCAACAACGGCCACAAATACATTCAGATGGGCCCCATCGCATGGGCCTTAAATACATTACAGGTGGGCCTCAACAATGACCACAAGTACTCATCCAGGTGGGCCTCACAACGGCTATAAATACACATCAAGGTGGGCCTTAACAACGGCCACAAGTACACATCAAAGTGGGCCTCAACAACGGCCATAAATACACATCCGGGTGGGCCTCAATGACGGCCACAAATACACATCAAGGTGGGCCTCAGTGACAGCCACAATTTCACATCAAGGTGGGCCTCAATAACGGCCATAATTACACATCAAGGTGGGCCTCAACAACGGCCACAAGTACACATCAAAGTGGGCCTCAACAATGGCCACAATTTCATCAATACGGGCCTCCTCATATGGGCCTTATGAATGCCAAAGTGGGCCTTAACAATGGCCACCAATACATACATACATACATATATATACATATGTATGAATCATATCAAAGGATCAACCCATCCCCACTTCAAATAACAGTGGTAGACCCACTTGAACCATGGGTCTGACCCATTCTTTAACTCATGCTACAAAAAAGGAACTCTTAAAATGGATAGAGGTTTGGATGCATATTTGCATCATGGTGGGGTCCACACACATGGCCCACCACTTAAGTGGACAGTTTTGGATATAACACAGACACCAAAGGTGGGGCCTACTGGCCGTCCAGCAAATGCCCGGACGACATTGATAAAACACATACAGGGTGATTTCCACCGTCCATTGCCATGGACGGTGTGAGTAAAACACATACATCATTTTGGGCCTCACAATGGTGGGACACTCCAAGTGAACAATCTAATCCGTTCACCATTTTGGCCACCTGGAATGAGGTCAAATAGACTCTGACTAGGACTTGTTTGGATGACAAGGGACTCCAAAGAGTGCCCTAGAGTGTTTTAACAGATGGACATTAATACCCCTAGTACGGCCCACTTGAGACTCGTATTTGCCTCAAAATTTGGCACATGGCCTAAAATTATAAGGTGGAGATGGTGGTCGGTATGGATTAAACAAATTAACCACGGTGGGATCCACGTGTGGTGGCAGCCTTCCACCCTCACCCTCACCGTCACTGGAACAATATGTCCAGGGACTTTTTTTTTTTTGGTTTTTTTCTTCTTCTTCTCTTTCTTCCTTTATATATGTATATTTTTTTCTACTATGTGGGGCCCACTAGTGGATAATCCATACCGTCTATTATATCGACCAGCTCTCTATGGACCAAATGAGTCTAATGATGGATAGGTCCACCACTTATACACACAACAGTAAGTATTAGAAAGTTCCAATAGTGGGAATTTGTTTCCCTTGGTGTGGTCCACTAAGAACTTAAATTCGTCTCATTTTTCAACTTATAACCTAAAACTACAGGGGAAAGGTGGTGGACGGCATGGATTAAATAAATACATTAAGATGGGGCCATGGTTGGGACGCCCCCACCCCACGTCCGCATGGTTGACGTGAGGGGTGCTCCCACTACCACCATCGGTTGTGGTGTGGTCCGCCTGATGGTTGGATCGAGTAGATTTTTGGGCTATATGGCTAAAATGTGTCAGAAAATAGATGTCTGGTGTGGATCTAAGAAATACATCAGTATGGGTCCCATGAGTGAAAACTCACTCCAAACCTCCCATGCAAAAAAAACAAGAAATGACGTGGGTAACTCAACCCCTAGCATTTGCGGTATGGCCAACCTGGGATTCGGATTAACTTCATTTTTTGGCTCAACACCTAAAATGATCTAAGGAAGGGAGTGGACGGCTTGGATAAAAAATACATCATGGTGGGGCCTACATGAGCAACCCACTCCAAGTTTGGAAACAAGCTGACATTTGTTTTTGTTGCTTGACGGTACTCCCACCGTCAGTTCACACTTCTTGTCGTTTAGCCACGTCCAAATGGTCGAGGACGCCGGACTCGCTTAAGTAACAAATATATAAGGTGGGCCCCACCTAAAGACTTGCTTGCTACAGGTGGGCCATTAATGGCTGGATGGTGTAGATAAGATACACATCAAGGTGGGGTCTGTCCAAGTGGGCCCCACAATCACATCATCATATAAAAAAATAAAATAAAATAGAAAGGGAGAGAGAGAGGGAGAGATGGGACACGTGTGATGGAGGGGCCCCATACTATGGGCCCTCCTTGCATTCAATCATACATCAAGTGGGTCCCAGTACATGTGGGCCCACCAAATCAAAGATCAACGGTGGAGATTCCTTCTCCACCCAAAATGGACGGTCTAGATGACCTCTTTCATGCAAGGAAAATAAACATCATGATGGGGTCCATGGAGAATGGCCCCATCATGGAATGATCATGAGAATCAAGGTGGGCCATCGGCCACATCTTAGGGTCCAAAGTGAGATCCATACCATCGATCGGTAGGCCTCACTTGGCCCATCACAAAAACATAAAAACTAGCCTATAGAAGCACCCACCGGTTGATCTCTTCGGTCCGTTGGAACGCCACCCTCCTAGTGCTCCTCTTTGATGGTGGAGATGGAAAATGGATGGCTAGGATGAGAGATTTGGGATGGAAAGTGGGCCACCAAAAATCAATTTTCTCTCTCACATGGAGAAGCTTGGACTTGGGTTTCTTGCTTGGGTTTGGGATGGTTGGGAAATGTGAAGGGAAAGAGAGGGAGAGAGAGAGATTGTAAGGAGAGGGAGTGATGGGTGTGATGGGTGTGAGTGATGGGTGAGGTGATGGATTGGTGGACTTTTGTGGTTGCTTTACTTGTGGAGAAAGGAAGCATGGGTTATTTTGTACTTGACATTGAAGTGATTGATTGATTGATGGGATTGATTTAACATTGTGTAGAGATTCTCTTGGGATCGAGAAAGCGCGGTGTTTCTTCGAAATAAACGCCTGCTCACATCTTCAGGTCAGGGTATCGGATCGGTGCGTGAGTCGCGGTGTTGGAACCGCGGCGACGGTGCGGTCGCAATGATACAAGTCTTGGATTAAGTCGACATGAATTTACAAGACACGACTTAGGGTCGATCGCAACGTTGATTATCAGTCGCGGGTTGCCGGACTTCGACGGAAAGGATCGCAGGATTCATCGGAACAGTACGAACTAGGATACGGGTCTTACAAAAACACATATATCACGTGGGAGTCCCACCATCCAACCAGATGGACGGTGAGGAAGAAACACATGCGGTGGGCCCCACCGTCCCAGACAGTGGACGGTGGGTAATACACATACCTCACAAACCCACAGACTTGCTGATGTCAGTACGACAGCTACATAGCTGATGCTGTACGCTGCAGCATTGAAAAACAACAGAGGTGGGTCCCACGTAATGGGCTACCCACCCTATGAGCTTCCTATATTAATATATTAAAAATAATATTTTATTTTATTTTATTTTTCCTCTGGCTAGCTAGTACACTCGATGTCTACTCACACTCCACCATTAACCACCTCCACTGATGCGTCCGCTGGATGGACGGTGTGTATATGCACCTCATCAAGGTGGGTCCCACACGACCCACCTGTTTTAGATCTAAAACTTTTGTGAAATCCTAAAAGGATTTCAATGGCAGACGTTCAATCCTCACTGTTTTCCTGTGACGTGGGCCACCTGAGCTCCACATATGGCTGATTTTGGGGTGACCCACCGGTCAGAGGGGTCCCAACAAATACAAGGTGTTGATGATCAGTACACATTATGGTGGGACCCACATACCCCGCTTTCTTCACCCGTCACAAGGCAAAGAAGGGTTGCTGTCTGCGTCTCAAAGAAGATAACATGCTATTATGTTATATATTTTCTTTTATTTTTGAAAAAGATATTTTCTATGGTTTTTCATAGGTGGGGTCTGCATCAGTAAAATCTAACCCAACCATTGGTGTCTATGGCCCAAGACAGACCCATCAAACCCGATATTTGACATGTTTTGGGTTACAAAAACATCAGGGTGGATTTCAATGGTAACAACACTATTTTCCATGCTATGGCCCGCCAGATAGTCGGATTGGCTTCATTTCTCGGTTCAACGCCTAAAATAATCTGAAAAATAGGATGGACGGTGTGGATTGAATTCATACATCAAGGTGGGGCCTGCATGAGCAGCCCACCCCAAAGCTTTGAATCAAACTAATATTTTTGTTTTCCTGCCAGTGCACCACACCACCCGTGCACAATTCACGGCGTGGCTACGTCCAGCGTCCCTGGACGCTGGACAGTTTTCATGTAACATGTTTAAGGTGGGCCCCACTTACTAGATAACTTACAAAAATACATGCTTCATGGTGGGGTCCATCCGGGTGGGCCACACGGCCACATCATCACAAAAAAAATGAAAGAGAGAGGGAGAGAGAGAAGGAAACACCCACCTCGAGATATTAAACTCCTCCTTCCTCCAATAAGTCTTAGCGCTGCAAGGACGTTGATTTATTGGTCGAGATGGGGTTTGGTGGGCTGGATTAGTAGGGAGATTGGATGGGAGATGGCTAGATTTTTGGGTTGCTTGGACATCCCAAGCTTGCAACAATGGAGGAAAAAGAAAATGAAAAAGAAAGAGGGAGAGAGAGAGAGATAGGAGAGAGAGAGATGTGATGGTAATTAATGAGTTTAACTTATGGGGAAAAGGGAAGGGGTGGTTACTTGTAAGGAATTGGGGCTAGGGGTAGGGTAGGGTGATATAGTAATTACGTTTCTAGGGAAGTACAACAACAGGGATAGTTGGGTCCCGCGATTAAGCGATCAACGACCGAGATAATGCACTGGTCGGATCTCATAATCTGAGTGTCATATTGACGTACGAGACGCGTCGTCGGAACCGCGGCGACGGCGTGGTCGCAATGATATAAGTCTTGGGTTGAGTCAGCTTGGGTTTACAGAATGTGACTCAAGAGCGTGCACAAATGCTATCTACGCGTCGCGGGTCGTCAGAATTCGACTGGGAGGATCGTGAAAGTTTACGGAATGGTACGCTTAGGATACGGGTCATACGTCGTGCCTTAGCAATTTGATTTATCTTGCCATTGTTATGTTGGTATCAACCTGATAGTTTGATACACATGGTTGATTTGTGAGCTTCCATTTTATATGCATGCATGAGAACATCATGAAATTGGAGCCCTTGTGTTATTCCATATGCCTGGACATGATCCAGAGGAGTTGAGAGATTTTGGATATTTTTTTGATTTGGGCCCTCGTGCTGGTCCCTATGAGGATAAGATGCATCGATGTACTATGTTTGGGCCCTCGTGTTGGTCTGCATGGTTATTTGGGGCCCTCATGTTGGTCCGCGTGGTAGTATTTGGGCCCTCGTGTTGGTCCTTATGCCTAGATGAAAGTCTAAAGGAGTTGGGGTATGTACATGCCATTGTGATTATACACTTGATTGTGTGGGCTTTCATGGATGACTTATTTCATGAGCAGATGTTTTATATGATGGCCACGTGATGGCTAGTTTGGTAAGATGATTGTGTTGAGGCCTTGTGATGGCCTAAGTATTGATATTGTTGAGAAGTTCTAAGAAGGGTGCGCTATGGCCATCCTAGGCTTATATCCCAATATTGGAGACGCCTATCTTCTAATGTGTAAGGCCCGTACTTAGATCGTACTATTCTGTAGACTTCCGCGGTCCTCTCGGTCAAATTCTGGTAACCTGTGACTTGTAATCGGCGTTTGCGTACAACCCTAAGCTGCATCCCGAAGATCTGAGTCGGCTCGACTTAAAACGTGTACCTTAGCGACCGCGCTGTCACTGCAGTTCCAACGCTACATCTTGTGCACCGATGTGATACCCATGCTAGGTGTTGCGGGCTCGCGTTTATTTCGAGGAAAATGCCATGCGTTGCAAATACCGAGAGAATCTCTACGACACATCACATCAATCCATCAATCAATGTTAAGTACCCAACCTTACCTAGCCTATCCCTCTCCCATTCCCAAAGTCAACTCTCTCTCTCTCTCTCTCTCTCTCTCTCCACCCATCCCTTTCTTACAACTCCATCACTCCACCCATCACCCATCACTCCATCCCTTTTCATCCCATCACTTTCTCTCTCTCTCTCTCTCTCTCATTTTCTCTCTTCACTCTTAAATTCCCAAGGAGAGCATCCAACGTCCAAGCCTCCCAAGCCAAACCAAGTGTGGCCCACTTTCCTACCCTAATCTCCCATCTTAGCCATCCAATCTTCATCATCCTCCATCAAGATCAAAGCTAAGGAGCCTAGGAGTTTAAGGATCTAAAGAAGAAGGCCGATCGATGGGTGACCCACTGTTGATTTTCATTTGAGGGCCCACTTGTGATGGGACCCATTTTGATGTATGTGTTGTAATCAAAGGGAGGGCCCATAGTAGCGGGGTCCCTCCCCTCCATTACGTTTCTCTCTCTATCCCTCTCTCTCTCTCTCTTTTCCCTATTTTATGGCCTACCTATGAAGGATGTATCGTATCCATGCCATCCACATGTGGGGCCCACCTTTGCTACCTGTTCAGTGGGCAGGCTAGCTGCCTATCCGTCTGGACAGGGCTGGTTAAAAGGAAAAATACAAATGTCAGATGATCTAAAACGGGTGGGCCATATTGAAAAGGCCAAGCTATATGTCCTAGAGGGGGGGTGAATAGGACTATGCCAAATTTAAAATAAAATCAGTGGAAATAAAGTAAACCAATAGCCTTACAATATAAATCAATTCACAATGCTAAATTTTAAATCACTTTGATAAATAAGTATTGAGAGATTGATATAAATTTAGTTCTAAGGACAACCTTAAACCATAATAAACAAGGGCTTATGGTAGGACAACCTTATTTCTAGAACCTCTTTTGGATCAAGGACTCAATTTTAATATAAGTAAATGAAATAACAAGGAATTGAAATTAAATGCAGAAGTATAGATCTAAATTATTACAACAATCCCCACACTTGCTTGAAATGTAAATAATTACAACATTCACATCCACTTGTACATTCCACACAATCGAATGATAAAAGATATGAAAATTAATCAAGCATTCAATCCACAAGACAAAGAGTTATAGTGGTTCGCCTGTGTGTACACCAACTGTTTTCCAACAGCCACACAGAATGTTACTCCACTCCTAATATCCTCACACAGGGGATATTAGCGTTCACTATCAAATAGGTTTTCACAGGTTCACCAAAAACCTTTACAATTGTGTCTTTTTCACTTGGGCTTACACAATTCAAAAACCCTCTTTTCTCGAGTTTTCTGGTTTTCCTCGACAACCAAAACAATGAGATTTTTCTCGCTCAACCTCAAACAAAACCAAGACAATGAGATTTTTCTCGCTTAACCTCAAACAAAACCAAAAGTAAATAAATTTTACTGAATTGTAAAATACCGGATTTCTCCTTTTCTTAGCGGCCTTAGAGAACCAATCGGAGTAGATGATTGAATGTCAAAGTTCAATTTCCAATACTCACATTCATAAGGTTCTAGATTCTAATAGATTTTAGATTTAACTCGTTGGGCGTAGCTATATTTGATTTTGATTCCAAGAAGAAGGAATAAGATAATTCCTCTTTTCAAATAAGATTGGAATATAGAAACAAAATTAAATTAAATAAGCTAGCAAAAAGGAATATTAAATAAGCACAATGTAGCTTAAAATAAACACAGACTTATCTCAGAGTGATCACTTGAAAATTCTTGAATTGAATAGAGTTGAAGTGTGAAAACTCTGAATTTCGTGTTCAATTTATAGAAGCAAAAATCGTTCCTACGACTGGTCTTAGAAACCTTGGACTGGTCGTAGCTCTAACAGATTTTTGAAATATTGAGCGCGATCTTTGAAAGTCGTTCCACGACTGGTCGTGAGTACCCTACGACTGGTCGTGGAATTTCTTGGACTAGTCGAACCAATGCCAGGACTGGTCGAACAAGAGCTAGGACTGGTCGTAGAACAGACCAAACTTATGTAAAATAAATATTTGATTTATGTATCCAAAGTGACCTACTTAAAGGGTCAACCTAAGGTCATTCAAACCTGAATCATGTCGTATGGACATTGAACTTCAACCATTCAACGAATGTAGTTTGTTTGAACCATATCAGGCTTGAGATCTTGAACTTGTTGTAGCTTCAAACTTGAGATCTTCATCATCATAACAACTACTTCATGCATTGCTTATTAGTCTTGAAGTCATGAGACTTGATCATCAACATTGTAGCTTCTTGAGACTTCAACATGTAGCTTCTTGAAAAGATCAACTTGTAGCTTCTTGAAGTATTTATGCAGTGTCTTGAATTCATATTAATCATCATACAAGCACAGGACATAGATAGATGTTTTGACACATCACAAATTTGACAACCAAAGAAAGCATGAGACCATAACACTTACAATCTCCCCCTTTGTCAAGTTTGTGACAAAACATCCAAGTAATAATAATACTTCAAATAGACATAAGAGAAGTACAAACAGGTTCACAATAGAGAAGCATGTTAAGTAATAACTAGCATCATTCTCCCATAACTTCCCCTGAGAAGCTTAACTCCCCCTGACCCCTGAGTAATAGGAGCACATCATAACGATTAAATGTAAATAAATCATCAAAGACCAAAACTTCTCCCCCTTTTTGACACAAAATGACAAAGGAAGAAGAGCATCAATAATAAAGAAAATAGGAGTTGATTCAAGAAAACATAGTGCATAATCCAAAAAGTCAGTAAGCATGTAAAGTTCAAGAAAAATATTACAGACCCATTAAAAATTCAAATCGTAACTGAAGAGGGTGCAGGATTAGATGGATCAATTTTATGTAAACCCTTAGCAATCCGCCTCATATATTTGCGTAAATATGAAAATTGTGTGTCTTGGGTAACACGAATTTGAGCCACCTGCTCTTGAAGTGAATTCAATCTTTCATCAAAATCAGAAGGCTGAAAATCAGGATCATCAGCCGAGTCTGATTCAAGTTCTTCAAATAAATCATCCATATTCACGTCTTCAGGAAGATCACTAGCTTTAGCATTTCCTGCTTCAAAGACCATCAAGCACAAGATCACTTGGCCTTCACCAATTCTAAATTCATCTTGTTAAGATTGGAATTATTAAAAGGAGATTATGGATGGGTTTTTCTCTAGTAGGCATAGCCACGAGCATATGATTTGCCAGCATAGTCAATAAATAACCAAAGGGTATATCACTGTGTCCAGGATGGTGACGAGACAGAATAATGGAATGACAAATTAAAGACGGTAGACATATTTTTACACCAGAGACTACAGAATGCAAAACACGAACCATGAAAGCAGTGAGTTCAGTTTTATTACCAGATCGTGGATAAAGATTTGAGATGAATATCCTATGAAGTACTCATATGTCGGGTAACAAATACCTTGAGGGAAGTACATGACCTTTATGAGTCCAATGAACATCCAAATTACATAAATCTCTAGTAAGCATTTTTCGTTCGGATTCGAGAGACTCATGTAAAATATTAATTGGAATGCTCTCATCATTGACGGTATTTCCATAATGTCGAGAATCAAATGTCGATCCACTAAAAACAATCCTTCTTGAGTATCAACTTTAAAAGTAAAATCCTCAAGAGAAAAATCACGATACATGCAAACATGGATTGGGCAATGGACTGGTATGCAGCTCCACCCCAATGTAAGATGTTCTCCCATCCCACATTCCAACAGAGGAAGGATACCAAATGAAGCAATGTGATTAATATTAACATGACGCTCAACAATAACATTAACGCATACGCAAATCCCGAAACATCGAAGAATCATTTTCGGGAGAGCGAAGATGACGTTGTACAATAGAAGCTGATCTAGATGAAGAGGGACCTCGAGTAGTTTTCTTTTTACCTCTAGCATCCATTTTCAAAGAAGGATTTCAAGGAAACAACAAGATGCAAGATAGAAGAAATGAGGTTTAGATAGAACAAATTTTTCAAGATAAAACCCCAAACTTGCAATGAACGACCAAATAGATTCCACACGAATGAGATTTGAAACACTAATAGCAAGAATCTACAAAGAAAATGCAAAAGAACCACTAACCTTGAAGTACTATGAAGGTGGGTCTGACCGGTCGTAGCTAGAACCGTTGGAGGGTAAAAAGAAATGATGAAGAAGAGTCAAAATCCCCAAATTAAAGTGAAATCCCGAGTTTCACGACTAGTCGTGTAAGTGCTTCGACGGTCGTAGCTACGACCGTCGTGTACACACTCACGACTGGTCGAGTACGACATAAAATTTACAATTTTTTAAATAATTTTCAAATTTAAGCAAATAAAACATCAAATTTATGTACATTATGATACACCAAATCATGCAAATTCAATTTAAATTGCACATACCGAGATCAAACTTTAATTTATTAAACCTGCTTTTGTCGAGCGGTTTAGTGAAAATGTCCGCAAGTTGAGTCTCGGTTGAAATGTAATCCAAATATATTAATTTTTCTTCCACTAATTCACGAATGTAATGAAATCTAATGTCAATATGCTTAGTACGTGAATGCTTTGAATCGGATTTTTAGAGATATTTATTGCACCTAATTATCACAAAATAAAATCATAGAATCCTGAGTAATTCCATAATCGCTTAACATTCGTTTCATCCAAACAAGTTGAGTACATGCATTTCAAAGAAGAATGTATTCAAATTTCAATTTGTTGATAGCGATATAGAACTTTGCTTCTCGCTAAACCAAGAAACAAGACAATTTCCAATGTAGAAACAACCACCACTGGTTGATTTCCTATCATCAATGTTTCCACCAATCAAGATCAAGCATTCACTAATTGAACATTAGTCTCATGTGGATACCAGAGACCCGCTTAGTAGAACTTGCGACATATCGCATAATCCGCTTAACAACAACGGTTAAGTGAGATTCTTTAGGATTTGATTGATAACGAGCACAAATACCAACACTCAAAGCAATATCTCTGTCTACTAGCGATCGATAAAGCAAACTACCAATCAAACTACGATACAATTTAGGATCCACATCATTACCTGTAGAGTCTTTTGAGAGTCTCAAAGTTGTACTCATAGGAGTATCATAATTTTTACCTTTCTCAAATCCAAATTTCTTAATTAAACTCGAGCATATTTGGTTTGTGAGATAAAAATTCCATCGGTTGTTGTTTTACTTGCAACCCTAGAAAATAGTTTAATTCTCCAACCATGCTCATTTCAATTTAGACTTCATTAAATCTGCAAACTCAATAGATCATGTTAGTACAGGTTGATCCATAAATAATATCGTCAACATATATTTGAACCATTAGAATATCATCGTTATGTTTCTTAACAAAGAGCGTCTTATCAACACACCCCATCTGAAAATTATGACTCAGTAAAAACTTAGTCAGTTTTTCGTACCATGCTCTGGGAGCTTGTTTCAGACCATAGAGAGCCTTCTTAAGACGATACACATGATCAGTAAATTTAGGATCTTCAAACCGTGTAGGTTGTTCAACATATACCTCTTCATGTAAATTACCATTCAGAAAGGCACTCTTTACATCCATTTGGTAAATTTTAATCTTCCTAAAACATGCAATGGAGATAAAAAGTCTGATTGATTCAAGACGAGCTACAGAGCAAATGTTTCATTATAGTCAATACCTTCAATTTGTGTATACCCTCAGTACAACTAGTCTTGCTTTATTTCGAATAATATTTCCAAGTTCATCGATTTGTTTTTGAAAATCCATTTTGTTCCAATAATATGTTTATCTTTAGGTCTAGGAACAAGGTGCCGACATCATTTCTCGACAAATGATTAAGTTCTTCTTGCATCGCAAGAATCCGCTTTTCATCCGAAAGTGCTTCTTTTACGTTAACCTAGGTTCAATCTGGGATGTAAAGCATACGTAGTTACATATGTCCTCTAATTGTCTACAAGTGCGCACACCAAGTGAGAGGGTTTCCAAGTATTTGAGAAGTTGGATGATCTTTAACATCATTAATTGATTAGTTTCACTTGATGAAATTTCTTATTTTTCAAGTATAAGAACTTCATCATTATCTGAACTAGGGACAGGTGTATTCAAAAGATCGTCAATCACAACATTTATTGACTCTTGAATCACACCGGTCCTGTTGTTCAGAACCCGATATGCACGACTGTTTAAAGAATATCCTAAAAAGATCCCTTCATCACTTTTAGTGTCGAACTTTCCCAAATTTTCACGGTCACGCAAAATATAGCACTTGCTGCCAAAAACTCGAAAGTATTTGACAGAAGGCTTTTTCTCAAACCACATTTCATAAGCCGTTTTATTATTAGATTTACAAATATAAACACGGTTAATAATGTAGCAGGCTGTATTCACTGCTTCAGCCCAGAGATTCCTAGGGAGCTTTATGCTATTTAACATAACATTTCCCATTTCTTGAAGCACTCTATTCTTCCTCTCGACAATTCCATTTTGTTGAGGAGTTTTAGGTGCAGAGAATTCATGCGATATTCCCTGATCGCTACAAAATTTCTCAAAACCGCTATTTTCGAACTCGGATCCATGATCACTACGGATCTTGCTGACTTGAGAACATTTTTCGGTTTGAATCCGTTTTATAATCTTTTTCACTTCATCAAGGGTTTCTGATTTATCTCTCAAGAATGAAACCCAAGTGTATCTTGTGTAATCATCTACAATAACTAAGATGTACTTTTTGCCACCTCGACTTTCCGTTCTTGTTGGTCCTATAAGATCCATGTGGAGAAGCTCGAGTGGTCTTGTGGTGATATTGGAGTTCACTTTTTTGTGAGAGCTCCTAGTTTGTTTACCATACTGGCATTCACCACAAATCTTGTCTACTTTTTGCATCTTAGGTAGTCCTCTAATTAGTTCACTTTTGCTCAATCTGTATAAATTTCGGTAGTGTACATGTCCAAGGCGTTTATGCCATAATTCTGTCTCATCGGTATGGACCATGTAGCACGTTTGTTCAGATGAGCTACCATTGCTTACTATATAGCAGGTTTTGAAGTTCTGCGACCGTTAATATTACGAACCTTTTTCATTTATAATTTCACAACCTTGATTAGAAAATTTAACATTATGGTTGTTATCGCATATTTTGAGATATGCTCAACAGTTGTATTTTAAACCCTCAACATATAAAACATTTTTAAATAAGGGAAGGTTATAGAGTTGAACAAGTACCTTTGCCAATTATCTTGCAGCTTGCTACCATCACCAAATGTGACCGACCCATCAGTCATATCTTTAAGATCGGTGAATAGAGCTTTGTCGCATGTCATATGTCTGGAGCATCCACTGTCTAGGTACCATTTTGAATGGCTTGTAGCTTTGAAAGCAGTGTGAGCAACCAAACAGGCAACCTTAGGAACCCATTTCAGTACTGTTTTGGGTTTAGGAGAATAATTAGTCTTCTTTTGTTTATAGTTATAAGAGTGACCTACTGAGTTAGATTTTAATAGATCCTTAAGTAAATCAACAATTTTTTCAGCTAGTGGGTTTCGAATCTAATTTTTGAAATTTATATAGCTGCTTTTGTGTTTTTGAAAAGTTTTTGTATTTTTAAAAAAAACTTGACTAATACCTTTTCCTTTTGAGTTAGAAGTCTCTCCTTTCACAAAATTGGAAGGAGTATTCTTCTGTTTAGGAGATGTGTTTTTATCAAAGCCCAACCCGGATCGATCGTCACATTTTCTTGATCCGGATAATAATTTTTCTAATTTTGGATCACCTTGGGCATATCTCCATGTGTCCTTCAAACTCAGAAGAGAAGATACTTCATTTTTAAGTTTCTCATTTTCAAATTTCAAATTTCAAATTTTCAATTAGGGAGGTTTTGAATTCTAGATCACACTTTGATTTTTCAAAACAATCTGAAATTTGAGATTTTTCTAAAACAAGGGTTTCAAAACATTCTTTAAGTTTAAAAAACTTTTCTTTTTGAAGTTTAAGTTTGATGAAAGAATTTTACAACTTTCCTTATATAAGGCATTGTAAGCATATTGAAGATCTTCATCATTTTCATGATCACTATCCAAATTTTCTTCACTTGTTGAATCATCGTGATCGGAAAAGGTAAACTTGGCTAGAGTCATAAGGGCCTTAAGTTCATCGCCTCGACTTCGGTTTAATTTTCTGATTGAAGAGGCTTTAATCGACGATTCATCCCAAGTAGCCAACATACCCTTCCTTTTGGATCTGTCCTTTTAGGACATTTGTTTGCTAAATGCCCATATTCTTGACAGTTGTAGCATTGACTATCTTTCAATGATTTCAAAGTTTTAGACTTAGGTTTAGTACGTTTCTTTTCATTTGCCTTTTGAAAGTCGACTCTTTTCTTACTTTTGAAAATCTTATAAAACTTTTCGCCAAAAGGGCCATATCATCTTCAATTTTCTCAATCTGAATTTTCTTGAGTAATACTTTTAGATGACTTCAAAGCAATAGATTTACCTTTAGGAGCTTTAAAACTTAATTCATAGGTTTGCAAAGAACCAACTAATTCTTCTACCTTCATATTGTCCGTATCACGAAGTTCCTGGATTGCGGTTAGCTTAGAATTGAACCGTTCAGGAAGAGAGCGTAGTATTTTTGCACACACTTTACTTTACTTTCTCGGGATCTTATCGCCAAGACCCCACATTGAGTTAACAATGTCATTCAATCTAGTGAAAAAGTCCATAAACATTTCATTTTCCTCCATATGAATTTCTTCAAATTTAGTTGTGAGGAGTTGGACTTTAGATTTCTTGACAATTGATGTACCTTCGTGTGTCATTTCTAAAATATCCCAGGCTTGCTTTGCAGTATCACAGATATGATTCTTTTGAACTCATCCTATGATAGTGCTAAGTGATTGCATTTAGTGCTTTAGCATTAGCACTACTCTCATTTTTCTGAAGTGTGGTCCATTGGTAATACGGTGTAATTTTCATAGATTTTGAACCATCAACACCAGTTACTTCCATGGTAGGAGGATTCCATTCAGTCACTGTGGCTTGCCACACACTTTCATCCATTGATTTGAGGAAGATCCTCATTCTGGCTTTCCAATAGGCATAGTTGGATCCATCAAAAGGTGGAGGCCTAGTAACTGAAAGGCTATCAAAATTTGACATCTTTTTATATAGCTTAGAACGTTAGCTCAGGAAATAAATCCAAATAAAAAGCAACAAAAATGAGCTATTAGGCTCTGATACCACTTGAAAAGGCCAAGCTATATGTCCTAGAGGGGGGGTGAATAGGACTATGCCAAATTTAAAATAAAATCAGCGAAAATAAAGTAAACCAATAGCCTTACAATATAAATCAATTCACAATGCTAAATTTTAAATCACCTTGATAAATAAGTATTGAGAGATTGATACAAATTTAGTTCTAAGGACAACCTTACACCATAATAAACAAGGGCTTATGGTAGGACAACCTTATTTCTAGAACCTCTTTTGGATCAAGGACTCAATTTTAATATAAGTAAATGAAATAGCAAGGAATTGAAATTAAATGCAGAAGTATAGATCTAAATTATTACAACAATCCCCACACTTGCTTGAAATGTAAATAATTACAACATTCACATCCACTTGTACATTCCACACAATCGAATGATAAAAGATATGAAAATTAATCAAGCATTCAATCCACAAGACAAAGAGTTATAGTGGTTCGCCTGTGTGTACACCAACTGTTTTCCAAAACACCACACACGGCAATGCTACTCCACTCCTAATATCCTCACACAGGGGATATTAGCGTTCACTATCAAATAGGTTTTCACAGGTTCACCAAAAACCTTTACAATTGTGTCTTTTTCACTTGGGCTTACACAATTCAAAAACCCCTCTTTTTTGAGTTTTCTGGTTTTCCTCAGACAACCAATACAATGAGATTTTTCTGGCTCAACCTCAAACAAAACCAGTACAATGAGATTTTTCTGGCTTAACCTCAAACAAAACCAAAAGTAAATAAATTTTACAGAATTGTAAAATACCTGGATTTTTCCTTTTCTTAGCGGCCCCAGAGAACCAATCGGAGTAGATGATTGAATGTCAAAGTTCAATTTCCAATACTCACATTCATAAGGTTCTAGATTCTAATAGATTTTAGATTTAACTCGTTGGGCGTAGCTATATTTGATTTTGATTCCAAGAAGAAGGAATAAGATAATTCCTCTTTTCAAATAAGATTGGAATATAGAAACAAAATCAAATTAAATAAGCTAGCAAAAAGGAATATTAAATAAGCACAATGTAGCTTAAAATAAACACAGACTTATCTCAGAGTGATCACTTGAAAATTCTTGAATTGAATAGAGTTGAAGTGTGAAAACTCTGAATTTCGTGTTCAATTTATAGAAGCAAAAATCGTTCCTACGACTGGTCTTAGAAACCTTGGACTGGTCGTAGCTCTAACAGATTTTTGAAATATTGAGCGCGATCTTTGAAAGTCGTTCCACGACTGGTCGTGAGTACCCTACGACTGGTCGTGGAATTTCTTGGACTAGTCGAACCAATGCCAGGACTGGTCGAACAAGAGCTAGGACTGGTCGTAGAACAGACCAAACTTATGTAAAATAAATATTTGATTTATGTATCCAAAGTGACCTACTTAAAGGGTCAACCTAAGGTCATTCAAACCTGAATCATGTCGTATGGACATTGAACTTCAACCATTCAACGAATGTAGTTTGTTTGAACCATATCAGGCTTGAGATCTTGAACTTGTTGTAGCTTCAAACTTGAGATCTTCATCAGCATAACAACTACTTCATGCATTGCTTATTAGTCTTGAAGTCATGAGACTTGATCATCAACATTGTAGCTTCTTGAGACTTCAACATGTAGCTTCTTGAAAAGATCAACTTGTAGCTTCTTGAAGTATTTATGCAGTGTCTTGAATTCATATTAATCATCATACAAGCACAGGACATAGATAGATGTTTTGACACATCACAAATTTGACAACCAAAGAAAGCATGAGACCATAACACTTACACATATCCACGTGGGACCCACCTTGTATTGGTGTATTACATCCACACCGTCCAATCCATGGATGGTGGATGAAGATTAGCTGGTGTACCGTGCAGCTATATAGCTGCTGACTTACATCAGCACATTTTGTGGCCCACCATGTGGCGTGTGAGATCCACACCATCCAACCACGTGGACGATGGATTCCACCATAAGGTATATGTTATATCCTAACTGTCCATTCATTGGACGTGGACCCCACCACGACAGCGTGTGGGGCCCACCATGATGTATGTGTACATCCAGCCGTCTGTCCAGGCCTGGACGCTGGATGCTGGGATTGCAAAAAAAAATTAAAATAATAAAAATAAAATAATATTAATAATATTATATTATACATAGCTGTTGTATTGACAGCAAGTTTTGTGGGATCCATGATGACATATGGGTCTTATCCACACCGTCCAGATGACTAGACGGTGGGATCCACCTTGATATATCTGTTTTTCCAAACCGTCCACCCATTTGGAGACGTGGGGCCCACCCCTCACATGTGGCATGTGTGGGGGTGGGACCCACCTTGGTGTATGTGTTTTATACTCGCCGTCCATCTGTGTGGGTCTCACGCAGCAGCAGCAACTGCTGGATTAGAGTCAGCAAGTTCTGTGGGCCCCGTACGATGTACGTGCTTCATCTATACCGTCCATCAGTGGGCCCCATGACATTAGCAGGCTCTGTGTGGCCCACACATGATATATGTATTTTATCCATGCTGTTTATCAAGTGGACCACACTGCAACACGGGGATTGAATGTCTACCATTGAAACCCTTTTGGGGTCACAGTAGTTTTGGACCAATTGGGAATTTGTTTTCCTCTTAATTCAGGTAGTTGTGACCTTATGATCAGATTGAAAAATAAACGTTTTAGTGGGCCCGATTTGATGTATATGAGGCCCATATGATGCGGCCTGATTTGATGTATATGAGGCCCATGTATTGCCGCCCATTTGATGTATATGACGCCCATTGTTGCAGCCCATTTGATGTATATGAGGTCCATGTGTTACGACCCATTGATGTATATGAGGTCCATGTACTACAGCCCATTGATGATGCCCAATATGATGTAATTGTGGCCCTTGTACGAGGCCCAATTTGATGTATATGAGGCCCATGAGTGAGGCCCGATGTGATGTATGAGAGGCCCATGGATGTGGCCCATTGTGATGTATTCGAGGTCCATGGGACGTGGTCCATTATCATATATTTGAGACCCATGGGATATGGCCCAAGCAATGTATATGAGGACCGATGTGATGCGTGATTCTACCACGATGTATGTAATAATGTTTATGATGGGCCATGACTTAGGAGCAATGATGGTTTGATGTCCACATTATAACTCTCCTTAGAGCCCATGGTTAGGCCCATTCTCACCTCCCCTTAGTGGGCTAACCCAAACCGTTGGGCCCCCATGATCGTTAGGCCCATTCTTGTTATGAGTAGGCCGTCTAGGCCCATCCTTGATATGAGGAGAGTACATCATCATCATTTAACATACGTAGTATAACTTCATGATCCATGCCCATGCACATCATATGTATGCTTGATATGAGGAATGATTGATCATAGCACATGCCATTGGGCAGGTTATTATAGGACTCCTTGATAGGAGGAGTTGTCCACATAAGTGCGTGGTATACGCAGGATTGCTGCATGATTGGATGGTATGATTCATGCATCTCACATTTGTGTGATATGGTTACTATATGCCCTAGCGACATCAGGGCCGTGGCCTCCACAGGCACATTGTGGAAAGCCGGAATTGGATACCAGAAATAATGTTACTAGCATCGGGGCACCATAGATGTCCCTGGATAAAAATTCCTAAACCCAATGGTACCAGAGGATGACTCTAATGTCGAGACTGAGTGGATATATGAGTGTACAAGGGCCGAATACCAGGAGGCCACGTCTCCCACTGTGTCGTAGTCAATTGGAAGGGGGTGTGGCCTTACTCGCTCTAGGGTAGGGGGCATTTTTAGGCTGAGTATGACCAACTCGTAAATGGGTCTGCTATCGATGTGTAGGATAGGTATTGACAGGTATTGGCCAGGCGGACACTGAGGTTTCTTACGCTCACTTGGACTGCGCGTTTGGAAAAATGGCAGTGTCATTTGGGGTGTACTAAACCTCGGTGATTATCCAGCGTGAGAACTGTACTGATATTTGATGCTCTAGTGATGAGCTGCATTGATATGTGGGTCTGGATGAGGACTGGTATGCTTGAGCTGTATCTCATATTGCATGGCCTTAATATGGACGATAACATTCATGCCTTGCATCGCATAGCCTTGGTATGACTGATAGTTTTTCATAGATTCACCAGCATATTCCGCATTACTCTGATATTGCATTCTGAGCACACTTATATTGCCCACACACTCTCACCACCCTCTAAGCTTTTCATAAGCTTATGCACGACCATTGAGTGCTGGTGACGCCAGGACACAGTCGTAGCTTAGTCGTAGCTGGAGCGTGTAGTCTAGCTTCGGGAGTTATTATTATTATTATCATTATATTTCCCTTCATGCGCATTGTACCTAAAAGTTTTTTATCATAGTGGATTTTGTGATGATGTCTTGTGGTTATTGTTCGTGGGTTATGCTTGTGGTTATGCTATTTATGAAATAGATTCTTGTTCAAAATCCTCCTTGTATGATGCTAGGATCAGAACCTGGTGTACATAGTGCTGGGATTCGAGAATAAGGTACTACGGAGGCTGTCGGCGCCGGATTCGCTAATCGGGAATTTCGTAAGCCCAGTTTCTGAGTTTGGGACGTGACATAATGAACCCGCCAAGATTGTCTAATTGGGTCCTCTTTTGTCGTGTGTCGAGTGGGGGTGAGCACAATATGATGGGTGTAAGAATCCTTTCCACTGCTGGGACCGGGAAGGGAAGAGGTGTGATGAGCCTACCTACCGTCGTGTGCCGGGTCGAGGTGAGTGATATTCCGATTGCTAAGGCCGGGTAGGGCGAAACAAATCAAGGTCCCCCATTGTTAAGCCGATGGCTAGATGAATAGGGGTTGACACGCCCAATACTTTGCTTTTTGAAAATGTTGTCCCACTCTTATGTGAGGATGGTGGATTACTTATGCGTGTATCTTCATGATTCCTAGTGGAGATGTATCATGTATTGTGGAGATGTACTCGAAGAAATGAGGGATGTTCAACATTTGACTCATGCATTCATTCATCCACTATTCACTCGGGCTGGTGGTGCACAAATAAATCATTATGTACATCTTCACAATGGCCACAATTTCAGTTAGGAATGGAACTAACCTGAGATAAGGAGTTTACCACATCGAGTTTAGCTAACCAAATCTGGTATGGGACTGGTTTGGATAGAAGTCTCTTGTGATGAACCCCACGGCTTGCGATACCGTGTACTATCATCCTGACTCCACACACCAGCTCTGCCATTGCCTTTCCATAGTATGCCATATAGTAGAAAATGGAATTTGATTATCTTGTTTATGATGATTGGTTATTCTAATGATTCATGGTCGCCTGTTAAGTGGCATGCCTATTATTAATGTTATGTTCATGATAACCTGTGTAGTTATACGACATGCTTGATTGATAACCTGCTCACATATGATAACATGCTCGGTTAATAATATGCCCATAATTGTTTTGGATGTCTTTACGGGAGCACCTTGATAAGCTGTGTTTTACTCTCAGCACACAGTAGACTCATGAGCTGTGGTTTGCTCATATAGATCACTTACACTTTTTCAGGATTCATGCAAGAGCTGTTGGAGTTTGCTATTGTTCCTTCATTATTGTTGTGTTGGTTCACCATATTATGTGTGACATGTCGAACAGGTTCATCTCTTTGATATGCATTGATACCATGTACAAAATGTGTAACCGCCTGATTAGATTAACCGTTCAGAAAAAATTCCTCCGCCATGAGCTGGGTTTGGTGTTCGGTAAATTCGCTAATCGTTCACCAAGTCCAGTAAGTGGTGAGGAAGTTGCTCCGACCTGAGTTCGGGACTTGGGAAGTAGTAGTGCCCTGGTTCCGAATTTGGGGCGTGACAAATAACTATTTGTCCTTTTATTTACCTCCTCTTTTCATGAATCATGCTGCTTATACACAACTACAATATAATCATATTGAAGGTTTTAAAGTATGTTAATGTAACTTACAAACTTGGATCCATTGTGACCCGGTAAGTCATTAATTCTTAGGCATGTGCATCTCAAATTTTGATGTTGTAACTAACTCTGATATATGTTTATGGGATGTGGATGAAAAACTATTGCATGATACTTTCAGTGCATTTGGAGTCATCATGACAAATCCTAAGGTCATATCTTCTCTTACATTGTTTATATTGAACCGTTCCATTGCAGATTTCTTTTCCCTCTCCTTCTCCCTCCCTCTCTATTGCCCTCGCTGCCACTGCTCCAGAGAAGGTTAGAAAGCCAAGTGATGGTTTTATGGACCCTCAACTATGAAGATTAATTTTTGGTTCATGACACATCTACACTAGATACCATAATTTGTGCATTTGATATCCAATTTGATATCTAATCTGTCCATCACATTTGCCACCACATTTTCTTCTTATATCCCAAAACTCAGGTCCATTCAAGACTTAAAATTCAACATTAATCATTTTGGTGGTTTAATCCAAACTATCCAAAATTTATTTCTTAATCTAACTTTTCTTTACACTTTAGTTTGAATGTATCGTTATCTTAATTACGAAAAGTGTGAACTAGCTTATATTTTGATAGATTTATCTTATATGATTTGCGATATTTAGGATTTTTTGGTTAACAAAGATTTGATTTTTGTTTCTTACATTTCTACAGTCATTTTTTATTTTTAATTGTACTGCAACATTTTTTGAGTTTTAAATATTACAAAAAATATAGGTTCTAAGTGACAAAAAAAACAGTAAGGAAAAGTACTGGTGTGATTTGAAAATTTGCGACAATTTTCAATTGTCACCAGTCTGTTGCAACCCCCTATTTTAGGAACGGTTTAGAACCGTTCCAAAATTAAAAATTTCGGAACGGTTTTAAACTGTTCCTAATTTTTTACGACGCCCTATTTAGCGGTTTAGGATCGATTTTCAACCCTTCCTAAAAAGTGATTTTGGTGTAGTGAGGTCGAAAATGAAGTAATTTCGTTAATCAGGTGGACTACACGGTCCGACCAAGTAGTGAGAACACTCACCGTTGAAACCCCCGTTGTAAATCTCGTCCAACAGTGCCATGCATGTGGTATTAGTTTATTCACAATTATACGCTTTCTTTTTGTCCAAACTTTCGACGTCCGTAATTCACGACTTCATCGTCCAAATGTGATAAGATTTGACGGGTGGTCTTTATTTTTCACGCTCTTTCTATCGCTAGAGTTTGAGCCTTGATTGACTCCAGATGACTCAGATGTCTTTTTAACGGACAATACCACTCCGAGGTCTAAAATGATGTTTTTATACATCTAATAGGGAAGTTAATCGGTAGTCTTAACATACACCCTAAGATCTTCGAAATGACCGTTTAATCATAATATCTGGGTGGCCTGTCTGGCGGATCCAAACATGATGGATGGTCAGATGACATGTTAAAAATAAGTAAACTTGATTGTTAGTATTCTAGTCATGTATCAGGGTGATTGTACGATCGGTTTTGTAAATGGATGAACAGAAGTGGGTTTTTGGAGTGATCAGGGGGTAGGACATGTATACAGTTAGATTCGAGTGGCTTGTTCACATGTGTAAGTTCCTCAGATTGTAATTCTAATGGTGGGTTAAGCATATTCATATGGGGTGAACAAGATGAATGGACTAGAATCTCAATCTGATATGTGTACGAATGGATGTGGAGGTCAGATAGTTTACTATGATCGGGTGGTTCAAAATCAAAGTGGACGGTTATATGTCTCTATCTAATGGTGAATATTTGATTGAGCGGTTTGTTATGATGGAGAGATGAGGATACTTAGTTGTATGGTGATCTTTTCTTAAAATCAACGGTTGGATGACTTGATCTATGGATGAAGATTATTTCCAACGGTTAGATTCATGTTGGAAAATAGATGTAAGGTTAGGATAGCTAGATTGACATCGTACACATACATGATAGGTTAAATTTCATGGTAACACCCGAGAACTTTCGATACTTGGGTATTGAAAAGTTTGGGGTGTTACAATTTTAGTTGAAGTTCAACATATTATTTAATGTGTATTTTCCCTTAATTAGTGAGAATATTAACTTATTTGGTGAATAAATCTTTATCTGTGATAATTTAGATATGGATTCTTTTGTAAGAATTTCTTAGAAACATGTACAAGCATCAGATTTTGCAAACTACTCGGATCAGAAATAATTACAACAATGACATCACTTAGATCCTTGATTTCTAGATCATATAGTTCCCATGATTTGATTGACCTGAAATTTTATCCCATGCCTATCTAGCATAAATGAATCCTTCATATCAAATATCGGCCCTTAGATTATAGTAGAAGTGACCCAATTGCCAAATCAACTCATTAACCCTTGATTTTAGTCTCCATCGAGTGAAGAAAGTGAGTACTCATAGTTGAATATTTCCCTTCTCATGAATGAATTGGATTGCCCATCATGTGGACCGAATGGGAGATATTAGTGCCTTACCTTGATAAGTCTTTTTTAAGCCCTAAGTTACCCCATTTTAAGAAATAACCAAGCTTACCAAATCTGAACATTCCAGTTGACGCAGTTTTAACCGTCAATCACAACCCGAAATTTGATAATGTCTCATCCTCATATGACTTTGAGATTATATAAAATTTTGATAACGTCTTAACCCCAATTTATGATCCTACACTGTCAAATGATGACCACTCTAAATTGGTTCCTTACTTTTGACGTAACAAGTGAAATTCTAGATTTAAAGCTTCCCCACCATTAATCAACAACCAAATTTAGCCTAATTTTTTTTTTCCTATCATGACTAAGTATTTCTCCCAATTTTGGGCCCTGATCATCATGTGTGGACCCTTAAATCAAGATTGAGTCCGTTTTGACACCCACCAAGCCATTTTCAAGATTGGTCAATTTAGGTTGTAGATTAGCAAAAAATTAACATATCCCGATTCTATTCTTCGAGTTTAATTAGGTGAATAGATTAGAATTAGAAAATGATCATCCATGCATCATGTTTCGAGTGTCCCAATAACATTGGGAGGTGTGGACGTCCACCTCATTATCAGGTGTGCATGCCCTCTCCTTGCCTTTCTCCTCAAAGTTGTACACCCCTCTCTTCATACCCTTGCACATGCCCCTTAAACCTCCATCCCTCCACGTTTAGAGAGAGAAAGAGAGAGAGAGAGAGAGAGAGAGAGAGAGAGAGAGAGAGGACATCCTTGCCAAGGACGCCCAACCCCCTTATTCTGTTTCTTCCGTCCACACGTGTGGACCATATTCCCCTTGCTCGAGTGAAGCCATGGTTCGTGTAGGCACCTCTTCCATCAAACTCAACCTAGGAATTTCGTCTAAGTCTAAGGTGAGGAATCCCCTTAGGCTTATGCACAATTTTTACTAGTTCTTCCTTAAATCTAGACATTGTTTTCCTTGATTGTTTACTTGTTAGTTTGATTGGTGTAATTCATGTTAATTCATTAGTTTGATTGGTGTAATTCATGTTAATTCATTGTTTTAATGTATTTAATTGTTGTAAAATTAATGATGATTGAATAAGTCCATGTTTAGGTGGGGTTTGATGGAGAGTTGAATCATGAATGGGTTTAAACCCTAACTACATGGTACTGGGTTCATAAACTATGTTGAATTGATGATGGAAACTTCATCTAGGGTGGATGTGTGAACCTATGACGCCTAGATTGGTGTCATAAAATGTTGGATATCATGGGTGTAAGTGCTGTGATGTATAAAGCACTCTTATTTGTCAAATTTTGATGGGACAAAACAGCTTATGATGTGGTTCACACAAGTGATGAAAAGTTCAACTTCAAGATCAACGCATGAAGTTGGAAAGTGCAATTTTACGAATAAGACATGAAGATGGTTACTTCAAGTTCAATATATTCAAGCTCTACTTCACTTCAAGTTCAAGATCAAGCTACAACTATAAGTTTACTTCAAGTAGAAGATCCATTGAACGCTAATGAAGATTCAAGTAGAAGTTTCAAGGTATATACTTCAATGTCCAATAATTTCAGGTATAATTGACCCTAGAGAGACCTTAGATTTAGGTTCTTTCAAATGCTAAACATATATGGGTTTTTACACTTTGGTTAGTCTTTAGTTTGACTAGTCTAAGCCTTAGTTCGACTAGTCGAAGCTTTAGTTCGACCAGTCTAGGGAAAGTTTCAACCAGTCTAAGATTTGAACTGAAAAATGGATTTTTTCAGTTGGTTCCTCGACCAGTCGAGCAGGGTGCTCGACCAGTGGAAGGCACACCCTTGACCAGTCGAAGAGAGCTCAACTCAAAGTCCAGTAACCATTTCAAGGCACCCACAAACTAGTCGAAGGCTACGCTCGTCCGGTCGAACAGGGCCCTCTGTAACGCCCCGAAAATCGGGGGTCGACCAAAGCTCAACTCCCGAGTTCCAACGCATCACTTATGCAACATAGATAATGATGATTAAATGTTGTCCATATTAGTGCATTTAAACATGAGTGAGATTATACTAAAACATCATATCATACTCTAGAGATAATTAAATTAAGCAAGCGGAAGACTGAGATAGGTATATAAAATATGAAAGTGTTTCTCAATCCCCAGAGTTTGAGTATAATACCAGGCTGAATATATACATGTATTATTCCAAAATTGTACAAAATATCAAAGTGTAAATGTTCAACTAATCCAGTATCCCTGTGATCCCGGTGACGCAGCTCTAGGTCTACATAGACCTGCCTGAGAGTTGAACGTAGGAGAACTCCTCCTCCTCATCAAAGAAGTTCGGCTCCGTCACGTAAGCCTTATCACAACTTACATCTAAATTAGAGTCTGGTTGGTGTTTTAAAACACCATCCCAGGTGGGGATGAGTAAATAATTCAGTGGAACTATAAAGCAAATGTTAACATGTTATCAATTTAGTCAAGCAGTAATCATAAAGCAATACATCAAACAATCCTAGCTACTCTTATTAATGCAGGGATGATATGCGAAAATGATGCATGCCCTCACCTGCACTCCCTCAACAACTTCATCTCACGGTCGCACATGACAAACTCCTTAAACGTGCGCTTCCTCGCCAAAGCACATGCAATGCGGTGCATGGTCGTGTTAGCCAAGTAGTTAATTAGGCTTATTTGTACAGTAGATTCAGGAAGCTAAGGTACCTCCCTTTATATCATTAACCCAACGGGGATCCGTTTACGGTCGTCAATCCTAGTTAATCACATACGATAGGCAAGTTGTAGGGCATCACCCCTAATAAAAATAGTGGATAAGCAAGTTCAAAAGTTTATACTCGAGGTCACTCCACCAATGCCCTACCAACTGGAGCACTATTTTTGAAGAGGGTCCGGATCAAATGGTTCACCCCAACCCACTTTAGGACCGTAGCCAGGCTGCGCCGATGTAGGCTGACAGCTCGAACACGGTGTCCCATACCACCATGCCCGGCTCACGAGTTTGGGTTGCTCACTGGCCACTACAGGGAGGCTCGTCACCCCAGTGTAGGCCGACAGCTCGACCACGGTATCCCATACCACCATGCCTGGTTCATGAGTCTTAGTGGATCATGGTACTATGGTTGAGATGGGTTTTACATTGGTAAGTGGTACCTTATATTCAAGCAGTAGTGTCCATACATGGTAAACACACAATAGGACAATCAGGTTATTTGACAAGTTCGATTAGTATGAGCGCACGCTGAATTAATCGACATGGAGTGCATAAGCACTCCACGTGGCCTAACCACTGTCGATAATCGTCATGCGACCCAGATTCATTGAACATATCCAATGTAGCGAGACTTATTCCGCCACTCAAATAGGAATTGTTACCAATTTCCTGGACTACATAGTAGTCCCAATCATACTCAAATACAATAGGTATTCACATGTGATAGTCATAACAATATTTAACAAATAATTCAAATATAAATCTCATTTGAGCATTTTAACAAACATATTGAACATGTCACTATAAATATACATTTCATCCATAATCACGTAGTAGCAATTTAGATTACGTGAAAGGAACTATAAATATTGATAAGGTAGTTGAGAATCCTATCTCAACACCCTCATTAAATACAATTTATTAAGCAATTTCTCATTCAGACATTTTATCAAACATATAGAAATGATATTATACATATGCATTTTATAAATAAATCACGTAATTGAAATTAAGACTACATGAAGGAAATTATACATCTAGATAAGGTAGTTGAGAATCCTCTTTCAACACCCTTAATAAATACAATTCATCGAACAATTTCTCATTCAGACATTTCATCAAACACTTAGACTACATATTACCACATATATGAATTAAATTAATTATAACATATATTATGGTAAATCCTTTCACAAGGGAGTTTTTATACATATAACAATCATGTATTCTAAGTTAATAGTCATGGCAAGCACAAATCATGATTTCATATTCATTTAAACATTTCAACAAACACATGGAATGCATCATATATTCACATAGTTCACACACATGTATAAATTATCGAATACATCGTAACTAAGATCATATGGTAGTAATCGAGTCAGACATAAATCATTAGCTGACATTGAAAGCCTTGAAAACCATAACCTAAATGTTTATAGTCCGCACCTTTCGTCGGATTTCTCGTTTCAAACTTGGTTCAAATCCTACGTCTCCGTCTACAGAACAATGGTTACCTAAATCACGAAATAGGTTAGCTATTTCATCGATTCCTCTATTTGGATTCCTAAAACAAGATTAGGGTTAGGATTTCTTACCCAAATTGAAGCCGGAAGAGGGTTGGATAGTGAAAGAAAACGATGATTTAGCACATAGAGTCGTGTGGGAGGATTCCTGCAATGATCTCCCAGACCCTCCCTTCTCTCCTCACTCTTTTCCCCTCTTTTCTCGCTTCTCTCTCCTAGGGTTTGGAGAAAATCGTATGGAATAGAAATGGGGTGGTTTAAGGGCATTATATAGGCCTAGAATTGATGCAAATGGCCCCAAGGCCATGGTATACCTGGTTTGTATCCAAAGGGCGCCTGTTTCGGATAAATGGGGCTCATCCGGAGGTCCATTACTCACCTTCGGCACAGGGTAAATTCCCTGACCATGGGTCTAAGCCAGGTTATGGTTTCGGTGTAATCGGAGCGGATCGACCGTGGAGGACCCATATCAGATCAACAGTCGTTGTCACTCGATCAGGGCCACAAGTATACGGATAAGAGCAGAAAAATTTTCCTGATCCATGGGTGAAGTTTGGTCAGAATCTGATGGTCTGAAGTCTTCAATTTTTCCCGTGAACGAATGACCCAATTCAGTTAAGTTTGGTTCATTTTCTAAAGATATTCGTGTTTCTCACACACTTTGTTCAGGGTTCAAGTCGTGCATTTCTGGATACTATTTGGGCTCGATTCTCACGATATTTGTCAAATCCAATAAGACTGACATAATCCTATCGTTTCGCGGTAATCAAACTTTTGATGCACGGTCTAGGTCCGATACGGAGTTTCAATGTGCTCTCGAGAACAACTGGGTTTTGGGATTTGTCCTAAGTTTGCAAGGGACGTTGAGTCAATGGTATTAATGATTTTGGGTCTTGCCATTTGTGTAAATAGTGGTTCGAGCTAAATCCACCAATTATTTAGTTTAGTACTTAACTAAATTCTGCCTAATTACGACAGAATAAGGTCCTAGGGCAGTTCTATGTCCCTTTTTAATACTTCTAGTTAATATATTATTTTAATTATTTTTCTAAGAGTTCATCATCAAGTCTACTTTATCTCTACCAAATTTCATTAGATTTTGTATTGTAGAAAAATTCCAAAAATTCTAGAAGTAGCAGCTATCCAGACTAATAATTTTTGGATAGTTGTCACATCAACCTAGATTCAACTATATTAAAATTTTTATTTTATTTTCACTTATTTTTATATAAAACTAGACCTATCAAGTTTCAATCTGGCTTTTGAATCACCTAAATCAGAGTTATATTGAGGGAGATATGACTTTTTGAAGTTGGTCAAAAACTATAGCGAGGGTCCACCAAAATTCAATACACTAGCGGCGCGCCACGGTCAGGGCGGTGCCGCCGCGCCCCGCTGTGGAGGCAGGAGGTGCACCGCCCCATGGGAGGTGCCACCGCGCTCACCTGGTGGTGGTTTTGCCACTCATTTTCTTGAAACGGGTGTATCTTCCACTCCGGAATGAGTTATGCGATGTGCCATATATGAATTTGGGGTAGGAGAAGCTGATCTATCCAAATTTATTTTGTGATATTCCATAAGGTTAATGGTCAAAAACCCATTTTATTTATAAATTTACTATTTATAGTAAATTTTAGTTTAAGTATTGTTCTTCATCATTTAAACTTTAGGATTAGTGTCTAATATGAAAGTACTTGAAAAACTTTGAAGAATAAGGTGGTGAAAGGTGAGATTTTGAAGGAAATGGGTTGAAAGGGGATTTGATTCTTTATGATTGAGTTCTGAGAAGTCAATAAGGGGTTATGATCGACCCATTGCCCAAGGATGTCTAACTCTAAGTTGGCAAAAATCCAGGACGTTTCACCCTCGACCAGTTAAAGAACGGTTTTATCCGATCGCTTCCAAAATATGAAATTTGGTTGATTCTTAGATGAGTCGAAGGAGACCTTAGACCAGTCAAAGCAATAACTTTCAGCATATAAATAGAGGCCTTTTCTCACTCTGAAATTACTCATTCTAGCCACGAGAAGCATTCACTTTGAGAGAGAAAAGTCCCCATCTTCTTCAAGCTATTGCACGATATTTTAAATCCTTTTTAATATAGCTTTTTATTTTTGTAATTCCTTGATCTCTTTTATGAATCTTATGTTATAAAGGGAGTTTATATTCTTCTTTGTGAGATTTAAGGAATTCAAACAAGTAGCCTAAGGTTTGAATTAATTTAAAATCAATTTAGAACCTAGAACCCTTCATTGTGTTATTGGACATTGAATATTTCTACATCAAGCGAAGCAGTTCTACGGGCTACATCAAGAGCGTCTTCAACAGAAGATAACTATTATTCTTTATTCACTTTTGATTTATTTGAGATATCCAGGACATCTCATGTATTGGTTTTGACTGAGATAGTTAGAAAATCTTAGCGTGGGGTTTTGATTGTGATAGCCCTTCTAAAATCACAACTATATAGGTTTTAAGGTGAACCTGAGAAAACCTTCATTATTAGTGAATGCCAATATCACGTGGGTTGTGATTATTAGAAGTGGAGTAGGTGTGGTTGTTTAAGAATAGTTGGTGTACACACTAAACCACTATAACTCCTGGTGTTTTTTGGTGAATGATGCATGTGATGTATATGTGGTGAATGGTTGTAATTCTTTTATGTACATGTGGTGAATGCTTATAATAGATAGCTTTCTTTTCATTTTCTCTTGTTTTAGTTTATGATCTTGATCCTTACTAAGTTCATGAAATCAGGTTGTCCTATATAAAACCTTGGTTTTTGGTGTAAGGTTGTCCTATGAATACAGTTTGAATCAATTTCTCAATACTATTATAATTGAGATCTCTGATTAGTTCTGATTTATTTAATCTTTCAATTCTTTAATTTTTAATTAGCATAGTCCTATTCACCCCTCCCCCCTCTAGGACTGATAACTCGCCTCTTACAACTGGTATTAAAGCTAAGTTGCTCATTTTTTTTTTTGATTAAGTTCCTTGAGTTCAAATATTTAGAGCTTTCATTATGTCAAATTTCAATAGCTTGTTTATTACTAGGCCACCACCCTTTGCTGGCTCAAATTATGCTTATCGGAAAGCCAGAATGAGGATTTTCTTAAAATTCATAGATGAAAGCGTGTGGCAAGCCACGGTAACCAAATGGAAACCACCTGTGTTTGAGTTTCCAGGAAGTGATGGAACCAAGTCCATTAAAGAAACTCCATTTTACTTATGGACTACACCTCAAAAAAATAAAAGCAGTACAAATTCTAAGGCCTTAAATGGCATTACTTGTGCTCTATCACCTGATGAATTCAAGAGAATTATTTCACGTGATACAGCTAAATAAGCCTGGGACATTCTTGAAATGACACATGAAGGAACTACTATAGTCAAGAAATCTAAAGTTCAAATCCTCACTACAAGGTTTAAGAAAATTCGTATGAAAGAAAATGAAACTTTCATGGACTTCTATACGAAATTAAATGACATAGTAAATTCTAGTGGGGTCTAGGAGATGGAATCCCAGAAAGCAAGGTCTGTGCTAAGATATTGCGATCTCTTCCTGAGAGGTTTAATTCCAAAGTAACTGCCATTCAGGAACTAAGAGACACTGATCTAATGAAGGTTGAGGAGTTAGTTGGTTCGCTCCAAATATACGGGTTAAATTTCAAAGCTCCTAACAGTAAGTCCATAGCTCTTAAGTCATCCAAGTCTATTTCAAAAGAAAATAATGTTAATTCTGATATAGAAGATACAAAGGATGATATGACTTTACTTACTAAAAAGTTTTACAGAATTTTCAAAAACAAGAAATGATATGATTTTCAAAAACCTTCTAATAAAAGAAAAGGAAAATTTAAAACTTGGAAATCTAAAAAAGATAGTCAATGTTTCAACTGCCATGAATATGAGCATTTGACGAATAAATGTCCCAAAAGGGATAAGTCAAAAAGAAAGGGCATGATAGCTACTTGGGAGGAATCATCCGATTCTGAAAGTTCTTCTGAGTTAGATGATTCAAAACAAGAAGCTTCAAATGAAGTGAAAGCCCTAATGACTATAGCCAGAGTCACCTCCTTAGATAGTTGTAACTTATTTGATTATGAGAATCTCAGGAGTGACCCTGAAAATAAAAATGAAGATGATCTTCAAGATGCCTATAATACCCTATATAGAGAAAGTTACAAAATAACTGTCAAGTTAAAGATTCAAAAGGAAAATTTTCTTAAACTAAAAGAAGAACTTCAAAATATTGTTTTGGAAAAATCTCATCTTTTTGATTATTATGAAAAAGAAAAACTTGATTTAAGTTTCAAAACTTCTAAATTTGAAAAACTAGAATAGAAAATGAGAATTTAAAACTGGAAGTTTCTTCTCTATTGAGTTCTAAGAATACTTGGAGATACGCCCATAGAGACCCTAAGCTGGAAAAATTATTAACCACATCCAGAAAGTGTGGCGATAATTTGGGTCTGAGCTATATCAAAGATATTCCACTGAAAAATAAGAATGCATCTCCTATATTTGTAAAAGGAGAATCCTCAAACTCAAAAGGTAAGAATTTAAGAAATAATAACCAAAAAAATTTCAAAAGCTCAAAACATTTTCAAGCTTCTAAAGTTAATTCTAATAACATCAGCTTTAGAAATCAAAGATATAACCCCTTAGCTGAAAAAATAATGGACTTACTCAAAGGGCTTCTCAAATCTAACTCTAATGTTATCGGAGTTGATAGACATAGAAATTCCAACTCTCACAAGCCAAGAAAAACCAATAGTACTCCTAAACCCAGAACTACAATGAAATGGGTTCCAAAAGTTACTTGTCTTGTTGCCCACACTGCCTTCAAAGCTTCTAGCCATTCAAAATGGTACTTAGACAGTGGATTTTCAAGACATATGACAGGTGACAAAGAGATATTCACTAACTACAAAGAAATGAATGATAGTTCAGTTACTTTTGATGAAGGAAGCAACTGCAGGATTATAGGCCAAGGTACTGTTCAACTCTCTAACCTTCCTCCTTTTGAAAATATTTTATATGTTGAAGGTCTTAAACATAATGTATATCTCAAATCTATGATAACAAACATAGCGTAAAAGTTACTAATCAAGGATGCAAGATTTTAAATGAGAAAGGTTGTGTGATATTAAATGGTCATAGGACTTCTGAAAATTGCTATATTATCAATGAGTCATGCTCTTCTAAATTTTCATGTTATATGGTACAAACAGACGAAACGGAATTATGGCATAAATGTCTTGGACATGTTAACTACCAAAACCTCTATAAAATGAGCAAAATTGATCTTATTTGAGGTCTACCCAAATTAAAAAGGGTTGATAAAATATGTGGCGCATGCCAAATCGGCAAACAAACTAGGAGTAGTCACAAGAATGTTAACTCCTCAACTACAACCAAACCTCTTAAACTTCTCCATATGGATTTAGTTGGACCGACCAGAATGGAGAGTAGAGGCAGAAAGAAGTACTTTCTAGTTATTGTTGATGACCTTACCAGATTTACTTGCGTAGCATTCATGAGAGAAAATTTTAAGACTCTTGATGAAGTCAAAAGAATACTGAAACGAATTCAGACTGAAAAAGAAATGACACTGAATTCAAAAATAGCAATTTTGAGAAATACCGTACTGATCATGGCATATCACATGAATTTTCTACTCCTAAGACACCTCAACAAAATAGGGTTGTTAAAAGGAAGAATAGAGTGATACAAGAGATGACCAATGTTATGTTAAATAACATGAATTTACCTAAAAACTTGTGGGCTAAAGCTATAAATACTGCATGCTATATTATAAACCGTCTGTATGTAAGAAAATCAAAAGATAAAACAACCTATGAGTTATGGTTCAATAAGAAACCAACTGTTAAGTACTTTCAGATTTTTGGAAGTAAGTGCTTCATATTACGTGACCGTGAAAACTTAGGGAAGTTTGAAGCTAAGTGTGATGAAGAAATTTTCTTGGGGTATGCTCTGAATAGTTGAGCATATCGTGTTCTTAATAAAAGAACAGGAGTGATCTAGGAATCCATTAATGTTGTAATTGATAATCACTTGATCACACCCACACTTAGTTTAGAAGATGATGAAGTCAATTTAATTAAGAAACTTGACTCTTCATCTAGTCCAGTTAATATTGAACTAAGGTCAGTCAAAGACTATCCTACTGATATGATATTAGGTAGTCCTCTCACTGGTGTGCGATCAAGAAGACAGTTAGAGAATATTTGCAATTATGTTTGCTTTACTTCTCAAATTGAACCAGCCAACATAAAAGAAGCACTTACCGATGAAAATTGGATTGTAGCCATGCAAGAAGAGTTAAATCAATTTGTAAGAAATGATGTCTGGTATTTGGTTCCAAGACCAACTGATAAACATATAATTGGAACCAAATGGATTTTCAAAAATAAATCTGATGAAATGGGAAATATAATTAGAAACAAGGCTAGACTGGTTGTATAAGGGTATACTCAGATAGAAGAAATGATTATGATGAAACCTTTGCACCAGTAGCTCACCTTAAATCCATCAGATTGTTTATATCCATTGTTTGCTTAAAAAAATTCAAGATATATTAAATGGATGTTAAAAGTGCATTCTTAAATGGTGATCTACATGAAGAGGTCTATGTTGAACAACCTAAGGGTTTTGAGTACTCTAAACACTCAAATCATGTATATCGCCTTAAAAAGGCACTTTACAGTCTAAAACAAGCTCTTAGGGCATGGTATGAGAAGTTGATCAAGTTCTTACTCAGTCACAATTTTATCTTGGGAAGTGTTGATAAAACTTTATTTGTTAAAAAATACAATGAACACATATTGATTGTACAAATCTATGTTGATGATATTATCTATGGTTCTACAAGCACTAACATGTCTGTTGAGTTTGCAAAGCTCATGAAATCCAAGTTCAAAATTAGTATGGTTGGAGAATTGAATTACTTTATAGGCTTACAAGTTAAATAGCAAGAAGATGGTATCTTCATTTCTCAAACCAAATATGACTTAAATTTGGTTAAGAAGTTTGGATTCGAGAACATAAAGAAATTCGATACTGCTATGAGTACGATTCTCAAATTTTCAAAGGATGAAACAAGTAAAAGTATAGACTCTCGCTTATATCGCAGCATGATTGGTAGTCTCTTATACTTAACTGCTAGTAGACCAGATATTTCTTTCGGTGTAGGAATCTGTGCTAGATATCAATCTGATCCAAAAGAATCTCATCTTATTGCTGTTAAATGTATAGTTAGATATGTAGCAAGCACAACTAATTTTGATTTGTGGTATCCGCATAATACAAATGTACAACTTGCTGAATATATTGATGCCAATTGGGCATGAAACATTGATGATAGAAAATCTACCAGTGGAGGATGTTTCTATGTTGAAAATTGTTTAGTTTCCAGGTACAGAAAGAAACAAAGTTTAGTATCTTTATCTATAGCTGAGGCTGAATACATCGTAGCTGGTAATGCATGTACCCAACTAATTTGGATGAAAAGAATGCTGAAAGATTATGAAATTGTGCAAGATACAATGATTCTGTATTGTGATAACTCTAACGCAATTAATATTTCAAAGAATCCTATTCAACATTCTCATGCGAAACATATAGATATTAGATATCATTATATCCGAGAATTGGTTGAAGATAAAAGCATTTCTTTAGAATATATCCAGATCGAAAATCAGTTTGCCGACATTATGACTAAACCGCTTGACAGGAATAAATATTTCAAATTAAAACATGATATTGGTATGTGTATTTCAAAATAATTAAATCATGTTATTTTTGCATTTTTTTAATGTTTATAATTTTTATGCAAAAATTTTAAAAAATATTTGAAATTTTTAGTGCGGCTCGACTGGTCGAGCACGTCCTTGACCAATCGAGGAGAGCGAGTGAGCTTCTCTAAAAGAGGGAAAAACCATTTTTCCTCATTTTTCTTTATCTTCCTCAACAAGCTCTTGCTCGACTTGTCGAACTCATCTCCATAGAGTCATTGTAAGTGCCTCATTTTCAATTTCCTTTTAGATTTGGGTTCTTATATGCATCTTAAGCTTCATTTTGTTGTCAATTTGAGATTTCCACTTTTTTCATAGAGGATTTTTGGGAAAAAATTTGATATTAGCCAAACCCATCTTTTATATTCTCTTGTGCATCTCTACATGGAGCATCAATCTAAGAGGAAGGCTTCACGCAAGGGCCTTAGCGGCTCCTCCTCCCGGACGACTCCAATTACGGTGAGAACCCTGAGAGCTCCTGAAGAAGATTTGGAGCATGTAAGGAATTTTCGCACAAGAGATATAATAATAGAAAAGACAGTTAATCTCGATCACATTGCTCCATTTAAACTGTTGCCAATCCTGCCTGCCGTTGGTTGGAAAAATATTCTAGGTTGGGGTGGAACGACTTACCGCTCCATTACTCAAGATATGTATGCATCAATTGGAGAGTTGTCCCTTGAAAATCTCACATTTTCTATCAACTTTAGAGGAGGGACAGTTCCAGTAGATAGGCACCTAATTTTAGGTTTACTTGATGTGAATGTTAATGATGATGGCAAACTGATTCATCCACTTTCTGATAGGATTTTTGAGTCTTGAGTGTCGGGAGATTACTTGAAGATTATGTTAGTCTAATGCCGAATGGAGTGGCGGTAATGCTTTATGTGCCACCCAATGATTCCTCATTTCTATGTACTTTCTCGCCTATTTACGTCAAATGTATATCTGCGGTTTGGGAACAAGTCCGAGCTTACTCTTTTTATGGCTTGTATTCTTCACGCCATTGCATCCGGCATCCCTATTTGTCTCCCTTCTTTAATTTGCTACTTAATCATCCAATTTTGCATTCATCTAGGTCATGGTTCCATTCCATTTGCCTATCTTATGACAACACTTGCCATCCATTGCAATGTTGTCATTCCTTCCACTGGGGCTCCTGAGGCAGTCCTTCCATTTCACAACTCTAACATTCATAAGATGAATTTGGACTACTTCCTTGGTCAGTGAGACAAGGATGATGTTGAAGAAGAGGAAGAGCCAATGCCTGCGGATACAACTATGGCCGATATATTTGTGGAGTTAGAATCAGATGATGAGGCGGATCCTGACTTTCAACCGTCTCAATTTGATGATCGCCTTCGATCTTTAGAGGAGAAGGTGGTTGAATTGAAAGTTTCACAAGACAATCTGGTTGAAAGTCACAGGTCTTCAATAAAGTACATGAGGAAATATTTTCATTGCATTACTAAAGGACTTCACCAGATTGACCCATCTATCCCACCTCCTTCTTTCTCTGCTTCAGACTAGCTTGATTTAATTTTATTTTGGATTATGTAACTTTAACTTGTGCTTGGGTTGTATAACTTGGATCATACTCTCAGATATTTCTTTCTTTATGCTCTCTTACTATTATCCATACTCCTGATTTTCTCTTAATCATATTGCTTATCTTGTCATTCGATTACCTGTTTATCTCATCATTCTGCCTTCCTTTGTCAACTCGTGACAAAAAGGGGGAGAGATTTATGGTTATGATTGAATGAAATGCTGGATTGTGGATTGTGTGGATTGTATGTTTGAAAATGTTTGTTAATACAGGTATTCTACACAAGGCCAAGCTCAGATTGAGTGGGAGTAAATTTTGTGCTCGTATTGAGGGAGAGTATGTGAATTTTGCATCATTGCAAGCAATGGATTTGTATTTTGTTCTAAGTATGTTTTATCACGAATTTGACAAAGGGGGAGATTATAAGTGCTATGATGTATAAAGCACTCTTATTTGTCAAAATTTGATGGGACAAAACAACTTATGAAGTGGTTCACAGAAGTGATGGAAAGTTCACCTTCGAGATCAACGCATGAAGTTGGAAAGTGCAAGTTTAAGAATAAGACATGAAGATGGTTACTTCAAGTACAATATATTCAAGCTCTACTTCACTTCAAGTTCAAGATCAAGCTACAGCTATAAGTTTTCTTCAAGTAGAAGGTCCACTAAATGCTACTGAAGATTCACGTAGAAGTTTCAAGGTATATACTTCAATGTCCAATAATTTTAGCTATAATTGACCCTATAGAGACCTTAGACTTAGGTTCTTTCAAATGTTAAACAGATATGGGTTTTTATACTTTGGTTAGGCTTTAGTTCGACTAGTCTAAGCTTTGGTTCAACCAGTCTAGAGAAAAAAATAAATTTTTTTGTTGGTTCCTTGACCAGTCGAGTAGGGTGCTCGACCAATCAAAGGCACACCCTTGACCAGTCGAATGGTGCTCGACTCAAAGTCTAACAACCATTTCAAGGCACCCTCAACCAGTCGAAGGCTGTGTTCAACCAGTCGAAAAGGGCCCTCGACCAGTCGAGCAGGGCCTTCGACTAATCGAAGAACGGTTTTATCCGATCGCGCCCAAAATTTAAAATTTGGTTAATTCTTAGACGAGTCGAAGGAGACCTTAGACCAGTCGAAGCAATAACTTTTCAGCCTATAAATAGAGGCCTTTTCTCACTCCGAAATTACTCATTCAAGCCACAAAAAGCCTTCATTTTGAGAGTGAAAAGTCCCCATCTTCTTCAAGCACGGTATTTTAAATCCTTTTTAATATAGCCTTTTGTTTTTGTAATTTCTTGATCTCTTTTATGAATCTTATGTTATAAAGGGAGTTTATATTCTTCTTTGTGAGATTTAAGGAATTCAAAAAAGTAGTGTAAGGTTTGAATTAATTTAAAATCAATTTAGAACCTAGAACCCTTGATTGTGTTAATGGACATTGAACATTTCTACATCAAGTGAAGCAGTTCTACGGGCTACATCAAAGAGCATCTTCAGAAGAAGATAACTATTATTCTTTATTCATTTTTGGTTTATTTAAGATATCTAGGAAATCTCATGTATTGGTTTTGATTGAGATAGCCAGAAAATCTCAGCGTGGGGTTTTGATTGTGATAGCCCTTTTAAAATCACAACAGTATAGGTTTTAAGGTGAACCTGAGAAAACCTTGATTATTAGTGAACGCCAATATCACGTGGGTTGTGATTATTGGGAGTGGAGTAGGTGTGGCTATTTAAGAAAAATTGGTGTACACGTCAAATCACTATAACTCCTGGTGTTTTGTGGTGAATGATGTATGTGATGTATATGTGGTGAATGGTTGTAATTCTTTTATGTACATGTGGTGAATGCTTGTAATAGATATCTTGATTTCCTTTTTCTCTTGTTTTAGTTTGTGATCTTGATCCTTACTAAGTTCATGAAATCAGGTTGTCTTACCTAAAATGTGAGACTCGTACCATTCCGTAGGCTTCCGCGGTCCTCCCGGTCGAATTCCGGTGATCCACAATATTAATAGGCATTTGCGCGCGACCCTGAGTTGCATCCTATCAATCTGAGTCAGCTTGACCCAAGACTTGTATCCTTGCGACCGCGCCGTCGCCACCGTTCTGACGCCGCGTCTTGCGCGTTGAGGCGATACCCGGGCCAGAAGATGTGGGCCCGCATTCATTCTGAAGAAATGCCGTGCATTTCAAATTCTGAGAGAATCTCTACAACTTGTCCCATCAATCAATCAATCAAGTACACACCCTATCTCAAGTACATCACCAATACCCCATGCCACCTCACCCCCCTCACAAGTCAACTCTCTCTCTCCCCACCCATACCTCCTTTACACAAATTTCAACCCATGCTTTCCCATTCCCATCCCTTACAACAACCATTCCATCCACCCCTTTTCATCCATCATTTCTATCTTCACTCTCCAACCCCAAGAGAAACACCCAAACGTCCAAGATCTCCAAGCCTTCCCAAAACAACAAGTGTAGTCCACTTCCCACCCTCTCATCTCCCATCTCAACCATTCATTCTTCATCAACCTCCATCAAAATTGAAGGCAAGGAGCATTAGAGTCCAATGAGCTAAAGAAGAAGGCCAAATGTGGGTGATCCATTGTTGATTTCAATTTTTTAAGGGCCCACTTGTTGTGGGACCCACTTGATGTATGCATTATATAGGGAGGGTGTAACACCCTGGTTTTCAAAACCCGAGGATAGCCGCTCCTCATTGAGAACCCGAGTATTACGTTATAAAATGGACCATCATACTTTAATTAATAGTAAATTTCAAAGCATGAAGTAAAGCAATCACTATGATATCAAGAGTAACAAAAGGAAGTTTAATACAAGTAAATGAAAGCAACATGAAATCCCTCAGCAGGGGAATTGTTATCGTAACTCAAACAAAACTTAAATTCTAAGATTTGAAAGCAAGTAAATCTTAAAATATCAGTTGAGCTCCAACGGCTCAACTACATTTACATAGAGTTCTTCCTCGCCAAACTCCACCTCAGTCGTCCCTAGGATCCCGTCATAGGGGTCTCCACCCATCATCAAACCAGCATTTATTTGGTGCAACCGCATAGTTGGGTGAGTGAAAACTCAGTGGAAATTTCTCACAAAGATTCATGCATATCACATCATTCCACAACAGTTTAAACCAACTTATTCATATGATAAAGGGGATAACATGAACTTGTAAATAAATGTATGAATGTATGCTCGAGTCACAGATCTGGGGATGCACATCCAGCTGTCAAAATAAAAGACCGCCTGGGGTAGCTAGGTAGACTACTTGGAAAAGGCCATGAAGGTGAGTGCGCCCAAGGATGACCTCCTGGAAAAGTACTCGGGGTACGCCCGAGGAGGTATTTAAAATCCCGGAAAAGCCTCATATAAATAGAGAGCACCCAAAGTGGCACAATTGCACATGTTCTATGAGTCCACTGAAGGGATAACACCTTCGGTAAATCGTACAGCATGTGACTTACATTGTGCACTCGGAAAAGCTCATATGTCATGCGTGGATGTCATGCACCATGATACTCACATACACACCATGATATTAATAAAGTCACCTTTATAAATATAGCTAAGCTCATGGTCTTATAATAGGATGTCAAACAATCTAATGTAAGTTCAGTATAGTTCCATATACCCTTTCTAGGACCAATGGGGTCCATGAATGTGACATATGGAATGTAGTTAGGGAACTCATCCAACATTCCTTATGGAAGGTAACATCATACATGATCTCATTTAGAGAATTGCAATACCATAATTCTTATCACCACTAGTAGTATTATACCCAAAGTCAAGCAATTTCTAAAATACTATATTAAACACAAGACTAAGTCCAGATCTTATAAATATAGGATCTGTGAAATAAGAAATGAGTTATAGATTCATGTTCATCACAGAAAACATAAGTAGAAGAAATAGTTCACTATACAAAGTATTCCAAAATTTGGTACACATCAGATTCAAAGAAGAATGAATCTAGCATATGTAGAGTGTAATGGAAAATTCTACTATTTATAATATGATTGTGAATAAGATTTCCTTCCCCTTGTTTAACAGATAGGAATGTGCATGTAATACTATTCATAATATGATTGGGAATAAGATCTCTTGCCTCATGCTTGACAGATAGAAATGCACATGTAACTATGCAACTCAAGCCTGTCTTATGGAGTATGATACAAATCCTTAATTGAACAATAACAACAATTCTAGGCATTCACTCATAGTTGATCAATGAACAGAGAAATGAAATCACAACTTTAGTGTCCCTAAACATTAGGCTCAAACTAGCTTAGAGTTCAATGAAATGAATGAAGCAATGTGGGACATTCCTCACCGTGGTGTTGATCTTGATTCGTTGTTCTTGTAAGAGGACTCCAAGATGCTTGTTCTTGGAGTTGATTTGAAGGGGATTATCCTTCAAACAAGGTGGCAGCGGGTAATAATACCTGTTGTAGTACATTACAGGGTTTTAGTAAGTCATTGTAGGGTCCCAGCGAGTCGGTACCGAGTTGACTCGGCTGAGCACAGTCCAGATGAATTTCTTTCCCAAGAAAACTCACCTGTTGTAGTACTTGCTGGGGTTCTTGGATGTATGGTGAGTGCTTCAGATTTCAGGTGAGGGACATGCTCTGATTGTTTATCTCAGATGTTAATCACTGAGTTAACTCAGTTGGGTGAACAACATTTTTAGATTCAAAACTACAACAGAGGTAGGCTTGATCGTTTTATTACCTGTGTGGCGATTGATCTCGGATGTTAATGGGAGGAGGGTTATCCCATAGTGTAGTCAGTTGGAGACGTCCCTGAAGGCGTCATTACAACATGTTAGTACTGAATTAACTCGGACTAGAGGTATGCAGGCTCTGAGTTTAGTTGGGTTTTTACTCAGTCAACTCCCTGTAATGAGTTTAGTGCAAACCAGTTGAGAGGAATGGGGTCCAACGACATTACTTAGGCAGAGTGTAGCTCTAGCAAGTAGAGTGGAGGAGGAAGGAGTGTGACTCGAGACGAGCTTGGCCAAGCTGTTTTTGCAACTCGCAAGATGGCCCCAGATTACACAGAGTTTTGAAACTCTGGTTGGGCTGGCTGCTGGAGCCAACTTTCTCTTTCCGTACTCTCTTCTTTCCACTCTCACCAACCTTCCTTTCTCACAGCAATGGTGTAACGCCCTGAAAATCGGGGGTCGAGTATAAACTCAACTCCCGAGTTCCAACACATCACTTATGCAACATATATGCTGATGATTGAATGTTGTCTGTATTAGTACATGAAACATGAATGAGATTAAGCCAAAAAGTATATCATACTCAAGAGACGATTAGTTTAAACAAGTAGAAGTCTGTGATAGATATATAAAATATATAAACTGTGGTAAGTCTCCAAAGTGTGATAATGTTACCAGGTTAGATAATTACATGTAAATTTCCAAATTACATCAAAGGTGTAATGTCATCTAGTCAACATCCCAGAAAGCCCTGTCGATCAGGACACGGCTCACAGGAACCCGCCTGAAAACTGCATAAAGGAGAAATCCTCCTCATCATCATAAAAGTCTGGCTCCGCTTCGCAGCATCGCCATCATCTGAAACTCAAACAAGGTCTGGTTGGTGTGTACAACACCGTCCCGTAACGTGGGAGTGAGTGATCAACTCAGTGGAACAATAAAGCATAGGTTAACATGTTATCAATTCAGTCAAGCAGTAATGATAAAGAAGTATAGTCAAACAATCCTAATTACTCTTATTAATGCAAAGATGAAATGTAGTCATGATGCATGCCCTCACCAATGCTCCCTCATGCGACAACATCTTACGTCCGCGGCATACGTTCATCCCTCAGTGCACCACATCTTCTAGGCACATGCAGTGCTATGTTATGAGCGTGATTACTGAGTTATTATTAGTCCTTTTCATACAGCAGTATTGGGAAACTAAGGTACCTCCCTTATATCATTCCCAAACAACGATCCATTTTAGGGTCATCAGTCCTAGATAATCTTATATGATGATGCGGTTCTAGGTTGCTGTAAAGGGCTTCAAGGGCTGTTACACGCACTCGTTGCACCTCTCCCCCATCACCTTATCAATACAGGCCTAGTTTATACTTTACTTACTAAGGGAAGGCTCGTTGCCTCACCGCAGATTCGGAGTATGCTTGAGGTCACTACACCGGGCATGGTTATGGCTACTAGGGCTGTTACACGCACTCGTTACACCACTCCCCCATCACCCATCAAAATAGTGTAGGTCGACAGCTCGAATACAGTGTCCCATACCACCGTATTCAGCTCACGAGTCTGGGTTGCTCATTGGTCACTACGGGAGGCACATCGCCCCAGCGTAGGCCGACAGCTTGACCACGGTGTCCCATACCACCATGCCCAGCTCATGAGTCTTAGCGGATCGAGGTACCAAGGTTAACGGGGTTACATTGGTAAGTTTGGTACCTTAGGTTTAAGCAATGGCATCCAAATATGGTGAACATATATCGGATCAATCGGGTTGACAAGCTCGACTGGTACGAGCGTACGCTAAAGTAGCTGACAAGGTACCGCTATCGACAACCATCGTACAATTCAGATTCATCGAATGTGTCTTGTGTGGCGAAATGACCTTAGCCACACAATCAAGGCCTGTTACCAATTGCCTGGACTATACAATAGTCTCAATCACATTCGGTTACAACAAAATATCAGTTAAAGCAGTTATGAATCAAGACTTCAACTCATACAATCAAATATCCAATATTGTCCGCTTAGGGCTGCTAGGGCTATTGCACGCACTCGTTACACCACTCCCCCATCACCCTTCACGGATTTTATGGAATACAATTTAAACATGGATTTACACATATGCATTACATAGATAAATAGACACCATAATATACTGTTCATGGAGGAAAACATACACATAGTTAAAGGAGTTAAGAATCATATCTCAACACCCTTCCACATTACAATTTACTAACTAATACTCATTCAGACATTTCAACAAAACTTTAGACTACATACATCACCATACATGACGTATGTTGATCACATAGGTATTAGGCCAAATCCTTTCACTAGGGAGTTACCCCATTTATAACACAGGTGCACCCACGACAGATAGCCATGGCAAGCACGAATCCACGTTCTATAATCATTCGCTCATTTTCACAAACACTTGGGCTATACACTTTAACACACATAGCGTGCATTGGCCGTGCGGGATTTAGGGCAAATCCTTTCGCTAAGGGGTTGTCTAGTACACCACAATCATGTTCTCACATTCAATACACATGGCGGGCACAAATCATGAATCCATATTTATTCAGGCATTTCAACAAACACTTAGGCTACACCTTGTATATACATGACGATGTTAACATAACAGGTATTAGGCTAATCCGTTCACCTAGAAGTTGATACACATGTATCTAGCTACGTAGATAGCAATTAATCATGGCAAGCACAAATTCGTATTTCATACGTATATGGTATTTTCTACAAATATACACGATATGCCATAATTTGCATACGCAGTTGAAACACAAAATGAACCTCGCATTGTGCATGTACAATAACACCCAGATCATGAATCTATCATTATCTGACATTGAAAGCGTTGAAAACCATAACCTATACGTCTAAAGTCCGCACCTTATGCCGTAGAAACGTAATGGATTCACTAGAAACTCTAAGCCTTCGCCAACGTTGATATGACAACTTATATCACGAGTTAGCACAAGTTAAGTTAGCTATTCCGCTACTAGCAACAATCGACACCTTAGAACTGATTAGGGTTAGGTTTGCTTACCCGAAAATGGAATCAGAATTGCCGAAAAAGCAAGACAGATGCGATGGCTAAGCACGTAGGACAATGGGATTGAATCCCAGGAAGAATCCCCACTTCTCTCTCTTTTCTCTCTTCTCTCTCCTAGGGTTTCCCAAATTCGTATGGAATGAGAGAGTGAGGGTTTAAGGTCCTTATATAGGCCCAGAACTCACCAAATTAGACCCAGGGCCAAGGTTTACTTTGGTTATGTTTAAATACGGACTGTTCCGTCGCAACGAAGCACTTCTAGAGGCCCCCCTTGAGCCAAAGGTCGGACTTAAGCTCACAAACATTGGATTTAGGTTGAGTTACATTTTTGTTTCAGTCGGGTTTCCAGATCACACGTGGCGGACAAGTTTCAGTTCAACGTCACTGAAACTCGATCAGGGCCACAAGTATACTGACCTGTGTATGAAATTTCCCTTGATCCGAGGGTGTATTTGGGTCAGATTTTGACGGTCTGATTGCTTATATCAAGCCTGCAAGCAACAAGTCTCAGATTACTTAAATTTGGAATTTATTTCTATTTAATTTCACGTTTCTCACACTCTTCACTCCAAGCTCAAGCGAATAGCCCCGGGACACTATCTGGATTTGATTTCTGAGATGGTTATCAAGCCCAGTAAGGCGGTCCTAATTCTATAACTTCGTATTATTTGGACTTTCGATGTGCGGTCCAGATCTGATACGGGGTTTCGTGATGCTCCCCAGAGCAGCCAGGTAATGAGATTGATCCGAGATTTTAGGGTAATGTAGCGTCGATGATTCTACAAGTTTTGGGTCTTACAAATCGTATTTTAAGTGATTGGTGCTAATTTCACAGGTACTCTAGTTTAACACTAGCTAATTCTCGCCTATTTTCTAAAGGATTTAGTCCTGTAAGATTTCTGTCTGAGGTGATACTAGGGCCTTTGGTAGTTTGTATAGAAGGTGGTTCAAGGTATTAACACTTAATTAAATTACGCCCCAATTATGACAGAATAAGGTCCTAGGGCAGGAGAGGCTGATGTTTCTAAATAACCTATTCGTCGATGATTCCATAAGGTTAACGGTCAAAAGCCCATCTTATTTATGTATGTACTATTTATAGAAACTTTTAGTTTAAGTACTATTCTTCATCACCTAACCTTTAAGATTTGTGTCTATGTGAAAGTACTTAGAAAGATTTAAAGAACAAGGTGGTGAAAGGTAAGATTTGTGAAGGAAAAGGGTTAAAAAGTGATTTTAGACTTTGGGAATGAGTTTTGACAAGTTAATAAGGTGTTAGGATCGACCCATTGCCTAAGGACGTTTATCTCTAGGTTGGCAAAAATCTGGGGTGTTACAAATGGACGGGTGAGTGGGTTCGAGATTGAGTCAAGCAGCGACTGGAAACCGGTTCCAGCAGCCACCACTCACGCTCTCCCTCCTTCTATTTCTATTGTTCTCTATTTTCCCTCCTTACTATTTCTCTCTTCCATTTTCTTGGGATTCGCCCTAACCAGATAGATATTTATAGCTCTTTCTTGTTCTAGACGTTTCCACTGCTAATCACTAGGATTAACACACCGTTTAGTAAGAGACAGGTTGTGAATCTCATTGTAAGTTTAGCTAAATTCTAGCAAGGGTTTAATCAGGTTTTCCTGATGACCCTTTGGCTAGGTGGGCCGTGCTTTGGACGACATGGATCAATGGGATGACTTACTTTATAGGATGTGGGTCCAACGGTCGGATTGGAGAAGATGACAGACTGTTAATGGCATTTTCATGAGGGACAACTTATTCACAGATCAGGGCCATTTAGACGGTCCTGATACATCCTATCAGTAATGTGGGGTCCACCTTGTGGTGCAAGGAGGGCTATTGATTAAGATAGCCACTCCACAAGGGAAAAACGCATAGCCACTTGAAAATCTTGCCATAATCTCATTTGCTAGGGTAACCTCACAGAACCCTAATCTCAACACTCAGGATGAGTTTAAGAAAAGCTTCCAGACCTCCATGAACGGACGAGATGCATCTTTCCTTATTAGGAAAGATTCTTTCCGCAATCCATCAGGTAGGGGGTGTGTTTTTAGAAACTATAAGGCTGACGGGGCGCTGGTTGTGTGCGTGGATCCCGTCCGACTATTTCCAACGGTTGGATCTGCCAGAGGGGTGGCGTACATGGCTCTATCTTGACAGTCAGGGTCCCTCCCTTGCAATACAAGATTAGACGCTGACCGAGCTGGCGTAGGGAACTTTTAATCCCGGGTAACACTAGGATTAGGGTCTGTGGGACCCTATCTATCCGATGAATGGTCTGGATCTCACCTTTGTATTCGGATATTAGTCGTTTGCACCATCCAATGGACGACTCTGTTTAAAACAGCGTCGGGCTGGAAATTTGGCTGAAATAAGAGGATTTCGGGTTTTTCATCGGGTCAAGCTCCTTTGACCCGATGTGGTGTTCTCATGCACACCCTGTGCATGCCATCTATGCACATGCACTGCCCAGATGAGGTGTCCCTATGATGGTCTAAGTCAATCCAAGTCGTTCATTTGACTTGGAAGGCCCATCAATGGCTAAAAGTTAAGAGTTGCAAGTTCTATGTGTTAGGTGTTCATCATCTCAGGCGTTTATCGTTAGTGAGTGTGGATTATTTGGATCTAAATTGCTCGTTGGTGTAATATGAGTTGTCTATCCCTCTTACAAGGTTTGCTAGCAGCTCCGGATTCAAGATCAGCCTACCCTTATTCTTATAAGGGTCCTACTTGGAGATTGATCCTGGGTAAGTGTTGATTATTTCTATTGTACCATTGGTTTCTATTTTTAGTGTGTAAGTTAGTAATCTCAAGGTGTGTTTAAAGGAAAATAGAATATTTCTTAGTATTGGGACCTTGCTATTGGGTTGTTGAGAGGATCTAAGATCAGGGCCATTCCTAGTTCACATTAGGCGGTTTTAATGGTTGGTTTAAGTGTTAAATATTTTGGACTTCCATTTAATGATACGATCTCACTTGTCCAATGATCATCCGATGGTCAAACCTTTGGTTTAGGGCCTTGTGACTATTTAAAGACGTGTAATGACTAATGCTTCGAATAGATGATTTGCTTTGTGCAATCATCGCTCAGGTTATTTGACATATGGTGTGGGTCGCTTTGACCACAAGAATGGACATTTTGATTTATGGATAGGGATTATTTTTTATGATCGGATTTACGATGAAATGAAGGTAAATGTTCACATGTATTCTAGGATTGCATTTATACTAAGATACGTTACACAGTGACACCCGAGTACTGAGAAGTACAGGGTGTCATAGAGGGCCCAATAGTGGCGGGGTCCCTCCCCTTCACATTTTTTTCTCTCTCTCCCTTATGATGGAGTGGGCCCCACCAATATGGGTTATATCTACTCCGTCCATCAGATGGTGTGGCCCGCCATGTTGCCGGGTGATGATCCACACCGTCCACCGTTGGGGCGGTGGGAATCCCACCGCTGGACTACCCTGATCCATAGCTCAAGTGGTAGGCTGGGTGAAAGATACCTCGTATCAACACTGAGGTCTTGGTATTGATCCCTACTGAAGGTGGCTAACAGCGTAGTGTCTGTACTATCAGCAATTTGGCCCTGCGTGTGACCCACCTGAGCAACGGATTGGCTGGTGGCCATTGATTTGTGGGCCCCACCTTATCTGATGTATGTATTTTGTCCACACCATCCACCAAGGATGGTGGGATCTCGTGTGGATTGCGTCTAGTACGCTGGACTAATAGATTGTATATATATATATATATATATATATAACGTAAATGTATAAGAGGTGGGCCCCACGTGGGACCCACCAGATGTATACCTTTATATATATGTATATTGCGGTGGGGCCACATCCACGTGGGAGCCCACCTTTCTGCATATATTCAGGACCGTCCATCCATCCCATCCAGACTGTCCAGCGGTCTGGATATGGACCCATTTATACATCGTCCATCCAATTGTGGTGATGGGTCACGTATGTGGACCCTGCTGGTATATGTGTTCCATCTAAACCCCCCATCCTTCTTGGCAAGTCCATCTCTAGGCTTGAGACTAAAAATAAGACAGATCGAGTTATCAGGTGGACCACACTATAGAAAATAGTGGGTTTGAACGTCCACCATTGAAACCCCTTGGGTTACAGAGCTTTAGACCAATATGATATTTATTTTTCCTCTAAATCCAGGTCTTTGTGACCTTATAAACAGACTGGATGGGAAATAAACCCTATGGTGGGCCCCATTGGAATTTTAATAGTGGGAATTATTATCACCACTGTTAGGTGTGGTATAGTCTAGATGATCCTTTGGATATGATTCAATTTTTTTTTTGTGATAATGCTCTAAAATGATCTCTAACAATGTATGAATGGTGTAGTTGGTTTGAGCCCATTTGATTCGGCCTATTCGACTTATTTGATACAGCCCATTTGATTCGGTCTATTCGACTTGGCCCATTTGATTCGGTCCATTTGATATGACCCATTTGATACAGCCCATTTAATTCGGCCCATTTGACTTGGTCCATTTGAGTTGGCCCATTTGATACGACCCATTTTGATTCGGCCCATTCGACTTGGCCCATTTGATACGACCCATTCGATACAGCCCATTCGACTTGGCCCATTCGATTTGGCCCATTTGATACGGCCCATTTGATTTGGCCAATTTGATTTGGCCCATTTGATACGGCCCATTTGATATGACCTATTTGATTCGGCCCATTTGACTTGGTCTATTTGATTCAGCCCATTCGACTTAGTCCATTTGATAAAGCCCATCTGATGTATTTTGGGCCCATTTGGTGAGGCCCAATGTGATGTACTTGGAGCTCATTTGATAAGGCCCAATGTGATATATGAGGCCCTTGTAAGAGGCCCAACTTGTTGTATTTGCGAAGACCCGACATGATGTATTACAACCCATTCGAGTAAGGCCTAATGTGATGTGTATGTGCCCCATAAGTGAGGCCCATGATGATGTATATTAGGCCCTTGTGTGAGGTCATGGGCCCATTATACGTTTGACCCTGTGTGCATCATTCCTTGGGAGCAATGTTAGTTAAAGGTCCACATTGATGGGCAATGATGGTTGAACGTCCACATTGTGACCTTCCCTTATGCCTTGTTAGGCCCATTCTCATCATTCTCTAGTGGGTTAACCTAAACGATTGGGCCCCATTGATATTGTTAATTCATCATTGGTCGTCCATCCATGAACCTCGCCTTGCGTGGAGGCCGATTTCGATTGTTGAGGCTGATCATCGAGGCCAATTATGATTATTGAGGCTGATTCCTATTGTCGAGGCCGATCATCGAGGCCGATTATGATTATTGAGGCCGATTCCGATTGTCGAGGCCGATTCCGATTGTTGAGGTCGATCATCGAGGCTGATTATGATTATCGAGGTCAATTCCAATTGTTAAGGCAGATTCAGATTATTGAGGCCAATCATCAAGGTCGATTATATTATCGAGGCCGATCCTGATTGTCGAGGCCAATTATGATCATCGAAGCCGATCCCGATCATCGAGGCCAATTATGATTATCGAGGTCGATCCTGATTGTTGAGGCCGATTATGATCATCGAGGCCGATCCTAATTATTGAGGCTGATTCCGATTGTCGAGGCCGATCATCGAGGCCGATTCCGATTGTTGAGGCCGATCATCGAGGCCGATTATGATTATCGAGGCCGATCCTGATTGTCGAGGCCGATTATGATCATCGAGGCCGATCTTGATTATCGAGGCCGATTATGATTATTGAGACTGATTTCGATTATTGAGGCCTATTGTATAGGCCGATTTCGATTGTCGAGGCCGATTGTCGAGGCCCATTGTGATGTATATGCGGCCCATATTTGAAGCCCATTGTGATGTGTATTTGGCCTGTGTTTGAGGCCCAATGTGATGTTTATGTGGCCTATTGTGATGTATATTCGGTCCGTGTTTAAGGACCAATGTGATGTATATGAGGCTTATGTGATGAGGCCCATTGTGATGCATTTGAGGGCTAGGTGATGAAGCCCATTGTGATGTGTATTAGGCCCGTGTGAGAGGCTCATCATGATGTGTATTAAGCTCATGAGTGACGTCCATGGTGTTGTATATTAGGCCCTTGTGTGAGGTCATGGGTCCATTATATGTTAGGCTATATGTGGGCCATCCCTTGGGGGCAATGTTGGTTAAATGTCCACATTGTCGAAGCCGATTATCAAGGCCGACTATCGATGTTGATTATCGATGCCAGTTATTAATACTGATTATGAGTGTGTGACAACATAGCATCACGATACATGCCCATACGCATAATCTGTATGTTTGTTATAAGATGTGATTGACCATTACATATGGCATGGTATAGATGATTTATGGGACTCCCTGATAGGTAGAGTTATCTCATATGAGTGCATGGTATGCACATGATTGATGCATGATTGGACTGTGTGACTAATGCATCTCGCATTATGTGATTATGATTACCATATGCCCTAGAGACATCAGGGCTGTAGCCTCCACAGGTATATCGTGGATGGCCAGATGGGACACTAAAAATCTGTTACTAGCATCGGGCCACCATAGATAGCCCTGGGTGAAAATCTTTAAACTCTCTTGGTACCAGAGGACGCCCCAACATCGAGACCGAGTGGATATATATGAGCACATGAGGGCCGTATACTAGTAGGTCGCATCTCCCACTGTGTCGTGGTCGGTTAGGAGGGAGTGTGGCCTTACCTGCCTGAGGGAGTAGGCAATGCTAGGTTGAGTCTGACCAGCTTGTAAATGGGTCCATTATCGCCGAGCCGGGCCGATATTGGTAGGCGGATAGTGAGGTCTCTTCCACTTACCCAGTTGTACGCTTGATGGGGCGACAAGCTGGTGTGGAGTATACTAGACCTCGGTAATGATCCCAGAGATATACGGTATTGTTATGTGGACTTATTGAGCAGGAGTTGCCTACTCATTCATTAACTATTCACTCGGGATGATGGTGCGCAACTATTTGTTATGTGTACCTTTGCAATGGCCAGGATTTCGGTTGGGGCGCGCGACTAACCTGAGATCAGGAGTTTACCATATTGAGTCTTACTATCCAAATTTAGGTATGGGACTATTTTGGATAGAAGTCCCTTGTGGTGGACCCCGTAGCCTGCGATACTATGTACTATCATCCCGACTTCACACTCTAGCTTGGTCATTTCATTCGTATCGCATATTGCATTACATCCGCAGGTATATGACATTTTGGGTTGCTATGTTAAAGCACTTATATGGCCTAGACGGACTTAGCAAGATTTACATATTGCATTGTGTAAGTGTTATTGGTTATTGCCCTTTTTATTGTCAAATTTATAGTGCCAAAGACACTGTTAGGAAGCTTGCATATGTGAAGATCAAAGCTCTACTCAAGATCAACTTTGATGGACAAGCATTGCTCACAAGTCAAGTCTCGAGAAAGTGAGTTTGTTCGACTTAATTCAAAGACAAGGATAATGCAAGAAGCTTTCAAGTTCAATTTTAAGATCTCAAAGAAGCTTTCAAGTTTGAACTACATCAAGACTTCAAGCTTCACTACTTTTAAGGTCACGTGTCTTTAAGTTTCAATGTCCTTACTTCACTTTTAAGGTATGACTGACCGTAGGTTGACCTTTAGAGTAGGCCATTTTGGATACATAATTCATATATTTTATATAAGAGAATTTGGCCTATTCTAAGACTAGTACTGGACTTGGTTCGACTAGTCCTAGCACTGCTTCAACTTGTCTAAAGATTTCTTGGATCAGTCGTAAGTTGTTGCAAAATTCAGAAATTTTCTGTTAGGCTTCGACTAGTCCTGGGGACTGTTCGACTAGTCGTAGGAACAGTGTCGACTGGTTCTTCGATCAGTCGTAGGTCTTCGACTCAAACTATAGCGATGATTTTCTCTTAGCTTCGACCAGTCGTGTGTGACCTTCGACCAGTTGAAGGTGCCCTACGATTAGTCGTGAAACCGTTTTATCTTATCGCGCTCGAATTTTCAAATTTCTATTGGATCTACGACCAGTCATAGCGACTTAAGACCAGTCGAAGACGTGATTTATTCACCTATAAATAGAGCACGAATCTCAGAATTAAACACACCATTCAAGCTAATTTAATTCGGCCTTCTGAGAGATAAATCTATGCTCTGTTTAAAGCTAAGTGTGCTTATTTAATATTTTCTTTCTTTAGCTTTCTTAATTGATTTTGTTTCTTATATTCCAATCTAATCTGTAAAGAGAAAGTTTTATTTTCCTTTTATTGGAATCAAAATCAATTCAAGCTAGCCCATTTGTTTTAATTTAAAATCTATTAGAATCTAGAACCATTATATAGTGGGTATTGGACATTGAACTTTGACATTTAAATCTCTACTTCGACTTGGTTCTTCCAGGCTGCTACAACAAAGAAGAAAAACAGGTATTTTACAATTTGTGTAATTTACTTTATTTGATTTTATTTGAGGTTAAGCCAGAAAAATCTCATTGTATTGGTTATCTGAGGAGAGCCAGGAAAACTCAGAAAAGAGGATTTTTTGAATTGTGTAAGCCCTTTGAAAAAGACACAATTATGAAGGTTTTGGGTGAACCTGGGAAAACCTATTTGATAGTGAACGCTAATATCCCCTGTGTGAGGATATTAGGAGTGGAGTAGCATTCTGTGTGGCTGTTGTTGAACAGTTGGTGTACACACAGGCGAACCATTATAACTCTCTATGTTGTGTGGATGTGTGTTTTATTTTCCTATCTTTGATTATTCTTTTGTGGAATGTATGTAGATGTGAATGTTGTAATCATTTTATTTCAAGCTCATTAGGGAATGTTGTAATAATTTAGATTTATATTTCTACAATCTATTCCTTTATTTGTTTGAGCTTTAGATTCTCTAATTGTTCTAGTAAGGTTGCCCTGCCATTTTTATGGTGCATGGTTGTCCCTAGAACAATCAATATTTGAGATTGCATTCTATTCCTCAGTATAGTTTCAATTAGTTTATTCTTCTAAAATTTGAGTTCTTGATACAAAGACTTTTCTAGAAATTAGGTTGTCCTACCATAAACTTTAGTTTTTGGTGTAAGGTTGTCCTTAGAATAACTTTTGTATCAATCTCTCAATACTTATTTATTGAGGTTGATATTCATTTCAGAATTGTGAATTGATTTACTTTATTTGGCTATCTGATTATTTAAATTCTGTTGTAATTATTTTAAATTTGGCATAATCCTATTCACCCCCCCTCTAAGACATATAGCTTGGCCTTTTCACATTGTATCCTCGGCATATGATATTTGACTCTCTATGACTCCTTATTTGCATAATTGATCTGTATTGTGTACTTTGATATTGTATGATTTATAGACTTGCAGTATTTCAGCTTACTCTGATATCGTATGATTCATGATCTTGCCAGTAATTTTGAGATTGTATGATTAAGGCATTGTATTGAATACTTGGCACTTATCTTGTGCACACACTTACACCACCCTCTAAGCTTTCTATAAGCTTATGCATGATAAATGCGTGCAGGTGACATTAGGTTGCAGCAGCGTCGAGCTTGGAGCGCGCAGCTGACTTCTGGAACTTTGATTTTTTATAGTATTTCCCTTTCAGTACTGTGATGTTTTATTTAAACCAACACGATTTAAATGATTTTTAAACTCGCAAGTATACGAATCAGATGCAGATATGGTACGTATTACGAGATCGTTCCCACGAGGACTAATCGTCACAATTCAAATCTATGACTCTCCTTAACTAATCCAACAAATAATGGAATGAACTACTAAGAACAATTCTAGAAAAAAAAAACAATTAAGAACAGGGAAGAAAATTTAATCAGAGAAAGAGCACTAGGACTTTCGAATCCACCCCTAATTATCCTAACCCTTGTTTTGTCTGTTGATTCACCTTGATCTAGATTGATACCACTTATATAGAGAAAGCACAATCCGTGTCCTTAATCGGGCATACAGAGTGTCTAATTCCTTTAAGCAATGCCATGAATAACACATCCCATGTCCTTGGTCGGGCACATGGAATGTACAGTTCATTAAAGCACCCTGTTTCTTCCTCTATAGGAAACCTGTTCTTGATCAGACACAAGCACCTATAATAAGCATCTAAACAACATCCATATATATACTTTGGTCAAGTTCATAGATGGAGAAGTATAGAATTTAAACCAATCAAGCCCACTTAGAGAAAGAAACAAATTAATTAATGTTCAAAGTAAATCAACCAATACAAGAGCTAATCAAATTAGGGGCTTCATCTCAGCCCTAGCTGAGAGATTAGTGACCCATAAAATCCATCAAAAAGATTAAACAAAATTCATAAAAACAAAACGCCAAACCAATCGATCTCTCTCTCTTCTTTCTTCTCTTTCTTCTCTTTCTTCTCTCCCTTGCTCTGGATCTCGAATTCCCTGTTTCTGAATTAATTTCCCACGTCCATAATTCCTCTTTTATAGCTGTTGGAGGGCTGGAGTCGGTGGCAGAGTCGTAGCAGGACACGGAGTGTAAATTTTTGCAGCCGTGATCGGTGGGCCCCACAAAAGTGTTTTCTGGAAAATCCACCCCGTCCATTGGATTCAGGATGAAATTTCAGTCAAGAATGGGTGGTTTTGAATGTCCATTAACGCGGCCCAGAGAAGAAATCATGAAAAAATCAGTTTTGAACGTCACAAGACCGCCTGTTTGTGGCCTCTGTACTACACACGTGTGTACGCATGGGAGTGAAATATCAGCATGGTTTTGAAGCTCTCGAAGCCCTCTACACGATAAACGGCTTGGATCGTCCATCTGATCATGGCCATGATCGAAAAATCTTCCGCAAAAACCGGTAGCGGTCGGACGCGCTAAAACCGATTTTGTGTAAAAATTCTCCCGCTGATCTAATGGTGTGGTCCACTTTGCATTTGCTTTGAGAAATCTACTCTGTACATTAGATTCAGCTTGAAAAATCAGTAGGAATTGACTGTTTTTAGGGTGGATTTGGTGTAGCCCACGTGGCTTTCTGTCTTGTCGTCCAACCTGCGTTTGAATGGTTTGGATCTGATCTATGCTGTCATTTGAATTTTTGCCACCTAGGCAGTGTTGAGAAGCTTCCCTGGACTCTGATGGACGGTCCAGATTGGATCTCTGATTCATGATGGTGGCCCACAACCGAAACCCAAATCGAGACAGAGAGACGCTGTTTGCGTTTTTCCTGTTTTGAGAAGAAGAGTCGGGTCAGCGCTTGCGCTGACCCCTTAGCCGTCCGGTGCACAGCTCGACTTCATGCCACTGGTGTACACTCACCACATATGGGGTCCACTATAATATTTATGAGAAATCTGCACCGTCCATCCTCTTCTTCATATAATTTCAACAGCCAACACCAAGTTTGAAGCAGTTCCAAATATCAGGTGGGCCCCAAATTGGAGATTAATGGGCTGATCTGTCCATTGGACCACTTTCTGAGATCTTCAATGGCTGAAATTTAATATGTATGGTTAATTTATGGCCCTCATCCCATGTATGAAGTTTCGAACTGATCGGATAGCGGGAACCATGTGATCTTGCATTCTGGACGTCCTTCGGGCCACTTGAGCTTCAGTTTCTTGATTTCCTTGGATCTCGGGCGTTGATCTTGGTTCCCTGGGGTCGTTCCCTTGCTCTGGTGACTTTAGAGCGTCAAATCCATCCTTTCAGCACCATTATTCAGTCCCTGCTTGTAATTACCCCCTGTATTACAAATGTGATTAAAACAGCCGTTAAACAGTTATTATGCCCATAAATCCAGGTAATACATGGGGTCTAATATGCAATATTTGACCCTCAACATACTGTACTCAAATGATTATATTAGTGGATATGTGGTGATAATGTTGTTCTTGTGATTCGGGTATACTTGTGGTTATGCTTCTTATAAGACAAATGCATGTTGAAAATCTTCCTTGTAGGATCCCAGGATCGGAATCTGGTATATGGACGCCGGGAGCTGAGAATAGGGTATTACGGAGGCTGTTGGCACTGGATTCGGCGATTGAAAATTTTGTGAGTCCGGTTTCCGAGTTTGAGGCGTGACATAAAACCTTAGTTTTTGGTGTAAGGTTGTCCTTTGAACATAGTTTGAATCAATTTCTCAATACTATTACAATTGAGATATCTAATTAGTTCTGATTTATTTAATCTTTCAGTTCTTTAATTTTTAATTGACATAGTGAAAAGGCCTAGGGGGGAGGGGTGAATAGGACTATGCCAAATTTAAAATTATACCAGCGGAATTAAACAATAAGATAGTCTTATAAACAAATAAATGAAAGATAGTACTTTTAAATAAATTACAATACGGAAATATAAAGCAACCCCAATATTCAAGTATTAAGAGGTTGATACAAATGATGTTCTAAGGACAACCTTGCACCATAAAAACCAAGGGTTTATAACAGGACAACCTTACTAGAACGGTATAAGTATCAATATCTCAAACTGAAGAGGAATAAAATAAATAGTAAGAACTGAAATTCTAAACTATTACAACATTCCCACAATGCTTGAAATGTAAATATTACAACATTCACATCCACACATACATTCCACAACTTTGAATGATAAAAGATATAGAAATTAAATAAACATTCAAACCACAAGACATAAAGAATTACAGTGGTTCACCTATGTGTTCACCAACTGTTAAACAACAGCCACATAGCTTGCTACTCCGCTCCTAATATCCTCACACAGGGGATATCAGCGTTCATTATGAAAATAGGTTTCACAGGTTCACCTAAAACCTTCACAATTGTGTCTTTCAAATGGGCTTACACAATTCAAAAACTCCACTTTCTGAGTTTTCTGGCTCTCCTCAGATAACCAACATAATGAGATTTTTCTGGCTCAATCTCAAAAGAAACCAAAATAATGGAAATTTACACAAATGTAAAATACCTGGATTTCTCCTTTTGTAGCAGCCCAGAAGAACCAATCAGTGCAGAAGTTTGAATATAGAAGTTCAATTGTCCAATACTCACTTTGAAATGGTTATAGGTTCTAATTGATTTTAAAATAAACCAGATGGGCTATCTCTATTTGATTTTGATTCAAAGAAGAAGGAATACAGCAATTCCTCTTTTTAATTCAGATTGGAATACAGAAACAAAATTAAATTGACAAAGCTAACAAAAGAGAATATTAAATATGCACAACGTAGCTTAAAAATAATACAAACTTATCTCAGAGTGATGCCTCGATTTTTCTTTAATTCGGATTAAGAAACTCTGAAATTCGTGTTCTATTTATAGATGCAGAAATCGCGTCTACGACTGGTCATGTGGCCACCACGACTGGTCCTAGGTCAAACTGCATTTTGAAAATTTAAGCGTGATCAGATAAAACCATTCCACGACTGGTTGTAGGGTGTCCACAACTGGTTGTGACCAACCCACGACTGGTCGTGAGGAACCAGGAATGGTTGCTGGAGTTTGAGTCGTAGCTGCAGGACTGGTCGTGAATGAGTCGACACTGTTCCTACGACTGGTCGAGCAGACTTTAGGACTAGTCCAAGCTCAACCAAAAAATTTTGAAAATTTGCAACAACTTAAGACTGGTCTTGGAATTTCTTGGACTGGTCGAGCCAGCTCTAGGACTAGTCAAACAAAGTCCAAGACTAATCTTAGAACAGACCAAACACTTATAAAAATATTCAATTTGAATTATGTATACAAAATGACCTACCCTAAGGTCAATCTAAGGTCATTCATACCTTAAATGTGAAGTATGGACATTGTATCTTTATTTCTTCAGATGATGGTTGATCTTTTGAAGATTGTGAAGCTTGAGATCTCTATACTTGATGTAGCATTGAACTTGAGATCTTCTAGAGCTTGAATTACACTTCATCTTGAGTTGTAAACTAACTTGAGTCTTGAATAAGATCACTTCTTTCGTTGTAGCTTGTACTTGTATTTTTTGAAATGATTTGAAGTAGTTCTTAGTTTTTGACTTGAAGCAAAGATGTAGTTGAAAGTGCACCCGCTAATGCCCTGGTTTGTCAAGTTACGTGTGTGGTGAGTCAGACTAGCTGGAGAACTCGATTGGAAGATTATTTCAAGCATCTGCCTCAACCGGATGTGTGGAAGCTCGGAATAGGTAAATCATAGCTTCACATCCCATGTCCCAAAACACCAGGTGATTAAAACCCTTAAAAACAAGATAGACATCTTAGGGTTTTATGGTGAGAAAACTTTTGGTAAAATAGGAAAATCTCTAAGTTTTTCTCGCTCTGTCGATTTTATCGAAGCACCCTCGATATGATCAACCTGCACTGTCGATGTTCTCGAAACCTTAACGATACTATCGATAAAAAGACCAAAATGTCTAGCAACTATACATTCATTTGGACGGATTTATCGATATATCGATACACCTATCGATATCATCGATAAAAGCACTAAATATGTCCAACAACTTCACAATATATCTGGACGAATTATCGATGTATCGATACACATATCGATATCATCGATATTCAAATCTTGAGACCATCGAGAGTGGCTCGATAAGATCGAAAGGCAGATTTCCGGTGTCCCTGTTTTTTAATGAAAATCTCAAAATTCTTTGATATATCGATGACCGTCCGATATCATCTGAATTCAAAATCAATAAGATCGGAGGTTTATCGATGATATCGACAATGGGCACGCATTTCTTACAGCAGTTATTTCAAGTTGTTTTTAACTATGATCGGGGGCCCTTCGATTTAATCGATATTCAAATATCGATGATATCGACACCAGATCGATTGCATCGAACGATGCCATAATCTGTCCAGCAAGTTCAAAGATAAATCAGCTGGATTTATCGATGCCTCGACTCTGATCTCAATGTCATCGACATTCAAATTCCGATGACCTCGACGGTTTCCCCGATCATTCATGAAAACCTGAAATATCTCAAAGTCAAGTCTCTCTCATTTTTCAAGTGTCGATGGATCGAACCTATCATCGATGGAATCGGAGTTCGAAATCCGATGACATTGACAATAGTTTCGATTCATCGACCATCTGGCAAAGAGTTTCAAAAGCGTATGACATTGAGTTCGAGTCATCGAGCAGACCATCGATGCTATCGAGAGTATACGCTTGATGATATCGAACCTGCTCGATGATATCGAACTCTGTCATAAATGTGATCATTTTATACCGGTTGGAACTTTTTGCCTATTTATAGAGGACTTGTCTTTTATTGCTGTGAGAGAAAGAAGAGAGAGCTTTTGAGTGTTTAACCTTAGATCATATACCCTAAGCCCTTTCTCTCAAGGGAGTTCATCCTCCAATCCACCCTCACCATTGATATTCAATAGAGTGGATTGGGGAATGAACTTCTGCATTCAAGGATCCTCCAGCTACTACCTTAATGGCAAATCATTATGCTGGGATGCCTTGAATGCATAAGAGTGGAACTACTCTACCTTCCTTATAGGTAAACCTTTAGAGAGTAGGATTCCATCTCTACCTTAACCCAACCTTAAGCCTAGTCTTGGTATATCTTTTGTGTTGCAGATCAAGGGAGCAAAAGACTCTTTGTCAACAAGGAGGAGGAGATCTTCGGCGTTGTGCTTAACGGGACTCATCAACTTATCTGTAAGTATCTAGAGTCCAAGAGGACACTTGTGATCATTCCTTTCTAGGATTGGGTCTTAAGTGGTTCTCACCCTTTGAAGCCCTTGTAGGAGGCCTCCAACGGGAGTGTACACTGTGGGTACATAGTGTGGACCCTTGCTCTTATGTAGGGCATAAACTGTTAGGTCCTTGACTTGTGTGGTCTAAAATTTGGGTGCGTTGTGTGAACCCTTGCTCTATGGAGAGCATAAACATCTGGTTAGGAGTGAACCAGCAAAACTCTGCGTTTGAGGAGAACCGCGTAAAACCTCTGTAAAGGTTGAAGGTGAACCTGATTTAAAACCTTAGGTTTGAGGTGAACCCTGGAAAACCTCCTTAGTGAAATCCGGTACACTCAAGGGTTGAGTGCAACAGCTGGGAGTGGAGTAGACAAGTAGTTGAACCACTATAAAAATGATTGTGTTTAAGATGATTATTGTCTTTCAGTTATGTGATTTCCTTGCATGCCTTTATATCTGATTATCTGAGATCACACCTTATACACACACACAGTCATATCCTTCACAATCTTATCTGCAACTTGTTTATCTTACAAATAAGTTGTGATTGGATCCTCTACAAGGCTTGGAAGCCAGTAGAGTTAATTTGAGTAATCTTGAGAATTGCATACATGATAGGATTAGAGTGATAGGATTTTGAATAAACTGTAAAAACTTTAAAAAGTCCTATTCACCCCCCTCTAGGACATAATGACATATTCCAACCTCTACTCAAGCAGTCTTCACCGCTATTTCAGCAGTGTCTTGAACATATGAATCAACATGCTACACAAGACATAAATTGTGTTTTTGGCACCACAAAATTTGACACCGAAAGGAATAGGGAACCATAACATTTACACATAGTCCTATTCACCCCCCTAGGACTGATAGCTCACCTCTTACAATGGGAACATGTATATCAATGAGTTATATCATTATGATGAGCTAACCTGTTAAGAGTACAAGTTGTGCCCACTAGGTTAGTCCATATAGACCCTGTATGTTGTAGTATGGATTGGCTTATTTGTTGTGTTGTTTATAAGTGATTTGATGGTGCTTAACATGGGAAATATATAATGTCATGTTGCTGGAAATTTTTTTATATATTAATATGGAATATTACATGCCTGGATGCATGAACATGGATTTGAGGGTAGAATCAAGTTTATTAAGGAACTAATGTGGAAACTATGGATGTTTCATGATGAATATCATGTGTTGATGGACATGGCAAGCCCATGTAATGGTTTAATGACGAACTTATATATTTGAATGCCACGTCACAAGAAAGCCTCTCATCCCATATGTTTTGGAAATATATTATGGAATTATGAAAACCTATGTGGTTTATGTTATGGAATTGTGTAAACCCATGTGGTTTGAGTTATGGAATTGGTATGGAATATCCATATGTATGAATTATTATGAATTATGAAAGATCCAATGGTTAGATTATTTCTTATGGTGGATCCATGAATAGATGATGAAGAATTAAGCCATGTGTAGTGATACAACCTAGGGGTTGCACACCCCAAGTGCAGGGCTGTGATGTAGTAATAATCTCGGTAAGACCGAGGTCGATCCATAAGGAATGTGAGAACACAACTGGAACTAAAGTAAAGTTAAGATCTAAGAACTCCAATGAATAAGGTAAGGGTGAAAACCATAAATACAAAATATTAAGGATCCAGGGATCCACTTATAGCAATCACAATGTATAATTTATCAACTCATCATCTATAACTCAACTAGAACCAGATTCCAATCCATTCTAATCGGAAGATCAAATAGTTAAATTAATCACAAACATCTAACAATGTATAATTTTAATTTAACGATTCTCTCACGACACACTCAGACATCAATCATACGGAATTCAAAGCATCTACAACCACCACTAGTTGACTTTCTATCATCGATATTACCAGCCCAATCAGCATCTGAGTACCTTGCCAACTGAACACTAGTATCATATGGATACCAGAGACCCAAATTAGCAGAACTTGCGACATATCGCATAATCTGCTTAACAGCAGTTAGATGAGACTCTTTAGGGTCAGACTAATATCTAGCGCAAATTCCAACACTCAAAGCAATATCAGGTCTACTAGAAGTTAAATAAATTAAACTACCAATCATACTGTGATATAATTTAGGATCTACATTTTTACCTGTAGAGTCTTTTGAAAGTCTTAAGGTTGTACTCATAGGAGTATCAAAATACTTATAATTCTCAAATCCGAACTTTTTAATTAAGTTCAAAGTATATTTGGTTTGAGAAATAAATATACCATCAGGTTATTGTTTTACTTGCAACCCTAGGAAATAATTCAATTCCCCAACCATGCTCATTTCGAACTTAGATTTCATTAAATCTGCAAACTCAACAGTCATGTTAGCACAGGTAGATCCATAAATAATATCATCAACATAGATTTACACCATTAAGATATGATCGTTATGTTTTTTAAGAAACAGAGTCTTATCAACACTTCCCATTAGAAAATTATGACTTAGTAAAAACTTAGTCAATTTTTCGTACCATGCCCTGGGAGCTTGTTTCAAACCGTAGAGTGCCTTTTTAAGGTGATAAACATGATCAGTGTCCTTAGGGTATTCAAAACCCATTGGTTATCTAACATAAACTTCTTCATGCAGATCACCATTTAAGAAGGCACTCTTTACATCATTTTGATAAATTTTGAAGTTTTTAAAGCACGCAATGAATATGAATAATCTGATTGATTCAAGATGAGCTACTGGGGCAAAGGTTTCATCATAATCGATGTCTTCAATTTGAGTGTACCCTTGTACAACTAGTCTAGCCTTGTTTCGAATTATATTACCAAGTTCATCAGACTTATTTTTGAAAATCCACTTAGTTCCTATAATGTGTTTATCTTTAGGTCTAGGAACAAGATACCAAACATCATTTCTCACAAATTGGTTAAGTTCTTCTTGCATAACTACTATTCAATTTTCATCAGTAAGGGCTTCTTTTACGTTACCAGTTCAATCTGGGATGTAAAGCACACGTAATTATATATATCTTCTAGTTGTCTACGAGTGCGCACACCAGTGAGAGGGTTTCCAAGAATTTGAGTGGTTGGATGATCTTTGACAGTCCTCAGCTCAGAATTAGTTTGATTTGATGAAGTATGTGATTTGTCAACTAAAAGAACTTCATCATTATCTGAACTTGGGGCAGGTGTATTCAAGTGATCGTTAATGACCACATTGATGGACTCTTGAATAACACCGGTCCTCTTGTTCAGTACTCGATATGCACGACTTTTAAAGAATACCCTAAAAAGATACCTTCATCACTTTTAGTATCAAACTTTCCCAATTTTTCACGGTCACATAAAATATAGCACTTGCTACCAAAAACTCGAAAGTATTTGACAGTAGGCTTTTTATCAAACCATAGTTCATAAGCAGTTTTATTATTAGATTTACTTGTATAAACCCGGTTGATTATATAGTAGGCAGTATTTATGGCTTCAGCCCAAAGATTTTTAGGGAGCTTCATACTATTCAACATTACATTAGCCATTTCTTGAAGCACTATTTTTTCTTTCAACAATTCCATTTTGTTGTGGTTTTTGGGTGCAGAGAATTCATGAGATATTCCCTGATCGCAACAGAATTTCTCAAAACTACTATTTTTGAATTCTGATCCATGATTATTACGGATCTTACTAACTTGATAACCTTTTTCAATTTGGATCCGTTTGAGAATCCTTTTTACTTCATCAAGGGTTTCCAATTTCTCTTAAGAAGGTTACCCAAGTAAATCTGGTATAATCATCCACGATCACCAGTATGTATTTTTTGCCACCTCAACTCTCCATCCTGGTTGGTCCTACAAGATCCATGTGGAGAAGTTCGAGTGGTTTTGATGTGACATTGGAGTTCACCTTTTTGTGAGAACTCTTAGTTTGCTTGCCAATCTAGCATTCGCCACATATTTTTTTTACTTTTTGAAGTTTAGGTAGACCTCTTATTAGTTCTCTTTAGCTCAATCTATAGAGATTGCGATAGTGTACATGTCCAAGGTGTTTATGCCATAACTCGGTCTCATTGGTATGGACCATGTAACATAGTTGATTAGATGAGCTAGAATCACTTACGATGTAGCAGTTTTCAGAAGTTCTATGACTAGTTAATATTACAGAACCATTTTTGTTTAATATTTCACACCCTAGGTCAGAAAATTTAACACTATGATTTTTATCGCATATTTGAGAAATGCTTAACAAGTTATGTTTTAAACCTTCAACGTACAAAACATTCTCAAATAAGGGAAGGTTAGAAAGTTGAACCGTACCTTGGCCAATAATCTTACAGTTGCTACCATCACCAAATGTGACTGAACCATCAGTCATGTTTTTAAGAGTGGTGAACAGACCTTTATCACCAGTCATGTGCCTGGAGCATCCACTGTCTAAGTACCATTTTGAATGGCTTGAAGCTTTGAAAGCCATGTGGGCAACCAAGCAAGTAACCTTAGGAACCCATTTCATAACTGTTTTAGGTTTAGGAGTATAGTTGGTCTTCTTATGTCTGTAGTTGTTGTAAGAATGACCCACTGAGTTAGATTTTAAGAGTTCCTTAAGTAGATTAACTATTTTCTCAGCTAAAGGGTTTCGGTTCTGATTTTTATAGTTGATACAGTAACTTTTAGTTTTGAAAGATTGAAAAGTTTTAGTATTTTTAGAAAACTTTTGATTGGAACTTTTCTCTCTCGAGTTTGAGGACTCTCCTTTTACAAACTTAGGAGGAGTATTCTTCTGTTTTGGAGGAATATTTCTATCATAGCCCAAACCAAATCGGTCGCCACATTTTCTTGATCCAGATAACAGTTTTTCTAATTTTGGATCACCTTGGGCATACCTCCATGTATCCTTTAAACTCAAAAGTGAGGAGATTTCAAGTTTAAGTTTTTCATTTTCAGATTTCAGATTTTCAATCTGGGAGGTTTTGAACTCTAAATCGCATTTGCATTTTTCAAAATAATCTGAAATATGGGATTTTTCTAAAACAAGAGTTTCAAAATTTTCTTTAAGCTTTGAAAACTTTTCTTTCTGAAGTTTAAGTTTAACAACAATTTTACAACTTTCCTTGTATAGGGCATTGTAAGCATCTTAGAGATCTTCTTCATTTTCATGATCACTATTCAGATTTTCTTCACTAGTAGAATCATCATGATCTGAAAAAGTGAACTTGGCTAGAGTCATAAGAGCTTTGACTTTATTGCCCGACTCGGTTTCAGAATCTTTTGATTCAGAAGAGGCTTCAGTGCCAAAAGATTCATCCCAAGTAGCCAACATTCCTTTCTTTTTAGGTTTGTCCTTTTTAGGACACCTGTTTGCTAAATGCCCATATTCTTGGCAGTTGTAACATTGGTTATCTTTTAAAGATTTCAAAGTTTTAGATTTAGATTTAGATCTTTTCTTATCATTTGATTTTTGAAAGTCAACCCTCTTTTTACTTCTGAAAATCTTGTAAAACTTTTTCGCTAAGAGAGCCATATCATCTTCAGAATTTTCAAAATTAGAATTTTCTTGAGAAATACATTTGGAAGACTTAAGGGCAATAGATTTATCTTTAGGAGCTTTAAGATTTAACTCGTAGGTTTGTAAAGACCCAACGAATTCTTCTACCCTCATATTGTTTGTATCACGAAGTTCCTGGATCGCAGTCACCTTTGAGTTGAACTGTTCAGGTAGTGAGTGTAGTATCTTTGCACACACTTTACTTTCTGGGATTTTATCGCCAATACCCCACATAGAGTTTACAATGTCATTCAGTCTAGTATAGAAGTCCATGAACATTTCGTTTTCTTCCATATGTATTTCCTCAAATTTAGTTGTAAGGATTTGAACTTTAGACTTCTTGACAATTGATGTACCCTCGTGTGTCATTTCTAAAATATCTCAAGCTTGCTTTGCAGTATCACATGATATAATTCTTTTGAACTCATCCGGTGATAGTGCACTAGTGATTACATTCAGTGCTTTTGCATTGGCACTACTCTCACTTTTCTGAAGAGTAGTCCAGGCAAAATAAGGTGAGACTTTCATTAATTTTGACCATCGATACCAGTCACTTCAGTGGTAGGGGGGATCCATTCAGTTATTGTGGCTTGCCACACACTCTCATCCATGGATTTAAGGAAAATCCTCATCCTGGCTTTCCAATAGGCATAATTGGAGCCATCAAATGATGGAAGCCTAGTGACTGAAAGGCTATCAAAATTTGACATCTTATAAATAGCTTAGATCGATTAGCTCAGGAAATAAATCCAAATAACAATTAAAATGAGCTATTAAGCTCTGATACCACTTAAAAAGGCCTAGCTATATATCCTAAAGGGGGAGGGGGTGAATAGGACTATGCTAAATTTAAAATTATAACAACGGAATTAAACAATAAGATAGCCTTATAAACAAATAAATGAAATGTAGTACTTTTAAATAAATCACAATACGGAAATGTAAAGCAACCTCAATATTCAAGTATTAAGAGGCTGATACAAATGATGTTCTAAGGACAACCTTGCACCATAAAAACCAAAGGTTTATGACAGGACAACCTTACTAGAACGGCATAAGTATCATTATCTCAAACTGAAGAGGAATAAAGGAAATAGCAAGAACTGAAATTCTAAACTATTACAACATTTCCACAATGATTGAAATGTAAATATTACAATATTCACATCTACACATACATTCCACAGCTTTGAATGATAAAAGATATAGAAATTAAATAAACATTCAAACCACAAGACAAAGAATTATAGTGGTTCGCCTGTGTGTTAACCAACTGTTAAACAATAGCCACACAACTTGCTACTCCACTCCTAATATCCTCACATAGGGGATATCAGCGTTCACTATGAAAATAAGTTTCATAGGTTCACCTAAAACCTTTACAATTTTATCTTTCAAATGGGCTTACACAATTCAAAAACCCCACTTTCTTAGTTTTCTGGCTCTCCTCAGATAACCAACACAATGAGATTTTTCTGGCTCAATATCAAAAGAAACGAAAATAATGGAAATTTACACAAATGTAAAATACCTGGATTTCTCCTTTTGTAGCAGCCCGAAAGAACCAATCGGAGTAGAAGTTCAAATATAGAAGTTCAATTGTCCAATACTCAATTTGAAATGGTTCTAGGTTCTAATTAATTTTAAATTAAACCAGACCAGATGGGCTAGCTCTATTTGATTTTGATTCCAAGAAGAAGGAATACAACAATTCCTCTTTTTAATTCAGATTGGAATACAGAAACAAAATTAAATTGACAAAGCTAACAAAAGAGAATATTAAATATGCACAACGTAGCTTAAAAATAACACAAACTTATCTCAGAGTGATGCCTTGATTTTACTTTAATTCGGATTGAGAAACTCTGAAATTTGTCTTCTATTTATAGATGCAGAAATCGTGTCTACGGCTGGTCGTGTGGCCACTATGACTGGTCCTAGGTCGAACTGCATTTTGAAATTTTAAGCACGATCGGATAAAACCGTTCCACGACTTGTCGTAGGGTGTCCACGACTGGTCGTGACCAACCAGGAATGGTTGCTGGAGTTTGAGTCGTAGTTGCAGGACTGGTCGTGAATGAGTCGGCACTATTCCTAGACTGGTCGAGCAGACTCTAGGACTGGTCAAAGCTCAACCAAAAAATTTTAAAAATTTGCAACAACTTAGGATTGGTCTTGAAATTTCTTAGACTGGTCGAGCCAGCTCTAGGACTAGTCGAACAGAGTCCAAGACTAGTCTTAGAACAGACGAAACACTTATAAAAATATTCAATTTGAATTATGTATACAAAATGACTTACCCTAAGGTCAATCTAAGGTCATTCATACCTTAAATGTGAAGTATGGACATTGTATCTTTATTTCTTTAGATGATGGTTGATCTTTTGAAGATTATGAAGCTTGAGATCTCTATACTTGATGTAGCATTAAACTTGAGATCTTCTAGAGCTTGAATTACACTTCCTCTTGAGTTGTACACTAACTTGAGTCTTGAACAAGATCACTTCTTTCGTTGTAGCTTGTACTTGCATTTCTTGAAATGATTTGAAGTAGTTCTTAGTTCTTGACTTAAAGAAAAGATGCAGTGTCTTGAACATATGAATTAACATGCTACACAAGACATAAATTGTGTTTTTGGCACCACAAAATTTGACAACGAAAGGAATAGGGAACAATAGCATTTACACATAGTCTTATTCACCCCCCTAGGACTGATAGCTCACCTCTTACAATGGGAACGTGTATATCAATGAGTTAAATCATTATGATGAGCTAACCCGTTAAGTGTACAAGTTGTGCCACTAGCTTAGTCCATATAGACCCTATATGTTGTAGTATGGATTGGCCTATTTGTTGTGTTGTTTATGAGTGATTTGATGGTGCTTAACATGGGAAATATATAATGTCATGTTGCTGGAAATTTCTTTATTATTAATGTAGAATATTACATGCCTGAATGTATGAACATGGATTTGAGGGTAGAATCAAGTTTATTAAGGAACTAATGTGGAAACTATGGATGTTTCATGATGAATATCATGTGTTGATGGACATGGCAAGCCCATGTAATGGTTTAATGACGGACTTATATATTTGAATGCCACATCACAAGAAAGCCTCTCATCCCATATGTTTTGGAAATATATTATGGAATTATGAAAACCTATGTGGTTTATGTTATGGAATTGTGGAAACCCATGTGGTTTAAGTTATGGAATTGGTATCGAATATCCATATGTATGAATTATTATGAATTATGAAAGATCCAATGGTTAGATTATTTCTTATGGTGGATCCATGAATAGACGATGAAGAATTAAGGCATGTGTAGTGATACAACCTAGGGGTTGCACACCCCAAGTGCAGGGCTGTGATGTAGTAATAATCTCGGTAAGACCGAGGTCGATCCATAAGGAATGTGAGAACACAACTAGAACTAAAGTAACATTAAGATCTAAGAAATCCAATGAATAAGGTAAGGGTAAAAACCATAAATACAAAATATTAAGGATCCAGGGATCCACTTATGGCAATCACAATGTATAATTTATCAACTCATCATCTATAACTCAACTAGAACCAGATTCCAATCCATTCTAATCGGAAGATCAAATAGTTAAATTAATCACAAACATCTAACAATGTATAATTTTAATTTAACGATTCTCTCATGACGCACTCAGACATCAATCATATGGAATTCAAAGCATCTATTTGTGCTTGAGGTCTAAAATAGATCAAGAAAATTTACAGATTGATTTATTCTCTAATCAAACTAAGCAATTGTTAAATCAAAGCATCCATTATAACCACAGCTCATAACAAATCCATAAATAAACAACTTAAAGGCTGTAAATTAAAATCCAAATTAAATTCAATTAATTATCATTATGAAATCTTAAAGTATGAATCAAATGAATTTAAATATTATAATTAACTAAAAGTTTCACCCCTTAACCTTAGCTATGAGATTAGTTAGACATGGCTAAATAAAAAACATAAGAAAAACAAACGATCTACTAGAACCTGGAAGGACATCGAAGCGAAGGGACGTTATCGGCGCTCCACTCGAACTTTCTCTCTCTCTCTCTCTCTATCTATATATCTATCTATCTCTCCCCCAAACCCAAGAAGATACCTACGAACATCTAAAACCACTCCTTATATAGATAAGAATCTTAAACTTTCGCACCGATTTGGAAATTTTGCAAAACTAACGCAATCATTGCCTTCTTCGATAGGTGCTTCGATATGATTGAGACCTATTGAACATATATCGATGGCATCAAAGTTGTCGTCAACGGATCGAGTACAAAAACAGAATTATGTCAGCAACTAACTTTTAAAATCCCAAAGCTGTTCGATGAAATCGAGGGGACTTCGATGGGATTGAAGACCTATCGACAAGTGTTAAACTTCTTCATTTCTCCGTAACACACTTGATCATTCATTCTCCACTTTTGTACTTTTTTTTTCTTTAACTTTTATCTCTTTGAGATCTTCACTATAAGGCTTTAAACTTCAATTCTTCACTTGTTCACTTTTCAGACTTTAAACCATCTATTTTAAGCACGTATTCAACTTTAAATCTAAAATCACATTGCATGTAGAAAACATATCTAATTGGATTGATTAAACATTTAAATGCACAAAAAACTAGTGATTATGAGAGGATAAATATGCAATATTTAAGCTCAACATGTAGCATCACAGCTATCATTAGGTGTGGTGGACCATGGGATGAGGTGAGATGGTGACTTGTTTAGTGTGGGCATTGTGAAACCGGTTGGATGCTAAACCGAATTAATTAAAGGATGGCTTAATCTCATACATTCATTGGAAACTAGGAGTTGGGTTAGCCCCTCTAAGTATTACAATGGAAGTCATGATTGGGCATTCCCACTTCCAGTTGTACGATATCTAACGAAAGTTGCAATTGAGGACTCTTGCTTCCTTAGATATTTTTTAGAGCATGTGAAATCGTAATTGAGGACTCCCACTTCACATAACTCTAGTGACTAATGACTATTAAGTGTGTATGAAGTCATAATTTGGGACTCCCGTTTCTTCATCTTATTTTATCAAGGTTACTTCATCAGAGCATGCATATCATGCATTGCATTAATTAAGTTTTTTCATAGATGTTTTGTTTTGAAATTATATGTAATGAATATATTATTATTATTATTATAATCTTTGAGGGATGCCTTCACTGAGTTGAACCTAGGCAACTCATATCTCTTTTTGAAAAACAACTGTAAACTATACAGGGATGATTCAAAGAACAAGCCAGAGCTTCAAGGTGGAAAAACAACCATAGACTCATGCTCTGATACCAACTTGTCATGCCCTAAAATTCAGGGGTTGGGTATATCCACAATCCCCGATTTCTTGGGTGTCACTTAGTAATGTGGAAGTGTAGTTTAATGGTATAAGTTATCTGGTTTGAGACATCAATAAGGAGTTAAACTAAAGCAGTATATAAATATATTTGAAAGTAAAGTGCAACACACATGCAACCATTCATCATGTCACCACAGAGTCCACTCAGAAGGGAACTTAAATATATACATGTCCAACAATATGTAAGTGTAATTGATTATCTACCCATACTCTCATCTCTAAAAAAAAGAAATACAAAAACACAGGATCAACAACCTACAATTGCTCATCAACAAACTGGAAGTACGACCCACTGAAGTGGTCCACACATCTCCTCATCATCTACCACCTCTATGGTACCTATAACACAAGCATCTAATTGGTATTTTGTAATACCATCCTTGGAGGGAGTGACTGATCAACTCAGTGTTACTAATCCCTAAGTTACTCCTATTATTAACTCATTCAAGCACATGTAACGAAACATGACATCGCAACATTCATTCTAGTCTAGTTGTTTAATGTAATACATGCTAAGAGGAATGCAAAATGGTGGGGTTACCAAACTTGCCACCCAAAATAGATTTAGTGGGGTTCCCAAACTTGTCACTCTATGTACATATGGTGGGTTGCCAAATGCACCACCCTCGTAATATGCGAGTATGATCGCCAACCTTTATTAGTTCGTAAGCAACCAACAGTATTGATAAAGCTAATGCACCACAACTTTATCTCAAGTCAGTATGCAGGAAGCATGTGGCTCATCACCAGTGTCCTCTTGTCCATTTAAGGTCCATCACCTAGTGTTTATAAATCAATACCTTCATAGGTATGGTGTATGTTAAAGGTATTATATTAATACGGTATGGGTCATCACCCAGATCAATGATGGCAAGCTCGTCACCTTCATCTGTGCTCAAGACTTTTTATAAGATTGCTAAATTAATACATGTCAAAGACAGTACATGCACAATATCCTATACCACCGTACATGGACTATGAGCTGCAACGAGTAAGCTCGTCTGAGTCATAGATGACTTATGAATGGTAACTTTACTCAATGGTAATTGTGGTATACCGTATTTCATAGGATGTTAGCAATAAAGGGTATAACACAATTGTCTTTGCATTGCCCTGACTCAGTGGATCAAGCGAACCATGACGAGATCGGCCTTGGGCATATAACATGGCCCAAGTGGTCCAACTAGTGCCAGTTAGTCAAGTTCTATCACAAATCGACCGAACGGGTTCGTGACGGCCAAACCCTAGGCTGCGGTCACCGAAATTCCATTTGCAGAGACAACCTAAATTCATAATATCCTAAGCAGTAATGTAAGCATAAAAATATCATGTTTTTACCATAGCTTGGTTCAGGGCAATTAAGCAAACATTTCACGTGCATAGCATACACATTCATATTTTCAGAGAAATAGGCCCAATTACATAATATACACATATAAGCAAGCATTCATGTACTCAAGTCGACACACATAGCATATGAATCATAGCCATAATAAGATCCTAACATTTCATAAGGGAAAGATCTCTATGCAACATAACATTCATTAACTAAAACTATTATGGGCTGATAAATGTTAGCTTAGAAGAATGGTCCTCACTTGCAAAGGTGAAATCGCTTGCTAACGGCGTCTAGAACGGGAAAGTTCAGGAAAACCCTAGCTTTCTTTCCTATTTCATTAAAACCCTAAATTAATTTCATGGAAACTCAAACTAAGTCCAAATTCTTGTAATAGAATGTTACTTAACATTCAATTACTGATATACTTTGATCAATTGGAAGCAACGACAACAGAAATGACAAAAACCAAGAAAAAATTACTTTATCCAAAACTCTAAAACCTAAAATTTCTGAAATCCCAACCCTTAGAAAGTGATTTCCCTATTTATAGTTTTTTTTTAATATGACAAAACGAGGTGGGTCACACAACTCACACTCTTTGGTCTCAATCTAAATTGTGCGTTTCGGAGAACAGTCTTGGAAATTTGATTTAGGGGAAATGTCAAGTTCACTAAGATGAACATATTCCTTTAGTTTCACGATTATTGGGCCACCAACTAATGGCCTAGAGCTCTTTCAAACATTTTTTGGTACTTCTAGGGCTATTTCAGGAATAGGATTTTGTGGGTCACTATAATGAGTTTGTACCGGGCATTGTTAGGTACATGATGCAATTTACAGAGTACATTTATTTGCAATCTATGGTTATTAAATCGTATCCATATAGTGATACTCTCGTATATACATCTTAATTACATAAGGTAAATATTCAAGTCGTTATAATCTACCTCCTAAAAAATTAATTTTGCACTCAAAATTCACCTATTCAAAACCTCCGAGTAATCAAGGTAGTTCTTATGAACTTTTGCTTCAATTTCCCAATTCAACACAATTCAACACATATTTCAGTGTTAATTTCCTGAGAAAGATCGAGCTAACTTGGAGAAATCTATAATGAATCACCTGTAATAACTGGCCAAACTTAGCATCTTTCCAAATAGTGTGTTGAATTGTTTATGAAACATGCACACTTGATAGAACTTATGATGCCTAAGTTGGAATTCTAAAATACTATTTAATTAGATGAATGACATATCTAAGAGAGAGGAAAAATCCTTATAGTTGCAACAATATTATAAAAGACTAAATCTTTAGATATTTGTGTGAGCAAAACCTCGTCACATGTTGGTGAATTCCACCTTAATGTCCAGGTGGGTAACAATGGGTTACCTGCCTTCAAGTGGAATGATTATAGATCTTTTGACAAAGGGTTAACTGTAAAAAAATTTTTAAAGCCTATGCATTTGATGTGATATATCAATAGCTGGACATCGCCATTATAGAATCACAGTGGGTAAGGTAGCCTAAGGTAAGAACCTATAGGCCACATGGTAAAACTTGTGCTAACAGTGTAATTATGATATAGTTATGAGGAAGCTAAAACCAATTATGGCATATCTCGGTGGCTATGTCATGTATTTGGGCATCATTGTGGAGGGGGAGAGGTGATTATATAGCCCCCATGCAAAGATCATTATTTGAAAAAAATAATCGTTTGAATGGTTTGCTCATAAAGACAAATACAATAGAGAGGAGGCTTTTGCTTGAAAGCTCTATCAACAACAAAAGCAAGTGCTCCTGACGGAAATCCTTGTGTACAGGAGATTCCTAGTTGTAAGGCCCGTATCCTAGTTCGTATCGTTCCATAGACTCTCGCGATCCTCCCCGTCGAATTCCGACAAACCGCTACATGTAAAAGGCTTTTGCCCGTGACCCTAAGTCTTATCTCGTAAATCTGAGTCGGCTCGACCCGAGACTTGTACCATTATGACCGCACCATTGTCGTGGTTCCAATGCCGCGTCTTGTGCACCGATGCGATACCCAGGCCAGAAGCTGTGGGTCCACATTTATCTTAAAGAAATGACACGCATTTGCAAATCTCGAGAGAATCTGTACAACCCATCACATCAATCAATCAAGTCAAGTCAAGTACACATCCCATCCCTAGCCCATGCTTTCTTTCTCCCCAAGACAAGCAACCCACCTAAGTCAACTCTCAAGTCAAGTATATCCATCACTCACCCATCCCTCTCCCTTACAACCACTCTCTCTCTCTCTTCTCTCTCTCTTCCCTAACCATTTTTCCCAAGTAAGCAAAGGAGGTGACCGTCCAAGCTCCAAGAGAACCTAGGTGTTGCCCACTCCCTAACAACCAATCTCCCATCCTAGCCATCCATACTTCATCATCCTTCATCAAAATCAAAGTCAAGGAGCTAATGAAGCTAAGGAGCCTAAAAGATTTGCAATCGGAGGGTGATCCTAGAATTTACACCGTTGATTTTATTTGAGGGCCCACTTGTGGTGGGACCTGTTTAATATATGTGTTATAAACGGAGAGGAGCTCATAGTGGCGGAGCTCCTCCCTCACACACACACACCGTCTCTCTCTCTCTCTCTCTCTATCTCTCTTTCCCATCTTGTGGCCCACCATGATGTATTTTTTTACCCATGCTGTCCACCACGTACATGTGGCCCCCATCATGATGTATATGTTGTATCCTCACCGTCCAGCTGGGACGGTGGGATCCACCCGCATGATGGCGTGTTCCATCCATGTTGTCTAGACCCTGGATGCTGGATGGAAGGAATACACAAATATCAGCTTTATTCAAGCTTTGGTGGGCCACATGTGTGGACCTACCTGATGCATGTCTTTCATCCATGCCATCCATCATCCATGGACGGTGGAGCCTAGGTGATGTTTATGTGTTGTCCGCATCATCCAACCTACTAGACGGTGGGATGCACCATGACGTATGGGTTTTATCCTAACTGTCTATCTGTGTAGACCCCCACATGATGATCATGCATCATCTACACCAACCAGATCATGGACTGTGGGGGCCATGTGACATATGTGTTTTATCCCTGCCGTCTAAGACGGTGGGGCCTACTGTGATGGTGTGTCCATCCAGTACGACCAGACAGTAGTGAATACATGAATATAAGCTTGATTCAAAAACTCTGGTGGGCCACACCACGTGGCCCCCATCCCGATGTACGTGTTTTTACATCCACACCATCCGTCCCTTGCTGGGACGTGGACCCAATCCACATGTGACCATCATGATTTATGTATTCTATTCACACCAACCACTGACTGGATGGTGGGATCCACCTGACATGAGTGGGGTCCAGCACCATCCAGCAGGGATGGTGAGACCCACCGTGTTGAGTGTACTGGACGTACACCGTCCTCCCAGGGGGGCTCACCTTGATTACATGTGGTGTATTCGCAGACCCACATGATGTGAATGTTTTATCTGCGTCGTCAGTCTGATGAGCCCGCTATGATGTAAGTGTTTTATCCTCACTGTCCATCTGTGAGATCCACCTGCCACATCATCTAGCAGCGATGGGCCCTACCTTGTTGTATGTGTTGTATACACACCGTCCATGGGACCCACTTAAATGTATGTATTCTATATCCACCGTCTATCCATTTTTCTGGATGTGGGGCCACCCCACACGTGTAGCACATGTGGAGGGTGGGGCCCACCTTGTTAATATGTTATGTATCCAGGTCGTCTGTCCACCACTGGGACGTGAGGCCTGCCTTGATGCATGTGTTGTTTCCACAACGTCCAGCTTGCTGGATGGTGGAACTCCACCTGATGCTCGTGGTTGCAACCACGCTGTCCATTTGTTGGACGTGGGCCCACCATGCTGTGCGTATTTTATGTAGGCTGTCCATCCCTGGACGTGGACCCCACCATGATGTATATTCGCACCGTCCATGGGACGTGGGTCCACCGCGATATATGTGTTGTGTATTCACACCACCCAGGGCAGCGGCCCACCCTGATGAATGGGTTGTATATCTAGGTTGTCCATCCATTTTTCCTGGGTTATGGGCTACCCCCATTAGACCCATTTTGTGGTGCAACAAGCCCATTTTAATGTATGTATTGTAAGCACTCAGCCCAACTATTTTTCTTGGCCATATGGGCTGTTTCATGAGGCTCGATGTGATGTATGTGTAGCCCATGTGATGCGGCCCACTTGATGTATATGAGGCCTATGTGGTGAGGCCCATTATGATGTATACGAGGCCCATGTGATGAGGCCCATTGTAGTGTATGAGACCCTTGTGTAGGGCCCATTGTGATTGTATGAGGCTCATTGAGATTGTATGTGGCCCATTGTGATATATTTAAGGCCCATGTGATGTGGCCCATTGTGATGTATTTGAGGCCCATGTGATGTGGCCCATTGTGATGTGTATTAGGCCCATGTGATGCGGCCCATCGTGATGTATACAAGGCCCGTATGATGAAGCCCGTTGAGAAGTATATTAGGCCCTTGTGTGAGACCCATTGTGATGTACATTGGGCTCTTGTGTGAGGCCCATTACGTTGTATATGAGGCCATGGACCCCACTATATATTTGGCCCTATGAGGGCCACTCCTTGGGAGCAATGTTGGTTGAATGTCCACATTTATGAGCAATGATGGTTAAATGTCCACATTGTGACCTTCCCTTAGGCCTCGTTAAGCCCATTCTTGATATGAGTAGGCCGTCTAGGCCCATCCTTGATATGAGGAGAGTACATCATCATCATATAACATGTTTAATATAGCTCCACGATCCATGCCCATGCGCATCATTTGTAAGCCTGTTGTGAAGAATGGTTGATCATAGCATTGTCTTTGGGCTAAGTTATTTAGGGGACTCCTTAAGAGACGGAGTTGCCCCACAGGATCGTGCGGCACGCGCAGGTTTGACGCATGACTGGATGGTATGACTCATGCATCTCGCATTTGTGTGACATAATCACTTGACGCCCTAGCGATATCATGGTTGTGACCTCTATAGGTTCATCATGGATGGCCATATGGGATACTGAAAATATTTGGTTCTAGCACTGTGGACACATAGGATGTCCTTAGGTGAGAGTCCCAGAATTCACTTGGTACTAAAGGATAATCCAACTTCTAGACCAAGTGAATATATGAGTGCCTGAGTGCCGAATACTAGTAGGCCGTGTCTCCCACTGTGTTGTGGTCGGTTGGAAGGGGGTGTGACCTTATCCGCCCGAGTGAGGGGGCTATAAGCTAGGCTGAGTTTGACCGACTCGTAAATGGGTCCATTATCGACGAGCCGAGTAAGTATTGACAGACTACTGGTCAGGCAAATAGTATGGTCTCTTCCACTCGCTGGGCTATGTGGCTAGGGAGGTGGAGTCAGTGTGGAGTGTACTAGACCCTGGTGATGATCCCAGAAATGTACAGTACTGATATGTTGACTTACTGAGCAGGAGTTGCTACTCAGCATTTTACTCATTCATTCATTCATTTAATATTCACTCGGGCTAGTGGTGCATAACTAATTGTTATGTGTATCTTCGCAATGGTAAGGATTTCGGTTAGGGCGCATGACCAACCTGAGATCAGGAGTTTACCACATTAAGTCGAGCTATTCAAATTTAGGTATGAGACTGGTTTGGATAGAAGTCCCTTGTGATGAACCCAATAGCTTGCGATGTTATGTACTATCATCCCAACTTCATACTCTAGCTTGGTCATTTCATTCACACCGCATATTGCATTGCATCCTCAGCACATAGCATTTAGTTTACTATCCTTCTATTTTGTATTGTCTGAATAAGGTTAATGGTATTATATACTCGCCAGGATCTGTATATTGCTTACATCCACGACATATGGATTTGGGTTGCTATATTTCTGCATTTATATAGCCTAAATGAGGTTGATGGTATTTGTCGACTCGTCAGGATTTGCATATTGCATTGCATCCTCAGTATATGATATTTGGCTTACTATGTCTCCGCATTGCATAGTTGATCTACATTGCTTCCTCAATATATAATAATGGCTTATTATGTTTTGGCATCTCATATCCGCATATTGCATTGCATCCTCAACACATAGCATTTAGTTTACTATCCTTCTGTTTTGTATAGTCTGAATAAGGTTAATGGTATTATGGACTCGCCAAGATCTGTATATTGCTTACATCCGCGGCATATGGATTTGGGTTGCTATATTTCTGCATTTATATAGCCTAAATGAGGTTGATGGTATTTGTCGACTCGTCAGGATTTGCATATTGCATGCATCCTCAGTATATGATATTTGGCTTACTATGTCTCCGCATTGCATAGTTGATCTACATTGCTTCCTCAATATATGATATTGGCTTATTATGTTTTGGCATCGCATAGCCTGGATAAGGCTAATGATATTTATGGACTTACCAACATGTTCCGCATTGCTCTAATATTACATACTTGACACTTACCTTGTGCACACACTTACACCACCCTCTAAACTTTCTATAAGCTTATGCATAATAGATGCATGTAGATGGCGTTAGGTTGCAGCAACGTTGAGCTTAGAGCGTTCAACTGTCTTCTGGAGCTTTGATTTTCGATATATGTATTTCCCTTTCAGCATTGTATTCAACTGTTTATATTAGTGGATATGTGATGATGTTGTTAGCTTTGTGATTTGGGTAAACTTGTGGTTATGCTTCTTGCGAGATAAATGTACATTGAAAAATCCTCCTTGTAGGATCCCAGGATCGGAATTTGGCATATGGGTGCTGGGAGCCGAGAATGGGGTACTACGGAGGCTGTCAGCATCGGATTCGACAATCGAAAATTTTGTGAGCCTGGTTTTCGAGTTTGGGGCGTGACATTAATAGTGTGACAAATATAACAAAATTTTTAAAAATCTTGTGATAACATTGAGAAACATACACAATGTAAGATTATCTTGATATTTTTAAAATATCATAATAAAATAATGATATTGTTGGTGCAAAAATCTGGATTGTCCCCTTAGACCTTCGTATACCTGCACAGAGAGAAGGGACAAAGGAGACCCTGGGTCGAGCAGGGGACCCTCCGATGCCAAAGTCAGGCCTGGATTCGAGGTCTAAATGTATTAAGGGGTTTTTGAGGAAGAGATTTTTTGCGTACCTCTTAGATGATGGAGGCTCCCCTTTTATAGTTGCTGGAGCGTTTAATCGTAGGAGGATTCTTCTCCTAGTCTTGTGCAATCGAAAGAGGATTCTCTTCCTAGGATCGTGGACACCGGATGGCATCCGTCCGTGATCTTCGTCCGATCCCGCGAGCTTCGAGATCTTGGATCTTATCCCAAAATATTCGGGACGAAATCCGGTTTTGCGCTATCCTTTGGCTGGTTCCGTTAAGAGGGTCGGCCCGATGCATCCTCGGATTACTGGTTCTTCGCCCGAGGCGAGTTAACTTTCGTCTCGGTTTATAGAATTCATAAAACCTTGCCTCGGATCCGACGTAGTGCTTCCCATGCCGAGGCACCAGGTCCGAGTCTCTGGACTTAGTATTTTTGTCCCCAACAGATATTATCACAATAAAATAGTAAAAACCTCAATGAATTTGTTGTAATATATATGTTTAAAATCTAAATTTATCTATTAAATTACTGTTGTAAAATGTTGATTATAAATATATTTTAATATAAAATATATATATATTAGTATAAAAAGTTTTTGCAAAAAACCATGTTTTTGGTGTTTAGAGAATGGTCTCACATTGGAAAAGAGGAAAGGAAAAAATGGGTTTATATGAGATATGTGGAGTATCTTAATGTTTATTTGCTTGGTCTGTGGTGAATTTGCGCGTGCGATCGCATGTGCACTCGGGCACAGTCACGGTCTCGGTCACGGTCATGGGCTCGGTGCGAGGGAGTGGGCATGTGAGGCAGTGTGGTTGTAGAGTCGCCAGTGGTGGCTAATTTCTCACCAACAGCTAGAAACAGTCATATGGATTAATAGCCCTGGACCAAAACTGTCAGCCATCCTAACCTATATAAACAATGCCTGGATGGGTTTGCAAACTATCACCAACACACTCGAATTATTCTCATACGAACGACAAAGAAGAATAGCAACCAAGTGTACTCCAGCAAGTCAGCAATGGTTCATCTGAACCCTAGCCTGAGGAACAGACCAGTGTTGTGGTCTAAAACTTATTTTGTTTCTGATTCTAGGATTTTTCTTTTTATAGTTTTTTACCATAAATTTATGTACGGAGTTCCATTTGTGGATCCTCGTATTTGTTAGATGCAGATCCACACCCAGGCTCGTCGTATCATAGAAGTTGTTTACCTGGAACCTTTCAGCATACTCAATCTATTTAAGAAGTGGCAAATAACGTTTTAAGGACAACCTTCTCATACGTGCTTCAACCTATCCTAATATTTTTTAATTTATCCATTTACAGAAAATATAATTTTTGTACTATTTTTCAACAATCTTAAAGCGTTATTCTGATAGAAGCCGAAAGCGTATCATCCATCAAACTGATGAATCAGGATTTGATTCGTCTTAATCGGTTCGATGGAAACAATTTTACAACGTGGCAAGATAAGATTAAGTTTCTTCTGATGGCCATAAGGATCTTTTACATCCTAAATCCAAATCTGCAACCGCTGCCTGAAGCTACTGATGAGGACACACCTGAAGTGATTGCTACCCACAACAAACTAGTTGAAGAAGAACTTCTATGCTGTGTACACATTCTGAATGTGCTCTCCGACTGTCTATATGATTTATACACACAAACATCGTCTGTAAAAGAAATTTGGACCGCCCTAGAGTTTAAATACAAAGCTGAATAAGAAGGTATTGTTGAGTGTCAAATATTGCATATTTTTTCCTATTTATATGTTGGTTTTATGAACATGATAATGCTTAAAGGTATATTTTATACATGTTTATATAGGTATATTTTATACATGTTTATATCGCGAGGTGAATCTAAGAGCTTGGAGTGAAAAGAATACTAAAAGCATGGATTTGATGCTTAAGAATAACCAAGGCAAATGACGGATCTTAAGAGAACAAGAATGAAGAATTCACATGCCAAAGATTGAAGGAAGCCAAGTACAAGTGATGAAAAAAGGACTGGTAAGACTTCAGAATCTGCAGTAGAAAACAGGACAGGTTCAGTCCAACCAAAATCACACAAAATAGTCCAGCAACCAAACGATGAAATACGAAGCTAATTCAGTTTGACCGAAAGATAATTCGGTCCAACCGAACCACCGAAGGAAGGATTTGGTGCGACAGAAAGTGCATAAAAAGCTCCAGCGTAGAACGATGAATTTTGGAGTTAATTCGGTTAGACTGAGAATTAATTCAGTCCGACCAAAACTTAAGTTTGGTTCGAGCGAAATCGGACAACTGCTGACATAGAATCTTGTCACAACTTGAACTCGACTTCGGTTCAACCAAAGCGTAACGCGACTGCGTAAGTTTGAGTCAGTTTGCAGAAATTCCAATGCGGTGCGAAAGATAGTGTTTCACAACTATAAATAAGAGTCCTTAGTTTGTTTTCCCAAACTATCTTTGTGACGCCCCGGTCACTGCTTCATGTGGGCGGGCACACGTGGGCGGGCCCCCAGGTGCGGCTGGTAGGCTACTGTGTGGTCGCAAAGCTACTCTGTCTTGGGCGAGATACCGCATGTTGCGATCGTAATGCGCGTAACTTGTCCCACATCGGAAGAGTTGTCTGGAGTTGTGGTGGTTATATGTTGGGTTTCTCCCTTAACAGACATGACGCGTTTTAAACCCGTGAGCTTCGGCAAAGCGGACAATATCATGTGCTGTGGGGGTGGGCCTTACAAATGGTATCAGAGCCGAGGACGGCTCGCCTCGGGGGGATATTGTGACGCCCCTGGTCCATCGCTTCATGTGGGCGGGCACACGTGGCGGGCCCCAGTGCGGCCGGTGCTACTGTGTGGGCTGGCATTCGTGTCCGGGGCGAGCCATCTTGCCCGATCGTAGCATAACTTGTCCCACATCGGAAGAGTTGTCTGGAGTTGTGGTGGTTATATGTTGGGTTTCTTCCTTAACAGACATGATGCGTTTTAAACCCGTGAGCTTTGGCAAAGCGGACAATATCATGTGCTGTGGGGGTGGGCCTTACAAATGGTATCAGAGCCGAGACGGCTCTGCCCTCGGTGGGGGATATTGTGACGCCCCGGTCACTGCTTCATGTGGGCGGGCACACGTGGGCGGGCCCCAGTGCGGCCGGCGAGCTCTTGTGTGGCCGGCAGGCTCTTGTCTGGCCGGGCGAGCTACTGCTTGTGCTGATTGGCTAGCATAACTTGTCCCACATCGGAAGAGTTGTCTGGAGTTGTGGTGGTTATATGTTGGGTTTCTTCCTTAACAGACATGACGCGTTTTAAACCCGTGAGCTTTGGCAAAGCGGACAATATCATGTGCTGTGGGGGTGGGCCTTACAATCTTCTAGGGTTTAAGGAGAGGAGCCAAAGGGTGGAGAAGCCTCCTAAGGGTTTTTCTTCCTCTTCCTTAGTTTGTTTTCATGTTTTCTTTAAGAGTTTTTGGTTTAATTATGTCTATGGTTAACTAAACCTCTTAGCTAGGGCTAAACGGTGAAGCTTGTAGCGTGCTGGGATGTTTATCTTACTTTGATTCTTATTTATATTAAAATTTATTTAATTCTAAGGAATATTTTCAGTTTTCTATGATTTATTGTGACTCAAATTACAATAGATGTTGCGATAGCTTTGGATATCTTCTTTTCCGGTTTTGAGATTGTAAGATTTGTAAATCCTATTGTTCACCATCGTCTCCTGGGCATGGTAGGGTGATTGAATCCCTTCCAATCATCACAATTCTCTTCCATTGAGAATTAGGTCAATGAAAAGTTCAGATTGTGCTTGAATTGCTTATCTTCCTACTGGATAGGATAAGACTTTGATTCCAGTTGTGTTCCTTGAATCAAGTAAGGTAGCATCTTCATAAGTACAAGTGGATCCTTGACACCCTAGTTCTCACCTTTAAATTCATGAGTTTTAATCAACATTATTCACCAGCACTCTCGATTATTCATATTTTGGTTTAGATCTTAATCTAGTTCTAGTTCTAGTTATTTTCAAAATATGTACGAGTTTAGTCCATGTGGATTCGACCTCGGTCTTACTGAGTTATTACTACATCACGACCCTACACTTGGGGTTGTGAACAAGTACCAACAAGTTCCTGATAACCAGGTACTTTGACTATAACATGGTAGATGATAAATCATTACTGCCTCACATCTAAGAATTACAGCTAATAGTGAATAAAATCAAGGCCATTAAAATTGATCTTCTTGAGTCATTCCAAGTCAGAGCTATTATCACAAAGTTGACCCCGATATGGAAAGACTATAGAAAGAAGTTGCTGTATAAGATTGAGGACTACACACTGGAATAAATCCAGAAACATCTATGAATTGAGGAAGAATCCCACAACCGCGATAAAAAGAATGAAAATAGGAATTCCTCATCCAAAATACATGCAATAGAGAATACTAATAATAAGAATCCTGAGAAGGACAATTTCTTGAAACCCAAAAAGGGAAATTTAAGAAAACTCAAAAGAAGAATAGAAAGTTCAAAGGTCCTTTCCATGTCGGTGGAAAAACTGGACACTATGCTCAAGTTTGCCTATATTGCAAATTGAAAAAAGAAGCTAGTGCAGTAAAATGCGATATAGTGGCAATGATCACTGAAGCAAACACATCCAAGGAAAAGTTACCGGTTGGTGGTACGATACTGCTACTACCATATATGTCTACTATGACAGATCAGCCTTCAAAACATATGACGAACTGACCATTGGTCAAGAAGTCCAAATAGGTAATGAAGTCCAATCGAAGGTTGTCGACAAAGGAACCGTTGAACTGGTATTTAATTTTGAGAAGAAAGTCATTCTAACAAATGTACTGTACGTCCCAGACATGAAACAAAACCTAGTTTTAAGGGATCTTCTGGGTAAACCTAGAATAAGGGTTGTGTACGAGTCAGGAAAACTGATTCTGTCTAAGAATGGAAACTTTGTCGGAAAGGGATATGCTTGTAATGGTATGATTAAGTTCTCATTGAATGCAAATGACACTTCTGCGTATATGGTTGAATCTGTTAGATTATGGCATGATAGACTAGCCTATATAGGATATAGTACCTTAAAATTCATGGCTAAGAATGACTTAATCTCATATACAGATAATGAGAATGATAAATGTGAAGTGTGCATATAATCCAAAATGACAAAGAAACATTTTTCTAATGTCAAGAGATCATCTCAAGTATTGGATCTTGTGCACAGTAAGATCTGTGAGTTAAACGACATTCTTGCTCGTGGAGGAAGAAGGTATTTTATAACCTTTATTGATGATTGCTCAGATATGTGTATATATACTTATTAAAGAACAAAGACAAAGCACTAAACATGTTTATAGTATATAAAGCAGAAGTAGAAAATCAATTAAATAAGAAAATAAAGATTCTCAGCAGCGATAGAGGGGGAGAATACTTTTCAAATGAATTTACTAACTTCTATGAAGAACATGGATTAATACTCCAATGTACTGCACCATATACACCGCAACAGAATGGTATAACAGAAAGAATAGGATGTTACTAGAGATGGTCAACTCAATGCTTATATAAGCAAAGTTGTGACTTAGTCTATGGAGTGAGGCACCGCTTACAGCATGTCACATATTAAATAGAATTCCCTCTAAGAAATATAAAATATCACCATATGAAACATGGAAAGGTAGAAAACCTAACCTAGGATATCTTAAAGTGTGGGGGTGTCTTGCATATTGCAGAATTCCTGATTCAAAAATAACCAAGTTAGGACCTAGAGCTATTAAGTGCCCCTTTGTAGGGTATGACAAAATAGTAAAGCTTATAGACTCATATATCTAGAGTCTAACACCATTATAGAATCAAGAGACGTTAAGTTATTTGAGAATTCACTATCCTTAAAGTCCAGAGATAATGAAATCCATACTCCTAATAGAGAACCAGTGAGTATAACTCCACAAGTAGTGGAAGCTCCATGCGAACCTCGTAGGAGTCAATGGGTAAGAGTAGAGAAGAGTCTAGACGATGATTATATAGACTCTCAGCCTATCTTTTTCCATCTTGTAGAAGGAGTTAGAGAAAATGTTATAAGAAAAACTCCTATAGTAATGACTATAGAAGACAACCCTAAAACATATAATGAGGTTATGTCTTCTAGAGACTCGGCTTTCTGGAAAGAAGCCATTAATGATGAAATGGAATCTATAGTGTCAAATCAAACATAGGAACTAGTTAACTTACATCTAGGTTCTAAAATCATAGGTTGTAAGTGGGTATTTACGAAGAAATATCACACTAATAGGACTATCCAAACCTTTAAAGTTAGGCTAGTAGTTAAGAGTTTCAGACAAAAAGAAGGGATAAATTATTTTGATATATATTCTCCTGTAGCTAAGATAACATCCATTAGGATTTTATTTGCGCTAGCTTTCAAACATCATCTTCACATCCACCAAATGGATGTAAAGACTGCATTCCTGAATGGTGACCTTAATGAGGAGATATACATGGAACAACCGAAAGGATTCGTTCTACTAGGAAATGAAAATAAAGTTTGTAGATTAATTAAATCTTTGTATGGATTAAAACAAGTACCAAAATAGTAGCATGAGAAGTTTGATTCAAAATTATTATCTCATGGTTTCATACATAATGTAGCTGATAAATGCATATATTCTAAAGTTGATAGTAGCTGTATAATTATTGTTTGTTTATATGTTGATGACATGTTAATAATTAATAATAAAATAGAAGTGTAACTGAAACAAAGAGGTTTCTATCTTCCATATTCAAAATGAAGGATCTTGGACATGTGGATACCATCCTAGGTATCAAAGTTAAAAAATATAGTGGGGGTTATGCTTTGTGTCAATCTCATTACATTGAGAAGATACTAAATAAGTTTAGTCATCTAAATATAAAAGAAGTAAAAATCCCATTTAATCCAAGTATCAAGTTGAAAGAGAATAATGGAAGAGTCGTTGCACAACTAGAATATGCGAGTGTTATAGGTAGTCTTATGTATGCTATGCAATGCACTAGACCAGATATCGCATATGCTGTAAGTAAAATTGTAGGTTTACTAGTAATCCCAGTATAGAACATTGGAATGTTATCGATAGAGTTCTTCGTTACTTAAAAGCAACTAAAGACTTAGGGCTATTTTATTTAGAATTTCCTGCCATATTGAAGGATATACCGATGCTAGCTAGATATCGAGTGCAGAAGACAACAAGTCTATTGCAGGGTAGGTATTCACCCTAGGAGGTGTAACTATATCTTGGGGATCCAAGAAATAGACCTGCATAACTTATGGAGTCTGAATTTATAGCCTTAACTGCAACGAGCAAAGAGGCTGAGTGGTTAATGGATCTTTTATTAGAAATCTCTTTTTGTGTAAAGCCTATACCGACTGTGTCACTACATTGTAATAGTGAAACCACATTAGCTAAAGAATATAATGACACTTATAATGGTAAGTCTACACATATTAGTCTACTACATGATTATGTGAGACAATTGTTTTGAGATGGAATCATTGTCATTTCTTATGTGAAATCAAGTAATAACTTAGCTAACCCTTTTACTAAACCTCTAACGAGAGACGTAGTAAAGATAACATCTAAAGGGATGATGTCACGCCCTAAACTCGAAAACTGGGTTAAAAAAATCTTGACCGCCAAATCCGGTGCCGACAGCCTCCGTAGTACCCCATTCTCAGCTCCCAGCGTGCATACGCTAGATTTCGATCCTGGGATCCTACAAGGAGAATTTTCTAACATACATTTATCTCGTAAGAAGCATAACCACAAGTTTACCCAAATCACAAAAGCAACATAATCATCACATATCCATTGATATTAAAACTTTTAAATACAATGCATAAAAGGAAATACAATAGCAATATCGAAAGCTCCAGAAGTCCGCTGCACACTCTAAGCTCAATGCTGCTGCGACCTAACGCCACCTGCACGCATCTATCGTGCATAAGCTTATAGAAAGCTTAGAGGGTGGTTTAAGTGTGTGCACAAGATAAGTGTCAAGTATTCAATACAATGTCATAATCATACAATGTCAAAAATACTATCAAGATCATGAATCATATGAGATTAGAGTAAGCGGAAATATAGTGGTAAGTTCACGAGTCATACAATATCAGAGTACGCAATGCGGATCATAATGAACCAAATATCATATACTGGGGATGCAATGCAATTTGCAAATCCTGATGAGTCCATAAATACCGTCAGCCGTATATAGGCCATATAAATGCAGAAACATGGCAACTCAAATGCTAAATGACGTGGATTCAATGCAATATGCAGAGCGAATGAAATGACCAAGTTAGAGTGAAGTCAGGATGATAGTACGTAGTATCGCAAGCTATGCGGTCCATCACAAGCGACTTCTTTCCAAACTAGTCCCATACCTAAATTTGGATAGTTAGACTCAATGTGGTAGACTCCTTATCTCAAGTTAGTCGCGCACCTAACCAAAATCCTTGCCATACGAAGGTACATAACAATTAGTTACGCACCACCAGCCCGAGTGGAAGTGAATGAATGAATGGTTAAAATGCTGAGTATGTAACTCCTGCTCAATAAGTCTACATATGAATAATGTACATCTCTATAATCATCACCGGGGTCTAGTACACTGCAAGCTGGCTACTGCCCCGGCCGGCCGCGTAACTCAACAAGTGGAAAAGACCTCACTACTCGCCTGGCAGTAGTATACCAATGCCTACCCTATACGTCAATAGCTGACTCATTTAATAGCTAGTCAAACTCAGCGTAGCTTATAGCCCACTCACTCGGGTGGATAAGGCCAACCCCCTCCCAACCAACCATGACATAGTGGGAGACGCGGCCTACTAGTACTCGGCACTCGGGCATTCATGTATCCACTTGGTGTAAACGTTAGGGCATCTCCTGGCCATGGAGGTTTATGGACTTTCACCCAAGGACATCCAAAGTGCCCAGATGCTCGAACCAAATATTTTCAGTGTCCTATTAGGCCATCCATGACATGCCTGTGGAGGTCACAACCCTGATGTCATTAGGGCGTACAGTAATCACAATAATACAATGCAAGATTGTAATACCCTGGATTTTGAGGGCCGAGCAAAGCTCAACACCCGAGATCTAGTACATCACTTATGCAACATGGATAATGATGTTTAAATGTTGTCCATATTAATGTATTAAACATGAGTGGGATTATATTAAAACGACGTATCATACTCCAGATATAATTAAATTAGCAGGTGAAAGATTAGAATATATGTATATCAGAATGGTAAGTGTCTTACAACCTCTAGAGTATGATGATGTAACAGGGTTAAATATAAATATGTATTGCTTCAAAATATAAAAAATATCAAAATGTGGATGTTTAACTAATCCATGTAAACCTATAATCTCGTCGATCGGTACATGGTCTACATAGACCCGCTTGATAGCTGTACATAGGAGAACTCCTTGTCAAAGAAGTCCATCTCATATGTGTAGACTCCATCATCACCTGCATCTACAATAGAGTCTGGTTAGTGTTTTAAAACACCATCCCAGAGTGGGAGTGAGTGATCAACTCAGTGGTACTATAAGGCAAAGGTTAACATGTTATCAATTTAATCAAGCAGTAATGATAAAGCAGTACAACAATCATAACCTAAATATTCTTGTTAATGCAGGGATGGTATGCTGTAATGATGCATGCCCTCGCATGAAGCTCCCTCACAAGCAACTCCGTCAACTGTTCATGCATGATAAATTCCCTAAACCTGCCCTTTCTCGCCAAAGCACATGCAATGTGATGCATGGTCGTGTTAGCCAAGTACTTAATTAGGCTTATTCATACAGTAGATTTGAGAAGCTAAGGTACCTCCCTTTATATCATTAACCCAAACCGAAGGATCCATCTAGGGTCGTCAATCCTAGTTAATCACATACGATAGGCAAGTTGTAGGGCATCACCCCCTGTGAAAGCAGTGGATAGGCAAATTCAAGAGTTTATACTCGAGGTCACCACGAGGAGGCTCGTTACCTTAGCGTAGGTCGACAGCTAGAATACAGTGTCTCATACCGCTGTATTCGGCTCACGAGTTTGGGTTGCTCACTGGTCACTGCGGGAAGACTCGTCACCCCAGCGTAGGCCGACAGCTCGACCATAGTGTCCCATACCACCATGCCCGACTCATGAGTCATAGCGGATAGTGGTACCATGGTTGAAATGGCTCTTTACATTGGAAAGTGGTACCTTAGATTCAAACAGTAGTGTTCATACATGGTAAACACACAATAGGCCATCGAGTTATTTGACATGTTCAACTGGTACAGGCGTATGCCGACTTAATCAACATAGAGCACATAAGCACTCTACATGGCTTAACCACTGTCGATAATCGTAGTACGACCAGGATTCATCGAACGTATCTACTGTGGTGAAGCTAGTTCTACCACTCAAACAGGAATCGTTACCGATTGCCTGGACTACGTCGCAGTCTCAATCTTACTCGGATGTAGCATGTAAATACATGTGAAAGTCATATCAGCATTTAACGAACAATTCGACTCAATATCTCATTTGAGCATTTCATCAAACATATTGAACATGTTACCAAACATTGCATTTCACCCATAAATTTCGTAGTCAAAATTTAGATTACATGAAGGAAACTATACACATAGATAAGGTAATTGAGAATCTTATCTCAATACCCTTATTAAATCCAATTCATCAACAATTTCTCATTCAGACATTTCATCAAACACTTAGACTACGCTTCACCAAATATATAGACTAGGTTAGTTACAACATGTATTATAGCAAATCTTTACACAAAGATGTCATCAAGCATATGACAAACATGGATCCAAGATTAGTAGTCATAGCAAGCACAAATCATGTTGGCATGTTCATTCAAATATTTCAACAAACACATAGGATGCATATTTATTCAACATAGTTCATTCATGTGTAATACATCAAAATCGACGTGTCTAAGATGATGTGGTAGCAATCAAGCAAGACATAAATCATTAGCTAACATTGAAAGCCTTAAAATCCATAACCTAAACGTTCATAGTCTGCACCTTCTGTTGAAATTCTCGTTTCGAACTCGGTTCGAATCCTACATTCCCTAAAATGGAATAACGGGTACCTAAATCATGAAATATGTTAGCTAGGTTGACAAACAACCATTCTAGGTCTTAATTACAGCATTAGGGTTTTGATTTCTTACCCAAATCGTAGTTGGAACGGTTTGTGTAGCGATTGTGGGGAGTCGATTTAGTGCGTGGGTTGTGGGAAGGAATCCCGACAACGATCTCCCAAACTCTCTCTTCTCTCCTCACTCTTTTCTCCTCTTTTCTCTCTTCTCTCTCCTAGGGTTAGAGAATCTCATATGGAATGGGAATGGGGTGGTTTAAGGGCATTATATAGGCTTAGAACTGATGCAAATGGCCCCAGGGCCATGGTATACTTAAGTTATAGCCAAAGGGCGTCTGTTTCAGACAAACGGAGCTCATCTGGTGGTCCATTTCTCACTTACGACGTAGGGTAAATTCCCTGACGATGGATCTATGCAGGATGTGGTTTCAACGCGATTGGATAGTTTGATCGACCGTGAAGGACTTATATCAAATCAACGGTCGTTGTCACTCGATCAGGGCCACAAGTATACAAATAAATGCAGGGAAATTTCTCTGATCCATGGGTGAAGTTCGATCTAAAACTAAACGGTCCGAAATCTTCAATTTCGTGCGTGGGTGAATGACCCAATTTACTTAAGTTTCAATACATTTTCTAAAGATATTCGCGTTTCTCACACACTTCACTCAGGGCTCAAGTTGTGCGTTTCTGGATACTATTTGGGCTCGATTCCTGCGATGGTTGTCAAGCCCAATAAGATAGTCATAACTTATAGTTTCGTGGCCATCGAACTTTTGACGTGCGGTCCAGGTCTGACATAGAGTTTCATTATGCTCCAGAGAGCAACCGACTTTTGAGATTTCTCTTAAGTTTTTAAGTGGTGTTGAGTCAGTGATTTTGGTGGTTATTATTCTTTCCATTTGTATAAATAGTCATTCAAGCTAAATCCACCGATTAATTTAGTTTAGTACTTAATTAATTTTCATCTAATTTCTACCGAATACGGTCCTAGGGTAGTTCTATGTCCTTTTTTGGCACTTTTAGTTAGTATATTATTTTAATTATTTTTTTACTAGTTCATCATTAAGTCTACTTTATTTCCACCAAATTTCATTAGATTTCATGTTGTAGAAAAATTCTAAAAATTCTAGAAGTACCAGCTGTTCGAACTAATAATTTTTGAATAGTTATCATATTAACCTAGATTTAACTATATTAAAATTTTTATTTTATTTTTCACTTATTTTTATATGTAATTAGACTTATCAAGCTTCAATCTGGCTTTGAATCACCTAAATTGGAGTTATATTGAGAGAGAAATGACTTTTTGAAGTTGGTCAAAAAATACAGAAAATTGAAGCGAGGGTCCACCAAAATTTGGTGCACCGGCAGTGCGCCGCCAACCGGGCGGTGGCGCCACGGCCCTCTGGTGGTCCTGGTGGTGATTCTACCACCTAATATTTGAAACTGGTGTATTTTGCAAGCCAGAATGAGTTATTCGATGTGCAATATATGATTATGGGGTAGGAGAAGCTACTTTATCCAAATAACCTATTTATTTTGTGAGATTCCATAAGGTTAATAGTCAAAAATCTAATTTATTTATATATTTACTATTTATAGTAAATTTTAGTTTAAGTATTATTCTTCATAATTTAAACTTTAGGATTAGTGTCTAATATGAAAGTACTTAGAAACTTTTGAAGAATAAGGTGGTGAAAGGTGAGATTTTTTAAGGAGATGGATTGGAAATGGGATTTGAGACTTTGGGATTGAGTTTTGAGAAGTCGATAAGGTGTTATGATAGACCCATTGCCCAAGGACGTCTAACTCCAAGTCAGCAAAAATTTGGGATGTTACAATCTATAAGTGTTATTGTTTATAGCCCCTTTTGTTGTCAAATTTATGGTGTCAAAGACACTGTTATGAAGCTTGCATATGTGAAGATCAAAGCGCTACTTAAGATCAACTGTGATGAACAAGCATTGCTCTCAAGTTAAGATCTCAAGATGCTTTCAAAGTTCAAGAAGCTTTCAAGTTCAATCTCAAGATTTCAAGAAGCTTTCAAGTTTAATATGAAGACCTCAAGTTTAATCTCAAGATTTGAATATGCTTTCAAGTTTGAACTACATCAAGACTTCAAGGTCCTTAAGTTTCAATGTCCTTACTTCACTATTGAGGTTTGACTAACCATAGGTTGACCTTTAGAGTAGGCCACTTTGGATACATAATTCACATATTCTATATAAGTGAGTCTGGCCTGTTCTAAGACTAGTCCTGGTCTCTGGTCGACTAGTCCTAACACTGCTTCGACCTGTCTAAGGATTTCCTAGATCAGTCGTAAGTTTGTTGCAAAATTTGGATATTTTCTGTTAAGCTTCGACTAGTCCTGGAAACTGTTCGACTAGTCGTAGGAACAGTGTTGACTGGTTCTTCGATCAGTCGTAGACCTTCGACTCAAACTACAACGATGATTTGCACTTTGCTTCGACCAGTCGTGTGTGACCTTCGACCAGTCGAAGGAGACCTACGACCAGTCGAAGGTGCCCTTCGACCAGTTGCGAAAACGTCTTATCTTATCGTGCCTGAATTTTCAAATATCTGTTGGATCTTTGACCAGTCGTAGCGACTTAAGAACAGTCGAAGATGTGATTCTTTTCACACTATAAATAGAGCACGAATCTCAAAATTAAATAGACCATTCAAGCTTATTTAATTCGGCCTTCTGAGAGATAAATATGTACTCTGTTTAAAGCTAAGTGTGCTTATTTAATATTTTATTTCTTTAGCTTTGTTAATTGATTTTGTTTCTTGCATTCCAATCTAATCTATAAAGAGGAAGTTTTATTTTTCTTTTACTGGAATCAAAATCAATTCTAGCTAGCCCATTTGTTTTAAATTAAAATCTATTAGAAATTAGAACCATTATAAAGTGAGTATTGGACATTGAACTTTGACATTCAAATCTCTACTCTGACTTGGTTCTTCTGGGCTGCTACAACAAAGAAGAAATTCAGGTATTTTACATTTACTGTAAATTCATTTATTTTGGTTTTATTTGAGGCTAAGCCAAAAAAATCTCAAAGCTGTTGGTTATCTGAGGAGAGCCAGAAAACTCAGAAGTGAGGGTTTTTGAATTGTGTAAGCCCTTAAAAAAAACACAATTGTAAAGGTTTTGGGTGAACCTGTGAAAACCTACTTGATAGTGAACGCTAATATCCCTTGTGTGAGGATATTAGGAGTGGAGTAGCATTTTATGTGGCTGTTTTTGAGCAGTTGGTGTACACACAGGCGAACCACTATAACTCTGTGTTGTGTGGAAGTGTGCTTTATTTTCTTTTCTTTGATTATTCTTTTTGTGTAATGTATGTGGATGTGAATGTTGTAATCATTTTAATTTCAAGCTCAGTGGGGAATGTTGTAATAGTTTAGATTTAAATTTCTGCAATTTATTTCAAGATATTTATTTATTTGAGCTTTATTGGTCTAGTGAGGTTGCCCTACTATTTCTATGGTGTATGGTTGTCCCTAGAACAATCAATTACATTCTATTCATTTGTTTTGTTTCAATTTGATTATTCCTAGAAAGTTTGAGTTCTTGATATAAAGATCTTTCTAGAAATTAGGTTGTCTTACCATAAACTTTGGTTTTTGGTATAAGGTTGTCCTTAGAACAACTTTTATATCATTCTCTCAATACTTGTTTATTGAGGTTGCTATTCATTTATGCATTATGGATTGATTTACTTTATTTGGCTATCTTGTTATTTAAATTCCGCTGTAATTAATTTAAATTTGACATAGTCCTATTCACCCCCCCTTTAGGACATATAGCTTGGCCATTTCAAGTGGTATCAGATCCTAATAGCTCGCTCTTATTGCTTTTTATTTGGATTTACTTCCTGAGCTAACGATCTAAGCTTTATATAAGATGTCAAATTTTGATAGCCTTTCAGTCACTAGGCCTCCACCTTTTGATGACACCAATTATGCCTATTGGAAAGCCAGGTTGAGGATCTTCCTCAAATCCATGGATGAAAATGTGTGGCTAGCCACAGTGAATGAATGGACCCCTCCTACCACTGAAGTGACTGGTGTTGATGGTTCAAAACCACAAAAATAACCGCTTATTTTTCTTGGATCACACTTCAGAAAAGTGAGAGTAGTGCAAATGCTAAAGTACTAAATACAATTACATGTGCACTATCACCAGATGAATTCAAAAGAATTATATCCTGTGATTCTGCAAAACAAGCTTGGGATATATTAGAAATGACACACAAGGGTACATCAATTGTAAAAAAATCTCAAGTCCAAATCCTCACAACCAAATTTGAAGAAATTCATATGGAGGAGAATGAAATGTTCATGGACTTTTACACAAGATTAAATGATATTGTAAACTCAATGTGGGGTCTTGGCGATAAAATCCCAGAAAGTAAAGTGTGTGCAAAATACTACGTTCACTTCCTGAACGGTTCAATTCCAAAGTAACCGCAATCTAGGAACTTCGTGATACGGACAATATGAGGGTAGAAGAACTAGTTGATTCTTTACAAACCTATGAGTTAAACTTTAAAGCTCCTAAAGGAAAATCTATAGCTCTTAAATCTTCTAAAATTGTTTCTGAAGAAAATTCTGATTCTGAAGATGATATGGCTCTTTTAGCTAAGAAGTTTTATACGATTTTCAAAAGTAAGAAAAGGTTCGATCTTCAACAATCAAATGATAAAAAGAAATTTAGACCCAAAACTCGAAAATCCTTGAAAGATAGTGTTACAACTGCCATGAATATAGGCATTTAACAAACAAATGTCCTAAAAAGGACAAACCCAAAAGGAAGGGTATGTTGGCTACTTGGGATGAATCATCTGAGTCTGAAACTACTTTTGATTCAGAAGATTCTGAAACCGAGTCGGGCAATGAAGTTAAGGCCCTTATGACTCTAGCCAAGTTCACTTTTTCAGATCACGATGATTCAACTAGTGAAAAAAATCTGAATAGTGATTATGAAAATGAAGAAGATCTTCAAGATGCTTACAATGCCCTATACAAGGAAAGTTGTAAAATTGCTGTGAAACTTAAACTTCAAAAAGAAAAGTTTTTTAAACTCAAAGAATGCTTCGACTTACTTATTTTAGAAAAATTACAAATGTCAGATAGTTTTGAAAAATCAAAATGTGATTTGGAATTCAAAACCTCCCTTATTGAAGATTTGAAATCTGAAATTGAGAAATTCAAGAATAAAGTATCTTCTCTTCTGAATTTGAAGGATACATGGAGGTATGCCCAAGGAGATCCAAAGTTAGAAAAACTTTTATCCGGATCTAGAAAATGTGGCGATCAATCCGGATTGGGTTATGATAAAAACATACCTCATAGACAGAAGAGTACTCCTCCCAACTTTTTGAAAGAAGAAGCTTCAAACTCAAAAGAAAAAGGTACTTGTCAAGGTTTTTCTAAAAATACAAAAACTTTTCAAAAACCTAAATGTAGCTATATCAATTTCAAAAATCAAAACAAAAACCCATTGACTGAAAAAATAGTTGATTTACTCAAGGAGCTCTTAAAATCTAACTCAGTAGGTCACTACCATAACTATAAACAGAAGAAGACCAACTATGTTCCTAAACCCAAAACAGTTCTGAAATGGGTCCCCAAAGTCACTTGTTTGGTTGCTCACAATGCTTTCAAAGCTACAAGCCATTCTAAATGGTACCTAGACAGTGGATGTTCAAGGCATATGACTGGTGATAAAGGTCTATTCACCGATCTCAAAGACATGACTGATGGTTCAGTCACATTTGGTGATGGCAGCAACTGCAAGATTATGGGCCAAGGTACGATTCAACTTTATAACCTTCCTTTATTCAAGAATGTCTTATATGTAGAAGGTCTAAAACATAACTTGCTTAGCATATCTCAAATATGCGATAATAACCATAGTGTAAGGTTTTCTAATCAAAGCTGTATGATTCTTAATAACAAAGACTCGGTAATATTAACTGGACAAAGAACATCTGAAAACTGCTATATTATAAATGAATCCAGCTCATCTAATCAATTGTATTACATGGTCCATACAGACGAGACTGATTTGTGGCACAAACGTCTTGGACATGTACACTACCGAAATCTATATAGATTGAGCAAACAAGAACTTATAAGAGGTCTACCCAAACTACAAAAATTGGATAAAATATGTGGTGAATGTCAGATTGGCAAACAAACAAGGAACTCACACAAAAAAGTGAATTCCAATACTACATCAAGACCACTCGAGCTTCTCTATATGGATCTTGTAGGACTTATAAGGACAGAAAGTCGTGGTGGTAAAAGATATATCTTGGTAATAGTGGATGACTTTACCAGATATACATGGGTCGTCTTCTTAAGGGACAAAACAGAAACCCTTGAAGAAGTGAAAAAGGTTCTCAAAAGGATTCAAACTGAAAAGAGTTCTCAAGTCAGTAAGATTCGTAGTGATCATGGATCTGAATTTGAGAATAGCGCTTTTGAGAAGTTCTGTAGCGACCAGGGAATATTACATGAATTCTCAGCGCCCAAAACTCCTCAACAAAATGGTATTGTTAAAAGAAAAAATAGAGTGCTTCAAGAAATGGCTAATGTCATGTTGAATAGTATGAAACTCTCTAAGAATATTTGGGCTGAAGCAGTCAATACAGCTTGCTACATCATTAACCGGGTTTACACTAGTAAAGGTAATAAGACGGCTTATGAATTATGGTTTGATAAAAAGCCTGCTGTTAAATACTTTCGAGTTTTTGGCAGCAAATGCTATATTTTACGAGATCGTGAAAATCTGGGAAAGTTCGATCGAAGAGTGATGAAGGGATCTTTTTAGGATACTCTTTAAACAGTTGAGCTTATAGAGTTCTGAACAAAAGGACTGGTGTGATTCAAGAGTCCATCAATGTGGTCAATGATGATCATTTGAACACTTCAGTCTCAAGTTCAGATAATGATAAAGTTCTAGTAATTGATAAATCTGACACTTCATCTATTCAGACTGGTTCTGAATTAAGGACTGTTAAAGATCATCCAACCACACACAGATTCTTGGAAACCCTCTCACTGGTGTTCGTACACATAGACAACTTGAGGATATATGTAATTACGTATGTTTTACATCCCAGATAGAGCCATCTAACGTAAAAGAAGCTCTTGCTGACGAAAACTGGATTGTTGCAATGCAAGAAGAACTTAATCAATTTGTTCGAAATGATGTCTGGTATCTTATTCCTAGACCTAAAGATAAACATATTATTGGAACAAAATGGATTTTTAAAAATAAGTCTGACGAGCTTGGAAATATTATTAGAAACAAGGCTAGATTAGTTGTACAAGGGTACACTCAAATTGAAGGTATTGATTATGATGAAACCTTTGCCCCAGTTGCTCGTCTTGAATCAATAAGACTCTTTATATCAATTGCTTGCTTTAGAAAGATTAAAATTTTTCAAATGGATGTTAAGAGTGCCTTTTTAAATGACGATTTACATGAAGAAGTATATGTTGAACAACCTACTGGATTTGAAGATCCTAGGTTTATTGATCATGTATACCATCTTAAAAAAGCTCTGTATGGTCTTAAACAGGCTCCCAGAGCATGGTATGAGAAATTGACTAAGTTTTTATTTTGTCATAACTTTCAGATGGGAAGTGGTGATAAAACATTGTTTGTTAAGAAATATAACGAAGATATCTTAATGATTCAAATCTACGTTGATGATATCTGTAACGACCCGTAAATTTTCGTACAAGGGCTCGAGTATCACCTCGACCAGAAATCACTTAGGATTAAATCCTTTAGAAATTTAACAAAGTTAACCAAGTGCTAAACTAGATTAGCCATGAAATCCGTTGGAATCGCTTTAAATACGATCTGCAAGACCCAAAACTCGTAGAATCATTGACGCTAGGTTACCCTAAAGTCTATGATCAAACTCATTACCCGACTGCTCTCGGGAACGAATTAAAACTCCGTATCAGGTCTGAAACGCACATCGGGAGTCTGAATAATACGAGGTTAAGGACTTAGGACCGCCTCGCTGGGCTCGACAACTATCTCGGAAATCAAGTCCAGACGATGTCCCACGACCATTCGCTCGAGTCCGGAGCGAGGGAGTGTGAAAACCACTGTTTTCTTTACAAAATAAATATCTTGAATAGTGATCTGGCACCACTCGCTGCGGATCAAGTATAAACAACAGATCGTCGAATCAGACCAAATTACACCCTCGGATCAGGAAAAATTTCAGGAACATTTACATGTACTTGGAATTTCGGATCGAGGCCCACTGACCGTTGAACTGAAAGTGGTCCGCCACGTGTGATCTGGGATTCCGATCGAGACGAAAACATAACCCCACGTAGATCAATGGGTTGTGAGCTTAAGTCCGACGTTTGACTCAAGGAGGGCTGCCAGAAACCCTCTTTTGAGCTAGAACAACGCTAATTTGCTTACAAGGTAAGTATACCTTGAACGTAAGTCTATTCCGGAGAGTTTTTAGGCTATATAAGGGCCTTAGAAAAGCCCCTCTCACATCCATACGAATTTGGGATAAAACCCTAAGGAGAGAGAGAGGAAAAAGAGAGAGAAAGCTTGAGGTTTGTGGGAGAATCTTCCTCCTACTGCTTTCGACCACCACACGAGCTGCACCACCTCTTCCTAGAAGCTTTCCTGGCGATACCGACTCTGTTTTAGGGTGAGAAACCCTAACCCTAGATCTGTTTGGGTGAGTGAAGGTTATAGGTTATGAAATAGCTAACCGGTTTCACTCTCTAGGCGATAAAATTGCCGAATACGGAAGCCCTTCAAACCTTGCTGATTTGTTGTGATTTCAAGGTGCAAGGTGAGGACTTTAGGTGTATAGGTTATGGTTTTCAATGCTTTCAATGTCAGATAATGATAGATTCATGATCTGCATGTAATTGCACATGTACAAAGTGCTTTCCGTTTCCTGTTTCGATTAAAGATGCAAAATATGGAATTTTACATACTCTAGATATACATAGAAATACTGTATACGTACACATTTTGAAAATGTGTTTGCCATGATTAATTGTTATATGATTATATAGTATATGGATAAAATACCTGTTTAGCAAAAGGAATCACCGTAATACATGTTTCCTTGTATACACTATGTATGTTGAAATTGTGTATTCTAGAAAATACCGCATACGTATAAATTTGGAGATGTAATTGTCATGATTATTTGCTGTGTGAATATGATATATATGGATAAAATACTAGTTCGGAGAAAGGACAGCCCTAATACATATATTGCTAACATACGTCATGTATGTTGTAATAGTGCACTCTAAGTGTTTGTGAAATTGCTTGTGGGTGTAAGTGCTTAGGTGTTAGTGCCTTAGGTAGGTGCTGAGATGGGGTTCTCAACTACCTTAGAGTCACGTATAATACCCTTCACGTGGTTGTTTACTCTAACCACTCACTTATGAAATATTGTGTTTGTATCCCTATTTGTATAGTGCTCTATAACATGCTTTTTAACATGCTTCGTAACTTGTTTCATAACATGCTTTATAATATGCTTTATGACATGCTTGTTAGTGTGCTTGAATTACTTTGTTTATCATGCTTTACTTCACATGTTATGGTTGAGAATTGATTGAGCTTGGGACTATGTCCATAGTCCAGACATCCGGTACCATACTTGGAATCGTGGTTGAGATTCATCTCGCCACACATGATGTGTTTGGCGAACCCGTGTCGTACTTCGGTTGGTGATAGTGGTTGGCCACACGAAGTGCTTCTGTACTTCATATCACTCAACTTGTTGTGCGCTCGAGCTAGCCGAGCACGTCAAGTAACCCGTGTGTCTTATGTATGTTCACCATGTTTGGTCACTAATGCATGAACCCAGGATACCAAACTTACCAGTGAGAATCCCGTTAACCATTGTACCTCGATCCGCTAAGACTCATGAGCCGGGCATGGTGGTATGGGACACCGTGGTTGAGCTGTCGGCCTACGCTGGGGCCACGTGCCTCCCCGTAGTGACCAGTGAGCAACCAAACTCGTGAGCCGATTATGGTGGTATGGGACACTATATTCGTGCTGTCAGCCTACATTGATAAGGTGATGGGGGAGCGGTGCAACCTTTGTGCGTAACTGAAAAGGCCAAGCTATATGTCCTAGAGGGGGGGGGTGAATAGGACTATGCCAAATTTATAATAAAATCAGCGGAACTAAAATAAACCAATACCCTTACAATTATGAATCAATACACAATGCTAAATTTAAATCACCTTGATAAATAAGTATTGAGAGATTGATACAAATTCAGTTCTAAGGACAACCTTACACCATAATAAACAAGGGCTTATGGTAGGACAACCTTATTTCTAGAACCTCTTTTGAATCAAGGACTCAATGTTAATATAAGTAAATGAAATAGCAAGGAATTGAAAATAAATGCGGAAGTAAAGATCTAAATTATTACAACAATCCCCACACTTGCTTGAAATGAAAATAGTTACAACATTCACATCCACTTGTACATTCCACACAAACGAATGATAAAAGATATGAAAATTAAGCAAGCATTCAATCCACAAGACAAAGAGTTATAGTGGTTCGCTTTGTGTGTACACCAACCGTTTTCCAACAAACCACACAGAATGCTACTCCACTCCTAATATCCTCACACAGGGGATATTAGCGTTCACTATCAAATAGGTTTTCTCGGTTCACCAAAAACCTTTACAATTGTGTCTTTTTCACTTGGGCTTACACAATTCAAAAACCCTCTTTTCTCGAGTTTTGGTTTTCCTCGGACAACCAATACAATGAGATTTTTCTCGCTCAATCTCAAACAAAACCAAAAATAAATGAATTTTACTGAAATTGTAAAATACCTGGATTTCTCCTTTAGCGGCCTAGAGAACCAATCGGAGTAGATGATTGAATATCAAAGTTCAATTTCCAATACTCACATTCATAAGGTTCTAAATTCTAATAGATTTTAGATTTAACTTGTTGGGCGTAGCTATATTTGATTTTGATTCCAAGAAGAAGGAATAAGATAATTCCTCTTTTCAAATAAGATTGGAATATAGAAACAAAATCAAATTAAATAAGCTAGCAAAAAGGAATATTAAATAAGCACAATTTAGCTTAAAATAAACACAGACTTATCTCAGAGTGATTACTTGAAAATTCTTGAAATGGAATGGAGTTGAGATGTAAAAACTCTGAATTTCGTGTTCAATTTATAGAAGAAAAAATCGTTCCTACGACTGGTCTTAGAAACCTAGGACTGGTCGTAGCTCTAACAGATTTTTGAAAAATTGAGCGCGATCTTTGAAAGCCGTTCCACGACTGGTCGTGTGTACCCTACGACTGGTCGTGGGTCACCTACGACTGATCGTAGATACCTACGACTGGTCGTAGGACCATGAAATAAGTTGCTGGATATTGAGTCGTAGCTCCACGACTGATCGTGGACGAGTCGAAGCCAACCTACGACCGGTCGAAGGACTTCCAGGACTGGTCGTGGGCGTACCAGAAATTCCGAAAAATCTTTAACTACTTAAGACTGGTCGTGGAATTTCTTGGACTAGTCGAACCAATGTCAGGACTGGTCGAACAAGAGCTAGGACTGGTCTTGGAATAGACCAAACTTATGTAAAATAAATATTTGATTTATGTATCCAAAATGACCTACTTAAAGGGTCAACCTAAGGTCATTCAAACCTGAAACATGTCGTATGGACATTGAACTTCAACCATTCAACGAATATAGATTGTTTGAACCATATCAGGCTTGTGATCTTGAACTTTGTTGTAGCTTCAAACTTGAGATCTTCATCAGCATAACAACTACCTCATGCATTGCTTATTAGTCTTGAAGTCATGAGTTGAACATCAACATTGTAGCTTCTTGAATTTCAACATCTTGAGCTTCAACTTGTAACATCTTGAAGAGTTCGACTTATAGCTTCAAGAAGTATTTAAGCAGTTTCTTGAATAAAAATCATCATACAAGCACAAGACACAGATAGATGTTTTGACACATCAAAATTTGACAACCAAAGGAGTATGAGACCATAACCCTTACAATCTCCCCCTTTGTCAAATTTGTGACAAAACACCCAAGTAATAATACTTCCAAGAGAAACACAACAGGTGAGAAGCATGCACTAATAATACTTCCAAGAGAAACACAACAGGTGAGAAGCATGCACAGATATATAGACATGATAAGCAATAACTAGCATCATTCATTTTCCCATAACTCCCCCTGAGTAATAGGAGCATAAATAGTCACAAAATCCTCCAAACTTCTCCCCCTTTTTGACACAAAATGACAAAGAAAGAAGAGCAGTAATGAAAATAGGAGTTAATGCAAGAGAAAATTGTGCATAACCAACAGTAAGGTTTTGAGATGCATGCAAATATCAGTAAATATTACAGACCAAAAAAATCAGTCGAACCAGAAGAGGGTGCAGGATTAGATGGATCAATTTTGTGTAAACCCTTAGCAACCCGCCTCATATATTTGCATAAGTATGAAAATTGTGTGTCTTGAGTAACACGAAATTGAGCCACCTGCTCTTGAAGAGAATTCAATCTTTCATCAAAATCAGAAGGCTGAAAATCAGGATCATCAGCCGAGTCTGACTCAAGTTCTTCAAATAAGTCATCCATATTCACGTCTTCAGGAAGATCACTAGCTTCAACATTACACCTTGAAGACCACGCTACAAGATCCACTTGGCCTTTAGCCAAATCTAAAGTCATCTTATTAAGATTGGAATTATTAAAAGGGAGATGATGGATGAGTTTTTCTCTAGTAGGCATAGCTATGAGCATATGATTTGCCAACATAGTCAATAAATAACCAAAGGGTATATCACTATGTCCAGGATGGTGACGTGACAGAATAATAGAATGACAAATTAAAGAAGGAAGACATATTTTTGCACCGAGACAACGAAATGCAAAACACGAACCATGAAAGCGGTGAGTTCGGTTTTATTACCGAACGTGGATAAAGATTAGAGATGAATATCTTATGAAGTACTACGTAATGCGGGTAACAAATACCTTGAGGGAAGTGTATGACCTTTATGAGTCCAATGAACATCCAAATTACATAAATCTCTAGTAAGCATTCTTCGTTCAGATTCTGAGAGACTATCATGTAAAATATTAATTGGAATGCTTTCATCATTGACAGGTATTTCCATAATGTCTGCAATCAAATGTCGATCCACTACAAACAAACCTTCTTGAGTATCAACTTTAAAAGTTAAATCCTCAAGAGAAAAATCACAGATAAATGCAAACATGGATTGGGCAATGGACTGGTATGCAGCTCCACCCCAATGTAAGATGTTAACCCATCCCACAGATTCCAATAGAGAAGGGATACCAAAAGAAGCAATGTGATTGACATTAACATGACGCTCAACAATAACATTGCGCATACATACATAAATCTCGAGCATCGAAGGATCATTTTCAGGAGAGCGAAGATGACGTTGAACAATAGAAGCTGATCTAGAAGAAGATGGACCTCGAGTAGTTTTCTTTTTACCTCTAGCATCCATTTTCAAAGAAGGATTTCAAGGAAACAACAAGTTGGAAGAAATGAAGTTTAAATAAAACAGATTTTTCAAGATAAAACCCCAAACCTGCAATGAATGACCAAATAGATTCCACAAAAATGAGATTTGAAACACTAATAGCAAGAATCTACAAAAAAATGCAAAAGAACCACTAACCTTGAAGAACAATGAAGGTGGGTTGGGTCGGTCGTAGCTAGAACCGTTGGAGAGAAATGAAGAAGAAGACAAAATCCCCAATTTTAAGTGAAATCCCGAGATTCACGACAGGTCGTGTACGTGTTCGACCGGTCGTGGCACGACCGGTCGTGTATTCTCACGACAGGTCGAGTACGACAAAATTTGTAAATTTTTTTTTTAAATAATTTCAAATTTAAGCAAATAAAACATCAAACTTATGTACATTATGATACACAAAATCATGCAAACTCAATTTAAATTGCACATACCGAGATCAAACTTTAATTTATTAAACCTGCTTTTGTCGAAATGGTTTAGTGAAAATGTCCGCCATGATTGAGTCTCGGTTGGAATGTAATCCAAATATATTAATTTTTCTTCCACTAATTCACGAATGTAATGAAATCTAATGTCAATATGCTTAGTACGTGAATCTTTGATCGGATTTTTAGAGATATTTATTGCACTAGAATTATCACAAAATAGAATCATAGAATCTTGAGTAATTCCATAATCGCTTAACATTCGTTTCATCCAAATAAAGTTGAGTACATGCATTTCAAAGAAGAATGTATTCAAATTTCAATGATTGATAGCGATATAGAACTTTGCTTCTTGCTAAACCAAGAAACAAGACAATTTCCAATGTAGAAACAACCACCACTGGTTGATTTCCTATCATCAATGTTTCCAGCCCAGTCGAAGATCTCGTGCAAGATTCGCTAATTGAACATTAGTCTCATGTGGATACCAGAGACCCAATTTAGTAGAACTTGCGACATAACGCATAATCCGCTTAACAGCAGTTAAGTGAGATTCTTTAGGATTTGATTGATAACGAGCACAAATACCAACACTTAAAGCAATATCTGGTCTACTAGCAGTTAGATAAAGTAAACTACCAATCAAACTACGATACAATTTAGGATCCACATCATTACCTGTAGAGTCTTTTGAGAGTCTTACAGTTGTACTCATAGGAGTATCAAAATTTTTACCTTTCTCAAATCCAAATTTCTTAATTAAACTCTGAGCATATTTGGTTTGAGAAATAAAATTCCATCAGTTGTTGTTTTACTTGCAACCCTAGGAAATAGTTTAATTCTCCAACCATGCTCATTTCGAATTTAGACTTCATCAAATCTGCAAACTCAACAGTCATGTTAGTACAGGTTGATCCATAAATAATATCGTCAACATATATTTGAACCATTAGAATATCATCGTTATGTTTCTTAACAAAGAGCGTCTTATCAACACACCCCATCTGAAAATTATGACTCAGTAAAAACTTAGTCAGTTTTTCGTACCATGCTCTGGGAGCTTGTTTCAGACCATAGAGAGCTTTCTTAAGACGATACACATGATCAGTAAATTTAGGATCTTCAAACCCTATAGGTTGTTCAACATATACCTCTTCATGTAAATCACCATTCAGAAAGGCACTCTTTACATCCATTTGATAAATTTTAATTTTCCTAAAACATGCAATGGAGATAAAAGTCGATTGATTCAAGACGAGCTACAGGGGCAAATGTTTCATTATAGTCAATTCCTTCAATTTGTGTATATCCTTGTACAACTAATCTTGCTTTATTTCGAATAATATTTCCAAGCTCATCAGATTTGTTTTTGAAAATCCATTTTGTTCCAATAATATGTTTATCTTTAGGTCTAGGAACAAGTTGCCAGACATCATTTCTGACAAACTGATTAAGTTCTTTCTGCATCGCAAGAATCCAATTTTCATCTGAAAGTGCTTCTTTTACGTTACCCGGTTCAATCTGGGATGTAAAGCATACGTAGTTACATATGTCCTCTAATTGTCTACGAGTGCGCACACCAGTGAGAGGGTTTCCAAGTATTTGAGAAGTTGGACGATCTTTAACAGTCCTTAATTCAGGATTAGATTCACTTGATGAAATTTCTTGTTTTTCAAGTATAAGAACTTCATCATTATCTAAACTAGGGACAGGTGTATTCAAAAGATCGTCAATCACAACATTTATTGATTCTTGAATCACACCGGTCCTGTTGTTCAGAACACGATATGCACGACTATTTAAAGAATAACCTAAAAAGATCCCTTCATCACTTTTAGTGTCGAATTTTCCCAAATTTTCACTTTTGGTCCACGCAAAATATAGCACTTCTTTGCCAAAAACTCGAAAATATTTGACGATGAAGGCTTTTTCTCAAACCACATTTCATAAGCCGTTTTATTATTAGATTTACAAATATAAACACGGTTAATAATGTAGCAGGCTGTATTCACCGCTTCAAATTTCAGAGATTCCTAGGAAGCTTCATGCTATTTAACATAACACTTCCCATTTCTTGAAGCACTCTATTCTTCCTCTCGACAATTCTATTTTGTTGAGGAGTTTTAGGTGCTGAGAATTCATGCAATATTCCCTGATCGCTACAAAATTTCTCAAAACCGCTATTTTCGAATTCGGATCCATGATCACTACGGATCTTGCTGACTTGAGAACATTTTTCAGTTTGAATCCGTTTTATAATCTTTTTCACTTCATCAAGGGTTTCTGATTTATCTCTCAAGAATGAAACCCAAGTGTATCTTGTATAATCATCTACAATAACTAAGATGTACTTTTTGCCACCTCGACTTTCCGTTCTTGTTGGTCCTATAAGATCCATATGGAGAAGCTCGAGTGGTCTTGTGGTGGTATTGGAGTTCACTTTTTTGTGAGAGCTCCTAGTTTGTTTACCATACTGGCATTCACCACAAATCTTGTCTACTTTTTGCATTTTAGGTAGACCTTTAATTAGTTCACTTTTGCTCAATCTGTATAAATTTCGGTAGTGTACATGTCCAAGGCGTTTATGCCATAAATCTGTCTCATCGGTATGGACCATGTAGCACGTTTGATTAGATGAGCTACCATTGCTTACTATATAGCAGTTTTCAGAAGTTCTGCGACCAGTTAATATTACAGAACCCTTTTCATTTGTAATTTCACAACCTTGATTAGAAAATTTAACATTATGGTTGTTATCGCATATTTGAGATATGCTCAACAGGTTGTGTTTTAAACCCTCAACATATAACACATTTTTAAATAAGGGAAGGTTATAGAGTTGGACCGTACCTTTGCCAATTATCTTGCAGCTTGCTACCATCACCAAATGTGACTGACCCATCAGTCATATCTTTAAGATCGGTGAATAGAGCTTTGTCGCTTTGTCATATGCCTGGAGCAACCACTTCTAGGTACCATTTTGAATGGCTTGTAGCTTTGAAAGCAGTGTGAGCAACCAAACAAGTAACCTTGGGAACCCATTTTAGTACTGTTTTAGGTTTAGGAGAATAATTGGTCTTGTTTTGTTTATAGTTATAAGAGTGACCTACTGAGTTAGATTTTAATAGCTCCTTAAGTAAATCAACAATTTTTTCAGCTAGTGGGTTTTGAATCTGATTTTTGAAATTTATATAGCTACTTTTGTGTTTTTGAAAAGTTTTTGTATTTTTAAAAAAAACTTGACTAGTACATTTTCCATTTGAGTTAGAAGTCTCTCCTTTCACAAAATTGGAATGAGCATTCTTCTGTTTAGGAGATGTGTTTTTATCAAAGCCCAACCCGGATCGATCGCCACATTTTCTTGATCCGGATAATAATTTTTCTAATTTTGGATCACCTTGGGCATATCTCCATGTGTCCTTCAAACTCAGAAGAGAAGATACTTCATTTTTAAGTTTCTCATTTTCAGATTTCAAATTTTCAATTAGGAAGGTTTTGAATTCTAAATCACACTTTGATTTTTCAAAACAATCTGAAATTTGAGATTTTTCTAAAACAACGATTTCAAAACATTCTTTAAGTTTAAAAAACTTTTCTTTTTGAAGTTTAAGTTTGACAGCAATTTTACAACTTTCCTTATATAAGGCATTGTAAGCATCCTGAAGATCTTCATCATTTTCATGATCACTATCCAAATTTTCTTCACTTGTTGAATCATCGTGATCTGAAAAGGTAAACTTGGCTAGAGTCATAAGGGCCTTAAGTTCACTTTGCGCCTCGACTCGGTTTCTAATTTTCGATTCGAAGAAGAGGCTTCAATCGACGATTCATCCCAAGTAGCCAACATACCCTTCCTTTTGGATCTGTCCTTTTAGGACATTTGTTTGCTAAATGCCCATATTCTTGACAATTGTAGCATTGACTATCTTTCAATGATTTCCAAGTTTTAGACTTAGGTTTGGAACGATTCTTTTCATTTGCCTTTTGAAAGTCGATTCTTTTCTTACTTTTGAAAATCTTATAAAACTTTTTTCGCCAAAGGGCCATATCATCTTGAGACTTTTCTCAATCAATTTTCTTGAGTAATACTTTTAGATGACTTCAAAGCAATAGACTTACCTTTAGGAGCTTTAAAACTTAATTTATAGGTTTGCAAAGAACCAACTAATTCTTCTACCTTCATATTGTCCGTATCACGAAGTTCTTGGATTGCGGTTACCTTTGAATTGAACCGTTCAGGAAGAGAGCGTAGTATTTTTGCACACACTTTACTTTCTGAGATCTTATCGCCACGACCCCACATTGAGTTTACAATGTCATTCAATCTAGTGTAAAAGTCCATAAACATTTCATTTTCCTCCATATGAATTTCTTCAAATTTAGTTGTGAGGAGTTGGACTTTAGATTTCTTGACAATTGAAGTACCTTCGTGTGTCATTTCTAAAATATCCCAGGCTTGCTTTGCGATATCACAGATATGATTCTTTTGAACTCATCCGGTGATAGTGCTAAAGTGATTGCATTTAGTGCTTTAGCATTAGCACTACTCTCATTTTTCTCAAGTGTGGTCCATTGGAAATACGGTGTAATTTTCATAGATTTTGAACCATCAACACCAAGAACTTCCATGATAGGAGGTTTCCATTCGATCCATCCGTGTGGCTAGCCACACACTTTCATCCATTGATTTGAGGAAGATCCTCATTCTTGCTTTCCAATAGGCATAGTTGGAGCCATCAAAAGGTGGAGGCCTAGTAACTGAAAGGCTATCAAAATTTGACATCTTTTTTATATAGCTTAGATCGTTAGCTTAGGAAATAAATCCAAATAAAAAGCAACAAAAATGAGCTATTAGGCTCTGATACCACTTGAAAAGGCCAAGCTATATGTCCTAGAGGGGGGGTGAATAGGACTATGCCAAATTTATAATAAAATCAGCGGAACTAAAATAAACCAATACCCTTACAATTATGAATCAATACACAATGCTAAATTTAAATCACCTTGATAAATAAGTATTGAGAGATTGATACAAATTCAGTTCTAAGGACAACCTTACACCATAATAAACAAGGGCTTATGGTAGGACAACCTTATTTCTAGAACCTCTTTTGAATCAAGGACTCAATGTTAATATAAGTAAATGAAATAGCAAGGAATTGAAAATAAATGCGTATAAAGATCTAAATTATTACAACAATCCCCACACTTGCTTGAAATGAAAATAGTTACAACATTCACATCCACTTGTACATTCCACACAAACGAATGATAAAAGATATGAAAATTAAGCAAGCATTCAATCCACAAGACAAAGAGTTATAGTGGTTCGCCTGTGTGTACACCAACTGTTTTCCAACAGCCACACAGAATGCTACTCCACTCCTAATATCCTCACACAGGGGATATTAGCGTTCACTATCAAATAGGTTTTCTCAGGTTTACCAAAAACCTTTACAATTGTGTCTTTTTCACTTGGGCTTACACAATTCAAAAACCCCTCTTTTAAGTTTTGGTTTTCCTCAGACAACCAATACAATGAGATTTTTCTCGCTCAATCTCAAACAAAACCAAAAATAAATGAATTTTGAAATTGTAAAATACTTGGATTTCTCCTTTAGCGAAATTCTCAGAGAACCAATCGGAGTAGATGATTGAATATCAAAGTTCAATTTCCAATACTCACATTCATAAGGTTCTAAATTCTAATAGATTTTAGATTTAACTTGTTGGGCGTAGCTATATTTGATTTTGATTCCAAGAAGAAGGAATAAGATAATTCCTCTTTTCAAATAAGATTGGAATATAGAAACAAAATCAAATTAAATAAGCTAGCAAAAAGGAATATTAAATAAGCACAATTTAGCTTAAAATAAATACAGACTTATCTCAGAGTGATTACTTGAAAATTCTTGAAATGGAATGGAGTTGAGATGTAAAAACTCTGAATTTCGTGTTCAATTTATAGAAGAAAAAATCGTTCCTACGACTGGTCTTAGAAACCTAGGACTGGTCGTAGCTCTAACAGATTTTTGAAAAATTGAGCGCGATCTTTGAAAGCCGTTCCACGACTGGTCGTGTGTACCCTACGACTGGTCGTGGGTCACCTACGACTGATCGTAGATACCTACGACTGGTCGTAGGACCATGAAATAAGTTGCTGGATATTGAGTCGTAGCTCCACGACTGATCGTGGACGAGTCGAAGCCAACCTACGACCGGTCGAAGGACTTCAGGATCGTCGTGGCGTACTGTAAATTCAAAAATCTTTAACTACTTAAGACTGGTCGTGGAATTTCTTGGACTAGTCGAACCAATGTCAGGACTGGTCGAACAAGAGCTAGGACTGGTCTTGGAATAGACCAAACTTATGTAAAATAAATATTTGATTTATGTATCCAAAATGACCTACTTAAAGGGTCAACCTAAGGTCATTCAAACCTGAAACATGTCGTATGGACATTGAACTTCAACCATTCAACGAATATAGATTGTTTGAACCATATCAGGCTTGTGATCTTGAACTTTGTTGTAGCTTCAAACTTGAGATCTTCATCAGCATAACAACTACCTCATGCATTGCTTATTAGTCTTGAAGTCATGAGTTGTTCTTTAAGACTTGAACATCAACATTGTAGCTTCTTGAATTTCAACATCTTGAGCTTCAACTTGTAACATCTTGAAGAGTTCGACTTATAGCTTCTTGAAGTATTTAAGCAGTGTCTTGAATAAAAATCATCATACAAGCACAAGACACAGATAGATGTTTTGACACATCAAAATTTGACAACCAAAGGAGTATGAGACCATAACCCTTACAGTAACAGCCCTGGTAGCCCTTTGTAGTGACCTCGAGCATACTCTGAAATCGCAGTGTGCCTTAGGGTTCGCCGCGATATATAGAGTATGAAGTAGGCCTGTTTCTGTATTGTGATGAATCGTTTAAGGGGTGATGGGGGAGTGGTGTAACCTTTGTGCGTAACAGCCCTGACAGCCTCTGCAGTGACCTAGAAAACACACCATCGTCTGATATTAACTAGGACTGACGACCCTAGAATGGATCATGTTTGGGAATGATACAAGGGAGGTACCTTAGTTTCCCAATCCTGCTGTTTGAAATGGACTAATTAAAAACTCGGTAATCATGCTCATCATGCATTGCATGTGCCTGGAAGATGTGGAGCACTGTGGGATGAAAGCATGCCGCGAGCGTGAGATGGTGTCGCATGAGGGAGTATGTCAGTGAGGGCATCCATCATACCTGCATTCATACTTGCATTAATAAGAGTAGCTAGGAGTGTTTGATTTTACTGCTTTATCATTACTGCTTGACTGTATTGATAACATGTTAACCTATGCTTTATTGTTCCACTGAGTTAGCTACTCACTCCCACGTTACAGGACGGTGTTGTGCACACCAACCAGACTCTGTCTCAGGTTTAGGTGAGCCGACGACTCAGGAGGCGGAGCCTGATTATGATGTGGACCAGGAGGAGTTCTCATATATGCAGTACTCTGGTGGCTTCGACTAGGCTGCCGGATTTGTGGGATTTGCAGGGATCACTCCTTAGTTTATTTTTGACATTTTGTTCATAAAACAAACATATGTATATGGTGACTCAGACAGATTCATACTCTGGAAAATGAAATGATTTTTGCTTCTTTACATACATATATATACAGTTCAGTCTTTCGCTTGCTTTTATACAAATGATCTGGAGTATGAATTACTATTTTGGTATAATCTCACTCATGTTTATTGCTCTAACACAGACAACATTTAATCATCATTAATTATGTTGCATAAGTGATGCGTTGGAACTCGGGAGTTGAGTTATACTCGACCCCCGATTTTCAGGGCGTTACAATATCATTTATGGATCTACTTGTACTGACATGACTATTGAGTTTGCAAATTTGATGAAATCTCAATTTGAAATGAGCATGGTTGGGGAATTGAATTACTTCCTTGGGTTGCAAGTAAAACAACAACCTGATGGGATGTTCATATCTCAATCCAAATATACTATAAATTTAGTTAAGAGATTTGGATTTGAGAATGGTAAGAAATTTAATACTCCTATGAGTACAACTTTGAAACTCTCAAAAGATTCTGCAGGTAAAAATGTAGATCAAAAACTATATCGGAGTATGATTGGTAGTTTACTGTATTTAACTGCTAGTAGACCCAATATTGCTCTAAGTGTTGGTATTTTCACTAGATATCAATCTGAACCTAAAGAATCGCATTTGATTGCAGTCAAATGAATTATACACTATGTTGCTAGTACTGTTAATCGCGGTCTATGGTATCCTCATGAGACTAGTATTCAATTAGCTGGGAACTCAGATGCTGACTGGGCTGGTAATCTTGATGATAGAAAATCAACCAGTGGTGGTTATTTTTTTATTGGAAACTGTTTAGTTTCTTGGCTTAGTAAGAAACAAAGTTCTATATCACTTTCAATAGCTGAAGCTGAATATATTGCAACTGGTAATGCTTGTACACAGCTTGTTTGGATGAAACGTATGCTAAGTGATTATTGAATTAAACAGGATTCTATGTTCTTATATTGTGATAATACCAATGCCATAAATATTTCAAAAAATCCAATTCAGCATTCTCGTACTAAGCATATTGATATTAGATTTCATTATATTCGAGATTTAGTTGATGAAAAGGTAATATCATTGGAATATATTCCTACCGAGAATCAACGTGCTGATATTTTCACTAAACCGCTCGACAAAAGCAGGTTTAACAAAATGAAATTTGATCTTGGCATGTGCATTTTAAAATAATTATTTATGCCTATTTGTATCATATTGTTTATATTTGCTAGATTAAATTTTCAATTTTTTGAAATATGCATGAAAATCTGATTTTTTTTTTGTGGTACTCGACCAGTCGAGGATTTCCTCGACCTATCGTGGCACGACCGGTCAAAGAAAACCCACGACTAGTCGTAGATCACGGAAATCACTTTTAATTGGGGGAAAAAACTCCTTTCTCATTTCTTCTTTCTTCTCCGACTAGCCGACGCTCGACCTGTCGAACCCACCTTCCAAATCCTTCAAGGTTAGTGCTTCATTTGCTTACTTCTTGTGGATTTGTGTCTAGATTTCTTCTCTTTTCCTCTTGAAGTTGTCCATTTCAATTTTTGTTGAGATTTGGGTTTTCCTTTTGAAAAATCTGATTTGAGAAAACCCTCTTCTCAAACCTTTGTAACTCTTTATTTTCTTGAAATCTTTGTTGCAAATGACATCTGGAGGGAGAAAATCAACATCCCGTGGTCCATCTTCTTCTTTCAGATCAGCCCCTCTCACTAAGCGTTATCTTCGGACTCCCGATGATGATCCATCTTATATTCAGGACATTAGATTGCGTAATGTTATTGTTGAACATCCTGTTGATGTTAATCATGATGCTCCTTTTGATATCCTTCCTTTGCTTCAAGCTGTAGGTTGGGATAACTTATTACATTGGGGTGGGCCAGCATACTGGTCCATTGCTCAGTCCATGTTTGCATGTATATGTGATTTTTCTCTGGAGAACTTAACTTTTAAAATAGCCACTAGAGAATGACCATTTGACATTGATTGTCATTTAATTTCAGCTCTTATGGATATTCCTGTGAATGATGAGGGGATTCTTGTCTATAACTTATCTGACAAACCCTCAGAATCTGAAAAACGTCTCCTTACAGGAGATTTATGCAATCTGAATGCTCAATGGACTCACAAAGGGAATGCGCTTCCCGCAAGGTATTTGTTACCCAAATACGGAGTTCTTCACAAAATCTTTGTGTCTAACTTATATCCTTGATCGGATAATAAATCTGATTTGACTTCCTTCATGGTTTGTGTTCTTCATGCTGTTGTCAGTGGTAGGTCTATCTGTTTACCTTCCTTGATTTGTCACTTCATTATTAATTTCTGTCTCCATCCTGGACACAGTGACATTCCTTTTGCTTATTTGATGACTGTGTTGGCTATTCATATGTTAGTCGATATACCGATTGGAGAGGCCCCTATCCATCATCTAATATTCAATAATTCTAACTTAAATAAGATGAAGTTGGAGTTCCTCCCTGGTCAAGGTGATGGTGTTAGCAATGCTGTAGCAGCACATGAGGAAGTGGCTGGTGATCCTTCTTCTGATGATATTAATATGGATGATATCTTTGAAGAACTTGATTCTGATTCTACGAATGATCCAGATTTTGAACCTTCTGACTTTGATGCACGTCTGCATGCATTGGAGGATAAGGTTAAAAATATTAATGTTAATATGGAAAACATGTCTGTTGCTCATGATTTATAATTCAAGTATATGCGTAAATATCTTAGGCGCTTGAACAAAGGCATGCATAAACTTGATCCTTTCATCCCTGCTCCTTCATCCGGTTTGGATTAGTTCTTTTCAGCAATCTAATTTGTAATAACTTTACTATTCCGGTGTTACAATTGGTTGGGAGATTGTTGCTATCGATGACTTAGCTCAGTCTATGAATTATGTGAGTTGATTATTCTATTTTCTGTTATCTTGTCTTGTTACCTCTCATATATCTCTCTAATTATTTCTCCTCAGTGTATTTGTTCTGTACTTCCTTTGTCCTCTTGTGACAAAAAGGGGGAGAATAATGCTTATGCTCATATGAATGGAGAATGGAGTAGGCATTGCACATTGTTTTTATGCATATGTTACTCAGGGGGAGTATGATTTTACTCAGGGGGAGTATGTGTAGAGGAGATGGACTATTGATATAGAGGTTCATGTTAACTATTGATATGCAGGTTCATGTTTTTGTGCTAGTTGATAACAACTGGTGCATGATTCGTTAATCAGATATTCTATGAACTAACATATCTTGGAAGTGTGTTTTATCACTAATTTGACAAAGGGGGAGATTGTAAGTGCTATTATTTATAGCCCCTTTTGTTGTCAAATTTATGGTGCCAAAGACACTGTTATAAAGCTTGCATATGTGAAGAAGCATTACTTAAGATCAACTGTGATGAACAAGCATTGCTCTTAAGTCAAGATCTCAAGATGCTTTCAAAGTTTAAGAAGCTTTCAAGTTCAATCTCAAGATTTCAAGAAGCTTTCAAGTTCAATATAAAGACCTCAAGTTTAATCTCAAGATCTGAATATGCTTTCAAGTTTGAACTACATTAAGACTTCAAGGTCCTTAAGTTTCAATGTCCTTACTTCACTATTGAGGTTTGACTAACCATAGGTTGACCTTTAGAGTAGGCCACTTTGGATACATAATTCACATATTCTATATAAGTAAGTCTGGCCTGTTCTAAGACTAGTCCTGGTCTCTGGTCGACTAGTCCTAACACTGCTTCGACCTGTCTAAGGATTTCCTGGATCAGTCATAAGTTTGTTGTAAAATTCGGATATTTTCTGTTAAGCTTCGACTAGTCCTGGGGATTGTTCGACTAGTCGTAGGAACAGTGTCGACTGGTTCTTCGATCATTCGTAGACCTTCGACTCAAACTACAGCGATGATTTGCACTTTGCTTCGACCAGTCATGTGTGACCTTCGACCAGTCGAAGGAGACCTACGACCAGTCGAAGGTGCCCTTCGACCAGTCGTGAAACCATCTTATTTATCGCGCCTGAATTTTCAAATATCTGTTAGATCTTCGACCAGTCATAGCGACTTAAGACCAGTTGAAGACGTGATTTTTTCACACTATAAATAGAGCACGAATCTCATAATTAAATAGACCATTCAAGCTTATTTAATTCGGCCTTCTGAGAAATAAATTTGTGCTCTGTTTAAAGCTAAGTGTGCTTATTTAATATTCTATTTCTTTAGCTTTGTTAATTGATTTTGTTTCTTGCATTCCAATCTAATCTGTAAAGTGGAAGTTTTATTTTCCTTTTACTGGAATCAAAATCAATTCTAGCTAGCCCATTTGTTTTAAATTAAAATCTATTAGAAATTAGAACCATTATAAAGTGAGTATTGGATATTGAACTTTGACAATCAAATTTCTACTCCGACTTGGTTCTTCTGGGCTGCTACAACAAAGAAGAAATTCAGGTATTTTACATTTACTGTAAATTCATTTATTTTGGTTTTATTTGAGGTTAAGCCAGAAAAATCTCAATTATCTAAGGAGAGCCAAAAAACTCAGAAGTAAGGGTTTTTTTAATTATGTAAGCCCTTTGAAAAAGACACAACTGTAAAGGTTTTGGGTGAACTTGTAAAAACCTACTTGATAGTGAACACTAATATCCCCTGTGTGAGGATATTAAGAGTGGAGTAGCATTCTGTATGGCTGTTTTTGAACAGTTGGTGTACACACAGGTGAACCACTATAACTCCTTGTGTTGTGTGGAAGTGTGCTTTATTTTCCTATCTTTGATTATTCTTTTTGTGGAATGTATGTGGATGTGAATGTTGTAATCATTTTAATTTTAAGATCAATGGGGAATGTTGTAATAGTTTAGATTTAAATTTCTGCAATTTATTTCAAGCTATTTCTTTATTTGAGCTTTATTGTTCTAGTAAGGTTGTCCTGCCATTTCTATGGTGTATGGTTGTCCCTAGAACAATCAATTACATTCTATTCATTTGTTTTGTTTCAATTTAATTATTCCTAGAAAGTTTGAGTTTTTGATACAAAGATCTTTCTAGAAATCAGGTTATCCTACAATAAACTTTGGTTTTTGGTGTAAGGTTGTCCTTAGAATAACTTTTGTATCAATCTCTCAATACTTGTTTATTGAGGTTGCTATTCATTTATGCATTGTGGATTGATTTACTTTATTTGGCTATCTTGTTATTTAAATTCAACAGTAATTAATTTTAATTTGGCATAGTCCTATTCACCCCCCTCTAGGACATATAGCTTGGCCATTTCATAATCTACCCCCCTTAAAAATAATTTCGTCCCCGAAATTGGCTAAGGCTTCTATTAGATTCGTATTCAACGAGCACATTTATGGATACATTGACCTCGGTTATTATAATTTAGCTCGTACCCATTGTTAGGCCTATTCTTTAATATGAATTGGTTTAACACTTGAACTCTAATTGCTTTCCTTCGATGACTTCATTATTGACATTCTAAGGAAGATTCAGCTCCTATTTAGTGACCTAACCTTACGTATAACCTGGATCAATTTCCTTCGATCCTGGGTCAGTGGCTATTAGCCCACCAAGCTTTTGCTGCACCTATGAGTGGGTAGACGTATATACCTACTTAACCCAACTGAGTTCATAACTTTTTTACCCCCCTTAAAATTATTTTTACTCTCAGGGTTTAAGAATTTGTGTATCAATCTGTATGTCAGAACGAGTTGAAATTTGAAACCTATCTTTGATATGAAATGGGAAGAGATCTCTCAATACATTGGTCTTCTTTTCATCGATGATGTGTATTATGGCATTGGTACCTATGGTTATAGAAAGGAGTTAAAAATTATGGGTGTTGTGGTTGATTTCAGGGACGGGTGTGAGTTTGTGGCAAGATGCCTTCTACCAAAGAAGGACTTTTGACACGGTCCCAACTTACCTTTTTTAATCATATCCAGTTGAATACTATAAGTAATCTATACATTATTAGTATATAAGGAATTTGGACAAAATAGATTAACGGGCAGACTATCTTTCTAAGTTCATATGCACAATATGTATGCCAGAATGGTCTGTGATTCGGGACCTAATTCCTAACTGTCTGTTACCCATTTGAGAAATTTCTGGGGCCTAAAAAAAAATCCCCATTAGCTATATGTTCTTAACACTTCTCAAAGGTGAAGTAATAAACTTTTGGTTGTAAGTGGTCGGGCCAACACAGAAGGAAAGTTGTGTAGTGGGTCTGAGCCGGATACATAGACCTTCTGCCTAGCTATGACAGAAAATTTGTCGTATCAGTTCTTAATCCTAATTGATCCCGATCTTCTGATTGATCAAAGCATTGAGTTCATTGGTAACCACCAGGATTGAGAATTCGATTCAAACAGCAAATACTTCGCTTATATAGAGTTTCTCTACTCCGTGTTCCCGATTGTAATAAGTCCTTGGGAAGGCAATTCTAAGGGGCGTATTGATTTGACTTAATATTCAATCTAAGGGATATATAAGTTTTCTCTGAGCATGAATAGTTTCTAAGTCAAAACAAGTTTCCTAAGAGTTATTAAAGAAGCCTATAAGTATCAAGGGGATCCAACGAAAGAATGATGTCTCACTCTGACCTAATCAAGTCAACTAACTAAGTCTATTTTTCAACCATTTTAGCATAATCAGTCTTTTATATTCCTTAGTATAACTACTAGCCTAGTCTTAATTAGGAGTAGCGGTAATCCAATAGTTGTAATCCAAAGTCTACGCTCATACGCTAGATGATTTCATACTATTTCTAATACAATAAATTGTTTTATCGCTTAGGATCAAAAGTTGTCTGATTGGAATTGAGTTGCCCGAACTTAAATTTAGCTGTACTCAAACACTTCACGTATGCCCATACCAGCTAAGGAGGTCCTAAGGTTCACATTATTAATTTATTGGATTTCCTATACTATCAGAATTTATTTATTTTTCCAAATCTATGAGTACCAAATTTAGGGCCCAAAACTCTAAATGTCCCAACATTTGATAGTCATTGTTTATGGACTAAACTACAGTGTTTGGTCTCTCCCGTTGGTAGAGACCGTTCTAACGAAATTCGAGGGTCGAGATCCTGATTCGACCTTCGCTCGGTGCTTGCACTTGTTTCGGACTCGTCTTCTTCCTAGAACGGTTTGAACAGTTAGGTCCGGCCTCATCTAGGGCCACTCTCTTTTTTCCAATAAGGGAAAGGAGTGTGGAGAGGAAGAAGATAGCTGTGACTAGCTCAAAAAGAGCCATGTAAGTGGAAAGCTAAGAGAATGAGGTGGGTTTGGGAAGTTTGAGAGTTATAAGACATAAAGATGTAGGTTTTGTGCTCAAATGTGGGGAAATAGGGAAGGTAGAGAGTAGTAAGAGCTAGTTTTGAGAGAATGGTGGTAGGTAGGTGCGAAGTGTGGAAGAAGATGGAAGGTTAAGTGTATGGGAGAGTGGGTTTGAAAGGGAAATGAGATTTTTGAAGAGAAATGGGGTTTAGAGGGTGTGAAATGGGTTTTGGGAAGTAAAAAGGGTAGCAAAAAGGGGTCTCACATGTGAGAGTGGCCCCACATGGGTAGATGGTGGGCAATGCGCCGCCGCTGCCGCGGGGCACCGCGGTCCGCTGGGGAGGTCGGCAGTACACCGCCGAGCCCCCTGGGGTCGCTGGCGATGGCTCCGCCCTGGGGCGGTGGCCACCCCCTCACGGGTTGCTGTACACATGTGTGGGTCCCCCTGGGCCCCACTAGAAATTGCGATTCGGGCCCCCATGCCCATGTGATGTATTTTCTCGGTCTAACAAGTGCGTATTCACACTTTTTGAATTATTTCAAGTCTGGGATTCACTGAATTATCATTCAAACTTGTCGATCGGCGGCCCAGAGGTGATTTGGATCACTGCACGTGATCCAAGTCCCTAAGGTATTCGCTGGGAACTAACCTGCAACATTTTGTTTCGCCCATCGGTGAAACTTAGGATCATATGATCATTTCTACAATTCATCACCCCCTTCTTAAGTCAAATTGCGTCAGTGTGCGTCGTGTTACCATAACCCAGATCTAGTTTAATCTAAATCATGTTCTGATACCATCTTGTAATGCCCTGGATTTCGAGGGTTGAGCAAAGCTCAACTCTCGAGATCCAGTACATCACTTATGCAACATGGATAATGATGTTTAAATGTTGTGCATATTAATGTATTAAACATGAGTGAGATTATACTAAAATGGCATATCATACTCCAGATATAATTAAATTAGCAAGCGGAAGACTGGAATATATATATATATATATATATATATATATATATCAGAACGGTAAGTGTCTTACAACCTCTAAAGTATGATGATGCAACAGGGTTGAATATAAACATGTATAGTTTCAAAATATACAAAATATCAAAATGTTGATGTTCAACTAATCCATGTAACCCTATAATCCCGCCGATCAGTATATGGTCTACATAGATTCACCTGATAGCTGCACATAGGAGAACTCCTCCTTGTTGTCAAAGAAGTCCATCTCAGATGTATAGACTCCATCCTCACCTGCATCTACAATAGAGTCTGGTTGGTGTTTTAAAACACCGTCCTAGAGTGGAAGTGAGTGATCAACTCAGTGGTACTATAAGGTAAAGGTTAACATGTTATCAATTCAGTCAAGCAGTAATGTAAAGCAGTGCAACAATCATATCATAAGTACTCTTGTTAATGCAGGGATGGTATGTTGTAATGATGCATACCCTCGTACGAAGCTCCCTCACAAGTAACTCCGTCAACCGTTCATGTATGACAAACTCCCTAAACGTGCCCTTCCTCACCAAAGCACATGCAATGCGGTATATGGTCGTGTTAGCCAAGTACTTGATTAGGCTTATTCATACAGCAGATTCGGAAAGCTAAGTTACCTCCCTTTATATCATTAACCCAAACTGAAGGATCCATCTAGGGTCGTCAATCCTACTTAATCACATACGATAGGTAAGTTGTAGGACATCACTCCCTATGAAAGCAGTGAATAGGCAAATTCAAAAGTTTATACTCGAGGCCATTACGGGGAGGCTCATCACCTCAGCATAGGCCGACAGCTCGAATACAGTGTCCCATACCACCATATTCGGCTCACGAGTTTGGGTTGCTCACTGGTCACTACGAGGAGGCTCTTCACCCCAGCGTAGGCCGACAGCTCGACCACGGCGTCCCATACAACCATGTCCGGCTCATGAGTCTTAGCAAATCGTGATACCATGGTTAAAACGAGTCTTTACATTGGAAACAGGTACCTTAGATTCAAACAGTAGTGTCCATACATAGTAAACACACAATAAGCTAATCGAGTTATTTGACAAGTTCAACTGGTACGGGTGCACGCTGACTTAATTGACATGGGGCGCATAAACACTCCACGTGGCCTAACCACTGTCGATAGTCGTAGTACGAGCTGGATTCATCGAACGTATCTACTGTGGCGAAGCTAGTTCGGCCACTCAAACAGGAATCGTTACCGATTGCCTGAACCATGTCGCAGTCTCAATCTTACTCGGATGTAGCATGTAAATACATGTAAAAGTCATATCAGCATTTGACAAACAATTCAACTCAATATCTCATTTGAGCATTTCATCAAACATATTGAACATGTTACCAAACATTGCATTTCACCCATAAATTTCGTAGTCAAAATTTAGATTACATGAAGGAAACTATACACATAGATAAGGTAATTGAGAATTCTATCTCAGTACCCTTGTTAAATCCAATTCATCAACAATTTCTCATTCAAACATTTCATCAAACACTTAGGCTACGCTTCACCAAATATATAGACTAGCTTAGTTACAACATGTATTATAACAAATCTTTACACAAGGATGTCATCATGCATATGACAAACATGGATCCTAAATTAGTAGTCATAGCAAGCACAAATCATGTTGGCATGTTCATTCAAACATTTCAATAAATACATAGGATGCATATTTATTCAACAAAGTTCATTCATGTGTAATATAACAAAATCGACGTGTCTAAGACGATGTGATAGTAATCAAGCCAGACATAAATCATTAGTTGACATTGAAAGCCTTGAAAACGATAACCTAAACATTTATAGTCTGCACATTCCTTTAGAATTCTCGTTTTGAACTCGGTTCGAATGCTACGTTCCCGAAAATGGAATAACGGGTACCTAAATCATGAAATCTGTTAGCTAGGTTGACAAACAACCATTCTAGGTCTTAACTATAGCATTAGGGTTTTGATTTCTTACCCAAATCGTCGTTGGAACGGTTCGTGTAGTAATGGTGGGGAGGCAATTCAGTGTGTGGGGTTGTGGGAAGGAATCTCGGCAATGATCTCCTGAACTCTCTCTTCTCTCCTCACTCTTTTCTCCTCTTTTCTCTCTTCTCTCTCCTAAGGTTAGAGAATGTCGTATGGAATGGGAATGGGGTGGTTTAAGGGCATTATATAGGCCCAGAACTGATGTAAATGGCCCCAGGGCCATGGTATACTTAGGTTATAGCCAAAGGGCGTCTGTTCAGGCAAACGGGGCTCACCTGGAGGTCTATTACTCACGGCGTAGGGTAAGTCCCCTGACGATTGATCTATGCCAGGATGTGGTTTCAACGCGATTGGATAGGTTGATCAACCGTGAAGGACCTGTATCAAATCAACGGTCGTTGTCACTCGATCAGGGCCACAAGTATAGAGATACGTGCAGGGAAATTTCCCTGATCCACGGGTGAAGTTCGTTCCGAAATCGACGGTCTGAAATCTTCAATTTCGTGCGTGAGTGAATGGCCCAATTCACTTAAGTTTCAATATATTTTCTAAAGATATTCGCGTTTCTCACACACTTTACTCAGGGCTCAAGTTGTGCGTTTCTGGATACTATTTGGGCTCGATTCCCGCGATGGTTGTCAAGCCCAATAAGATGGTCATAACCTTATAGTTTTGTGGTCATCGAACTTTTGACATGCGGTCCAAGTTTGATACGGAGTTTCAATGTGCTCTCGAGAGCAACCGGTTTTTGAGATTTCTCCTAGGTTTTTAAGCGGTGTTGAGTCTGTGATTTTGGTGGTTTGGGTCTTACCGTTTGTATAAATAGTGGTTCAAGCTAAATCTACCGATTAATTTAGTTTAGTACTTAATTAATTTTCGTCTAATTTCTACCGAATACGGTCCTAAGGTAGTTCTATGTCCTTTTTTGGAACTTTAATTAGTATATTATTTTAATTATTTTTTAGTAGTTTATCATCAAGTCTACTTTATCTCCACCAAATTTCATTAGATTTGTATTCTGTAAAAATTTTAAAAATTCAAGAAGTAGCAGCTGTCCGAACTAATAAGTTTTGGATAGTTGTCACATAACCTAGATTTAACTATATTAAAATTTTTATTTTATTTTTCACTTATTTTTATATGAAATTATACTTATCAAGCTTCAATCTAACTTTTGAATAACTTAAATCGAAGTTATATCGAAGTAGATATGACTTTTTAAAGTTGGTCAAAAAATATAGAAAATTGTAGCGAAGGTCCACTAAAATTTGGTACACCGGCGGCACGCCGCTGACCGGGCGATGGCGCCGGGCCCCTTTGGTGGTTCTAGTGGTGATTCTGCCACCTAATATTTGAAACGGGTGTATTTTACAAACCGGAATGAGTTATTCGACTGCAATATATGATTTTGGGGTAGGAGAAGCTACTCTATCTAAATAACCTATTTATTTTGTGAGATTCCATTAAGTTAATGGTCAAAAACTCATTTTATTTATATATTTACTATTTATAGTAAATTTTAGTTTAAGTATTGTTCCTCATCATTTAAACTTTAGGATTAGTATCTAATATGAAAGTACTTAGAAAATTTTGAAGAATAAGGTGGTGAAAGATGAGATTTCTGAAGGAGATGGGTTGGAAAGGGGATTTGAGACTTTAGGATTGAGTTTTGAGAAGTCCATAAGGTGTTATGATAGACCCATTGCCCAAAGACGTCTAACTTTAAGTTGGCAAAAATTCAGGACATTATAAAGATGCATGAGTCATGTAGTCCAATCATGCATCAATCCTGCGCATACCGTGCGCTCATGTGGGATAACTCCACCTATCAGGGAGTCCCATAACCCATTTGTACTATGTCATATGCAATAATAAACATACAGATGATGCGTATGGGCATGTATCATGATGCTATGCTATCACATACTCATAATCGGCATCAATAACCGGCATCGACAATCAGCCTCGACAATGTGGACATTTAACCAACATTGCCCCTAAGGAATAGTCCACATAAAACCTAACATATAGTGGACCCATGGCCTCACACAGAGGCCTAATATACAACACTATGGGCCTAACTCAAGAGCTTAATACATATCACGATGAGCCTCTCACATGGGCCTAATATACATCACAACGGGCTCCATCGCTTGGCCCTCAAATGCACAACAATGGGCCTCATAACATAGGCCTCACATACATCACATAGGCCTTAAATGCATCACAATGGGCCTCATATACATCACAATGGGCCTCATCACATAAGCCTTATATGCATCAAGTTGAGGCCGAATGCTCATCACAATGAGCCTCAAATATGGGCCACATATACATCACATTGGGCCTCGACAATAGGCCTCGACCATCAGAATCGGCCTCGACAATTGGCCTCGGCAATCGGAATCGGCCTTGACAATCGGAATCCGCCTTGACAATCGAAATCGGCCTCAACAATCGGTCTCGACAATCGAAATCGACCTGACAATATGAATCAGCCTCATAACATCACAATGGGCCTCATCACATAGGCCTCATATGCATCAAGCCGAGCCCGAATGCTCATCACATTGGGCCTCAAATATGGGCCGCATATACATCACATTGGGCCTTGGCAATCGAAATCGGCTTGACAATAAGAATCGGCCTCAACAATCGGCCTCGACAATTGGAATCGGCCTTAACAATTGGCCTCGACAATCGAAATCGGCCCCAACAATAGGCCTCGACAATCAGAATCGGCCTCGATAATAGAATCGGCCTCGACAATCGGAATCGACCTCGATAATCATAATCAGCCTCTACAATCGAAATTGGCCTCAACAATCGGAATCGAGTTCGACAATCGGAATCGGCCTCGACAATCGAAATCGGCCTCAACAATCGGAATCGGCCTCGACAATCGGAATCGGCCTTAACAATCGGAATCGGCTTCGACAATCGGAATCGGCCTCGACAATAGACCTCGACAATCAGGATCGGCCTCGATAATCGAAATTGGCCTCAACAATCGAAATTGGCCTCAACAATCAGCCTCGACAATCAGAATCAGCCTCGATAATCGGAATCGACCTCAACAATCGGAATTGGCCTCAACAATCGACCTCGACAATCGAAATCGACCTCGATAATCGAAATTGGCCTCGACAATCGGAATAGGCCTTGACAATCGGAATTGGCCTCACCAATCGGCCTCGACAATCGGGATCAGCTTCGATAATTGGAATCGGCCTCGATAATCGGAATCGGCCTCGACAATTAGAATCGGCCTCAACAATCGGCCTCGACAATTGAAATTGGCCTCGACAATCAGAATCAGCCTAATAATCGGCCTCGACGCAAGGCGAGGCCCATAGGTGGACAGCCAATGATGGATTAAGGAATATCAATGAGACCCAATCGTTTGAGTTAACCCACTAGAGAATGATGAGAATGGGCCTAACAAGGCCTAAGAGAAGGTCACAATGTGGACGTTCAACCATCATTGCCCATCAATATAGACCTTTAACTAACATTGCTCCCAAGGAGTGACGCTCATAGGGCCAATCGTATAGGGGGCCCATGGCCTCACATAATGGGCCTCAGCACATGGGTCATGAATACATCACATTGGGCTGCAATATATGGGCGTAACACACATCACGATGGGCTGCATCCATGGGCTGCACCAATGGGCCTCAAATATATCTAGGTGGGCCCCATGGATGGCCATAAATACATCAAGGTAGGGCCCACCATAATGTTTATTTTCTATTCAATCTATTCATAAGGTCACAAAGACCTGAATCAAGAAGAAAAACAATATCATATTGATCCAAAACTTTTATGACCCAAAAAGAATTTCAATGGTGGACGTTTAATCTCCTGTTGCTTATGCAGTGTGGTCCACTTGATAGATGGACGGTGTGGATCACAAATGCATCATGGTGTGCCCCACATAGCCTGTCAGATGGACGACATGGAAATAGCACATACATCATGGTATCCCACGTAGTCAAGCGTCAACCAGCCAGCCTATGTGGCCATGCCTTTGTCTGTGTGGATAGTTAGGATATAACACATATGATGGTGGCCACAGATGAACGGTAGGATGAAACTCATATATCACAGTGGCCCCACATGGATGGACGGTGAGATATAACACATTCCTCATGATCAAGACCCACAGAACTTGCTGACGTGTACTGCAGCTACCAGCTGCATGGGTCCCACAAAGCTTGCTGACGTGATGTAGCAATTGAAACTACTGGCCCACCGTCCCAAAAGATGGACGGCTGGGATGAAATACATACAATCAAGGTGGGTCCCATTGTTGGCAAAATAGACGGATGGTGTGGGTATAATACACTTACATCAAGGTGGGGCCACAGAATCTGCTGACGTCTATACACCAGCTATATAGCTGGTGTGGTGGTAGACCATCCAATCCACTATTTCATCAGGTGGGTCCCACGTGGGGCCCACCACATATGATATATTATATATATTTTACTATGGAAGGTGACGTTGCTGCTAATGTCCAGGCCCTGGATGGCCTGGATATGAAACGTGCTCATCATGTGTGGCTGTCATGGATGGACAACGTGGATTCACACAGACATCATGGTGGGCCACGAATGGCCTGGATAAAATATTCATCAGGGGTGGGTCCCATGAGGTGGACAGATGGACGGCATGGATATACGACACATGCATTGGGATGGCCCACGTCCATGTAATGGATGGTGTGAATAAAGCCCATACATCAGTGGGTCTCACACGAACGGAAAGTGGGATAAAACCCATTCATCATGGCTGGGGTCCACACATCCCAAGTGGCTGGGCTGGATGGCATGGAAAAAATACATACATCATAGTGGGGTTGATCTTCACGGTCCAGATCCACTGGACGGTGCAAACATAACAAATACATCATGGTGGGTCCACATCAGCTTGGCCCACCACTGGATCAAACTGATATTTGTTCTTCCTCTCATCCAGGGTCTGCCAAATCCAACAGCAAGGTGGGCCACATTCCAACACCAAAAGAGAAAGAGAGAGAGAGAGAGAGAGAGAGAGAGAGAGAGAGATCGGTGGAAATGAGAGGGACCCCACCACAATGGGCCCCTCTAGGTTAAAAAACATAAAATGGGTCCCAAATCATGTGGTCCCTAAATAAAAAATCTAAGCAAATATTATAAATCTAATCCGAGAATACAGTCATGTGTAGATCTTCTTAGACTTCTTCTTCCATCAACGCATGTTAGAGCTCCAAGGGGACAATTTCAACGGTTGAGATGGGTCATAAAGGATGGGATTGGATGGTAAGAAGGTGGGCCACACAAGCTCTCTCCCATGGAGCTTGGACGTTGGGTTGCTCTCATAGAGCTTGGGAGAAAATGAGAGAGGTGATGTAAGAGGTGGGTGTGATGGGTGAGGGATGGGTGAAAGGTGATGGATGTACTTGACATAGTTGACTTTGGGGATTGGTATTGTAAGACTCGTATCCTAGCCCGTACCGTTCCGTAAGCTTCTTCGATCCTCTCGGTCGAATTCTGACGACCCGCGATCTTTTATCGGCAGTTGTGTGTGACTCTGAGATATCCCATATTCTAGAGTCGGCTTGACCCGAGACTTGTACCAGTGCGACCGCACCGTCATCGTGGTTCCGACGCCACGTCTAGTGCGCCGAGGCGATACCCAGCTTAGGAGATGTGGGCCCGTGCTCGTTTTGAGAAAACGCCGCACGTTGCAAATACCGAGGGAATCTCTACAACATGTCAAATCAATCTCATCAATCAATCAAGTACCATATCATATCACCTCCATCACTCACACCCATCCCTAAGTATAACTACCCATCCCAAAAGTCAACTTTCCATTACTCCACCCATCTCTCTCCCCATCACTCCATCACTCACATCACCTCTCTCTCTTTCTCATCTCTCTCTCATTTCTCTCCCAAGCTCCATGGGAGCAACTCTAACATCCCAACCTGCATGAGAGAAACATTGTGTGGCCCACTCCCTACCACCCAATCCAACCCTTCAAAGCCAATCTCGACTGTTGAATCACACCCCTTGGATCTCTAGAACCTATAGGCGGAAGGAGAAATGAAGGAATTCGAGGTGGGTGTTTTTCTTTATTTCGTTGTGTGGATTTGATCATTTGAGGGCCCACATGTGGTGGGACCCATCTCGATATATGCCTTGAATCAAAGAGGTGCACATAGTGGCGGGGTCCCTCCCCTCTCCACCATCAATCTTTCTCTCTCTCTCTCTCTCTCTCTCTCTCTCTCTCTTTCTTTTCTATCTTTTTTGGGTGATGATGTGGCTGTGTGGCCCACCCAGACGTACCCCACCTTGACAAATCCCACCCTTCACAAATCCCACCCTTCACCACCTTGTTCTTTCAATTTTTCTAAGTACTTTTACATTAGACACTAATCTTAAGGTTTAGGTGATGAAGAACAATACTTAAACTATAAATTATTGTAATTAGTAAACACATAAATAAAATGGGCTTTTAACCAATACCCTTATGGAATTTCACAAAACAAATAGGTTATTTAGAACATCCGCCTCTCCTGCCCTAGGATTTCCTTCTGTTGTAATTAGGGTGTGCTTTAGTAAGTATTGATAACTTGAATCACTGTATGTGCCAACTACAAAGGCCCAAGTACCACCTTAGACAGAAATATTACAGGACTAAATCCTTTAGAAATTTGACAAAGTTAACAAAGTGCTAAACTAGATTAGCCATAAAATCCGCTTGATCCACTTTAAATACGATCTGCAAGATTCAAAACTTGTAGAATCATTGACGCTAGGTTACCCTAAAATCTAAGATCAATCTCATTACCCGGCTGCTCTCGGGAGCATCTCGAAACTCCATATCAGATCTGGACCGCACGTCGGAAGTCCGATTAACATGAAGTTAAGGAATTAAGACCGCCTTACTGGGCTTGACAACCATCTCGAAAATCAAATCCAGACAGTGTCCCAAGGCTGTTCGCTTAAGTCCGGAGCGAGAAAGTGTGAGAACACTTGTTTTCTTTACAAAATAAATATCTCAAATAGTAATCTGAGACTTGTCACTTGCGGACATTTTGTAAGCAACTAGACCATCAGAATCTAACCCAAATACACCCTCGAATCAGGAAAATTTTCATAAACATATCCATGTACTTAGAATTTTAGATCGTGATCTGCTGACTGTTGAACTGAAACTGGTCCGCCACGCGTGATCTAGGAATTCGACTGAAACAAAAACTTAACTCCATCTAGATCCGGAGTCTGTGAGCTTAAGTCTGACGTTTGGCTCAAGGAGGCCCGCCAGAAGTCCTCCGTTGAGCTGAAAAAGGGTCGTTTTGGTTATAACCTAAGTATACCTTGACCATAAGTCTATTTCGGTATGTTTTTAGGCTATATAAGGACCTTAGAACCCTCTCTCTCACAGCCATACGAATTTGAGAGAAACCCTAGAGAGAGAAGAGAAAAGAGAGAGAAAGTGTGAGAGAAGTGGGAGAACCTCCCTAATGCTATCCCCTGCCAATCTACAAGCTGCACCACCCCATTCTCATCGCTTTCCCGGCGATTCCGACTTCGTTTCTAGGTAAGAAACCCTAACCCTAATCTATTTTGGGGTTGTGTAGGTTGTAGGTTATGAAATAGCTAACCTATTTTGTTCTATAGGTTGCCAAACTGCCGTATATGAAAGCTTAGCAAACTTATCGTATTCGTTACGATTCTACGATAAAAGGTGAGGACTTTAGGTATATAGGTTATGGTTTTCAACGCTTTCAATGTCAGATAATGATAGATTCATGATCTGCATGCAATTGCACATGTACAAAGTGCTGTCTGTTTTTCGTTTCGATTAAAGATGTAGAATATGAAATTTTACATATTTTAGGTATTTGTAGAAAGTACCGTATACGTATAAATTTTGAAAATGTGTTTGCCATGATTAATTGTTGTATAAATATATTATATATAGATAAAATACTTATTTGGCGAAAGGACTCGCCCTAATACATGATTTGCTACTATACACTACGTATGTTGAAATAGTGTATTCTAGAAGGTACCGTATACGTATAAATTTTGAAAATGTGCTTGCCATGATTATTTGCTATATGAATATATTATATATGCGTAAAATACTTGCTTGGCGAAAGGACTCGCCCTAATACATGTTTTGCTAGTATACACTATGTATGTTGAAATAGTGTATTCTAAGTGTTTGTGAAAATGCTTGTGAGAGTAAGTATTTGGATGATGGTGCCTTAGGTAGGTGTTGAGATGGGATTCTCAACTACCTTAGAGACGTGTATGATTTTCTCCATATGGTTGATTACTTTAACCGCTTACTTATGAAATATATATGTGTTTGTATTTCCTGTTTATATGGTGCTTTATAACATGCTTTATGGCATGCTTGTTATCATACTTGAATTACTTTGTTTATCATGCTTTACTTTACATGCTTTAGATAAGGATTGATTGAGTTTGGGACTATGATTATAGTCCAGACAATCGGTACCAGACTTGAGATCGTGGTTGAGATTCATTTCGCCACGTAATATGTGTTTGACGAACCCGAGTCGTACTTCAGTTGGCAACAGTGGTTAGGTCACACGAAGTGCTTATGCACTTCATGTCGTTTAGTTGATTGTGCGCTTGAGCTAGTCAGGCTCGTCAAGTAACCCGATATGTCTAATGTATGTTCACCATGTTTGGACGCTACTGCTTGAACCTAGGGTACCAAACTTACCAGTGGAGATCCCGTTAACCATGGTACCTTAATCCGCTAAGACTCATGAGCCGGACATGGTGGTATGGGACACCGTGGTCGAGCTGTCAGCCTACGCTGGGGCCACATGCCTCCCCGTAGTGACCAGTGAGCAACTAGACTCGTGAGCCAATTATGGTGGTATGGGACACTATATTCGTACTGATGGACTACATTGATAAGGTGATGGGGGAGTGGTGTAACCATTGTGTGTAACAACCCTAGCAGCCCTTTGTAGTGACCTCGAGCATACTCTGAATTTGCGGTGAGGCGACGAGTTTTGCCGCGGTGCATAGAGTATGAACTAGGCTTGTATCAGCTTATTGATGAACCGTTAAAGAAGTGACGGGGGAGTGGTGTAACCTTTGTACGTAACAGCCCTGGCGGCCTTTGCAGCGACCTAGAAACACATTATCGTATGAGATTAACTAGGACTGACGACCCTAGAATAGATCATGTTTGGGAATGATACAAGGGAAGTACCTTAGTTTCCCAATCCTGTTGTTTGAAATCGACTAATAACAACTCGGTAATCATGCACATCATGCATTGCATGTGCCTGGAAGATGTGGAGCACTGAGGAATGCAAGCATGCCGCGAACTGTCGCACGAGGGAGGGTGTGGTGAGGGCATCCATCATGACTGCATTCATACTTGCATTAATAAGAGTAGTTAGGAGTGTTTGATTATACTGCTTTATCATTACTGCTTGACTGCATTGATAACATGTTAACCTATGCTTTATTGTTCCACTGAGTTAGCTACTCACTCCCACATTACGGGACAGTGCTTACAACACCAACCAAATTGTCTTAGCTGCAGGTGATGGCAATGCTTATGAAGCAGAGCCGGACTACTATTATGATGTTGAGGAGGAGTTCTCCTACATGTAACTCTCTGACAGGTCTATGAAGACCTGGAATTGCATTGACGGGGCTATGGTATTTGGGATAGAAGACATTACACTTCCACAACTTGGTATATTTTGAAATTATACTTGTAATTCATTAACCTGGTAACCTTATCATACTCTAGAGACTTACTATAGTTTATATATTTTTATATCTATCACAGTCTTCCGCTTACAATTTAACTGTCTCTGAAGTATGACATGCTATTTTGACTTAATCTCACTCATGTTCACTACATTGATACAGACAATATTCAATCATCATTCATTTTGTTGCATAAGTGATGCGTTGGAACTCGGGAGTTGAGTTTATGCTCAACCCCCAATTTTCAGGGCGTTACAATCTATGTAGGCCCCACCTTGATGTATAAGTCTAATCCACACTGTCCATTCCATTCCCGGCTCATTTTAGACATTGAGTCAAAATTTGAGGCCAATCTGATAGTCGGGCGGGCCATACCATAGGAAATAGTAGCGTTACCGTTAAAATTCACCTTGACGCTTTTGCATACTAAGACACATTGCATATTGGACTCATTTGGTCGATCATGAGCCGTAGAATCAAATGGGTGGAGTGAATCCACCTGATGTGGGCCCTACTTGGGAAAAACCATGAAAAAACTCATTTTCAAAGAAAAAATAAAATAAAATAAAAGAAGTGCAGCAGTTGCTGCTAATGGCCGAAGGAGTGCAGCGTCTTGCTACACCCAGGACGGTCCCAACCCTGTGCTCCATGGCCCCACATGCCATACGTGTGGGGCCACGTGTGATGTAAGTATTTTATCCCAACCGCCCAGCAACATCTGGACGGTCAGACACCATCATGATGCATTTGTTTTATCCCAACCATGGACCACCATGATGTGTTTATGATCCATGCCGTCCATCTGACGGTGGGCCCCATTCACGGTGGAACACCACCTTAATGTATGTGTTATAGTCGTACCCTCCACCCACACTGTCCACTGTGTGGTAATGGTGTGACCCACCTATTGTATATATACATATATTATATAATATATTAATATAATACATATGATGTGGTGGGCCCTACGTGGGACCCACCTTGCATATATGCATTTTAACCAGGCCGTCCGTCCATCTCTGGACAGTTCGACGTGGATGCACTTTATGAAACATATATAGATATATAATATTGTAATATAATATAATATATATTATAATGTCATATTATGTGGGCCCCACGTGGGACCCGCCTGATGTAAGACGAACTGGCTGGTTCACCGTGCACCAGCTATATTGCTACTGTGTGCAGCATGTGGGTCTGATCCACACCACCTATCCGTGTGGCCCACCTAAATAATGTATTGTATATCCTCACCGTCCAATCTCTGGACGGTGGGAAGAGGATCAGTTGGTGTACCTTCATTTATGTAGCTATTGTATTAGCTGGGCTCGCCTAAACTGTTGGGGCACACCTTGAATTATGTGTTTTAGCCACGCCGTCCGATTCATTGGACGTGCGACTCACAATGATGTATATATTGTAATTCCATGCCGTCCAGCCACATGGACGTGAGATCACCTTGATGAATGTGTTTTACCCTACGTTGTCCACTCCCAGATATGAGTCCCATTGTGATATATATATGGCCCATTAATGAGGCCCGATATGAAGTTTGTGTGGCCATATATGCGGCCCATTGATGCAGCCCATTTGTTGTGGATTATGGCCCACCTGCCTTGTATTTAAGGCCCATATGATGGGGCCCGCCTGCTTGAATCTAAGGCTCATGCGTAGGACCCACCTATTGTAAGGCCCACGAGAGAGGTCCATTGTGATGTATTGGAGGTCCATGTGATATGGCCCACTTGATATGTATAAGGCTCATTGATGAGGCCCATGGACGCGATCCACTTGATGTATATGAGGCCCATTGGTGCGGCCCGTGGCTGCGATCCGCTTGATGTATTTGATGGCCCATGGGTTGATGCCCAATGCGATGTATATAAGGGCCACGAGTGAGGCCCAATGAGACGTATGTGGGGCCTTTGAGTGGGGCCGAATGTGATGTATATGAAGCCCAGGTAATGCGGCCCACTTGTTGCATATGCGGCCCATTTATTGAGGCCCTTGTTTGAGGCCATGGGCCCACTATGTCTGACTCTATGTGGATCACTCCTTGGGAGCAATGTCAGTTAAATGGCCACATTGACATGATCGATTTGTCGATTCTGATTATTGATCGACCGATCCCGATTATCGTGACCGATTACCGATCTCGATTGACGTGACCGATTTACCAATTTTGATTATTGATCGATCCTGATTATCGTGACCGATTGTCGACTCCGATTGACGTGACCGATTTTCCCATTTTGATTATCGATCGATTCCGACTGTCGTGACCGATTACCGACTCCGATTGGTGACCGATTGCTGATTTTGATTGTCGTGACCGATTTTCGACTCCAATCGGTGACCAATTTACCGACTCTAATTATCGATTGATTCCGATTGTCGTGACCGATTACCGACTCCAATTGGTGACCGATTGCTAATTTTGATTGTCGTGACCGATTTTCGACTCTGATTGGTGACCGATTTGCCGACTCTGATTATTGATTGATTCTGATTGTCGTGACCGATTACCGACTCCTATAGACGTGACCAATTTGTCGATTCTGATTATCGATCGATTCCGATTGTCATGACCAATTACCGACTCTGATTGATGACCAATTTGCCGATTCTGATTATTGATCGACCGATCCCGATTATCGTGACTGATTGCCGATTCCGATTGACGTGGCCGATTTGTCGATTCTGATTATTAATCGACCAATCTCGATTGTCGTGACCGATTGCCGATTCCGCTTAACGTGACCGATTTGCCGATTCTGATTATCGATCGATCCCGATTGTTGAGGCTAAGTATCGAGGTCGACTTCGATTGTCGAGGCCGAATCTGAGTGTCGATTTCGATTTCCAAGGCCGATTTCGATTACCGAGGCCGATTTCGATTGTCGAGACTATATGGTGTACATGCGACTCGTAGTTGAGGCCCATTGTGATCTATGCTAGGTCATGTGAAAGGCCCATCGGGATGTGTATTAAGCTCTTGAGTGAGGCCCATGGTGTTGTATATTTAGCCCTTATGTGAGGTCATGGGTTCACTATATGTTAGGATCTATAAGGGCCATTCCTCGAGGGTAATGTTGGTTAAATGTCCACATTATCGAGGTCGATTGTCGATGCTGGTTATTAATACCGATTATGAGTATGTGACAGCATAGCTTCATGATACATGCCCATACGCATCATCTGCATGTTTGTTGTGAGATGTGGTTAATCATTGCATATATCATTGAGCATGTTGTTATGAGACTCCCTGATAGGTGGAGGTTATCTCACATGAGCGCACGGTATGCGCAGGATTGATGTATGACTGGATTATATGATCATGCATCTTGCATTGTGTGCCCTAGTGACATCAGGGCCGTAGCCACCACAGGCAATCATGGATGGCCAGACGGGACACCGAAAATCTGTTCTACATGGGGTGCTATAGATATCCTTGGGTGAAAGTCCCAGAACCCTCTTGGTTCCAGAGGTTGCTCCAACGTCTAGACCGAGTGGATACATGAGTGCATGAGGGCCGTATACCGTTAGGCCGCCTCTCTCACTGTGTCGTGGTCGGTTGGAAGGGGGTACGACCTTATCTGCCCGAGAGGAGGGAGCAATGCTAGATTGAGTCTGACCAGCTCGAGGAATGGGTCCGCTATCAACGAGCCGGGTCCGATATTGGCAGGCGGATAGTGAGGTCTCTTCCACTCACCTTGTTGCACGTGATGGGGAGACAACTGGTTTGGAGTGTAATAAACCCCAGTGATGATCCCAGAGAGTAACTGTATTTATATGTGGACTTAGTGAGCAGGGATTGCATATTCATTCATTCATTATCTACTCGGGCTGGTGGTGCGTAACTATTTGTTACGTGTACCTTCGCATGGCAAGGGTTTCGATTGGGCACGCGACTAACCTGAGATCAGGAGTTTACCACATTAGGTCTGACTAACCAAATTTAGGTATGGAACTAGTTTGGATAGGAATCCTTTGTGGTGGACCCTGTAGCCTACGATACTACATACTATCATCCCGACTTCACACTCCAGCACGGTTATTTCATTCGCACCGCATATTACATTGCATCCACAGTACTTAGCATTTTGGGTTACTATGTTTATGCATTTATACAGCCTAGATACGACTGACGGTATTCGTGGACTCATTAGAATTTGCATATTGCACTGCATCATCGGCATCTGTTATTTGGCTTGATATCTCCGCATTGCATATCTGATCTACATTGCTTCATCGGTATATGATATTGTTTTATTATATTTCTGCATCGCATAGCCTGAATAAGGCTGATGGTATTTATGGGCCTATCAGTATATTTTCACATTACTCTGATATCGCAGTATATTTCTGCTTACTTTGATATTGCTTACTCATCACTTACCTTATGCACACACTTTCACCACCCACTAAGCTTTCTATAAGCTTATGCATGATAGATGCGTGTAGGTGGCGTTAGGTTGCAGCAGCGTTGAGCATGGAGCATGCAACGGTTTTCTGGAGCTTTAATTTTGGCATATGTATTTCCCTTGCAGTATTGTATTCAAATGATTATATTAGTTGATATGTGATGATAATGTTGCCTTTATGATTTGGGTATACTTGTGGTTATGCTTTTTACGAGTTAAATGTACAAACAATCCTCCTTGTAGGGTCCCAGGATCGGAACCTGGCATACGGACGCTGGGAGCCGAGAATGGGGTACTACAAAGGCTGTCGGCACCGGGTTCGGCAATCGGGATTCCTGTGAATCCGATTTTTGGGTTTGGGGCATGATAGGTATTGTACTTGGGGATGGGTGTGAGTGATGGGAGTGATGGGGTGTGTACTTAACATTTAATGGGACATACTCTCTTGGGATTAGCAACGCGCGGCATTTTTCTTCGAACTGAATGTGGGCCCACATCTCCTAGCTCGGGTATCATATCAGCGCGTGAGATGTGGCGATGACGCGGTCACAAGGATACAAGTTTCGAGTTGAGCCGACTTTGATATACGGGACACGACTCAGGATCGCGCATAAACACGGATAATAGATCGCGGGTCGCCGGAATTTGACCGGGAGGACCGTAGAAGCCTACGGAACAGTATGGTCTAGGATATGGGTCTTACAGATGGTGTCACGTCCCAAACTCAGAAACTGGGCTCACAAAATTTCTGATCGCCGAATCCGATGTCGATAACCTCCATAATACCCCATTCTCTGCTCTCAGCGTGCATATGCCAGATTCCTATCCTGGGATCCTACAAGGAGGATTTTTCAATGTACATTTAACTCGTAATAAACATAACCACAAGTTTACCCAAATCACAAAGGCAACATCATCGTCACATATCCACTAATAAAACATTTGAATATAGTGCTGAAAGGGAAATACATATGTCAAAATCAAAGCTCCAGAAGACCGATGCACGCTCCATGCTCAACTCTACTATAACCTAACGCCACCTGCATGCTTCTATCGTGCATAAGCTTATAGAAAGCTTAGAGGGTGGTGTAGGTGTATGCACAAGATAAGTGTCAAGTATTCAATACAATGCCATAATCATATAATGTCAGAAATAAGCGAAAATACTAATAAGATCATGAATCATACGATATCAGAGTAAGCGGAAATACTAACAAGATCATGAATCATACGATATCAGAGTAAGCGAAAATATACTGGTAAGTCCATGAGTGCCATCAGCCGTACCAAGGCTATACGATGCGAGGCATGAATGCTAATGGCCATATCAAGGCTGTGCGATGCAAAAACATAATATGCCAATATCAGATGTCAAAGATGCAATGCACTATGCAATGTGAATGGAATAACTAAGCTAGAGTGTGAAGTCAGGACAATAATACGTAGTATCATAAGCTACGGGATCTATCACAAAAGACTTCTATCCAAACCAGTCCCATACCTAAATTTGGATAGTCAGACTCAATGTGGTAGACTCCTGATCTCAGGTTAGTCGCGCGCCCAACAGAAATCCTGGTCATGCGAAGGTACACAACAATTAGTGGCTAGTAAATGAAATAAATGAGTATGCAACTCCTACTCAATAAGTCCACATATCAGTATGGTTCCTCTCTGGGAAATCACTGGGGTCTAGTACACTCCAAACCAGATTGCCGCCCCAACGCGTGCAGCAAGGTGAGTGGAAGAGACCTCACTATCCGCCTGCCAATATCGGGCCTGACTCGTCGATAGCGGATTCATTCCTCGAGCTGGCCAAACTTAGCCTAGCTTTGCCCCCTCCTCTCGGGCAGGTAAGGCTACACCCCCTTCCAACCGACCATGACATAGTAGGAGACACAGCCTAATGGTATACGGCCCTCATGCGCTCATGCATCCACTCGGTCTAGGTGTTGGAGCAACCTCTGGAACCAAGAGGGTTTAAGGAATTTCACCCAGGGATATCTATAACATCCCATGTAGAACAGATTTTTGGTATCCCATCTAGCCATCCACAATATGCCTATGGAGGCTACGGCCCTGATGTCGCTAGGGCGTACAGTAGTCATATCATAAAATGCAAGATACATGAGTCATACCATCTAGTCATGCATCAAACTTGCGCGTACCATGCACTCATGTGGACAACTCCTCCTATCAGGGAGTCCCATAATAATCTGCACAATGGCATATGCTATGATCAATCATTCCTCATATTAGGCATACATATGATGCGCCTGGGCACGGGTCGTGAAGCTATACTAAGCATGCTATATGATGATGGTGTGATGCGCATGGGCATAGGTGTAACGCCCTGAAAATCGGGGGTCGAGCATAAACTCAACTCCCGAGTTCCAGAACATCACTTATGCAACAAAATGAATGATGATTGAATGTTGACGTATTTGTGCATTGAACATGAGTGAGATTAAGCCAAAACAGCATATCATACTCCAGAGACAATTAAATTGCAAGCGGAAGACTATGATAGATATATATAATATAAAAACAGTGGTGAGTCTCCAGAGTGTGATAAAGTTACCAGGTTAGTTAATTACAAGTACAGTTCTAAAATATACTTAATGTGAGGAAGTGTAATGTCTCCTATCCTAAATACCATAGCCCCGTCAATACAATATCAGGTCTTCATAGACCTGCCAGAGAGAATACAGATAGAAGAACTCCTCCTCATCACCATAGAAGTAGTCCTGGTTCGCTTCATAAGCATTGTCATCACCTGAAACTCAACAAATCTGGTTGGTGTGTACAACACCGTCCTGTAACGTGAGAGTGAGTGATCAACTCAGTGGAACAGTAAAGCATAGGTTAATATGTTATCAACACAGTCAAGCAGTAATGATAAAGCAATACAATCAAACAATGCTAAGTACTCTTATTAATGCAAGTATGAAATGACATGATGAATGCCCTTGCCAAACCACCCTCATGCGACATCATCTTACGTTTGCGAATGCGTCCATCCCTCAGTGCTCCACATCTACCAGGCACATGCAGTGCGATGATGAGCATGATTACCGAGTAATTATTAGTTCATTTCAAACAGCAGTATTGGGAAACTAAGGTACCTCCCTTGTATCATTCCCCAAACATGATCCATTCTAGGGTCGTCAGTCCTAGTTAATCTCATACGATATTATGGTTTGAGAGGCGTAGCGAAGGCATCACAAAGGGCTCGTCACCCGTAAGCACAGATACAGATCTCACCGTATGCGGCTCAATTGCTGGCCGTCAGCTCAAATACAGGTCTCACCGTACTCGGCTCAATCGCTAGCCGTCAGCTCGAATACAGGTCTCACCGTACTCAGCTCAACTCATACTCTAGTTGTTGCGAAGGGCTCATCGCCAATCACAGACTTTAGAGCATACTCGAAGACACTACGGAGGACTCGTCGCCCGTCAGCACGAGTACAGGTCTCACCGTACTCGGCTCTCGCCGTAGGTGTCGACAACTCGAATACAGTGTCCCATACCACCGTATTTGGCTCACGAGTTTGGTTGCTCAATGGTCACTACGGGGAGGCACGTGGCCCCAGCGTAGGCCGACAGCTCGACCACGGTGTCCCATACCACCATGCCCGGCTCATGAGTCTTAGCGGATCGAGGTACCATGGTTAAAAGGGATTTCACTGGTAAGTTTGGTACCCTAGGTTCAAGCAGTAGCGTCCAAACATGGTGAACATACATTAGACAAATCGGGTTACTTGACGAGCTCGGCTAGCTCGAGCGCACAACAAGTTGAACGACATGAAATGCATAAGCACTTCGCGTGGCCAACTACTATCGCCAACCAAAGTATGACTCGGGTTCGTCGAACACATCTCACGTGGAAAATGAATCACAGCCACGAATTCAATTCTGGTACCGATTGTCTGGACTACAATTATAGCCCCAAACATGATAACTTGCAGATAGATAAAGCAGTAATGAATCAAGATTCAACTCATACAATTAAGGTATGGTATTATCCGTTTAGGGTTTCGCTGAGGCTACATTGCACGCACTCGTTGCTCCGCTCCCCCATCACCCATGACGGATCATACAACATAAATATAAATTTAAACATATGCATTACATAGTTATAATCATAAAGCAGTTGAGCATGTTATGAATCACAACACAAGCATGAGTTTATACATGTTCAATTCCTAATCACACAACAATCCAAGGAGATCATACACATAGTTAAAAGAGGTTGAGAATCATATCTCAACACCCTTATACATTACAATTTACTAACTACTACTCATTCAGACATTTCAAGAAACACTTAAACAAACATACATCAACATACATGACATATGTCGATCACATAGGCATTAGGCCAAATCCTTTCACTAGGGAGTTGCCCCAATCATAACACGCGTACACCCACGACGGATAGTCATGGCAAGCGTGAATCAAGTTCCATATTCATTCGGTCATTTCCATGAACACTTGGGCCACACATTTTAGCATATATAGTGTATATTGGCCGTGGCGTGATTTAGGGAAAATCCTTTCATCAAAAGGGTATCGCTAATACAACAATCATGAATCCATGACAATTAGTCATGGCGAGCACGAATGAGAATTCTATACTCATTCAGTCATTTTCACAAACACTTAGAATACACTATTACAACATACATGGTGTATGTTAGTAAAACATGTATTAGGGCTATCCTTTAGCCAAGTGAGTATTTTATCCATGTATAATATATTACTACAGCAAATAATCATGATAAATACATCTCCAAAATTTATACGTATACAGTATTTTCTAAAATACGCATTTTCAACATACATAGAGTATACAAGCAAACATGTATTACGGCGATTCCTTTCGCCAAATAAGTAATTTATCCATATATTATATAATCATACAACAAATAATCATGGCAAACACATTTCCAAAATATACATGTATACGGCACTCCTTACAATACAGTATTTCTACATACATAGTGTATATTGGTAAAACATGTATTTCGGCGAATCCTTTCGCCATATAAGTATTTTATCCATATATCGTATATCCATACAACAAATAAACATGTCAAACACATTTCTAAAAAAATACGTATACGGTATTTTATACGAATACCTAGAGTATGTGAAATTCCATATTCTTCAATTCTAATCGAAACAGAAAACGGAAAGCACTTTGTACATGTGCAATTGCATGCAGATCATGAATCTATCATTATCTGACATTGAAAGCGTTGAAAACCATAACCTATACACCTAAAGTCCGCACCTTTTGTCGTAGAATCGCAACGGAATCGATAGGTTTGTCTAGCTTCCGTATACGGCAACTAGGCAACCTAGAGAAGGTAATAGGTTAGCTATTTCATAACCTACAACAATCAAATCCCCAAAAATAGGTTAGGGTTAGGGTTTATTACCTAGAAATGACGCCTAATCGCGGGAAAGCGGCAAGAATGAGGTGGTTAAGCACCGATAGCGAGGGGTAGAGCGGCGGGAGATCTTCCCACAACTCCCACACATTCTCCTTCTTTTCCCTCTCTCAAATCCCAAATTCGTATGGCTGCCATGAGAGAGGGTTTAAGGTCCTTATATAGTCTCAAAACTCACCAAAATAGACTCCTGTTCAAGGGGTACGACTATTATAGATATTTCGGCACTTTTCCAGCTCAAAAGAGGGTTTCTGGTGGCCCTCCTCGAGCCAAACGTCAGGCTTAAGCTCTCAACACATGGATCTACGTGGGATTACGCTTCGACTTGATCGGATTCCCAGATCGCACGTGGCGGACCATTTTCAGTTCGACGGTCGGTGAGCCACGATCCGAAATTTCAAGTACATGTAAATGTTCCTGAAATTTTTCCTGATCCGAGGGTGTAATCTGGTCTGATTCTGACGGTCTGGTTGCTTAATACTGATCTGCAAGCGAATGGTGCCAGATCACTATTCCAGATATTTGTTTTGTAAAGGAAAGAGTGATTTTCACACTCCCTCGCTCCGGACTCAAGCGAATGGCCGTGGGACATCGACTGGACCTGATTTCCGAGGTGGTTGTCAAGCCCAGTGAGGCGGTCCTAGTTCCTTAACTTCGTGTTAATTGGACTTCCGATGTGCAGTCTAGACCTAATATGAAGTTTCGAGATGCTCCCGTGAGCAGCCGGGTAATGAGATTGATCCTAAGTTTTAGGGTAACCTAGCGTCAATGATTCTACAAGTTTTGAGTCTTGCAGATCGTATTTAAAGCGATTGGTGCTAATTTCACAGGCACTCTAGTTTAACACTAGCTAAATCTCACTTAATTTCTAAAGGGTTTAGTCTATAAGATTTACTGTCGAGGTGGTACCTGGGCCTTTGTAGTTTGTATATAAAGTGATCCAAGTTATACTACTTAGCTAGTTTAGGATAGTGTCTAGGATGAAAGTACTTTGAAAATTTTAAAGAAAAAGGTGGTGAAGGGTGGAATTTGTGAAGAAAATGGTTAAGGAGCGATTTTTAGACTGTGGGATTTAGTTCTGACAAGTTAATAAGGTCTTAGGATCGACCCATTGCCTAAGGACGTCTAATCCCAGGTTGGCAAAAATCCGGGATGTTACAATCTACCCCCCTTAAAATAAAATTTCGTCCCCGAAATTGGCTAAGGGTAATAAGGGAAGATTTCTATTATTTTATTTGCCTAAGACTTATTGGTTCCAAGTTTCTACGTGTGGTAGGGTATGTACTAGCTGGTTCATTTTAGTCTACCCCTCTTAAAACTTATTTCTTTATCCATTTCTCATACCCTGATGGTTTGCTACAATTTATTTCTTTACTTGTTTGGAGTCTTGACGATAATTCCCACCAATATAGAGTAAGATAGATGTTTTCATTGTTTGACCAACACGGAGAGACGTTTATGGTGGGCTTAATCCCAATACATCGATCATCTACCGGGCCAGGGTAAAAAGCTCATCGTATCCCTTCCGAATCCTGGTGGATCCTGGTCTTCTGCTAGGCCAAGCAGTGAGTCCATTGATAGTCACCCAGGATTGAGAATTGGGTCTAGCCGCGAATGTTTTGCAATTGTATATTTCAATAACTCCGTAGTCCGATCACTCTAGAAACGTAGGGAGTGTCCATCATTGAAAGGCTCAAATGGTCTATGTCTAAGGTTGCCCTTTAAGTCTTAGTCTAAGAGAGTCTTTATTATTATCTACGTCCAAGGAAATGGTGAATCAAATCTTACTAGATGATTTTAAAATGGTTTCTCATAGTAGAACTTGCTAGGGCTTCTATAATGTTCGCATTCAACGAGCACAGTTTCGATCTTGGGCCAGTGGGGTAGGGTCCACCACGCTTTCGCTGTGTCACCCAGATCAAAGAGATGCAATAGGTGACCTAACCAGATTGGGCTCATAATGTTCTACCCCCCCTAAAAATTTTATTTTCACCCTTAAGGCTTAAGATTTATGTCCTGCTCCGTACATCGGAACAAGGTGTAATTTATAACCTATCCTTGACATGAAATGAGATGCGGTCTCCCACTACATCAGTTTTGGTACTAGGATTATAGAAAGGGGCTATCATGAATGGGTGTGAGTTTGAGGCAAGATACCTAATTCTACCAAGGAGCTTTGTCACGATCCAGATTGATCCTATTTATTCATGCCTAGCTTAACAGGCAGGTTATCTTTCTTTATTCATATGGACAAAATGTATGCCGACATGGCATGCGATTTGGGACCTAATTCCTAACTATTTGTTGCCCATTTGGGTAATTCCTCGGGCCTAAAAGACAAAGTCACTATCGGCTATATACTCCTAATACTTTTCAAAGACGAAGTTATAAACTTTTCGTTGCAAGTGGTTCGGCCAACACGGAAGAAAGTTGTGCAGTAGGTCTGAGTTGGATATATGGACCTTCTACCTCATGAGGACAGAAAATGTATCGTATCAGTTCTTAATCCTAGTTGATCCCGACCTTCTGCTTGATCAGAGCATGGGGTTCATTGGTCACTACCAGGATTGAGAATTCGATTCAAACCGCGAATACCTCGCTTATATGTAGTTTCTCTACTCTGTGTTCCCGATTGTACTAAGTCCTTGAGAAGGAAATTCTAAGGGATGTATTGATTGGACCTAACATTGAATCCAAGGGATATATAGGTTTTCTCTAATCGTGAATAGTTTCTACGTCAAACAAGCTCCCTAAGAGTTACTAAGGAAGCCTAAAGTATTAAGGGGATTCAACGAAGGAATGGAGTCTTGCTCCAGCCTAATCAAGCTGACTAACTAAATCTATCTTGTGGAATTGAGTTGTCTATACTTGACGCTCGAGCATTTCACATATGCTCAAACCAACAAAGAGGGTCCTAAGGTTCGCATTATCGATTTATTGGATTTCCTATACGGTCAGGTCTGTCGACATCTAGGAGCACCGCTCTAGGTCCAAAACTCCAAGGGTCTATTTGTCGAACAACCATTTACTCAAAAAGCTTAAGCTGTCAGAGTGTGGTGGGTTAATGTATATCAAGGGACTTTATCACTGCATCACTACTTGGCCAATGGTCTTAAGTTGTATTAAAATGGGACTGTATTGCTAATCCCACTTCGAAATTGGGAATGGCATATTTGGCAGGAGGGTGGGAGGGGATTAAAATTAATAGTATAAGCTTTGGAAAATGAGCCTTGTGTCGGAAAGTGTGAGATGGGATTTCCAAATCCCAGGAATCGGAATTTCTAAGTGTTAGTTGAAAGGAAATCTCGGAATTTACTTTTAATTGCACACACTCCAAACATGGTATTGGAAAATATGGGATACACCAATCTAGGAACCATATCCTACATGTACATTTATTATTACTTATACGATTCTATCCACTTGAAACTCACCTAATGCAGTTGGTCGAACGGGCCCTAAACGTCCTCGAATAAAGCCATGGAAAAATGAAGGAAAGGGAGAAAAGGGCTGGGATCATTGGGTCTCCACGGATTGGAAGCTCAACAGGTATTACAGGGGCCCAAAAGAGAGGGGTTTACGAAGGAGAATGGAGAGAACAGGTGGGTGAGGAAGCTCCCACGAGTTTTGAGTTCCAATGGGCGTGTGGGGGGTCCAAATGAGAGAAATGAAGAGGAAAAGGAGAGGAGGGCTGCAATGCACGATGGAAGTGGGTACACTGTGGTCGAAAACAGTAGAGAAGAGGATTGGAAAGGCGATTTGCGAGTGAGGGCAGCAATGCAAGAGGGAAAAACGGCTTGGGGAGGGCGTTTGTGAAGGAGGTGCGATTTTGGGTAATGAAAATAGGTCGGGAGTGGTACCAGGGGGTTTATAAAACCCCCAAAGTGAATCGGCCCAAGCGCCGGACCCAACCCAAGCCAAAAAGTAGCGAGGCCTTGCCGAACCGGCGAGGGCCTCGCCGACCAACTTTCAGATTTTTGAAGGGGGGCCCCATGGGCATGTTCCCCAGGGCCCCTAGGCTCCAAAAAGTACTGGGTCCCACCTTAGATCCTTCCGGAAGTGCTCCGTTTGGCCCCCCCCGATCCCGATTCGCTCCATTTCGGGTATTTTCGGGACAATCAGACATATCTTGCAATCTGGAATGAGTTATCTGACGTAAAATATATGAATTTGGGGTAGAACGAGCTAATGAAGCCAACCAAACCAGCTATGATAGGTTGCGCAGCCCAGAATTGTGAGAAAACCCTCTGATTGACGGTCATTTCCCTGTTTCAATTTCGTTTTGCTAAAAATGGTAGTTTTAGTTTAATTACTCTTCATCGGTTGAGCTTTAGGAGTTACGCCCATCATGTAAAGGACTTTGGAATAATTAGGAGGACAGTTTGGCGAAGCCAAATAGGACACCTAGTATTTTTGGCTGAGAACCTTGCGCACTAGTAGACATCACGACCTTATAGTAAGTCGTGAATTTTAGGGGTTTAGTCGTAGTTTGTCTTTGATTTCCTTCTCATTACTTGGTAACCCTATTTAAAGGGTTGTGAACTCATCTTTTTTTTTCTTTAGCATTCATTAATCACTTTTGAATGTATTAGAATTTATTTATATTGTCTACTTTCCTTTCCTCGTGGATTCGAGAAGTCTCTGTGAGGAGTCCAGAGAAGCTCCGAGGATTCGAAGTAGTTATCATCATCACGCTTATCCCGTATTCTACCAATTTTTAACGGTTGGGGTGAGGTGGATTGTAATCTAGAAGCATCTATAGATGGTCTAGGAATGTTTTAAGGTCGACCCGTGCGACCATGGTTGAATACGGACTCGATTTCGGCGTTCGACTTTAGTGAATTTCGCCGATTGGCGAAATTGGAATACCTATGACTGTTTCTATGTTCCGTCACTCCCTCCTAAGTCAGAGTGCGTCAGTGTGCGTCGTGTGACCATAACCCAGGTCCGGTTTAATCCAAATCATGCTCTGATACCATCTTGTAACGCCCTGAAAATTGGGGGTCGAGCATAAACTCAACTCCCCAGTTCCAGAACATCACTTATGCAACAAAATGAATGATGATTGAATGTTGACTGTATTTGTGCATTGAACATGAGTGAGATTAAGCCAAAATAGCATATCATACTCCAGAGACAATTAAATTGCAAGCGGAAGACTATGATAGATATATATAATATAAAAACAGTGGTGAGTCTCCAGAGTGTGATAAAGTTACCAGGTTAGTTAATTACAAGTACAGTTCTAAAATATACTTAATGTGAGGAAGTGTAATGTCTCCTATCCTAAATACCATAGCCCCGTCAATACAGTATCAGGTCTTCATAGACCTGCCAGAGAGATACAGATAGAAGAACTCCTCCTCATCACCATAGAAGTAGTCCGGTTCTGCTTCATAAGCATTGCCATCACCTGAAACTCAACAAATCTGGTTGGTGTGTACAACACCGTCCTGTAACGTGGGAGTGAGTGATCAACTCAGTGGAACAGTAAAGCATAGGTTAATATGTTATCAACTCAGTCAAGCAGTAATGATAAAGCAGTACAATCAAACAATGCTAAGTACTCTTATTAATGCAAGTATGAAATGACATGATGAATGCCCTTGCCAAACCACCCTCATGCGACATCATCTTATGTTCGCGAATGCGTCCATCCCTCAGTGCTCCACATCTACCAGGCACATGCAGTGCGATGATGAGCATGATTACCGAGTAATTATTAGTTCATTTCAAACAGCAGTATTGGGAAACTAAGGTACCTCCCTTGTATCATTCCCCAAACATGATCCATTCTAGGGTCGTCAGTCCTAGTTAATCTCATACGATATTATGGTTTGAGAGGCATAGCGAAGGCATCACAAAGGGCTCGTCACCCGTTAGCACGGATACGGATCTCACCGTATGCGGCTCAATTGCTGGCCGTCAGCTCGAATACAGGTCTCACCGTACTCGACTCCATCACTAGCCGTCAGCTCGAATACAGGTCTCACCGTACTCGGCTCAACTCATACTCTAGTTGCTGCGAAGGGCTCATCGCCAATCACAGACTTTAGAGCATACTCGAAGACACTACGGAGGACTCGTCGCCCGTCAGCACGAGTACAGGTCTCACCATACTTGGCTCTCGCCGTAGGTGTCGACAACTCAAATACAGTGTCCCATACCACCGTATTTGGCTCACGAGTTTGGTTGCTCAATGGTCACTACGGGGAGGCACGTGGCCCCAGCGTAGGCTGACAGTTCGACCACGGTGTCCCATACCACCATGCCCGGCTCATGAGTCTTAGCGGATCGAGGTACCATGGTTAAAAGGGATTTCACTGGTAAGTTTGGTACCCTAGGTTCAAGCAGTAGCGTCCAAACATGGTGAACATACATTAGACAGATCGGGTTACTTGACGAGCTCGGCTAGCTCGAGCGCACAACAAGTTGAACGACATGAAATGCATAAGCACTTCGCGTGGCCAACCACTATCGCCAACCGAAGTACGACTCGGGTTCGTCGAACACATCTCACGTGGCAAATGAATCACAGCCACGAATTCAATTCTGGTACCGATTGTCTGGACTACAATTACAGCCCCAAACATGATAACTTGCGGATAGATAAAGCGTGAATGGATCAAGATTCAACTCATACAATCAAGGTATGGTATTATCCGTTTAGGGTCTGCTGTGGTCACATTGCACGCACTCGTTGCTCCGCTCCCCCATCACCCATGATGGATCATACAACGTAAATATAAATTTAAACATATGCATTACATAGTTATAATCATAAAGCAGTTGAGCATGTTATGAATCACAACACAAGCATGAGTTTATACATGTTCAATTCTTAATCACACAACAATCCAAGGAGATCATACACATAGTTAAAAGAGGTTGAGAATCATATCTCAACACCCTTATATATTACAATTTGCTAACTACTACTCATTCAGATATTTCAAGAAACACTTAAACAAACATACATCAACATACATGACATATGTCGATCACATAGGCATTAGGCCAAATCCTTTTACTAGGGAGTTGCCCCAATCATAACACGCGTACACCCACGACGGATAGTCATGGCAAGCAGGAATCCAAGTTCCATATTCATTCAGTCATTTCCGCAAACACTTGGGCCACACATTTTAGCATATATAGTGTATATTGGCCGTGGCGTGATTTAGGGAAAATCCTTTCGTCAAAAGGGTATCGCCAATACAACAATCATGAATCCATGACAATTAGTCATGGCGAGCACGAATGAGAATTCTATACTCATTCAATCATTTTCACAAACACTTAGAATACACTATTACAACATACATGGTGTATGTTAGCAAAACATGTATTAGGGCTATCCTTTAGCCAAGTGAGTATTTTATCCATGTATAATATATTACTACAGCAAATAATCATGATAAATACATCTCCAAAATTTATACGTATACAGTATTTTCTAAAATACGCATTTTTAACATACATAGAGTATACAAACAAACATGTATTACGGCGATTCCTTTCGCCAAATAAGTAATTTATCCATATATTATATAATCATACAACAAATAATCATGGCAAACACATTTCCAAAATATACATGTATACAACACTCCTTACAATACAATATTTCTACATACATAGTGTATATTGGTAAAACATGTATTTCGGCGAATCCTTTCGCCATATAAGTATTTTATCCATATATCGTATATCCATACAACAAATAAATATGTCAAACACATTTCTAAAAAAAATATGTATACGGTATTTTATACGAATACCTAGAGTATGTGAAATTTTATATTCTTCAATTCTAATCGAAACAGAAAACGGAAAGCACTTTGTACATGTGCAATTGCATGCAGATCATGAATCTATCATTATCTGACATTGAAAGCGTTGAAAACCATAACCTATACACCTAAAGTCCGCACCTTTTGTCGTAGAATCGCAACGGAATCGATAGGTTTGTCTAGCTTCCGTATACGGCAACTAGGCAACCTAGAGAAGGTAATAGGTTAGCTATTTCATAACCTACAACAATCAAATCCCCCAAACAGGTTAGGGTTAGGGTTTATTACCTAGAAATGATGCCGGAATCGCCGGGAAAGCGGCAAGAATGAGGTGGTTAAGCACCGATAGCAGCAGGGTAGAGCGGCGGGGAGATCTTCCCACAACTCCCACACATTCTCCTTCTTTTCCCTCTCTCAAATCCCAAATTCGTATGGCTGCCATGAGAGAGGGTTTAAGGTCCTTATATAGTCTCAAAACTCACCAAAATAGACTCCTGTTCAAGGGGTACGACTATTATAGGTATTTCGGCACTTTTCCAGCTCGAAAGAGGGTTTCTGGTGGCCCTCCTCGAGCCAAACGTCAGGCTTAAGCTCTCAACACATGGATCTACGTGGGATTACGCTTTCGACTCGATCGGATTCCCAGATCGCACATGGCGGACCATTTTCAGTTTGACGGTCGGTGGGCCACGATTCAAAATTCCAAGTACATGTAAATGTTCCTGAAATTTTTCCTGATCCGAGGGTGTAATTTAGTCTGATTCTGACGGTCTGGTTGCTTAATACTGATCCGCAAGCGAATGGTGCTAGATCACTATTCCAGATATTTATTTTGTAAAGGAAAGAGTGATTTTCACACTCCCTCGCTCCGGACTCAAGCGAATGGCCGTGGGACATCGACTGGACCTGATTTCCAAGGTGGTTGTCAAGCCCAGTGAGGCGGTCCTAGTTCCTTAACTTCGTGTTAATCGGACTTCCGATGTGCGGTCTAAACCTAATACGAAGTTTCGAGATGCTCCCGTAAGCAGCCGGGTAATGAGATTGATCCTAAGTTTTAGGGTAACCTAGCGTCAATGATTCTACAAGTTTTGAGTCTTGCAGATCGTATTTAAAGCGATTGGTGCTAATTTCACAGGCACTCTAGTTTAACACTAGCTAAATCTCACTTAATTTCTAAAGGGTTTAGTCCTGTAAGATTCCTGTCTGAGGTGGTACCTGGGCCTTTGTAGTTTGTATATAAAGTGATCCAAGTTATACTACTTAGCTAGTTTAGGATAGTGTCTAGGATGAAAGTACTTTGAAAATTTTAAAGAAAAAGGTGGTGAAGGGTGGAATTTGTGAAGAAAATGGTTAAGGAGTGATTTTTAGACTGTGGGATTTAGTTCTGACAAGTTAATAAGGTCTTAGGATCGACCCATTGCCTAAGGACGTCTAATCCTAGGTTGGCAAAAATCTGGGATGTTACAATAGGTCGTGAAGCTATACTAAGCATGCTATTTGATGATGGTGTACTTTCCTCATATCAAGGATAGGCCTAGACAGCCTACTCATAACAAGAATGGGCCTCACAATGGGCCCATGGGAAGGTCACAATGTGGACATCTAACCATTATTGCCCATCAATGTGGACATTTAACCAACATCGCTCCTAAGCAGTGGCCCACATAAATATCATTTCATACATTATAGTCAAATCACATATTACATCGGTCCGCACATTCATCGCATTGGGCCTCACTCAAGGGCCACATACACACCACATCGGGTCTCGTCATACGAGCCATAAATACATCACAATGGGCCTTATCAAATGGGCCACAAATTATAACACCCCGGATTTTTGCCAACCTGGGATTAGACGTCCTTAGGCAATGGGTCGATCCTAATACTTCATTAACTTGTCAGAACTGAATCCCAAAGTCTAAAGCCGCCTTTGAACCCATTTCCTTCACAAATCTCACCCTTCACCACCTTGATCTTCCAATTTTTCTAAGAACTTTTACCCTAGACACTATCTTAAACTAGTTAAGTATCATAACTTGGATCACCTCATATACAAACTCCAAAGGCCTGAGTACCACCTCGACCAGAAATCACTTAGGACTAAATCCTTTAGAAATTTGACAAAGTGAACTAGGTGCTAAACTAGATTAGCCATGAAATCCATTTGAATCGCTTTAAATACGATCTGCAAGACCCAAAACTTGCAGAATCATTGACGCTAGGTTATCCTAAAATCTAGGATCAATCTCATTACCCTACTGCTCTCTGGGAGCATCTCAAAATTCCGTATCTGATCTGGACCGCACATCGGGAGTCCGAACAATACGAAGTTAAGGACTTAGGACCGCCTCGCTGGGCTTGACTATCATCTCAAAAATCAGGTCCAGCCGATGTCCCACGGCCATTCGTTTGGATCCGGAGCGAGGGTGTGTGAAAAACACTATTCCCATTCCAAAATAAATATCTGGAATAGTGATCTGGCACCATTCGCTTGCGCATCAGTATTAAGCAACCAGACCTCGAATCAGACCAAATTACACCCTCGGATCAGGAAAAATTTCAGGAACATTTACATGTGCTTGGAATTTCGGATCTTGGCCCACTGACCGTTGAACTGAAAGTGGCCCGCCACGTGCGATCTGGGAATCCGATCGAGTCAAAAACGTAATCCCACATTGATCCATGTGTGGTAAGCTTAAGTCTGACGTTTGGCTCAAGGAGGGCCACCGAACCCTCTCTTTTGAGTGAAAAAGTGACGAAATACCTATATTAGCGGTAACCCTTGAACAGAGTCTATTTCGGTGAGTTTTGAGACTATATAAGGACCTTAAACCCTCTCCCATTCCAGCCATATGAATTTGGATTTGAGAGAGGGAAAAGAGAGAGAAAGTGAGGGAGATGTGGGAGGAACTCCCTGCTTGGTACTTCCTGGCTCCTCCACGGCCGCACCGCCTCCTTCCAGGCACGCTTTTCCTAAGATACCGACTGTTTTAAGGTAATAAACCCTAACCCTAACCTGTTTGGGGGATTAGACAGTTGTAGGTTATGAAATAACTAGCCTGTTTCGTTCTTTAGGCTGCCAAACTCCCGTATACGGAAGCTAGACAAACCTATCGTTTCCATTGCGATTCTACGACAAAAGGTGCGGACTTTAGGTGTATAGGTTATAGTTTTCAACGCTTTCAATGTCAGATAATGATAGATTCATGATCTGCATGCAATTGCACATGTACAAAGTGCTTTCCGTTTTCTGTTTCGATTAAAATTGTAGAATTTGAAATTTCACATACTCTAGGTATTCCTATAAAATACCGTATACGTATTTTTTATGGAAATGTGGTTGACATGTTTATTTGTCGTATGGATATATGACATATGGATAAAATACTTATTTGGCGAAAGGATTCGCCTAAATACATGTTTACTAATATATACCATGTATGTAGAAATACGGTATTGTAAGAAGTACCGTATACGTGTATATTTTAGCGATGTGTTTGTCATGATTAATTGTTGTATAAATATATTATGTACGTATAAATTAATTGCTTGGCGAAAGGAATCACCATATTACAAGCTCCCTTGTAAATACTACGTATGTTGAAATTGTGTATACTAGAAATACCGTATATGTGTGAGTTTTGGAAATGCAATTGTCATGATTATTTGCGGTATGATTATGGTATACATGGATAAAACAATCACTTGGCTAAAGGATGGCCCTAATACATGTTTTGCTAACATACACTATGTATGTTGTATTAGTGTATTCTAAGTGTTTGTGAAAATGACTGAATGGGTATAGAATCCCCATTCGTGCTCGCCATGACTAATTGTCATGGATTCATGATTGTTGTATTGGCGATACCCTTTTGACGAAAGGATTTGCCCTAAATCACGCCACGGCCAATAGACACCATATATGCTAAAATGTGTGGCCCAAGTGTTTGTGGAAATGACTGAATGAATATGGAACTTGGATTCCTGCTTGCCATGACTATCCGTCGTGGGTGTACGCATGTTATGATTGGGGCAACTCCCTAGTGAAAGGATTTGGCCTAATGCCTATGTGATCGACATATGTCATGTATGTTGATGCATGTTTGTTTTAGTGTTTCTTGAAATGTCTGAATGAGTAGTAGTTAGCAAATTGTAATGTATAAGGGTGTTGAGATATGATTCTCAGCCTCTTTTAACTATGTGTATGATCTCCTTGGATTATTGTGTGATTAGGAATTGAACATGTATAAACTCATGCTTGTGTTGTGATTCATAACATGCTCAACTGCTTTATGATTTTAATTATGTAATGCATATGCCTAAATTTATATTTACGTTGTATGATCCGTCATGGGTGATGGGGGAGCGGAGCAACGAGTGCGTGCAACACAGCCCTAAACGGATAATACCAGACGTTGATTTTATGATTTGAATCCTGATCCATTACTGCTTTATTTATCTGCAATTGATTGTGTTTGGGGCTATGATTATGGCCCAGGCAATCGGTAACGAGATTGAATTCGTGGCTGAGATTCATTTGCCACGTGGGATGTGTTCGACGAACTTGTGTCGTGCGTTGCCTGTCGGCAGTGGCTAGGCCACACGAAGTTGTTTATGCACTTCATGTCGTGCAGCTCAACGGGCGATCGTGCTAGTCGAGCTCGTCAAGTAACCCGATCTGCCTTATGCATGTTCACCTGTTTGGGCCTTCTATGCTTGAACCTAGGGTACCAAACTTACCAGTGACACCCCCTTTTAACCATGGTACCTTGATCCGCTAAGACGCATGAGCCGGGCATGGTGGTATGGGACACCGTGGTCGAGCTGTCGGCCTACGCTGGGGCCATGTGCCTCCCCGTAGTGACCATTGCGCATCCAAACTCGTGAGCCGAATACGGTGGTATGGGACACTGTATTCGAGCTGTCGATACTTACGGCGAGAGCCGAGTACGGTGAGACCTGTGCTCGTGCTGACGGGCGACGAGTCCTCCGTAGTATCTTCGAGTATACTCCAAGGGTCTGTGATTGGCGACGAGTCTTTCACAGCAACTAGAGTATGAGTTGAGCCGAGTACGGTGAGACCTGTACTCGAGCTGACGGCCAGCAATTGAGCCGCATACGGTGAGATTTGTATCCGCGCTGACGGGTGACGAGCCCTTTGCGATGCCTTCACTATGCTTCTCAAACCATAATATCGTATGAGATTAACTAGGATTGACGACCCTAGAATGGATCATGTTTGGGAATGATACAAGGGAGGTACCTTAGTTTCCCAATATTGTTATTTGAAATGGACTAATAATAACTTGGTAATCATGAGCATCATCGCACCGCATGTGCTTTGTAGATGTGGCGCACTGAGGGAGTAAGCATTCGCGAACGTAAGATGATGTCGCTTGAGGGTGGTTTGGCAAGGGCATACAGCATCATGTCATTTCATTTTCGCACTTAACAAGAGTAGTTAGAAATGTTTGATTTGTACTGTTTTATCATTACTGCTTGGTTGAATTGATAACATGTTAACCTATGCTTTACTGTTCCACTGAGTTGATTACTCACTCCCACGTTACGGGACGGTGTTTGCAACACCAACCAGATTTGTTGAGTTTCAGGTGATGGCGATGCTTGTGAAGCAGAGCCGGACTACTTCTGTGATGATAGGAGGAGTTCTCCTATCTCGTATCTCTCTGGCAGTCAATGAAGACCTGATATTGTATTGACGGGGGCTATGGTACATGGGATAGGAGGCATTACACTTCCTCACATTTGGTACATTTTAAACCGCACTTGCATTTATTTAACCCGGTAATGTTATCACACTCTGAGACTCATCATAAGTTATATATTTTATCTATCTATCACAGTCTTCCGCTTGCAAATTTAACTGTCTCTGGAGTATGATATGCTGTTTTGGCTTAATCTCACTCATGTTCAATGCACAAATACAGTCAACATTCAATCATCATTCATTTTGTTGCATAAGTGATGTTCTGGAACTCGGGAGTTGAGTTTATGTTCGACCCCCGATTTTCAGGGCGTTACACAAATACATCACAATGGGCCACATACCTGGGCCTAATACACATCACAATGGGCCGCATGACATGGGTCTAATACACATCACAATGGGCCGCATTACATGGGCCTAATACACATCACCATGGGTCACATGACATGGGCCTAATACATATCACAACGGGCTGCATGACATGTGCCTAATACACATCACAATGGGTCGCATGACATGGGCCTAATACATATTACAATGGGCCACATGACATGGGCCTAATACACATCACAATGGGCCGCATGACATGGGCCTAATACACATCACAATGGGCCTAATGACATGGGCCTAATGGGTCACATGACATAGGCCTAATACACATGACAATGGGCCTCGAAACATGGGCCGTAAATACATCATATCGGGCCTATACATCACAGGTGGGCCTTGTACATAAAGCAAGTGGGCCCTAAAAACTGATGGACAACAAGGATAAAACATACATCACGATGGTCCCCTATCCCTGGACGGCGTGGATAAAATCACACATCAAGGTGGATCATACGTGCCACGGACGGTGTGGATAAAACATATATTGTGGAGTCCACGTCCCATGGACGGTCAGGATATAGGGCACATACATCACGTGTCCCATGTGGACAGCAGGGATGAAACACGTACATCATGGCAGGCCCACCATCCTATGCTAGACGGTGCGGTAGATACATCACCTAGGTGGGCCCTAAGGTGTAGATATCAAGATGCTATGCTGTCATGTACTCATAATCAGTATCGATAATCGACCTATACAATCGACCTCGATAATCGAAATCGGCCTGGACAATCGGAATCAGAATCGACCTCGATAATCAGAATCAGGTCGGAATCGGCCTCGACAATCAGAATCGGCCTCGATAATTGGAATCAGCCTCGACAATCGAAATTGGCCTTGACAATCAGAATCGGCATCGATAATCAGAATCAGCCTCGACAATCGGAATCGGCCTCGATAATCAGAATCAGCCTCGACAATCAGAATCGGCTTCAACAATCGGAATCAGCCTCGATAATCAGAATCGGCCTCGACAATCGGAATTGGCCTCGACAATCGGAATCAGCCTCGATAATTAGAATTGACCTCGATAATCAAAATCAGGTCGGAATCGGCCTCGACAATCGGAATAGGCCTTGATAATTGAAATCGGCCTTGATAATCGGAATCGACCTCGACAATCGAAATCGGCCTCAATAATTGGAATCCGCCTCGACAATCAAAATTGGCCTCGATAATTGGAATCGGCCTCGACAATCGAAATTGGCCTCGATAATCGGAATCGACCTCGATAATCAAGATCGGCCTCGACAATCAGAATCGACCTCGACAATCGAAATTGGCCTCGATAATTGGAATTGGCCTCGACAATCAGAATTTGCCTCGATAATCAGAATCGGCCTCGATAATAGGAATCAGCCTCGACAATCGAAATCAACAATCGGCCTAACCAAGGGCCTAAGGGAAGGTCACAATGAGGACTTTCAACCATCATTGCCCATCAATGTGGACATTTAACCAACATTACTCCCAAGGAGTGGCCCATACAAGGGATTCACACACAATGTAATGGGCCATACGTACATCGCATTGGGCCTCAACCATGGGCCTCAAATACATCACAATGGGCCACATCACATGGGTCTAATATACATCGCAATGGATCACTCACACGGGCCTAACATACATCAAGTCGAGCCACATCACATGGGCCTAATATGCATCGTAATGGGTCACTCACACGGGCCTAATACACATCATAATGGGCCCCACCAATGGGCCTCATATACATCAAGTGAGTCGCATCAATGGTCCACACCAATGGGCCTCATATACAAAAGTGGGCCACATCAATGGGCCACACGAATGGGCCTCATATACATCAAGTGGGCCGCATCAATGGGTCGCACCAATGGGCCTCATATACATCAATGGGCTGCATCAATGGGCCGCACCAATGGGCCATAAATACCTATCATTTGGCCTCATACTGCAAATACATCTCAATGGGCGGCATGCTTGGGCCCTAATTACATTTCATCAGGCATCATCAAATGGGCCACATACACATCAAGGCAGGCCCCATGATCTGGACGGTCTGGGTGACCCAGATGGCTAGGTTTGAATACAACACGTACCTCAAGGTAGGCCACACGTCCAAGGGGCGGACGACGGAGATATACAATACATGCATCAATGGTAGGCCCCACATGGCACCATCCAATGATGAACGGTGTAAACATAGAATATATATATATATATATATATATATATATATATATATATATATATATATATATATATATATATATATATATCAAAGTGGGCCACATTGTATAAGATGGACAGCGTGGATAACAAATACATCACGGTGGAACCCACATCACCATCTAAACATTGTCTATGTAAATCAGCACTGTCCAAACATTGGACAGCACCATCCAAATGCTATTCATGTAAATTTGCACTATCCAAACATTGTCCATGTACATCAACATCGTCCAGCCATTGTCCAGCACCGTCCAGCACCATCTGGACAGTGTGGATGGAATAAATACACCAGGGTGGTCCACTAAGGGATGGATGGTTTGGATCTAATACATACCACACGTGGTACCCACAGAACTTGCTGACATCAGTCCAGCAGTGGGTCCCACTATCTGGACAGCTTAGATGTACATAAACATCACTGGGACCCACAAAACTTGCTGACATCCCATACCAGTGGGTCCCACGTGGAGCCCATCATAATATAATATAATATATTATATATCTATAAATATACATCATGACGGTGCACCCTACCCAGACTGTCTAGATGGACGGCTGGGGAAACACGCGCACCATGGCGGCCACCATCAAGCGGATGGACAGCAGGTTGAAACATGCCATGGTGGGGCTACATGGCACCGTCCAAATGGACGGTGCAGATGAAACACATACATCCTTGTGAGGTCCACGTGGTGGCCCACCAGAGATTTTGTTCTGCTTCAGTCCCTGGCTTGTGGCCAAGGACGGATGGATGGTATGCATCATGTGGGTTCACGCGGTGTGGCCCACACATGATATATATATATATATATATTTATATTATGTTATATATATTTTATTTATTATTTTTTTTGTAAAAATTAACATCCAGCATCTAAACCTGGACGGACGTTGGATGTACAAATACATCATGGTGGGGTCCACCGTTCAAACGAATGGACGGCTGGGATGGAAGGTGGGTCCCATGTGTATGGGCCTCGTACATCTGAGGTGGGTCCACACGTGGTGTGGCCCCACAAGCTTTGGAGGAAGCCGATATTTGTGTTTTACCCATGCCCAGTAGCTTTTGTTGCTGGATGGTGCGCGTACCACCCACGTAAATGGTGGGGTCCACATCAATGGACGGCGTGGATAAGGTCATTCCTCAAGGTGGGCCATGAGCCATCACACGAAGAGAGAGAGAGAGAGAGAGAGAGAGAGAGAGAGATATCGACGGTGATGGAGGGGCCTCGCCACTATGGGCCCCTCTTGATACAAAGTATACATCGAGGTGGGTCCCATCATATGTGGGCTCTTAAATCACAAAAAAAAAAAAGAAATAAAATGAGAATGTGGGTCCAAGATCACCCACCGTCCACTTCTTTTTGGCTCCTTGGAAAGGTAGTCTCCTTGGCTTCGATCTCAACGGAAGATGATAAAGAATGAAGGGTTGAGATGGGAGATGAGAGGGTAGGAAGTGGGCCACATACAAAACTCTCTCATGGAGGCTTGAAGAGCTTGAACGTGGGATTTTTTTTGGGTTACTTGGGAGATGGGTTTGAGAAATGAGAGCGAGAGAGGGTTGTAAGGAGAGAGAGGGATGGGTGATGGAGTGATGTGTGAAGTGAGTGATGGGTGTACTTGATAGGGGATGGGTTGTGTAAGGGATTGTTGACTTTTGGGGTTGCTTGAGGATGGGGTGTGAGTTGATGTGTACTTGACATGTACTTGACCATTGATGAGATTGATTGGATGTTCTCTTGGGTTTGCAAATGCGCGGCATTTTTCCTCAAATTGAATGTGGGCCCACATCTCCTAGCCTGGGTATCGCCTCAGCGCGTGAGATGCAACATCGTAAGCGCGGCGATGGCGCAATCGCTAGGGTACAAGTTTCAAGTCGAGCCGACTTTGATATATGGGACATGACTCAGGATCACGCGTAAATGCTGATTACAGCTCGTGGATTGCCGAAATTCGACCGAGAGGACCGCGAAAGCCGATGGAACGGTATGGCTAGGATACGGGCCTCACAGATGGGGTTGAAACTCTTCAACCAAAGTTCCACCAGTGATGGTAACCCAACCTAAAATCAGAAAATCTCTAATTTCAGGTTCAATGGGTAAAAACAAATTACTAATATATGGAAAGTTTTCAGCAATAAAATTATATGCGACCTCATCCATAATAGATAAGTGATAAGCGTTACAAAAGAGGGTTGAGTCGTAAAACTCTTAATAAAATCCAGTCAAAAGGACAAGTGTCTTAATAGTAACAAAGACACTGGAAGAATTTCACCTATATAGATGTATAGATGGTGTCATCTCTCATGAGAGTTGGAGTTTCTCTTGGGTCGTTCATGAAATAGGATGAGCACATGGCCATTAAATGTGCTGAGTAAGATTGTGGGAACTCTAATATACACAGAAGTGAATATGTGTGTAGTTTCTCTGGCTCTGTTATTTAGGAATTGAAATTGCCCTAGTTTGTTAAATTACGTAAGTGTTGAGTCAGTCTTTAAGTGAGCCCCAAGATGAATATTACAAGATCAAGAACTCAACCAGGAAGAAACTTAAGTGCTCCAAACAAGTAAATGAAGCCTCACTTCCCCAACCAAACCCTTGAGGTATATGACCCCATTTTACTTAATCTTACTTCCAATTCATTGAAAATCATCTTTGGTAAGCTTAAGCATTAAACGCTTAGAATGTACAAGAGTACACATGAACTATACAGGAAAAAATTGATTGCATCGAGAAATAGACCCATTCTGTCCAGCAACAAAATGACCATATGTTGAGAAATATCGATTATATCGAATAGTGTTCAATGATATCGAAATTCAAATTTTGATAGAATCTAACAATATTCGATGACATCGATGTAACACCCTTCGTTTCCTAATGCTCAGGTGTTACCATGAAAACTTGATCAAGCACGAATTGGGCCTAATTAATTCACATAACCTAACTAACCACCTTAGATTTAGAATAACCTTCATCAATAGATCGATCATCTGATCATAAAGTGACAAGCACTAATACAGCTACGACCGTCCCAAAGGAGCTAGTGAATAGCTACCTAAGCAACCACTATTACTTAAGGTCCCGTATGACCATTGAATAGCAATTTTAAACCAATCCAGCCATGAGATTATTAGGAATCAACTATATAGGGTCAAGGATCGCATAGTGTAGCCCACTCGAGCCTTAGATACGGCCAACCTTTGACAACGGGCCCTAATTGTGGCCATTAAAGAAGATGGTCGGAGTAGATCTCTCATAGACATCACTATGGGCCCCACACTCATGAGGCGTGTGCACCTGAGATGTCCACCTGCCACGCATCGAACACGGTATCAGGTCAAACAACGTTTGACCCGATAGAAATTGTAAAAGAGAGAAACTCCTCTCTCGCCCGACCTTCCCGCCAACCCAAATTCGAAATAGGCGATGCTCGTCCACCCAAACTGAGGCCCACCATCGTGATCGGGACCATCCATCTTAACCAGACGGCAGATCCGACCAGGGCCACGATGACCGTGTGAGTCCATGCAACCGTGCATGTGCCCTAGCAGTAATGTAACGGGAGTGTACGGTGTCTCCTTCCAAAGAAGGAAACCAGGTGGCTGCCACGTTAGCAATCTGAGGCAGTAGCCACCTTTAAATCTTAGTCGTTCATAAGGAATGCATCTTTCCGTTTCCTTCAATGACGAAAAAGGACGAACATCGACTGGGAGGGGAGAATGACGTCAAAGACATTTTCGTTTCGGGAAATCCCGCTGGTGTAATCCGGGCCTCCCACTGCGCCATGTGGAATAATCCATGCCTTCCACTATAGGGCAACAACGACTCCCTCAGAGAAACCTTCTCATCTCGTGAGAAGATGTTGGAGGTGAAAAAACTCACGAGATGGATGAAACTGCGATGATTGGAGGAAAAGTGGGCCCCACGGTGATCAACGATCCCATCTAACCCGTCCAAACAAACTAGATCACCTGGTTAGACCGTAGATAAAAATCGTCCATTACGGCCACATCATCTTCCCCGTTAAACTAAGAAACCCACTAGAATGGCATGGGCCCCACTTGTTGATCCAAAATGCTTTTCCAGTGGGCCATGATGAGAGGAATCCATTCCTAGAAACGGATTTCCCCCATGTAACCAAGGAGAGGGAGTGGGGGTGTGTACACGGTCAGTTATCTCGACCATTGGATGAACGATGCGAGCGTCCCTACGGCTATAAATGAAGGGCACCCGTCTTAGGATTCTCACCAAGGAGTTCGGAGAGAAAAGAGGAAGGGAGAAAGCGAACGAGTGCAAGTGTAGGTGTGAACTCGGTGCCGTAGTGACTCGACCCTGTCGGTTCGGATCGAGTTGGGTCAGTGCAGACCAACAACACCTCTGTTAGGAGAAGGAGAAAGTGGGAGAGAGAGAGAGAGAGAGAGAGAGAGAGAGAGAGCCTCAGGAAGGTGAGAGGCAGGCCCGACTGACGACTGGGTCCCTAGCTGAGTCATGTCAAGGGAAGGTTTCACCAGTGAAAGATATGGGGCATCTTAGCGAGTCGGGACTCATTTAGCTTAGTCCAGACCTGTGTGCGACCCACCTTCTCAACCCAGACCCACGCTCAGACTGGCCTAACCAAACCTATGACCTTCGTGTTGCCCACCATCACCACTGTCAAGCCAAGCTTGGGTCAGTTGGGTTAGCCAACTCATCAAACCATACCGAATGCATTGAGTTGGACGACACCAGAGATAAGTCCACCCGCCTCTAGACCTTTGAAGGGCATAAAAAGAGGAAGCAGGGAAGGAAAGAAAGGGAGAAATGGTAGGGAAGAAGAAGGTGGTGACTACCGAGTCGGATTGAGCTGACTCAGCCCACAACCCATCCGTGTTCAAAGCAGGGGCAGTCTTGCTACGTTCCGACCTTCTCGACCAGGTTCGGGTCCTCTCTACTAGAGCAGACCTCACTGTGGTAGGAAACTTTAGATCAACAAGGTGGAATCAGGTTGAGTCAACTCATTTTCATCCAACCCGCTCACCTTCACTCCTCCAGATTACGCTGATCTAATCGGGCTCAAAGAATGCCCTGTGAAGTGCTGGGAAAACCACATTAATTAGAGGAGTCTCCAGACGCAGTTAAGTCTGGGATGATCTCGGGCTAGTGTCAAAGTTGTGGTGGGATGAGTTGACTCAGTAACTCGGTCCCCATCTTGGTAGTGGCAAACTTTTGTTGTTAGCTCTAAGAAATTTGACTTAATCTTTTTCATCAAGGTAATACTATCACAGGGTGTCTAACTAACATAACTAGTTTGCACATCCTTGACTTGAAGAAAGGTTAGTAAATTTCCCCCCCTCGCTTATTTGAAAGTAAGTAGAATACAACTCAAACATATGATCTTTACTCTTACCTTACTCTAAGCTCATTCTCCCTGTTAGAAGACAAGGCCTAGGTGCCAAGAGGTTGGAATTCCTCTACCTCTACACTACTCACTTCTATAATCAGGAAGCTCCACTAGCAAGGTGATGACTTTTCCCCTTAAGCTTTCCATCTCCAAGTCAGTTTAAGGATAGTTTCCATTTAATTCATAAGTATTAGATTAGAACTTAATCACTCATATTAGATGGTTTATATTGATCGATAATTGCAATCCATGTTCAAATAGAATAAACATTAAACTCTACATGATAAGTTCCCATTTTAATTGATGGCTCGTAAATTATGTTCACATGTGATGATTGTTAAACCCCACATTTTGAGTTCCACTTTAATTGATAGCTTATACTATGATTTCATAATCTTTAGTGGTAGTTCAAAATTTTATTATCAACACATAACTTGTATGTTGTATCCACATACCTCCACATGTCAATGATTTGTTTACAAGACACTATAAAAATCAAATCACTACATTAAATAGTGGAATCTCCACTTATGTATGTGAGTCCACACCTAGGGTGTAACGAGACAGATGGTGGTAAGAATAGACCCTGGACTTGGAGCCTATTTTAGTGGTGAATTATTAATGTGGGTTTACCATCCATAGTATGATCTCGCCTAAGTGGCCTTGGAATGAATTATTTATCACTCTGATTTAACGTTACCCTACCATCTCGATTTAGTATTTCTGTCATATATCCTTTTACCACACCGATTGATTTCAACCCAAGATTTGACATTTGCTCTTGCTGCTTTGACGGTTCATTCCCATCCAACCATGTCATGGTAATTTCCCCATGTATTGGGTTGATTGGCCACTTGTCGATGGGTTCTATTAAACACCCTAAGGTGGAAGACCTCATGAGCTGGGGATGGTGTGAATGGGACACTATGCCTGAGCTATCGGCCTACACTGGGTGTTGAACCCCCCGTAGTGACCTTTGAGTTTTATTAAACAGGCAAATGGAATAAAAACTGTTGGGCTAATCATGCATTCATAGCATATGGGCGATGATGAGTGGTTAATTTTGGATGCTGTAGCACGTGCCCTTAGTCGTGGTATCATTTCGCTAGCTCCCGAACCATCGACTATCGACCCACTTTCGGTGAGTTTGACACTACACATGTAATATGTACTTTTGCTGGTGACTGGTCACATGAATGGGTTTCGCCTAAAAGCCAGCTGGATGAGCATCCCCAATTGATATGCACTCATACATCCATGCATCAAATAAGACTGCATTTTGTATTATTTTGTATGCCTTGTTATGTTTTTAAACTATACTTGTCTAAGGCGGCGGTGTGTAATCTTGAGGGGAATTCACACTGAGTTGGCCACTCATTCATTGAATGTTCAACCATACAAAGAATGCAGGTTTAGCCAGGGACGACTATGATGTAGGCCCTGATGTCGTGGCAGCAAGATTGGAGGAGGGATACTACAAGGAAGAGCCGCATCAAGAGGCGGCGAAATTGTAACGCCCTGAATCTTGAGGATCGAGTAAAGCTCTACTCCCGACATTTAGAACATCACTTATGCATTATGGATGATGATATTCAGATTTCTTTCATTTTCATGAGTTAAGCATGCGTGGGATTATACTAAATAACACATCATACTCCGAATTTAATGAAATTAAGCAAGAGTGGAAGTCTAAAACATATCTGTATAAGTACACAGATGTTTCACAAGGTTTCTTCAAGAGTATGAAAACGTAACCGGGTTCAATATATACATGTATAGTTTCAAAATGTACAAAAGTGGTACTGTAAATATGTCCAACTAAGCCCTGATGCCCAGTGTCCCTGCGTAACGGTTCGTGGTCTACATCGACCCGCCCAAGAGTTGGAAGTAGGAGAATTCCTCCTCCTCATCCATAAAGTCCTGCTCTATTGCATAGACGTCATCTGTACCTGCATCTACATCAAAGTCTGGTTGGTGTTTTAAAACACCATCCCAGAGTGGGAGTGAGTGATCAACTCAGTGGTTCTATAAGGCAAAAGTTACACATTTTATCAAGTTCATCAAAGCTGTAATGATAAGGTAATCATAACAATCACTTCCTAACTACTCTTTTTAATGTAGGAATATGGTGCAAGTAATGATGCATGCCCTCACATCAAAGCTCCCTCACAAGCGACTCCGACAGCCTATTTCGTGTATAACAACACTTCCTCAAAACGGTGCAACTCCAACACCTTCTTGGCACATCCTAACTAATGCAGTACGATGCATGGTCGTGTTAGCCAAGTAATTAATTAAGCTCATTCGTACAGTAAGTTTGGAAAACTAGGGTACCTCCCTTTATATCACTGACTTGAATTGAACATTAGGCATCGGACTACTGTAGTGGTCCTACTCCTATATTCTAGATCCATCTAGGTTCGTCACTCTTATTTAAACACATTCGATAGGCAAGTTGTAGAATCATCGCTCCTGGTCAAACACATACGATAGGCAAGTTGTAAGAAGTTGTACTCGCGATCACTACGGGGAGGCTCATCACCCAACGTTGGCCGACAGCTTGGACACAGGTCCCATACCACCTGCCCGGCAACGAGTCTTAGTTGCTCATTGGTCACTACGGGGAGGCTCATCACCCCAGTGTAGGCCGACAGCTCAGACACGGTGTCCCATACCACCATACTCGACTCATGAGTCTTACTAGATCATGGTACCATGGTTAAACTGGATCTTTACATTAGTGAGGGGTACCTTAGATTCAAGCAGTCACATCCATTCATGGTAAACACACAATAGGTCAATCGGTTCATTAGGCAAGCTCGATTGGTATGGGTGTACGCTGACTTAATCGACATGGAGCGCGTAAGCACCCCTCGTGGCCTAGTCATTGTCGACAATCGTCGTGCGACTCGGATTCATCGAGTTTACCCAAGGTGGTGAGACTAATTCGGCCACCCAAATAAGGACTTTTACCGATTGCCTGGGCTACGCTTATAGCCTCAATCCTACTCAAATGCGGCTAACAATCATGTGTAATATTTATCCCAGCATTCAACAAACAATCCATGTGGATTTCTCATGTGGGCATTTCATCAAACACATAGACCATGCTAATACAACATGCATTTATCAATTGATTTCATAAAGGAAAATATACTTTCGCATATAACAATGAAGAATCCTACCATAATACTGGTAGTAAATACAATTCATCAACAATTTCTCATTTAGATAATTTATCAAACACATAGACTAAGTTAGTTACAACATATGTTTTATCAATTCTTTATACAGAGAGATCTACATGCATATGACAATGAGGAATCTTAGATTAGTAATCATGGCAAGCACTAATCATTTTCTATTGCTCATTTCAACAAACACATAGGGTGCATCATTTATTTATCATAGTTCATAGGTGTATCTCATACAGAAATCAACGCATTTAAGGCAATACGATAGCATTCAAGACACACATAAATCATTAGCTGACATGAAAACATTGATAAATAGTCCGCACCTTTCGTTAGTATGCTCGACTCGAACTCGGTCCAAATTCTACATTTCCAAAAATGAAACGTCGGGCACCTAAATGATGAAACTGGTTAGTTAGGTCGATGAAAAACTACCCTAGAGTTCTACATCAATATTAGGGTTGGTATATCTTTCCCAAAATTGTAGCCGACAGAGGTTAGGTGGTGCAATGGGATGGTGATTTGGAGTATGGATTCGTGGGAGAATGTTTCTGGAGCAATCTCCCAAAGCTCTCCTTCTCTCTTTCCTCTTTTCTCCCTTTTCTCTTCTCTCTCCCCTAGGGTTTTGCAAAATTCGTATATGGGAGAGAGGGGGTGAAATGAAGGCTATTTATAGCCTCAGATGTGATACAAATTGCCCTAGGGCCACCTTATACATTGTTTATACCCTGTGGGTGGCTGTTTCTGACGAATAGGGCTCATAGGGAGGCCCACGACTCATCTATGTCATAGAGTAGACTCCCTGACAATGGATCTATGTTAGGGCATGATTTTGGTGTGATCCGATGAGCCGATCGACCTGGAGAGCCTGTGTCAGATCAACGGTCGTACGTGTCCAATGGGGGCCACGGTTATACGGATAGGAGCAAGGAAATTTCCTTTCCCCCTGGGTGAAGTTTGGTAAAAAACTAACGGTCCGAACTCCTCAAATTTGCGTAAGGGCGAACAGCCCAATTCACTTAAGTTTGGGTTCATTTTTTAAGGATATTCGTGTTTCCCATACACTTCACTCATCACTCGAGTTGGGCGTTTCTGGACACTATCAGGGCTTGATTCCCGCGTTAGTTGTCAAGCCCAGCAGGACGGACATCTTCCTATAATTTCGCGGTCATCGGACTCTCGACGTGCGGTCTAGGTCCGTTATCGAGTTTCAATGTACTCCCAACAGCAACAGGCCCTTGGGATTTCTCCTAGGTCCTCAGGTGGCATTGAGCAAGTGGTACTCTTGATTCTAGGCCTTCTCAAATATAAAAATGGTGGCCCAAGCTTAATCCATAGATTACTTAGCTAAATTCCATCTAAGTTATAAAATCGAACGCGGTCCTTAAGTTGTTCTGCCTGAGGATGTACTCGGGTCTTTGTACGAATTTTTTTAGGACGTTATAGGAATACTATGGACTCAATCAGTAGTTGCAATATTTCTTTTCTAGTTTGTCTTAGTACATTTGAACTTATGAATTTTGTACTTAAGGTCCCCAACTGAGTGGACCAGAATCTTGATATTTGGTTATGTGATGTTATCTACGCCTGGTTTATGCTATCACACTCAGATTTTGAAATGTTATCAATTACCTAATTAATTAACACTCAGGTTTTTAGGAAACAATTTGTACACTCTGGTTCTGAAAACTGGGGTGTGACAATCGACTTAGGGCACTCCCTCTACCTAGAAAACATTATTAAAGTGTTCATCGATATAATCGAGTCATCTTCGATCACATCGAGAGTAAGTTCTCGATAGAATCGAAGGCTGATCGATTACATCTAAAATCAGGGACATTTTGTCCAGCAAACCATCCATGAATATGCATCTCTTCGATGTTATCGAACTTCAAAATTCGATAGCATCGAATATCAAGATAAAATCTTTTAGCAACCAAAGGTAATTTTCTGAAAGAGAATCCAATGGGATTGAACTACCTTTCAATTACATCGAAGTGCATGTCGATAAAATCGAGCAGAATCTATTATACAAAAAAATGAATATATGTGTGTAGGAAATCGATGCAATTGAAGAAGGCTTGATAACATCGAAATTCAAATTTCGATAGTGTTTCGAACAAGAAACAAATGCATTGGATTTGGGGGATTATCTTATTAGAACATAATAAAGAAAGGATAGACTGCACAATCATTGTATTAATAGTGTTGAGTTCATTTACATCCTCTAATATCCCTTGATTCTAAGATAGATCATTTGAAATATATAAATTGACAAAGTTCGAATGTCGAATCTCAAATTCGGCATCATTTTAACGTCTGCTTTGATCATATATTTAGGAGGAATGGTTGTGCAGGTTTGATCATTTGATCTTTCCCCTTTTGAGCTTGTCCCTTATGCAAAAGGAGAGCTTGAAGCGACGAAGATCGAACTTGGTGATTTCGGCAACATCTCGGCCCTTTTCATTACTGGCTATATAATAGCCCAGTTGCACGACCCGCGCAACAAGTTGTTGGTTACGCGACCCGCGCAACCAATAACTGCTCTCCCTTCTCACCTTCAGTCTTCCTCAGAGCTTTGTTCCTCTTTCAAAATTCTCTTCTTCTTCCAAATGAGGGGGGGAGTGGGGTATTTATAGGCCTCTACACGTGCGAACCCTCGATCTTTATGCCATGGGACTCACCTTACATCAAATCTGTCTGTCTAAAATAAACTCTTTGATCTTAGTTGCGCGACCCGCACAATGGAGGAAATCGGTTGTGCGACCCGCGCAACCACTGAATAAGATACTTGATCTTCTTCTTTCTTTCTCATTTCTTCAATTCATGTTTAATTTATGATCTTCTACCCCTTTCAATCTTTCTTCATTATTTTTATGCTCCAAGAGATGCCCCCTTGATCCGTTCTTTATTCATTTGAATCAAAGAATTAGGATCAATCTTCTTCAAATTTCTGGACTTCCTGAAGTGGTTACGCGACCCACCTCTATAAATAGCTGGTCCCAGTTCATTCTCTCACTTCCCACTTCCTGCAGTGAACCCCTGTTTCATTTTTTCTCCCCACACAATGAACTTTGGTTGTGCAACCGGCCTCTATAAATAGTTTGTCCCAGTTCATTCTCTCACTTCCCACTTCCTGCAGCGAACCCCTCACTACAAAAAAAATGGGCAAAGGCTACGGACTAAATCCGTAGCCATAGACCTATGGCTACGGTTCTAGTCCGTAGCACGGCCGTAGTCGTAGGTGCAGTAACAATAGGTCTGGAACCTATAGCTACGGATTTAATCCGTATCTATAGATCAAAACAGCCATGGATTTAATTCGTAGCAATTATGTCCGTAGCTATAGGTTACAAGAGCTACGGATTTAATCATTACCGCTACGGATTTACTCCGTAGCTATATCTGGCAAGCGCTACGGATCTAAGCCGTAGCAATTATATTCGTAGCTGTAGGTTACAACAGCTACGGATTGAATCATAACAGCTACAAATTTAATCTATAGCTATAGTTTACAATAGCTACAGATATAATCCGTAGCAAATCTTATTTTAAAAAATATATATACAATTACTTGTTCATTCAATTACCACCTGCATAATCATTCATTCATTCCATTACAATCAATTACAATCATTCATTCATTCAAATACAATCAATTACAATCCTTCATTCAATCAATTACAATTACAATTGCAATCAATTACAATCCTTCATTCAATCAATTACAATTACAATCCTTCATTCAATCAATTACAATTACAATCCTTCATTCAAGGAATTACAATTACAATTACAATAATGCTGAAAATACAAACCTTTGGCTTCATTAGAGAAATTTGGTCGACTTCACCCTGAAATTTCAAAGATAAAGAATTGAAAGAGAAGATATATTTTGACGGTATGATATTTTTTCACAAGTAAATAGGCCTTTTTCAGCCATCACCCACCTGAAGAATAAAAAACTGGTTGTTGTCCAAGTCCACACCTTTTCCTTTCAATTTCTTAGTGACCTCTGTAAAATTACTTCCACAGTCATTTATATAGTACTTTGAAGAGTCGTCTCGAAATGAACCACTAGTAATGACAAAGTCACTTCCTGCAACAGCTTCATATATTCCATCATCCTACAAATAGTCATGGCATTCATAAATCAGAATGACCATTGGAGGAAAGAAAGGCAAAGTGAAAGAAGTGCATCATGTATAACCATTTTCTTCTTCTTTTTTTCTTAATGAATTAATAAAAGCTCAAAGAGTAATGAAATTGACACAAAAGGAACCATATGGTTTGTAGGGCCAAAATAAACGTCAGGAAATCGGGTTCGGGTTCAGGATCGGGTTTAGGTTTGGGTTTTCAAGTTTAGGTTTAAGTTTAGGTTTAGGTTAGGGAGTTGAGATTAGGATTAGGTGTAGGTTTAGGTTTAGGGATTTGAGAATAGGTCAAGGTTTTGGTTTAGGAAATTGGGTTCGAGTTCAGGATCGGGATTAAGTTTGGGTTTTCAAGTTTAGGCTTAGGTTTAGGTTAGGTTGTAGGTTAAGGTTTAGGGAATTGAGAATAGGTTAAGGTTTAGGTTCATGAAATCAGGTTTAGGTTCGGGATCGGGTTTAAGTTTGGGTTTTCAAGTTTAGGTTTAGATTTAGGTTAGGTAGTTAGGTTTAGGTTAGGTTGTAGGTTAAGGTTTAGGGAATTGAGAATAGGTTAAGGTCTAGGTTAAGGAAACTGGGTTCGGGTTCGGGATCGGGTTTAAGTTTGGGTTTTCAAGTTTAGGTTTAGGTTTAGGTTAGGGAGTTAGGTTTAGGTTAGGTTGTAGGTTAAGGTTTAGGGAATTGAGAATAGGTTAAAGTTTAGGTTGAGGAAACCGGTTCGGGTTCGGGTTTGGGTTCTGTGTTCGGTCGGGTTAAAGTTTGGGTTTTCAAGTTTAGGTTTAGGTTTAGGTTAGGGAGTTAGATTTAGGTTAGGTTGTAGGTTAAGGTTTAGGGTATTGAGAATAGGTTAAGGTTTAGGTTGAGGAACCGGTTCGTGTTCTAGACCTGGTTTAAGTTTGGGTTTTCAAGTTTATGTTTAGGTTTAGGTTAGGGAGTTAGGTTTAGGTTAGGTTGTAGGTTGCTTTAGGAATTGAGAATAGGTTAAGGTTTAGGTTGAGAAATTGGGTTCTGTGTTCAAGATCGGGTTTAAGTTTGGGTTTTCAAGTTTAGGTTTAGGTTTAGGTTAGGGAGTTAGGTTTAGGTTAGGTTGTAGGTTAAGGTTTAGGGAATTGAGAATAGGTTAAGGTTTAGGTTGAGGAAACCGGGTTCGGGATTGGGTTTAAGTTTGAGTTTTCTAGTTTAGGTTTAGGTTTAGGTTAGGTAGTAAGGTTTAGGTTAGTTGTAGGTTAAGGTTTAGGGAATTGAGAATAGGTTAAGGTTTAGGTTTAGGAAACCGATTTCGGGTTCGGATCGGGTTTAAGTTTGGGTTTTCAAGTTTTGGTTTAGGTTTAGGTTAGGTAGTTAGGTTTAGGTTAGGATGAAGGTTAAGGTTTAGGGAATTGAGAATAGGTTAAGGTTTAGGTTGAGGAAATTGGGTTTGGGTTCGGCATCGGGTTTAAGTTTGGGTTTTCAAGTTTAGGTTTAGGTTTAGGTTAGGGAGTTGACATTAGGATTAGGTGTAGGTTTAGGTTTAGGAAATCGGGTTCGGTCCTGGATCGGGGTTAAGTTTGGGTTTTCAAGTTTAGGTTAGGTAGTTAGGTTTAGGTTAGGTTGTAGGGTAAGGTTTAGGGAATTGAGAATAGGTTAAGGTTTAGGTTTAGGAAACCGGGTTCGGGTTCGAGATCGGTTTAAGTTTAGGTTTTCAAGTTTAGGTTTAGGTTAAGGTTAGGGAGTTAGGTTTAGGTTAGGTTGTAGGTTAAGGTTTAGGGAATTGAGAATAGGTTAAGGTTTAGGTTGAGGAAACTAGGTTCGGGTTCGGGATCGGGTTTAAGTTTGGGTTTTCAAGTTTAGGTTTAGGTTTAGGTTAGGGAGTTAGGTTTAGGTTAGGTTGTAGGTTAAGCTTTAGGGAATTGAGAATAGGTTAAGGTTTAGGTTTAGGAAATTGGGTTCGGGTTCGGGATCGGGTTTAAGTTTGGGTTTTCAAGTTTAGGTTTAGGTTTAGGTTAGGGAGTTAGATTTAGGTTAGGTTATAGGTTAAGGTTTAGGGAATTGAGAATAGGTTAAGGTTTAGGTTGAGGAAACCGGGTTCGGGTTCGGGTTCAGGTTCGGCATCGGGTTTAAGTTTGGGTTTTCAAGTTTAGGTTTAGGTTTAGGTTAGGGAGTTAGGTTTAGGTTAGGTTGTAGGTTAAGGTTTAGGGAATTGAGAATAGGTTAAGGTTTAGGTTTAGGAAACCGGTTTCGGGTTCGGGATCGGGTTTAAGTTTGGGTTTTCAAGTTTAGGTTTAGGTTTAGGTTAGGTAGTTAGGTTTAGGTAGGTTGTAGGTTAAGGTTTAGGGAATTGAGAATAGGTTAAGGTTTAGGTTGAGAAAATTGGGTTCGGGTTCGGCATCGGGTTTAAGTTTGGGTTTTCAAGTTTAGGTTTAGGTTTAAGTTAGGGAGTTAAGATTAGGGATTAGGTGTAGGTTTAGGTTTAGAGATTTGAGAATAGGTTAAGGTTTAGGTTTAGGAAATCGGGTTCGGGTTCGGATCGGGTTTAAGTTTGGGTTTTCAAGTTTAGGTTTGGGTTTAGGTTAGGTAGTTAGGTTGTAGGTTAAAGTTTAGGGAATTGAGAATAGGTTAAGGTTTAGGTTGAGGAAATTGGGTTCGGGTTCGGGATCGGGTTTAAGTTTAGGTTTAGGTTTAGGTTAGGGAGTTGAGATTAGGATTAGGTGTAGGTTTAGGTTTAGGGATTTGAGAATAGGTAAAGGTTTAGGTTTAGAAATCGGGTTCCGGTTCGGGTTCGGGATCGGGTTTAAGTTTGGGTTTTCGAGTTTAGGTTTAGGTTTAGGTTAGGTAGTTAGGTTTAGGTTAGGTTGTAGGTTAAGGTTTACGGAATTAAGAATAGGTTAAGGTTTAGGTTTAGAAACCGGGTTCGGGTTCTGGATCGGGTTTAAATTTGGGTTTTCAAGTTTAGATTTAGGTTTAGGTTAGGTAGTTAGGTTTAGGTTAGGTTGTAGGTTAAGGTTTAGGTTTATGAAACCGGTTTCGGGTTTAAGTTTGGGTTTTCAAGTTTTGGTTTTAGTTTAGGTTAGGTAGTTAGGTTTAGGTTAGGTTGTAGGTTAAGGTTTAGGGAATTGAGAATAGGTTAAGGTTTAGGTTGAGAAATTGGGTTCGGGTTCGGCATCGGGTTTAAGTTTGGTTTTTCAAGTTTAAGTTTAGGTTTAGGTTAGGGAGTTGAGATTAGGGATTAGGTGTAGGTTTAGGTTTAGCAATTTGAGAATAGGTTAAGGTTTAGGTTTAGGAAATCGGGTTCGGGTTCGGGATCGGGTTTAAGTTTGGGTTTTCAAGTTTAGGTTTAGGTTTAGGTTAGGTAGTTAGGTTTAAGTTAGGTTGTAGGTTAAGGTTTAGGGAAGTGAAAATAGGTTAAGGTTTAGGTTGAGGAAACCGGTTCGGGTTTGGGTTCGGATCGAGTTTAAGTTTGGGTTTTCAAGTTTAGGTTTAGGTTTGGGAGTTGAGATTAGGATTAGGTGTAGGTTTAGGTTTAGGGATTTGAGAATAGGTTAAGGTTTAGGTTTAGGAAACCGGGTTCGGATCGGGATCGGGTTTAAGTTTAGGTTTTCAAGTTTAGGTTTAGGTTTAGGTTAGGGAGTTAGGTTTAGGTTAGGTTGTAGGTTAAGCTTTAGGGAATTGAGAATAGGTTAAGGTTTAGGGATTTGAGAAGAATGGGTTCGGGTTTAGGTTATAGGTTTTGGTTTTGGTTTCGGTTATAGGCTTTGGTTTAGGTTATAGGTTATAGGTTTAAGTTTTAGTTTAGGTTTAGGTTATAGGTTATAGGATTTGAGAATGGGTTCGGGTTTAGGTTATAGGTTATAGGTTTAGGTTTAGGTTATAGGTTTTGATTTAGGTTATAGGTTAACGGTTTAGGTTAAGGTTTAGGTTTAGGTTATAGGTTTTTGGATTTGAGAATGGGTTCGGGTTTAGGTTAAGGGTGTGGTCCCTGCAAATACAAATATAAACACGGTCTGTCCAAATGGCCAGGCCCTTCCAATGTCGTTGTAACATCCCAAAAATTGAGGGTCGAGTAGTAACTCAACTCTCAAGTTCCAGAACATCACTTATGCAACAAAATGAATGATGATTGAATGTTGACTGTATTAGGGTAATGAACATGAGTGAGATTAAGCCAAAACAGCATATCATACTTCAGAGACAGTTAAATTTGTAAGTGGAAGACTGTGATAGATAGATAAAATATATAAACTATGATGAGTCTCCAGAGTGTGATAACATTACCAGGTTAAATAATTACAAGTACAATCCTAAAATATACCAAATGTGTAAGGTCCTCTAGTCAATATCCCAGAAAGCCCCGTCGATCAGGACACGGCTCACAGGAAGCCGTCAGAAGACAACCAATACAAGCAGGCATCGTAATCATTGCAAAGGTCCGGCTCCGCCTCAGAAGTAACATCGCCATCTGAAATCATACAATGTCTGGTGGGTGTTCGAAACACCATCCCGTAACGTGGGAGTGAGTAGCTAACTCAGTGGAACAATAAAGCATAGGTTAACATGTTATCGACTCAGTCAAGCAGTAATGATAAAGCAGTACAATCAAACACTCCTAACTACTCTGATTAATGCAAGTATGAATGACATGATGTATGCCCTCACCACACCCTCCCTCGTGTGACACCATCTCACGTTCGTGGCATGCTTTCTTCCCTCAGTGCTCCACATCTTCCAGGCACATGCAACGCATGGTGAGCATGATTACCGAGTTGTTATTAGTCCATTTCAAATAGCAGGATTGGGAAACTAAGGTACCTCCCTTGTATCATTCCCAAACATGATCCATTCTAGGGTCGTCAGTCCTAGTTAATAACAGACGATGGTGTGTTTTTTAGGTCACTGCAAAGGCTGCTAGGGCTGTTACGCACAAAGGTTACACCACTCCCCCATCACCTCTTGAACGATTCATCACTATACAGAAACAGGCCTAGTTCATACTCTATATACTGCGGCAAACTCTAAGGCTTACCGCGATTTCAGAGTATGCTCGAGGTCACTACAAAGGGCTGTCAGGGCTGTTGCTCGCATTCGTTGCACCACTCCCCCATCACCTTATCAATGTAGGCCGACAGCACGAATATAGTGTCCCATACCACCATAATCGGCTCACGACTTTGGTTGCTCACTGGTCACTACGGGAAGGCACGTGGCCCCAGCGTAGGCCAACAGCTCAACCACGGTGTCCCATACCACCACGCCTGGCTCATGAGTCTTAACGGATCAAGGTACCATGGTTAAAAAGGGTTTTCACTGGTAAGTTTGGTACCCTAGGTTCAAGCAGTAGCGACCAAACATGGTGAACATACATTAGACAAATCGGGTTACATGACGAGCCTGACTAGCTCCAGCGCACAATCAATTAGACGACATGGATTGCATAAGCACTTCGCGTGGCCTAACCACTGTCGCCAACTGACATACAACTCGGGTTCGTCAAACACATCTTACGTGGCGACATGAAACTCAACCACGATCTCCAATCTGGTACCAATTTTCTGCACTATAGACATAGTCCCAAACTCAATCAATTCTCATCCATAACATGTGGAGTAAAGCATGATAAATAAAGTAATTCAAACATACTAGTAGACATGTTATAAAGCATGTTATAAAGCATGATATAAGGCATGTTGTAAAGCACTACGTCAACAGGAATACAAACACATATATTGCAAGTAAGCGGTTTAAGTAAACAACCTCATGGAGGTAATCATACATGTCACTAGGGTATTTGAGAGTCCCATCTCAACACTCTCCTAAGGCATCAACATTCACACACTTGCTCACACAAGCATTTTCACAAACACTTAACATACACTATTTCAACATACATAGAGTATGTTGACAAACATGTATTAGGGCGAATCCTTTCACCAAGTAAGTATTTTATGTACACATAATATATTTATACAACAATTAATCATGGCAAACACATCTCTAAAATATACATGTATACGGTACTTTTACAATACAGTATTTCTACATACATAGTGTATATTAGTAAAACATGTATTTAGGCGAATCCTTTCGCCAAATAAGTATTTTATCCATATATCGTATATCCATACACCAAATCATCATGTCAAACACATTTTCAAAAATATACATGTATACGGTACTTTTACAATACAGTATTTCTACATACATAGTGTATATTAGTAAAACATGTATTTAGGCGAATCCTTTCGCCAAATAAGTATTTTATCCATATATCGTATATCCATACAACAAATAATCATGTCAAACACATTTCTAAAAAATATATGTATACGGTATTTTCTACGAATACCTAGAATATGTAAAATTCCATATTCTACAACTTTAATCAAAACAGAAAATGGAAAGTACTTTGTACATGTGCAATTGCATGCAGATCATGAATCTATCATTATCTGACATTGAAAGCATTGAAAACCATAACCTATACACCTAAAGTCCGCACCTTGTGTCGTAGAATCGTAACGGAGTCGATAGGTTTGCTAAGCTTCCGTATACGGGAGTTTGGCAACCTGTAAAATGAAATAGGTTAGTTATTTCATAACCTACAAATATCACATTCCAAAACAGATTTAGGGTTAGGGTTTCTTACCTAAAAACGGAGCTGGAATCGCTGGGAAAGCGATTAGAATGGAGTGGTGGAGCATGGATAGCAGCAGGGAAGAAGGGCAGGGATAATCGCCCACATCTCCCACACTTTCTTTCTCTTTTCTCTCTCTCAAATCCAAATTCATATGGCTGAAATGGGAGAGGGTTTAAGGTCCTTATATAGTCTACAAACTCACCGAAATAGACTCCAGGTCAAAGTATACTTAGGTTATAACCAAAACGGGTCAGTTTCAGCTCAACGGAGGGCTTCTGGCTGGCCTCCTTGAGCCAAAGGTCGGACTTAAGCTCACTAACACTGGATCTACGTTTAGTTAAGTTTTCGTTTCAGTGGAATTTCCAGATCACGCGTGGCGGACCAGTTTCAGTTCAACGGTCAGCGGATCTCGATCGGAGATTCCGAGTACATGTAAATGTGTATGAAATTTCTCCTGATCCGAGGGTGTAATTTGGTCTGATTCTGACGGTCTGGTTGCTTAAAACTGATCTGCAAGCGAGAGGTGCCAGATTACTATTCAAGATATTTTATTTTGAAATAATTTCACATTTCTCACACTCTTCACTCCGAGCTCAAGCAAATATGCTGGGACACTATCTGGATTTGATTTCCGAGATGGTTGTCAAGCCCAGCAAGGCGGTCCTAATTCCTTAACTTCGTGTTAATTGGACTTCCGACGTGCGGTCCAGATCTGATACGGAGTTTCGAGATGCTCCCGAGAGCAGCCGGGTAATGAGATTGATCCTAGATTATAGGGTACTATAGCATCGATGATTCTACAAGTTTTGGGTCTTGCAGATCATATTTAAAGTGATTCGAGCGAATTCTACTGATTGTTTAGTTCAGTACTTAACCAAATTCCGCCCTAATTATAACAGAATACGGTCCTAGGGAAGTTCCAAGCCTCTTTCTGGCAATTCTAGTTGGTCTATTATTTTAATTATTTTTTTAGTAGTTCATCATCAATATACTTCATCTCCACCAAATTTCATTAGGTTTAGTATTGTAGAAAAATTCTAAAAATTTCAGAAGCGGCAGCTGTCCAAACTAATGACTTTCGGACAGTTGTCACCACGACCTATATTTAACTACATTAACTCTTTTATTATATTTTTTTTCTTATTTTTATATGAAATTATAATTATTAAGCTTCAATCTGGTTTTTGAATCACCTAAATCGGAGTTATAACGAAGGAGATATGACTTTTCAAAGTCGTACCAAAATCGCAGGAAAAGTAGGCGAAAAAGGGCCACTGCCCCCCTGCGGCCCCGCCAGGCCCGCCTTTTGGCGAGGCCTCGCCAACCGGGCGATGCCCTCGCCGGTCACTGACCTATTTGGGGTAATTTTCTGTCCAATATATAAAATAGATGTATTTTACAAACCGGGATGAGTTATTCGACGTGCAATATATGTTTTTGGGGTAGGAGAAGCTAATCTATCCATGTAGCCTACTTATTTCGTGAGATTCCAAAAGGTTAATGGTTAAAAACCTATTTTATTTATTTATTTACTATTTATAGTAATTTTTAGGTTAAGTATTGATCAATATCACCTAAACTTTAAGATTTGTATCTAATATGAAAGCACTTAGAAAATTTTGAAGGACGAGGTAGTGAAATGTGAGATTTGCGAAGAAAAAGTGAGGTTTTCAAGAGAATGGTTTGAAGAAGGGACTTAAGACCCTTGAATTGAGTGTTTGAGAAGTTAAACAGGAGTTAGGATTATCTTATCACCTAAAGACGTCTAATTCTAGGTTGGCAAAAATCCGTGATGTTAAATCTACCCCCTTAAAACAAAATTTCGTCCCCGAAATTAGCTAAAGGTAATAAGTAAGAATTCTATTAGTTCATTTGCCTAAGACTTATTAATTCAAGTCTCTATGCGCAGTAGGGTATATATTAGCCTAGTTCATTTTAGTCTACCCCCCTTAAAACTTATTTCTTTATCCATTTCTCATACCCTGATGGTTTGCTACAATTTATTTCTGTACCTATTTGGAGTCTTGACGACAGTTCCCAACAATTTAGAGTAAGATAGCTATTTTCATTGTTTGACCAACACGGAGAGACGGTAATAGTGAGCTCGATCCCGATACATCGATCATCTACCGGGCCAGGGTAGGAAGCTCATCGTATCCCTTCCGAATCCTGGTCGTCTGCTCGTCAGCAGAGAGTCCATTGGTAGTCACCCAGGATTGAGAATTGGGTCAAGCCGCGAATGTTCGCAGTTGTATATTTCAGTAACTCCGTAGTCCGATCACTCTAGAAACGTAGGGAATGTCCATCATTGAAAGGCTTAACTTGTCTATGTCTAAGGTTGTCCTTTAGGTCTTAGTCTATGAGAGTCCTCGTTATTATATATGTTAAAGGAAATGGTGAATCAAATCGTACTAGATCATCCTAAAACGGTTTCTCATAGTAGAACTTGCTAGGGCTTCTATAATGTTCGTATTCAACCAGCACAGTTTCGATCCTGGGCCAGTGGGGTAGGGTCCACCACGCTTTCGCTGCGCCACCCAGATCAAAGAGGTGTATTTGCCGACCTAACTAGATTGGGCTCATAATATTCTACTCCCCTTAAAAACTTAATTTCCTAAGGCTCGAGGATCTATGTCTCGCTCCGTATGTCAAAACGAGGTGAAATATTAAACCTATCTTTGGTATGAAATGGGAAGCGGTCTATCAATACATTGGTTTCCCTCTCATCGATGATGTGTGTTATGACATTGGTACCTATGGTTATATATAGGAGCTAAGATGTCTAATTCCACCAAAGGAGGACTATCATCACGGTCCAGACTTATCCTATTTAATCATGTCTAACTTAACAGGCAGGTCATCTTTCTACGTTCATATGCACAAAATGTATGCCGTCATGTAATTTGGGACTTAATTCCTAATTATTTGTTGCCCATTTGGGTAATTCCTTGGACCTAAAAGATAAAGTCACTATCGGTCATATACTCCTAATACTTTTCAAAGACGAAGTTATAAACTTTTGGTTGCAAGTGGTTCGGCCAACACGGAAGAAAGTTACGTAGTGGGTCTGAGCCGGATACATAGATCTTCTGCCTCATGAGGACAGAAAATGTATCGTATCAGTTCTTAATCCTAGTTGATCCCGACCTTCTGCTTGATCAGAGCATAGAGTTCATTGGTCACAACCAGGATTGAGAATTCGATTCAGACCGCGAATACTTCGCTTATATGTAGTTTCTCTGCTCTGTGCTCCCGATTGTACTAAGTCCTTGAGAGGGCAATTCTAAGTGGTATATAGATTTGACCCATCATTAAATCTAAGGGATATAGAAGTTTCCTCTAGATATAATCCAAAGTCTATTCTTATACACTAGCTGAGTTCAGATCATTTCTAATACAAGAAATTATTTATCGTGTAGGGTCAAACGTTGTCTAAGTGGAATTGAGTTGTCTGTACTTGACGCTCGAGCATTTCACACATGCTCACACCATCTAAGAGGGTCCTAGGGTTCACATTATTAACTTGTTGGATTTTCTATATGGTCAGGTCTGTTGAAATCTAGGAGCACCGCTCTAGGTCCAAAACTCCAAGGGTCTATTTGGCCAGTGGTCTTAAGTCGTACTAAATGGGACTGCAATACTAACATTACCTCAGGATTTGGAATGACATGTGTGGTAGGAGGGTGGGTGGGGATTAAAATTAATGATATAGGCTTTAAAAAATGAGCCTTGTGTTGAAAAGGGTGAGATGGGATTTCCAAATCCCAGGACAATGAATTTCTAAGTGAAATTTGAAAGGAAATCTCGGAATTTACTTTTAATTGCGAACATTCTAAACATGGTGTTGGAAAACATGGGATACACCCAATTTAGGAACCATACCCTACTCGTACATTTATTATTACTTATACAATTCTATCCACCTAACTCACCTAATGCAGTTTGGCCGAACGGACCTTAAACATTCTAACTTTCGGAGGTTGTGAAGAAGGCGGTGGGAATGGAGGAAAAGGCCGTATTCAACTCGAATAAGGCCATGGGAAGTGAAGGAAAAAGGGAAAAGAGGGCTGAAGTTTTTGGTTCTCCATGAACTTGGGTCCTCAACAGACGTTGCAGGGGCCCAAAAGATAGGGGTTTAAGAAAGAGAATGGAGAGAACAGGTGGGTGAGGAAGCTCACACGAGTTTTGAGCTCCAAGTGGGCGTGTGGGGGTCCAAATGAGAGAAACGAAGAGGGAAAGGAGAAGAGGGCTGCAATGCATGATGGAAGTGGGTAGGTTGTGGTCGAAATCAGTAGAGAGGACAATCGGAAGGGTGATTTTGAAGAAAAACAGCAAGGTTGGAGAGAGAAAACGGCTTGGAGGGGAGGTTTATGAAGGAAGTGGGGTTTCGGGAGGGTTTTGATGGATGGGACACACATCAAGGGAGGGTCCCACAACCTCCAAACTTGGTCGGCCCGAGCCGCGGGCCCGGTCCATCAAGAAAAAGCGACGAGGCCTCGCCGACCTGGCAAGGGCCTCGCCAAAAAATTTTGGATTTTCCAAAATGGGGCCCCACGGTTGTGATCCTCCAGTCCCCTAGGCCCCAAAAAAATCCTGGGTCCCACCTTGGATCCCCCGGAAGTGCTCCATTTGGCCCCCCGACCCCGATTCGCTCAATTTCGGTTAGTTTTGGGCAAACCGGACATATCTTGCAATCCGGAATGAGTTATCTGACATAAAATATATGAATTTGGGGTAGAACGAGCTAATGAAGCCAACCAACCCAGCTATGCTGGGTTGTGCAGCCCGAAATAGCAAAAAAAACCCTCCGATTGACGGTCGTTTCCCTGTTTCAATTTCGTTTTACTAAAAATAGTAGTTTTAGTTTGATTACTCTTCATCTGTTGGCCTTTAGGAGTTACGCTCATTGTGAAAAGAGCTTAGAATAATTAGAAGAATGTTTTGGTGAAGCCAAATAGGACACTTATTATTTTTTGCCAGAAACTTTGTGCACTAGTAGACATCACGACCCTATAGTAAGTCGCGAAATCTAGGAGTTTTAGTTGTAGTTTGCTTCTGATTTCTTCCCCATTATTTGGTATTCCTATTTAAAGGGTTGTGAACACATTTTTAATTATTCATTAATCAATTTCAAATTTATTAGAATTTATTTTTACTTTCTGCTTTCTTTTCTCGCAGACTCGAGAAGTCTCTGGGAGGAGTCCTGAGAAGCTTCGAGGATTCGGAATAGTTACATCATCACTCTTATTACCGATTTTCAACGGTTGGGGTGAGGTGGATTGTAATCTAGAATTATCTATAGATGGCCTAGGAATATTTTAAGGTCGACCCGTGCAACCATGGTTGAATACAGACTCGATTTCGGCGTTCGTTTTCAGCGAACTAGCCGTTGGACGGAACAGGGATGCCTAAGACTGTTTCTACATTTCGTCGCTCCCTCTTAAGTCAGAGTGCATCAGAGTGCATCGTGTGACCATAACCCAGGTCCGGTTTAATCCAAATCATGCTCTGATACCATCTGTAACATCCTAAAAATCGAGGGTCGGGTAGTAACTCAACTCTCGAGTTCCAGAACATCACTTATGCAACAAAATGAATGATGATTGAATGTTGACTGTATTAGAGTAATGAACATGAGTGAGATTAAGCCAAAACAGCATATCATACTCCAAAGACAGTTAAATTTGTAAGCGGAAGACTGTGATAGATAGATAAAATATATAAACTATGATGAGTCTCCAGAGTGTGATAACATTACTAGGTTAAATAATTACAAGTACAATCCTAAAATATACCAAATGTGTAAGGTCCTCTAGTCAATATCCCAGAAAGCCCCGTCGATCAGGACACAGCTCACAGGAAGCCGTCAGAAGACAACCAATACAAGCAGGCATCGTAATCATTGTAAAGGTCCAGCTCCACCTTAGAAGTAGCGTCGCCATCTGAAATCATACAATGTCTGGTGGGTGTTCGAAACACCGTCCCATAACGTGGGAGTGAGTAGCTAACTCAGTGGAACAATAAAGCATAGGTTAACATGTTATCGACTCAGTCAAGCAGTAATGATAAAGCAGTACAATCAAACACTCCTAACTACTCTGATTAATGCAAGTATGAATGACATGATGTATGCCCTCACCACACCCTCCCTCGTACGACACCATCTCACGTTCGCGGCATGATTTCTTCCCTCAGTGCTCCACATCTTCTAGGCACATGTAATGTATGGTGAGCATGATTACCGAGTTGTTATTAGTCCATTTCAAATAGCAGGATTGGGAAACTAAGGTACCTCCCTTGTATCATTCCCAAACATGATCCATTCTAGGGTCGTCAGTCCTAATTAATAACAGACGATGGTGTGTTTTCTAGGTCACTGCAAAGGCTGTCAGGGCTGTTACGCACAAAGGTTACACCACTCCCCCATCACCTCTTGAACGATTCATCACTATACAGAAACAAGCCTAGTTCATACTCTATATACCGCGGCAAACTCTAAGGCTCACCGTGATTTCAAAGTATGCTCGAGGTCACTACAAAGGGCTGTCAAGGCTGTTGCTCGCATTCGTTGCACCACTCCCCCATCACCTTATCAATGTATGCCGACAGCACGAATATAGTGTCCCATACCACCATAATCGGGTCACAAGTCTGGTTGCTCACTGGTCACTACGGGGAGGCACATGGCCCCAGCGTAGGCCGACAGCTCGACCACGGTTTCCCATACCACCATGCCTGGCTCATGAGTCTCAGCGGATCAAGGTACCATGGTTAAAAGGGTTTTCACTGGTAAGTTTGGTACCCTAGGTTCAAGCAGTAGCGACCAAACATGGTGAACATACATTAGACAAATCGGGTTACATGACGAGCCTAACTAGCTCGAGCGCACAATCAATTAGACGACATGGAGTGCATAAGCACTTCGCGTGGCCTAACCACTGTCGCCAACTGACATACGACTCGGGTTTGTCAAACACATCTTACGTGGCGACATGAAACTCAACCACGATCTCCAATCTGGTACCAATTGTCTGCACTATAGACATAGTCCCAAACTCAATCAATTCTCATCCATAACATGTGGAGTAAAGCATGATAAATAAATTAATTCAAACATATTAGTAGACATGTTATAAAGCATGTTATAAAGCATGATATAAGGCATGTTGTAAAGCAGTACAAGCATTTTCACAAACACTTAACATACACTATTTCAACATACATAGAGTATGTTAACAAACATGTATTAGGGCGAATCCTTTCACCAAGCAAGTATTTTATGTACACATAATATATTTATACAACAATTAATCATGGCAAACATATCTCTAAAATATACATGTATACGGTACTTTTACAATACAGTATTTCTACATACATAGTGTATATTAGTAAAACATGTATTTAGGCGAATCCTTTCGCCAAATAAGTATTTTATCCATATATCGTATATCCATACAACAAATCATCATGTCAAACACATTTCCAAAAATATACATGTATACGGTACTTTTACAATACATTATTTCTACATACATAGTGTATATTAGTAAAACATGTATTTAGGCGAATCCTTTCGCCAAATAAGTATTTTATCCATATATCATATATCCATACAACAAATAATCATGTCAAACACATTTCCAAAAAATATACGTATACGGTATTTTCTACGAATACCTAGAATATGTAAAATTCCATATTCTACGACTTTTATCGAAATAGAAAATGGAAAGCACTTTGTACATGTATAATTGCATGCAGATCATGAATCTATCATTATCTGACATTGAAAGCGTTGAAAACCATAACCTATACACCTAAAGTCTGCACCTTGTGTCATAGAATCGTAACGGAGTCGATAGGTTTGCTAAGCTTCCGTACACGGGAGTTTGGCAACCTATAGAATGAAATAAGTTAGCTATTTCATAACCTACAATTATCACATCCCAAAACAGATTTAGGGTTAGGGTTTTTTACCTAAAAACGGAGCTGGAATCGCCGGGAAAGCAATTAGAATGGAGTGGTGGAGCATTGATAGCAGCAGAGAAGAAGGGTAGGGAGACTCTCCCACATCTTCCACACTTTCTCTCTCTTTTCTCTCTCTTAAATCCAAATTCGTATGGCTAAAATGGGAGAGGGTTTAAGGTCCTTACATAGTCTAAAAACTCACCGAAATAGACTCCAAGTCAAAGTATACTTAGGTTATAACCAAAACGGGTCAGTTTCAGCTCAACGGAGGACTTCTGGCGGGCCTCCTTGAGCCAAAGGTCAGACTTAAGCTCACTAACGCTGGATCTATGTTTAGTTAAGTTTTCGTTTCAGTGGAATTTCCAGATCACGCGTGGCGGACCAGTTTCAGTTCAACGGTCAGCGGATCTCGATCGGAGATTTCGAGTACATGTAAATGTGTATGAAATTTCTCCTGATCCGAGGGTGTAATTTGGTCTGATTCTGACGGTCTGGTTGTTTAAAACTGATCCGTAAGCGAGAGGTGCTAGATTACTATTCAAGATATTTTATTTTGAAATAATTTCACATTTCTCATACTCTTCACTCCGAGCTCAAGCGAATAGCGTTGGGACACTATCTGGATTTAATTTCTGAGATGGTTGTCAAGCCCAACAAGGCGGTCCTAATTCCTTAACTTCGTATTAATTGGACTTCCGACGTGCGGTCCAGATCTGATACGGAGTTTCGAGATGCTCCCGAGAGCAGCCGGGTAATGAGATTGATCCTAGATTATAGGGTACTGTAGCATCAATGATTCTATAAGTTTTGAATCTTGCAGATCATATTTAAAGTGATTCGAGCGAATTCTACTGATTGTTTAGTTCAATACTTAACCAAATTCTGCCCTAATTATAACAGAATACGGTCCTAGGGAAGTTCCATGCCTCTTTCTGGCAATTCTAGTTAGTCTATTATTTTAATTATTTTTCTAGTAGTTCATCATCAAGTATACTTCATCTCCACCAAATTTCATTAGGTTTAGTATTGTAGAAAAATTCTAAAAATTTCAGAAGCGGCATCTGTCCAAACTAATGACTTTCAGACAGTTGTCACCATGACCTATATTTAACTATACTAATTATTTTATTATATTTTTTACTTATTTTTATATAAAACTAGAATTATTAATCTTCAATCTGGTTTTTGAATCACCTAAATCGGAGTTATAACGAAGGAGATATGACTTTTCAAAGTCAGACCAAAATCGCAGGAAAAGTAGGCGAAAACGGGCCACCGCCCCCCTGCGGCCCTGCCAGGCCCGCCTTTTGGCGAGGCCTCGCCAACCGGGCGATGCCCTCGCCGGTCACTGACCTATTTAGGGTGATTTTTCTGTCCAATATATAAAATAGATGTATTTTACAAACCGGGATGAGTTATTCGACGTGCAATATATGTTTTTGGGGTAGGAGAAGCTAATCTATCCATGTAGCCTACTTATGTCATGATATTCCAAAAGGTTAATGGTTAAAAACCTATTTTATTTATTTATTTACTATTTATAGTAATTTTTAGGTTAAGTATTGATCAATATCACCTAAACTTTAAGATTTGTATCTATTATGAAAGCACTTAAAAATTTTGAAGGACAAGGTAGTGAAATGTGAGATTTGCGAAGAAAAAGTGAGGTTTTCAAGAGAATGGTTTAAAGAAGGGACGTAAGACCCTTGAATTGAGTATTTGAAAAGTTAAACAGGAGTTAGGATTGTCCCATCGCCTAAAAACGTCTAATTTCAGGTTGGCAAAAATCCGGGATGTTATAGTCGTCCATAGGAAATGGACAGCTTTATCATGGTCATAACAGCGGTTCCCACCTTCCAGGGACCCCCGCTCATCCGGATAGCTCCGACGCACATCCGGGTCTGCTCCATTAATTTCGAGCAAATACATAAATACGGCCTGTCCAAATGGCCAGGCTCCTCCAATGCCGTCCATAGAAAATGGACAGCTTCATCATGGTCATAACAGCGGTTCCCACCTTTCAGGGACCCCCGCTCTTCCGGATAGCTCCGACGCACATCCGGGTCTGCTCCATCAATTTCAAGCAAATACATAAATACGGTCTGTTCAAATGGCTAGGCCACTCTAATCATGTGCATTCTTGACAAAAGACGTACCAAATGCTTGAATCTAAAATATGCAGTTCCAATCCTCCCACATGTAACATCCACATGAAAGAATGCGCATAACCGTCATGCTTGAGTAATCAATACAGGAATCTACAAGTAAGGAATGATGAAAATTAAATGCAAGGAAAACATAAAATCCCCCTGATGTAAATTATATTTAAATTGACCTTGAGTCGATTGGATACTCGTAGAATAGAAACATGGACTGAATATGAAAAAGTTGCTCCATATTCTGCTTTTGACTTGAGTCGACACAGTCTCAATCAAGAGTCAATTATACTGAGGTTTTTGGAGTTTTCATTTATTTCAAGAAAATCTCGGGCCTTCTTGAGTCAAAACCATTCGAAAAAGAAAAAGAAAAAAGAGTTGAAATTGAGTTGTAAAAAAACTCAACTTCATTCCTGATGAAGTTGAGCAAACTTAGCTGATCTTTGCGTCTATTTGATGAGGTTTCAAACAACGAAATGAGATAATTACATCATCGGTGGTAGAAAACAATGTTGTGTTTTTACATGGGATACTAGGCAAATGTTTCTAATTGTGGGAAACATACTTCTAGGAATTCCAAGAACACTGTCACTTTCTACACCATAAGCAAGCACCACCTGCACAAGTCAACATTTTTAGTTGAATAAAGGAACCATGAGAAAATTTTCAAAAAATAAAACTGGTTCCAAGAGCATTTGTAGTTGAATAAAGGACATGAGAGACATTGATATGAGATCATTATCTGCCTATAAAACCCTTTCTGGGTGTGTAAAGCTTACCACATCATAGATATCCCGAAGCTCAAAAAGTGAAATGCTGATTCTAAGAGATACATTTCCAAAGAAGGAACACCGCTTGTTAGAAACAACCCGAGAAAACTAGTTAAACCACAATCAGTTGCAAGTTTTTGGCAAAACTAAGCTCAATTACATAAATGCTTTGTCAAATAACATTTGCAGAAATTGACACAAATAACACAAAATTTCAGCATTGATCTAAATCAATTATATTGAAATATTTTGGAAGGAGAAGCTTCTCTGGTGAGCCATTGATCTAAGTCAATTTCAGCATTGACACAAAATATTTCAGCATTGATCTAAATCAATTTCAGCATTGACACAAAATATTTCCTGGTGAGCCATTCAATGGACCATATCCTCAGTTAAACCTTCCCTCCCACTCTTCTTTTTTTCCTAAGAATTTCTACAATCGGCCAAGTTTCTCATCTAATCAGCGGTTCTTTGGACAATTAAGGAGAAGAGACAGATGAGTAATCACCTGATCACAAGTGTATGACAAGTTCAGAAGGACATATGTATCTTAAAAACTAGTCCCACTGGAAACCTGCAATAGTAAAAGGGAAAAATGAGTTAATTAAAGGAGAGTACACAACAAATAGTCTTGAAAAGGCTTACAATAGTTAATAGGATCACAAAATCCATTCACGAGAATTTTATTCTCAACTAAAATGCTTTAAAAGGCTTACAATAGTTACAATAGTTTCATGGATTTGGCCCTGCTGCTAATCGATTGTTGGAGGCTTATAAAATGCTTTAAAAGGTATCCAAGTCCAAATAGAACTCTTGAATCTTCCCTAGAACAATGAAATTTCCTTGGATCTATTGGTTTTTCCTGACAGTTATTTTAGGTTTGTTGCCCTCATCTTAAGTGTATGTTTCATTTTTCTTTCATGGACCTGCATCATCACACTGTTCTGTTTCTGATGATTCATTTATCCAATGCCACTTCTAATCATGATGTGTCTTCATTGACTCAACTACTCGAAACCAAGTGTCATGCTTACCATCGGGAGTGTTCACATTATTTCAAGATTGCATGATTTGAGTTTATTCTAAACAAAATTTTAAAACTCTTGAACCTTAGATTTCAGTTTTTTTTTTGTTTTTATTTTTCTTTATGGAATAATGAAATAATTTTCATTCGTTGAAATGGAAATCAGTGGTTAGAGATGATTCTAAATAATTTTCGTTCGTTGAAATGAAAATCTGCAAAATGGACCAATCCATAGGAAGGGATGAAGGAATGAAGGCCAGGCTGCCATTTGGATACTATGTTTGGTTATTTATCATCTAACCCATTGGAGCCATCTTTTGCCCAAAATTCCTAATGCCCCATTTAGTGAGTGAAATAAAAAGTTGTGATTGGTAAAAACATTAATTGAGAAAGGATCTAGTGGGTTAAGTGCATGGGAACCTTTCTATGTACATAGTTGCATATGGACTTGTTGGTATCCATCTCTCCTATAAGGATTAGGGACTGTCCATCAGGTCTAGTCCACTCTTCATAGGTTGTACTAAAAGAACCATTACTAAACAGATGTTCCAAACCATCCATTCGATGGCATTCAAAAATGGATGAATCAGTGGCCCTGGGATTAGATTTCTTTTGTCTAGTGGCCCTGGAATTTTGTTTCAAGAATTGAATTGATTTGTATACATTAGAGTTTATCATCATACAACTAGATAGACACGTAAGATTAGAATTTGTCAATAATGTTAGCACACATGCACATCGGGCCATACCATCCACACACATAGGGGTATGTTAAACATGTGAAAAATCTGATAGTTCCATCAGTTGGGCCATGCGGTGATAAAAAAAAAAAAAGAAAAACTTGAGATTTTCAAATTAAATGGATAGAACAAGCATTAGGAACATTAAGATACTTGAGATTTTCAAATTAAATAGGCTTTGTGATACTCTTTAAGCTTTTCAAAGCAGATGCCAAAACACAAATGGTCTTATATCAAGAACTTCAACAATCATTTTACATTACATCAAGCTTGAAAGCACCAAATAAACTGAAGTATTTTGCATTATGAGTAAAAGAACCAAAGCAAACATTTCTACAGAAATCCACCAATAGTGAAATTTGATCTCCTAAAACCAAAAAAGGATCAAACCATAAGAACCAAAGCATAGACTCTACTATTTACAAACAATGCATAGAGGAGAATTCCAGCTGGATAGCATCTTGATTCTACTCTTTATACTTTCTAGAAAGCAGTATTAGCGGTTGGAATGACATTCCTATTCGTTGGAGAATCATGTATAACTACTGGAAATTAATTGTAGGAGTAGGAACTTTGTATTGATTGATGGATTTTGTGTTCAAGCCTCACAAATAGCAATATTTTTGGAGAAATTCTCTATTATTCTCTAAGCAGATATGTTGGGGATTGTAACTGATTTGGTTTGTATCAACATTCTCAATTTTTTATCTACCCTCTAATGATTCATCCCAATGGGAATTGGAAGGAATTTCAATCCCCAAATCTAGAAAGTTCAAAAATCCATAAAATTTTAACCAGTCATAGGATTACCTAATGGAATTGGTATTCGATCTTCCATCTCATGGCTGTCTCCCAGTTTCATTACATGATACTGATGTGATCAGTTCATAGAAGTGACTCTTTTGTTTGGTGATCTAGCCAATGATCTGATGGGCCATGCTATGGATGGAGAGTTACCAAAAATCTACCAAATCCGAATACCCTAGTCTTTTGGACGCAAAAATGTTCCTAAAAAATACCAAACGTTAGATGGCAAGATTCTTCCCACAAAATGTCAAGTTATCACCTTATGATTTCCCACAAAATGGAAAAGAATGCCACATAAAATTCAAAAGATAATCATTTAGCACTTTCTAGCTGCACTGAAGCAATTCAATTGTATCACACTTAACATGTGTTTGACAAGTGAGAACCACAAAAAGTTCAAATTCAAATCAGAGGAAAGCAAGATTAGGTCAATTTTTTTGGTGGAGAAATATATCACTCAGAAAGTAACTTACCCGTACTGTCCATTATATGATCCAAAGCAAAGTATTCCACGAAGAACTATGTATTGTGTCTCATTGCCTGGCCATAAAGCGTGTTCAATAAAGCATGACTAGTTGATCAACAGCACATGCACTGCGATAGGCCTGCCCACATACAATTGCAACACAGAAGACGGTAAAAATCAGGAAATGTTACAGATAACTCATGAAACTAACTACCCCTATAACAAAGTTGAGTATGTGAACCTTTTCTAAAATTCAGGCTTTGACTACCAAATGCACGATGATATATTTTCCCTTCTTCAATTCGAGAAAATGGCAACCCATAATTTTTAAGCTCTATGACAGCTTTTGGTGCCTCTCTACACCTATGTTGGATAGCATCTTGATCGCCTACATAACACAACAACATTCCACTTTACGAACACCCATAAAACAATTGCAAGAGGAATTGCATACAAAGTATAGACTAGCCAGATCAAAGTGTAGCCACCTTGCATGCCATTCTCAGGTTTTACAGGGCTATGACCTTCATCAAATTCTTACCTAGAACTCATTACAGGAAAGTCAACATTCAAGGGCAGTGCATATCAACAGTATTCAAGAGTTCTGAAATTATACAAAAAAAAAAAAAAAACCCACAATGCACAAAGGAAGCAAAAATGGGTACCTCAGGAAGTGCATATCATATGCAATTTCAGCGACATGAGAAGTGACAACAAAAGATTTTGATTCATGTGCTTGATGGGAGTAGTGGCAGGCTAACTATGGGCAGGTTAGGTAATCTCCTTTGAAAAATTAGGAATCTATCTTCTAATAAAATAAAAGACTTCTACAACCTTGATTGACTGAAAGCTCTCAATCGTGTCCTTAGAAAACTTTACAAATAGTATCTCCTGATTCTTAACCCAAGTCTAGACCGTTCATCTGATTGCTTAAAACTTGAAAACCTAACTCAGGTAAAGTAACTACTACAACTTTTTTTTTAAAGGTTTGTGACTGAAATGTGATTTTCTCTGAGTCTAGATATAACCTGACTAAGTCAACTCCTCTTAGTCAGGTCAAGCTTTCGAACTACGATTCATCGAGTGGGTTCTGACTTCCAATAAACAAATTCAAATACAACGCATCATTGTAAAAATGAAAAATCCATATCCACAGCTTGCAAATACTAGTAACTAATGATGCAGCAACCTCAATTTAAGTGGAAGAGATTATAAAGATTAGCAAGAAAGGGAGCGAACAAATTCCACTGTAAAACATCAACTCAAATGATGAAAAAAGCCCATCCTTACACCTGATTTCTCCATTGTAGCTAGGTAGATAGTCTACACATAAATCAAGTATTAAAACCATTGCAAACAGAACAAAGAGTGGCTTGAAGACTATCAACAAAATAGAAGTAACAATGAATGCAAGAAAAAAAGCACCTTTGCTTTCACCACCATATCAGGCTTGACATCTGCATGGGTGAAAATAGGCCCTTTGAATGCAGTAGCCTGCATATGAAAAAAGATGTTGAAAGTGCCCTTATAAGTGCCCTTGTTTGTCAATTACTGTGAACGGGTGGTCAGACAGTCTGCAGGACATCAAAAGAAGATCAAGCCAAGTGTCTGCCTCAATCGAATGTGTGGAAGCTCGCCATAGGTAAATCATAACCTCACATCCCATAACCCAATACACCAGGTGAATTAAACCCTTAAAACAAGATAGACATCTTAGGGTTTTTATGGTGAGAAAACTTTTTCAAAATAGGAAAATCTCTAAGTTTTTCTCGCCTTGTCGATTTTATCGAAGCACCCTCGATATGATCGACCTGTTCTGTCGATGTCCTCGATACCTTACTGATATTATCGAAAAGAGGACCAAAAGTGTCCAGCAACTAAATATTCATCTAGACGGATTTATCGATGTATCGATACACCTATCGATATCATCGATAAAAACACTAAACATGTCCAGTAACTTCATAACAAATCTGGACGAATTATCGATGTATCGATACGCATATCGATACCATTGATATTCAAATATCGAGACCATCGGGAGTGGCTCGATAAGATCGACAGGCAGATTTTTGGTGCCCCTATTTTTTAATGAAAATCTCAAAATTCATCGATATATCGATGACCGTCCGATATGATCTGAATTCAAATATCGATAAGATCGGAGGTCCATCGATAATATCATGATGGGCGCACATTTCTTACAACAGTTATTTCAGGATGTTTTAAACTATGATCGGGGGCCCTTCAATTTAATCGATATTCAAATATCGATGATATCGACACCTGATCGATTGCATCGAACTAAGCCATAATTTGTCCAGTAAGTTCAAAGATAAATCTGCTGGAATTATCAATGCCTCGACTCAGATCTCGATACCATCGACATTCAAATTCCAATGACCTCGACGGTTCCCCCGATCATTCATGAAAACCTGAAATATCTCAAAGTCAAGTCTCTCTCAATTTTCTTATGTCGATGGATCGAATCTATCTTCGATGGAATCGGAGTTCGAAATCCGATGACATCGACTATAGCTTCGATTCATCGACCAATTGGCAAAGAGTTTCAAAAGCATATCACATCGAGTCTGAGTCATCGAGGAGACCATCGATGCCATCGAGAGTATACGCTCGATGATATCGAACCTGCTCGATGATATCGAACTCCATCATAAATGTGACCATTTTATATCCGTTGGAACTTTTTGCCTATTTACAGAGGACTTGTCTTTTGTTGCTGTGAGAGAAAGTAGAGAGAGCTTTTGAGTGTTTCAACTTATATCCTATACCTAAAGCCCTTTCTCTCAAGGGAGTTCATCCTTTAATCCACCCTCACCATTGATATTTAATAGAGTGGATTGGGGAATGAACTTCCGTATTCAAGGATCCTCCAGCTACTACCTTAATGGCAAATCATTATGCTGGGATGCCTTGAATGCATAAGAGAGGAACCACTCTATCTTCCTTATAGGAAAATCTTTAGAGAGTAGGATTCTATCTCACCCTTGACCCAACCCGAAGCCAAGCATTGGTATATCATCTTGTGTTGCGGATCAAGGGAGCTGAAGACTCTCCGTCAACAAGGAGGAGAAGATCTTTGGCATTGTGCTTAATGGGACTCATCAACTTATCTGTAAGAATCCAAAGTCCAGAGGACACTTGTGATCATTCCTTCCTAGGTCTTGGTCCTAAGTGGTTCTCACCCTTTGAAGTCCTCAAGGAGGCCTCCGGCGGGACTGTACGCAGTGGGTGCACAGGGTGGACCCTTGCTCTTGTGTAGGGTATAAACTGTTAGGTCCTTATGTAGGTCCTTTACCTGTGTGGTCTAAAATATGGGTGCGTTGTGTGGACCCTTGCTCTATGGAGAGTATAAACATCTGGTTAGGAGTGAACCAGCAAAACTCCAAGTTTGAGGTGAACCGCGTAAAACCTCTGTAAAGGTTGAAGGTGAACCTGATTTAAAATCTTAGGTTTGAGGTGAACCCTGGGAAACCTCCTTAGTGAAATCCGGTACACTCAAGGGTTGAGTGCGACAGCCAGGAGTGGAGTAGACTTATCGTCGAACCACTATAAAATGACTGTGTTTGTGATTGCTTTTCTCTATGTGTGATCCATGCCAATGCATTCATATTTATATACCTGATCATATCTCACACACACACAGTCACATCCAACATAGACTAAGCTGCATATTGCTATATCTCAATTAGTTTGTGATTGGATCCTCTACTAGGCTTGGAAGCCAGTAGAGTTACATTTGAGTAATCCTGAAAATTGAATACATGATAGGATTAGAGTGATAGGATTTTAAATAACTCATAAATCTTTAAAAAGTCCTATTCACCCCCCTCTAGGACATATTGGCATATTCCGACTTCATCTCAAGCGGTCTTCACCGCTATTTCAAATGTGCCTTGGAATGTTGTTTCCAATTGGACCCTGGCATAAAATGCTTGTAAAAGTGGATTGTGTGTTAGGTAAACTACAGCTAGTTATAGGCCACTAGTTCCCTTTTCAATGACCAACTAAATAAAAGCAATTAATCATCGTGAAAAAAGAGAAAGAAAACCTAAATGGAATGATTACATTGGATTATGCAATTGGAATTAAAAACCTAAAAATCCAAAACAAACCCAAATCAATTTCCTAGTGATTTTGGTATATTCTGCTTGGATAAAGCTTTTGTAGTGGCAATAATCCATTTGTAACCTAAAAATCAAAAGACGAGTATGGACTCAAATCTACAGTATGAATTGATTCATCCTACAATGAATATCATCATACAAAAAAGTTATGCCCCAAAATTGAAGAACTAAAAATATAGAAAAGGACAAGGATGAGATGTCATAAAAAAAAAAAAAAAATAGAGACAATACTTCAAGAGCACACGCTCATCTACTCAATTATAAACTCTAAAAAACTAAGAAAAATATGCATCATTTAAAAAACAAATAAACATCCAACAATTCATGGGAGTGAATGCTTCCCCATACTTTTGTTCAAATATTAATCTTCCCATCTATTTCTTTAGATCCATAGGTGCCTTAACTTGTTGGACAGTCATGGCCTGAACAAAATCAGCAATACATAGCCTCCAAAACAGATAGTATTCATATCAACTTTCTTTCAGAAAGTTTTAAATCTCAAGTTTGTAACACTAGAGTAACATGCGAAATATCGCATGGACATTTCAAACCTGAGAATTATCTTCAAATTACCCCACATTGTGATCCTAACCATTGAATGAGTGGGCCTTTCTAAAACTTGTTGTCCAACTATTTTTGGACACTCAGACACATCCAATCAGTAAGATATTACAATCTAGTATCTTAAAATAGCAAACCTGGCATTATTGATGATGAGATGAAGCCTCAAATCTCATCACATAAGTGCCCCTGTTTACCACCAGATACAACTTAAAAAATTCACTACATTGGAAATACATTCAAAGTTGTATTCTATTTTCTTACAAGAACTGCACACCAATAAGAACTGCAGCATGTGCAACCAAAGCCCATAGAAATCAATCCCTATTCATTCATCTGATCACAAGATATGAATGTCTCGGACAACCTAATTATTAAATACCAACTCAAGATCAACCATCATAATTCAACTTTCAAGAGCATAAGAATTCAAATTTTTTACTTGGAATGAAGAAACATGAAGAAACATTTCATGGCATCAACTCTATGAAGAATCATAGTCCACCAAAATTCAGTTATGAAACAACAAACCACAGATAAATAAAGAGGTATTAATGTAATGCTAGGGCTGACATTCTGGAGAATAGACTAGGTTTCCATTTTGTACAAGTGGGACCCACGGCTTGAGTGATCCAAACAATTGATATGGTGGGTCCATCCATTGATGGCTCATGCACTAAAAATCTCTTGGACTACAAGATTATACATAAATAAGATACAACATTTTCTTGCTTGAATACAAATTGTTACAGCATATTCTTACTTAAAATATTATCCCATGACCACTATTCACGAGCTAAATTGACAAAGCCCTAAATCCAAAAAGCCCCAAATAAAATTAGCCAAAATAAAAAAAATTAGGGAATCGACACTGCAAATCCACAATTAGGGAATCAACACTACAAATCCACAAAGCCCTAAACCCAAAAAGACCTCTCATACATGACTGTCTTCTCTTAGACAACACCTCTACACTAATCCACAATTAGGGAATCGATATTACAAATCCCTAATTAGGGATTCGAAACTCAAATATTCCCAATACACAAATCATTGGACAATGTTACTTGAAGGATTAAAAAATGCCAAAAAAATGCCCGAATTGATATGAATAGATAAGGAGAGAGAGAGAGAGAGATACCTGATGTTGCAGCAGAATGCTCCTTGATGTGCGGTAGATCGAGTGGAGAGGGAAATACCTGATGTTGCAGCAGAGGGCCGAGGAGATAGAAAGAGAGAGAGAGAGAGAGAGAGAGAGAGAGAGGAGTAGGGTTTTGAGAGAGAGAGAGATATAGGGATAGAGAGAGTGAGAGGAAGAGGGAGAGGGAGAGGCAGAGAGAGGGAGGGAGAGGGCCGGAGACAGAGACGGAGAAGGAGAGGCAGAGAGAGGGAGCGGCAGAGATGGAAGTGGGGAGAAGATAGAGAGAAAGGAGCGAGAGAAGAGAAAAAGAGAGGTGGGCGGGCGAGAATGAAAATTGCAGCAGGCGGGGGCTTTTTTTTTATGCGCACGGCCGCCAAATGGAGATGAATGGTGATGTTAGGGGCTCCATGTGCCCACCATGATGTTTGTCATTCATCTATGCCTTCCATTCAATTCAAAGAATTATTTAGTAATTTATCCTAAAAAATGAGGCAATTAGAAGACTCACATGGACCACACCACAAATCAACAAAAAACACTTAATCTCCATTGTTTCCTATTGTGTGGTCCACTTGAGCCTTAACTTTATCTAATTTTGGAGCTAACACATTAAAATTATCTGTCAAAATGGATGGACGGCTTATATTGAACCCAAAAATTATGGTGGGCCCCCCATAGAACTTCTATGAGACCATCAATTAGAGCAAAGGCTATGGATGATTGGAGTATTTAGCTACGGATTTAATTCGTAGCTAAATAGTTGCGGTTTATATCCGTAGCTAAAGACTCTAATCATCCATAGCCTTTGCTTGTTTTTTTGGTAGTTCCTGTTCCATTTTTTCTCCCCATGCAACGAACTTTGGTTGCGTGACCCACGCAATGGAATCCCATTCACGCAAGGAAAAATCCCATTGCGCAAGTTCGAGCAACTAACCCCTTGGTCAGTTTCGTGGACTTAATCAATTTTCTTGAACTGTAATTTTCTTCCACTCAAATCTTTTTCCCCAACCTATTTTTTCAGAACTTTGATCCTTCTCATCATGGCTCGTACAAAAAGAACTTTCATCGCTGTCAATCCCCCCATTGAACATCCGTCCCATCATGAATTACCTAACCCATCACCTTCTCAAGCTAGAGAGTCTCCCTCATCTCCAGCCCAACCTTCACACAAACATTTCAAGATGACTGCTAGGCGACTCGCTTACATCAAGGAGCCGGTGCTCCCCACTTACGATTTCACCGAACGCATTAACACACTTCCATCCCCCATCCACAGAGCCATCGCTACAGGCGACCTTGAAAGACCTCCTAAATAAGGTCGTGAGTACGACTGGGAGCAATGGCTGAAGTCAAAAGCACATCATCAGACTATCAACTAGAAGCCTCACACCAGGGAAGATACTCCACCCCCTTCTCGACCGAAGAAGATTCGCCGAAACAAGGCTCAAGAATTTCAGGAGAAAATTAAGGAGCACAATCAGAAAAAATTGCATAACTCTTAGGAGACAGTCCGCGCAATCGAGAGTGTCATAAAATTTGACAATCCTTATAGCAGGGTATCGTGGTGATTCCAGTCAACATTCATCATCACCATTCCTTACTGAATTGCGAGCCGAGCGATCACCTGGACGAAGAAAGACTAGCTTATACAAAGTCTTGGTCGTTCAGAGAACCAAGATTACTGGAAGGCATTCTGCAACTAACGAAACCCAGATAGCAAATCGGTGACGTTCATTCTATGATCTTCCTCACCCCATCCTACGATCCTCATAACTTATATCCGACTTATTTTTACGAGACGCTCCAGTAGCGTTTCAACGACCGTCGTCTCATTTGGAGTCCTGAAGAGTTCAGAATAAGGGGCCTTCTGACTCCCCATAACTATTATTCTAAATGGGCCACGGCAATTCTTACGAAGCATGCGGGGAGTTTATCTAAGATTGACATCTACACTGTGGTCGAAGCAACATCATATCCTTTCTATAAGGAATCCTCTATTCTAAAGGCTTTTCTCAACTATTGGTGCCCTTCCACCAATTCTTTCCATCTCCCCAAAGGCAAAATGTGTATTACACTCTGGGACATTCACAGGATTACCGGTCTACCGATAACCAGAAAATTCTTTGATGAATTAGCCTTTGTCTCTTCTCCTGACCGCATCGCCTCTATCTTGGAAACGACAACTGAACTCTTCAAGGAGATGTCTAAGTTTCTAAATATTCACAAGATCCATCCTATGCAATGGCTAGCCCATTTCAGCAGAGCTCTTTGGTAATTTTTCTTCTTTTCAAATTAGTGTTTTTATTGCATTTTAATACATAGCCTTGATTTCACATACTTCTTCTCTTCTTCCAGGTTTAACGGTAACCATTCGCGAGAGCTAGAACGCCTTCGTAAGAATATAAAAGAGCGCGCTGAATATTCTGTTTATGTGGAGCTCGCAGCGTTTATCGTTTACTGGCTAAGCATAGTGGTTTTTCCCAGCTCCAAGTCAGCAGATGTCATCTACCCCTCACTGTTTGTATTGGCCGGTGCTATGGCCAAAGGGGTCAAATACTCCCTTGCTCCTTCTGCTCTATGTTCAATTTTTAGAGGTTTCGAGGATATCGCTTCCATGTAAAAAGTCCCTCTGTCGGCTCTGCTTCTACTTATATGCCATGACACTACTTCATCGGCTGGCTTGGTATCTATTTCCCATGGACTTTCGAAGTTCCAGATAAAGCTTATGTTCATCCTTCTCAAATTCCCCTTTGGTTCTTTTAAAAGAGAGCCATGGCGAAGAGATCCTATGACTGGGTGAAAGATGCCACCTCCTCTGATGGAAAGATTAATTATTTTCATTTCTGTTTGCCTCGCTACACAACGAACACAGATAAGTCGGACACAGAGTCACTTACTAAGGGAGAAAGGGCATTCTTTTTGTCGATTAGATCGTGCAGTCTCCCGTTGAGGGAGGGAACAGAATTCTGGAGGGAACTATACTATCCCAATCATTTTACTCGTCAATTCGGCTTCGATCAGGCAGTTCCTGAAGCCTGTGGACTAGTAACTCAAAGAATGCAGAGTTATGGTACTGGTCCATTTAATTAGGTAATGGTGTGGAAACAACTGCTAGGCCGAGCTAATTCTTCTTTCATTATCCTGGGCTGGGACCGTATTCCTCGGGCTTCATATAATCACATGAGATGGTGGATTCACCAGTCTTATCTGGTAAGGAAAGGTTTGCCAGTAGCTAAGCCCATCTGGCTTCCACCACCAAGGTTTAAGGGTCGCATAATTGAAGAGAGAGTAAGCTTCATAGCGGAGACCAGTCATGCTCCTTTTGCTGGTCATCATTGCGTCAAAATATTTGTAGATGAACCTATCTGTGAGAAGAAGCTTGACAATACCCTTGAAGGGTGGATAGTTTATGGTGTCATTCATGAATTTGAAAAAGTTCCTCGATACCACTCAAGAAAAGAGAAGTCACAGAGTGTAATGAATCAGAAAATTCCGTGCAAAGACCCGAGTACCACCTCAGGCAGAAATCACTCAGGACCAAATCCTTTAGAAATTAGACGAGTTTAACTAAGTGATAAACTAGATTAGCTGTGAAATTCGCTTGAATGACTTTAATTACGATCTGCAAGACCTAAAACTTATAGAATCATGGATGCTAGGTTACCCTAAAATCGAGGATTAATCTCATTACCCAATTGCTCTCGAGAGCACATTGAAACTCTGTATCGGATCTGGACCACACGTCGAAAGTCCAATTACTACGAAATTATATAATTAGGACCGCCTTACTGAGCTTGACAACCATCTCAGAAATTAACTCCAAATAGTGTCCTGAGGCTATTCGCTTAAACCTGCAGCGAAGAGTGTGAGAAAACGTGGTTTTCTTTAGAAAATTAAGTCTAATTTAAATAATTTGAGACTTGTTGCTTATGGGCTAAATATAAGCAATCAGACCGTCAGAATTTGACCTAAATACACCCTCGGATCAGGGAACATTTCCCATACATGTCCGTTTACTTATAACCCTGATCAAGTTTCGGTGACCGTTGAACTGAAACTGGTCCGCCACGTGTGATCTGGGAACCCGACTGGAATGAAAACTTAACTCAACCTAGATCCATAGTCAGGGAGCTTAAGTCTGACCTTTGGCTCAAGGGGGGGCTCCAGAGTGCTCTGTTGAGACGGAACAGCCTCCCTTTGGACATAACCTAAGTATACCATGGCCCTGGGGTCATTCCCATCAGTTTTGGGCCTCTATAAGGACCTTAAACCCTCTCTCATTCACTCCATACGAATTTGAGAAAACCCTAGGAGAGAGAAGAGAGTAAAGAGAGAGAGAGAGAGAGAGAAAGTGTGAAAGAAGTAGGAGGAGATTCCTGTTGCTCTATCCTGCCATTCTACATGCCTACCATCACTATCACATTACTATTCCGGCTTCGTTCTTAGGTAAGAAAACCTAACCCTAATCTGTTCTAGGGTTTCAATTGTTGCAAGTGCCACGAGATAGCTGACTTAACTCGTGATATAGGTTGCCATTTCATCGTTGACAAAGACCCAGAGTCTCTGTCAAGTTCGTTACGGTTCTACGGCATAAGGTGTGCACTATAGACGCTTAGGTTATGGTTTTCAACGCTTTCAATGTCAGATAATGATATATTCATGATCTAAGTGCTATTTCACATGTATAATGCGAAGTCTATTTTGTGTTTCAGTTATGTACGTATTATGTAGAATTTAGCGTATTCCTTGTATGAGTATAAAATACTATATACGTATAAAATCTAAAAATGTGTTTGCCATGATTTACTGCCGTGTGTATATACTAATTATGTGTGTGACGACTCTTTGGCGAAAGGATTCGTTCTAATACGTGTTTGCGCCAATATATGTTATGTAGGCTATTAAGTGTAGTTTAAGTGTTTGTGAAAATGCTTGTATAAGTATGTACTTAGTATAGTAGTACCTTGAGTAGGTGTTGAGATAGGATTCTCAACTACCTTAGTGATGTGTATGATTTCCTCCATGTAAGTTGATTAGTTTAATCGCTTTATTACCAAAATACATGTGTATAGATTCTTGTTCATGTTACATCTTATACCATGCTTGCTAACATGCTCGAACTACTTGGTTATTCCTGTTCTGACCTCTTCACATGCTTAGTTATTAACATTGAATGTGTGTGGGACTATAGTATAGTCCAGGCAATCGGTAACAGGCTTTGAGTTCGTGGCTGAGATTCATTCGCCACGTAGGACATGTTTGACAAACCTAAGTCGTGTGTTGGTAGTTGGCAGTGGTTAGGCCACATGAAGTGCTTATGCACTTCATGTCGATCGATACAATGTGCGCTCGTATTAGTCGAGCTCGCTAAGTAACCCGATTGGCCTATTGTATGTTCACCATGTATGGACGCTATTGTTTGAACCTAAGGTACCGAACTCACCAGTGAAACCCCGTTACCCTTGGTACCTAGATCCGCTAAGACTTATGAGCCGGACATGGTGGTATGGGACACTGTGGTCGAGCTGTCGGCCTACCCCGAGGTGACGAGTCCACCCGTAGTGACCAGTGAGCAACCTAGACTCGTGAGCCGAATACAGTGGTATGGGACACTGTATTCGAGCTGTCGGCCTACACTGATTTGGTGACAAGCCCTTTGTAGTGACCGCGAGCATACTCTGAGTCTACGCTGAGGTGACGAGCCTTACGTAACAACTAGAATATAAACTAGGCCTACACTGCATCGTGGCGACGAACCCTTTGTAGTGACCTAGAACCGCAACATTGTATGATATTACTAGGACTAACGACCCTAGAATGGATCATCAGTTAGGAAATGATATAAGGGAGGTACCTTAGTTTTCCAACCCTGCTGTATGAAAAGGACTAATAAGAACTTGGTAATCATATGCATGCACAGCATTACATGTGCATTCAGGCGTAGCAGGTCAAGCACTGAGGCAGTATTGTTCATGCGCGAACGTGAGATGAAGTCGCTGAGGGAGCGTAGGTGAGGGCATGCATCATTAACAAGAGTACTTAGGGATGTGTGATTTACTGCTTTATCATTACTGCTTGATTGAATTGATAACATGCTAACATTTGCTTTATTGTTCCACTGAGTTGATCACTCACTCCCACATTACGGGACGGTGTTTTAAATACCAACCAGACTCTGTCTTGATTTCAGATGATGACGTGACCCCTGAGGCGGAGCCTGACTACTACGATGATCAGGACGAGTTCTCTTATATGCAGTTCTCTGGTGGCTTCGCTTAGGCTATCCGGATTGATGGGGCTACAGGGATTATCACTGTAGTTGTACTATTTTGACATTTTGATTTTTGAGACTATTACATGTATATGGTGACTCAATGATGTATTCATACTCTGGAGACCGATCGTGATCTTTGACTTATATACATGTATTTATGTCTTTCAGTCTTCCGCTTGCGTTTTACAACTTGATCTGGAGTATGAATTACTGTTTTGGTATAATCCCACTCATGATTAATGCACTAACATAGACAACATTGAATCATAAGCATATATGTTGCATAAGTGATGTTTTGGAACTCGGGAGTTGAGTTGCTACTCGACCCCCGATTTTCAGGGCGTTACACAGAGGCTACTTCCCCTATGCCAAAGAACGTTGCCAATCTTCAAGACCAGCCAACCTCCTTTACTCATCTTCAACATTAGTCGACCTCTTCTCCTGCCCCCAGGACTGTCCACCCTAGTCCTTCTTCGCCAATGACAAGATCTCGAACACGTGCCCAAGCTTCTCCCCAAGAAGGGACCGTTGCTTCTGTTTCTCCGATCTTAGCCAGTGTAAATCCTCAATCAGAAAGCAACCAGCCTCTTCTTTCTAAAGGGAAATAGGTTGTTATTGAAGAATCCAACGAAGGAGATTCGAAAAGTGAAGGTTCAGCTTCTTCGTCTGGAAATACTATTTCTGATGAATATGAAGTGGAATGAGAGAATCAAGACGATGACTATGAGGAGGGGGAAGTTGATATTATCGGCGAAGAAGATATCATTGCAGAAAATGTTCTTGCTGATGAAGGACATATCCTCCCGACCTCCGAGGCTGTTTTTGCAAAGACTTCACCCATAGCAGGGGAAGAAGAGGACGAACCCCTGGACTATGAGGAATATGGTTATTCGCCATGTAAGACAATCTTGCTATTTTTGTTTGCTTTCATTTTTATTTTTTTATCTTACATATTTTATTTCAGGTGATCATGTTATCAATACAGAGGTAGATAGTACTTCCCCCATAGATTTACCACCCGTCATACCAGTGGCTTCACCGAGATTCTCGATGCCTCCACGGGCAGTGGCACGTGAAATTGCCTTTCCAGTAGAATCAACTGATCTAGCAACTCCCACCACCATTGATTCAAGTACTGAAGCTAGAGCTCCATCTTTTGCTGAGATGGTGGGACCTAATCCCCTTCCTACTAGAGAAATGTAACCTCTCACTGTTCCGGTACCAGTAGAAGGTATACCCTTTTCTTCATTTACACTTTTCATATTATCAGCACTTTTTTGTTATAACTTTATATTTTGTTTCTTAACAAGGAACTTACCACAAAATGGCATGGCGAGTTCTGGTTCTATTGGGACTTCATCAAATGTTCTATCTCTTGAGAAGATCTCTGCATATAAACTGGCGTTGATCAGAAATTCCATACCAGCTATTGTCGACATGTTTAAAGATCCTGATTAATGGTCAGATCTGGCTATTGCTTTAGATGTTCTAGACAATGCTACACGGATGGCTAAAGTCAACATTTCTTCTGTATGCGATGCTCTCCGAAGATTCCATAATTCAATCATTGTTCTGACATCAGCTGAAATTGCGATTGTCCAGCCTGAGATTTTGGAGTATAGGAAGCAACTTGCATACTCTAGGGAGAAGATTTCTCAGATTGCTCCCATCATCTCTCACCACGACCAAGAACAGCTATCTTTGCAGGAGCAACTAAAGACTTTTGTTGATAATAAGACAACTATTCAGAATTGTATTACCCTTTTGAACAAGAAATTGCTCAGTTGGAGAAGCAAGATCTGGAGGAAGATCTGGACATTGAGAGAGTATAGGAAAGATGCAATGTAGCCTTCATTCTTTGGACGCTAAAAGGTCTGAATTTGCTAAGAATGAAGAATTAATTGCCTCCTTGGAAGAAAAGCTAGCTGGTATCCCGAATCCTACCAAAATTATTTCAAATATCAGACTGGAACACGTGGCTGCTCAAGTTAATCTTCAAGAAATTTTGAAACAATACTTAACAGCATTAAGCATAACAGGAGAATTATGAGATATAAAACTTTGACATTTTCTCTTTTGTTACTATAAGTGCTCTTGGAATTGCAAGTTATTCAAGTATTTCATTATATTCTTGACAATGGTTCTCTTGTCTTGTTTATGCGATGTTCTGATTGATGTGTTATACCTCTTCTTTTCTCTTTTTTTTTTAAAGTATTCTCATATGACTTGTTAGTAAGGGATTTCCTATATGATTCCTGTCTTAATTGGCGGTACTAAGTTTTAGTTTAGTCAGATAATCACACACAGTTTATCCTCTTGAGTAGTGGAGTCGGTCTCACGTGATAGTCTCTGTAACTCTTAGAAGTTCACTGGACTTCTCATAGCCTGGTGAGTTCACAAACTGCAATCCATCAGAGGGGCCGAGTGAAGCTATCGGGGCCGTAAACTCGGTTGGATTTACACACAGGGTTGGCCATAGTAACTCTCTAGAGTTCATGGGGCGTACAAGGCGACCTTTGGGATACCAAATATAGGGTCACCAGTCCATCAATGAGCAAGTTTAGGCCCTTCCTCATGAGTTAATACTGAAATCAAGCCAGAGATCTGGGGGGTCTTACGCATGGTTGGCGTATCTATGGACAAGGCCAAAGAGCTCACATTGCAGCCTGCATTTTCTTCGCATGCAAGGTCGGACCCATTCACGGGAGGGCATTTTCATCCATTCCCCATGACGCTGTCGGAAAGCTATACAGACGGCATGGGTGTTACACGTGACTAACGGTTTAAGACTTTTGGCCCTTTTGGGGCTTTCAGTTGCTAGCTTCGTCCGTAGCTTGCATAGGTATGCATATGATGGCCTTCACAGGCTTTTTAGGGCCATTGGCTTCTCATTGCTGCCCGAATGGTGAAAATGACAGGTCTTATACATAGCTGGCCATTTTTCAAGGCTTGGCTAGGCTGCCTTAAAAGATAATGATAGACGGCCATCATTGTCGCGAGATTGATAGATATCTCTGATTCAGATTGATACATCACCACTTCTGCTAATATTTTCAACGATATTCATATGTGTTGTTCACAATATATCAGCTTGGTGATGATACCAATTTTTGAAATTACGGTAATGACCGCTTTTAGTTGAAGTGGGAATATGCCAATATGTCCTAGAGGGTGGTGAATAGGACTTTTTAGTAGTTTATGATATTTCAAAATCCTATCAATCTTATCCTAAAAGAATATGCATGTATCAGGATTACTTTAAGGTAACTATAATGGCTTCCAAGCGAAGTAGAGGATCCAGTCATAACACTACTTGAATGATAAACAAAATACAAATCTTAGTTTATGATGAATGTGACTGTGTGTGAGAAGTGATCTCAGATAATCAATTATGAAAGCAGTTAAGGAAATCTCACAGGTAATTAAAGACAATAGTAATCTCAAACACAATCATTTTTATAGTGCTTCGACTACTTGTCTACTCCACTTCCGGTGGACGCACTTAACCCTTAAGTGTACCGAATCTCACTAAAGGAGGTTTCACAATAGGTTCCCCTCAAACCGGAGGTTTTAAATCAGGTTTACCTCTAACCAGTACAACCTACACTTAGGATGACACAACGTGTCTACACGATACACTTTATGCTCCCATCAGCAAGAGTCAACACACAGCACCCAAATTTTAGGCCATATAGGCTAAGCATCTACTCAAGGAACTTCACTAATTTATGCTCCTATGAGCAAGGGTAAACACAAAGCACCCGAGTTTTAGACCACATAGGTCAAGGACCTACACAAAGACCTAAGAGTTTATGCTCTCCACAAAGCAAGGGTTAACACAAAGCACCCACCACGTATGCTCCCGTCAGAGGCCTTCTATAAGGGATTGAAAGGGGTGAGAAACACCTTAGACCCAATCCTATAGAAGGAATGATCACAAGGGTCCTTTGGACTCTAATGATTTACAGATAAGTAGATGAGCCCCATTCAGCGCGTTGTCGAAGATCTCCTCCTTTAATGATGAAGAATCTTCAGCTTCCTTGAACCGCAACTCAAAAGATGTACTAATACATGGCGACAGGTTAGGTCAAAGTTATGATGGAATCTTACTCTATTAAATGTTTTCCTATAAGAGAGATAGAGTGATTCCAATCATCTAAGCATTCAAGGCATCCCAACTTAATGATTTTTCATTAAGGTAGTAGCTGCAAGATCCTTGAATGCGGAAGTTCATTCCCCAATCCACTCTATTAAATGTCAATGATGAGGGTGGATTGGAGGATGAACTCCCATGAGAGAAAAGGCTTTGGGTATATGATCTAGGGTTAAACACTTAAAAGCACTCTCTATTTTCTCTACCAACAACCAAGGGCAAGCTCTCATTAAATAGGCAAAAGATTCCAACGGATATAAAACGATCACATTTATGACAGAGTTCAATATCATCGAGTAGGGTCAATATCATCAAGCGTATACTCTCGATCACATCGACTGGTTGCTCGATGACACGAACATAATTGTCAAACACTTTTCAAATCTTTTGCCAACTGGTCGAGGAGATCGAACGTGTGTCGATGTCATCAGATTTTGAACTCTGATTTCATCGACACGAAGTTTGATTCCTAGACATTTGAAAATGAGAGAGCACTTGCCTTTAAAATATTTCAGGGATATGATATGATCGATCATCACTTGATATCATCAAAATTTCAATATCGATGATATCGAGGGTAGTGTCAATTCATCGATAATTTTAAGAAATTTTCCTATTAGCTTACTGGATAATTTTTGTCCACTTTTGATGACATCGACCATGCCTTGATATGATCAATATTTGAATATCAATTTTATCGAATGTCCCTCAATCTAAGAAAAATAACCTAAAAACTTGTTGGATAGATTTGTGTCACAAACCGATATCATCAAAGGGCTTCCGATATCATCGAGATTTGAATACCGAGGATATCGAGGAGCTCTTCGATATATCGAAGATTACATGATTTGCCATAGTAGTACTTTGGGCACAACAAACTAGTTGTCAATTTCGTCGAGTTGACTCGATGGACTCGAGATTCAAGTTTCAATGATATCGATGAGTCCATCGATCCATCGATAATTCGGTCCAGATATCTTTGTGGTTGCTGGACATCTTAGGTCCTCATTTCGATAAGATCGAGTGAGCTTCGAGGACATCGACACTAGGTCTCGATTTCATCGAGCCTGTATCGATAAATCGACAAAGGTAGAAAACTTGAGGATTTTCCTATTTTGTTTAAAAAGTTTTCTAACCAAAAACCTTAAGCTGTTATATGCAAATTTAAGGGTTTTAATTACCTAGTGTTTTAGGACATGGGATGTGAGGCTAAGATTTACCTGTGGCGAGTTCGGGCACACATCTAGTTGAGGCAAATGCTTGATCAGTCTTCCTATGGGGCTCCTCTGTCTAGCTGACTCAACGCTCACGCTAATTAGCAAATAAGGGCACTTTCAATTTCAACAAAATTCTGTAGGACTCGCTTGACGATGATAATGATGGTCACTTTCTTTTTCTAATACTTGTTGATATGTAGTCTTGATGCGCTCGAAAATTTCTTCTTTATTCATTCATCTGACAGTACATAACTTGCCCCCTTTTGATACAGAAGCATTATTCTGATAATATTCTGGATCAAAATCAGAAGCATCTTCAGGGATGATATCTTTTGATGAAGCAAGAATTGACCAGTATACTGATACCTTGTCCATCTTGATCTACGACTCTGTAAGCTCTATTGGAGTATACTTCTTTTATTATATATGGCCCGTCCCATTTGGGCTCGAATTTACCCCATGTTCTGTGAGTGACTACTATCAGTCTTTTTAACAATAGCACTCTATCCCCTTTTTGAAAGAGCGATACTTGACTCGTTTATCAAAGGCGGCCGATATCCTTGCCTGATCGATTGCAATCGCTGTTGGGCTTCTAGGCATTTCTCATCGAGCAAATCCTGCTCTTTCAGCCTTATTTTTACATTTTCATCATCTGTAATTAACTGATGTACTACCACTCTGAGTGACGCTACTTGTATTTCAATCGGGATCACCGCTTCTACACCATAAATCAATGAATACGGTTTGCTCTTGTTGTTGTCCGGTGGGTAGTTCTGTATCCCCACAATGCTTCTTGCAACCTTTCATCCCTATCACGCTTGTTTCCTGTCACTGTTTTCTTTAGTATCTTGACTATCATTTTATTAAACGCCTCTGCTAATCCATTGGCCAGTGGATAGTAAGGTGTTGAAAACGAATGATGAATGTTGAATTTCTGACATAGCTTTTCCATGCCTCTGTTTTTGAAAGGAGTGCCATTATTTGTGATAATTTTCTTTGGAATACCATGGCAGTATATTATTGCATGTCAGACGAAATTGACCACATCTTTCTCTTTAACACTACACAATGCAATTGCTTCTATCCATTTGGAGAAGTAATCTGTTGCTTCCAAAATATACTGCTTTCCTTTGGATGAAGGTGGATTTATAGGACCAATAATGTCAAGTCCCCAGGTAGAGAAAGGCCAAGAGGTGACCAACTGATGCTAGTCTTTTGGAAGAATGTGTATAACATCTCCATGAATTTGACATTCATGACATCGCTTTGCATAATCTATCACATCTTTGAACATGGTAGGCCAATAATACCCCATTCAATGTATCCGATGGAATAAATTTCGGCCAGCTTGATGTGCCCCACATTCCCTAGAGTGCGCCTCTCATAACATCTGGCCTACTTTTTATTCATCTAGGCAGCGTAGTAGTATCTCATTGTAAGATTTTCTATACAGTACTTCGATACATATGGTGAATCTACTCGATCTTTAATTGATTTGTTGTCTCAGCGCTAGATCTTCTGGCAAGATATCATATTTGAGGTAATCTACAAAAGGCTGACGTCAATCATTTGTCGTTACCTCCAAACACGATATAGAAAGTGTCTCAACAATTTCATCGATAACCTCTGAAGATGGTAAAAATCTTTTTTCTTCTATCGTCACCTGGAGAGGACTCTTATTCGGGTAGGATAGATCCGGCGCTAGACTGGCCAAAGCATTTGCTTTTACATTTTCAGACCACGGTACATGCTTGATTTCGACATAGCAAAACTGCTCCAATAACTGTTGTGCTTTTTGGCAGTATGGCAAGAGCTCTTGTTTTCTTATCTCGAATTCAGTCGTCGATTGATTTATGATCAATTTAGAATCCTCGAAGATATGCAGTGTTTTTATCTTCATTTTTTGAGCAATTTCCATTCCAATGATGAGAGCTTTGTATTCAACTTCATTGTTAGTACATATAGCACCCAATGTGAAAGAATAAGGTAACAAATCACCTTGAGGAGTAATGAATATCACCCCGGCTCCTACCCCTGATGTTCAAGAAGCACCATCAAAATACATCTGCCATGGGCTTTGCGACTCAGCCAACATAACCTGTTGATTAGGAAAATCATCACTAATGGTCTCGCACTCTGCTATGGGGTGTGCTGCCAGGAAATCCGCCACTGCTTGCCCCTTTACCACTTTTACTAGCTCATACGTAATAATATATTCTGAAAGTAACAACATCCATTTGGCCAATCTTCCAAATAGCATCAGTCTTGTCATAAAAAACTTTATCGGATCTGCTCTCGAGATCAAAGTTATGTCATGGGAGAGACAATAATGTCTTAATTTCTGCACCGCGAATATCAACACCAGACATTCTTTCTCGATTGGAGAGTAGTTGCATTATGCGCCCATCAAAGTTCTTCTTAAATAATAAAGAGCGGTCTCTTTCCCAGATTCATTCACTTGTGCTAATAAAGCTCCTAAAGAATTTTCAGTTGCAGATATGTACAAAATAAGCGGCTTCCCTTTTATTAGAGGTATCAATACCGACAACTGTTTCAACAATTCTTTTATCGAATCGAACGCATTCTAACAGGCTTAGTCCCATACAAACTTTGTGCCTTTCTTCATCAAATGAGAAAACGGTTGATATCTCCCTACCAGATTTGAAATGAAACGATGAATGTACGTCAGATTTCCTTGCAAACTTTTCAATTCTTTCAGTGTCTTTAGTGGTGGCATATTTTGAATGGCTTTAACTTTCCCTGGATCGATCTCAATGCCCCTGTGCCAGATAACAACTGAGGAATATACCTGAAGACACCGCAAATGCACAATTAGCTAGATTTATTTTCAGCTATTTCTTTTTTAGTCAACGGAAGACTGATGTCAAATGTTCACGATGCTTCTGGATTACCTGACCTGACCACCAAGTCATCAACATAACACTCAACATGTTTGTGCATCATGTCTTGGAAGATATTCTGCATTGCCCTCTGATACGTCGCCCCGTCATTTTTGAGACCAAGTGGCATAACTTTATAACAATAAATCCCCAGCGAAGTTCTAAATGTTGTTGCTTCTTCATCTTCATGTGTCACTCTAATTTGATTATAACCTGCGTAGCCATCCATGAAGGACATGATAGCATACTGAGTCATACTGTCAATTAGTAATTCGGTTATCGGGAGAGGAAAATCATCTTTCGGATAAGATTCATTCAGATCCCTGAAGTCAATGCACACCCTGACTTATCCGTTTTTCTTTTTTACTGGGACAATGTTTGATATCCACTTGGGACAATGTTCGATATCCATGAAACCCATTACTGGAGCCTCTTCAGTTTACAATTCCTTTGGGGAGGCAGGAAGCTATAGTCGTTGTAGATGTGATGGCCCGTATCATGGGAATTGAGCGTGGTGTGGGTACATGCTAGTGCATCTCGTCTCACTAGTGTACGAGAGAGAGATCGCCGCACGCATTTTCTTTACGGCCGACTGGCTCATTGGAGGCAAGGCAATAGCCTCCCATCGACTAAAATGACGGCAGACTTCCACCTACTCCACCACATACACACGTACAACGTGTATCCTAGGTGGAGCAACCGTACAGAATGTAAGATTGCTTACTTTCGCTTAGGATACAAGCTATGTCTGCCTACTTTCGCCTTGTTACAAATAATCAGGATTAGACGCTCTACTCGGGGTGATGCCTCACTCCCATTCGGCCAACTTATATGCAAGATTGCTTATAATTTTGGTTTCAGACTAAACATGGATGATCTTGCGTCGATCCACTTCATTAATGATACTACACTCAACAATATGGGAATTGGCCCTAGACAACACCAAGCCCAACTTGATGAGTATGGAGATGAAATAGAAGAAGAGAGTGAAGAGGAAGAGGGGAGTGAAGATGAGGAAAGAAGTGGAGAGGAAGAAGGCACTAAGGATGAGGAAGATAGTGAGGAGGAAGAGCAAGACAAAGAAAAGGAGGCCCAAGACTCTGATGGGGGACCTCCTACTACTACTCGCGAGGACCGCCATGATTGGGTTGCCCTAGAAGCTGGCATGGCCCAGATTGAAGAGATCCAGGCTGCCCTGAAGCAGGAGATCAAGGAGAATCAGGCCTATCTAAAACAGAAATTCAAGAGGATGTCTCGCACCCTGAAGACCCTCCTGTGCTACATGCAGGATAAGGGTGCTCTTCCACCTTCGCCAAAGTCAGTAGACTAATTATGTGTTGCAGTTGTTTTCGGGTTTTCTTTGTTACTTGTTTTCTTGTAACAGCCTTAGTAGGCTTAGTTGGGTGTTAGGATAGTCAGTGTTAAAGCTTTTGTTAAACTTAGCTCACATACATTCTCTGTCATGATTCGTGTAATGCTACATCATATGTATTATGACAATTTTGGTTGAATGAAATGCGTGAGGCTTCTGTTGATTTGAAATGTATCGAATATTTGGAAAAGTGGGTAATATTATTTTAAATCTTACACATTGTTCCACCCTATGTTGTATATAGGGAATGCCTCCTAAAAACACTTAGAATATAGCACGTCTCACACTTGGCATATCTGAAACGGAGTTTTGAGATGCTCCCGAGCGCAACCGGGTAATGAGATTGATCCTAGATTTTAGGGTAACCTAACGTCAATGATTCTACAAGTTTTAGGTCTTGTAGATCATATTTAAAGTGATTCAAGTGGATTTCATGGCTAATCTAGTTTAGCACTTAGTTAACTTTGTCTAATTTCTAAAGGATTTGATCCTAAGTGATTTCGGCTCGAGATGGTACTCGGGTCTTTGTACAGGATTTTTCGGAGTCATTATATTCACCTAAACTTCAAGATTTGTGTCTAACATGAAAGCACTTAAACAAGTTTGAAGGATAAGATAGTGAGAGATGAGATTTGTGAAGGAAAAATGAGGTTTTCAGGAAAATGGTTTGAAGAAGAAATTTGAGACTTTTAAATTGAGTGTTTGAGAAGTTAATCAGGTGTTAGGATTGACCCATTGCCGAAGGACGTCTAATTCCAAGTGGCAAAAATCTGGGATGTTACATTGACGGGGCACCTCCCCTGAGCGATAGCCATAGGACCCCAGTTTGGGCCTGGATATCGAGACCATGTCGTAATCACCGCTAGCCACTGACCCTACAAATAGGCCAACACTTAGTACACCACCGGTTCTGGGACAGAACCGTGCGTCTTCGTTGATGCCACACATGCCTCAGGCGGCTCCTCCTGATAGGTTGGAACAGACAATGTTCCTAATGCAGTAACAACAACAAGTCTTGGCTACTATTGTGGGGGCCATTGCTAAAACATGAATATGGTCCCGCCTGTACCACCTGTGCAGCCCACTGGAACTATGAATACGAGTGGTCTATTTGAGCGCTTTCAGCGCTTCCGTCCTCTTACTTTCGCAGGAACTCACCGACCCAAGGAGGCTGAGTATTGGTTAGACCGTATTTCCAAGATGCTGAAGCCATTGCACTATACTAAGGCAGAGCAAGTGGAGCTGGTTACTTATATGTTCGAGAAGGAGGCTAGTCTTTGGTGGGACAGCATCCTACGAACCATTCCCATAGGATAAGTGTGGACGTAGGACGCGTTTGAAGATCGTTTTCATGGAAAGTACTTCCCCCTCACTTACCGTAATGAAAAGGAGGGTGAATTTCTCTGCCTCCGACAGGGAGGAATGACCGTATCTGAGTACGAGAATCAATTTATAGAGCTGGCCAGGTATGCTCCACTGATCCTACCAGACGAGCCGATGAGAATGAGGCAATTTTTAGAGGGTCTGCGGCCCAATATCCAAACTAAAGATGTGTTGCGCTAGCATTCCCAACTATGCTGAGCTAATGAACATGTCCCTGCGAGCTGAGTAGGATGGAGATAGAGTGTCTCGCACACGTATACCGATGGGCCCGAGGCCGCGACCTAAATTATCGAACCGACCATTCCTTGGCAAGAGGCTGTGTCCAGACTCACCCCCCAAGCTAGAGGCTCCACCGACCCAGTAGAGGCGATTAGATCTTTAGGGCGTCTACTGTAAGAAGACGGGCCATAACAAGCCCTTTTGCTTTACTAAGATGAGGGACAATGGTTTTATGCTACTTCAGAAGATCAACCGTCAGCCACCACAAGTTATATCAGCCCACCTCTACGATCGGCACCGCCAGCATAGTCATTTTACTGACCACCTGTACCTCAAAATAGTCTGCCTCAATGACCTATGGTAGCACAACCAAACCGTCCACAACAAGCCCGGGTACATGCCCTCACAGCCGAAGCGTCGGAATCTACGGCTACAGTACCGCTAGCCTTTGAAGTCATTGCCTACATCCAAGGTATACCGATTTTTCTGTTGGTCGACACAGGGTCCACTATTTCAATGATAGCATACTCTACAGTCAAGCGTTTAGGGCTGAGCACTACCCCTATGGTTGGGGTGAGAGTCATCGCAGCAACAGGAACTTTTACAGATGCCACTAAGTTTTGTAAGAATTGCCCAGTAGACTTAGGAAGTAAGGTGGTGTGCATTGACCTGATTGTCATCACGATATATCATTACGACATCATCCTTGGCATGGATTGGCTTACTGAAATGAAGGCAGAGATTGCCTGTGAAACCAGACTGGTGACGTCACGAGGACCTGAAAACACAACCTTCACTTTCCCCGTTCAGGTCAGTTGCCCCTTCCGGGTCCTTTGTTATGCTTCCCTATTAAAAGATTACAATGGTCCATCTCTTGGGGACACGCCAATGGTCCAGGATTTCTGAGACATATTCAAGACGATCCCTAGACTACCTCCTTAGCGCGAGATCGATTTTACCATCGACCTAGTGCCAGGCGCGACACCTAACTCTTTATCAACGTATCGCATGCCTTCGTGCGAAATGAAGGAATTGAGAAGGTAGATTGATGACTTGTTAGATTTGGGTTTTATACGACCAAGCGTATCTCCTTGGGGAGCGCATGTGTTGTTTGTAAAGAAGAAAGATGGATTGCTGCGATTGTGTATTGATTATCGCAAACTGAATCACATCACCGTCAAGAACAAATATCCCCTGCCCAGGATAGATGACCTGTTCGACCAGTTGAAAGGAGCACAGTATTTCTCTAAAATTGACCTACAGTCCGGGTATCATCAGTTGCGCGTCAGGAATGAAGATGTGCAGAAAAAGCATTCAGTACCAATTTTAGGCACTACGAGTTCCTCGTGATGCCATTTGGGCTTACAAATGCACCGGCCGTATTTATGGACCTCATGAACCAGGTGTTTCGGCCATATCTGTACCAATTTGTCATCGTGTTTATAGATGACGTTTTTATATACTCTAAGAGTCGGAAGGATCATGAAGAACACTTGGGAGCAGTCTTCAATACTCTCAGGAAGAATCAGTTATTTGCTCCGTACTGAAAATGCGACTTCTGGAAGGAAGAAGTCAAGTTTCTGGGACACGTGGTGTTCAAGGAAGGTATTGTCGTGGACCTTACCAAGGTGGCCGCAGTACAAGACTGGGAGCAGCCCGGCTCCATTACTGAAGTGAGGAGTTTCCTTGGACTTGCTGGCTACTATCGTCGATTCATTAAAGATTTCTCCAAGATAGCCCGACCGTTGTCTCAACTCACTCGGAAAGATCTTAAGTTTGAATGGAACGAGAAAGCAAAAGTAACCTTTCTGGAATTAAAGGACAAGTTGACGTCCGCACCCATGCTAGTATTACCAGAGCAAGGGATCAGATATACTATATATGCCAACGCATCTCGTGTTGGTTTGGGTTGTGTACTTATGCAAAAGGATAGGGTGATCGCCTATGTCTCGTGACAGTTGAGGAAACATGAATAAAATTACCCCATGCACGACCTAGAACTAGCGGCTGTTATTTTCACATTAAAGCTCTGGAGACACTACCTCTACGGAGAGGAGTTTGAGCTCTTTTGCGACCACAAAAGCCTCAAGTACACCTTTACTCAAAGAGACCTGAACATGAGGCAACGACGTTGGATGGAGACCTTGAAAGACTTCAAGTTTGAAGTCTCCTACCATCCTGGAAAGGCTAACATGGTGGCCGATGCATTAAGTCGCAAGAAGACAATAAAATTTGCAGCTCCGTTGATGATAGAAGAATGGAATATGGTAGAGTTTGTGCGAGATTTCTAACAGAAGCTGACAGTGGAGGAGCCATTCGAGAGGGTCACACACATTCACGTACAACTACTTATCGATGACAAAATTATTGTGGCTCAGAAAGAAGATGAATTGTTGGTGAAAATGAGAGAACGCGCAAGTGACAGTGAAGACTCCAAATGGAGGATTGGCTTAGATGGAGGTTTACGGTATTGTGGCCACCTATGCATCCCGAATCCCCTTGACTTGAGAAGGGAAGTCCTAGAAGCCGCTCATAATTCAAGGATGGCGATGCATCCAGGCAGTATGAAGCTGTATAGAGACAGGAAGCGTTCATACTGGTGGGACAACATGAAGGCCCAGATAGCAGACTTCATGTCCCATTGTCTCATGTGACAGCAGGTCAAGGTCGAACATCGCTGACCTCTAGGTTTACTTCAGCCCATGCCCATAGCCGAATGGAAATGGGATTTCATATCCATGGATTTCATTTCTGGGTTACCGAAGACAAGAAAGGGGCATGCATACATTTGGGTGATTGTGGACCAATTCACGAAATTGGCTCATTTCTACCCGATTAGAGTTTCAAACTCAGCAAATGATTTAGCCAAGCTATACATCGAGAAGATAGTACGTCTGCATGAAGTTCCTATGGAGATTATGTCGGACCGAGACACGCGATTCACGACCATTTTTTGGACTCTAATTCAAGAAGCAATGGGAGTGCAACTGAAGTTCAGTACCGCGTTCCACCCACAGACTGATGAGCAGACGGAACGGGTAAATCAGATATTAAAAAATATGTTGCAAGCGTATGTGCTTGATTTCAAGGACAGTTTGGATAACTGTCTCCCCTATGCCGAGTTTGCTTATAATAACAGCTTCCAAGCAAGCATTGGCATGGCTCCTTACGAAGCCTTGTATGAGCGCCTTTGTCAAGCACAACATTGTGGCAGAAGTTAGCGAGAAGAGCCTGATTAGCCTAGATTTGGTTTAGGCGACCTCAGAGAAGATTGGTATTATCAGGCGTTGACTCTATGTAGCCCAGAGTAGACAGAAGAGTTACGCTGATACAAGACGGACACAGCTAGAGTTCGAAGTTGGGGACCGTGTATTCCTTAAGGTTTCTCCAATGAAGGGAGTCCTTCGATTTGGCAAGAAGGGAAAACTCACGCCGCGATTCATTGACTCCTTTCAGATTCTAGACCGAGTGGGTGTGGTAGCATACCGCCTTGCTTTACCCACACCACTCACGAGCGTACACAACGTGTTTCACGTATCAATGTTGAAGAAATATGTTCCTGACCCTACCCATATTTTCAAATGGGAGTAAGTACAATTAAGTGAAGATGCTACCTATGTACTACACCAACACGTATTCTCGATAGGAAGGAATAAGTGCTACGCAGCAAAGTGATCCCACTCGTGAAGGTATTGTGGACTCACCACACTGAGGAAGAGGCTACTTGGGAAACAGAAGTCGAAGTCTGTAAGAATTACCCTCAGATCCTCGAGGAGTACGAAAAGGTACTAATTTCGGGGATAAAATTTTTCTTTAAGGGGGGTAGATTATAACGTCTCGGAAAAATTCATACAAAGGCCCGAGTACTACCTCAGTCAGAAGTCCCTAAGGACTGTATTCTGTAGAGATTTAGACAAAAATTAATTAAGTACTAAACTAAATTAATTGGTGGATTTAGCTGAACCACTATTTATACAAATGGCAAGACCTAAAACCATCAAAATCGCTAACTCAGCACTACTTAAAAACCTAGGAAAAATCTCAAAACCCTGTTGCTCTCGGGAGCACGTTGAAACTCCGTATCGGACCTGAACCGCATGTCGAAAGCCCGATGACAGTGAAACTATAGAGATATGTCCGTCTTATTGGGTTTGACAACCATCGCGGGAATCAAGCCCAAATAGTATCCAAAAACGCACAACTTGAGCCCTGAGTAAAGTGTGTGAGAAACGTGAATATCTTTAGAAAATTAACCAGAACTTAAGTAAATTTGGTCATTCACTTGTGAGCGAAATTGAAGATTTCAGACTGTCAGTTTCTAACCAAACTTCACCCATGGATCAGAGAAATTTCCCTGCACATATCTGTATACTTGTGGCCCTAATCGAGTGATAACGACCGTTGATCTGATACAGATCCTTCACGGTTGATCGACCTATCCAATCGCATTAAAACCACATCCTGGCATAGATCTATCGTCAGGGGACTTACTCTACGCCGTAAGTGAGTAATGGACCTCCAGGTGAGCCCCATTTGCCCGAAACAGACGCTCTTTGGCTATAACCTAAGTATATCATGGCCCTTGGGCCATTTACATAAGCTCTGAACCTATATAAGGCCCTTAAACCACCCCACTTCCATTCCATACGAATTTCTCTAACCCTAGGAGAGAGAAGAGAGAAAAGTGTGAGGAGAAAAGAGAGAGTTTGGGAGATCGTTGCTGGGATTTTCTCTCACTACTCCACGTGCTGATTCACCTCCCCACCATTGCTACATGAACCATTTTAACGACGATTTGGGTAAGAAATCCAAACCTAATGCCATAGTTAAGATATAGAATAGTTGTTTGTCAACCTAACTGATGGATTTCATGATTTAAGTACCCGTTATTCCATTTTCAGGAACGTAGGATTTGAACCGAGTTTGAAACAAGTATTTCGATGAAAGGTGCGGACTATAAACATTTAGGTTATGGATTTCAAGGCTTTCAATGACAGCTAATGATTTATGTCTGACTTATTTGCTACCATAGGATCTTAGTTACGACATTTTCGACAAATTATACATGTGTGAACTATGTTGAATATATGATGCATTCTGTGTTTGTTGAGAACAAATATGAAATTGTGATTTGTACTTGTCATGACTATAAATCTAGGATTCATGTTTGTCGTGTGTATCACGATCTCTTTATGTAATAAATTGTTATAGTTCATGTCGTAACTAATCTAGTCTATGCATTTAGTTACGTGTAGTCTAAGTGTTTGATAAAATGTCTGAATGAGAAATTGTTGATGAATTGGATTTAATAAGGGTATTGAGATAGGATTCTCAATTACCTTATCTATGTGTATAGTTTCCTTCATGTAATCTCTATTTTGACTACACGATTTACGGTTGAAATGCAAATGTTTGTTAACATGTTCAATGTATTTAATGAAATGCTTAAACGAAGGATTCACTTAAATTATTTGTCAAATGCTAATATGATTATCACATGTATTTCCCTGCTACATCTGAGTGAGATGGGACTATAGGGTAGTCCAAGCAATCGTTAACAATTCCCATTTTAGTGGCTGAACTAGTCTCACCACATTAGATACGATCGATGAATCTGGGTCGTACGATGATTGTCGACAGTGGTTATGTCACATGGAGTGCTTATGCACTCCATGTCGATTATGTCAACGTATGCCCATACCAATCAAACTTGTTAAATAACCCGATTGGCCTATTGTGTGTTTACCATGTATGGACACTATTGCTTGAATCTAAGGTACCACTTACCAATGTAAAGACCTGTTTCAACCAAGGTAACACGATCCCCTAAGACTCATGAGCCGGGCATGGTGGTATGGGACACCGTGATCTAGCTATCAGCCTACGCTAGGGTGACGAGCCTCCCCGTAGTGACCAGTGAGCAACCCAAACTCGTGAGCTGAATACAGTGGTATGAGACACTGTATTCGAGCTGTCGGCCTATGCTGAGGTGACGAGCCTCCCCTCGAGTATAAACTCTTGAATTTTCCTATCCACTGCTTTCATCAGTGATGATGCCCTGGAACTTGCCTATCGTATGTGATTAACTAGGATTGATGACTCTAGATGGATCTTTCGGTTTGGGTCATTGATATAAAGGGAGGTACTTTAGCTTCCCGAATCTGCTGTATGAATAAGCCTAATTAAGTACTTGGCTAACATGACTATGCACCGCATTGCATGCGCTTTGGCAAGGAAGTTGCACGTTTAGGGAGTTTGTCATGCATGAACGGTTGATGAAGTAACTTTTGAAGGAGCTTTGTGTGAGGGCATACATCATTACTACATTCCATTCCTGCATTAATAAGAGAAATTAGGAAGTGATTGATGAACTGCTTTATCATTACTGCTTGATTGAATTGATAACATGTTAACCTTTGCCTTATAGTACCACTGAGTTGATCACTCACTCCCACCTTGGGACGGTGTTTTAAAACACCAAAGACTCTGTTGTAGATGCAGGTAACGATGAAGTCTATGCCACTGATTTGGACTTCATTAATGAGGAGGAATTCTCCTATGTACAGCTATCAGGTTGGTCTATGTAGACCTTATACTGATTCGATGGGATTACAGGGTTACATGGATTAGTTGAACATCTACATTTTGATATTTTGTATATTTTGAAACAAACCTTGCATATATTAAACCCTGTTACATTATCATACTCTGGAGGCCGTGAACCACTTACTACTTCAATACATATATTTCAGACTTTTGCTTTCTAAATTACATTATCTCTAGAGTATGATATGTTGTTTTGGTATAATCTCACTCATGTTTAATGCATTAAAATGGACAACATTTAACCATCATTATCTATGTTGCATAAGTGATGTGCTGGATCTTAGGAGTTGAGCTTTGCTCGACCCTCGAAATCTGGGGCATTACACTTTTCTTGGGCCTTCTCCTAGATTGTCAGTATATTCACTGTTGCCGTTGCATCCCTTTCTTTTTCTTTTCCGATCACTATTTCATCACTGTCAATCATCCGTTGTATTATGCATTTCAATGTATAACAATTTTCCGTCGGATGTCCTACCAAGCAATGATAGTGGCAAAAATCTCTTTTTCTCATTCTTGTTGCGTCTTCGGGGCGCTTGGGTGCTGGTAATTCTATCGTACCAGCTTTTAGCAATTGGTTCATCATAGGGACAACATCTTCCCTATCGAACAAGAACCCTTCATGAGAATTGAGGGCTTTGAGCCTTTTTCCACTATACCTGTTTCTCGGCTGGTTCGATTCTTCCTTCCGTTCTGACTTTTTATCTTTTGAGTCTCTTACATCTTAATTTCTCCTTGCATGATCAACGGTATTTACGGCCATCCTGCTAGGTCCCCTCCTAGCTATCTCATAGTGAAATGCTGGCATCTTCCGAGTCATTAGCTCTAAAGCATAAGCCTTAGTGGCTAGGTCACGGAAAGTCCTGATATCGGCACTGGTGAGTCTGAATGCAATTCCCGTTTTCATGAAGTTCAGCACATCTTGACCTGTTCCTTTTCTTCCAGAAGCTGTCTGCATGAGGCTCCCAATGTCTTCCATTTATCTATAAATTTCTCTACTGATTCCCCCTCTCTCTCCCATACAGAAGCCAATTCCGTAATACTGACATCACATTCTGAAGAGAAGAAGTTTGACATAAAGGCATCCTGCATTTGCTCCCAAGTACGTATTGATCCCATAGCCAGGCTAGAATACCATTTGAACGCTTTACTCGTCAGGGATAATCCAAACAATCATAAGCAATACTACGGTACTGTAGAGAAATTCCCCATGCTAGTGATAAAATGCATCAAATGTTCCTCCGACGATCCTTCCCTGTTAAATTTTTGGAAATTGGGGTGCTTGAAGTTAACTGGGAACGGAACGTCCTCTACTTCCCATGGATATGGTGTCCGATATCTGAACTGGCTTACATTTTCTCGCTCCCTTTCTATTCTGATGGCTTCCTGCACGACTTGCCTCACTTCTTCTTATGTTACTGTTCTTACTACAGGGACAGACCCGAGTGATCCTGCCCCTTGTGGTTGAAAGCCATTAGCCCATTCATCGTGCCCATCATTGGGGGAGCCACTACCTGGGCTACATTAGGTGCGAGGGTAGCAAGGGCTTCTCTGAGATTTCTGCACTCTTCCATTAGTGCTCCTTATGCTTCTATCATTTCATCCATATGATCCTCTGTGGTTGGCCTGTTCTCCTAATTTGTTTCGACCATATGTACTGTAGCTTCTCCGCTTCCTGATGAAGCCATAGTTGGAGTGGGGTGAGAATGCACCGATCTTATAGGACTCATGAAGAGAGGGGAAGATAGAGTATCATTCATCTTCTCTATGCTTCCAGTGTCACTGATTGATTAGGGCGATACAGACCTTGGTAAGCTTACTAATAATGCTTTACCCTTTTGCTCTTTTGTCCATCTGACTCTCGGGGGCTACCAAAGTTGGGAAATCGTGCGATGTTAACTGCAAAATTGTTCACCTAGGATATATCACAAGAGGGGCGAGTTCAGGGTTCTTCTTAGCGGCATTATATGTTATTGGTCCTCTCACTCTTGGCAAAGGCGGATTCATTCTAGGGCTCCTCGTATTTCATGCTCTCGTCCTATAAGACATTACAACAGTCCAGCCTTTGTCGCCTTCCAATTCTTGAGGCGAAGCAGAAACAACTCCTATCGTTGCTCAGGCTAAGTCGTTTTTGCTTACAGGAGGTTGAACCCTATGTTTCAGAGGCTCGTTCGACACGTATTCCACTATGAATCCAGTCGCGGTGAAATAAAAGTTTACATTCTTCGCAGAAATTGCCATTGATCGTAACTTGCAGTTTAATCTCTTCAATCTTCATATGAAACATAAATTTGAATCATAGTTAGTATTTGAAGAATTACATAATTTATCTTAGAGATGAAGGGGAGGATGTTCCCACTTAGAGTCACCATTTTGGCGTCGAACGACACCAAACTACAACGAAAGTCCTATAATATTCTTAATGTTAATATCAAATAAGATTTGTAAAGTCCCTAGCAGAGTCGCCATTTTATTTCGAAGAAGAAACAAATGCATTGGATTTGGGGGATTATCTTATTAGAACATAACAAAGAAAGGATATACAAAACAATCATTGTATTAATAGTGTTGAGTTCATTTACATCCTCTAATATCCCTTGATTCTAAGATAGATCATTTGAAATACATAAATTGAAAGTTCGAATGTTGAATCTCAAATTCTACATCATTTCGACATCTGCTTTGATCATATCTTTAGGAGGAATGGTTGTGCAAGTTTGATCATTTGATCTTTCCCCTTTTGAGCTTGTCCCTTATGCAAAAGGAGAGCTTGAAGCGACGAAGATCGAACTTGGCACTTTTGGCAGCATCTCAGCCCTCTTCATTACTGACTATATAATAGCCCAGTTGCACGACCTATGCAACCAATAACTGCTCTCCCTTCTCACCTTCAGTCTTCCTTCAGAGCTATGTTCCTCTTTTAAAATTCTCTTCTTCTTCCAAATGAGGGGGGGAGTGGGGTATTTATAGGCCTCCACATATGCGAACCCTCGATCTTTGTGCCATGGGACCCACCTTGCATCATATCTGTCTGTCTAAAATAAACTCTCTGATCTTGGTTACGCGACCCGCGCAATGGAGGAAATCGGTTGCTCAACCTGCGCAACCACTGAATAAGATACTTGATCTTCTTCTTTCTTTCTCATTTCTTCAATTCATGTTTAATTTATGATCTTCTACCCCTTTCAATCTTTCTTCATTATTTTCACGCTCTAACAGATAGAATCAAGGACTACTCGATATCATTGACAATGACAGATTTCTGTCCATTTTTTTACCGTTGGAATTATTCTCTTATAAATACCATAGGTTGCTTCTTTGCAAAATGAGCTAGAAATTAAGAGAGTTGGAAAGAATTGCTTCAAAGAGTTTATACCATCTTCTTCATTCCCTCTTTCCCATAGAGTTCTTCATTCCATCTTGGCATAAGCATTAACTCAACATCTTCATTGCTTGGATTGAACTATGAACTCTAACATTCAATGAGTTTCCAACAACACTCATCATAGGCATATCTTTGTGTTGGAACTCTTAAATGCATAGCTCATGGGAACCTTCTCTACGTGTTTAAATCATATCATCTAAATAGAGAAGAACAAAACCCTAAACCTCACAACCTCGGAGCATTGATCGAAACATCAAAAGCAGTTGTGGTTCAAGGGTACTAAAAACTCTTCATCAACATTGAAGATCTTCAGATTATGCGAGAAGGGGCTCACTCACTTCTCTGTAAGTATAAGGAGTCCATCGAGTCTAAAGCCCATTCCTTATGTAGGATTGGGATTCAAAATTTGAGTGATAAACTTGCCAAGACCTCTTTCTAGGCCTCCGACGGGAGAATACATGTTCCTTATGTAGGGCATGTTGTTCTTGTGAAGGACGTGTTTCCTTGTGTAGGCATGGGTTGCCTTGTGTAGGCACCTAGTTGTGTCTTTGTGTAGGACCTATCGCCTGGTATAGGCACTTAAGGCAACCTTATGTAGGTCCCTTAGTTAACCTTGTGTAGGTTGTGAAGGTTCATAGTTAACCTGATTTAAAACCATTGGATAGTGAAATCTGGTACACTCTAGGAGAGAGTGCCTCCGCGAAGAGTGGAGTAGGCAAGTAGCCGAACCACTATATATGATTGTGGTTGGGATTGCTTTTGTGCATTTATCTAATTATGCTTATGTCTATCAAATGATTATTATGATGCATGATTTAATAAATACATAAGTAAAAATAGGAATCACATCTCACACACTATCTTTATAAGTTTGTCTCTTTACATGAAAATCTTGTGTAAGCATAGGTGTTTGGACCTTTTATTGGCTTGAAAGTCATGGAGTTACTTTTCCTTATTTGTTTTGATTAAAATTAGGCATTATTTATTGTCATAAGAAAATAATTTTTGAAAAGTCCTATTCACCCCCCTCTAGGACATTTGGACATACTTCCATACTTTTACTATAGTGGTTCTACTACAATTTCAGTAACTGATTCAATGCTGCGACTAGCAGTAATTTCGATAGAGCTTTTAGATATTTACACTAAGGAAAGATTCAAATCAAAAAATATCTTTCTTTATGCATATAAGCTGTTTTTATTCTGGCAGATATTTTTCTGAAAAAATATATTTTCAATCAAGTGGGGGATTGTTGTAAAATGTTGATTATATATATATATATAAGTATAAAAAGTTTTTACAACAAACCATTTTTTTGGTGTTTTGGGAATAGTCCCACATTGGAAAAGAGCAATGGAAAAAAATGGGTCTATATGAGATATGTGGAGTACCTTAATGTTTATTTGCTTGGTCCGTGGTGAATCGGGCTTGCGTGTTCCAATGCGACGCACTCACGCTTGTGCTCGGGTACGGGCACGGTCTCGGTCACGATCACGATCACGGGCTCGGTGCGAGGGCATGTGAGGCAGTGTGGCTGCAAAGGCGCTTGTGGTGCACTTTGCACTTCGCACGTGCTCATCGTGTCGCTCCTTTGCGAACCGGTGCAAGTCACGATGCGACAGAAAGAAAGGTCAAGTGGCTGGGATGAGTCTATTGGTCTAAACGAGACTTGTGTGACTTATATAAAGGCTAGAAAAACTAGCCGTTGGAGTGAAGTGTAACTCCTCATACACATTAAGTCTGACCATGCAGAAACTGTTGCATGTGACTAGACCAACAGCTATTAACACTAGCCAATGAGTCTAAATGGTCAGCATGCAGCAATTGTTACACCACATGCACAACAGTCAGAACCTGCCATTAACAGATAGTTTCTCACCAACAGCTAGAAATAGTCATATGGATTAATGGCCCTGGACCAAAACTGTCGGCCATCTTAACCTATATAAACAGTGCCTGGATGAATTTGTAAACTATCACCAACACATTCGAATCATTCTCATAAGAACCACAAAGAAGAATAACAACCAAGCGTACTCCAGCAAGTTAGCAACGGTTCATCGAAACCTTAGCCTAAAGAACAGACCAGTGTTGTGCTCTAAAACCACTTTTCTCTTTCTGATTCTAGGATTTTTCTTTTTATAGTTTTCTGCTAGAAATTTGTGTACAAAGTTCCATTTGTGGATCCTCGTATTTTCTGAACGCAGATCGACACCCAGGCTTATCGTATCTTAGAAGTTGTTTGCCTGGAACCTTTTAGCATACTCAATCTATTTGAGAAGGGGAAAATAACGCTTTAAGGATAACATTCTCATACGTGCTTCAGCCTATCCTAATATTTTTTGGTTTATCCATTAATAGAAAATACAATTTACGTACTATTTTTCAATAATTATAATAAATATTTTTAAATATTTTACTTCTGAAAAAATAATTATCACTGTTAATGCAGTTTTGTCGAGCTATAGCTGAGTTATCGCTGAGCTATGTTGTCGATCCAGGGTCACGTTTCGACCGATCTATTACCGACCTATGGGCTTGGTCGGCTCCTAGCCATATGAGTGTTCTTACAATTGCGCTCTCTTTGAGGGTCCTTACAGCTGCGTCGACCTCCTTGAAGGTTAGCCTGTTCTTGGACGGAGAAGCCCCTACTGGCTCAGATTTCGAGGGCCCATGCTGTTTTGTAAAGTTGGTCCATTCCATAAGTCGACCTATGTGACTTAGCTATTTTTACACCCAACAGTAAGCCCCCCTTACTCTTCATGTTAATCCTGAAGAAGGTTAATGAGTAAGTCAAACCAAAATTAGGTCAGAGTTTAGGTCGGGTTATATAGCCATTAATGCCAAGTATGGTGGCCAGTATGGTGTGTGAGGCGTGTCATTAATGGACACGGCATGTCATTTTGAGGTTGGAGGTCACGTGGGGCGTCAGGCCGCCATTTTGGTGATAGATGAATGGGGATGTAACACATGGCTCTATACTCGATAATGGGGTCGAGCAGCACATGGGGTCGTGCCACATGTTCATCGGGGGGAAGTGGAAGGGACGTCGTACGGCTATCATTGATGGGTGTATTCAAAAGATGCCACGTGGCCACCTTATATAAGGGAAGCCCTAGCATAAAGTCGCCCATTTGTAATTTTCGTCTTCTTCCCAGTTGCCGCAAAGGGATTCTAGTGCCTGTGGTCACCGACGTTCCGGGCAGACTCCCTTCTCCGATGAGCTTCTAATCACCCATTTCCCCCTCCTCCTTTCTTTTTCCTTTCAAGGACTGCAATGTCGGATTTCACTGGCTCACAAGAGGGGGTTTCCGACGGTGATAATGGATCTGGTAACCTTCGAGTTATGTCGAATCCACTGTCACCATTGAGGATTGTGGAGAATGTTGATTTCCCGGCGTCTCGGGCCACAGAACCGTCTCCGGCAGAAAGGCCGCTGGACGCAGGGCCTAGTTCCGCTGTCTGGGATGACCTTGAAGGGTTTGACGAGGATGGGATGGGGGGGCCCGGTGCCTTCCTCTCTCACTACCGATGATCTAGATTGGATAAGGCTCGGGTACCATATCCCTGAGTCAGTGATGATGCGGCTTCCCTTGCCAGACGAACTCCTGAACCAACCTCCAGAGGGATCGGTCGCTATTTTCTAGGTCGCCCTTTAGTGTGGCCTATGACTTCCTCTGCAGCGAGTGGTGAGGAGACTATTTGCTCGGCTGAACTTGGCCCTAGGTCAAATGATCCCTAATGGTTGGAGGGCATTGATCGGTTGTGTTGTTCTATGGGTCGAGCTAGAACAACTCGAGCTAATGGTGGAGGAATTCCTCCACTTATACTAAGTCAAGCCAAACCATAATCAACCCGGCTGGCATTATTTGTCGGCCTGGCAAGGATCTAAGGGGAGCCTCATTACCAACCCGCCATCGTCTAACAAGAACTGGAGGGACAGATGGTTCTGGGAGTCCGAGTGTTAGGAGGTTGTTGATCTGCCTTCATATCAACATCGGGTCCCTACCGCATTCTCTGACCCAGGTATACATTCCTCGGATAGTCATTCCTAGTCCGTTTCAAATTGGTCAGTTTTCGATTGTGCTGAAGTTGATATGCTTGTTTCTTTGTGTAGTCGTTCCCAAGCAAGTTCCTCTGGTCGAAGGCGGAGCACTTCCTCTGATCAAGGTGGCGAGAGCGCTCCCTTGGGAGAAAAGGACTTAGAGGCTTCTGCTTTAACCTGATCTACTCCTTCAATCAGGCATGGACTTTACCCTTACCGGTAAGCCAGTGGGTAAGACCTACTTCCGAGCTATAGTACTTGGGTGTTTTTCGTGAATTCCACTGATATTTCTTCTTCTCATGTTGAACGCGGAGATGCCTGAAGCTCGTCCCACGCTCTGACCTCCTTCTAAACTCCATGCACCTCCTGCAAGGGATGAGACAGTGGTGCCAAAGAAGAAGAAGAAGATCAAGGCCTCTTCCAAGAACAAGGGGAAGGTTGGCTCCTACTGCCCTATCGTGATTAAGGCAGATGGAGAGGGAATGGAGGTGGAGGCCTCCTCGGGTGCTATTGAGCCAGCAGGGGCAACTGTCTCAGAAGAGGCTGTTCTTGCCGAAGTGCAAGGTGCCGCTGAGCTTCCCGCGGAGGCTCGGTCTTCGGGCACTGAGGGGGCAGCTCGCCCACGGGGTCTTCACTAGACGGTTGAGGAGATCCTCCCTTGGGGGAGATCGCCACATGCCTGAGGCAGAGTTCAGCAATTTGTTTGACTCCCCCGTGGACTCATCTTCGGCCCATGTGACGATGGGTCTTCTTAAGGTAAGATACCCTTCAGAGTTGTGCCGTGTTTTTTCTTAATGCTTGCGCTTAACTCTTTCTCTCTTTTTATTGCATTCGCCCGTGTGTGTTGAAGGCACACACCGAATTTGCTCGGATGCGTGAACTGGTGGGCGAAGCCAAACAGAAGGTAGCCCAGTCGAAGGCTCAAGCTCAGGCTACGGAGGTCAAGTTAAGGGCTACGAGGATGGGCCTTAAAGCGGCTACTGCAAAGAAGGCCAAGGTGGTGACGAGGCTAGAGGAGGTCCAGGGCTAGTATGTGGAGTGCCAAGCTAAGCTCATGGAGACCTTGTGCAAGCTCGAAGAGCTAAAGGTCGGGACCAAGACTGTTCTTTCTTGGGCTCGAAAGGATGCGGTGGAGGAGTTCAAGGCCTCCTAGGCGTATTTGGACGATAGGGATTACGTATTTCGTCAGGGTTATGTTAAATGCATTAAGGCTATGAAGGAGTCCTTCCCCGAGCTTGATCTGTCTGGTTTCGATGAGGCCGAGTCGAACTCCGATGGGTCGGGCGATGAGGCGGCTTCCAAGCAGCCCCCTGAGGCCAAGGCTTGAGGGTTGGTTTTTGTAGAGCAGTATTTCCTTCATCCTGCAATACCTTTCCCTTTTCTGCTTCAAGCACTTTAAGAGCTGTCCACTTATGCCTTTTTGAGCTTCAAGCACTTCATAAATTTGTAGATCAATGTACATGTGTTTTTATGGGTTACTGATGTAATCATGCCCTTTGGGCCTTATTAATGAAACACTCCTTGTTGAAAGATTTCTCTCGAATTCTGAGTTTCCAAGTAAAGAAGATCGTTTTTTACTTTGCATGAATAAGCCGAAGAAAATCCAAGTTGTAACTCAGGTATTGATCGGGCGTCGACTAGTGTTTTATAAAAATCTATCCAAGATAGATAGATTGGACATAGCTCAGGCATTAATCATATCGGGGTCATTAATTGATCGGGTAATGTGCTGGGGCTTTACTAATATTATCTCACAATCAAGTGATATATAGTGAGTGTTGTATCGACCAACTTATGGATAATAGATCTTCAGATGTTCGCGTTCCATGGGTGCGGGAGCAGCTGGCCAATCAGGTCTTCTAGTCGATATGAACCAGGTCAGAATGTGCTTGAGATCACGTAAGGTCCCTCCGAGTTCGGACCCAAGGTCCCTGCTCCTATCTCCTTGGTGTTCTGGAACATTTTTCGAAGCACTAAATCTCCGTCTTAAAACCTTCTGACCTTGACCCGTGCATTGTAGAAGCGTGATACCTACTGTTGGCGAATGATAGTTCGAGCTTGAGCCTACTCCCTTCGTTCTTCGAGAAGGTCGAGACTGAGGGCATAAGCTCGGTATTAGCTTATTCATTGAATAATTCAGTGCCTTATGTAGGTCAATCTTCATGAGAGTACTGCCTCTGCTCCATATGCTAAAGAGAAAGCGATCTCCTTAGTAGCTGTTCGGGTGGTAGTTTTGTAAGACCGTGTCATAGTCTGTACCGTTCCTTAGGCTTCCGCGGTCCTCCTAGTCAAATTCGGGCAACCCTCGACCCGTATCCGACGTTTGTGCTCGATCCTAAGCCGAGTCTTACATACCTGAGTCGACTCAACCCAAAACTTGTATCTTAGCGACCGCACTATCACCATGGTTCCAACGCTGCGACTCGCGCACTAATCAGATACCCAAGCTAGAAGTTATGGGCCCGCATTCATTTCGAGGAAAACCCCATGCATTGCAAGTTTTGAGGGAATCTCTATAACATGTCCCATCAATCAATCAATCAATCAGTGTCAAGTACAAGTTAAGTACACTCCATACCCCAAGTACAACAACCCATCCCTTCCCATTTCCATAGTCAACTCCTCTCTCTCTCCACCCATCCTTTTCTTACAACCCCATCACTCCACCCATCACCCATCACACCTCATCCCATCCCTTTTCACCCATCACTTCTCTCTCTCTCTCTCATTCCCTCTCTTCACTCCCAAGCAGCAAGCATCCCAAGTCCAAGCCTCCCCAAACTCTCCCAAAAATAACAAGTGTGTCCCACCCTCTCATCTCTCATCCCCACCATCAAAACCCTATCATCCACCGTCAAAAGTTGAGCATAGGAGCTAAGGAGACTAAGGGACCAAGAAGGAGGCCAATAAGTGGGTGATCTAACCATCAAATGTGTTATTTGAGGGCCCGCATATGGTGGGACCCATCTTGATGTATGCTTTGTATTTAAGGAGGGCCCATAAGGGCGGGGTCCTTCCCCTTCTCACCGATCTCTTCCTCTCTCCCTCTTTCTCTCTCTCTCTATCTCTCTTGCATGGATGGTAGTGTGGTTGTGTGTGTGGCCCACCATGAAGTGTATATTTTAACCATGCCATTCACCTTCATTGGACCCACCTGACAGATGGGTTAGACATGCACCGTCCAGCCCATTAGTGGGCTTGGATGGAAGGAAAAAAACACAAATATCATATTGACCCAAATCATGTGGGCCACGTCCATGTGGGACCCACCTTGATTTTATATCCAAGCCGTCCGTCCAGCATCCCTGGGCGCTGGACGTGGGTTTAGTGAATGTGAGCTGACAGTGGGATGTCCTAACAAGCAAAGAAAAAAATAATAATATATATTTATATAAGGTATTTGGGTGGGCTGCTCATGTAGGCCCCACCTTAATGTATGTGTCTAATCCATGCCTCCATTCCATTCCCCAGTTCATTTTAGGCGTTGAGCTGAAAAATGAAGTGAATCCGATTTTCTGGCAGGCTCTATCACAGAAAATAGTATTTTCTACCGTTGAAATCCACCCTGATGTTTCTATACACCAAAAATACCCCAAACATTGGGCTCGTTCAGACTGTCTTGAGCCATGGAATGCAATGGCTAGAGTGGATTCAATTGATGTGGGCCCTATGTATGAAAAACCCCAAAAATACATGAATCTAAAAAAAAATATAATATAAACAACAACAGCGTCTGCTGCTGCTGCTGACAGAGGACGCCAGTGGCGTCTTGCGCTGTTGCATGGGCGGACGACCAAGGACGTGGGTCCCAACCGTGGGCCCCACCGTGATGTGTGTTGAACATCCACACCGTGCATTTAGTGGCCCCCCTCCTGGCTGTGGACCACCCCAAAAATCAGCCGTAGGTGGAACTCAGGTGGCTCACATCATGGGGAGCAATGTGATTGAATGTTTGCCATTGAAACCCTTTTTGGGTAACAGAAGTTTTGGATCATTATGAAATTTGTTTTCCCTCTTCATACGGGTCCGTGTGACCTTATCAACGGGTTAGATGAAAAATTAACATTATGGTGGGCCCCATGTGGGACCCACTGCTGATGGATATATTCCATCTAAGTCGTCCATCCAGCGTCCAGAGGCCTGGACGCTCTCCCTTTGCACTCCCACACACACACAGTTATATATATATATTATATATATATATATATATATATATATATATATATATATATATGTAAGATATACTATTATATAATATAATATATTATATTAATAAATGTTGATGGTGGGCCACTCCTACGTGGGACCCACCTTTAATCACGTAATCAAGACCGTCCAGACGTAACTGGATGGTGAATCTGGAGTATGTATATAAAATATATTATACTATATTACATTAATATTATTTAATATATATTATTATGGTGGGCCACGTGCGTGGGACCCATTGCTGGTGGATGCACTACATCCAACCGTCCATCTATTTGGCCAACCATCCATCCTTTTGGCCATCCCGCCTCAAGGCTTGAGACTAAAAAATGAAACAGCTCTGATAGTAAAGTGGACCACATTACAGAAATCAGTGGAGAATGAACGTCCACCATTGAAATCCTGTAAGGATCCTAGAAGTTCTGGATCAAATGATATTTGTTTTTCCTCTTTAGCAGGGACTTGTGGCCTTATAAACAGATTGGGTGGAAAATAAATCTTGTGATGGCCCTGTGTGGTTAAAACAGTGGAAAGCATTACCTCCACTGCCATTTGTGGTATGGTCCAGATAATCCTTTGGATATGATTGATTTTTTATAATGCTCTAAATGATCTCTAGCAATAGACGAATGGTGTGGCTAGTTTGGGCCCATTTGACTCGACCCTTTTGACTTGGCCCATTTGATTCGGCCCATTTGACTCAGTCCATTTGTATCGACCCATTTGATCAGCCCAATTAATTTAGCTTATTTGATTCGGCCCATTCAACTCGGCCCATTCAACTTGGCCCATTCGACTTAGCCCATTCGATTCGGCCCGTTGATTCGGTCCAATTGATTCGGCCCATTTGATCAGCCCATTGCGATGTATTTCTCAACCCATTTGGTAAGGCTCATTGAGATGTATTTCCAGCCCATATGGCATGGCCATTGTAATGTTTTTGTAGCCCATTTAATGAGGCCCATTACGATGTACATTAGGCCCATGGGTTGTAGCCCGTGCAATTTATCTAAGGCCCATGTGCAGGGCCCACCTGTTGTGTATGTAGCCTTTGTATGAGGCCCATTGCGATGTATATTAGGCCTTTGTGTGAGGCCATGGGCCTACTTTATGTTTGGCTCTATGTGGGCCACTGCTTGGGAGCGATGTTGGTTGAATATCCACATTGTGATTCTCCCGTAGGCCTATTCTCGTCATTCTATAGTGGGTTACCACAAACGATTGGGCCCCATTGATATTGCTTGGTCCATCATCGACTGTCCATCCATGGATCCCACCTTACGTAGAGGCCGATTACCGATTTCGATTGTCGAGGCCGATTGTTGAGGCCGATTCCGATTCTAACTATCAAGGCCGACTCTGATTGTTGAGGCCAATTGTCAAGTCTAGATATCGAGGTCGATTGTCGAGGCCCATTATGATATATATGCGACCCGTAGTTGAGGCCCATTCAGATAAGCATTCAGCCTCGGCTTGATGCATTTGAGGTCTATGTAATGTATGTGAGCCTATGTGATGAGGCCCATTGTGGTGCATTTGAGGGCCAGGCGATGGAGCCCGTTGTGTTGTATATTAGGCCCATGAGAGAGGTCCATCGTGATATATATTAAACTCTTGAGTGAAGCCCATGGTGTTGTATATTAGGCCCTTGTGTGAGGCCATGGGTCCACTATATGTTAGTCTCTATGTAGGCCATTCCTTGGAGGCAATGTTGGTTAAATATCCACATTGTCGAGGCCGATTGTCAATGTCGATTATTGATACTGATTATGAGTATGTGACAGCATAGCATCATGATACATGCTCATACGCATCATATGCATGTTTGTTATAAGATGTGGTTAACCATTGCATATATCATTGGGCAGGTTTTATGAGACTCACTGATAGGCGGAGATTGTCTCACATGACCGCACGGTATGCACACGATTGATGCATGACTGGATTGTATGACTCATGTATCTGGTATTGTGTGTTGTGATTACTGTACGCCCTAGTGACATCAGGGTCGTAGACTCCACAGGTATATCGTGGATGGCAAGATGGGACACCAGAAATATGTTATTAGCATCGGGGTGCCATAGATGGCCCTGGGTGAAAGTTCTTAAACTCTCTTGGTACCAAAGGACACCCCAACATCGAGACTGAGTGGATATATATGAGCGCATAAGGGCCGTATACCAGTAGGCTACGTCTCCCACTATGTCATGGTCAATTGGGAGGGGGTGTGGCCTTACCCGCCTGAGAGAGTAGGCATAGCTAAGCTGAGTTTGACCAGCTCATGAATGTTTCTCTATAGACGTTGAAATAGTGGTGAAGACCGCTTGAGTTGAAGTTGGAATATGCCAATATCTCCTAGAGGGGGGTGAATAGGACTTTTTTAAAGATTTATAAGTTATATTAAAAATCCTATCAGTCTAATCCTATTATGTATGCAATTTTCAGGATTACTCAAATGTAACTCTACTAGCTTCCAAGCCAGGTAGAGGTTCTAATCACAAACTAATCAAGATATAGCAATATGCAACTTAGTCTATGTTCGATGTGATTGTGTGTGTGTGTGTGAGATGTGATCAGATATATGAATATGAATGCATTGTCATGAATCACACATATAGAAAAGCAATCTCAAACACAGTAATTTTATAGTGGTTCGACAATAAGTCTACTCCACTCTTGGCTACCGCACTCAACCCTTAAGTGTACCGGATTTCACTAAGGAGGTTTCCCAGGGTTCACCTCAAACCTAAGGTTTTAAATCAGGTTCACCTTCAACCTTTACATGGAGGTTTCTACTCGGATCACTTCTAACCCTAGAGTTTTACTGGTTCACTCCTAACCAGATGTTTATGCTCTCCATAGAGCAAGGGTCCACACAACGCACCCAGAGGGTTCTACTCAGTTCACCTCTAACCCTGGAGTTTCACTAGTTCACTCCTAACCAGATGTTTATGCTCTCCACAGAGCAAGGGTCTACACAGCGTACCCACAGTGTACACTCCCGCCGGAGGCCTCCTTGAGGACTTCAAAGGGTGAGAACCACTTAAGACCCAATCCTAGAAAGGAATGATCGCACGTGTCCTCTTGCACTCTAGATACTTATAGATAAGTTGATGAGTCCCGTTAAGCACAACGCCGAATATCTCCTCCTCCTTGTTGACGAAGAGTCTTATACTTCCTTAATCCACAACATAAAAGATATACCAAGACTAGGCTTAAGGTTGGGACAAGGTTGAGATGGAATCTTACTCTCTAAAGATTTTCCTATAAGGAAGGTAGAGTAGTTCCACTCTTATACATTCAAGGCATCCCAGCTTAATGATTTTCCATTAAGGTAGTAGCTGAAGGATCCTTAAATGCAGAAGTTCATTCCCCAATCCACTCTATTGAATATCAATGATGAGGGTGGATTGGAGGATGAACTCCCTCGAGAGAAAGGGCTTAGGGTATAAGATGTAAGTTGAAACACACAAAAGCTCTCTCTTCTTTCTCTCTTATAGCAACAAAAGACAAGTCCTCTATATATAGGCAAAAAGTTCTAACGGTTATAAAACGGTCACATTTATGACAGAGTTCGATATCATCGAGCGTATACTCTCAATAGCATCGATGGTCTGCTCGATGACTCAGACTCGATGTCATACGCTTTTAAAACTTCTTGCCAATTGGTCGATAAATCGAGACCATGGTCGATGTCATCAGATTTCGAACTCCAATTCCATCGAGGACAGGATCGATCCATCGACATTTGAAAAATGAGAGAGACTTGACTTTGAGATATTTCAAGTTTTCATGAATGATTGGGGGAACCGTCGAGATCATCAAAATTTGAATGTTGATGATATCGAGATCAGAGTCGATACATCAATAAATCCAGCGGATTTGTCTTTAAGCTTACTGGACGATTTGTGTCCTTGTTCGATGCAATCAACCTGGTGCCGATATCATCAATATTTGAATATCGATTCTATCGAAGGGCCCCTGATCATAGTTAAAAACAACTTGAGATATCTGCTGTAAGAAATGCTCGCCCACTATCGATGTCATCGATGGACCTCCGATCTTCTCGATATTTGAATTCAGATCATATCAGACGGTCATCGATATATCGAAGGAATTTGAGATTTTCATTAAAAACAGGGGCGTCGAAAATCTGTCTGTCGATCTTATTGAGCCACTCTCGATGGACTCAAAATTTGAATATCGATGATATCGATTTGTGTATCGATACATCGATAATTCATCCAGTTATGTTGTGAAGTTGCTGGACATATTTAGTACTTTTATCGATGATATCGATAGGTGTATCGATACATCGATAAATCCGTCCAGATGAATATTTAGTTGCTAGACATTTTTAGTCCTCTCATCGATAATATCGTTAAGGTATCGAGGACATCGACAGAACAGGTCGATCATATCAAGGGTGTTTCGATAAGATCGACAAGGCGAGAAAAATATAGAGATTTTCCTATTTTGAAAAAGTTTTCTCACCTCAAAAACCCTAAGATGTCTATCTTGTTTTAAGGGTTTTAATCACCTGGTGTTTTGAAACATGGAATGTGAGGCTATGATTTACCTATGGCGAGTTTCCACACATCCGAATGAGGCAGACACTTGAATTGATCTTCCTATCAAGCTCTGTAGACAATCTGACCTATCATTCACGTAACTTGACAAACCAAGGCACAAGTAGGTGCACTTTCAGACGTGCCAGGTAGATATTGGCAGACTACTAGCTAAGCGGATAGTGAGGGCTTTCCACTTAACCAGCTGTGCGCTTGATGGGGTGGCAAGCTAGTGTAGAGTGTACTAGACCCCAGTGATGATACCAGATATGAACAGTACCGATATGTGGACTTATTGGGTAGGAGTTGCATATTTATTCATTCATTCACTATACACTCGAGCTGGAGGTGCGCAACTATTTATTATGTGTGCCTTCGTAATGGCCAGGATTTCGGTTAGGGTGCGTGACTAACCTGAGATCAGGAGTTTACCACATTAAGTATGACTATCCAAATTTAGGTATGAGACTGGTTTGGATAAAAGCCCCTTGTGATGAACCCCATAGCCTACAATACTATGTACCATCATCCCGACTGCACACTCTAACATGGTCAATCCATTCGCACCGCATATTACATTACATCTGCGACATATGGTATTTTAGGTTACTGTGTTTCTGTATTTATATGGTCTAGATACAGCATCTGATATTTGGTTCTTTATGACTCATCATTTGCATAGCTGATTTGTATTGCGTACTCTGATATTGTTTGACTCATGGACTTGTCAGTATTTCTGCTTACTCTGATATCGTATGATTCATGATCTTACCTATATTTCTGACTTTATATGATTACGACGTTGTATTTGTGTGCTTGCCACTTATCTTACGCACACACTTTCACCACCCTCTAAGCTTTCTATATGCTTATGTACGATAGATGCGTGCAGGAGATGATAGGTTGCTATTTCGAACAAAAAACAAAATGCATTTAGTTTGGGATATCATCTTATTTAAACATAACAAAGAAAGAATATTGAAGACACTCATCATATTTTATTAATACTGAGTTCATTTTCATCCTCAAACATCCCTTAATTCTAAGATAGATTATTTAGAATGTACAAATTGACCAAGTTCAAATATTCAAGTTAGATATTAAATCCAGCAGCATTTCAACTCGCAATTTGATTATCTCTTTTAAGAGGAATATGACTCGAATATCTATTCCATTGGTTTCTGGCTCTTGAAGCTTCCGGATAGAAGAACCCTGAAGATTAGCCATTTCAACAGCATTTCGGCTCTTTAGCTTCACAAACTGTAGGGCAGTCTGATTGCGTGGACCCACGCAACGAATGTTGGTTGCGCGGACCCGCACAACCACTGATGCTTCCTCTCTTACCTTCGATCTTCCTCCTCACTCTGCTTCCTCTCCAAAATCTCCAATCCCCCCCCCCCCAAATGAAGGAGGGGAGGGGGTATTTATAGGCCCTCGCACGTGTGGTGCCACGATCTTGGTGCCACGGGACCCGCCTTTCAATACTTAAGGCCTTTTAGAAAGAATCAGACCTGAAGTTCATTGTGCGAACCCGCACAACTAGAATTTGGATTGTGCGGACCCGCGCAATAAATGTTAGTTGCGCGGACCCGCGCAAACTACCCTAAAAGCATCTTATTCTTCTTCTTTCCCTATTTCCTTTCTACTTTTCAATATTCCTTTACTTCAATCCTTTCATCATTTTTTATGCCTCAACAGTTGCAGTAGCGTGGAGCTTGGAGCATGTAGCTAACTTCTAGAGTTTTGACTTTAACACATGTATTTCCCTTTCAGCATTGTATCCAAATGTTTATATTAGTGGATATGTGATGATGATGTTGCCTTTGTGATTTGGGTAAACTTGTGGTTATGCCTCTTATGAGATAATGCACGTTAGAAAATTCTCCTTGTAGGGTCCTAGGATTGGAACCTGGCATACAGGGGCTGAGAGCCGAGAATGGGGCACTACGGAGGTTGTCGGCACCGGATTTGGCAATCGGGATTCCAGTGAATCCAATTTTCAGGTTTGGGGCATGACAAGTTCGATATGCCCAGAGGACTTTAGGGAGTTCTTCGAGCCATGCTCCTTTAGCATTCTCGAGCTTGGTCCAGAGATGATGCTTGATGATCTTGTTGACCGCTTCAACCTATCCATTCACTTGTGGATGTCATGGCGATGAATAGACGTTACGAATTCCGAGGTTCTTGGACATCTCCTGATACTGTTTGTTGTTAAACTACTTACTGTTATCAGAGACGATGGTCCGAGGAATCCCGAACCGGCATATGATATTCTTCCAAACAAAGTCGGTGATTCTTTGCTCGGTTATCTTTGCTAGTGGTTCTGCTTCTACCCACTTAATGAAGTAGTCAACGACCCCTATGATGAACTTAGTTTGACCTTTACCAATGGGAAGTAGACCGATAATGTCGATCCCCCACTGAGCAAATGGCCATGGTCTAGCCATAGGGGTGAGCTCTTCAAGTTACTGCCAAGGTATATTTGCGAATTGTTGGCACTTATCACATTTCTAAATGAGCTTCCGTGCATCATGTTGTATCACATTTCTGAATGAGCTTCTGTGCATCATGTTGGATGGTCGGCCAGTAATAACCTTGGTGAATCACCTTGTGTGCTAATGCTCATCCTTTAGAATAGTTTACATAGATTCCTTCGTGAATCTCCCTCAAGGCGTATTTTGCCTCTTTTGGTCGGATGCATCTTAAGTAAGGAAGATAGAATCCTTTCTTGTAGAGTACATCGTTGAGTATGGTATATTGGGCAGCCTTAATCTTCAGTCATCGCACTTTGTTCAATCCTCGAGTAGCTCGCCATTCTCAAGGTATTTGATAATTGGGTCCATCCAGGTGGGCCCCGAACTAATCGGGAGAATGGCCGAGAGGTTGGCTTCATTGATGCTTGGTTTGGCTAGGAACTTGATCGGAATAGATCTCGGGATTTCATCTTCATCCGTTGTAGCGAGCTTTGCTAACATGTCAGCTTTTAAATTCTTGGCCTGTGGAATCGGGGCAATGCTGCATTTCTGAAAACATCTGATCAATTCTTTGGCTTTCTGAAGATATGCTGTCATACGTTCTTTCTTGGCCTGGTAGGCATCAACTGTTTGGTTGACGACCAACTGTGAGTCACTGAAGACTTTGAGATACTGAGCTCCCATGTTCTTTGCTAATCGGAGTCTAATGAGCAAGGCTTTGTATTCTGCAGTATTATTGGAGGCCTGAAATCCAAATCTTAAGGCATATTGCATAGATGTAGAGTCTGGGGTCTCTAGGACTACCCCGGCCCTGCTTGCCTTAGAATTAGAAGAGTCATCAATGTAAAGCGTCCGCTTGGGTGGGTCGGGATCGACTTAGGAGTTAGACGTTTCAGCGATTTGCAGGTCGGGTGCATCGTTCAGTATGAGCCCTGCCCCGGGTGAGTTCGGCGTTTGCTCGTGTATTAAAGGTAGCTCGACGAGGAAGTCTACCACTGCTTGGCCTTTGATGGTTGTCCGGGGTTGATACTTGATATCGAATTCACTTAGATCAATTGCCCACTTAGTTAGTCTTCCCAAAGCCTCGGGTTTTTTATGTAGCGGTTGATCGGTCAAGACCACTATAGTATGGGCTTGAAAGTATGGCCACAGGCGTCGGGAGGAGATGACCAAAGCTAGAGCTAACTTCTCCAAGGTAGGATACCTCATCTCAACCAGGACTAAAGCTTTACTGACTTAGTAAACTAGGAACTATTTTCCCTCACATTCTCTAATTAAGTTCAAGTTAACCGCTGCGTCGGAGATGGCTATGTATAGCAAGAGAGATTCGCCTAGCTCAGGTTTAGAGAGCAAGGGTGGCAATCCTAGGTACTGCTTAAGCTGTTGGAAGGCTACATTGCATTCTTCTGTCCAATCTTTCACTTGTTTCCCCTTCAACTGTTTGAAGAAGGGGAGACATTTTGTAACGCCCCGGATTTTTGCCAACCTGGGATTAGATGTCCTTAGGCAATGGGTCGATCCTAATACCTCATTAACTTGTCAGAACTGAATCCCAAAGTCTAAAGCCGCCTTTGAACTCATTTCCTTCACAAACCTCACCCTTCATCACCTTGATCTTCCAATTTTTCTAAGAACTTTCACCCTAGACACTATCTTAAACTAGCTAAGTAGTATAACTTGGATCACTTTATATACAAACTCCAAAGGCCTGAGTACCACCTCGACCAGAATTCACTTAGGACTAAATCCTTTAGAAATGAGACAAAGTAAATAAGTGCGAAACCAGATTAGCTACGAAATCCGTTTGAATCGCTTTAAATACGATCTGCAAGACCCAAAACTTATAGAATCATTGACGCTAGGTTACCCTAAAGTTTAGAACCAAACTCATTTCCCGGCTGCTCTCGGGAATGAAACGAAACTTCGTATTAGGTCTAGATCGCACATCAGAAGTCCGATTAACACGAAGTTAAGGAACTAGGACTGCCTCACTTGGGCACGACTATCATCTCAAAAATCAGGTCCAGCCGATGTCCCACGGCCATTCGTTTGGATCCGGAGCGAGGGAGTGTGAAAAGCACTATTCCCTTTACAAAATAAATATCTGGAATAGTGATCTGGCACCATTCGCTTGCGCATCAGTATTAAGCAACCAGACCATCAGAGTCAGACCAAATTACACCCTCGGATCAGGAAAAATTTCAGGAACATTTACATGTACTTGGAATTTCGGATCGTGGCCTACTAACCGTTGAACTGAAACTGGTTCGCCACGTGCGATCTGGGAATCCGTTCGAGTTGAAAACGTAGTCCCACGTAGATCCGTGAGTAGAGAGCTTAAGTCTGACGTTTGGCTCAAGGGGGGCTACCAGAAACACTCTTTTGAGCTGGAAAAGTGACGAAATACCTATATTAGCAGTAACCCTTGAACCTGAGTCTATTTTGGGAAGGTTTTAGGCTATAAAAGGACCTTAAACCCTCTTCCATTCCAGCCATACGAATTTGGATTTGAGAGAGGGAAAAGAGAGAGAAAGTGAGGGAGATGTGGGAGGAATTCCCTGCTGCTGTTCCCTGCCGTTATTCGGGCTCCACCGCCTGATTCTCATCGCTTTCCCGGCGATTCCGGCGTCGTTTCCAGGTAAGAAACCCTAACTCTAATCTGTTTTAGGGTTGTATAGGTTGTAGATTATGGAATAGCTAACCTGTTTCATTCTTTAGGCGGCTAAACTCCCGTATACGGAACCTTAGCGAACCTATCGGCTCCGTTACGATTCTACGACACAAGGTGAGGACTTTAGGTGTATAGGTTGCGGTTTTCAACGCTTTCAATGTCAGATAATGGTAGATTCATGATCTACATGCAATTGCACATGTACAAAGTGCTTTCCGTTTTCTGTTTCGATTAGAATTGTAGAATTTGGAATTTCACATACTTTAGGTATTCGTATAAAATACCGTATACGTATTTTTTATGGAAATGTGTTTGACATGTTTAATTGTCGTATGGATATATGATGTATGGATAAAATACTCATTTGGCGAAAGGGTTCGCCTAAATACATGTTTACTAATATACACCATGTATGTAGAAATACGGTATTGTAAGAAGTACCGTATACGTGTATATTTTAGCGATGTGTTTGTCATGATTAATTGTTGTATAAATATATTATGTGCGTATAAATTAACTGCTTGGCGAAAAGAATCGCCGTATTACAAGTTCCCTTGTAAACACTATGTATGTTGAAATTGGGTATATTAGAAAATACCCTATACGTATAAAATTTGCTGATGTAATTGTCAGGATTATTTGCTGTATGAATATGATGTATATGTATAAAATACTAGTTTGGTAAAAGGGACAACCCTAGTGCACTTTCCTCTAACATACGTCATGTATGTTGAAATAGTGCATTCCAAGTGTTGGTGAAATCGCTTGTGAGTGTAAGTGCTTAAGTGTTAGAACCTTAGGTAGGTGCTGAGATGGGATTCTCAACTACCTTAGAGTCACATATGATACCCTCCATGTGGTTATTTACTCTAACCACTCACCTATGAAATATATGTATTTGTATCCCTATTTGTATAGTGCTTTACAACATGCTTTTGAACATGCTTTGTAACTTGTTTTATTAACATGCTTTATGACATGTATTATAACATGATTGCTAGCGTTCCCGAATTTCCTTTTTATCATACTGTACTTCACATGTTATGGTTAGGAATTGATTGAGCTTGGGACTATGTACATAGTCCAGGCATCTGGTATCCGACTTGGAATTGTGGTTGAGATTCGTTCCGCCACACATGATGTGTTGGCGAACCCGTGTCGTACTTCGGTTGGCGATAGTGGTTGGCCACACGAGGTGCTTCTGCGCTTCATATCGCCCAACTTGTTGTGCGCTCGAGCCAGCCGAACACGTCAAGTAACCCGTGTGTCTTATGTATGTTCACCATGTTTGGTCGCTAATGCTTGAACCTAGGGTACCAAACTTACCAGTGAAAACCCTTTTAACCATGGTACCTCGATCCGCTAAGACTCATGAGCCGGGCATGGTGGTATGGGACACCGTGGTCGAGCTGTCGGCCTACTGCTGGGGCTACGTGCCTCCCCGTAGTGACCAGTGAGCAACTTAACTCGTGAGTCGATTATGGCGGTATGGGACACTATATTCGCGTTGTCGGCCTACATTGATAAGGTGATGGGGGAGTGGTGCAACCTTTGTGCGTAATGCCACAGCGGCCTGTAGTGACAAATGAGCATATTCCCAGAAGTCGCAGTGCGCCTTAAGGTTCGCCGCGATATATAGAGTATGAACTAGGCCTGTTTCTGTATAGTGATGAATCGTTTAAGGGGTGATGGGGGAGTGGTGCAACCTTTGTACGTAACAGCCCTGGTAGCCTCTGCAGTGACCTAGAAAACACACCATCGTCTGATATTAACTAGGACTAACGACCCTAGAATGGATCATGTTTGGGAATGATACAAGGGAGGTACCTTAGTTTCCCAATCCTGCTGTTTGAAATGGACTAATTAAAAACTCGATAATCATGCTCATCATGCATCGCATGTGCCTGGAAGATGTGGAGCACTGTAGGATGTAAGCATGCCGCGAATGTGAGATGGTGTCGCATGAGGGAGTATGTCGGTGAGGGCATCCATCATACCTGCATTCATACTTGCATTAATCAGAGTAACTAGGAGTGCTTGATTTACTGCTTTATCATTACTGCTTGACTGCATCGATAACATGTTAACCTATGCTTTATTGTTCCACTGAGTTAGCTACTCACTCCCACGTTACGGGACGGTGTTGTACACACCAAACAGATTTGTTGAATTTCAGATGATGGCGATGCTTATGAAGCAGAGCCGGACTACTTTTATGGTGATGAGGAGGAGTTCTCCTATCATGTAACCCTCTGACGGGTCTCTGAAGACCTGGTACTGTATTGTCGGGGCTGTGGTACTGGGGATAGAAGACATTAAACTTACACATTTGGTATATTTTAGAACTGTACTTGTATTTATTTAACCTGGTAATGTTATCACACTCTGGAGACTCATCATAGTTTATATATTTTATCTATCTATCATAGTCTTCCGCTTGCAAAATTAACTGTCTCTGGAGTATGATATGCTGTTTTGGCTTAATCTCACTCATGTTCAATGCACGAATACAGTCAACATTCAATCATCATTCATTTTATTGCATAAGTGATGTTCTGGAACTCGGGAGTTGAGTTTATGCTCGACCCCCGATTTTCAGGGCGTTACACATTTGTCTGTAGCTTGGGACACGAAGCGATTGAGGGACACTATCCTTCCAGTGAGCCTTTGTACATCTTTGATTGTTTTTGGCGATTGCATATCAAGGAGGGCTTTAATCTTCTCGGGATTTGTCTTGATCCCTCGTTGGCTGACCAGGAAATCGAGGAATTTTCTCGAGCTAACACCAAAGGTACATTTGCTCGGGTTTAATTTCATTTAGTATTTTCAATGGATGAGGAACATCTCTTCTAGGTCGGCCACATGGTCTGTAGCTTTGATGCTCTTGATGAGCATGTTGTCGATATAAACCTCCATTGTCCGCTCTATTTGTCGGGCGAACATTTTGTTGACCAATCGGTGATAAGTAGCACTAGTATTTTTCAACCCAAATGGCATAACTCGGTAGCAATAAAGACCTTTGTCAGTGACAAAGGTAGTTTTTGTTTTATCATGAGGATGCATTACAATTTGATTATAACCCGAGTACACATCCATAAAACTTAAAAATTCATGTCCTATCATGCTATCGAGTAATTGATCAATCTAAGGGAGAGGAAAACTATCCTTGGGGCAAGCTTTGTTCAGGTCTTTGTAGTCTACACAGATCCGCCATTTTCCATTGGCCTTCTTCACCGGACTATGTTTGTTATCCAGTCTGGATAGTAAACCTCCTCGATAAACCCAACCTTGAGGAGTTTTTCGACTTCTTCTTCGATCACAGTGTATCTCTCTAGACCAAGTGTGCGTCACTCTTGTCGAATCAGCTGGTAAGCAGGGTTGGCAGTCAGTCATGCACTATAACTTTAGAGTCAATGTCGGGCATGTCTTTGTGAGACCATGCAAAAATGTCTTCATATCATCGAAGGAGCTTCATTATATTATCTCGTAGTGATGTAATTAAGGATGATCCAATTTGAACAGTCTTAGATTGGTCGAATTCATCCAATGGGATCAGGATGAGGTCCTCCATGGGCCGACCTTTCTTCAAATTCTTCGCGCGGATCCAGGGAGGTAATGGTCATTACCTCTACGGGGTTCTCAGTGCCATCGCATAGCACTGCCGAACGTCATGTTGATCACCTTTAACGGTCCCAACGCCTTGCTCGGTTGGGAATTTCATGGCCAGGTGGTATGTTGATACAACCGCTCGCAGAAGGTTCAAGGATGGTCATCCAAGAATAACATTGTAGACAGATGGTTAGTCGACACAAGGAAGTCGACCATCATAGTGGTTTGGTTTTGCCCATCTCCAGCTGAGAGGGGGAGCTGAACAGCTCGCTCTTACATGACCTATTGTTGAGGGTCAAATATTGCATATTATCCCCCATTTATATTTTGGTTTTATGAACATGATAATGTTTAATGTTCTATTTTACTCATGTTTGTATTGCAAGGTGAATTTAAGAGCTTGGATTGAAAATGGTACTAAAAGCATGGATTTGATGCTCAAGAATCACTAAGGCAAGGGATGGATCTTAGGAGATCAAGATTGAAGAATTCATATGCTAAATATCCAAGAAAATCAAGTGATGAATGAAGAGAATCAAAGATTTGAAGTGAAGAAAAGGAATCCTAAAATCGTTCTGAAAAAGCATATTCTGGAACTCTTGGTCATTTTGTGAAATTGCGTAGAGTGAACTCTATTTTGGGAAACTGCACAAAGTGAAGTCTATTTTAGCAAACTACGTAAATTTGAGACGGTTTCTAGAGTTTTCTAACTAGGTGCGAAAGTTGGATTCCACAACTATAAATAAGACTCCCTAGGATGTTCTTATGCTATCTTATAGGGTTTAAGGAGTGGAACAAAAGGGTGGAGAAGCTGTCGACAAGAGTTTTTTCTTCTTCCTTAGTTGTTTTCATATTTTTCTTAAGAGACTTTGGTCCAATCACGTCTATGGTTGGCTAAACCTCTTAGCTAGGGCTAAGAGGTGAAGCTTGTAGCATGATGAGATGTTTCTATTGTTTCGTTCATGTTTATGTTAAACTCCATGGATTCTAATTTGATATTTAAAGAATACTTTCAGTTTTTAATGGTTTATTATAACTCAAATTACAGTAGATCTGCAATAACTTTGAGTAACTTCTTTTCCTTATTTGAGATTGTGAAATTAATAAGTCCTGTTGTTCACCATTGTCCCTTAGGCATGGTAGGGTGATGGAATCCTTCCTAATGTTCACAATTCTCTTGCTTTGAGATTATGGGATTGGTAAATCCTGTTGTTTGCCATTATCTCCTGGGCATGGTTTGGTGATGGAATCATTGCCAATTATCATAGTTCTCCTTCATTGAGAATTAGGCCAATGGAATTTTAGATTTGGTTTTATTAATATATTTTCCAATTGGATAGGATAGGACTCCAATTCTAATTGTGTTACTTGAATCAAGCAAGAGGGTTCCCTGATCACTACAAGCAGATCCTTGGCACCCTGGTTCCCACCTTTAAATTCTTAGTTTTAATTACTTAATTCACAATTATTCTCTCAATCACTTCAGAATTAGTTTTACATTTTCTTCTAGTTCTACTTCTAGTTAATTTTAGAAATGCACAAGATCAGTCCCTATGGATTCGACCTCAGTCTTACTGAGATTATTACTTCATCGCGACCCTACACTTGGGGTTGTGAATAAATTTTTGGACTTGTCCCCGAGTTTTGACAGGTTGGAGCAGGGATCGACCAACTCCCATTTTGTCGAAAGCTTAGGCGAAGAGTACATCTGCTAATGATCCAGTGTCGACAAGGATCCGAAATATCTTTTGATTGGCTATGGTTAAGGAGATTACCAGCGCATCGTCGTGAGGGTGATGGATACATCGGGCATCTTTTTCGGTGAAAGTTACATTGTATTCTTCCACCTTTTTTTCTTTTAAAGGTCTTCCTAGAAGTGAGACTTCTTCCTCAGGGCGACCAATGCTCCTGCATGTAGTTTCCGAGCATTGTTCGAGTTGCCTCCACCTCCACGGCCTCCAAAAATAGTGCAGATCTCTCCGGTCGGCTGATTGTTAATCAACTATTCTCTTGCGATTGTGATCTGATCTACTCTATCGCTGACGTATTCTCCAAGATGGTCGTTGCAAATGAGCGCTTCGATTTCCTGCTTGAGGTCAAAGCAGTCGCTCGTATTATGCCCATGATCACGATGAAAAAGGCAATATTTATTCTTACTCCTCCTATCAAGATTGGACTTCAATTTGTTTGGCCAATGGAGAAGGTGTTTGTCCTTGATTTCCATTAGGACTTTTCCAGTGTCTTGCTGAGAGGAGTGTAAGTTTTGAACTTACTATTGGGCCGTTTGTTTGGCATGCGGTCGTCTCAAGATCGGTCGTCTTTTCGCTTCTTATTTGCATTGGTTTAGCTGGGCTCTGCCTTTGCTTATTGTTCTTTGACCGGAGGGATTTTACTCTGGACGGCGTCCCATAAAATTCGAGACTCTTCAGCATTGGCGTATTTTCATGATCGATTTAAAAATTTGGCCACTGTGGCCAGAGAATTCTTGTCCAGAGAAAAGAGGAACGACTTATCTCTCAGTCCACTCATAATGGCGTTAAGGGCGACTTCTTCCGAGTGCTTCCGAACTTACAATGCTTCCAGATTAAAGCATTTGATATAGTCTTTCAGAAGTTCACCCTCTCGCTGAATCACATGGAGAAGGTGGGAAGGTGCCTTGAGCCTCTTTTTCCCTCCGAAGAAGTTCATGACAAAGGCTTGATTGAGCTAGGAGAATGAGTTGATGGATTTCCATTTTAGCTGTTTGAACCATAGTCGAACATTGTTGGACAGGGCAGGGAGAATGCCCGGCACATGACTGCGTCAGAAGCGTCATGGAGTTCCGTGTAGATCCTGAAGGATTCCATGTGCTTTAACGGGTCAGGTTTCCTTGAGAATGGAGTGATTTGGGTCAATCGGAACCTATCCGACAGTGGTGCTCGCATGTGTAACGCCGAGAAAATCGGGGATCGAGCAAAGCTCAGCTCCCGAGTTCTAATGCATCACTTATGCAACATAGGTAATGATGATTATAATGAGTGCATTGAAACATGAATGGGATTATACCAAAACAGTAATTCAAACTCCAGATCAAGTTATAAAACGCAAGTGGAAGACTGAAAGATGTATATAAATGTATATAAAGCCAGAAACGGTCACAATCGGTCTCTAGAGTATGAACACCTAAGTCACCATATACATGTATTAGTTTCAAAATCAAAAGCTAAAAAAAATGGTACAACTATAATGGTAAACCCTGTAACCCCGTCATCTGAATGGCCTAAGCGAAGCCTCCAGAGAACTACATGCAGGAGAACTCCTCAACATCATAGTAATAGTCCGGCTCTGCTTCATAAGCATTGCCATCACCTGCAGCTAAGACAGTCTGGTTGGTGTTGCAAGCACCGTCCCGTAACGTGGGAGTGAGTAGCTAACTCAGTGGAATCATAGAGCAAAGATTAACATGTTATCAAATCAATCAAGCGATAATGATAAAGCAAACAAATCAAACATTCCTAAGTACTGTAATTAATGCAAGGATGAGATGCAATAATAATGCATGCCCTCGCCAACATACTCCCTCATGCGACACCATCTTACGTCCGTGACATGCTTTCATCCCTCAGTGCTCCACATCTTCCAGGCACATGCAGTGCGATATGAACATGATTACCGAGTTGTTATTAGTCCTTTTCATACAGCAGTATTGGGAAACTAAGGTACCTCCCTTATATCATTCCCAAACAAGGATCCTGTCTAGGGTCGTCACTCCTAGTAAATCTCATACGATGTTGCGGTTCTAGGTTGCTGCAAGGGCTGTCAGGGCTGTTACACGCACTCGTTGCACCGCTCCCCATCACCTTATCAATACAGGCCTAGTTTATACTCTATTTACTACGGGAAGGCTCGTCGCCTCTCCGTAGATTTAGAGTATGCTCGAGGTCACTACAAAGGGCTCGTCACCAATCAGTGTAGGCCGACAGTTCGAATACAGTGTCCCATACCACCGTATACGGTTCACGAGTCTGGGTTGCTCACTAGTCACTACGGGGAGGCACGTGGCCCCAGCGTAGGCCGACAGCTCGACTACGGTGTCCCATACCACCATGCCTGGCTCATGTGTCTTAGCGGATCGAGGTACCAAGGTTAACGAGGTTACACTGGTAAGTTTGGTACCCTAGGTTCAAGTAGTGACGTCCAAACATGATGAACATACATTAGACAGATCGGGTTACTTGACGAGATCGACTAGTACGAGCGCCCGTTGAGTTGTACGACATGAAGTGCATAAGCACTTCGTGTGGCCTAACTACTGCCAACAAGCAACGCACGACTCGGGTTCGTCAAACACGTCTTGCGTGGCGAATAGAGACCAACCACAAGCTCAAATCTGTTACCGATTGCCTGGACTATAACATAGCCCTAAACACATTCCACATTAACCAGTAAACATGTACAGTAACCAGAACAGAAATAACCAAATAATTCAAGCATATTTCCCAACCTGTTATAAGATACAACATGAATAAGAATCCATACGCATGCATTTCAAAGTAAAGCGACTAAGTTAAATAACTTGCATGGAGGAAATCATAAACATCATTAAGGTAGTTGAGAATCTTATCTCAACACCCAAGTAAAGCATTATTTACTACGTATATACTCATACAAGCATTTATACAAACACTTAGACTACACATATTAGCCTACACATCATATGTTGGCTAAAACCTGTATTAGGGCGAATCCTTTCGCCAAACAGATACTGCATCCATAACTTGCATGTATACACGACAAATACTCATGACAATCACATTTACAAAATTTATACATATACGGTATTTTTTACAAATACCTAAAATACATAAATTTCCATATACCTCGTATATATTCGAAATGGAAAACGGACAACATGTTCTACATGTGAAATAACATCCTCGTCAATAATCTACCATTAGTCAACATTGAAAGCTTTGAAAAATGACAACCTAAGCATCTAAAATCCGCACCTTACGCCGTAGAAGCGTAACGAACTCAACAAAGACTCTAAGTCTTCATATACGTGGAATATCAACCTGTAATACAAGCTAGGTTAGCTATCAAACTACTAGCATCAATGGAAACCCTAAAACAAGTTAGGGTTAGGTCTTTCTTACCTAAGAACGAAGTTAGAATCGTTGGAATGACGATTTGATAGCAGGAAAGAAGCACGTGGATTAGCAGAACAACTGCTAAGAAGAACCTCTCACTCTTCTCTCACTTTCTCTCTTCTCTCTCCTAGGTTTTTTCGAATTCATATGGTTAGAATGAGAGAGGGTTTAAGGTCCTTATATAGGCCCAAAACTCTCCAAAATAGACCCAGGGTCAAGGTATACTTAGGTTATGTCCAAAGGGCATCTGTTCCAGCTCAACGGAGCACTTCTGGAGCCCCCCCTTGAGCCAAAGGTCGGACTTAAGCTCACTGACTATGGATCTAGGTCGAGTTAAGTTTTCATTCTAATCGGGTTTCCAGATTACACGTGACGGACTAGTTTCAGTTCAACGGTCACAGAGTTTCGATCAGGGTTACAAGTACACAGACATGTATGAGAAATGTTTCCTGATCCAAGGGTGTATTTGGGTAAGATTTCGACGGTCTGATTGCTTATATTTGGCCCGCAAACATCAAGTCTCAGATTACTTAAATTTAATTTAATTTTTAAAGAAACCCAGACTTTCTCACACTCCTCGCTCCGGGCTCGAGCGAATAGTAGTGGGACACTATCTGGATTTGATTTCCGAGATGGTTGTCAAGCCTAGCAAGGTGGTCCTAAGTCTATAACTTAATATTATTCAGACTTTCGATGTGCAGTCCAGATCTGATACGGAGTTTCGTGATTCTCTCGAGAGCAGCCGAGTAATGAGATTGATCCTAGATTTTAGGGTAACTTAGCGTCACTGATCCTACAAGTTTTGGGTCTTGCAGATCGGATTTAAAGCGATTAGTGCGGATTTCGTATGTGATCTAGTTTAGTACTTCGTTAACTTTGTCTAATTTCTAAAGGATTTAGTCCTATAAGATTTCTGTCTGAGGTGATACTCGGGCTTTTGGTAGTTTGTATAGAAGGTGGTTCAAAGAATTAACACTTAACTAAATCACGCCCTAATTACAGCAGAAGAAGGTCCTAGGGCAGGAGAGGCTGATGTTTTTAAATAACCTATTCGTCGATGAATCCATAAGGTTATTTTGAGTTTGAGTATTGTTTGTCATCACCTAAACTCTAAGATTTGTGTTTAATGTGAAAGTACTTAGAAAGATTTAAAGAACGAGGTGGTGCGAGGTGAGATTTGTGAAGGAAAAGGGTTAAAAAGCGATTTTAGACTTTGGGATTGAGTTCTGACAAGTTAATAAGGTGTTCAGATTGACCCATTGCCTAAGAACGTCTATCTCTAGGTTGGCAAAAATCCAGGGTGTTAAAGCATGATATCAGCAGTGAATGGGGATTCAGTTTCCTCCATCATGGTCTGCGTAGTGTTAGCTCGGTAAATCTGCTACATGTCTCTAATCTGATGTCACAGACTTTTTAGCTCGGCTTTCCATGGTTCTCCGCTCTCATCGGCAGCTTCGACCAGGGCCTTGCCGCGCGTTTTCGGATTTAACTCGTGGCGTAGGTCAAAGGCAAACAAAGGGGCGGTTCCAGAGACATGAGATGAGACGGGTACAACCGGGCTATGCTGTTGACTCGGTTGGGGGGCGGTATGTACGCAAGATGGCTGAGAAGGATCACAACTTGGTTGTCCATCTCCTCAGTCAGCCCTTGATACATGTTGGGGTTGCATTTGCTCTAGCAGTTCTTCATGTAGCCCATATCCGCTCTTTTGTCTCCAACCTCCTTTTCGAGGTTGTTTAATTGGCCATTCTTCTCACGAGTTCGCTGACCGCGTCTGCCGAAATCGGAGGTGGCCTTATGTTGAGAGGAGGAACCTTGGTGGCTCTCCTGTTGCTCAGCTTGTCTCGGCTGCTTTACAGATTGTGGGGCACGATCAGGCGCAGGTAAGGTCGTGATCGGAATTGCCACATGAGGGGATTGGGCCTTCTTCTTTCCCCTTGCCATTGTAGATTTAGCTGATAGAACGAGAACGACTTGAGATGTCGTTCTCACAGACGACGTCAAACTGTTGATGTAGTTTTTCGGTAGACCGTCCTCGGTTGACCTTTCTGGACCTGCACAAGAAAAAGGAAAGGAACAAAGGAGACCCTTGCTAGTGCAGGGGACCCTCCGATGCTTAATTAGGCCTCTATGTCTTTAAAGGAGGATGATTTCTTGGAAAAGAGTCACCAATCGAGTGTTAAGATGAGTGTACGTACCTTTCAAAGGTTAGGAATACCTCTATTTATAGAGGTAGGATGTAGGCGTCGTTAGGAATCTTTTCCTGATATTTTGGAGGGGAATCTGTTTGGATCCTGGATGTAGATGTATACAAAGATTTTATCTCAATCTCGGTGCTCCTGGGATTTGATCTTATCTCCCGAAGATCTTGGGAGGAAAACCTGGTTGAAAATATTCCGGCAGGTAAATAAGTGGCTGACAACCATATTTGTCACTGTGAATCCTACTAGTCTAGCGAGTCAAAGTGAAGATATGCTCTAAAGTTATACGGACTGTCGTAGCTGGTGGGTAAGCGTGAAAATTTCTAGAAGACGGTTTGGATCGCTGAAGAGCAGGTCGTTGAAAAATGTATACCTATTAAATAAAATACCCACTTGGGGTGGGTTCATACTAATCTTCGGCCACAACAAGCATGAAATGGGAAGTATATGATCTGCCCTTCGCTTTGTAAAATTGAGGTTCACACTTGAGTGATCTGGCTACTTTATATTTTTGACCTCATCGTGGATGTACCATAAAACCAGAATTTTTTACATATTCGAAGATCCTAGAAACCACTCTTTTTGCTCTATTCCACCATTGAACGGTACTGTAGCTTATTTTTATTCTCAACCGTTTATTTGCATGCACCAAGCTGTATTCCTGTATTGGAAACGGATTGGCTACTCCCCCTGCCACCAGCCCGGTGGCTGATGGTCAGTGCTCCATGACCCCACCATGATGTATGTGTTTCATCCATTCCGTTCATCCATTTTTACATATCATTTTAGGGCTTGATCTCAAAAATGAGAGGGATATAAATCCAAGTTGTACCACACCAGGAAAACAATATTGATTGAATATCCACCATTAAAATCCTCCTAAGGCCCACTATACTGTTTATTCGACATCCAATATATTGATTAGGTCATACAGACTGAAGGGAAAAAACAAAGATCAGCTTGATCCAAAACTCTTAAGGCTCCCAAAAAGTTTTTAATGGTCGAAATTCATTCAACACGTTTCCTGTAATGTGGTCCACTTGAGATTGTGATATACCTCATTTTTGGTTTCATACCATAAAATGATCTATAAAAATAGATGAAGGGCATTGATGAAACACATACATCATGGTGGGTCTCATGGTGGGTCTCACGGAGCACCGACCATCGGCCATTGGGCGGTGGCAGGGGTGTAGCCAATCCGTTTCCTCCTGTTTTTCTCCTCTCCGGATGCAGATTGCGTACTACTCCGCCCGTCCCTCGCTCCGAATGGGCAGTTCTGTGGGCACCTTTTAAGACTCACAGAACTGCCCATTCGGAGCCAGGGACGGGCGGGGTAGTACGCAATCCGCGTCCTCTCCTCTCAACTATCTACTAAAAGTGGGCCCATCATACAAACGGACTGGATCTCTGAACAAACTGAAAACAACAGTCCGCTGTGCACATCGTAGCGTAAATGCCCATGCATGCGAGATTGAAGATGCGATTCCTAGTACGCTTGCCTACTTGGCATACATGATTGAGAATAGAGCCATTTATCAGGTGGGATCCACTGTAACATGCCCTGGCCCAAAGAACGAGACCAGGCCCATCATAATGTTGCTTCAAGTTTATGATAATAACGAACGGTGCTGGAAGAAAGATGGCACGCGCTTTCTATATAATGCACAAACGTAGCCCGCACGATGATCGGATCTGCTTTGTTTAGTTACGGGCAATGTCCACAACTACCCCACCCTATGAATGCCTACAATATCTCACACGTGGGTCAATCCTACACGCGCGTCGCGAATTCCCTGCGCGTCTCTCCTTCAGACCAAAAAAAAAAGTAGGCCAGCGCAGCGTTAGTCCAAACGCAACATCTCCGATCTTGGAAAGGCGACGAAGAATAAAAAGAAAAAAAGAAAAGAAAAGAAAAAGAAGGTAAAAATCATATAACGAACGCTCCCACCAGAAGGGGGAGAGAGCGGTTGCAGAGCCGAAGGAGAAGGAAGAGAGAGATGGGGACACTGCAGAGCTGGAGAAAGGCTTACGGAGCCCTGAAAGACACCACAAAAGTCGGAATCGCCAATCTCAGCAGCGATTTCAAAGTGAGTCTTCTCTTCTTCTTCCCTCTTCTCCTCTCTCTCTCTCTCTCTCTCTATATATATATATATATATTCCTTAAATCTCTCTCAAAGATGGCCAAAAAAGAAAAAAAAGAAAAAAAAATAATTTCCTCGGATCTGACAGGACGTCGACATCGCGATCGTCAAGGCGACCAATCACGTTGAGTGCCCGCCTAAGGAGAGGCATCTACGAAGTGAGTTTTTTTTTTTTTTTTTTTTGAGGAATTTTAGAACCGAGGATTTTGGTTGGATATTCAGTATGATGGATGCCACTGTGGATGGGCCTTTCCCTGAAAATTCTTCTTCATTTTGCGTTCCTGATCTTTCTATCATTGATGTGACTGGATGGTCCACATTCAGCTGATGTATGGCTGATAATTGGATGGTTAGGATCTTCCAATCTTGGGGATCTTTTAGGAAATGGTTGGTCCAGAGTGGACTATTGAACACAAGGGGTCTAATGTAGATGTGCTTGGCTGTAGAATCATCCAGACTGGATGAACGCAAACTATCCAATTATGGGACTTTAAGACGAACGGAAAGAATAGAGACTTTTGCAAAATGGTCCATCCAGGGTGGACCATTCGTATACGCGGCCTACTTTCGAGTGCAGATGGCCCTAAAATCACCCTAATCAGATGGCCCTGATCATCTGATCAGGGTGATTATGTAAATCTATTGTAGTTGGTGATTGTAGGTGGACTCAACATTTGCGGTGGTACAGTAAGAAGAATTCTTACTGGATTATCCCTCTTCTCTCTTTAGAGGAAGGATCCGTGAAACTAATTCATTTGAAATGGATTGATATTTTCAGAAATCTTGGCTGCGACCTCCGTGATCCGTCCCCGTGCTGATGTTGCCTATTGTATACATGCCCTTGCACGGCGGTTGGCAAAGACCCACAACTGGACTGTATGCTTCTTTCCTCTCCCAACTCATTGATTTTTTTTTTTTTTAATTATTTTTTTTTCATTTATAGTTAGTATTCATGTTAGATTTAGGGCCTGTTGGGATTATGAAATAGAAATTTTATATCCTTGAACTTGCCATGTTTATGGATTTTCCTGGAAATGAGGAATTATTTGCACTTTTGGGTATTCAAGCTGCATTTCCATGGAAATGACTTCTCATTTCCATTTCTGCTGTTCGGAAATAACTTTCATTTGGTTTATTGATTGGTAAATGAGGAATTGTTCATGAAAGAGGGCCTAAATACATGTATAAAGCCGTTAATCTACACACCACTACATGTACCAGCGTGTCACAGATATCACGAGATCGAAAATGTATGTCATGTGGGTTCACCTGATGGATGCATATGGGGGGTCCCCGGCCACATTTTTTTTTTTTTTTTTTTTTTTTTTTTTTTCTGATTGGCCTGATTTTGTGTCAGAGCAGCTAAAAGATCAGACCCACCTGATTGATGGATTAGGACTTTCTCTGCCACTTGTTTTAAAGCTAGAGATTGGATGATAACCATCAAATTTGTGTTTTAAACAATCAACACAAGGGTGAATTTGAAAAAAAATATGATGGAACCGGTAAACCGGACCAAAACCGACCAAACCGCATGGTTTGGTTCGGTTCTGAAGTGCACCGGTTCCGGTTCTGAAAATCAAAGAAGCGGTTAGTTCGGTTCGGTTCTCGGTCTAGGGTTATGTAGAACCGAACTGGACCGTGAACTGAACTATAGAACTGAAGTTGGAACCGAACCTGGAACCGGGCCGTAGAACCAAACTTGGATCCAAACCTGGAACTAGACTGTGATTATCATGCTTAATTGGACTTGTCTTAAAGCTATTTTATGAGTTTTCAATGTATTTTAGTTGTCTATTTGACTCATGATTTATGGTTTACAATGCACCCCTTGATTGTTTCCGTAAATGTCTTTTTGCACACCTTACACAATATCTATACCTAGAGGTGTACACGAACCGAGCTAGCTCGGTTAGCTTGCTCGACTCGACTTGAAAAAGCTCGATTTGACTCGGTTCGAAGCTGAGTTTGAGCCGAGTCGAGCTGATTTTTTGAGCTCGAAAATGAGTTCGAGCTGGCCCTAGCTCGACTCGACTCGGATCGAACCCAGCTCAAATCGAACCAATTCGGTGACTCGGTTACTTTGATATTGATGTTGCTCACAAAGTGTTTGATGAAATGACTCAAAGAAGTGTGGCTGGTGGCAAGGAAGGTATGTATATGAAACCAACACCCTTTTTTTCTTGATTTTTATGTTGCTTAGAAGGTGTTTGATAAAATACTTGTAAAACTATTGCTGCTGTCTCTAATACAGTGAGATTTTGAAGGTGCGGTCCAAGTGTTTGCGAAAATGCTGCAATGACGAACTCGGCTCGAACTGACCCGAGCTGTTGACCGAACCGAGCCGAGCTAGCCAGTCAGGCTCGAGGACCGAGCTAAGCCGAGTTCGAGCTGAGGTCAGCTAGTGGCCGAGCCGATTCGAGCTGACGCCAGCTCGACTCGGTTCGACTCGATGTACACCCCTATCTATACCATTCATCAAATAGATCACAACACGAATGGACGTGGGTTGGATTATTAAAAAAAACATGCAATTGGGTTGGATTATAAAAAGCCCATAATCATAGAACTGAGCCGAAATTGAACTGGTTTTTACGTTCCGGTTCCGATTCGGATCTAGGGTGCAAATGGTCTGGTTTCGGTTCCGATTTTTCTAGAACCGTTCGGAATGGTTCGGTTCCAGTTTCACCCCAGAACCGGACCAAACCGAACTGTGTGCACCCCTACTGATAATCGTATACATATGCCACGTGGATAGGTGTTCTTTTAGTGATTCCTTGTGCACAAGTTTTGATGACTAGATTGACAAAACATACCCATTCTAATTAATAGACGCTCCACCCTCCTCGAGTGATGGTGTACTAAGTTTAGAGCACTGATCAACCTATAAATGCCCCATGTGTACAATGGAGATGCCAAAAATGTTCCTTTTGATGACTCAAATGACTAACTATTCAACTCAAGATCAAGTGATGGTCTATAAATTTATATATCCATATCTTCTGCTACCACAATGTCTGACAGACAATATTCTTATCAAAGAATAGAATGTTACACCATTGGTTGCATGTTAAAAAAACAAAAAGATAGATCCATTGGTTATGTGTTAAAAACACAAAAAAGATAGATTGTAATGTTTTACATTTTTCCTATTTTCATCTACTTTTTTTCAAGTTATTTTACCAAAAAAAATTTAGGCCGATATGGTCTGAAATAGCCCATTTGCATCGTTTTTGGGCCCAACTGAAACACCTATTGATACTATTTTTCAAAACCTTGGAAACACCTATTGATACTATTTTTCAAAACCTTGGCCACCACACATGTTCAAAGCATCCCACGTGTCAATGTGGCACTATCATCTTCAAGCACTCCATATGTACTAATATGCTAGTATGTAGTGTGCAACATGTGCTACATGTGCCATCCATTGTCAAGCACTCTACATGTACCACCATCCATCGTTGAGTGCTCCACGTGTCCGACATGTGCCACCATCCATCGTCTAGTGTTCTACGTGTGACATGTGCCACCATCCATCGTCTAGTGTTCCACGTGTGACATGTGCCACCATCCCATTGACAAGCGCTTCACATGTGGCACCAACCTTCTGCAAGTGCCCACGTGTCCCAATGTGCCACATGTGCCACCATAATCTTCAAGAACCCCACATGCACCGTACATGCTAATGGGCCACATGTGCATGCTATCTATCTTCAAGCACCCCACATGTGGCCAATGTGCCACATGTGCGACTAATGAGACACATGTGCCAAATGTGCCACATGTGTGACTAATGTGACACATGTGCCACCTTCCATCTTCAAGTAATTTTTCATTAAGAATTCTATTTTGCCAAACAATAAAATTTTAAATGTAGGATTAATAAATCTTTTTGAATAACAATAAAGGAAACAACATTTTCTTTCCCACAATTTCCTAACACATCGTTGTGTCTTGAGAAATATTGTTTTCTCACATTCTTTTTTCCACAAATCCTGTTGAACCTAGATCTTTTTGAGTTTTCCATGCAAGACAGTTGAGGACAGTGACAGTTGGCACCTGCCATAGGTGTCTATTTCGATCAGAAACATGTGTTGGAGATTGGAACATCTATATTCAATAATAACGAAAGAAATTCAATCAAAGAATAATTAGCATCATTTTATTTCATTAATCCAAATTCTTGTTACATTCCTCACATTGCCATTGATTTCAAAACAAAGTACATTTAATTAATGTAATTGAAAGTAATTAATCAAGGATTTCGGCAACATTTCGGCTTATAGAGCATCCGTCGCAATGACAGGATAGTTGTGCGGGTTCAGAACCCTTGTTTCACGTCGATATGCACGAGACGCATATAGAATTCACTAGGGACCTCTGTTGCAATCAGATCCTGATGTGCGGTCGCGCAACAGGCTGGCTCCTTGCTTCCTACATCTTCTCTCTCCTTCTCCCGTGCTTCGACTTGCGGGATACCCGAATTTTGAACCTCTTGATTTCGAAAGCTTCCAAATGTTCTCTCTGCTCATTCTTTCTTTTCGATCTCTACATGAGTGGGGGAGGGGGTATTTATAGGCCTTCACACGTACGAAACCTCAGATCTGCACAACAAGGCATGGTTGCGCGTGCACGCAATTCACCCCTATTGTGCGGTTGCGCAATCACTTTTTTTGTGCGACTTGGTCACGCCATCGGCCTGTACACTGCCAGCTCCTTTTTCCCAATGATCTAAACCTAACACTTTGGTCTCAAGTTGCATGGTCACGCAATCCATCTCTGTTGCGCGACCTCACAACACAACGATCTTATGCAAATCTTGATTTTTGTGCTCTAACATATGCTCCCTCGATCCTTCTTTGAATTTGCTTCAAAATTAAACAGGGGATCAAATCTTTTTTTCGCCTAAATTCTTCTCAGTATTCATTGTGCGATCGCGCAACACGGGTTGCGCGAACGGGTTGGCATAATAGCCAGTCAGGTCCCATTGCCTACATAAACCGACCTCCCTTCACTTTACTTATTTCACTCTCTTCTTCTTTCCTGAGTTCTGCTATCCTTTTGCACGACCGCACAATAGAGTTCCATTGCGTGACCGCGCAATCGATCTCTGTCACGCCCTGAACTCGGAAAACGAGCTCACAGAATACCCGATCATCGAATCCAGTACCGACAGCCTCCGTAGTATCCCATTCTAGGCTCCCAGCGCCATACGCCAGGTTCCGATCCTGGGACCCTACAAGGAGGATTTTCAGTGATTTTTTTTTTTTTTTGTAAATAAAGGAGCATAACCACAAGTGTACCCAAATCATAAAGACAACATCATCATCACATATCCACTTGTAAAATCATTTGATTACAATGCTAAAAAGGGAAATACATATATATGAAACAAAACTCCAAAGTAATCTGCCACAAGCTCAGCTGCACGCTCCTGCCTCTGCTCGGCTGCGTCCTATCGTCACCTGCACGCATCTATCATGCAAAAGCTTATAGAAAGCTTAGAGGGTGGTGAATGTGAACGCGCAAGATAAGTGCCAAGTACACAAATATCAGAGTAAACGGAAATACTGGCAAGTTTATAAGTCATTCAATATCAAAGTATGCAATGCAGATCGGCTATGCAATGCGGAGTCATAATGAGCCAAATATCAGATGCCGAGGATGCAATATAATACACAATTCTTGACGAGCCACGAATACCATCAGCCTCATCTAGGCCATATAAATGCAGAAACATAGCAACCCAAAATGCTATGTGTTGAAGATGCAATGCAATATGCGGTGCGAATGAAATGACCAAGCTGGAGTGTAGAGTTGGGATGATAGTACGTAGTATCACAAGCTGTGGGGCCCATCACAAAAGACTTCTATCCAAACTAGTCCCATACCTAAATTTGGATAGCTAGACTCAATGTGGGAAACTCCTGATCTCAGGTTGGTCGTGCGCCCAACCGAAATCCTGGCCATTGTGAAGGTACACATAACAAATTAGTTGCACACCACCAGCCCGAGTGGATGGTGAACGAATGAATGAATGAGTATGCAACTCCTCCAGTACCGTACATATCCGAGATAATTATCGGGGTCTACTACACTCTACGCCAGCTTGTCGCCCCATCAAACACACAACTGGGTAAGTGGAAGAGACCGTACTATCTGCCTACTAATATCGGCCCGGCTCGTCGATAGTTGACCCATTTATGAGCTGGTCAGACTCAACCTAACATTGCCTACTCCCTCAGGTAGGTAAGGCCACACCCCCTCCCAACCGACCACGACATAGTGGGAGACGTGACCTATTGGTATACGACCCTCATGCGCTCATATATATCCACTCGGTGTAGACGTTGGGGCGTCCCCTGGCCTCGGGGGTTTATGAATTTTCACCCAGGGACATCTATCGCGCCCGTATGCTAGAACTAAACATTTTCGGTGTCCCATCTGGCCATCCACAACATGCCTGTGGAGGCCACGACCCTGATGTCGCTAGGGCGTACGATGGTCATATCACAAAATGTGAGATGCATGAGTCATACCATCCAGTCATGCATCAAACCTGCGTGTACTGCGCGCTCATGTGGGGCAACTCCGCCTATCAGAGTCCCATAAATAATTCGCCCAATGGCATATGCTATGATCAATCACTCCTCATATCAAGCATACATTGATGCGCATGGGCATGAATTATGGAGCTATACTAAGCATACTCATATGATGATGATGTACTCTCCTCATATCAAGGTGAGCCTAACAATTGTGGGGGCGCAACAGTTTGGGTTAGCCCACTAAGGGAAGATGAGAATGGGCCTGACATTGGGCCTCAGGAAGGGTTACAATGCAGACATTTAACCATCATTGCTCCCAAGGCATGACCCATTTAGAACCAATTAGGAAGATGAATGGGCATCATAAACATCATTACATACATCATGGCAGAATCACACATCACAATGGGCCTCATATACATCACATTGGGCCTCACACAAGGCCTCACATACATCACGTTGGGCCTCATACAAGGGCCTCACATACATCACGTTGGGCCACATACAAGGGCCTCACATGCATCACATTGGGCCTCACTCATGGGCCTCATATACATCACATTGGGCCTCACCATCTGGGCCTCACATACATCACACTGGGCCTCACTCATGGGCCTCAAATACATCACATTGGGGTGGGCCCTGCACATTCCAAATGGGCCTCACCACATGGACAACTTGGATCAAATACGTACACCACGTGGATGGACGGTGTGAATATATAATCATCACAAGGTGGGCCCCACCCGTCTAGCAAACGGCCGGCGAGGTTGAAAACACATACATCATGGGGTGGCTCATGTAGCACCGTCAAGATGGACGATGTGCATGTACAACACATAAATCGAGGGCCCCACCCAGCAGAACGTCTAGATGGACGGCTAGATGGAACAGATGCATCATGGTTGGCCCCACATGGCGCTGTCCAGAAATGGACGGTGTGGAGATAGAACACGTACATCAAGGTGGGTCACACCGTCAAATGGACGGTGTAGATAAAACACATATATCACTGTGGTCCCCACAAATGGATGGTGTAGATATAATACATGCATCACTGTTGCGTCCCATAGCTGCTAGACGTCAGTCCACCAACACCCTTTGATGAACGGTGTGGATTAAGACATGTCACGTCCAGCAGCACCCTGATGGACGAATGGCGTGGATATTCACATACATCACGGCTGGCCCCACCATCCACGTGGATGGTGGGAATAGACAACACATCATCAAAGTAGGGCCCCACTCGTCCAACAAACGGACGGGCGGTGTGGCTATAGAATACAAATATCAAAGTGGGCCCCAACCCCACAAGTGCAGCACATGTGGGGTGGGTCCCACGTCCTAAAAATGGACGGACAGTTGGGATATAATCCATACCTCATGATTAGACCCATTGCTGACGTCAATGCAGCAGCATACGACTGCGTGGGACCCACCGTCTAGGGTTTAGACGGTGTGAATCTAGCACATGCATCAAGGTGGGCCCACTAAAGCTTGAATCAAGCTGACCTTTGTGTTTTCCTTTCGTCCAGGGCTGCTGGACGGTACTAGCAATGCTGGACCGTCCAGCTAGCCGCTGGACGCTAGCAAGGTGGGCCCCACGAGTAGATGGTTTGGATTCGTGACACATTAGGTGGGCCATATGCCATCACGAGAGAGAGAGAGAGAGAGAGAGAGAGAGAGAGAGAGAGAGAGAGAGAGAGAGACGTGTGGAGGGGAGGGACTCCGCCACTATGAGCCCTCCCTATCTTACAATGCATACATAAAATGGGTCCCACCGAATGTGGGCCCTCAAATCCTCAAATCCTCAAATCCATGGTAGAAATCCTAGATCACCCACCGATTTCACTCTTTCTTGGTCCCTTGGCCTCCTTGGATCCTATGCTCAACCTTTAATGGAGGATTATGAAGATTGAAGGGTTAGGATGAGAGATGAGGGGGCAGGAAGTGGGTCACATTTGGCTATTCTCTCCTTAGAGCTTTTCTTTCATGGAAGCTTGGGAAATGGTAGAGAGAATGAGAGAGGAGAGGGTGCTGTAAGAGGGATGGGATGAGGGGAATGGGTGTGTAATGAAGGGATGGGCTTGGTTGACTTTGGGAATGGGAGAGAGATGGGTGCCATGCTTTGTTGGTAAGAGAGGGATGGGTTGTACCTGACTTATGATTGATTGATTGATTGATTTGATAGATTGGGTAGAGATTCTCTTGGGATTCGCAACGCGGGGCGTTTTCCTCGAAATAAACGCGGGCCTACAACTCCTCGCTCGGGTATTGCTTTAGAGCGTGAGACGCGGCATTAGAACCGAGGCGACGACGTGGTCGCTAGGGTACAAATTTCGAGTCGAGTCGACTCAAATATACGGGAAGCGACTTAGGGTCACGCGTAAATGTCGATTATAGGTTGTGGGTCGCCGAAATTCGACAGGGAGGATCGCAGAAGTCTAAGGAACGGTACGGTCTAGGATACGGGTCTTATAGCTCTCCCCTCCTAATAAAAATTTCGTCCTCGAAATTTACATTATAACGCAACTAGATAGAGCTCACAAAGGAAGGGAAACCATATCACTATATATATAAAATCAGAACCACCACATATAATCAAACATTGAAGAGATGGGGATAGCACTTGTGAACCTCAGCCCTGCTCGCAAGACGCCTCATCTACACTACGATAACTAATCTATCAAGACGGTCCTAAGGTCTGGTCGCACGAATTGTTGACTCCTGATGATTGTAGGTCCTGCTGGGCCGCGTAGAACCTGGTCTGGGCCGGCTGGGGAGCTGCAGGTCCCCTCTGAGGTTGCGGCCGCCTTCTTTGTGGCGGCCTATCTTCTTTGCGGGTGCCTCGGTGGCGGCGATACCTGCCGTCGCCGTCGGCTGCTTCTTCTTGTGGCGGCCTATCTTCTTTACGGGTGCCTCGGTGGCAAATCTTTGCGTCGTCCGCTGCTTCTGCCGCCGCCGTGTGGAGGCTCTTTGCGAGGACGGGGACACTCCCACCTACGGTGTCCTATCCCACCGCATCCATAACAGACACCGGGGAGTTACCTCGGAGGTGGTGCTGGCATTGCCGCTAGAGCTTGGTGGGTCACGCGCCTCTGCTGTTGTCGACATTGCTGCTGCCAGGAGCTACCATAGGGGGCCTTCCTCTTTCGGTCTCCTCTGAAGAAGGGTGGTTATTGCTTGCAACATCTTCTGCAGTTGGTCCGCACTCACGGACACGGTCGGTGCTGCGCTAGACTCGAACGGGGGTGCAAAAGTCTCAGGTCGGGGAATATGAATCTCAAGAGGGGGAGCGGAAGTCGCTCGGGTCACTCGCTTGGGTGCCATGTCCTACAGGAAGGAACAAGGGCCTATTATCCTTGAACACTCGAATACATACACGATGGGGAGCTATATTAGAAAATCTCTAAGTTATTCGAACTAGGGGACCTAATCATTCTAAGTTCTTAACAATCATAGAGTATAGGGTAGTTATCAGCAGATATGTGATATTATCTTCAGGTATTCCCAAGTTATGCTCTAATTCCAACTTCTATCACGCCTCGAACTCGGAAAACGGGCTCACAAAATTCCCGATCTCTGAATTCAGTGCCGACAGCCTTCGTAGTATCCCATTCTCGGCTTCCAGCGCCCATACGCCAGGTTTCAATTCTGGGACCCTACAAGGAGGATTTTCAGTGTGATTTTTTTTGTAAATAAATGAGCATAACCACAAGTGTACCCAAATCATAAAGACAACATTATCACCACATATCCACTAATAAAATCATTTGAGTACAATGCTAAAAAGGTAAATACATATATATGAAACAAAACTCCAAAGTAATTTGCCACAAGCTCAGCCGCACGCTCCTACCTCAGCTCAGCTGCTTCTTATCATCACCTGCACGCATCTATCGTGCATAAGCTTATAAAAAAGCTTAGAGGGTGGTGAACGTGTGTGCGTAAGATAAGTGCCAAGCACACAAATATCAGAGTAAGCGGAAATACTGGCAAGTTTATAAGTCATTCAATATCAGAGTATGCAACACAGATTGGCTATGCAATGCAGAGTCATAATGAGCCAAATATTAGATGCCGAGGATGCAATACAATACACAATTCTTGACAAGTTACGAATACCATCAACCTCATCTAGGCCATATAAATGCAGAAACATAGCAACCCATAATGCTATGTGCTGAAGATGCAACGCAATATGTGGTGCGAATGAAATGACCAAACTAGAGTGTAGAGTCAGGATGATAGTACGTAGTATCGCAAGCTGTGGGGCCCATCACAAAGGACTTCTATCCAAACCAGTCCCATACCTAAATTTTGGATAGCTAGACTCAATGTGGTAAACTCCTGATCTCAGGTTGGTCGTGCGCCCATCCGAAATCTTGGCCATTGCGAAGGTACACATAACAAATTAGTTGCGCACCACCAGCCCGAGTGGATAGTGAATGAATGAATGAGTATGCAACTCCTGCTCGGTAAGTCCACATATCAGTACCGTACATCTCTGGGATCATTACCGGGATCTAGTACACTCTATGCCAGCTTGTCGCCCCATTAAGCACACAACTGGGTAAGTGGAAGAGACCTTACTATCTACCTACCAATATCGGCCTGGCTCGTAGATATCGGACCCATTTATGAGCTGGTCGGACTTAGCCTAACATTGCCTACTCCCTCAGGCGGGTAAAGCCACACCCCCTCCCAACCGACCACGACACAGTGGGAGACGCGGCCTATTGGTATACGACCCTCATGCGCTCATATATATCCACTCGGTGTAGACGTTGGGGCGTCCCCTAGCCTCGGGGGTTAAGAGATTTTCACCTAAGGACATCTATCGCGCCCGTATGCTAGAACCAAACATTTCTGGTGTCCTATTTGGCCATCCACAACATGCCTGTGGAGGCTACGACCATGATGTCGCTAGGGCGTACAGTGGTTATATCACAAAATGCAAGATGTATGAGTCATACCATCCAGTCATGCATCAAACCTGCGCGTACCGCGTGCTCATGTGGGGCAACTCCGCCTATCAGAGTCCCATAAATAATCTGCCCAATGGCATATGCTATGATCAATCACTTCTCATATCAAGCATATATATGATGCGCATGGGCATGAATCATGGAGCTATACTAAGCGTACTCGTATGATGATGATGTACTCCTCATATCAAGGTGAGCCTAACAATTGTGGGGGCCCAACAGTTTGGGTTAGCCCACTAAAGGAAGATGAGAATGGGCCTGACAATGGGCCTCAGGAAGGGTTACAATGCGGACATTTAACCATCATTGCTCCCAAGGCATGGCCCATTTAGAACCAACTAGGAAGATGAATGAGCATCATAAACATCATTACATATATCATGGCGGAATTACACATCACAATGGGCCTCGTATACATCACATTGGGCCTCGTATACATCACATTGGGCCTCACACAAGGCCTCACATACGTCACGTTGGGCCTCACACAAGTGCCTCGCATACATCACGTTGGGCCACATACAAGGGCCTCACATGCATCACATTGGGCCTCACTCATGGGCCGCAAATACATCACATTGGGGTGGGCCCTGCACATTCCAAATGGGCCCCGCCACATGGACAACTTGGATCAAATAGGTACACCACGTGGATGGACGGTGTGAATATACAACTCATCACAAGGTGGGCCCCACCCGTCTAGCAAACGGGCGGCGAGGCTGAAAACACATACATCATGGGGTGGCCCACGCAGCACCGTCAAGATGGACGGTGTGCATGTACAACACATAAATCAAGTAGGGCCCCACCCAGCAGAATGTCCAGATGGACGGCTGGATGGAATAGATGCATCATGGTTGGCCCCACATGCCATCGTCCAGAAGTGGACGGTGTGGAGATAGAACACGTACATCAAGGTGGGTCACACCGTTAGATGGACGGTGTAGATAAAACACATATATCACTGTTGTCCCCATAAATGGACGGTGTAGATATAATACATACATCACTGTTGCGTCTAACGTCCAGCAACACCCTTTGATGAACGGTGTGGATTAAGACATATGTCACGTCCAGCAGCACGCTGATGGACGAATGGCGTGGATATTCACATACATCACGGCTGGCCCCACCGTCCACGTGGACGGTGGGAATAGACAACACATCATCAAAGTAGGCCCCACTCGTCCAGCAAACGGACGGGCGGTGTGGCTATAGAATACAAATATCAAGGTGGGCCCCACCCCCACACATGCAGCACGTGTGGGGTGGGGTCCACGTCCTAAAAACGGACGGACAGTTGCAATATAATCCATACCTCATGATTAGACCCATTGCTGACGTCAATGCAGCAGCATACGGCTGTGTGGGACCCACCGTCCAGGGTCTGGACGGTGTGGATCTAGCACATGCATCAAGGTGGGTCCACCCGTGTGGCCCACCAAAGCTTGAATCAAGCTGACCTTTGTGTTTTCCTTTCGTCTAGGGCTGCTGGACAGTATTAGCAGTGCTGGACCGTCCAGCTAGCCGCTGGACACCAGCAAGGTGGGCCTCACGGGTAGATGGTTTGGACTTGTGACACATTAGGTGGGCCATCGGCCATCACAAGAGAGAGAGAGAGAGAGAGAGAGAGAGAGAGAGAGAGAGAGAGAGAGATGTGTGGAGGGGAGGGACTCCGCCACTATGAGTCCTCCCCATCTTACAATGCATACATCAAATGGGTCCCACCGAATGTGGGCCCTCAAATCCATGGTGGAAATCTTAGATCACACACTGATTTCATTCTTTCTTGGTCCCTTGGCCTCCTTGGCTCCTATGCTCAACCTTTAATGGAGGATGATGAAGATTGAAGGGCTAGGATGAGAGATGAGGGGTAGGAAGTGGGTTACATTTGTCTATTCTCTCCTTAGAGCATTTCTCTCATGGAAGCTTGGGAAATGGTAGAGAGAATGAGAGAGGAGAGAGTGTTGTAAGAGGGATGGGATGAGGGGAATGGGTGTGTGTAAGGAAGGGATGGGCTTGGTTGACTTTGGGAATGGGAGAGAGATGGGTGCCCTGCTTTGTTGGTAAGGGAGGGATGGGTTGTACTTGACTTGTGATTGATTGATTGATTTGATAGATTGGGTAGAGATTCTCTCGGGATTTGCAACGCGCGGCGTTTTCCTCGAAATAAACGCGGGCCTACAACTCCTGACCTAGGTATCGCCTTGGAGCGTGAGACGCGGCATTAGAATCGCGGCGACGACGCGGCCGCTAGGGTATAAGTTTCGAGTCGAGTCGACTCAGATATACGGGACGCGACTTAGGGTCGCGCGCAAACGTTGATTATAAGTCGCGGGTCGCCAAAATTCGACAGGGAGGATCGTGGAAGTCTAAGGAATGGTACGGTCTAGGATACGGGTCTTATAATCTCCATTGCGCGACCGCACAACTCCCATTTTCCTCGGCATAAACTTGCCAAAGTCTCCAGACTGCCAAAATTTCATCCCGCCCTTTCTTGTTCTACTCCAATCAAATGGCAAAGAGTAAGAGAACTTCCGTTTGTTGTCAGTAACTTGTTTCATAATTTATTAGAGTATCCTAAAGAAGCAATGTATTTGTTGTCAATGTTTACATGCAGCTTCTGTTTCAGCTCTTTTATATGGTGTGTTGGAGTCACAGCTTTTGTTCTTGATATTTTTCTCCCGCTTCTTGGTTCAGGTGGCTTTGAAAACACTGATAGTCATTCATAGGACCCTAAGGGAGGGTGATCCTACTTTCAGAGAGGAGCTTCTCAGTTTCTCCCAGAGGGGGCGCATTCTCCAATTATCCAATTTCAAGGATGACTCGAGCCCTATAGGTCTCTCTATTCACATCCAAATAATTTTTTAAAAACTTCTGTCATCATATATGCATTTCTATTATTGGGGCATTGATTGATTTTTGTCCTATCCTGAGGTTGGAGTGTTGGTTCTTTTGCAATTTCGTTTTCTTTTGTTTTTTTATTTCCAGCATGGGATTGCTCTGCATGGGTTCGTACATATGCACTTTTCTTGGAGGAAAGATTGGAATGTTTCAGGATTTTGAAGTACGATGTTGAAGCTGAGCGCCTAACAAAACCTACTGAAGGTCATGAAAAGGTACAATGCGGAGATGACTTATTCAGATAATACATGTGGTTTGTCTATTGTTTTTACCAACTGCAGTATGATCTTTCTTTCTTTTTGGGTTATTATATGTTAACAGGGCCATAGTAGAACCAGGGATCTGGACAGTGAAGAACTGTTGGAGCAGTTGCCTGCCCTACAACAGCTCTTATATCGTCTTATTGGTTGCCGGGTAGCTTTCATTTTCATGTGACATCTTGACCTTATATAGAATTGATGTGAATGATTACTTTAGACTCATATTGAATTTGAGCTAATATCTTGATGTGGGAGCAGTTCATTCATTTATTTATTTTTTCATTTTTCTTGAAGATAATGCTGATGTTGGTACTGATTTTGCAGCCAGAAGGAGCGGCTGTTGGCAATTACGTCGTACAGTATGCCCTGGCTTTGGTATGCCTACTTACATGTCCTAGAGTTGTGATTTACATTTGACAGTGCTGATTCTGACAAATGTAGTGAATGCTGGGTTCTACTTCTGCTATAAATACACGAGTTCCTATTACTACTTGATGTATTTGCTAAATTTGGTCCACATCTTTAAAACCTACCAAACAGTTTATTGATCCACAAGTAGGCAGTGGTATAACAGTTTTCATATGGATTCTTTGATTACCATCCTAGGAACTTGCTCAAAACTACCTAGTGGAAGCCATTTCTTCTTCTTTTTCTTTTTTATTTTTCTTTTTCTTTTTTCTACTTAGGAGTAAGAGGCCTGAATACTCATTTTCCCACATGTGTACATTTAAAAGAAAGTTTGTACACAATAAGTTTGTTCTTGACGAAGTTTATATTTAAACAGTGGGATGCAGAGTTGGATTAACCATGAAATTCATTAAATGGTGTTGGTGATTAGATCTAACCCCATGCATGTGCTAGGAAATTTGTGGTCGGGACTATTCATATTAATTCTAGAGGGCTTGAGATTGAATAATTTAGACATCTGATTAGCGTATTGTAGTTGATGTTACAATGTGGTTATGGTGCTCCTTGATTCTTTGGATCAAGTCGCACTAGGAAGTGGGACTAAATCGATAGGTTGCCGACGTTGCATACTCGTCGCAATTTCAAAAGGAGGGAGTCCTGTGGTGCGGTTTACAGAACTGTTATAAGAAAACTCAACTCGTGGTAACACAATGTCCCATGAGTCGATATGATCACCAAGTAGACATCGAAGTATATTCCCAAGACTACAGTTGACGACTTCAATTTGCCCATCTGCTTGCGAATGATAAGCACTTGAGAAGTTTAACTTAGTTCCCATCCTAGACCAAAGGTGTGCCAAAAGTAGCTTATAAACTTTACATCATGGTCAGATACAATCGTTTTGGGAACACCATGTAAATGAACCACCCCTTTGACGAAAACACTAGCAATGCGTATGGCGTGTGATGTCTTCTTACAAGGGATAAAATGAACCATCTTCGAAACCTGTCAATCACATCATAAATAGAGCCATATCTACGTTGAGTCTTAGGCAATCCCAAGTTGAAATCCATATTGGTGTCTTCTCATAGAGCATCTGGCAAAGGTAATGGTGTATAAAGACAGGTATTCTGCTTGCTACTTTTACCTAACTGGCATGCTCAACGTTGACGAATAATGATCCCTAATCTTTCTTCAAACCTGGCCTGTAGAAACGCTCTTTGACCAAGGCTGTTGTTTTTTCGTTACCTAAGTGACCACCCAGGCCATCTAAATGAAGCTCACGTATAGCAGGTTCTTACAAGGTATTCTTAGGAAGACACAACCTTCTATCATAGAATAAGTACCCATCGTGCAAGCTAAATCTTGGATACTCGGTGCCTGCGCTGGAAATGGGGGTTGAAAATACCTTTCCAAAATCATCATCTACGGAATAGTCCCCTTTAAGTTCTTCAAACCCAACAACGAAAGCTGATAAGGTAGACAATAGGTGTGATTGTCGATTGAGGGCGTCCGCTATCCTATTTTTGACTCTAGCGCAATGTTTTAGGTTGAATGTGAACTATTGAAGATAAACACTCCACTTAGCATGCCTAGCGCTCAACTTCTTCTGAGAATTCAAAAAACTTAATGCCTTGTGATCAGAATAGAGCACAAACTCCCTATCAGTGTTCGAAATATCGGTACCACGCTATGTATCGCACCCTTGGGATACATATATGTATTGGTTATCACACGGGATATATCGTTTGTATCGCATAATTTATTGCACTTTTTGGGAAACACGGAAACATTGGGAAAATGGTTGAATTTTTTAATGAAACTTCAGGAATTGTTAAAAAAGTCCTTAAGACACTTTTAAATCATAACATCTCAAAAAAAAAAGAAAAAGATACACATAATAAATTTTCTTTGTATAGGGTCATAAGCATGCGATGTTTAATTGAACTAATGTAACATATTTAAATTGAATGCATGACATTTATAAATGTATCAAAGACATATATGAAAACACAACCAATTAATTAAAAAGCAAAAGAAGTAAAAATTGAGAAATATACATATCAATGATGAGGACTGGTTGTTACCTAGACCCACAGAGTTGTACGGTGGCTCGTAATTATCATCTCCATCTCGACGGGGCTAGGAATAGTACTGCTGCTCCACAAATCAACAATACTGTGCCCAGGTCATAGTAGAGTGGTACCAGTTAAGATACTCCTTAACATAACGTTGGTACTCCTCTCTGAACTGAATCAATACGCTCATCCGTGGGTATTGCGTAATCATCACAGTTTGTGGCTGATGTGGATCTGGGAAGGGCACATATGAAACTCCTTAATATCCATATTGTTGACCATATCCATATTGCTGCTTATATCCCTGGCCATACGCTGGTATACGTGGAAGCTCCTTGGTATCCGGATTGGCTGGTGTACGTGTGTTGACGTCACCAAGTTCTCTGGGTCTCATCATGAGGTATTTGTTATATCCAAACCGGCTGTCCATTTGGCGAGCTTGTCGTAAGGCTTGAGCCAAAAAATAAGGAAGATTCAATTATCAAGTGGACCACACTGCAAAGCGTAGTGGGGGATTGAACATCTACCATTGAAACCATTTGGGGTCACAAAAGTTTTGGATCAATATGATATTTGTTTTTCCTCTTCATCCAAGTATTTGTGACCTTTATGAACGGATTGGATGGAAAATAAATGTAATGGTGGGCCCTATAAACCTTTTAATGGTAAGAATCGTTGTCTCACTGCCGTTTGTGGTGTGGTCCACTTGAGATTTGGATATGACTCATTTTTGGGCTCATGATCTAAAATGATCTTACCAAATAGATGAACGGGGTGGATATAAATAATACATCATTGTGTGGCCCATGTAACTTTGATCTCCTTTGAACGATTCATACCACTCGGAGCTTGAGGGGTGTCTTTGTGGTACACCAGCCAGTCTTGTCACAGGCTCAGTGGGTCCACCTTGCTATATATATTTTATCCAGGCCGTCCATCTATTTTTTTATTTTTATTTATTTATTTATTTTTATTTTTTTAAAATATCATCTAAGCATATTATTCCAAAAATTAAGCAGATCCAAATCTTGGGTGGACCTTACTAGAAAAATTAAGCAGATCCATATCATTTAATGGTAAGTGTTCATTAACATTGTTTGATGTAGTGTGGTCCACCTGAGATTTTAATGTGATTAATTTTTGGTATGCCATCATAAAATTGGTTGTAAAAACAAATGGATGGAGTGGATCTACCACATATCATCATTGTGGGTCCTACAGTAGGCGTGACACCCACTAAGTTGTTTACTTACGTAGCACCAAATCCATGGCCTTAATTTACGAGTGTATTTAGTAAAATCTATGGGGTCCAGCATGATTTATATATTTTATCCACTCCTTCCATTTTAACAGATAATTTTAGTACTTGAGCCCAAAATTGAAGCATATCCAAAGCTCAAATGGACCACACCACGAGAAGCAATGTGAATTGTACGTATACTATTGAAAAATTCTCGAGGGCCACAGAAGTTTTGGATCAAGCTTATATTTATGTTTTCCCTTCATCCCTATTTCTTTAATCTTATGAACGGGTTGGATGACAGGAAAACATCACTGTGGGGCCTGACAAGGTTTCAACGGTTGAAATCATTATTCCCACTGTTTCATCTGGTATGGTCCAGTGGAGCTTTGGATATGCTTCAATTTTTGGGCCTTAATTTACGAGTGTATTTAGTAAAATCTATGGGGTCCACCATGATTTATATATTTTATCCACTCCTTCCATCCATTTTAACAGATAATTTTAGTACTTGAGCCCAAAATTGAAGCATATCCAAAGCTTAAATGGACCACACCACGAGAAATGGTGTGAATTGAATGTATACCATTGAAAAATTCTTGAGCGCCACAAAAGTTTTGGATCAAGCTTATATTTATGTTTTCCCTTCATCCCTGTTTCTTTGGTCTTATGAACGGGTTGGATGACAGAAAAACATCATTGTGGGGCCTGACAAGGTTTCAATGGTTGAAATCATTATTCCTGCTGTTTCATATGGTATGGTCCATTGGAGCTTTGGATATGCTTCAATTTTGGGCTCAACCCCTTAAATGAGTTGTAAAAACTGTTGGACGGCGTGGATAAACCACATACATTCACAGTGGGTCCCACGGAAACACGGATTACCTATTGATAGGTTGAGTAGCGAGACTTGCTACTCAAGTGACGTCACCAAGTTATGTGGGCCCCACCATAATGTATTTTTTGTATCCACACCGTCCATTCATTTGGAGAGATCATTTTAGAGCATGAGCCAAAGAATGAGTCAGATCCAGTGCTCGAGTGGACCCCACCACAGAAAACAGCGGAGAGTGACGCCCACCATTAAAAACTTCTAACGGCCACAAAAGTTTTCGATCAAGCTGATATTTGTGTTTTCCCTTATTTAATGTCTTTTTTAACTTATGAACAGGTTGGATCTCAAATAAACATCACGGTGGACCTTAGGAAGGTTTCAACGGTGGGTGTCAGTCTCTCCACTTTTTTCTGTGGTGGGGTCCACTACAGATTTGGAGCCGCCTCATTGTTTGTCTCATGCCTTAAAATGATCTCTCTAAATGAATGGACGGTGTTGATACGACACATACATTATTGTGGGACCCCCAGAACTTGGTGACGTCACTTCAGTAGCGAGTCTCGCTGCTCAACTAGTCAGTAGCTAATCTGCGTCCCTCCGCAACAGAGAAACCCATTTTCAAAAGGCCGAGGCTGGGGGTTCCGGAAAACCCTAAAATTTGGTAACTTCTCCTCAATCACTGTCAATCCGGCCCAATTTCTTGCCGGAATCTCCGAGAAATCCCCAAATCTTCTTAATCAAACCTTATTTCTCGCTGAAATCTTCATGTTGTATCGATTCGAAGAAAATAAAGAGGGAAATCGGTAAAGAAAGAGGAAAATTGAAATTACCTCTATCAATTGATGGAATGGCCCACTTCCGATCACGCAATCTTCGTCATAGGTACTCTCCAATTTTTCCTCTTTTTTTTTTTTTCCCTAATTCTTTTTTTTTTTTTTTGATTTTCCGGTAAATATCGAAGATTATCATGCGATATCTACGATATATCGCGCGATATCTACATTTTTGCTATTTTTTTAAACTTTCAAGGGATCTCGTGTGGGTTTCATGTCGCTAGCAAGCGATAACGATAGTATCGGCTGATAGTATCGATATTGTGAACATCGCTCCCTATGAATGTGGTAATGACGTCAATGCGTCAAAGCTTGTACAATAGCATAAAACTCACACGTTGCATGTAGAATAATTCTTTTGTGCCTCATTGAGTTTTTCATTGAAAAAGGCCACTGGATGTCCTTTCTGGCTAAGGACACCTCCTATGCCCATGAGGGATGCATCACAGGCAACTTTGATCATCTTTTCGAAATTAGGAAATCTAAGAACTGGAGCTTCTGTAATTTGCCGCTTGATTTCTCGAAATGCCTTTGTTGCAGCTTTAGTCCACTCAAATGGATTGGACTTCATAAATTAGTAATGAGCGCTATGATGGAGCTAAAGTTCCAAATAAACCTTCGATAAAACGTCACAAGCTGGTGAAAACTGCGAACCTTATGAATGTTTATGGGAGTAGGCCATTCACAGTGGCTCTTTTCTGACAGAACGATGAACCCCAGAAAAACCACGCTAACACTCATGGAGTTACACTTCTTCAAATTGATGTAGAGTTTCTCATGGTGTAATATTCTCATCACTTTGTGAAGATGGTTCAGATGATTTTCTCGTGAATGGCTATAGATGAGGATATCGTCGAAGTATACAATGACAAACTTGCCAATGAATGGCCGTAGAATTTGCGTCATCAGACTCATCACCCGCATGAACGTACTGGGAGTGTTCGTTAAGCCGAAAGGCATGACTAGCCATTCATACAATCCATCCTTTGCCTTGAAAGTAAATTTCCATTCATCTCCCGGATGAATTCTTTTTTGATGGTACCAGCTTCACAAATCAATCTTTGAAAAGATTGTAGCATTCGCCAACATGTCCAGCATATCATCTAGGCATGGAATGGGAAAGCGGTACTTTACTGTTTTCTTGTTGATGGCGTGATTGTCAACACACATTTACCAGCTACCATCCTTCTTTGGTGTCAACAATGTCGGCACGACACACAGGCTGAGCTTATCACAAATGATACCCTTTGTTAGCAATTCCTCCACCTGTCGACGGAGCTCCACATGTTTTGTCGGGTTCATTCGGTATGCTGTCAGATTTGGTAATGGCGTTCCAACTATCAAATCAACCGCATGTTGAATGTCGCGCATGGGTGGAAGCTCACTTGGTAGTTCATTAGGGACCATATCCTGACATTGGTACAGAATGTCCTGAATTTCTGGTGGTTGAACAATAACATTACTAACTAGATTGGTCTTGCATCCTACTAGAGCATACTGAAATTGCACGTGTAGGATAATCTACCATGATTATGTGTGGAGGCTTAGTGGTGCTATAAAATGAATGCTTTGTCCGGGGGGGGGGGATTAGGACCAAATAAAATATTTGCCAATAAACACACAACTGCTTAAACTAAGTAAAGCAATTTAACACTAAGGCTTCCAAGCCAATAGTGGGTCCAATCACGTAGACTATAATAGATATGTCATTCAAGCAACTAGTCTATATATGATTAGAGCTAGGCATGAGATGACTCGACTCGCCTGATCCGACTCGTTTAGATCCGATTCAATCCGAACCAAATGGGTGAGTTGCTCCGAACCGAGTAGGTTTGGCCCAATCCGAATTCAAATCGAGTCGGGTTCGAGTTACCCAGTAACTCGACCCGACCCGATCCGAAACCTGACTTGACTCGGGTTGTCGGGTAGGGTATATATATATATATATATATATATATATATATATATATATATATATATATATATATATATATATATATATATATATATATATATATATACGATTTGTCCGTCTCTACCCTACCCTACCTGCCACATGCCCCGATCCGAAAAAACCCAACCCGGGAACCCCTTCAACCCTTCCCATCTGGTAGCCATCGGCCAGCAACCCTCCGAGCTCCGGCCTTCCTCCTCTCTCTGTCTCTCCTCTCCTCTCCCATCCAGCAGGCGGCAGCTAGCGGCCCATCAGGTGCATTCTGATTTTTTATTTTTTAAAGTTTTTTTTACTATTAATGTTAAGAGGAGGTTTAAGGGTAGATTAGATGTTTCCATCCCCACAGTTTCTTTGGAGTGGCCCAAGCTGTGCATCCGCCTCATTCTAGGGATCACAGTTCCTTGTTGATCAAGGGAAATGGATCGACAAAGTGGAGGGTTTCACACGTCCAGCAGGATGGGGCCCCTGCAAGGTTTCAACGGTGGTGAGGCCCACCGCCCACAAGTATCGGATCAAGCTAATTTATGTATTTTATCCCCTCTGTCCATTCATTTTGTACCCAACTCGATGACCCAATCCGAATTGGTGCCAACTTGATTCGACTCGGTTCGGATCAGCTTAGCCCAGACCCAGACTCAGATCGAGTCAGGCATGCTGGACTCGGTATCGAGTCGGATCGAGTTCAAGTTAGGCCTATTTCAAAATTGGATCGAGTCGGGTTGGACCTAACTCGGTTCGACTCGACTCAATGCCTACCTCTATATATGATAGTGTACACGTGTGTGGAATGTGCTAACTATTAACTCTTAGCATTCATCTAATCATGCATACATATAATTCACTAATGAAACACAAACATAATTAAACAAGTGCTCAAATGACAATCCCAAACACAAACATGTATAGTGGTTTAGTTTCCCTACTCCACTCCCAACGGACGGACTTAACCCATGAGTGTACCAAATTTCACTATTGGAGGTTTTAAATTAGGTTCACATCTAACCTTTACAAGCGTATACTCTTGCCAGAGGCCTACACAAGGACTTACCCATGTATTCACCCGTGTTGGTGGCCTACGCAAAGACTTATCATGTACACACCTGTGCCGGTGGCCTATAGAAGGACTTACCCACGTACACACCCGTGTCGATAGCCTACACAGGGACTTACCTGTACTCACCCATTTTGGTGGCGATACGGTTCTACACAGGAACCTATGTGAGTTTGGGTTACAAACTCCACACTCAATCCTACATAAGAAAGGAGTGGGAGGACTTTTACAATTGACAACTTGTTGGATTGAGCCCCTTTTGTAGCGCTTTCTCGGGTTGCTTGATCGATGCTCTCTCGTGCTTCAATCAGCTTCTCTTTTACTCCCCTGATCGTTGATGCCGATGCTTTGCCAATGCTTCAGCTCCAAGATCAAACACTTTGCACGCAATGCTCCATTGAAGTGACTATGGTGATAGGAGGTTGGGTGAATCTCCTACAACATATGAGAATGTTGTAATTTCCTAGGGGATTCACCTAGATGGGTGTTCTAGAGGGTTTAGACAAGGATTTGACTATTGGTTCAAGTCTAATCTTTATAACAAGGTGGAGATTAAGTTCATCTTCTTCATTGAAGTTGGAATCCTCTTTCAAGTGATGAATCACAAAGAAGATGACTTAGATCTCACAGATTTAAAGGCTTGGAATGTGGGATATAAGTGGGGAATCTCCTAAGCTTCTATTGCACCAAAAACCCATCCATTTGCCCAAGAACCGAATGTCGTTTTATAAGAAACCAATTTGCAATGGCTATAAAACGGTTAGTTAACGGCTCTGTCAATGGTATCGAAGGTTCTTCGTTAGGATCGAACCCTCCGTCGATCCCATCGAGAAAATTCAGGATTTTATCTGATGGTTGTTAGACTCATTATCTGATGGTTGCTGGACTCATTCTTCGATTGGATCGAGTGGTCCTTTGATTCCATCGAGTCCCATCGACATCTTGTCGATGGGATCGAGAACTACTCGAAAACTGTTGTTTTGGGCATATGTTTTCACAACAGCTTAACACATCTTCTCGCTTTATTTATCGTGATCCAATTAAGGTTTTAAGGCTAAGGAGGGATGATCAACAATATTTATCTACGGGGTTAGGATCATTTAGAGGTTCAAGGGTTGTTTTGGGTCAAGGTTAGGGTCACCAAGACACGTTATTTACCTGTTCTTTGCTCATTGTTGCTTCACATCCTCTTTTGTCTTTGGCCTTTAACTTCCAAGGGCTTAACCGACTACATGACACATGGACTCACGTGATTGACAAACAAGGTGCACAAATCAGTGTACTAACACATATATGATTCCTCGTTCCGACTTTCTTCCACGAATCGGGCTATAATCAACACTGTGGAAGTTGGCTTTCCCTCTTTAGATTCGTCATCCTTTGTACGATTAAGAGTAATGGGCTTTCCTTTGTACATAAAGCTGTAAGTGTTCTTGCGACCCTTATGTGTTACATTTCTGTCGTAAATCCACGGGCGCTTCAATAATACGAGTGATCTTCATTGGAATGATGTCACACCAAAATGATTCTTCATAACGACCTAGAGAGAAGTTTACTAAGCACCTCTTAGTCACAGGGATGGACGTGTCATTCACTCTCACAATTTCATATGGCTTGGGATGCGTTTGAGGTTTCAGTTTCAACTTGTCCATCATGCTTTGTGAAGCGACGTTCATGTTGCTGCCTTCGTCAATAATGACTTTGACAACCTTTCCAGCACACGATACTCATGTGTGGAAAATACTGGTTCTCAACCAGTCTTCTTGAGCCTCTTCTTTTGGTACTGTTAGAATCTTTTTGACCACTAATCATAACTTGTTTTCGTTAAGGCCATGTAGGCCTTCCTCAAGTTCCTGCTTGTCATCTTCTAGATCGTTTTCATGTTCATCTTCCACCTGGTTTGCAATGAAGTTTTCTGCCTCGCAAAATTGGAGATTGTGAGATGTACACTCTGTCGCGTAATGTCTACGACCACCACACTTAAACAAGTGTTGGTTGACCTCTCATGCATTGTTGCAATAGACTTTTCCTTTATATCACCGTTTCGGGGAAGAGGATTGGAGGTAGAGTTCTGACCAAATTTGTAATCCCGAGGCAAGTTAGTGCGAGGCATGAATGGTTGTGGACGCGAAGTGGAGCCACTAGTAGTGAGGCAAGTAGAGATGCATAGCCCCCACCTTGAGGGCTACTGTGCCTTATCACCAACTTCTACTTCTGCACTTTTTGAGCCATTTGATACGCTTTATCCATGCTATTGAGCCGAATGATCACTCGTTCTCTTTGAATCTCGAACCGTAGCTCATTGCAATAACGCGCCACTTGTCTTCTGGTTTCTGTTAAGCGGCAGCAAATAACTAAATCATAATAATACTGTGTGTATTCCTCCACGGTCTGATTGTCCTGTCGAAGCGTGAGGATCTCTTGGAAAGAAGTCGTCTCATAATCGAACGATAGAAATCTTCGCTTCAATCTTTCCTTCATTTCCTCCTAATTGCTTATGGGAGGAAGGCCACACTGTTGCAAAACTTCTTTGATGGCGTACCACCAGTATTGAGTTGCACCCTTAAGTTTTAGGGTAGCAAAACGTAACTTGACAACTTTTTCCATTTTGTACCAACGAAAATATCGGTCCATTTATTTGAGCCAATCATTGAACACTTTAGGATCGGAATTACCATCATAATTTGGAATGTGAATCTTGACATGCTTAGCGAGATTCGAAGTGGGAATATTCCTTCCTCCTCCATGATAAATTGGATGATCCCATCGGAGGTTGTTCATCCCTCTGGCTCCCGGTCGCGCATAGCGATGTAGTTGGGCCCCATAGCCAAGTTCATATTCTTCTTCTTGGAGATCACTATTCCGGCCAGGATGTTTTGAGTCAACATTCTCGAACTCCAATTCTACTTCAATGCTATGCATAGAGGTTTGACGGTCTGGATTGATTCCGCTGTTTGCGTCTTCAAAAATACTTCCTTCAAAAGCCTTCATTCTAACCGTGGAACGGGTCTCTAGATCATCCAATTGTTTTGTGATCAAATTGACCACTTGTTGCAGGGTTGAGATAGTCCCATCTTGAGGTTGTGTAACCATCCCAGGATTATAAATCGTCTCTCTTCTAGTGCGCATAAGACAACGGGCTTTCACAAAACATTCGAGAAGGTTTTTCTTTTCTTCTTCTTCGTCTTTTTTTTTTTTTTTTCGTGTGAATGTAGTGGATGGGAAATGTTTTTAGGAAGGTTGGGTGTAGGGTAGGGTAGGGTGATTTGGAAGGGAAAAATAAAAGAAAAGAAAATGGAAGATGAAGGATTAAAGAAGGGGAAAGATGAAAGGGTAGGATTGAGATGAGAAAATTACCTTCTTCAAGTTTCCCAAGAGCAGAACTTGCTCTGATACCAACTTATGCAAATCTTGGAAAGGGAAGCAAATTGATCAAAGAAAATAAGAAAGAGGTTGTGGGAAAAAAACCCAACAATTCTCTAGCTGAATGCTAGAGATTACGAATACAAGACTGTGAGCAAGGTCAACAGTCCTTTAGTCTTGATCTCCCCCCCACCCCTTCAACGATTTTCGTAGAGAAATAAGAGAATTTACTTAAAAGAAATATCATTCAACTAGTCGTATTCCATAGGCCATGGGCCATGGGCCTTATTTATAATAAGCCCTTACAATATGCAATAAAAGGTATGAAATCAAAAAATAGAATTCCTATCTAGTCAAGATATGAGAAAATAGGAATTGCCTAAATAAGAAAGCACTGTAATTAAGAAAGCACCTAAATAAGAAAGTACTCAAGGAAAATCTAAAATTACTTCTTGCATAATATAAAGATATGAAAGAAAAAGGAAATTTCCCAATGTAGAGATTTGAAAGAAAAGGAAAGTAGCAATAGGCTAAAAAGGGAAATTGGTCATTTTCTTGTACATACATGTGGAGCATGCACATGTGGGATGTGGGCCGATTGCATCACTATACATCATGACGAAGGAAGACAATAGAAGAATCGATTGAATTTGAAGATTTTGGTTTTCAAGATGTAGAGTCGCTTATGATTGCTATGACAATGCGGAGTTGGTTGGGGCTCAAAGAACCGTAGAAGAGCCAATCCTTATGTGGAATTGATCGAGTCACCATACATCTTAGGAGATCCAATTTATGATTGTTATTATGACGACACGTGATGTAGTGTACGGTGACGCTGGTGAAATTTGAGTGCTGTGCAACAATATCTTAGTGTCAAAGCAATGCAAGCTGGGGAAACTCCCCAAATTGGTGACCGCTGTCAATGAAGAGCCCGGGGAAGTTAGGATGATGGACAATGGAACCCGAACATGGGTGTATCCATACCACCACTTTTTGATGACTGGGCCTATGGTGGCTTCTTCAATCCATGTCGACAAGGAACTGACAGTGACCAACTCTCACCCAAGTTATGATGACGGACGTATCTTTGTTAGTTCATTCACCAATTATATGTGGGAAGACTTTAGTCATCAATTTCAAGTTTCTATGTCCATATGCATTGACCACGAGGTTTTGACACGTGATATTGGGTATGTGGTAATCGACGGTGTGAGATTCATTGGTCGAGACTTGATGACGAGTCCTTTTCAATTTGAGAGGCGATTATTGTGGAGTAACTATATCTCACCATTCACATTTATTGATCTCCGAATCATGACCAATCGTGTGACAGATTGCCTATAATTCAACAAAGGATTGTCGTGTTCAATCTTAGAGGAAGACAAAACTCTTCGTTGTGGGCATATGTTCTAGCATCTGGACTCAATTGTCTATCTTGATCCATGTCTACTAGGAAGCACATCAAATGTCTCATCCCATATAGTGGCGACTTTACGAGTGGAGACGACGACAATTACTTAAATTGAGTCGTCTCTAATAGGTCGACGTGTTTGACATAGGGGTAGATTGACCTCTGTTGTTGGTCAGGTCGAGTAGGCCATCTCATTTCATTTCCTTGTCCAATGTAGGCCAAGCAAGGTATTCCGTAATGGTAACGGTGGTTGTAACGACCACCACCATTACCATTACAATACATGCCATAATGGTTGTTACGGCCTTTTTTTTTTTGAAAAAAGAAAACTAGTATTGGCCCTGTACTGGGACAATATGGGTCTTTTTAATTTTTAATTTTTTAATTTTTTAATTTTTTTTTTATATACTATAACAGCCGCTACGGCCCTGTAATTCGTAACTGTTGCCACCATTACTGTTATGTAACGACCGTTAAGGCACATCATGATGCCAATTGGCTTCAGTTTTCTTGATGTCTAGAGTGAGAGGAAGGGCCATACATGGTCATCTGTGTTTTGGCAAGATTTTGATTTCTTTGCTATTTTGAGCATTATAAGGTTGTTTTGGTCATTTCCTTAACATTGTTAGTTTTTAGTTAAGAAGTTACAAGGTTGTTAGATTGAATTTTGATTCGTTGAGGGATTAATGCACTACTTGCCAATTTTACTTAAGAGGTTCGTTAGGATCGTTTTATATATACCATGCTTAAGAAGTTGCAAGGGGCTTTTGGAATTTTGAAATGAAAATTGATTTTCTTTTCTAAGTAGAGAGAGAGAGAGAGAGAGAGAGAGAGAGAGAGAGAGAGAGAGAGAGAGAGAGAGAGAGAGAGAGAGGAGTTCGGGCTTTAATACTTCTTTATTTGTTGCTATTTGATTTGAGAATGTCTAAATAGGTGTCATTAGGAGAGCTATTCCAAAATAGGAAATTATGGTCGGCTCTATATAAAGCATTAAATAGATTATGATGATCTTATCCGTACTACAAACTAGGTCGGCAAGGTTAAAATTCTTGCGGCTAGTTTTCTTTGATTCCTTTCCATAGTTGGATTAGAAACATCTGCTTTTTCAGTTATAAGATAACAAAAACTTTATTATGAAGAAAGATGAATACTGACCTAAGGAGCCAAGAAGATGAGTAACTCTATTTTTCACTCCCTCTCTACCAAGAACAACCACCTTAGGAAGAGGCCCACTAAAGGTGAGAAAGAAAAAACAACAACAACAACAACAACAACAAAAAACTACAAGAATCCAAAACTTGGAGCTAAGTGGGGGCTAGACTCCAATAATTACACATCTCCAATATATGAGGATATTAACTCTTAAAAGCCCATGAAATTCCGGTCTATCTACCACCTAATCCATAATTAATGCAACACTACGTGATTATGTAGGGGAGCATCTTGTAGATGATTTTTGTTTGAAGTATCTTGGAGAAATATTGCAAAATGAAGGATGATAAATAAGGTATCATCCAAATACAAAATGAGAATTCCAAAAGCTTACAAATGGCCTTGCGCCTCCCCCCTACAAAGAGATTTTTGCCTCATCCCAATGCACAATTTTATTGTTAAGGAAGGTCACCTTGGGTAGCTTTCAGAAGTTCTACAAACTTGATTTTTATGCTCATGCCGCAAATACAATTAGGAAGACGGATTGCCAAAGGGATTTCCTCCTCTTGCATCCCATACCAATAATCAATAGCTTGGAACATTACCCAATCAAACCCTGAACATGGATAGGACCTTCCGCCACACCACTTGGGAAAATGAACAATGCATGGAAGGTGGCTCACTAACTTCGCCTCCCAAAGACAAACACCAACGATTTATAATGACAAAGCCTCTTTTCAAAACATTGTTTATTGTGAGCAATGTTTTAAATATCGACGATATCGGCCGATATATCCCACGATATATCTTGTATCCAAACTGTGCGATATGAAACGTGTAGGTAGTACCGATATATCCCACATGTTCGATCCAGTGGGCATTTTCAGTTTCCAATCCGTTTTTTTTTTTTTTTCCTTTTAATAATTATGTTAAATGAGTGTCAAATGGTTGTAAATCCACTAGTTCTTCATGTTTTGCATGAAAAATTATGGAGTTGGGGCTTTGATTTCGTTCTTCATGCTGCAAGGTGTCCCGTATCGGTATCGGTTGGCGTAACGGTGCCCTCCGAAACCGATACGGATACGGGGGCGTAACGGCGATACGGGGGCGTAACGGCCCGTAACGACGCAATTTTTTTTTTTTTTTTGTCAAAAAATATAAAAAATATGGATTAAATCCGGAATATTATAAGCATTCCAAATATGCATTCATTTATAAATTGGAACATGTTTATGGTGGTGTAACGGTCCACTCTTTGGTGAGAAGTTGTATCGGATTGTCTAATGAATTTATGAACCGATAACTCCGAATTTGACTACAAAATTCATATATTTAATTTTCTAAATATCTAATTTATATACTTAACAATTTGATATCATTTTTCCCAATAGTTCTTTAAAAAAATGAAATTAAATTGTGTAGATGGCGTTGCCAATTTGGGGTTGACTTGGAGGACCAATCCATGCCCCAAATTAGCCTCAAATTCATGCAATTTATTGACATTATCCCACTTATGAATTGGTGGACATTTATTGGATAATGAATCATGAAAAAAATAAATCAAAAGGCCCTATTTTAAAAATAAGCGTCCACAAATTAACAATTAAACTATTCAAACAATTTAATTTTGGCATTATGAGTTAGCAATTACAATTCATAATTTAATTGGTAAATTTTAAATTAATACGTGTCTTGTGTACAATTTTTTAAGGGGCCAAATTAGGTGGGACTTAGATTATGAAGTGTAGCACACGAGTGTCAAAGTTTTTTTGGCCCCACCCGTGATGAATGTGTTATATCCACACCGTACATCCATTTTGCCAAATAATTTTAGGGCATGAGCCCAAAAATAAGGCAGATCCAAAGCTCAGGTGGACCGCACCATAAGAAACAACAATAATTAAACGTCCACCAGTAAAAATTTATTGGGGGCTACAAAAGTTTTAGATCAAGCTGACATATGTGTTTTCCCTTCATCCATGTCAGTGTGACCCTATTAACATGTTAGATGGAAAATAAACATTACAATGGACCCTAAAAATTTTTTAATGGTAAACATTGTATAACCACTGTTTCCTATACTGTGGTCCACCTGAGATTTGGATCTTACTAATTTTCTGAATCATGATCTAAAATGATGTGGCAAAATGGATGGACGGCATGGATAAAATACATACATCATGATGGGCCCACGTGGCACGTGTATCATGTGCCATGAAAGTGTGCTGCGTTAACTCCGCGGTGAATGACGTCAACAATTCCTGTGGGTGTGATCATGAAGCATGTGTTATATCTATACTGTCCATTCATTTGACGAGCTGGTCTTAAAGCTTGACACGAAAAAGAATACAGATCTAATTATCAAGTGGACCACACTGCAAAAAGCATTATCTCCGCTGCTATTTGTGGTGTGGTCCACCTGATCTTTGGATATGATTCATTTTTTGGATAATGATCTAAAATGATCTCTAAAAATAGATTAACGGTTTAGATATAATAAATACATCACTATGGGGCCCATGTAACTTTGATCTCCTTTGAACCGTTCGTACGACTCGGATGTCGAGGAGCGTCAGTGCACGTCTTCGCACGACACGTACCTACAGCAGCTACATAGCTGCTGTGTGGTACACCAGCCCATCCGCTTTAGGGGTCGTCTTCGCACGACACGTACCTACAGCAGCGATATAGCTAGTGTGTGGTACACCAGCCAATCGGCTTCCATTCTTTTCCCGACCAAGAGAGGGAGAGTGAAATGAGAGGGAAAAAGAGAAAATGAGAGGGAAAGAAAGGGAAATGGAGAGAGAAGAAGAAAACGAGAGGGAAAGAAAGAGAAAATGAGAGAGAAGGGGAAAGCAAGAGGTCATGAAATTACAGAAGAAGAAGAAGGAGAAGAAGAAGGAGAAAACGAGAGGGGGCCCGTGTCATGTAGCGTCAAGTACAATACCAATAAAGGTCAGACAAGAATGACTCGAGAAGAAGAAGAAGAAGAAGAGGAAGAAGAAGAAGAAGAAAGGTATGTATTTTTTTTTTTTTTTTTTTTTTTTTTTTTTTCTTTTTTTTTTTTTTTAAAACCCTATTTCCGTAATAGATCGTTACTGGTCCCAGAACGGCCGTTATGGCCCGTAACGCTCAGAATGCGGCCGTTCTGATCCACAGACCTGGGGTGTGCCCGTTTCGACCCTCAGTGTCGCGTAACGGCTGAGCGGCTGGCATGCATGAAACGGCCGATACGGCCGTATCGTAACGGATATGGGACACCTTGTCATGCTGTCCTTTTTTTTTTCAAAAATTTCCTTCAATCAGCTGTCAATTGAGACTAATTTCGAAGTATTTAGGAGTATTTGATGAAACGATCATCACATACATTCTAATTTCAAAATTTGAGTGTAGGTGGTCCAATTCGGGGAATCAAAATTTCCCCAATCTCCCAAACTGCTTGTAATGTTGCACTCCAAACATGAAATCAAGCATGTACTAATCTACTGATTTGTTAAGTCCTTGTCAATTTTTGGAAAATAAAAATTATTTTTAATTAAAAAATTATTGAAATATATATATATATATATATATATATATATATATATATATATATATATATATATATATATATATATATTGAAATTTCCTTCAACTCAAGCTCATCGTCAATTGAGACTAATTTTGAAGTATTTAGGAGTAGTTGATGAAATGATCATCACATGTACTCTAAATGTCATGCATTCAATTTGAATATAGTTGCATTAGTTTAGTCAGACAACACACAGCTTGGGACCATATACAAAGGAAACCTATTATGTGCACTTCTTTTTTTGAGATGTTATGATTTAAAAGTGTATATTAAGGTATTTTCTATCAATCCCTGAAGTTTCATTGAAAAGTTCAACCATATTCCTAATGTTTCCTCATGTTTTCCAAAAAGTGCGATAAATTACCCGATACAAACAATATATCCTGTGCGAGAACCGATATGTATCTGTATCCCAAGGATGCGATATGTAATGCGATACTGATATTTTGAACATTGATTGTGAGCATGTTGTTTTTGACAACAAGTATTGAAAAAGCATGGATGCAGGGCAAATGAAACTGGTGGGATCGATCTCACCATGACCATGATGACTTGCCATAACTAGGTACAATGACTTGACCGAAAATTGGTCCAATTTATCTACGTTTCAAACCCACTTGTTCGACAATTCGAGATTTAGATTTCATTTGTAGAGGATACTCATGAGGTAGGAAACTTCTTTCGTCTCTTCATGCTAGAGGTTCTTGCGAAGCTTGGACACCAAACTAGCTGTTTGCCCTCATAGGATGCAAAGTTACCTATCAGACCATCTTCCTCTACTACCAGTTTGAATAAAAAAGGAAATGAAACGGACAATGCATTCTCCCCATGCCATTTATCATTCTATTGTCAGACTCTTAATGCGTTCCCCGAGTTGAACAAAATTTCCCTTTTGAAAAAATCCCTAACTTTAACACTGCCCTTCAGATGCTTGACACTCTATACTTGCTCAAGGACTTTGGGAACCATCCCTCCACTTCTTTACCATATTTACTGATCACAACTCAATGCTATAACTGACCATCCTTCCCTAAACCACCGCCATAGCCATTTTCCCAACAACGCTATTCATAATCTTGAGGCTTCTAATCCCCAATTATCTTTTACTTTACGGCTTACACACCTCTTCCGTTAATCAAGTGGAACTTGTTCTTAAATTCTACTCCTTGCCAATGGAAACCTCTTTGAAGTTTGTCGAGCCTATGAATCACCACCATAGGATTTTTTAAGAGATCCCCCACCACAGAGTGGCTTTTCCATTCTGATAATTTTTTTTTTTTTTTTTTTTTTAGAGATAAACTGAAAATTTTATTGAAAAACCGCTGAAGCTGGAAAGAAGACAAGAACTAAGAAAAAAAACAATGAAGCGAGATCAGTGTTAGAAGCTGATCTAACATAAAGAGCCTAGTCCAAAACAACTAATTTGACCATACATATGATTTCCACAACTGGAAAAGATCATGTTTTAAAAACAACGGTTGTTTCGAGCCGTCCAAATGTACCAAAGATTCCCCATTGCCACAAGTTTCCAAATTGCTTTTTGAGCTTTTTCCACCATGGCTCCATGCCAAGACCACATCATGGCTGATCGATCGACTTTAGCATCATCTAAGAGAAATGGAAAATATTGATGAAGTGATCCCAAACCTTTTGAGTGAAGGGACAATGAATGAAGGTACGATCAATGGATTCCGCATCCCTCATACACATTAGACAAATGTTAGGGAGGATGAGAGATCTCCTTTGGAGATTGTCTAAGGTTAGGACTCTTTCCTTTCCAACAAGCCACACAAATACCACGATCCTTGGAGGAGCGCCGTAAGACCACTGAAGGAAGGGAAAGGAATGGGTTGTCGCCTTGTTGGTGGCTTAGAGATCAATTTGTAGAAGGACCGGACGGATTAAAAACCTGAAGCATGGGATTTCCAAACTAATGTATCTTCATTATGAAGCGAGGGAAAAACGAAGATTCAAATGGTTGAGAAGCTTACGGAAATCATCTAATTCATCATGTGAAAGGTTTCGCTGACAAGGGGGAGCCCAAATAGCAAACTTGCCCATAAACGAGAAACATTGATCCACCGTAATGATTTGATTAGAGGAACCTGGGAATAAATCTTGTAAAGGTCTATCCCCACACCAAATGTCAATCTAAAAGTGAGATCGATTTTCCATTCTGATGGTTATCATTCCGTTTTTTCAATCGCCACGTTCCAAAGATGATTGACCGGTTTTCCTTATGCATAGAGGTAGCCTTAGATATTTAAAGGGTAGGCTCCGAGGCTTGCACCCAAACTCCACCACAAAGTGGCTATCTTTGTTTCATCAAGGTGAATCCCCAGCATCTTGCGCTTCTGAATGTTGATTCTTAGCTCATACACTGCTTCAAAGCATTGTAAAACCTTACAAAGATTATCAATCTGTCTTTTGTTTGTGTCACAAAATTGGATGGTATCATTAACAAATTGGAGATTTGAAATATGAGAAATAGTGTCATTTACCTCGAATCTGCTTACAAAACCTATAGTACTTGTAGCATCAAGCTTCCACCCCAACGAGAACAAAGTGTGGCAAGAGCAGGCCCCCTTGGTGCAATCCTTTAGAGCTTTTGAAAAGACCTTTTCTCAATCCATTAAGTAGAATAGAGAAAAAAAGTGAGCTTATACATTCCGTCTATCCATTCACACCATTGATGCCAAAATTGACCTCCTCAGCATATGATTCCAGAATGACCAATCTACACGACCATAGGCTTTTTCCAAATCGAGCGTGCAAATGATCCCCGACTTTCTTGCTTTATTTTTGGAATCTATACACTCATGGATAGGGTTGGCAATGGGAAAGGTTTTGGTCGGGTATAAGTTTATCCATATCGATACTCGTTAATGGGTGATGCATCCATACCTGTACACAATAACCATGTTGGGCCTAAAATGGGCACTTATACCCATACCCGTTAGGGTATAGAGTATCCATTAGGATATTGGGTACCCATCATCCATTTATGATATATATATATATATATATATATATATATATATATATATATATATATTTAAAATGTTAGGTACCCATACCTATTCAGACATGCATCACCATCACTCTGAACTAGTCGCGCAATGGTATCAAAGTTTTTCTCATCCACTTACCAATTCCTTTTTGAGGCACTTTGCGTGTGGGGTCATCGTACTGCATGTATGCCATCCAATCCATGCATTAAGCGAGCCCCATCATGATAATGCCATCCAATCCTTGTGGGCTACGTGTGCGTTGTCCAAAATCTGCCTTCTAGAAACAAATGAATCTTGTGATGTTTTAGATGATGCTGCCAAGCACTTTTCGGATTCTAGATGCAAGGACTCTCACCAAGACTTTATATGGGCTCCCCATAAGGGTAATATGATGAAAGTCTTTCAAGCCTTTTGCCCCTTTGTGTTTTGGAATCAATGCAGTAAATGATACCCCAATATCTTTAGAAAGTCTGCCTATTTTGAAGAATTCTATCATGAATGCCATAACATTAGATTTTAACGTCCTAGCAAAAGGTTTGAAAGAACGCAATCAGCTAGCCGTCTGAGCATTAGATTTAATCTTGTTGGTTGTCATGCAGTGGCCCCACACAAAGTTTGTAGAATAAGCTCAATTTTGTAGAGGAACAATCTCCTTTTTATTTAGATATGTGAATTGAATAAGTGCTAATTATGATTGTAGATTAGTAAAAACTTATTATAAATTGATTGGAGAATTGGGGAAAAGGTGTTTCAAACGGTCATGTAATGCTGACAGTGGGTCACCGTTATGCGCCACGGGGTTGTAACAATCGTTATGGAAAAATTGACTCATAATTGTCTTGTAACAGCTATAATGGGACTATAAAGGTTCATTACAGGGCCAAAATAGGTTTTTTCAAAAAAATAAATAAATCCATAATGGCCGTTTGGCCTATATTGTAATGGTAACGGCGGTGGCCATTATGGAATACCTTTGATCGGGCATACTTAAAAATTTGTAATATATAAACATCAGGTGCCTTTTGTGTTCAGGTATCGACAGACTTACACCCACACTCGACCCACTTATCAATTGAGCCCAAATTAATACCCAAACCTGCACCCAATGTTGTCAAATCGCATATGCGATCATGTCCGATTGCGTCGCATATTTTATTTATTTATTTTTTAATTTTTTTCGAAAAATTTAAAAAAAATCAGAAAAATAGGGGGAAAATAAGAAAAAAATGAATAAAATATAAGAAAGTAGGGGAAAGTTTCCTACGTTAATAGGTAAATAATTATATATTCCCTTGCAATACATATTAGTAAAATAAAACCAATTAAACAAATAATTAAATATTAAGTTTTCAACATTCGACAATATAATTAACAAATATTAATCAACATTCAACAATCAACATCAACACACTTATTAAGTAAAAAAAATGGAGAAGCTATTTATTTATTATTTATCGAATCATTTACTATATACATTGATCTATTTGCCATTGTGGCATTTGATCACCACCACCATCGTCATCATCACCATCATCATTCGAGTCATCTCCTTATTTCACATACACTTCTTATTCTACTTTTATTTCTTCATCATCTGTATGTATTAATACTTCATCAACATTCAATGATGGATCTTCAGCTTGATCATTATCATCTCCTCCTTCTATCTCCTTAATCTCTTCAACGGGTTAACTGCTACTACTCACCCCTCAGCTCCCCCCATCATTCGCCTTCGAGTGATACCTTCTCCAAGCGCCGATCCGTATGCGGCATCTTTAACTTGCACCCATATCAGGTCTTTTCTAGAAAATACCGGGTCCTCCATCTCTACGAGGCACTCGTTATTTGCATCCAGCTCATCTAAGCAGATAGGGTCAAAGAAACCAGGCTTTTCTTTCCTAGTTTGCAATCGTTCTCGTAATTTTTTATTGTATTGTACGAAAACCAAGGTGTGCCGTATCCTTTACGATACGGCCGTATTGGCCGATACGTAACGGTAACGGTTGACACCGTTATGTGATACGGGGTTGAAACGGCCGTTATGGAATTCTGTGACCGTAATGGCTGTTACGGGCCATAACGGCCGTTACGGACTCGTAACGGCTGTTACGGGCCTTGAAAAAAAAAAAAAAAGAAAAAAGAAAAAAGAAAAAAACTTACTTTCTTCTTCTTCTCTTCTTCTTCTTCTTCTTCTTCTCTTTCTTCTTCTTCTTCTTCTTCTTCTTCTTCTTCTTACGATGAGGTCGTTGCAAAGATTTCTTTATTTTGCTGATTCTGGTTGTGTGGCACAGTCTTCCTCTCTCTCTCTCTGCTTTCTGTCTTTTCTTTTCATTTTCCTCTCACTTTTCTTTTCTTTCTCCAGCAAAACCGAACAGAATGGCGTGGCTGTTTCACAGCCACGCATTTTTTTTTTTTTTTTTTTGGTATAATCTGCAGTGCACGCTGCATAGTGCACACTCAATGTTTTATTGCATGCGGTGTGGCCCACCTTGATTTATGTATGGTAAATCCATGCCATTCATAATTTTTCAAGTTCATTTTAAAGCATGATCCTTGAAATGAAGGGATCAAAATCTCAATTGGACCATGCAGTTGGGATTGAATGCCTCGCCGTTAAAATATTCTTAAGGCCCATTTTGTGATCCACCTAAGATTTGGATCAGCCTCATTTTTTGGTCCATGCCCTGAAATAAGTGGGCAAAAAGGATGGACCACATGGATATACAACAAATGCCATTATATATATATATATATATATTTTATATTTTTTTCTATTTACGCATTAAATATGGCCATTTTTTTTTTAAATTCGAAAAATCATTTTTTAATGATTGTTTTGCTGTTTTAATCATGCCATGTGATGTGTTAATCATAGTAGAACATGTTAATGTGCATTTTACAGATTTGGGGTGCCATTTAATATTTTTTTTCTATTTACGCATTAATTATGGCCCTTTTTCTTTTTTAATTCAAAAAATCATTTTTTAATGATTGTTTTGATGTTTTAATCATGCCATGTGATGTGTTAATCATAGTAGAACATGTTAATGTACATTTTACAGATTTGGGGTGCCATTTTATATATTTTTTATATTTTTTTCTATTTACGCATTAATTATGGCCCTTTTTTTTAAAATTCGAAAAATCATTTTTTAATGATTGTTTTGATGTTTTAATCATGCCATGTGATGTGTTAATCATAGTAGAACATGTTAATGTGCATTTTACAGATTTGGGGTGCCATTTTATATTTTTTTTCTATTTACGCATTAATTATGGCCTTTTTTTTTTAAAAATTCAAAAAATCATTTTTTAATGATTGTTTTGATGTTTTAATCATGCCATGTGATGTGTTAATCATAGTAAAACATGTTAATATGCATTTTACAGATTTGGGGTGCCATTTTATAATTTTTTCTATTTACGCATTAAATATGGCCATTTTTTTTTAAATTCGAAAAATCATTTTTTAATGATTGTTTTGCTGTTTTAATCTTGCCATGTGATGTGTTAATCATAGTAGAACATGTTAATGTGCATTTTATAGATTTGGGGTGCCATTTTATATATTTTTTTTCTATTTACGCATGTTCAAGAAATTCCTCAAAAATAATTGCAAACACCAAATGTAAGATATTTTCATATTACATTCATTCTAATATATGTATCATTGATAGTAGATAGTTAGAAAATTAAATATATGAATTTTGTAGTCAAATTCAGGTTATCTGGTTCATAAATTCATTAGACAGTTCGATACAACTTCTCACCAAAGAGTGGACCGTTACACCACCATAAACATGTTCCAATTTATAAATGAATGCATATTTGGAATGCTTAGAATATTCTGGATTTAATCCATATTTTTTCATAATTTTTTGGCAAAAAAAATTTTGCGCCGTTACGCCCCCGTATCGCCATTACGCCCCCGTATCCGTATCGGTTTTGGAGGTCACCGTTACGCCAACCGATACCGATACAGCACACCTTGACGAAAACCAAGTCGTTGAGCTTCTTTTGCTCAAGGCGATTCCTTTTCTTGGTATGAATCTGTATGAAAGAAAGCGCATTTGGCATTAGTTATTTAGTTAATTAATTTAGCTTACGCCTTACACTAAAAAATTGAAGTTACCACCTCGAAAGTGCTCCAGTTGCGCTCGCAACCACTGGCAGAACACGTGAGTCCAAGAATCCTCGTAGCTAGCTTCTTTAGAGCTGGATCCTTCCTGTTCGGGTCCACTCCATAGGCAGTGCACCGGTCAGCTGAGAAAAACAATTTAAGTAGGTTAGAGTCACTTTATAAATTACATTGTAAAAAAACTATTTGTAAGACATTCATAGTACTTACTGGGTAATTTCATTGTCCGATGCTTGATGACGATATCCCTTGAGAATATGCCCTCACTCTTTGTATAGAATTCCAATAAAGTTGAGATCATGTCCTGTTCTTCTTTATCCGGAATCATTCTTTCCAATACATCAATAAATCCAACCATATGCATAGTAAGTGCTTTTGTTGGATCAGCAAGAGTGAATAGACAGGTTGGGTTAAGGATGGAAGCAACCGAATACAATGGAGATAACATTTGGCTGCCCCATCTTCTATCTATAATATCTATAGTCGGTTTGTAATCATGGTCTTTATAGTTAAAATGGTCCATGATCTTATTTCTTACCCTCTCCATCGCATCATATATGTAACCCATTGCAGACTTCTCATCCCCATCCACCATTCGCAACACGGTGACTAAGGGCTCGGATGCTTTTAGTGCCTTTACTACTTGTGTCCAAAAATTTTGTGAAAGGATTGTTTGTTGAACCTATTTCCCTTCAGCCTTCTTTGACCAAGGCCCACTCGTAAAATCGGCCGACACTATAATGCTTCTAAGTTCTAATTTTTTTGCATATAATCTTTGTAGTGTTAAAAATGTTGTAGCGAAACGGGTACTGCTGGACTTAGCAAGTTACCCTCAATGTGTTTTCTCATTTGACTAAGAAGAAGGGTGTGTTTGTACATAAAGACCGTGATTCTTCTAGCCCTTGCAATCACATTTATAAATGACCTACCTATATCTTCTAACATAAGATCAAAACAATGGGCTGCACAATGGGTCTAAAATAAACGACGCATCTTCTCCATAAGAAGATGACCGACCAATACATATTTTGTTTGTAATTACCTGTATAACGTATTCCTCACCTATTTCCTCAACTACATTATCTAGTAAGCTAAACAAGTATTCTCCAATATGTGAATGGCTCGATGCATCCACAGACTGCAAGAGCTTTGTCTCAGCTAAGACAATTTATCAGAAAGTTAATGAGAGACCGAATAGATTTATTGGTCAATCCATCAGCCATGAGTGAACATCCATACATTTTCCACGATTCCTTATATTAAGCTATAATGGATCGTGTATAATCAACTTCGGTTTTCAAGCATGTGACGCATGTCTCCCGCATTTCATGATATGAAGGAGGTTTAAGCCCAGGTCCAAATTGAGGGAGACATGCCTGAAAACCGAAGTTGATTATACAAGATCTTTTATAGCTGAATATAAATAATCGTGGAAAACATATGGATGTTCACTCATGGCCGATGGATGGACCGATAGATCCGATCAGTCTCTCATTAACTTTTTGGTAAATTGTCTAACTGGGACAAAGTTCTTGAAGTCCGTGGATACCTCGGGTCATTCACATACTGGAGAATACTTGTTTAACTTACTAGATAATATAGTTGAGGAAATATGTGAGAAATACGTTGTACATGTAATTATAGACAACGGAGCTTCATATGTATTGGCCAGTCGTCTTCTTATGGAGAAAAAGCGCCGTTTATTTTGGACCCCTGTGTGGCCCATTGTGTTGATCTTATGTTAAAAGATATAGGTAGGTTATTTATAAATGTGATTGTAAGGGCTAGAAGAATCACGGTCTTTATGTACAAACACTCCATTCTTCTTAGTCGAATGAGAAAACACATTGGGGGTAACTTGCTACGTCCAACAATCACCCATTTCGCTACAACCTTTTTAACACTACAAAGATTACATACAAAAAAATTAAAACTTAAAAGCTTTGTAGTGTCGACTGATTTTACGATTGTTCCTTGGTCAAAAAAGTTTGAAGGGAAATAGGTTCAACAAACAATCCTTTCACAAAGTTTTTTGATACAAGTGGTAAAGGCGCTAAAAGCATTTGAGTCTTTAGTCATCGTACTGTGATTGGTGGACGGGGGATGAGAAGCCTGCAATGAGTTACATATATGATGCGATGGAGAGGGTGAGAAATAAGATCATGGACCATTTTAACTATAGAGACCGAGATTACAAGCCAATTACAGATATAATAGATAGAAGATGGGGCAGCCAAATGTCATCTCCATTGTATTCGGCTGCTTTCATCCTTAACCCAACCTGTCTATTCACTCTTGCTGATTCAACAAAAGCACTTACTATGCATATGGTTGGATTTATTGATGTGTTGGAAAGAATGATTCCGGATAGAGAAGAACAGGACATGATCTTATTGGGCTTCTATATAAAGAGTGAGGGCATATTCTCAAGGGATATCGTCATCAGGCATCAGACAATGAAATTACCCAGTAAGTACTATGAATGTCTTACAAATAGTTTTTTTTACAATGTAATCTACAAAGTGACTCTAGCAACCTACTTAAATTGTTTTTCTCAGCTGATTGGTGGGCTGCCTATGGAGTGTACCCAAACAGGAAGGATCCAGCTTTAAAGAAGTTGGCTATGAGGATTCTTGGACTCCCGTGTTCTGCCAGTGGTTGCGAGTGCAACTGAAGCACGTTCAAGGTGGTAAGTAACTTCAATTTTTAAGTGTGAGGCATAAACTAAATTAGTTAACTAAATAGATAATGCCAAATGCGCTTTCTTTCATGTAGATTCATGCCAAGAAAACGAATCGCCTTGAGCAAAAGAAGCTCAATGACTTGGTTTTCGTACAATACAATAAAAAATTGTGAGAACGATTCCAAACTAGTAAAGAAAAGTATGGTTTCGTTGACCCTATCTGGTTAGATGAGTTGGATGTAGATAACGAGTGACTCGTAGAGACGGAGGACCCGATATTTGCTGGAGAGAACCTGACATAGGCGCAAGTTGAAGTTGCTGCATATGGATCGACACCTAGAGAATGTATCACTTGAAGGCGAAGGATGAGGGGAGCTGAGGAGCGAGTAGTAGCAGTCAATCCGTTGAAAACCCGTCGAAATCCTTTATCAACACTTTTTAACAATGCAGTAACTGAGAATTTTCCAATAAATCCATCTTCTTTTATAGCCATCTTAGGATCCTAAATAACCAAGTTTCCGCCCGATGCCTCCATTTGCCTCTTTAGCCTCCTTATCAAAGTTGTTTCCATGCAAATTGATCTAATTGAGGCTGGTTCCCAATTGTTTTCTCAGTTTCCTAAAGAGCCTTAAGCTAGACGTTTAGCATCTTAAACATTTATTTGACCTTATTTCTTTAAATTGGGCAACCCAGTCCTCGTACATTCCAAGACAATATCTTCATGTTAAACTATTGAGACTCCCCTACCCTAAAGAACCCAACAAGAGCAGTTTGCTACCTGCCTCCTTCCCATCTTTGGAACGACGCTTATCATAGTTGATGGATGATGATAAGTTTTGAAGTTCCCTTTTATCCTTTCTTACCTGATTTGCTAAGCTCCTACGCCCGAGCCTCTCGAAAGATTCCATCTCTTTCCTCAAGCATGCAAAAGAGGGCTCGAAGATCCTCTTCACTATCCCCGAATGACAATCCAACCATGCCTCTAATTTGCTTAATTGCATCTTGGGTTCATTCTTTTATCTTGTTTGACAGCTCTAATGCAGCGGACTCTAACTCGCTTGATCCAACTCTTAACTTGCTTGATAAATTAGGTTGGACCCACTCCAATCTGTGATTGCCCCTTTGAATTGCAATTGGCAATCTTTCAATCAAGTCTACTGCAATCTCCCTACAATACTCCGCATAGTGTTCTCCAACCCTATTACCTCTTGTTGATTTCAAGAGCTTAGGATATTCCCATTGTAGTTGAAGATCTCGTCCTTCCTCCATTGCAAAGTCTCTGAAACAATGATCACCTTCATAGCTTAAAAGGGATTTAGTGGTCTTCGGATCATATAAGCCGTACCTGCCGACTCGAATTGGGTTCGATGATCTCGCTTGGGCTTTGGGTCCCAATCCCGAGCCCAAAAGACATAATCCCTTTACTACCCAACGAGGCAACGCCTAATCTCTTTTGACTTCTTTACAATCTGTTATCTCACTTGGTGAGATATCTCTGCTCCACTCACGGCATGCAAGGGTGTAAACATGAGTCGTGAGAGTTGCACGATTTCCTTCTTCATACATACGGGATGCATCCAATAATACTCTACCGAGGTGTCCTTCCCCTTAAATGACACGACTCCTCTCTGGTATACGGCATCTCCACATACGGGATTCATCCAATAATACTCTTCCGAGGTGTCCTTCCCCTTAAATGACACGACTCCTCTCTGGCATACAACATCTCCACACTAGGCTCAAACATGCTACATCCCCTATTCATTGCCTTGGACAACCACACCATTTGGCCCCAACCTTACCATTAATTCAAATTTACCTGACTCACCGCCATCCTCTCCCTTAATTGGAGGCTGTTAGTTACTTACCTATCTGCTTTTCTAGTAGATTGCGTGTTAGGGAAATTAGTGCTCCTTACTCCATCCCTCTCCCTCTCTACTTTGGACAAATCCCAATCAATGTTTTAAATGTCAATGATATCAGCTGATATATCCTACTAATTTCAAAGTATACAAGATAGGTAGCACTAATTTCCCTAACCCGATATATCCCACATGTTCGATCCAATGAGCATTTTCAATTTTTGATCCCTCTTTTTTGTTGAAATTTTATTAAATTAGTGTCAAATGGTTAAAAATATGTTGGTTCTTCATATTTTGCATGAAAAATTATGGAGTTAGAGCTTTGATTTCTATACTTCTTTTTCTTCATGTTTTTTATTTTTCTTCAACCAGCTATCAATTGAGACTAATTTCGAAGTATTTAGGAGTATTTGATGAAATGATCATCACATACACTCCGATTTCGAAATTTGAGTTTAAGTGGTCTGGTTTGGGGAAAATTCAAAAATTCCCAAATTTCTCTTAAATTGCTTGCAGTGTTGCACTCCAAGCATGAAATCAAGCATGTATGAAGGCTGATCTACTGATTTGTCAAGTCCTCATCAATTTTCGTAAAATAAAAATTATTTTTTAATTTAAAAATAAATAAAAAAGTTATTAAAAAAAATATATTTTTTGAAATTTCCCTTCAACTAGCTGTCAATTGAGGCCAATTTCAAAGTATTTTGGAGTGTTTGATGAAATGATCATCACATGCACTCTAAATTTTATGCATTCAATATGAATATAGTTGCATTAGTTCAGTCAGACAATGCATAACTTAAGACCATATATACAAAGGAAACTTATTATGTGCACTTCTTTTTTGAGATGTTATGATTTTAAGGTGTGTATTAAGGTCTTTTTTAACAATCCCTGAAGTTTTCATTGAAAAATTCAACCATTTCCCCCATGTTTCCCCATGTTTCCCAAAAAGTGCAATAAATTATCTGATACAAACGATATATTCCGTGTGATAACTGATACATATCTGTAAACCAAGGGTGCTATACATAACACGATACCGATATTTTGAACACTGATCCCATTGTTGCAACTGTGGATACACTGCTACCTCTTTCCCCTTGAGCATAGTCGCCACTCCATGGTCCTATAGGAGCTCCACCAACTAGGATCCCGCCTCCTCCATAGCTGATTGGGAAGGATCTCACTATCTCCCACTTGGGAATTCTCCACCTCCACCTCCACCTCCACCTCCACCTCCACCTCCACTATCACGGAGGTATTTTACCTCCCAAGCTTAACCCGTTTCTTGCTGTTCCAAACTTTGCTATCTCTGGTTTTCACCCTAGTAAATTCGATTTTTTTATTTTTTATTTTTTTATTTTTTTTTATTTTATTTTTATTTTTTTAATTGGTGAGAGAAGGGAAATTTTATTAAGAAACTTGCGAAAGTGAGGAAAGAATACAGGCCCAATGCTCAACCAAACTACTTAAAAAGGAAGGGCAGCCAAGGCTTCCTTCACATTAACCACCAATCTGACTCAAGCCATTTAACTTTTAAGATAACCTCGTTCACCCCTTCATCAACAATCTGGAAACAACAACTATTCCTTGAGCCCCAAATTCATGGAAGTCAATCCCGGATCCACTTCCACCACCTCCTTGGAACATTATCCCATTGCTGCAATAGACTTTTGACTAGAATACAAACCGGATTGTCTAGAGACAGATATCTCATATTCCCCAACACCATCTATATACCTCCATACAATTGGAGAGGTAAATCCAAACACTTCCTTTCTCCACCTCCTCACCCTCAAATCTTACTATCCCTCAATACTTTCTGGTCTATTTTGCCGCTACGCACTCTTTGATTCCTGCTTTCCTAGCAAACCAACCAGACTATATACTAATTTTTCTTTCTTGCTGAGGTAATTGGAAGCCTGACTCTCACTGATTTAGAGCCCCCTTCCTCGATGACCCAAACCCCCCTTTTGCCTCCCTTACCATGCGTGACGACCTCTGCAAATGCTGATTCTGCTGCAGCACTGCTTCCTATCTCCAGATGGGAGGTAGACAGGTTATTGACAGTTTCATTCCTTCTAATGTCGTCTCACCAGGGGCACCTCTTTTCACTACTGCTTCCTGCTTCTTGTAACACGTCTCAGGTCTGAACTTTGACTACCCGTGAAAGCCTGCCCCATTCTACACCATCGATTTCTGCAAAATCCCTGGTTGCATCTTCTGACGAGCACATGATAACAAAATCCAAATCCTCTGCTTTTGCCTGAGGATTTCTCTCTCATAATAATGATCTTACAGATCCACCATTTTGAACATGTCTTCCAGCTTAATCCAGGAGCAATTCTGGGGAAGTTTGGAAACAAACAGCATGACCCAACCATCTTGATCTCTACTTTTGCCTCAATTCTTCGAAACTTTCCTCCACCCTCATTCCTCCTCTCCTTCTACATCTCCATTTTCAGCACGATTTCATCCCCAACAGCTCCCATTTTCAGCTCTTTTAGAATCTGGAAGATGAATTACAAGAAAGAGAGAGAATTACAAGAAAAGAAAAAGTAGCTTCTCAGAAAATAGAAGTACAAGAAAAAGAGTTTTGTCCATCATTATCATAGAATTCCGTGTCCAACAACCGCCCAAGGAGGTCCTTCAGCGGTACATTTAGGACCCACTCCACACCTAACGAATCAATGAAATGGAACCAAGCTCTCACCCAAGGGCAACTGAGGAACAGATTGTCGACTAACTCATCCTCCCAATGCATGAAGCAGATGCTTGGAAAGGAAATGGTCTCTTACACAGATTTTCCAATGGTCAGAATTTTGTCGGCTGTAGCTGTCCAAGCAACATCTTCAATTTCAGGAGGAATGAAATTTCCCAGGGCAAAATCATCGTCGCTAACACATTGGTGGAAGAAGGATTTTAATAAGTATCCATTGGAAGCCACCCGCTGCAGCAAATAACTTCCAAAGAAACAAATGTGAGATTCATGATCATGCGTTCCAGATCTGAGCACCAAAAAGTCACCGATAACCTTAAAGAGATCTCACAGCAGGAAGTAAAAAATAGATATTTCATTAACTGTTTTACTGACAAAGATGTTAGACTACGTTGAAGTTTTGTGAGTTTATTTATTATTATTATTATTTTTTGTTGTCTTGAAAATTTCTAGAGAGGCCAATGAAATAGCAAATTCATTGGTCACGAGGGTATGTCTGGTTGACAGTTAGCAGTGTGGATCATCACCCGTTTTGTAGCTTTATATATATTTGTTTTCCTTTATTCTTATCAGTACAATCAATTAATTATTATTTCTGATAAATGCTAGATTTATTAAAATGGAAATAATACAAATCCCGTCATAATGAGGGCAGAAATGCCCAAGACAGTCTAGGCACTCCTTTAATCAACATAACATGAAAGTATTCTCCTGCCTAGGCTTAAAAAAAAAAAGTATTTTCCTGCCTGCCTATTCTATGACAGCTCAAAATTTCTTTCTTGACTCCAAAGGTACTGAAAGAGAGCTTTAAAATTTATTGTGCGATTAATGATGGCATCATCAATCTTGTTGATAAGGTATGTTAATTGTATAATTTTTTGCCAAACCCCCCTTTTTCTTGGCCTATGGATTTCATAAAGGCCTTGCATTTATATTTCAATGACTATTTATTTTCATTACAGTTTTTTGAGATGCCTAGGCATGAAGCTTTCAAAGCCCTTGAAATCTACAAACGAGCTGGCCAGCAGGTAATATTGCCGCCGTCACTATATTTATATAAGTTACTTTGACTAATTCACAACTGCTTTCTCATTGTTGATTCCTAAGTAATTTTGTGCTTTTGATTTTGCAGGCTGGGAGCCTCTCTGATTTCTATGAAATTTGCAGAGGATTGGAACTTGCTAGGAATTTCCAATTTCCAGTCTTACGAGAAGTAACAATGCTACTTAACACAAAATTCTAGTGGTTTTATTATTTTCCCTGCTTGAGCTGTGAGAACCGAATTGATGTTTTTTTTTTTTTTTTTTTTTCCTTCTCCTTTCATCAGCCACCTCAATCGTTCCTTGCAACCATGGAAGAATACATTAGGGAGGCGCCAAGAATGGTGTCTGTTTCAAGAGAGCCACTGGTTAGTATAACAAACGGGTTGCATGCTTATTTTTGTTCCAGTCATTTACATGTGAATCAGATGATTATGTTCTATTTGTGCAGAATAAATTCCTGTCCACGTTTGATATTTAGATCTAGATTCAGTCTGTACATATGATCTTTTTAGTTGTTACTTGTTGGCATTTTGTATTGAAATCATGTCTTCTATTTATTTATTTATTTTTGGTAAAAAGCATGTCTTTGTTGACTGATTTGCTTTGTTATGTGGTGCAATTCTCTTCAAATAATGCAGCAGGGAATTAGTCCTTAAAAAAAATCTTGTGTGGATCCAAGTTTGATTATGCTATTCTCTTTTTCTTTCTTTTTGTTTTGATCATGTTTATGATAGTGGAGTAGTCCACTCTTTGGTGAGAATGACATCTTGGGTTGTGTGATGATTTCATGAATCTGATAGGCTAAAACTTGACCCTAGATTGGCCCAAAATTCATGCAAGCTATGGCACTAATCTCACTGATGCACATCCTTAAGCATGCAATATTATTCCCCCTAAATAATTTAAGAAAAAATAAAAATAAAATTCGAATGAATATTGTCGCCGATTTGGGGGACCACTTGAATGCCCCTAAATTGACTCAAAATTCATGTAAGCTATGACAATAATACATTGTTAAGCATTTAAACATCATTCACCACAAGTAATTTAAGAAAAATAAATAAATTTAAATTTGGATGAATAATGTTGCCGATTCGGGGGACCACTTGAATGCCCCCAAGTCAACCCCAAATTCATGTAATCTTGGACACTCATTCCACTAATACATATCCTAAGCATTTGACATCATTCTTCCAAAAAATTTTAAGAACAAAATTAGAATTAAATTTTGATAAATTGTGTCGTCAATTCGGGGGACCACTTGAGTGCCCTAAATTGGCCCAAAATTCTTTCACTCTGTGACACTCATCACGCTAATACAATGGGCTCCAAATTATGCTTATTTCATTAGTCGACTATCAGATTGGTGGGCATTTATTGGGCTGTAAAAAATTTAAAAACCCAGTATTTCTATTTCAATCAACAAGTGTCCTCAATCAGTGGTTGTGATCACTCAAACAATTTGATTTTGGACTTGTGGCCTAGCAACAGTGACACTTTCTTTTGTATGATTTCTTTTTAATAATACGTTGATCTCCTTTAAGAAAAAAAAAGATGAACTTCTTCTCATTCACCTTGAATGAATAATTTTCTCTGCATTGTGAGTCATGTTTTGATCTTATATCCACGGATGTCCAAGAAGAATATGGTAGTGGTGCATCGTACTGACAACATGCCACACATCTTTGGATAAGTTCCTCCAAAAGAATATGATACAATTTATCATTAAGTTGGATATTGTTCACTCTTTGAAAAATATCCCAACCTCAATAATTTAATTATTGCTTCTTCGGGGATAAAGTTCTCACAAATATTTCCATCAATTACCATCTAGGCGGCATTCTTATATAATGCTAGAGATCTAGTCTTGAATTAATCACCACAGTCCTCCCGAAGATGCAATCTACCGAAGGAATTGATCTTGCTTGATACCAAAATTGGTGGAGGAAAAATGAATTGAAGTAACACATGTTAATTGAATTTGAAATTTTAGGCTTGAAGTCACATCAAAGCCTAGATCTTCCAATCACAACATTGATAGGATGATCATACCTTCAAATTAATCCAACAAAGTAGTAAGGACAAACAAACAAAGAAAACCTTCTATTTTGGTTCCATATTCATCATTCATTCATGATGTAGGATGCAAAGGGCGGTTTCTGAGAGAGCGAGGAGGTGTGCGATGTTCATCTTGCAAAGAAAAGGTAATGGAGAGTAGCGTAGAGGTTTTCATGCTCTCATCGAGAAGAATGATTCGATGCTAGCAATAGGCAAGGAGGTCTTCAAGGTGGATCTCGTCGAGAAGAATGGTTTGACGTTAGTGACCGGCGTTACCAACAGTACGGCGAAAGAGAAGGCCGAGGCTACGGAAAACTGGCATGGCACAGGAAAAGTGGCTTGGAGATCAAGGAGAAGTTCTACTATCCCGAGGATAGGAGCAAAATACATCTAGTTTGAAGAGGGCGAGTCCTATTCAACCTAAAACCCCTCTTAAGGGGGGATTACCTGATCCGAAAGGGATGCAAGTAGATGTTAAAGGAAAAAGGGAAGGTTTCCAGAGAAGGGTCCCTTTGGGGACACAACAGCCAATATGGGAATCCGCACTGCATCGGAGAATCAGGATATAAAGGGAGGATGGGTGGAAGTAGCAGGGAGAAAGAAGAACGGCGGTTCGAATCAGGCGAGCCGACCGCTTTTGGAGTTACCGACACTTCTCACCCAATCCTCCCGGTTTGAATGGGACCACGATTCCTTCTCTAGGGTTTTTGCCAGAGTCGGTGGCATTAAGGAAGTCGTTATCCCTAGGGACAAGAAGTAGTATAAGGGGTTTGGCGTTTGTGCAAATGTTGACTGTAACACCCTGAAAATCGGGGGTCGAGTAGGAACTTAACTCCCGAGTTCCAACGCATCACTTATGCAACATATGAAATGATGACTGTATGTTGTCTGTATTAGTGCATGAAACATGAATAAGATTAAGCTAAATCAGTAAAACATAATCCAGGGACAGTTATAATACGCAAGCGGAAGACTGAAATGAATATATATAACTGTATAAACCAGTGTATGTCCCCAACATGTTTGCATTGCCAGGTCAAGGATTACAAGTATAATTCCAAAATATACAAAATGTGTAGTATCCTCTATTCATAATCCCAGAAAGAAGTCCCGCCGGTCAGGCCATGGCTCACAAGAACCCGCCTGAAGTCTGCATATAGGAGAAGGCCTCCTCGTCCTCCTCGAAATCTGGCTCCGCCTCGTAGGCATCGCTACCACCTGCATCTAAGACAGGGTCTGGTTGGTGTGCGCAACACCGTCCCGTAACGTGGGAGTGAGTGATCAACTCAGTGGAACAATAAAGCAAAAGTTAACATGTTATCAATTCAATCAAGCGGTAATGATAAAGCAGTAAATCACACATCCCTAAGTACTCTTATTAATGCAAGTATGGTATGTATGTATGATGCATGCCCTCGCCTACGCTCCCTTAGCGACTCCTTACGATCACGGCATGCCACACTCCCTCAGTGCTTGACCATCAACGCCAAACACATACGTAATGCGGTGCATGAACGTGATTACCAAGTTTTTTATTAGTCATTTTCATACAACAGGATTGGGAAACTAAGGTACCTCCCTTATATCACTTCCCAATAAGGATCCATTCCAGGGTCGTCAGTCCTAGTAAACTCATACGAAGATACGGTTCTAGGTCACTGCAAAGGGCTCGTCGCCTTATCAGTACAGGCCTAGTTATAATCCAGTTGCTATGGAAAGGCTCGTCGCCTCACCGCAGTCTCAGAGTATACTTGAGGTCACTACAAAGGGCTCGTCACCTTATCAGTGTAGGCCGACAACTCGAATACAGTGTCCCATACCACCGTATTCAGCTCACGAGTCTGGGTTGCTCAATGGTCACTACGGGGAAGCTCGTCGCCACAGCGTAGGCCAACAGCTTGACCACGGTGTCCCATACCACCATGTCCAGCTCATGAGTCTTAGCGGATCAAGGTACCAAGGTTAACAGGGATTTCACTGGTGAGTTTGGTACCCTAGGTTCAAGCAGAAGCGACCATTCATGGTTAACATACATGGGCAAATTGGGTTGTTTGACGGCTCGACTAGCACGAGCGCACATCGAGTTGAACGACATGAAGTGCATAAGCACTCCGTGTAGCCTAACCACTGTCGCCAACCGACATACGACTCGGTTCATCAGGCGCGTCTCATGTGGCGGATCAAAGACAACCACTCGTTCAAGTCCTATTACTGATTGCCTGGACTATATAATAGCTCCAAATACATTCAATTACATCGATTTAACATATGAGATACTCAAAGCAGTAATGGAACAATGATTCAAAACATACAATCAGTTGAGCATGCTATGAAGTACAATATCAACATGAATTTGAACATATTCAATTCATAACCAAACAGATATCTGAATATATCGTACATGGAGAAAAACATACACATCGCTAGAGTAGTTGAGAATCCTATCTCAACACCCAATTAAAGAAGAATTCATAAGTACTTACTCATACAGACATGTTTACATACACTTAGTCTACACCTCACATTATACATGACATATAGGAGTTAGAATACGTATTAGGGCAAGTCCCTTTGTCAAAGGATTGCCGCCTATATAACAATCACATACCCACGACGAATAGTCGTGGCGTACACTAATGCATAGTTTATACTCAGACAATTTCACAAACACTTAGGCTACAACTTGTACATACACGACGTATGTTAATACAACAGGTATTAGGCTAATCCGTTCACCCAGAGGTTGATACACATGCATCTAGCATACATAGACAACAAGTAATCATGGCAAACACAAATCCGTATTTCATACGTATACGGTATTTTCTACAAATACGAGGAATACAGTATATTCAACATAGTTAACGTATATTTGAAAAACGAAACGGACAGCACTTTGTACATGTGCAATAGCATCCACGTCAGTAATATATCATTAACTGACATTGAAAGCCTTGAAAACCATAACCTCTACGTTTAAAGTCCGCACCTTTCGCCGGTAAACGCGTAACGAATTCAGTTTGTTCACTCACGCTCCGTCTACGGCCCAACGGCAACCTATTTCATGAAATAGGTTAACTATTTCATTACTTTAACTAATTGAAACCCTTGAACGGATTAGGGTTAGGTTTTCTTACCTAAGAATGGGATTGGTATCGCCGGAATAGCGACACGGTAGTCGTAGTTAGGCATGTAGATAAGTGGGTTTGAATTCCAGGAAGAAACTCCAGCAATCCTTCACACTTTCTCTCTCCTTCCTTATCTTTTTCTCTCTTCTCTCTCCTAGGTTTAGGAAATTCGTATGAAATGAGAGAGAGAGGGTTTAAGGTCTTTATATAGGCCCAGAACTGATGGAAATGGCCCCAGAGCCATGGTATACTTCAATTATAGCCAAAACCTATCTGTTTCGGCTCAACGGAGCACTTCCGGAGCCCCCCCTTGAGCCAAATGTCGGACTTAAGCTCACTGACCTTGGATCTAGGTCAAGTTAAATTTTCGTTCCAGTCGGGTTCCCAGATCATACGTGGCGGACCGGTTTCAGTTCAATGGTCACCGAAACTCGATCAGGGTTACAAGTACACTGCCATGTATGAGAAATTTCTCCTGATCCGAGGGTGTATTTGGGTCAGATTCTGACGGTCTGATTGCTTATATTCGGCCCGCAAGTGACGAGTCTCAGATTACTTAAATTTAGATTCATTTCTAAAGAAAACCACGTTTTCTCACACTTCGCTCTGGGCTCAAGCGAATAGCCTCGGGACACTATCTAGAGTTAATTTCCGAGATGGTTGTCAAGTCCAGCAAGGCGGTCTTAACTATATAATTTCGTAGTAATTGGACTTTCTACGTGCGGTCCAGATCTAATACGGAGTTTCACTGTGCTCCCGAGTGCAACTGAGTAATAAGATGGATCCTAGATGTTAGGGTAACCTAGTGTCAATGATTCTACAAGTTTTATATCTTGCAGATCGTATTTAAAGTGGATCGAGCGGATTTCGTAACTACTCTAGTTTAACACTTAGTTAAACTCATCTAATTTCTAAAGGATTTAGTCCTTAGTGATTTCTGGCTGAGGCGGCACTCGGGTCTCAGTACGGATTTTTTCCGAGACGTTACATTGACGGAAGAAGAGGCTGAGAGAGCAGTCGAGTCTCTCTATGGTAAAAGCTTTGGGGGAAGAAAAATCTCGGTTTAGAAGGCCAAATATGAGCTGAATGATTTTAACAGAAGGTCTAATCGTAAGGTGGAGGGACCCCTCCCTTCCCCTAAGAGGATTTTAGATGTGAAGAAATCAACTGAGAAGGAAGACCTAACAGCAATGCACATCAAAGAGACAATAGGACACCATTCATTTTCGGAGGTTGTTGCTGGGACATCCACCTGCATGCAATGTTGTCATAATCATTATTGTATCGTAAATCGTGAAGGGGTTTGAATTGTATCTTATTGTAAATTAAATCGTAAGATTTTTTTAAGATTTTCACATGTTATAAAAAAAAATATAAAAATCGTATTTAAATAAAAAAAAATTAAAAAAGACATCAATTATCCAATTTGTCATGAATATGTAAAAAACAAAAAGGTGTTTGATGTTTCATTGATTCATTGTCAATGTGTTGTACTTGCATGATCATCATGTCATTATCAAGATAAAAAAAAACCCCTTTTTCCATCCCATGTACATGTAAATTTTCCATATGATTCAAAAAATAACATTTCCCCCATCTCCATTTACATGTATAATGTATATGTTTTCTCTATTCACTTGTTTCTATAATTTTAAAAAGATATAAAAAATTCAAACAAATCTATTCTTCGTCGGCTACACCATCATCCTCCTCACCAATGAGGTCAACATTATCAACATCATCTTCATCTTTAGAATTTGATGTCGAAATAAACTCATATTTCTCCTCTTTTACCACTTTAGCTTTTCCCTTCGCTTTGCTTCGAATAGCAAGTTTTTTAGGAGTTGTAAAATAGTTGTTGCAAAAGTCATTATAATATAAGATTATTAATTAATAATTATAAGACTATAAGACTAAACAATAAGAATACGAGTCACACCACATCGCCCATTAGGTCTTGATGTGGATCCGCCTACACCTTGTACATCCTCCAATCCTTCGGCAAAGCATTCACCTATGTACATCCAAGTGTTATCTATAGGAAGTGCATGATCCTCTTTCTCTGTGATCCATTCATCATTATATTCCATATTTGATAAGCATATTGGATAAAGCCCTTAGTCCTCTCTCTTTGCATGACGGACTTAGAGCTGGAGATTATATTTTACGAAGACGAGCGCATTCAATCTCTGTTGCTCAAGTCTATTCCTCTTCTTTGAATGTATCTTCAAGCCAATGAATGTAATAATATAAGACTTTTTCCTATTGGTCATTATATGGTGAATTCATAAGTTGATTAATGAATTCAATAATGTCTCACCTGCTCAAAAGTACTCCAGTTGCGCTCACAACCAGTAGCACTACTTGTCAAACTTAAAATACGATTAGCTAGCTTTTGCAATTCCGGACACTTGTTTTCGTAACTGTCCTACCATAAACCTAAAACATAATCATATATAATTATATAAACAATAGGCACACAATCAAACTCAAAGAGCAAAATAATTGTAAGTAAAATTACCTGGTTGCTTTGTCGTTTTAGTTAATGTTGTAGTCTCTTTTCCGAATAAACCATAGGCCCTTTTGAACTTATCCATTTGCTCATCAATAATTGAATCAGCCATCAGGGACCATTCTTTCGACATAGTCATACGGGCCGATTTTAATCTCTGAATCCGGATGAAAAATGTCATCATACTAAAATCTAGGATTTTAGAAATAAGCCGCCATATGTAAGGGCCCATGCAATTGAAGATTCCACTGTTGGTCTATGATTTCCCATATAGCCGAATATCGCTTCTTCACCTCTCCCAAGTTTTTTGCTATAGCCTCTTTCGCCCGATCCATCGCTTCATAAATATACCCTATAGCCGGTCTATCATCTGAATGAACTAGCCGTAGCACCTTGACCAATGGGAGAAAGGTCTTCTAGCAAAACTTGATAGATGACAAAAAATCTACATCGGCCAAAACTATCTTGAACATGCTTCCTCTTTGCGGTCTTGGAGGAGCTGCTACCTTCTCATTCTTTTGAGGTAAACATCAACCTCAAGCCAATTCTATTTTCATGAATGCCTTTTAAAGTCAAGTAACATGTACCAAACCGTGTTACGACCGGTCGAGTCAACTTCCCCTTTGTGTGCTTCCTCATCAAATTCTAGACCTATAAATATTTGTAAATGTGGATCGTTATAGTCCTTGTTTTCGCCACGGTCTTTGAATGAACTTGCATGTTTCCAATGTCTGCAAGCATTAAGTCTATGTAATGTGCCGCACATGGAGACCGAACCAATGTTTTCCTCTTTTCCATTAACATTTGACCCGCCTTTACATAGGCAGATGTGCTTTATGTAACTACCTGTACAATGTTCTCTTCGCCCACTTCATCAATAATTGACTTGATTAAGTCCAACAAATTGTCTGCATTGTTTGAAATATCGGACGTATCAACAGATCTCAAAAATACCGTACCGCTTGGACTATTAACCAAAAAATTTGTGATCGACTGATTCACTCCATCGGTCCACCCATTTGACATAATCGTGCATCCATTCTTCCCCTATTCCTTCTTATAAACATCAATGGATTTCTCTATTGACTCAATCTCCATCTTCAAAAATTTATTCCGTTGTGATACAATGGAAGCTTCAATCCTGGCCCAAATGCAACAACCGATTCCATCATAGGTGTGAAGAATTGGCTCTTTACATATAGGAAACGTGAAATAGATAGGCACACACTATTTGTCTCCTTTCTTCTAGATTTTGTGTAGAGTGGCATATCTTTTTTCTTTTGGCTCATTGTTTCTTTCCATAAAATCATCCATTGTTTTTTTTTTTTTTTCGACCACCCATTTCATCGACATTATTAATAACAGGGACCCTTCCAACATCATAGACCATTTCTTCTTATTGCTTCTTTTCACCAACATTGCCATCCAATAAAATCTTGAATTTTTCTACTATCTCATCACCCACTTGGGGACATGCCACTACATTCTTCTTCGCTCGGGGAAACACACCTCCCCAATATGCCTTCCCATAAAAATTGCATCTTAGGTGAAGATTATTGTTCTCATCCATCTTTGAACAATAATCCCATGTAAGATCATTGTCCTTGGTCTTTGATTTCTTTCCCATCTCCAATGCTAAAAAAGAACCGACACAAGTGACAAATCTACATACTAAGAAAAAATCTATTTAGGCCCACACAAACATAGAAGCTTATAAATGATTAAAAAAATGAAAAAAACTATTGAAAATTTTAAATACATGAGAAAAATCTTGAGAAAATACTATTTAGGCCCACAAACTCCTAATCTCACCACTCTCTCAAAAGAACGAAAATAAGTGATATTATAATGTATATGGGGCCTAAATAACTTTTAAACACAAAATCTCTAAAAAAAAATTGCAAAACACTAAAAAAAGAAAAAAAACAAATATATATATACCTAAATATGAAAGAAATGAATTAGAAAATAATAAATGAATATTTTATACGTATTCTAACCTATTTTAATGTAGAAATCGAATGCAACAAACGACGTTCGATTCTGTTGAGTGACGAAAAGATATGTCGATTTCTTTCTCTAGGTTTCCTATAACCCACAAGCTTTAAAATTCTCCAAACTCTATCAAAAGAAACAAAACAAGTGATATTCTAATGCATGTGGGCCCTAAATAGGTTTTAAAAACAAAAGAACTAAAAAAATTCCACAAAAAAAAAGGAAGAGAAAATACGGTTTTCTAAACAAAATGCGATTTTCTAAAAAAAAAAAGAGATTGCTATCAAATCGTACTATTCATACTGAATTGTACGATTTACGATATAATCATATGATTCAAGTATGAATTTTACGATTCATTCAAATTTGCAATTCTGTAGTATGATCTGAATCGTACGAGTGTGTGATATGATCCAAATAATACGATTTGGATCGTAGATTGTATGATTTTAACAACATTGCCTGTAGGGACTTGAAGAGGGTGGAACCGGCTCAAGAGGCAACACATAATTGGATTAGTGTCAACTAGTGGGTTTGGAGAGAGGATGGAGAAGGGGCATACTATTTGTGTGGAACCATTGGTGGTGGACTCCGGAAAATTACTTTATTGGCCGGTAGTGGTCTACACCAAAGAGAAGATAGGTTCGGAGGAAGTAAAAAAATGGGTGAGATAGAGTTGTGGTCTGCTTGATGGGGATTTCTACTTTTGCCCATTGGGAGAGAACTAGATCTAGGTAGTAGTTAGGTCGGGGTTGGATGTCAGTTCGCTGAGCATTTCCTGTAGGAATCTAGTAGTGGACTATCAACGATGGTCGAAGGTCTCCCTGTTTGGAGAAGATGTTTGGTTCTTGCTATGTGGAATTCCTTTAGAACTCTATTATTTGGAGGTGTTCAAGGAGTTAGCTTCCTGCTTGGGAGAGGTCATCACTGTTGATGAGGAGACCGAATTAGGCTCGGAGGTCTCAGCTGTGTACTTGCTTATCAAAAAGAGGGTGAAGGCAGTTCCAACTTACATTTCGTTCAAGAATGATCAGATGAAGATTTCTGTCAAGGTGGAAAGGGGGGTCAAGGGAACGCCCTTGCTATGTTGGGGAGAGATTTGGAGGCTCAAGGATGGAGCTCCGAGTAGCCAGAGTAGTAGCGATAGTCGTGAGGGTGAAGAGGATGAGTTGCTTAGTGTAGCCTTCTAGACCTATTTAGGGCCTAGCCATGTTAGTGCAGTAGAAGAAGGGGAGGCAGGACTCCAGCAAGTGCATGATCGACCACAACCGACTAATCTTACTTTGGATGCAGGAGTGAAAAAGCTCTCAGCACACGATAGGAAATGGATGTGCTATGCACTTGAAAGGGTAGGAAGGATGGTGGGGGTATCCTTTGGTGACTCTGACGAAGATGTAATGGCTTTTGTGCAATTTATTGTTGCTAAGTGAAGATTGATCTTCAAATTGACCCGATATCCAGAAAATCGCCTAGAGGTTGGTAGGAATTGCAGAGCCTAGAGCCCTCCATCAAATACGACTCAAACAACAAGGTTTTTGCTCATAAGAGGGGTTTTGGGGATAGGTTATCAATGGAGGTTTTATCTTCGAACATTAGGGGGTTGGGTTGCAGGAAAAAGAGGCTGTGAATTTGGGATTTATGCAGGAAGTTTAAGCCGCAACTGATCGTGCTGTAGGAAACTAAGTTGTAATAAGTGTTGTTATATGCGATCACATATGCCATTTTTGGAAGCATAGATCGCATATGCCATAGTGGCATATGTGGTTTTATGACCATTAGGCATTATGCGATTGCATATGCATTTATGCCATGGCATATGCGATTATGCGATCACTTATCTGATTATGGGATTGAATATGTGATTATGTCATCACTTATGCGATGAAAAAATGTAAAATTTTTGAAGGGCGATGTGATGGCATATGCGATCGCATATGCGCATAGGCCTCTTGGTTCGCATATAATTGCTTATGCTATTTGACAACAATGGTTGTAATTGATCGACGACAAGGTCATTGATTCTCCATGGGGGTGCAAGTAGATGGATTGGGAAGTGCTAAATGCCTCTCGTGCTTTAGGAGCTATCCTTGTGACTTGGTCTCGACAAAAGTCGAGCAAAGTTGACTCCTAGGTTGGTGCTTTCACCGTTTCTATGCTTCTTAAAGACATTTGTGATTGATTTTTTTGGACTTTCACTTCTGTCCATGGACCCTGTATAGCCTCCTAAAGGTTGTTGATGTGGGACAACCTGGATGTTGTACGAGCTAAGTTGTTGCATCCTTGGTGCGTTGGTGGAGACTTCAATGTCACAAGGTATTCCTATGAAAGAGTAAACAACAGTAAAATCTCATTGAGTATGAAGGCTTTCTCAGACTGTGTACAGAGAAATAAAATGGTTGATCCACAAATGGAAAGTGCTCGATTTACTTGGTCTAATGGTAAGGAAATTCCTGCGATGTCTCGCATAAATAGGTTCCTAGTGTCGGTTGATTGGGTTGAGAAATTCTCATATACGAAGTAGATGGGTCTTTTGAGGATGGTCTCATGTCATAGACCTATACTGTTGCACGCTGAGGAGGAGAATTGGGGCCCTAGGCCCTTCCACTCTGAATTATCATGGTTGGAGATTGTGGAATTTTGCAAGCTAGTTAGGTAATGGAGGGCCTCCTTTCAATTGGAAGGTTTTGCATGTTTTCTTCTCTTTCAGAAGTTGAAGCGGCTGAAAGACAAGCTAGTCGCTTAGAGAAAAGAGGTTCTTCAAAATAGAGAGGTGGAAACGGAAGCGATTCTTTCAGAAATGCACGATTTGGACCTCAAAGACGTGGGCGGATGCTCTTAGTTGATGAGAAAAGGAGAAGTTTCGACTTGCCTTCCAATATGAGAAGAGGATCAAAGAAAAAGAGAGAGAAGTCTCAACTTTGCCCTTCGATATGAGAAGAGGATCAAAGAAGAATCGATTAAATGGAGACAAATCTTCCACTCTCTGGCTCAAAGAAGGGACAAGAATACAAAATTTGTTCATAGTATGGCAAGTGCTTGTGCAAGAAACAATCGTATTGGCAATCTTTTAGAAGAGGAGAAGAGGTTGACAAATAAAGATCAAATTTGTAGTGCTATCGCGAGGTTTTACAAGCACAACTTTTGACTGGGGATATTTGGGACCTCCCTTGCCTAGACCATCTGGAGTTTCCTTTGTTATCGGAATCTCAAGCTACTGATCTTGAGAAACAAGCGACGAAAGAGGAAGTGAAAATGGCGTTGGATTCTTTAGGAAGAGACAAGACCCCGAGGCATGACGGGTTTCCCTTTGCTTTTTTCCAAGTTTTTTGGGAGGATCTTAAGATTGTTGTTTTGACTTTCGTTACAGAATTCTTTGAAAGAGGGATTTTATCAAAGTGAGTTGGGGGCCTCCTTCATTGCGATTATACCCAAGATCAAATGTGTGGCAATGTTAAAAAGACTTTAGGCCCATAAGTCTATTGGGAATCCTTATAAAATCCTCGCTAAGATTATTGCTACTAGATTCCAATAGGTTCTCCCATTTATAATCTCTGGCAACCAAAGCGCATTTCTAGCAGGGCGTCAAATTTCGGATTGTGCTCTACTAGTGCATGAATGCATTGATTTGCAATTCAAAGATGGCAAAGCTGGGGTGGTGTGCAAGTTGGACATTGAGCAACCTATGACCACACCGATTGGGGGGTTCCATGAGCTACATGCTTGGGCGATTTGGTTTTGGTCATTTATGGAGAAGCTAGATGTTGGAATGCATGAGTTCAACCTCTTTCTTGGTACTGGTGAACGATTCTCCGAAGGGTTCTTTGAAGTACCTGAAGTCTTCGGTAGGGGGACCCTTTATCCGCTTTTCTATTCTTGACGGTTGTTGAAGCTCTAGGAAAAATACTTGAGAACGGTCAATAATCAGGTTTAATCCAGGGTTTCAAGTCCGTGCTGGACAAATTAGAGACGTTACAACATAAATTTTTATGGAGAGGGAAGGGCTCTACGAAGAAATTTCATCTCCTCAATTGGGAGGAAGTTTGCAAGCCTCTTTTAGGGGTTGGGGCGGGTGTTAGGGTGCTGGGCATCAGAACAATCGCCTATTGGGAAAATGGCTATGGCAGTTTGCTACGAAAGAACATAGCCTGTGGAGAGTGGTCTTATCTAGCAAGTATAGAACCACTCCAGGTGGGTGGTGGATAAAAGACTCTTTGCTCTACAAAGCTTCCGGTATTTGGAAGGCGATTTTTTTTTTTTTTTTTTTTCCAGTAGCCTCAAGATTCAAAGAAGAAGTTTCTTTTTTGGTGGGGAATGGTACTCGAGTTCGGTTTTGGGAGGATCTACGGTTGGGAGATTGCTTGCTTAGAGATGCCTTCTCAACCTTAGCCAACTTGGCCCCCAACAAGAATGTTATGGTCGCCAATTGTTTCTCTAGTTTTGAAAGAGGTATTACTGGATGGGCTTCGCCTTGCTGAAGAGGGCTCAATGATGATGAAGTAGAGATGCTGTTAGTCTTTTGAGGAGACGAGGCAAACCTGCTGATATGGAGAGATAAGAAATCAACTCAATTTTTGCTTCGGTCCTTATATTGAAAATTGTCCGCCTCACCTTTATCCTCTAATTTTAACTTTCAGGCCTACTCTCAAGTATACACGATTGATTATATAACATGCCATATTTATAACCTCGGCTCACAAATTTTACTATTAACCGTGGCCACTTTATTCTTCCTCTCAGCTACTCCATTTTGCTGAGGGGTCTTAGTAGCTGAGAACTCATGTCGGATTCCATATTCTTCACAAAGCTTTTGGAGCCGATCATTCTCAAACTCCTTGCCATTATCATTCCTGATTCGATCAATTATGTATCCTTTCTCATTCTGGAGTTGCTTCATGAGTTTTCTGAATTCTTCAAATGTGTCAGATTTCACTCTTAAGAATGCGACCTAGGTAAACCTAGAGTAATCATCCACAACCACAATAAATTGTCTTTTGCCGCCCTGGCTTTGAGTTCTGGTGGGACCAACAAGGTCTATGTGTAAAAGCTCGAGAGGCTTTGATGCAGCCATGGAAGATGTCTTTTTGTGGGCAACTCGAATTTATTTACCTATTTGGCACTCCCCATAGACATTCCTAGGCTTCTTTCCTATCTTTGGCAACCCTCTCAGCAGATTGTACGAGCTCAGGTAAGACAAATTCCTATAGTGGAAATGGCCGAGCCTTTGGCGCCACAATTCAGCTTGATTGTCTCGAGCCATGTGGCAAACAAATGTAGAAGCAAAATCTCCACTATTCTCAATGACATAACAATTGTCATTAGTGCGCAAACCTCTCATGATTAGGGGGTGGTGGACTAGGTCATCTTGGTTATATAGGGCCTCTCAATGTATGGAAATTGGTGGCCTCCATAAAACTCAAATTTTGGGAAGGGGTGGGTTTTCTTTTGGGGAATGGGGCTAATATCAGATTTTGGGAGGTTAAATGGGCGGGGGATTTTATATTAGGTGATCTGTTCCCGCAATTGGCAGGGATCTCAGCTAAAGTGGGTTTGAGGGTTGATAGATGTTTCTCTTTACTTGAAGAGGAAGTAGTTTGGGCCTCTCCGTGTGGGTGAAATCTGAGAGATGAAGAGGTGGCTCAGTTTATCAGGTTGTTGGATTTGTTATCAAATATATCTCCGCCCCCCTCAGATGTGGACTCTATGAAATGGTTTAGAGATAAGTCTGGAATTTTCTCAGTAAAATCTTTTTACAAGTTCGTTAGATGTTTCGACGGAGTTCATATGGCGATATGGCACTCCTCCAAAGGTGGCGGCTCTCATGTGGCTAATGGGAAGAAAAAAGGTGCTGACTATAGACAACCCTCATAAACGAAGTTTCATTCTTCCGAATGTCTTTCTTATGTGCATGCGAGATGAGGAATCGGTGGATCACCTATTCCTTCATTGTTCTTTTGCAAGAAGGGTTTTGGACAGCTTCCTTGGTCTGTTCAGAGTGGTATAGGCTTTGCCAAAGTCTGTGGAGACCTTTCTTATGTGGCATAGTGGCGGTGTGTCCAAAATTGGGGGAAAGTTTGGTGATTGTACTTGCTAGCAGGTTTTTGGGTGATATGTTTGGAAAGGAACAGTCGTTGTTTCAGGAATGGCAAGAATCATGTTTCTCAGGTTTTTAGCAAAGCTAAATCTCTTGTTATAGAATGGGCTTTTTGTTAAAGCTTTTAGATGCTTTCCCGCCCTCTTTGGGGGAGTTGTAGTTCGATCAGGCTTGTAATTATTGTATCTTTTAGCTTCAGCTTTTGTAAATAATATTATCATTGTTTAAAAAAAAACATCACTGCTCTATACACCCTGCATTTTGAGAATCTACTTGCATCAAAATTCGGCTTGTGGTGAATGTGAGTAAAAAATAAAAAAGAAAAAACAACATTTAGATGTGCACAAACATCTTGTAATTCTTCCATTATATTTGCCACCTCCTAGGCTTGATCTAGACACTATGGCGTATGCTTTCAAAATTTTATTTTATTTATTTATTTAAACTGGTTAAAGTCCGTTGTATTGGATATTGTAAAGTTAAGGTTGGCTCATGTGTTGGTAAAATGCCATGGCTCCTTGTAGATGGGTTTTATTAACATGTAACACACAAACCACTGATAAAAAACATAAAAAAGAAAAAAAGACTTGCATTCTTTTAAAAAATGATTAATATTCAAGTTGCATTACATATCAGGAATTCCAAGAGAGACTTCTATTGACCTACAAACCAGAAGAACTTCCTTCTCCTTCTGAGGATAGAAAACCTTCCGTAGAGGAACAAATACCAGCACCTGCTAACATAGAGGTTGCGCCTCCTCCTCCCAATCCTGATACAGGAGATCTATTGGTAAGCCTATGTTGGTTATGAACATTGTTTTGTTAGTTGACAGTTCTGTTGCTTGCTTACATATCTTTATTGTAGGGATTAAATGCTGTACATCCAGATGCATCTGCAATAGAAGAAAGCAATGCCTTGGCTCTGGCCATAGTTCCATCTGGTAAGTTACACTTCACCTATTTCTTGTTTCACTTCTTTCAATTTATGCTATTTTTCTATGGTCATTTGCAATGTCTTAATCAAAATTTGGATGGTCTTAGTAGGTGCCACTGCATCTCATGACTCAAATAACATGCAAGCAAGTGTACTGGATCCTACTGGATGGGAACTCGCTCTTGTTACTACTCCCAGCACCAATACATCGGTTGAAAGGCAATTGGTTGGTGCCTTCCACCTTTCTGATTTCTGTTTTCCTTTTGTTATGTTTCAAATCCATTTCAGTGCTCGTCTTATGGTCAGCTTGAAGAAAGGGAAAGTAGCATTAATGTTTCCTTTTTTTTTTTTTGTTAGGATGCTATGCCATCATTATTGATTTCTGTAGGAAACTTGGATACACACGATTCAATTGACCATCCAGTTCTCCCTTATAAGCATAAAATCTTTCAAGCTTTTGGACATCACTTCTACTTGTATTTTGAATATTCTAGACTTTTAATATTTGTGCTTCTGTTATATCATTCTGGCTTTCCCTAGAATCCAATTTACTCAAGTGCATGGCTTTTGAAGAAGCTTTTTAAATGCCCTTTTCTTCTCAATGGCTTACTTTCTGTTTGGGAAAAACTGTCAAAGGACTCCATTTTTAGATGTATTTTACTTAGAAAACCATGGAAATTAGTTAATATGGCATTTGTCTTAAAATTCTTGAGCTTTTCATTAAAATGTCTTTTGACTGTGAATAGAAAGGTATTTTTTAAGAAATGACAAGAAGTACCCTTCAAGGGGCCTGCATTCTCATGGAGTGGATGCCACTGAAACATCATGGGCCCACATTGTGGCATGGGCTCACATTCATATCATTCATCATTTATTTCTCTTTTTTGGTAAAACGGTGGAGCGGGAAGAACAAAAATATGGTAGTTAGCACATGTGGCAAGGTGATGTGCAAATCAGGTCCACCCATATCTGAGGCCCTAGCATATATGATTCACGTTTCAAAAACCACACCTATTAGAGAATCTGACCCATCTAATTTGTGCCAAAAAAACCAACGGTCAAATAGGTAGTGGGAGAAACTATAAGAGTCATTTGGCACCTTGGATTTGGAGGTAAATGGGTGTATTTCAAATCCAAGTAGCTACTTTTTGGGTTTGGCAGCCCTGGATTTCGAGGAAAATGGAATCGGAGGTATTTCAAATAACACCTTTTTAGTGTGTTTTGAAATCTCACCAAAATGTTGGGATTCCGCTGTAATCCAAATGAAATGCCCTTTTTGGCTCCTTTTTAAAGGCATGAGAATTACACGTGTAACATAAGTGTTGCTAGGATACTAATCTACTGTAAATGTGGCACGCTAATGATACCCCAAAACAATCCAATTATCAGTTGCATCACTAAAATTACATCAATAGAATGATTTGAACCATCCAAATGTTGGACATCTAAATGGGACGGTTAATAAATGTTGGCGAGTTGGTTTGTAGCCCGCCTAGGGCTTGAAATTTCTTCAGTTTTTGGCCATAGTATATATTTCAATGGACTTATTACAATCATTCTATCAAATATCACACACACACACACAAAATCACCTAGATTCCAATGTAATTGTTATTTGGATTCCAATTCATTCCAAATCCAAGCTCCCAAATGGGCCAATAGGAAATACACACACAATCACCTCGATTCCAATGTAATTGTGATTTGGATTCTAATGCATTCCAAATCCAAGCTCCTAAACAGGCCAATAGGAAAAAGTGATGGGTAGGATTGTCTCATGGGTTTTAGTTTTTAAATGTAAGCCATCTCTATCTTGGTGCCAGTATATGGGTGTGTTGACCAGTACATCGTCCTGCCACAGGTCCTGTGGAGATATGGTTCTACCCAGTGTTTAAATTATTGGCGACAATATCGAATTGTCGCCGATAATATCGGTATCGCTGGCTCATCGAAACCGAAAACCCATTTTTTCGTTTCCCTGCCAGATATCGCCGATAATGTCGGTTTTCTGATATTTTCTAAATTTTGTCGATAATTTACTGTTCCCACCAACCACGGGTGGGAACTATAGCCAACTATTTCCATTTTATCGATAAAAAGGCCACATTTTTGGCGATAACATCGTCGAAATCCAAGAAAAAAGAAGAAAAAAATACCTGGTTTTTTTTTTTTTTTCTTTTTCTTTTTGCTCGGATCGATTTGAAGAGGGACGTTTCAAAGTTTGGCAGCAACGGCAACCATTCTTCAAGAGGTAAGAACGAAATCTCCAAAAAAATTGCATTTTCCGTCAAACGATCCTTCGACGGCGACTTCTCCGTCTTGCCAGCCTCGAAACCCGTTAGCAAGGCTACGAAAATCCAGAGATTTTCGGTTTCGAAGGGATTTTCGCGGGGGAGGGATTTTTGGTTTCGAAGGAGGAATTTGGAAAGGGTTTTTGATTTTGAACCCTATTTTAAAGGGATGCGGATTAGCTACTCGCAGGTTATAGTGCAACTAATACGGTTGTGACGTTACCAAGTTCTGTGGGTCCCACCATGATATGTGTTGTGTCCACACCGTCCATCCATTTGGAGAGATCATTTTAGGGCGTGATCCAAGGAATGAGGGAGATCCAAAGCTTTAGTGGACCCCGCCACAAAAAATAGTGGAGAGAGTGACCCCACCGTTGAAACCTTCCTATGGTCCACCGTGATGTTTATTTGAGATCCAACCTATTCATAAGTTAACACTAACATTAAAGAAGGGAAATCACAAATATCAGCTTGATCAAAAACTTTTGTAGCCCTTATAAGTTTTTTATGGTAGGCATCACTCTGTCCACTATTTTCTGTGGTGGGGTCCACTCGAGATTTGGATCTGACTCAGTCTTTGGCTAATGCCCTGAGATGGTCTCTCCATATGGATGGACGGTGTGGATACAAAACATACATCATGGTGGGACCCACATAACTTGGTGACGTAACTAACTCGCTACAAGCTAATCCGCATCCATTTTAAGGAAGTGGGTTGCGTACGCACACCCTTAGCGTACTGAGTAGACTCTGTGGGGCCCACCATCATGTATGCGTCATATCCACGTTGTCCATCCATGTTTCCATATCATTTTAGGGCATGGTAACGAAATTCAAGAATATCCAGAACTCTTGGAATACACTACAGGAAATAGTGTGAATTGAACGTATACCGTTGAAAACTTCTTGGGTCCACAAAAGTTTTGGATGAAGCTGATATTTATGTTTTCCTTTCATCCATATCTTTGTAAGCTTATGAATGGGTTGGATGACAATTAAACATCACTGTGGGCCCTAAGAACGTTTCAATGGGGGACATCATTAACCCAACTATTTCCTGTGGTGTGGTCCACTTAAGCTTTGTCTATGCTTCAATTTTGGGATGAACCCTTAAAACCAGTGAAAAATTTGGATGGACGGCGTGGATAACCCATACACATATATATTGTCCATTCGGGTCCATACTCTTGCTCGGGTGGTAGACTCTCGGGAGTTTCAACACCCGGTCAAGGGTTCGAGTACCCATAGGTGGTGAAATTCCACTAGTGTGTGTGTGTGTGTGTGTGTGTGTGTGTGTGTGTGTGTATTGTCCATCCGGCCCCACAGTCATGGTCCCACGCCTCTGGGTCTCACCTAAGCCACTCCAGGAAAGCTGCTGGGATGCTTAGGTGGGGTCCACCATGATGTTTTTGAAAAATCCACCCTGTCCATCCGTTTTTCTAGATCATTTTAGGATATGAGCCCAAAAACCAAGTGGATCCAAAACTCACGTGGGCCACAGGAGAGGAAATAATGAAGATTCAGTGACCATCGTTTAAACATTCATGTAACCACAAAAGTTTCGTATCAGGCTAAACTTTGTGTTTTCACCTCATCTCAATGGGAATGAACTTATAAATGGTTTGGATGGCATGGATGGCATATAAAATCAAGGTGGAGCCCGGGAAGGTTTGAAGGGTAGCAAACTCTTTCTCCAGTTTTCCTTATTGTATGGCCCACTTGAGTTTTGGATTCATTTGATGCTTGGTCTCAAGTCCTAAAATGATCTGGAAAAACGATGGATGGGGTGGATTTTTTGGAAATATCATGGTGGGCCCCACCTAGCATCCCAGCGCAGCGTAGGAAATTCCTGTCAAAGCCTTTGGCACAGGAAATCCGTTTCCGGAAACGGATTAGCTGGTGTACCACACCTGGCTGGTGTGTTTATGTCACCAAGTTTTGTGGGTCCCTTCATGAGGTATGTGTAATATCCCAACCGTCCTTTTATTTGGTGAGCCCGTCCTAAGGCTTGAACCGAAAAATAAGACATCCAAATATCAAGTGGACCCCACTGCAGAAAGTAGTAGGGGATTGAACATCTAACATTGAAACCTTTTTTGGGGTCACAAAAGTTTTGGATCAACATGATATTTGTTTTTCCTCTTCATCCAGGTCCATGTGATCTAATGAACATATTGGATGGAAAATAAACATTATGGTGGGCCCTACGAATGTTTTAATGATACCAATCATTGTCCCACTGCTATTTGTGGTGTGGTTCACTTATACTTTGGATATGATTTATTTTTGGGATTATGCTCTAAAATGATGTCCCAAAATGGATGAAAGGTGTGGATGTAATAAATACATCATTTTAGAGGCCAAAAAGGTAAAAGCCCGTTTGGATACCCAAACTCAAAGTAATTAGAAATCATTTTGAGTTTCAGATTCTCTTTGAGGGGTCACTTTCTTCTTAAAGAGAAATACACAGTATAAGTTACAATGCTCCTAGTTTTGTATCTGTTCTCTTGGATAGTCTGATCGATCAATCTGAGCTGTCCATTAAGTCGGGAACACATGAAATGGGCTAACATGCAAAAATTGCATTGGTTGGATGGTCCAGTCTGACATTCATTTGGCCTATTTTCTTTAGCCATCCATGGATGAGATGGTTTTTACTGCTTAACAAAAGTTATTCTTTAGAATCATAAGTAATCCACGATGGGCCTAACAAATAGATGGATCAGATTATTGATTGGAGTTACTTTTGGGTAAATGATCTTGACTGTACATTTTAAAAGGTCATTGATCAAATGGTGAGTATTTTTTAGATTAGAGGGATGTTTATATGTTACCCCATTAAAAGTACGCTGGACCTATGAACGCTATAGATCAATGGATTGGATTGTCCATGTGAACCAGTGCAACTAGGTGCACTGTAACTTGTAGTCTCGGAGAGTGTTGGAGTATGTCTTCTCTAAGATAATCCCATTTCTTTCTTAATAGCTATCCCAAGCATAGGTTGCATTTGGGTTTCGTTAGCATACAAATCTCCATCTGGATCATCCATTAGATTCCTCCCTCTCTGTGTAAGTTTCCTTGGAAAATTCATTCTAACTGGATGAACCGAACCATCTCATTAGTGAAATGCATATATAGATCATAGGTCCAATAATGGATGGATTGGATCATTAGATAGATGTGATTTTTTCATATAAATAGGAGAAGCGTGGAATGGACCTAATGGAGGGTCCATATAGGTTATGTGATGCTAACAAGTCTAAATGCAGCTATGTGCATAGGAAGGTGTTTTCCATGCACTTAGTGCACCGGATCTATTTTCTCCATCTGTTTATTCCCAATGTTTTCTTTGGTGTGGTCTACTGGAACTTTGTTTATGATATAATGTTGGGTTCAACCCCCAAAATGAGGGGTAAAACAGATGGATGGTGTGGATAAAGCACATACATTCATGGTGGGTCTAACAGAGTTTCCTGCGATGTGGCCCACTTTGATGTATTTATTTTGTATACATTCATGGTGGCCTAACAGTTATTAGGTGGACCATCCCGTAGTAAACAGTGGCAATTGGATGAAAGGATATATATATATATATATATATATATATATATATATATATATATATATATATATATATATATATATATATATATATATATATCGGAAAAGGTACTATGCGCTCAAGCGTAAAGTGGTCGTCCGTGAGGTCGAGCTGTGTGGGCCCCACCGTGATGCCTTTCAAAGATCCACACCGTCCACCAGATGCACGAACCCAGGGTGGGTCCACATGGCCCAAATTAGCCGTCCACGTAACTCAGGTGGGCCATACCATCGGAAAACATAAGTATACATGCAAAAACATGTAAAAGCACTTGGTGGGCCCCACCTGAGTTGTGGATACCACCTGAAACTTGGTCTAAAATTACATCAAAGTGGGACACACATGATGGACGGTGTTGATCATCAAAACACGTCTCGAAAGGTCCCCACAAATGGTTTTGAATGTTTCAATGGTGCATAGCCCCTCTCAACTTCTGTACGTCGTGTGGCCCACAAAAGTCACGGATTGACTTGATTTTCAGCCGTGTGGGCCCCCTCTGGAATGGTGCATCTGACTGAGGGGGTAGATTTTTGAACGGCATCACGGTGGGGCCCACATCAACTCGACCTCACGGATGACCGCTTTACGCTCGAGCGCATAGCACCTTTATATATATATATATATATATGTATATATGGGAAAAGGTACTATGCGCTCGAGCTGATGGGAACGTCCTATGAGGTCGAGCTGTGTGGGCCCCACCGTAATGTGTTTCGAAAATCTACCCCATCAGTCAGATGCGCCATTCCATCGTGGGCCTAGGTCTCAAAAATCAAGTCATTACGTTACTTGTGTGGGCCACACTATATACAGAAGTTGAGAGGGGCCGTGCACCATTAAAACATTCATAATCATTTTTTGGGCCCACCGAGATGTGGTTTGCAAATCCAGCCCATCCATTATGTGTGTCCCACTTGGATGAGGGTTCAGACCAAGTTTCAGACGCATGCAAATTTCAGGTGGGCCCCACCAAGTGCTTTTATATGTTTTTGGCATGTTTTCACATGATTTTAGATGGTATGGCCACCCGAGTTCCGTATACGACTGATTTTTGGGATATCCCATAATTTAAAGGGGACCCATCAAATGCATGGTGTTGATGGTCGACACGCATCACGGTGGGGCCCACACAGCTCGACCTCATGGGAGCTTATCGTGAGCTCGAGCACATAGTACCTTTTCCCTATATATATATATATATATCACGTGGTGTGGTCCACCTGAATTTTGTATATGCTTTATTTTGTTCGATCTGATCCGTCCTTCATTATGGAGTTATATGCAATTTGTTTTCTTATATCTATATATAGCATTGATCGTAAGCAAAATGTCGTCTGGATCGGGAAAAGGAGGAGCAAGGGACATTGGGTGGAAACATGGACGGCCAGTGGAGGGAAATAAATATGGAGCCAAATGCAACTATTGTGGCCAAGCGATACGGAGCGGGGGAGTGTCTAGGCTAAAGGAACATTTGGCAAGGGGATACAAGAATGTGAAAGACTGCCCAAGTGTAATAAGGCCAGTGGGAGAGGAGATGAGAAGAGTGTTGACTGAAGCGAAGTCGCACAAGCTACAACAGAAGGATTGGGAGAGGGATTTGAGGGAGGAGCTATGAGGCACTGGACGGGGCCTAGGTGCTATCGACGAGCAAGATGACGACGACAAGGAGGGGATCGCATATCCCGATGTCTGTGTTACGGCTCGAGATAGGAGGGAGTTTAGACAAGTGATTCGTGAGTATCTGGCTTAAAAGTGGGAGGGGGAGCAAAAAAGATGGTTTGATGAGAGTAGGCCGTGGTTTGGGACGTCCCGACATGAGGCTGGTAGGAGTAGCAGATGATGAGGGAGACAGCGGGCATGGCCTACAACGCACGCAAAGTGCTTGTGTCACAGATGCACCCATTGCAGGCATTAATCAAAAGAGATTAAAAAATATGTGGAAAAAGGGGCTCAAGGAGAAAGTGGGGGGTGCTATATCTAGGTGGTTCATCTCGAGCCATGTATTAACAAATGTAGCAGCTAGTCCTCGCTTTAAAAATATGATTGATGTGCAGCGTGCCGGGCCCGGCGTGAAGTCTCCGATGCCACAAGAGATTCTTGGCATCTACCTCGATCGAGAGAACAATGAGATGTTGGCTTGGGTACGTGGACTCAAGTCGAACTGGAAGCAGTTCGGGGTGACAATCATGTGTGATGGGTGGACGGGACCCACGAAATTGTCCATCATCAATTTCATGGTGTACTGTACAGGGCAACCCGTTTTCCTCAAATCCATTGATACATCAGCCAAAATAAAAGTTGATGAATGCATATATGACCTCCTAAAAGGAGCGATTAAAGATGTTGGGTCCCAGAATGTTATCCAGGTTGTGATGGACAATGGTAGTGCGTTCGTTAAGGTGGGAAAGAAATTGATGAAGAGGTACAATCTCTATTGAACCCCGTGTGCGGCACACTGCATTGATTTAATGATCGAGGGGATAGGCCAGAGGGATTCCGTTAGGAGGACCATCCAAGATGCGAGGAGAGTGACAAACTTTATATACAATCACTCATGCTTGTTGGCTGCAATGCGTGAGTGTTGTGGAGGGAACATCGTTAGACCAGGCGTGACACGGTTCGCCATGAACTTCATTGCACTTGACAGCTTATACAGGCACCACGTGGGTCTCAGTAATTTGTTCAGATATGAGAGATACTTAGAGAGGAATCAGAGGAAGACTGAGGGTGCAAAGAACGTTTCAAAGATGGTGCTTTTCGATTCCTTTCGGGATAGAGTTCACACCATCGTTTCTATCCTGCATCCGATCTACAAGGTCTTACAAGTCGTAGATAATGAGATGTGACCTTCGATGGGGTTAATGTATGAGCTTATGAGAATTATGAGAGGGGATAATGATTGCAATCCCCAGTTCGTATCAGTGGGTGATCAATATAATTGATCATTGATGGGCTGGGACTCTCGAGCATCCACTCCACTAAGCTGGTAAGTTTGTTACGTTTACCTATCTTTTTTATCACTTGCACTTGCACTTTAAGCATCACTTCTGTTTGCATGTTAATGAAACTGGGTAACTGATATTTGGGTTTTAGCATACTGCTTGAATCCCAAATTTCATTATAAACGTCGACTCCATGAGAATAAAGATTTGACGATGGCCGTCCACGAGGTGTTCGAACGATTGTTTCCAGAATCGATAGCGCAATCAGAATTCGATAACCAGGTAATGCAATTTAAGCAGATTTCGCCAATAGTAATTGATAAAATAAATTTTCTTCCTTATAGCCTCTAAAAATATGGGTGATTAAAAATAATGACCCGTGAATCCGTGTTTACAGTTATTACAGTTTAGGGATGCTAGGGGTACATTCTCATCCGCACTAGCAAAAGCATCGATAGAAATTATGATGCTGTGTGAGTATGGTAACGTAATTAGGTAATTGCATTTTTCGTTTAAACTTCAAACTAAAACAAGTTCCTCATGGATATATAGGTGAGTGGTGGGCGATGTACGGAGTTGACACGCCTGCACTGCAGTTATTTGCAGTCCGTGTTCTCGCACAGACTGTATCCTTTTCATCGTGTGAGAGGAATTGGAGCACATGGTCACTTATACACACTAGCAAGAGGAATAGGTTGACATATGAGAAGTTGTAGAAGCTCGTTTACTGCCACTAAAATATGAAGTTAAGAGAGAGGCAGTTGTGGGTAGACCGAGGCATGGAGGAAAATCTAGACCCGCTCGACCTGTTGTCTATATGTACCATGACACAGATAGGTGAAGATGAAGAGGACCCACTTTATGAGTGGGTCAAATTAGCTGATTCAGATGATGCGGAGGGAGGCCCTGCTCCACAGGTAGCTGAGGGAGCAGCGTCTCTTGGTGTCAATGTCGATTAGGTAGTAAGCCAACAGAACTCTTAATGATAGTCGTTTAATTATTATTGTTTCTTATGGTGCATGTGGGGTCTTCAAAATGGCTCGACGGGCCCCATCTAGAACTCGTCTCCCATCTGCAAAGAAAGTTGTGTTAATGTGGGTGGTCGTCTCCGTCTCTGATACACCCGAGTAGGTCCTCTGACATCTCCATCATTCAGATTTCGTACTAAATGTTCAGACTTTAGCACGTCTTTTAGACAATTACCAAATAGGTTTTCGAACTTTTGATTCAAACTTCAAATTTAGATTTCATATTCAGGTTTCGGACTTCAGATTTAACAAACAGGCCCTAAGTTGATTTTAAGAGGACCCTACCTGACCAATCTAGTAATTTGGGTCGAACTTTTGGACCTAGACTCTCCTTATGGTCTAAATGTTGGATCTGGACCCACTAGTTGTTGTGACCTAGTAGGTTGACCAGATCCATTCGCACCCCTATCGGTATCAATATGCCCAGCCCGTATTGGTTACAAGCCGATGCATATAAAGGCCCTTTCTTGTGTTTTTGTTTTTGTTTTTTATTTTTTTTTCCTCTTGTTTTTCTCCTTCATTTCAATCTTAGAGGATGCTTGTAAACCCATTTTGACTAGATCTATTCCTATTTTGGAGACTAAGAACACAAGCTTTGGGCAGGATTCGATGAATCAAAGTGGAGTGGACTGTTTTTAATGCAGGGGCATTTTCACACCGGGCTCAAGTGGGGTTGCTTGTGGGATGCAGCTGCACACTCGAGGTGGGCAGGGCCCACGAGGGAGGTCTCGTGTTCGAGACTCCTCATTGGGGGTGATTAATGCATGGGCATTTCACATCGGGCTCGAGTGGGGTAGCCTGTGGGATGCGAGGACACACTCGGGGTGGGTGGCTCCAATGAGGCAGTACCCATGTGATTTGGGGCTCACGAGGGGGGTTCAGCCGAGGTCCTAACCCATGAGATGTGGGGCCTGGGCTATGAGATAAAGGGATTAATTCACCATGCTCTAATAGTTCGAGCTTTTAGAGCAAATGGTTAATTGTTATGCATCAAATTGGTATCAGAGCGGGAAGTCTCGTGTTCGAGACTTCTCACCGGGGGTGATTAATGTAGGGGCATTTTCACACCGGGCTCGAGTGGGGTTGCCTGTGGTATGCATGGGCACACTCGGGGTAGGCGGGGCCCACAAGGGAGGTCTCGTGTTCGAGAATCCTCACCGGGGGTGATTAATGCAGGGGTATTTCACACCGGGCTCGAGTGGGGTAGCTTGTGGGATGCGGGGACACACTCAGGGTGGGTAGCTCCTGTGAGGCAGTACCCATGTGATTTGGGGCCCACGAGGGGGGTTCAGCCGAGGTCCTAACCCATGAGATGTGGGGCTGGGCTATGAGATAAAGGGATTAATTCGCCATGTTCTAACAGTTTGAGCTTTTAGAGTAAGTGGTTAATTGTCCTGCATCAGTTTTTGGGTAAAAAAAGAGGAAAATATAGGTAGCTATGGTTTCTTTTTTTTTTTTCCCCCTTCTTGGATCTCAAGTTTTGATTACATGCATATAATAATTATTATAATATATGGTTCATTACATTACATTCATGATATTTGTGGTTGTAATATAACATGGATATTTTATTCCAGATAATTTTTGGTGATTCCCATGATGCTCGATGTGCTCATTTCTAATTCTATCCTTCCTCATCCTGCCACTTCATCTCAACATTCTCACACATGTTGTTACTTGACTGCTCAGCTTCCAATCCCATAAAGCATGGTGGATCTTATGGGTATCCTATAAAATCTCCCTTTCAGTTTGGTGGGGGCATGTTGTGATCACAAAGAACTCCAGAGACACATCGTCACTTCATCCTCCCATCTCCAATTCTATGAGCAACATCCTACTCAATCTCTTATCCTCCCGACTCATAATTATTGATTGCTGATATTGAAAATGGCAATTTGGGGTCCTTGGTTAGCAATCTTAACTGATTCTTAGTTCCAATCCCATTGTTACTAGAATTGCATTCTATAAACCTGTTTTACTCCGAATGGTTTTAAAATGTTAGATTATAGAGCATCTCCCCATAGCTCTAGCTTTATGTATATCAAAACTATGTCATCTGGGAACAACATACCCCACATGATCACATCCTGTAAATGCCTGCAAAAATATAGAGGCTCAATGTTGACCCGTAGTGTAAGCCAAAAAATGGCCTGATACACCATTGAATAAACTTTAAAAAAGAAGAAGATAAGGTTCTTGTATTTTCCACTTTCCGTTTTGTTTTTCGTTTTCAAAATTTTCAGAAAAAAAAATAATAATAAAATCAGATGTTATGGCTGATAGCAGTCCAGTATGGCCAGGTGTGGCACATATTGTATCTGTTTGGGCTTGTGTTGTGCTGATCTGCCTCTTAAAACTGATATTGGGAACCTTGCCTTCTGCTGCTCATTGGTTGATGGTGGTAGTGAGGTTTACTTATTTTTAGTTTTTATTTTTATCTTGTAGACCATCTCTTATTAGAAGTGGTGCTGTTGGTAAAGCCCATTACAACTCCCATTGTTGGTAGTTACACACCCATCAAAACTCTATTGAGAAACTTGAGGCAGAAGATAAACCTATTTTCTATGGAAAACATTTCTTTTTGAAGGGAAAATTTTTATTTAAAGCAAAAACAAAATTACAAGAAAAAAGGGTGGAGATGCTGAGGGATCATCCCACTACCCAAAAGATGGCATTCACAAGAAAATGCCCTGAGCATCTAAAAGCTCCTCCTTTCTGTAACACTTGGAATAGGGGAATCTCCAAAGGCCCAAAATAATACCTGCCTTTGACTTTCATAAATTCCACCTCCAGCGAAGCTGACTTATTGTTGGAGGTTCTATTGTTCTGTTGCTTCCCCACAAATCCAGATAACAACAAACAGGGAGAGTTGCCAAATCACTCTGCTTTTCTTTCCCTGGATGACCCTGATCCAAACTTGCATGAACTCTTTAGTAGAGGCTAGGATGATTCTTTTCATATCATAGCCAAGTCTCTCTCCAAATCCCCAAGACGAGTCGCAATAGATGAATTGATTGATGAATTTAACATCTTCTAGGCACACAATACATCCATTCAGGCCTTGGAAGCTGCCACATAGAAGTGCTACAGTTTGCTTTGATGGAAAAACTCCATTGAGTTTTCTTTTCTTTTCTTTGTTCAATATATAATAAATATCAGAAAAAAAAAATAAAAAATCACTGTAACATTTTTGGTACGTTGCTAACATCAGAGTACCTTCTCGAGGATGTTAGCAATGCGCCAAAAGCTTTTAAGTGAGATGTGCTCGTGGCCAATCATCAACCTGGACAGCAAGCCATGGTAAAAAGAATCATGCCGATGATCCTAGCTCTTGAATGTTAGCCATTTTGTTAGAACCTAGCATCACCAGGGCAACCTTGGAATTATAGGTAATTTCATTGTTGGACCTTTTGAATCGATGTTTCAAGATGATGATTGGACTTATTTTATTTCTTGACTAAAATTTTATTTTCCAATTTCGCATTTGGATGCCTATTCTCCAATCATATATAGGTAGTAGGATCTCATTATTTTTGTTTATCAAAACCAAATGAGTGTAACCGATAGTGTATCTTTAATCTAATTTGGAATTTTATTAGCTCTCGCAATATTTTGCATTTCGTTCAGAGATAGAGAGGCCCGCATGGATTGTGTTGGACACCAAGAAGACTGCAACAAATGCATAATTCCCTTCATGTATCTTTTGTTTCTTTATGCATTTCCTGATATATTCATGCCAAAATTTTTACTGGCATCTAGTAGTAATTATATATGTATATTTTTCAGGCTGGCGGTATGGACAGTCTCACTCTTGATAGCTTATATGATGAAGCAGCATACAGACAAAGTCAGCCAGCGTATGGAGTTGCCCCTCCGAATCCATTTGAGATGCAGGATCCATTTGCTGCGTCCAACAGCGTAGCGGCCCCTCCATCAGTTCAGCTGGCTGCAATGGCACAGCAACACCAGATGTCTATGATGATGCCATCAAATCCCTTTTTTCAGCCAAACAACCACCCTCAGCAGCAGCAACACTCGATGACTATGGGGCCGTCAAACCCCTTTGGTGATGCGGGCTTTGGGTCCTTTGCCTTGAACCATCCTCCCCACCTTCAGAATAATCCATTTGGAAACACGGGCTTGCTATAGTATATGGGTTGTCAACAAAATCTACTACTACTACTACTACTACTTCCCCAATGCAGGTGAATTTATTGAGATCTTGTGCATGTTTGTGTATTCTATTCCAGTTCAGTATTGAACAAAGTCTCATATTTGGAATGTAAAGACAGAAACCTTTTTTTTTTTTTGGATTCCATGATTCCGGTCATCTTATTCATATGAAGTGATGAATTTGGATGTAAAGTTTTAGTTGAGCAATAATCTTTCAGATTGTTTTTATTTATTTTTCTAAGGTTTTTTTTTTTAATTTTTAATTTTTAATTTTTATGTATAATACCCTTGGGATTCAAACACCTAAGAAGTTTTGGTTTGTTTACAAATTGTGGTTAAAAGCCATTCCTTTTACCTCTCTCTTATCCTTGGAGGAAAATCCACGAGATAAATTACACAATAATGCTCACTTGAGGATACTATCTACCCGTTGCTCTTCTCAGTCTGTGCAAGTAGCGCCATTCTGGTTTGCATGGTTACAGGTGGTTTTTTCCCCGCTGGTTTCCATCCCTATGTTAGAAGCAACATGTTGTCTGATTAGACCACGAATGACAAATGTCTGGAAAAGCTCTATTGCTATTTCTCGAGGTAATCCACATCGATGTAATGAAAGCGAAGGGCCCACGACAATAACGGAACGTCCCGAATAATCGACCCGTTTACCAAGTAGAGTCTCACGAAATCTTCCCTCTTTGCCTTCAATTACATCTGAAAACGACTTGTAAACTTTATTATGACCGTCCCTCATTGGTTGTCCGCGGATCCCATTATCAAGAAGTGTATCCACGGCTTCTTGTACCAATTTTTTATTTCATTCTTGAAAGCTGCTTGAAAATGGGTCAAGAATTCAAAGTTGAGGAATCCCATTGATCGCAATGGTTAATATGATTTATTGCACGCTTACATGCATAATCAAAATTTAAAGAAATGTGATAAAGGCATTGGAAATTTATAAGCATTTCAAACACCTGTGGATTTTCAGAAGCCCATTTTGAAATGCATGGCAACATTCTCTGCCCCTTGGATGGTGGGAGCTAGGTGTTCCAAAACCTGAAAACCAGACTCGGCTTTTAATAAACTAAATAATTATATTTCTAGTGAAGAATCTTTAGTACAATTATCAGATGGGAAAATATGGTGCAATATATAGCCCCACACAAAACGAGTTTCAAGACTTCTTCCTTTGATCTTGAGTTTGTATTATTAGTAAATATTTTGTATGCATTTTCTAAGTTGTGATATAAGATGGCCTTAGAGATAGGAAGTGGATATTGATTTTTGGGAATCATTCTTGATTTGATTATGTCCCTCACTTGGGAGCATGAGTTGATGCTTGTTATCTGCAGGTGGTATCGTTTGCTTGCTGGACCCTATATATTGTTATTGTTGTTATATATATAGAGAGTAATGGTCTCCTAAGCATTGTACCCCAAGGAGGTTATATGGGAGCCTTTATACAGCTGTATCAGCCGCACAGAGAGAGTCTTCAAGAATTGACTCTCTCCTACACTCACGTAGAGGGAGGACCGCCAAGTAGAGTACAAACTTGAAGTGACGACACCAAGTTATGTGGGCCCTCATTGATGTATTTCTTATATCCACACCGTCCATCCATTTTTAGAGATCATTTTAGGACATGAGAAAAAGAATGAGTAGATTGAAAGTTGGAGTGGACCCACAGAAAATAACAGGGAGAAATTGAAACAGTGTTGATTGAACTTCGACCATTAAAAACATTTTGGGGGCCATAAAAGTTTTGGATCAAGTTCTGTCTTTGTTTTTTCCCTTCATATAGGTCTGTATGACCTAATCAACAGATTGGATATCAAATAAACAGTACAGTGGGCCTTAGTAAGATTTTAATGGTGGATATCCAATCGCTATTGTTTTCCACTCGTGTGGTTCACCTGAGATTTTTTATCCGTCTCATTTTTTATATTAAGCCCTAAAATGATCTGTAAAAATGGATGAACGGCATGGATAAAAGACATACTTCATAGTGGGGCCCACATGGCTAGTGGCAGGGGGAGTAGCCAATCCGTTTCGCTCGTGTGTGGTACAACGTCTAATCCATGAGTTACTCAATACGCTCTTATCACAGTGAGTAAACTCAGTTGGGCCACAGTGAATGTATTTAGTTTATCCACCCTGTCGATCCGTTTTTATAGATCATTATAGTGGTTGAGCCCAAAATTGAAACATATCCAAAGCTCAAGTGGACCATACCATAGGAAACAGTGGGAATAATGATTTCCACCGTTGAAATCTTCCTATGGCTCACAGTGATGTTTATTAGTCATCCAACCTGTTCATAAGATCACAAATATATGGATGAAGGGAAAACTAAAATATCAACTTAATCCAAAACTTCTGTGGCCTCCCAGAATTTTTCAATGGTAGACGTTCAATCCATACTGTTTCCTATGATGTGGTCCACTTAAGATTTTTATAGGCTTCATTTTTTAACTTATGCAATAAAATTATATGCTAAAATGGATGGTCAGAGTAGATAATATAAATAAATCACGGTGGGCCCCACAGGCTTTACTTAGTACGCTTAGGGGGTGTTTGGGGCAGGGTATTGGGAAGGATTAGGTGGGATGGGATTCAAAAAACAAAATTATTACCTATGGCGGATTGTCCCATGTTACCAGGGATAAGCTTAGAGAAAATGACCACTGGAGACAAAACCTTTTACCCAGCGGTTTCTATGAAAGAATACAAACTTTAGTTACCAATCTAGACTATCACGTGCGGACAGCGACATTGAGGACGAAACTACCCCTCCTTTCACGGAAACGGATTGGGTACTCCCCCTGCCACCAGCCAATGGCGGATGGTCGGTGGTCTGTGGGCCCCACCATGATGTATGCTATTCATCCATGCCGTCCATATATTTTTCCATATCATTTTATGGTATATGACCAAAAATGAGGTATATGCAAATCTCAAGTGTACCACATTACAGGAAACAGTGTTGAATGAGTGTCGACCATTAAAAACTTTTTGGGGGCCCACTGTGATGTTCGTGAGAAATCCTCCCCGTCTAAGTACATTCATAGGTCACAAAGACCTGGATGAAGAAGAAAAACAAATTTCATAATGATCCAAAACTTCTATAACCCCTAAAAGGGTTTCAATGGTAGACGTTCAATTCCCCATTGCCCTTTACAGTGTGGTCTACTTGATAGTTAGATCTATCTTATTTTTAGTCTCAAGCCTGAATATGAGCTCGCCAAATAGATGGACGGTTTGGATATAACACATACCTCATAATAGGACCCACAAAAAGCGGTGGGATTACAACCGCAAAAAAAAAAAAAAAAAAAAAAAAAAAAAAAAAAACCGTCGATATATCGAAAATGGTCCAGAACTGTCCAGTGAGTTTTCCTCAAAAATCTTACAATTTTCGATATATCGACTGTCTGTTGATATATCAAAAAAGGTGTTTTACTTTTAGCTACGGATTATAACCGTAGCCAAAACTGTAGTCTGTGCCAGTCTATGAAATTATTTATTTATTTTTATTTATTTATTTATTTTTTTACATGGAGAAATTTATTCTACCTACAATTTTCTTTAATACATATTGATATAAATAGGTATATATAAGCATATAAAAAAATTTTCCTTCTTTTTTTTTCCATTTATTTCTTTAATCATTTAACAAGAATATCTTCTAAACCAAAATTAGTTACTTGACGTACCACATATGATTTTGGGGTAAGAGAAGCTACTTTAGCCAACCAACCTAGTTATTTTCCAAGATTCCATCAGGTCGATGGTTGAAAATACATTTCATTCACTTCATCAATTTCACCACTTCACACAAAAACTAGAAATTGAGCGGGACAAATATGAAATTGAGTAGGCAAATTGAAAATTGAGTGAGGCAAGGTAGGAATTGAGCGAGGGAACCTAGAAATTGAGAGAGGCAAGGTAGGAGTTTAGCGAGGGAATCTAAAAATTGAGCGAGGTAAGCTATAAATTGAGCGAGGCAACGTAGAAAATGAGCGAGGGAACCTACGATTTGAGCTAGGCAACCTAGGAATTGAGCAAGGGAAGCTAGAAATTGAGCGAGGGAACGTAGGAATTGAGCGAGGGAAGCTAGAAATTGAGCGAGGCAACGTAGGGATTCAAATGCCGAGGAAGCTAGAAATTGAGCGAGGAAGCTGAAATTGAGCGAGGAAACGTAGAAATCGAGCGAGGGAAGCCAGAAATCGAGCGAGGAACGTAGGAATCGAGCGAGGAAGCTAGAAATTGAGCGAGGCAACGTAGGGATTCAAATGAGGGAAGCTAGAAATTGAGCGAGGAAGCCAGAAATTGAGCGAGGCAACGTAGAATTGAGCGAGGAAGCTAGAAATCGAGCGAGGCAACGTAGGAATTGAGCGAGGCAACGTAGGAATTGAGCGAGGGAAGCCAGGAATCGAGCGAGCGGCCAGAAATGAGCGAGGCAACGTAGGAATTGAGCGAGGAAGCTAGAAATGAGCGAGGCCTAGAAATGAGCGAGGCAACGTAGGAATTGAGCGAGGAAGCCAGAAATCGAGCGAGGAAAGCTGAAATTGAGCGAGGCAACGTAGGAATTGAGCGGGAAGCTAGAAATTGAGCGAGGCAACGTAGGGATTGCCGAGGGAAGCTAGAAATTGAGCAAGGCAACGTAGGAATTGAGGAGCAACGCGAGGAATTGAGCTTAGAAATTAGAAATCGCGAGGCAATGTAGGAATCTGAGCAAGGAAGCTAGAAATTGCGAGGCAACGTAGGAATGAGCGAGGAAGCCAGAAATTGAGCGAGGAAGCTAGAAATTGAGCGAGGCAACGTAAGAATTGAGCGAGGAAGCTAGAAATTGAGCGAGGCAACGTAGGGATTCAGCGAGGGAAGCTAGAAATTGAGCGAGGCAACGTAGGAATTGAGTGAGAGAAGCTAGAAATTGAGCGAGGCAACGTAGGAATTGAGCGAGGCAACGTAGGAATTGAGCGAGGGAAGTTAGAAATTGAGCGAGGCAACGTAGGAATTGAGCGAGGCAACGTAGGAATTGAGCGAGGGAAGCTAGAAATTGAGCGAGGCAACGTAGGAATTTAGTGAGGGAAGCTAGAAATTGAGCGAGAGAAGCTGAGAATCGAGCGAGGCAACGTAGGAATTGAGCGAGGAAGCCAGAAATCGAGTGAGGGAAGCCAGAAATCGAGCGAGGCAACGTAGGAATTGAGCGAGGAAGCCAGAAATGAGTGAGGCAACGTAGAATGAGCGAGGAAGCTAGAAATCGAGCGAGGGATGCTTGAGAAATCGAGCGAGGCAACGTAGGAATTGAGCGAGGAAGCTAGAAATGAGCGAGGCAACGCACGAGAATTGAGCGAGGGAAGCTAGAAATTGAGCGAGGCAACATAGGTTCCCTCGCTCAATTCCTACGTTCCCTCGCTCAAATCCTAGGTTGCCTCGCTCAATTTCTAGCTTCCCTCGCACAATTTGTAGCTTCCCTCGCTCAATTCCTACGTTGCCTCGCTCAATTTCTAACTTCCCTCGCTCAATTCCTAGGTTGCCTCGCTCAAATTCTTGGTTTCCTCGCTGAATTTTTACCTTGCCTCGCTCAATTTCTAGCTTCCCTCGCTCAATTCCTAGGTTGTCTCCCTGAATTTCTAGGTTCCCTCGCTTAATTTCTAGCTTCCCTCGCTTAATTCCTAGGATTCTTCGCTGAATTTCTACGTTGCGTCGCTTATTTCCTAGGTTCCCTCGCTCAATTCCTATGTTGCCTCACTCAAATCCTAGGTTGCCTCGCTCAATTTCTAGATTCCCTCGCACAATTTGTAGCTTCCCTCGCTCAAATCCTAGTTGTCTCGCTGAATTTCTAGGTTCCCTCGCTCAAATTCTAGCTTCCCTCGCTCAATTTCTAACTTCCCTCGCTCAATTCCTAGGTTACTTCGCTGAATCCCTACGTTGCCTCGCTCAATTTCTAGCTTCCCTCGCTCAATTCCTACGTTGCCTCGCTCAATTTCTAGCTTCCCTCTCAATTTCTAGCTTCCTCGCTCAATTCTATGTTGTTTCGGCTCAATTCCTAGGTTCCCTCTTTCAATTTCTAGCTTCCTCGCTAACGCTTCTCGAACTCCGAGTTGTATGAAGCGGTTCAAAAGTGATCAACGTTACATGGGCCAGCTATGTATTTATTATATCCACAACGTTCATCCATATTTGAGATCATTTTGGACCATTATCTATAAAAAAAAAAAAACATATCCAAAGATCAATCGACCACACCACAAAGAACAACGAAAAATTGATTTTCACGTTAAAAATTTTGTAGGGCCCACATAACATTTATTTTCATCTCAACCTATTCATAAGGTCACAAAGACTAGGATGAAGAGGAAAAACAAGTTTCATAATGATCCAAAACTTCAGTGACTTCCTAAAGGGTTTCAATGGTAGATGTTCAATCATCCATGACCTTTAACAAGTGGTCCACTTTTGATAGCTAGATCTGTCTTATTTTTCGTATTAAGGTTTGAGATGAAAAATAAGACAGATCTAGCTATCAAGTGGACCACACTGTTAAAGGCTGTGGATGATTGAACGTCTACCATTAAACCCTTTTAGGGGTCACAAGTTTTGATCATTATGAAACTTGTTTTTCCTCTTCATCCTGGTCTTTGTGACCTTCAATAGGTTGATGGAAAATAAACGTTACTGGGCCCTACAAAATTTTTAACGATGAAAATCAATTTTCTCACGTTTTTGTGGTGTGGTCCAAATTGATCTTTGATATGATTTTTTTTTTTTTTTTTTTATAGATAATGGTCCGAAATGATCTCAAATATGGATGAACGTTGTGGATATAATAAATACATAACTGTGGGGCCCATGTAACGTTGATCACTTTTGAACCGCTCGCATAACTCTGAGTTCGAGGAGCGTTAATTTAGGGAAGCTAGAAATTAAAAGAGGAACCCAGAATTGAGTGAGGCAAACATAGAATTGAGAGAGGAGTCAGAAATGAGCCAGGAAGCTGAGAAATTGAGCGAGGAAGCACAAATTGCGCGGGAAGCTAAATGAGCGAGGTAACCTAGATTTGAAGAGGAACGTAGAATTGATGAGGAACCCATGTTGCCTCGCTCAATTTCTAGCTTCCCTCGCTCAATTTCTACATTGCCTCGCTCAATTTCTAGCTTCCCTCGCTCAATTCCTACGTTGCCTCGCCCAATTTCTAGCTTCCCTCGCTCAATTCCTACGTTGCCTCGCTCAAATTCTAGCTTCCCTCGCTCAATTTCTAGCTTCCCTCGCTCAATTTCTAGCTTGCCTCGCTCAATTCCTACGTTGCCTTGCTCAATTTCTAGCTTCCCTCGCTCAATTCCTACGTTGCCTCGCTCAATTTCTAGCTTCCCTTGCTCAATTTCTAGCTTCCCTCGCTCAATTCCTATGTTGCCTCGCTCAATTCCTACGTTGCCTCGCTCAATTTCTAGCTTCCCTCGCTCAATTTCTACGTTGCCTCGCTCAATTTCTAGCTTTCCTCGCTCAATTTCTAGCTTTTCTTGCTCAATTTCTAGCTTCCCTCGCTCAATTCCTACGTTGCCTAGCTCAATTTCTAGCTTCCCTCGCTCAATTTCTAGCTTCCCTCGCTCAATTCCTACGTTGCCTCGCCTCAATTTCTACGCTCAATTTCTAGCTTCCTCGCTCAATTCCTACGTTGCCTCACTCAATTTCTACTTCCTCGCTCAATTTCTAGCTTCCCTCGCTTAATTTCTAGCTTCCCTCGCTCAATTCCTACGTTGCCTCGCTCATTTTCTAGCTTCCCTCGCTCAATTCCTACGTTGCCTCGCTCAATTCCTACGTTGCCTCGCTCAATTTCTAGCTTCCCTCGCTCAATTCCTACGTTGCCTCGCTCAATTTCTAGCTTCCCTCGCTCAATTCCTACGTTGCCTCACTCAATTTCTAGCTTCCCTCGCTCAATTTCTAGCTTCCCTCGCTCAATTCCTACGTTGCCTCGCTCAATTTCTAGCTTCCCTCGCTCAATTTCTAGCTTCCCTCGCTCAATTCCTACGTTGCCTCGCTCAATTTCTAGCTTTCCTCGCTCAATTTCTAGCTTCCCTCGCTGAATCCCTACGTTGCCTCGCTCAATTTCTAGCTTCCCTCGCTCAATTCTTACGTTGCCTCGCTCAATTTCTAGCTTCCCTCGCTCAATTTCTAGCTTCCCTCGCTCAATTTCTAGCTTCCCTCGCTCAATTCCTACGTTGCCTCGCTCAATTTCTAGCTTCCCTCGCTCAATTCCTACGTTGCCTTGCTCAATTTCTACGTTGCCTTGCTCAATTTCTAGCTTCCCTCGCTCAATTCCTACGTTGCCTCGCTCAATTCCTACGTTGCCTCGCTCAATTCCTACGTTGCCTCGCTCAATTTCTAGCTTTCCTCGCTCAATTCCTACGTTGCCTCGCTCAATTTCTAGCTTCCCTCGCTCAATTTCTAGCTTCCCTCACTGAATCCCTACGTTGCCTCGCTCAATTTCTAGCTTTCCTCGCTCAATTTCTAGCTTCCCTCGCTCAATTCCTACGTTCCCTCGCTCAATTTCTAGCTTCCCTCGGTCAATTTCTACGTTGCCTCGCTCAATTTCTAGCTTTCCTCGCTCAATTCCTACATTGTCTCGCTCAATTTCTAGCTTCTGTTGCTCAATTTCTAGCTTCCCTCGCTCAATTCCTACGTTGCCTCGCTCAATTTCTAACTTCCCTCACTCAATTTCTAGCTTCCCTTGCTCAATTTCTAGCTTTCCTCGCTCAATTCCTACGTTGCCTCGCTCAATTTCTAGGTTCCCTCGCTCAATTCCTACGTTGCCTCGCTCAACTTCGACGTTGCCTCGCTCAATTTCTAGCTTCCCTCGCTCAATTTCTAGCTTCCCTCGCTCAATTCCTACGTTCCCTCGCTCAATTTCTAGCTTCCTTCGCTCAATTCCTACGTTGCCTCGCTCAATTTCTAGCTTCCCTCGCTCAATTCCTACGTTTCCTCGCTCAATTCCTACGTTGCCTCGCTCAATTTTTAGCTTCCCTCGCTCAATTTCTAGCTTCCCTCGCTGAATCCCTACGTTGCCTCGCTCAATTTCTAGCTTCCCTCGCTCAATTTCTAGCTTCCCTCGCTCAATTCCTAGGTTTCCTAGCTCAAATCGTAGGTTCCCTCGCTCATTTTCTACGTTCCCTCACTCAATTTCTAGCTTACCTCGCTCAATTTTTAGATTCCCTCGCTGAACTCCTACCTTGCCTCTCTCAATTTCTAGGTTCCCTCGCTCAATTCCTACCTTGCCTCACTCAATTTTCAATTTGCCCACTCAATTTCATATTTGTCCCGCTCAATTTCTAGTTTGACCGCGAAGTGACTGAAATTGACAGCGAAGTGAATGAAATGTATTTTCAACCATCGACCTGATGGAATCTTGGAAAATAACTAGGTTGGTTGGCTAAAGTAGCTTCTCTTACCCCAAAATCATATGTGGTACATCAAGTAACTAATTTTGGTTTAGAAGATATTCTTGTTAAATGATTAAAGAAATAAATGAAAAAAAAGAGGGAAAATTTTTTTATATGCTTATATATACCTATTTATATAAATATGTATTAAAGAAAATTGTAGGTAGAATAAAGTTCTCCATGTAAAAAATAAAAAAAATAAAATAAAATAAAAAATTTCATAGACTGGCGTAGATTACAGTTATGGCTACGGTTATAATCTGTAGCTAAAGGTAAAATACCTTTTTCGATATATCGACAGACAGTCGATATATCCAAAATTGTAAGATTTTTGAGGAAAAATCACTGGACAGTTCTGGACCATTTTCGATATATCGACTGGTCATTGTCGATATATCGACGTTTTTTTTTTTTTTTTTTTTTTTTTTTTTTTTCATTTGTAATCCCACCGCTTTTTGGGTCCTATTATGAGGTATGTGTTATATCCAAACCGGCCCATCTATTTGGCGAGCTCATATTCAAAGCTTGAGACTAAAAATAAGATAGATCTAACTATCAAGTAGACCACACTTGTAAAAGGCAATGGGGAATTGAACGTCTACTATCAAACCCTTTTAGGGTTATAGAAGTTTTGGATCATTATGAAATTTGTTTTTCTTCTTCATCCAGATCTTTGTGACCTATGAATGAACTTAGACGGGAGGATTTCTCACGAACATCACAAAGGGCCCCAAAAAGTTTTTAATGGTCGACGCTCATTCAACACTTGTTTCTCGTAATGTGGTACACTTGAGATTTGCATATACCTCATTTTTGGTCGTATACCATAAAATGATATGGAAAAAATATATGGACGGCATGGATGAATAGCATACATCATGGTGGGGCCCACAGACCACCGACCATCCGCCATTGGTCGGTGGTGGGGGGGGAGTACCCAATCCGTCTCCGTGAAAGGAGGGGTAGTTTCGTCCTCAATGTCGCTGTCCGCACGTGATAGTCTAGATTGGTAACTAAAGTTTGTATCCTTTCATAGAAACCGCTGGGTAAAAGGTTTTGTCTACAGTGGTCATAGTCTAGATTGGTAACTAAAGTTTGTATCCTTTCATAGAAACCGCTGGGTAAAAGGTTTTGTCTACAGTGGTCATTTTCTCGTAAGCTTAATTCCATGCTTTGTTTGTAATACGGTGGTACATTGAATGGATATACCCACCATTATATGAAATCATTGAGAATAACAAACATGTGTTATATCTAAACCGTTCATTTGTTTTATAACCTTATTTTATGGCATGGGCCTAAAAATGAGACAGTTCAAAAACTTATGTGGCCCTAAAGAAGTTTCCAACAGTAAGTATTAAATCCTTGTGGCTTTCTATGGTTGGTCCATTTGAGCTTTAGATCAACCTAATTTTTTGGCCCATGCTCTAAAATAATCTCAAAAAATGGGTGGACGGTGTGGATATAGCCCACACATCATGGTGGGACCTACACAACTTGCTAACATTGAATGAAATTAGCACGATACCCAATGCAATTCTATCTAATCTAACTCCAAGCTTCCCAAACATGGAGTGGAATTGGCACATGACCGGATGCAATTCCATCCCACCTAAGCCCATCTAATACCATGCGCCAAACGCCCCCTTAGGGTCTGTTCGGGCGGTGGGATTAGAAGGGATTAGGTGGGATGGGATTCAAAAAGACGTAATTATTACCCATGGCAGCAGTGATTGTCCCCGGCCGCCGTGGGATAAGATCAATGCCATGCTTTGTTGATAATACCGTGGTACATTGAATGGATATACCCACCATCATTTGAAATCACCGAGAATAACACACATGAGTTATATCTAAACCATTCATTTGTTTTGTAATCTCATTTTATGGCATGGGCCTAAAAATGAAGTAGATCCAAAACTTATGTGGCCTAAAGAAGTTTTCACCGGTAAGTATTTAATCCCTGTTGCTTTCTATGGTGGGGTCCACTTGAGCTTTAGATTTACCTGTTTTTTTGGCCCATGCTCTAAAATAATCTCAATAAGTGGGTGGACGGTGTGGATATAGCCCACACATCATGGTGAGACCTACACAAATTGCTAACATTTAGTGAAATTGGCACAGACCCAATGCAAATCCATTTAATGTAATTCCAAGCTTTTCCAATCTTCCCAAACATGGAGTGGAATTGGCATAGGACCAGATGAATCCCATCCCATCTAATCCCTTCTAATCGCACCACCCAAACCGGCCTTAGGGTCTAATTGGGTTTTGGGATTAGAAGGGATTAGGTGGGATGCGATTCAAAAAACATAATTATTACCCATGGTAGGGATTGTCCCCATTGCCATGGGATAAGATTAATGCCATGCTTTGTTGATAATACGGTGGTACATTAAATGGATATACCCACCATCATTTGAAATTACTGAGAATAACACACGTGTTATATCTAAACCGTTCGTTTGTTTTGTAATCTCATTTTATGGCATGGACTTAAAAATGAAGTAGATCCAAAACTTATGTGGCCCCAAAGAAGTTTTCACCGATAAGTATTCAATCCCTGTTGCTTTCTATGGTGGGGACCACTTGAGCTTTAGATTTACCTAATTTTTTAGTCCATGCTCTAAAATAATCTCAATAAATGGGTGGACGGTGTGGATATAGCCGACACATCATGATGGGACCTACACAATTTGCTAACATTGAGTGAAATTGGCACGAGACCCAATGCAAATCCATTTAATGTAATTCCAAGCTTTTCCATTCTTCCCAAACATGGAGTGGAATTGGCATAGGACCAGATGAATCCCATCCCATCTAATCCCTTCTAATCCCACCGCCCAAACAGGCCCTTAGGGTACTGAGTTGTTCGCAGTCCGCTTCCAATCCAGATTTCTGGACGTGGTCAGGCTAGTTACGTTGCCACTAGCAAGGTGGCTAGTGGTCGGTGCTACGTGGACCCCACCATGATGTATGTGTTTTATCCACGCCATCCATCCATTTTGAAAGATAATTTTATGTCTTGATATAAAAAATGAGGTAGATCTAAATCCACCAAGGAAAATTTTTTTGATTGAACGTCCACCATTAAAAACCTCCTAGGGCCTCTGTAATGGTTATTTGACATCTAACCTATTGATTAGGTCGTACAAGCTTAGAAGAAGTAAAAAAATATATATCAGCTTGATCCAAAACTTTCGTGGCTCTAAGAAGTTTTTAATAGTGGGCGTTCAATTAACACTTTGCGGTCCACTGGAGATTTGGATCAACCTCATTTTTGGGCTCATACCATAAAATGATATAAAAGAATGGGTGGACTGAATGGATGAAACATACATATCATGGTGGGGCTCACCGAGCACCGAGTTAGAGGGTTACCGGCCAATCCGTTTCTCGGATTTCCTGCCAAAGCTTTTCTCACAGAGTTCCTGCGCTAGAACCTAGGTGGGTCCACCGTGATGTTTATGAGAAATTCACCCCATTCATCCATTTTTTGAGATCATGTTAGGACATGGGGTAAAAAATGAGCTGGATCCAATACTCAAGTATGCCGAAAACATGAGAATTGAATGTCCACGGTGTAAATATTCATGGGGCTATAGAAGTTTTGAATCAACATAATATTTTTGTTTTTAGTTCATCTCAGTAGAAATGATGTTATGAGCGGTGCAAATGGCATGTAAACATTACTATCGACCCCATGGAGCCCTGCCAGTAGGACTTAATCCGTGTCCAAACTCGCTGCTGATAGGTTGAGTAGCGAGACTGGCTACAGAAGTGACGTCACCTAATTATGTGGGCCTCACTATTATATATGTGTTGTATCCATACCGTCCATCTATTTGTAGAGATTATTTTATGGCATTAGCCAAAGAACGAATCAGATCTAAAGCTTGAGTGGACCCCACCACAGAAAACAGTGGAGAGAGTAATGCTCACCATTAAAAACTTTTAATGAACCCCACCACAGAAAACAGTGGAGAGAGTGATGCTCACCATTAAAAACTTTTAAGGGCCACAAAAGTTTTCGATCAAGCTAATATTAGTGTTTTCCCTTCTTTAATGTCTACGTTAACTTATGAACAGGTTGGATCTTAAATAAACATCACAGTGAACCTTAGGAAGGTTTCAACGGTGGGCGTTTCTCTCCCTATTGTTTTTTGTGGTGGGGTCCACTTCAGCTTTCGATCTCTCATTCTTTTTCTCACGTCCTAAAATAATATCTAAAAATGGATGGACGGTGCAGATGCAACAAATACATCAAGGTGAACCCACATAACTTGGTGACGTAACTTCAAGTCTCCTGCATCCCTCGACGTGAGTGCAGAAGAGAGTCAATTTCTTTGAAGAATCTCTCTCATTGCCCTTGAATCTCAGCTGTTCTCTTCATATTAGGGCTTAACACACACACACACACACACACACCCAGGCTAACATCTTGAGAAAGCTAAGACAATCCGGGAACCATGAGCATATCCTAAACCAAACCCTAATTCGAACCAAGCCCTAATCCTAGCCTAAACCTTAACCCTAGCCAAGACCCTGATCCAAACCCTAATCAAACCTAAGCCATCACAAGCCATCATTTAAGCCAAAGCACACCCAAACCTTCACCCACAATCAACCCATTTCTCGGTCCATTTTTAGGTCACAATCGAGCCAATTTTGAGCTATTTTAAAGCCAAATATCCAAAACGGACTTTGTTTCACTCTCAGGACCCAAAAAAGGACCCATCGGCCAAATTTCGGGAGAAACTATACCCGAGGTGGTAGTTTGACTACCGCTGGCGGTAGTCAAACTACTGCTTCCTCTCAAAAAAGATGCGTGGAGCCAACCACACGAGTTTCAAACCAAACCTAGCCCGAAGTACCGCCACTTACGGCCCACGTATGGACATCTGGGGATAGCTGTCCCAGCATCTGAAAATAAACTTTCTCCTACAATTACCCCCTATTCGAGCTTATTAACCATTTTACCAACTCCTTTAGCCAATAAGAGAGAGCCACGTGGCGTCTCCCTCCCCTCAACCAATCACCACTTGCCACATTAGCATTTACCCTTCTCAAATCTAAAAATTACCAAAAGACCATTGGAGAAGGCTATAAATAGCCCTCTCCTCTTCACATTTCAATCATCCACTTCTCATTTTCCAAGCTTAAGTGAGAAGGAGAGGGAGAGAGAGGGAGAGAGAGAGAGAGGTAGAGAGTGAGGGTGAGGAGGAGCTCTAAGCCTCCAAGTCCAGATTTTTTAGCTATCCCCTTAGCCCATTCCCCATCTTCCCAACCATCCTGATTCCCAAGTCTAGCCCAGATTGATCATGGCTCAGTCCGTGTCTTAGCTTACTCAAGCCAAAGATCCATTCATTCTACATATAGGCATTCATCATGATATCTATTCCTTTCTCAACCCCCTTGCTTCTCTAGAATTCTAGTGAACTTATGCTCTGTGACTTGCCATACACTGGATCTTGTCACATCAGAAATTCCTAGTGATCTAGTGAAAAGGCTAAGCTATATGTCCTAGGGGGGGGGGGGGTGAATAAGACTGTGCCAAATTAAAATATAACTACAGAAAAATAAGAAATAGGATAGCCAATAAAATAAAGAAAATAAACCACAATACAGGAATGTAAAGCAGCCTCAAAATAAAGATCTTGATACTAATGTTGTTCTAAGGACAACCTTTGTACCATAAAAACCAAGGGTTTATGGCAGGACAACCTTACTAGAACAAATTGAATATCAAAACTCAAACAGAAAGGAAATAGCAAGAAATAAATTCTAAACTATTACAACATTCCTCACTTTGCTTGAAATGTAAATATTACAACATTCACATCCACATCTACATTCCACAAATCTGAATGATTAAAGATATAGAAATTAAAAGAACATTCAAATCACAAAACGCACCGATATATAGTGGTTCACCTGTGTGTTCACCAACAGTTAAACAACAGCCATACAGCTTGCTACTCCACTCCTAATATCCTCACACAGGGGATATCAGCGTTCATTATCAAAATAGGTTTCACAGGTTCACCTAAAACCTTCACAATTGTGTCTTTTTAACTTGGGCTTACACAATATAAAAACCCACACTTTCTGAGTTTTCTGGCTCTCTCAGATAACCAACACAATGAGATTTTTCTGGCGAATCTCAAACAAAACCAAAATAAAGGAATTTACAATAAATGTAAAAATACCTGGATTTCTCCTTTTATAGCAGCCCGGTAGAACCAATCAGAGTAGAAGTTTGAATCAACGTTCAATGTCCAATACTCACTTAAGAAATGGTTCTAGGTTCTAATTGATTTTAAATTAAACCAAATTGGGCGTAGCTCTATTTAATTTTGATTCCAATGAAGAAGGAATACAGCAATTCCTCTTTTTCAAATAGGATTGGAAAATAGGAATAAAATCAAATATAAATAAGCTAACAAAAAGAGAATATTAAATCTGAACAGAGTAGCTTAAAATGAACTCTAACTTATCTCAGAGTGAAAGCTCAAATTTTCTCAAATTAATCGATGAAGAACTCTGAAATTCATGCTCAATTTATAGTTGTAGAAATCGCGTCTACGACTGGTCGTGTGGCCACCACGATTGGTCGTAGGATGAACTACTTTTTGAATTTTTAAGCATGATCTGAAAAACCGTTCCACGACTGGTCGAAGGTAGTCCACGACCGGTCGTGTGCACTCTACGACTGGTCATGAACCACCCACGACTGGTCGTGAGACACAAAGCTTAGACGCTGGAGTTTGAGTCGAAGAACCACGACTGGTTGAAGGACAAGTCGTGACCATTCCTACGACCGGTCGAACAGTCTCCATTACTGGTCGTAGAGTAACAAAAAAATTTCAAAAATTTTCAACAACCTAGGACTGGTCGTGGAATTTCTTAGACTAGTCGAACTAGTGCTAGGACTAGTTGAACAAGGTCCAGGACTAGTCTTAGAACAGACCAAATTCATGAAAAAAGATTCATCTTGAATTATGTATACAAAATGACCTACCCTAAGGTCAAACTAAGGCCTATCATACCTGGGACATGAAGTATGAACATTGAACTTCATTCTTTCAAATGATGGTTAACCTTTGAAGCTTGAGATCTCTACTTGATGTAGCTTGATCTTAAGTTCTACAGCTTGAATTTAAACTCCAACTTGAGTTGCACTTTAGTCTTGAAATGCACTTGAGTCTTGAACAAACACTCTTCTTATCGATGTAGCTCTGAACATTGATGCTTACAGAAGAAGACAAAGTACATAACCTTGCTTTTCTTGAAGCAGAGCACCATACATGTCTTGAACCATTGATATCGACTTGAATCCATACAAACACAAGACACACAGATAGAGGTTTTGGCACAACTAAATTTGACAATCAAAAGAGCATGAGACAATAGCATTTACATCTAGTCCCATTTTCTTGCCTCTTTGCATAAGCATCATCACATCCACCTTCTAGACACGCTGTTAGATGTATGCTCTGTGGCTTGCTGAAATCTCGGATCTTGCCGCATCAGAAATCCATTTGTGTGCCTAGTCCTATCTCAACCACATCATTCATCCCTTGAGATTATTTTACCACACAAAGTAGAGACTGTACGTTCGTACGGGCAAAGAGGGTGCCTAACACCTTCCTTCTTTGCAACAGAGGTCCCTTACCCGGAATCCCGGATCGCAGACTAGGAGTCAATCTAAGGTAAGAGAGTCTTCGAATTTCTCCAACCTTACATTTTCCATGGGTTCTAGCCGACCGCGGGATTCTGAGATTAATTGGCTAGTGGCGACTCCAACATCCACAAATTAACCTATCACCCCTACCACCAAATCCATAAACATTCAAATCAGCGTGAGCTCCAATTTCCAGTGTCTACAGAATGGTGACTCCACTTGGGATTGTGCTAGAGCACACTAACTGAGACCCAACTAAAAAACGTGTGGTATCCCAATCTCAAGAGACATTCATCACTGCATTCATACAAAAATAAAAAAAATCTTTGCCTTGTACTTTCTTAAGCACAGATATGAACCATGACCACTCGATCCTGCGCAGCCATGACCTCTCAAGCTACCCATGAAGAAGAGCAGGCAGTTCAGCCAGCTCCTGAAACATCAGCACCCGCACCTATACAAACACCCGTACTACCTCCAGTAGCTCCAACAGATCCACAAGCCAATACAACTATGCAAGAGGTGGTCCAAAATCTTCAAGCAATGCAAGAGCTACTACTCCACCTAGTGTCAAATGCCACACCGAATACACAGGCAACCAGCCTAGTGTACAAAACAGTTCAGTCCCTCAAACCCCTTTCACCTTCTCCCTCTTCCTCCAGCAAACCCCATGCTCCCTCTCCCAGAAGAGTCAGTACAAGATCAACATCAACCATCAAATGGGAGCAACCCTCCCACACTTCTCTACTTAGTACATCACAACAATCAGGTTACAACATAAGTTCCCCCTAACGGAAACCATAGACGAGAACTGGCAGATGCCCACAAAGGGGGCCAGTTTCGAGTCCAACCCACTCCCCCTAACGGGAGTAACATTCCAGGATTGGTAGATACCCCAGGCAGGAGCCATTTCCTAACATCACACACTCCTCCAAAAGGGAGCAGTGTTCAATTCCACCTACCTTCCGCCACCAGGAGTCCACCATCTTTCTAGCAACCCCCCATTCTTGATCCATACAAAGAGGAAGTAGCACAAGCTGTACAGCAAGGGGCAAGAAATCCGCCACAAGGCAAGTATGAAATCTAGGAATTATGAGAACAACTACAAGTGGTGCAAAATCAGCTCCGAAGGCAGCAAGGAGTGGACCATCCATCCACCAAATTTAGGGACTTTTATCCCTTCCCAGACGCCCGGGTACCTCCAAACTTCGAGGTGCACAAATTCAAAAGGTATGACGGTAGTGGGTGCCCCACAGCATATCTAAAAGCCTTTTGTGGGGAACTCAACGCGATTGCAGGAAACAATGAAGCTTTAATATGGCTCTTCCAAAAATCCCTCGAACGTGATGCCTTGGATTGGTACACTTTGTTGGACAGCCACCAAATCAGAATATGGGAAAGGCTCTCAGTCATTTATTGATAGATTTTCATATAACCTAAACATGGCTCCAAGAAGGGCAGATTTGGCTACCCTGAGATAAAAAAGCGACGAATCATTATCAGCATATGTAGGACGATGGCGGACCATGACAGCTTGAATGAGAAACCCCATCAATGATGAATAGTAGATATATATGATTGTCCATTCTGCGAATCCCACTATTTCAGGATTTCTAATCTCATACCCCTACGTAAATTTCTCCCAACTCATCCAAGCTGGAGAACAAGTGGAAGCGAGATCAGAGCCGGAACCATTTGTCCATGGCCACACCAGGCCCCCACAATCAGAAGAAACAAAGTTGAGGGGAAATCTATTGGATACGGGAATGGAAACAGCACTACCCCTGCGCAACGCATTACAGAGGTTAACAATATCATCACCAACACTCAAGGCAACCAATATGCTCCACAACCAGAGCCACAACAAGACAGGTAGTGCCAGCCACACTCAAATAGGCAGTACCAACCACAACAAGCCCAACAGAGATATCAGGTACAATCGCCTCAACAACAACCACAATAGCCTAGGGGGAATGCGCAAGGCCCATACAAACAGGCAATGTTAGGTAGGAAGTTCACCCCTTTAGTATAAACATATAGTCAGGTTCTGACAATGTTAATGCAAAAACAACGTCTTACACCACTCTAGCCTCGACTTTCACCCAATCCCTTATCGTCTGGTTATAATGAAAACCAATACTGCGCATATCACCAGGCTCCTAGCCACCTAACAAACCACTGCTCGCTTTGAAACATGTGGTCCAAGATTTAATCGAAAGCCAGAAGATTGCAATCATCCCCCAGCCTAACAATACGGCTCAAGCCAACATTCTCCAAAATCCCCTACCATCACATCAAGCGGGACCCAGTACACCCAGTACCTCTACCGTCAACCACATTGAGGGAGGACGACCCATGTACTCCTCTCCTTATCATTCCATACAAGCAATCATGTCCGATATAGTAAATTAGACATGGAGATATCGACAGGCGCCATCGCCTGGGCCACAGGTATTCCTTGAAGCAGCACCAACAACATAACCTCTCGTATTCCTTTAAGCAGTACCAACAACTCAACATCTTATATTCCTTGAAGCAGCACTTACAGTGCAACCTCTCATCTACCTCGAGGTAGCGCCCAACAGGTCTCAGCTTCTCATCCCTTAAGGGGCACCTCCAGCACTCACCAGGTTACACCGCACTCCCCAAGGGGCACTTTCAGCCCTAACCTCAGCAGATCTAAATAGGTCGGATTCTCGAACCCCTCACTCTTCTAATAGGCCTCCTTGATCTAGCTTCGATAAACTTGCAAGGGGCACCCCTGGTCCAAATTCCAAGTTTTCTAATGCCTCACTAACTGGCACATGCCCAGAGGACCTTTCCAACACCTCAAAAGAGGGAAGAAAATTCCATTGCCAAAATCGGTCAAGAGTTGGTAGCACCTCAAGAGAAATTATTAAGTCCAACGTAAATAGTTTCGGTAACAACTTCTCAGCCTCAAGAACCAATGATATATCTGGAAGGAAGAACGGTTCCCTCCTACAACCCAAAAGCAGTCCCATGACAGTAACTAGAATGCGCTGAAGTGGGCAACAACGGGAGGTATTTCAGGAGGGATAATCAGAACCCAAAGGAAACCCGAGGAACTTTGTCAGGAACCACCCACAAACTCGATGCTACTTACGACATAACAGCTCAGCTCAAATCCATTCCCGCACAAATTTCCATTTGAGAACTCTTATGCACATCAAGATGGCATCGAGAAATCTTTACAAAGATCCTGAATGATGCACACATCTCTCCTAACGTACCTCCCAAAATGGTGACAAGCATTAACAGACAGATCCTCGTACCATGAGCCATTACTTTCTCTGATGAGGAGTTGCCACTTGAAGGTCGCAAGCATGGGCGCTTATTAAATATAATTGTCCGTTACGAGAATTTCAAAGTCCCACTCGTACTTATAGATAACGGATCAAGCCTAAATGTTTGCCCCTTAAGGACTGCCGAACAATTGGGGATAGAACCGTCTTCTTTTCGACCCAGCACCATGAGTGTCAGAGCCTTCAATAACTCCCAAAGGCAAGTTGAGGCAAAAATTGACATTGAGTTACAAATCGAACCAGACATGACCCTGGTCACATTTCAGGTCATCGACATTCCTGCCTCATTTAACCTTCTGTTGGGGCGGCCATGGCTCCATGCTGTTGGAGCCATCTCATCTACCCTCCATCAAAGGGTTAAATTTCCTTCAGGAAATCGAATCATCTCGGTACTGGCCGAGCCAGAAACTATCCTACCGGTGACGGTCAATATCTTAGAAACTGACATCCCAGTGATTGACGTTCAACACGCCGAGGGTGACATATCGTATCATAGTCTCGAGTTTGAAATTATGAATTTAATTGCCAATCCACGCCCTCTCACTGTTGAGTATGTCATCCCCCCTGCTGAACGATTAATTTTGAACTATTGAACTGAATTCCATGAAAAAGGTATGGTAGTAAAGCCAGCACGTGCCAACGTGCAGAGATAGGGACTGGGATATAAACCGACACAGAAGACCAGGCCACAAGGTTGAAAAAGAGGCAACCGTTCAAATGCACACCCATTGAGTTTGTTAAGGCCGGAATAGTTTGCGGTGACACGATAACTTCTCTTGAGGATCACCTCCAGCTGATCAAATTCACAGAACATTCCAGCCAGGAATCCATTTGGCTGCCCATATGATGGGATAAGATCCTCAGGACATCAAAAGTACACTAAATGAAAGTACACTCAATGCCAGGGGTAAAACCCCCGGACCCATCACATGAAGCTAGGGGCATGGAAACAGGTCCACGCATGGAAAACCCGAGACCAAAGGTGCCCCTTATAAAGGATACATGCAGGAATGGGGAAACATCCATCCCCACTCACAGTCAAGGGGACACAATCCTGCCACCAGCTTAACAACACAAGGGGCAGAAGCATCCCATCAATTGGATCGATAAAGGGAAGTGGCCTTCCCTTGATTGGACAGACATCAGGATCCCACTACAAGGTGAATCCGAGGAACCCGAAGAGCTCCAGCTTCTGAGCTAAGAGATCGAATCAGACTCTGACTCTGAGCCCAGCCCAATAGACATCATGGTCATCAGGACAGGTGACCCTTAGGAACAGACAGATCAGAACAACAAGATCGAAAGGGGGAAAGAACCAAGTTGGTTAGCCATCCCCCTGACGATCGAATCAGTTGGTAGACCATCCATGGATGCCGGTCCAAAAAAAAAATGCTAAGGTAAATAGTAGTTGGTACCCCGAACTAGGACAAGATCAATCATGGTTCGCAACACCATCCTGTTCGGGACCTCTTGGCAACACAAAAAAATCAAAAAACTTTCAAAACACAAAAACATCACATATTCCAAAAAGCACAAAATATTCAAATATTCCTCAAAATCAGAAAACATCAGATAATTCTCAAAATACAAAAATAATAGAAAAACTTTTAAAAATCACCATGCCAAACACTTCATACACAGCGCACGAGTTAGAAGTCGACTCGTACGATTTCGATCTAGAGTTAGACTTCGAACTCATGGGTTTGGACGAAGCACTGGATGAGGGAAATGATGATACAACTCTTGAATTCGAGGATTCCCTCAAGAAGTTCGAAACAAAGGCTAACGTTGTGGCAGACGACTTCGTGAAAGTGCACCTGCTAGTGCCCTGGTTTGTCAAGTTACGTGTATGGTGAGTCAGACTAGCTGCAAAACTCAATAGGAAGATTATTTCAAGAGTCTGCCTCAACCGGATGTGTGGAAGCTCGTAATAGGTAAATCATAGCCTCACATCCCATGTCCCAAAACACCAGGTGATTAAAACCCTTAAAATAAGATAGACATCCTAGGGTTTTATGGTGAGAAAACTTTTTCAAAATAAGAAAATCTCTAAGTTTTTCTTGCCTTGTCGATCTTATCGATGCACCCTCGATATGATTGACCTGTTCTGTTGATGTCCTTGATACCTTAACGATATTATCGATAAAAGGACCAAAAGTGTCCAGCAACTAAATATTCATCTGGACGGATTTATCGATGTATCGATACACCTATCGATATCATCGATATAAGCACAAATATGTCCAACAACTTCACAATATATCTGGACAAATTATCGATGTATCAATACACATATCGATATCATCAATATTCAAATCTTGAGACCATCGAGAGTGGCTCGATAAGATCGACAAGCTGATTTATGGTGCCCCTATTTTTTTATGAAAATTTCAAATTCCTTCGATATATCGATGACCATCCGATATGATCTGAAATCAAATATCGATAAGATCGGAAGTCCATCAATGATATCGACAGTGGTGCGCATTTCTTATAATAGTTATTTCAGGTTATTTTTAACTATGATCGGGGACCCTTCGATCTAATCGATATTCAAATATCGATGATATCGACACCAGATCGATTGCATGGAATAAATCCATAAACTATCCAGCAAGTTCAAAGATAAATCAGCTGGATTTATCGATGCCTCGACTTTGATCTCGATGTCATCGATATTCAAATTCCGATGACCTCGACGGTTCCCCCGATCATTCATGAAAACCTGAAGTATTTCAAAGTCAAGTCTTTCTCATTTTTCAAGTGTCGATGGATCGATTCTATCATTGATGGAATTAGAGTTTGAAATCCGATAACATCGACAATGGCTTCGATTCATCGACCAATTGGCAAAGAGTTTCAAAAGCGTATAACATCGAGTCCGAGTCATCGAGCAGACCATCAATGCTATCAAGAGTATATGCTTGATGATATCAAACTCTGTCATAAATTTGACCGTTTTATATCCGTTGGAACTCTTTGCCTATTTATAGAGGACTTGTCTTTTGTTGCTTTGAGAGAAAGCAGAGAGAGCTTTTGAGTGTTTTAACTTATATCCTATACTTAAAGCCCTTTCTCTCAAGGGAGTTCATCCTCCAATCCACCCTCACCATTGATATTCAATAGAGTGGATTGGGGAATGAACTTTTACATTCAAGGATCCTCCAGCTACTACCTTAATGGCAAATCTTTATGCTGGGATGCCTTGAATGCATAAGAGAGGATCTACTCTATCTTCCTTATAGGAAAATCTTTAGAGAGTAGGATTCCATCTCACCCTTGACCCAACCCAAAGCCAAGCATTGGTATATCATCTTGCGTTATGGATTAAGGGAGCAGAAGACTCTTCATCAACAAGGAGGAGATCTTCGGCGTTGTGCTTAACGGGACTCATCAACTTATCTGTAAGTATCTAGAGTCCAAGAGGACACTTGTGATAATTCCTTTCTAGGATTCAGTCTTAAGTGGTTCTCACCATTTGAAGCCCTCGAAGAGGCCTCCGGCGGGAGTGTACATAGTGGGTGCATAGTGTGGACCCTTGCTCTTGTGTAAGGCATAAACTGTTAGGTCCTTGTGTAGGTCCTTGACCTATGTAGTCTAAAATTCGGGTGCCTTATGTGGACCCTTGCTCTATGGAGAGCATAAACATCTGGTTAGGAGTGAACCAGTAAAATTCTGGGTTTGAGGTGAATCGTGTAAAACCTCTGTAAAGGTTGAAGTTGAACCTGATTTAAAACCTTAGGTTTGAGGTGAACCTTGGGAAACCTCCTAGTGAAATCCGGTACACTCAAGGGCTGAGTGCGACAGCCGAGAGTGGAGTAGACAAGTAGTCGAACTACTATAAAAATAACTATTTTTAAGATGATTATTGTCTTTCATTTATGTGATTTCCTTACATGCCTTTATATCTGATTATCTGAGATCACACCTTATACACACACACAGTCATATCCTTCACAATCTTGTCTGCGACTTATTTATCTTACAAGTAGGTTGTGATTGGATCCTCTACAAGGCTTGGAAGCTAGTAGAGTTACATTTGAGTAATCCTGAGAATTGCATACATGATAGGACTAGAGTGATATGATTTTGAATAAACCATAAACATTTTAAAAAGTCCTATTCACCCCCCTTTAAGACATATTGACATATTCCTACTTCAACTCAAGCGGTATTCACCGCTATTTCAATTGGTATCAGAGTGGGTCTCTCTTTAAAGGCTTCACCGCCTAGAGAGTGATCTTGACTGAAGTTGGAAATATGGCCAAAGGAGAGGGCTCATCAGTTACTAGACCTCCGGTATTTGACGGCTCAAACTATGTATACTAGAAGGCTAGGATGCACTACTTTCTGAGATCTTTGCATCATAATGTTTGGGATATAGTTGAAAACGGATATGTGCCACCAACATATCAAGTTATACTAGATAATGGCACAACTATCACAAAACCCAAATCCAAAGAGATGTGGACGGCGTCTGATAAAGATAAACAGACTTTTGAAGCTAAAACTATGAACGCCAACTACTGTGCCGTGTCCCAAGATATTTTCAATCAAATAAGCATGTGTGGGACATCCAAAGAAGCATGGGATTTATTGGAAATAACCCATGAAGGTACAAGCACTGTGAAGCGATCCAAACTTCAACTCTTTACTTCACAGTTCGAAAATCTCAGAATGAAAGAGCATAAGACATTTATGGAGTTTTTTATAAAGCTAAATATCATTTGTAACTCCATGGGTAGATTAGGAGAGAAAGTTTCGGTACTGAAAATCTGTAGGAAAATTCTAAAATCCCTATCGAAATGGTTTAATCCCAAGGTAACAACAATAGAGGAGTGTAGAAACATCGATGAGATGAAAGTAGAAGAACTGGTAGGTTCCCTACAAACTTTTGAACTACACTTCACACAACCCCAAAAATCTAAAAACACTGTCCTAAAAACTTCTAAGAAAACAATTAATGAGGATAGTGGGAGTGTAAAGGAAGATGAAGATGAGGAAGTGGCTTTACTGGCACAAAGATTCAGAAGATTCTTTCAAAAGAATCGTGGCAGTCCCTCTAGAAGTAGAAAGATTGATAACAAACCCTCTGCAGGAAAATTTGGTAAAAAGACTAAAGAAACACAATACTACTCCTGTAGAGAGTATGGACATCTATCTACCGAATGCCCAAACAGAAAAACCAAGGGCAAGGCAATGACTGCCACATGGGATGATACTGAAGAGTCAAACTCAGAATCAAGCGACTCAGAGAGCGATGGAGACCAAAAATCTTTGAAAATACTCATGGTTTCCACTGCTTCGATCATTCCAACTGAATCTGAGAACGAAAAAGAACAACAAGCCACAGAATCACTTCCATCTGATAATGAAGAAACTGGAAATGAAGAAGAAATAGAAAAAGATAAGTTGCAAGATGCTTACAATCAACACTATACTCATAGCATCAACATTCTTAAGAGACTTGGAATCTCGGAAAACAAGAAGATACTACTACAAAAAGATCTGGATAAAACACGAGAGATCAATTCACACCTAATTAATGATCTATGACAATATTATGCAGATAATGACAAGTTGGAAAGAATCAACCTATCCCTAAAAACTGAATCATCTAAGCTTACCAAACAAATTGAATTGTTAGAAGATGAGAATAGACATCTCAAGAATGAGAATCACACACTCCGCTATGACTTAGAGAAATCTAGGAAATTCGCTGAAATAAACTATAAATTTTTTCAGAGTGGTGAAAAGCTTGAAAGGATGTTAAGGATGGGAAGGCCCGGAAAAGATAAGAGTGGACTAGGGTATGAGAAAACTAAGAAGAAAATAGGAAATGCAGCACCAACGACTAAATCATCAGCTGCTTCAGGAAGCAATATAAAAATCTCTCCAGTTTGTCATTTATGTGGTGATACGGGCCATTATGAGGTTGAATGCCTAACACCTAGACGGACTTCACATAACTCTGGACAAAATCATATTGAAAAATTCAAACTGATCAGAGAAACATAGAATGTCAAGAGTCCATCTAGGGAAAACACTCATCTATCACCACCTAAGATGCAAGACAGAAGAAAGAAGTTTATTTCAAAAGGGGTAGAAAAAGAAAAATAAAATTGTCTTATGACTAATCTTCACATACCCTGAAAATTCCAAGTGTGAAAAGACAAGTCCAAGTCATGCATCTGACCTGGATATTTGCTGAAATGATGCAAATTTTGCTGAGCCATCAATGTTACATCTGAGGTTACACACCTTGAACTTTTTGAATATAAACATTGCCATGTTTATAATTTTTGAATTGTACATAAACTGTACAAAATTTTGTTATATATTGACTATCATTGATACACTATAAGTATACATGAAGGTATGTCCGAAGTAAAAGTGTTGAAAGATCTTGAGTTGACTGATATATGAATTTTTGATCAAATCGATAATCAGTCGATATCATCGATATCACTTCAGAAGTTGAAAAAGCGCATGATCAGGAATGGCATCGAAGGCAGGATCGATGAACTCGATAAAGAACTCTCGATATCATCGAAAAGAGTATTGATCATATCGACGATTGCCGCCCGATATAAGTCTGCAGAGCGCAAAAAGGGATTTCTGTCCCAAAGTTCTTTTTGTTCCCGCCTCTGCTCGATTCGCTCGACCAAACCACTGGAGCCCTAGAAGGACTACCCAAATCACACAACGAAATCAGTAATACCTTACTAATTTGTGTGAGCCCCTTTTTTTTTGGTATTGCTGCGTTCTATTCAGGTTGTGTCCTCTTTCCAAATTCATAAAACCATTTTTTTTTTGTCGTTATGGGAAAATACAAAGGGAAAGGTAAGTCCCTTTCTCAGTCTTCAAAAGGGAAAGCAAAACAACCCAGTAAACTTCAACTCACTTCATCAATGAGACATCCAGACACTATCATTGAATGTCTGGTTCTCAACAGCGATATTGAGTCATTTGGTATCGATCTACTTCTTGAAGTCATTGGATGGAAAAATATTTTGAATCTTGGTGGTACTTATCAAATTGGAGTAATTCATGACTTCCTCAGCAAATGTCAAGTTATTTGTGTCGATCCACCTTGCATTCAAGTAGAGTTACAACATTACTCCAAGCACATCACTCCCATCACTTTGGGCAACCTCTTAGATCTCTAAGTCACTCGCATTCCTTTTACGAATCAGAATCTAAATGGTCTTGGTGTCTGGGGCGAGATAACACGTGCACTATGTCAGGGAACTACTATTTCTCAAAACAATGATAATTCTCTTCATATTAATCATCTTGGACCCACTTTTAAAATTCTCCACAGTATTTTTGGGTCCAATGTCTATCCTTGTGATGTGAATGGAAATCATCTGTCTCCCTTTGTGCTGAATGTGCTGTATGATGTATATCAGGAAGTTCAGGTGTGCCTTCCAACGCTTCTTCTTAAACAGCTAATTTGGATCCTTCAAGGAACTTATCAGGATACACTAGCTTTTCCTGTACTCATATGTAAATTAGCTCATCATATTAGTATACCTGCCTCATCTGATAGAGTCTATCCAGAGTAGTGGTTTGATAGTGACGTAGCTCTGGTGGCACAACAGCTCTGTCTTCCTTCAGTTCCTCCTGAGAACAGTGCTCTCTTAGAGTCAGCTACTCCATATGCTCCTCCGTCATATCCATGGGGATCCAATTGAACACCACTGCTGAGTCCAGAGTCTATAACAAATTGTCAAACCCATCACCTCGAACGCCACCTACTAAATGGTATGGCAAGTATGGAGGAGCGACTTCACAACTATGAGAGATGTCTCACTGGGATCGAAGAAAAAGTCGATGCTCTCTAGCAAATGAATCAGCAAATGGTGGACCTGCTCACCTATGGTGAGTCTCGAAGACGATAGGAGCTGACAGTGCAAGTTCCATTTTTTTGTGTGCACATATATGGGCTTGATATGTGTTTTGGTAACTACTGGGTGGGGCAGTATAATTTTTTTTGCTGGACTGAATGTTTTTTTTTTGTACTGCTGTCTCTGGCAGTATAGTGAAGTTTATTTTGGTATGGCTGAATAGAATTCTTATCATTAATGCCATATTTTGTTCCCCTAGTTTATCTGATGGAATGCATATGATGTGTTTAATACTTAATTACTTTACTATTATCACTGCTTTCCACCTGTTCTGACCACAGATGACTTCTTATAGTATTTTGATCATTACTCATTTGTATCTTGTATGCCTGTTCTCTCAAGAATTTTAAGCTTCAGTCAATATCACTTGCTATACCTTTGCCAATGACTGACAAAAAGGGAGAGAACAATTCAAAACACCCCGAGCAGAAAATTGTATATCTAATGTATTGCAGGTGTTAGGGGGAGCAGCTGCATCAAGAAAGGGGGAGTTTTTGAACTAAGGGGGAGCGAATACTTCTAGAATATGTACATGGGTTAGAAAAAATTGTAAAATTGTGTAAATACATGTACACACAATTTAGGGTGTGTCTAGAAGTGTTCTAGGGTGTTTTGGGTAAATACACGTAATTGACAAAGGGGGAGATTGAAAGTGCACCTGCTAGTGCCCTGGTTTGTCAAGTTACGTGTATGGTGAGTCAGACTGGCTGCAGAACTCGATAGGAAGATTATTTCAAGCGTTTGCCTCAACCGGATGTGTGGAAGCTCGTAATAGGTAAATCATAGCCTCACATCCCATGTCCCAAAACACCAAGTGATTAAAACCCTTAAAACAAGATAGACATCCTAGGGTTTTATGGTGAGAAAACTTTTTCAAAATAGGAAAATATTTAAGTTTTTCTCTCCTTGTTGATCTTATCGATGCACCCTCGATATGATCGACCTGTTCTGTTGATGTCCTCGATACCTTAACGATATTATCGATAAGAGGACCAAAAGTGTCTAGCAACTAAATATTCATCTGGACGGATTTATTGATGTATCGATACACCTATCGATATCATCGATATAAGCACAAATGTAACGACCCGAAAATTTCCGTACATTGGGTCGAGTACCACCTCGACCAGAAATCACGTAGGATTAAATTCTTTAGAAATTTAACAAAGTTAACTAAATACTAAACTCGATTAGCCATGAAATCCGTTAGGATCGCTTTAAATACGATCTGCAAGACCCAAAAGTTGTAGAATCATTGGCGCTAGGTTACCTTAAAGTTTAGAACCAAACTTATTTCCCGTCTGCTCTCGGGAATGAAACGAAACTTCGTATTAGGTCTAGATCGCACATCGAGAGTCCGATTAACCCGAAGCTAAGGAACTAGGACCGCCCCACTGGGCTTAACAATCATCTCAAAAATCAGCTCCATCCGATGTTCCACGGCCATTCGTTTCGATTCGGAGCGAGGGAGTGTGAAAACACTATTCCCATGCCAAAATAAATATCCGGAATAGTGATCCGCATCATTCGTTGACGCGTCGGATAAGCAACCCGACCATCGAATCGACCAAATTTCACCCTCGGATTAAGAAAAATTTCAGGAACATTTACATGTACTTAGAATTTCTGATCGTGGCCCACTGACCGTCGAACTGAAAGTGGTCCGCCACGTGCGATCTGGGAATCCGATCGAGTCAAAAACGTAATCCCACGTAGATCCATAGATGGTGAGCTTAAGTCTGACGTTTGGTTCAAGGAGGGCCACCAGAACCTCCCTTTTGAGCTGGAAAAGTGGCGAAATGCCTATATAAGCAGTACCCCTTGAACCTGAGTCTAATTTCGGAATGTTTTTTGCTATAAAAGGGGCTTAGAACAGCCCCTCTCACAGCCATACGAATTTTGGAGAAAAACCCTAGAGGGAGAGAGAGAAAAGAGAGAGAAGAGCTTGGGTTTTGTTGCCGATCTTCCTCCTACTGCTTTGGACTGTTACACGGCCTACACCGCTTCATTCCAGGTGTTTTCCCGGCGGTTTCCACCCCATTTGAAGGTAAGAAACCCTAACCCTAGGTCTGATTTGAGGTGGGATCGATGTGGGTTGTGTAACAACTAACCGATTCCGCTCTTTAGGCTAGAAAACTCCCGTATACGGAAGATTTGCTACCCTTGCTGATTCGTTGCATTTCAAAAGGCAAAGGTGAGGACTTTAAGTGTATAAGTTACGGTTTTCAACGTTTTCAATGTCAGATAATGGTAGATTCATGATCTGCTTGCAATTGCACATGTACAAAGTGCTTTCCGTTTCCTGTTTCGATTAACGTTGTGAAATATGGAATTTCACATATTCTAGGTATACGTAGAAATACCGTATACGTATTTTTTTTGGATAAATGTTTGACATGTTTATTTAATGTATGATTATATAATATATGAATAAAATACTAGTTTGGCGAAAGGAACCGCCAAAATATATGTTCACTTGTAAATGAGACGTATGTTTAAATTGCGTATTTTAGAAATACCGTATACGTATTTCTTTTGAAATAATGTTTGACATATTTATTTAATATATGATTATACAATACATGATTAAAATACCAGTTTGGCGAAAAGGAATCGCCGCAATCTATGTTCCTTTGTAAACACTATGTATGTCGAAATTGGGTATACGAGGAAGTACCCCATACGTATAAAATTTGCTGATGTGATTGTCAGGTTTAATTGCTGTATGAATATGATGTATATGTATAAAATACTAGTTTGGTAAAGGGACAACCCTAGTGCACAGTTCTCTAGCATACGTCATGTATGTTGAAATAGTGCATTCCAAGTGTTGGTGAAATCACTTGTGAGTGTAAGTGCTTAAGTGTTAGAACCTTAGGTAGGTGCTGAGATGGGATTCTTAGCTACCTTAGAGTCACCTATGACATCCTCCATGTGGTTATTCGCTCTAATCACTTACCTATGAAAAATAAGTATTTGTATCCCTATTTGCATAATGCTTTATAACATGCTTTTGAACATGCTTTGTGACTTGTTTATTAACATGCTTTATGATATGCTTTATAATATGATTGCTAGTGTTCTTGAATTACCATGTTATCATGCCGTATTTCACATGCTATGGTTAGGATTTGACTGAGCTTGGGACTATGTTCATAGTCCAGGCATCCGTATCAGACTTGAAGATGTGGTTGGGATTCGTTCCGCCACGCATGATGTGTTGGCGAACCCGTGTCGTACTTCGGTTGGCGATAGTGGTTGGCCACACGAGGTGCTTCTGCGCTTCATATCGCCCAACTTGTTGTGCGCTCGAGCCACCGAACACGTCAAGTAAACCGTGTGTCTTATGTATGTTCACCATGTTTGGTCGCTAATGCTTGAACCTAGGGTACCAAACTTACCAAAGTGAAAATCCCGTTAACCATGGTACCTCGATCCGCTAAGACTCATGAGCCGGCATGGTGGTATGGGACACCGTGGTTGAGCCGTCGCCACGCCGGGCTACGTGCCTCCCCGTAGTGACCAAAGTGAGCAATTTAACTCGTGAGCCGATTATGGTGGTATGGGACACTATATTCGCGCCGTCGTCGGCCTACATTGATAAGGTGATGGGGGAGTGGTGCAACCTTTGTGCGTAATGCACCACTGGCAGCCCCTTTGTAGTGACCGCGAGCATATTCTCGAGTTGCGGTGCGCCTCGTGGTTCGCCGCGATATATAGAGTATGAACTAGGCCTCGTTTCGTATAGTGATGAATCGTTTAAGGGGTGATGGGGGAGTGGTGCAACCTTTGTGCGTAATGTACCCGCCACAGCAGCCTCCTCGCAAGACCTAGAAAACACACCATCGTCTGATATTAACTAGGACTGACGACCCTAGGTTGGATCATGTTTGGAAATGATACAAGGGAGGTACCTTAGTTTCCCAATCCTGCTGTTTGAAATGGACTAATTAAAAACTCGGTAATCATACTCATCATGCATCGCATGTGCCTAGAAGATGTGGAGCACTGTGGGATGTAAGCATGCCGCGAACGTGAGATGGTGTCGCATGAGGGAGTATGTCGTCGAGGGCATCCATCATACCTGCATTCATACTTGCATTAATCAGAGTAACTAGGAGTGTTTGATTTACTGCTTTATCATTACTGCTTGACTGTATTGATAACATGATAACTTATGCCTTATCGTTCCACTGAGTTAGCTACTCACTCCCACGTTACGGGACGGTGTTGCGCACACCAACCAGACTCTGTCTCAGGTTTAGGCGATCTGACTACTCTGGAGGCGGAGCCTGATTATGACGAGAACCAGGAGGAATTCTCATATATGAGTTCTCTGGCGGCTTCGACTAGGTTGCCAGGATCGATGGGTTCCACAGGGATTGTACCTAGTTATTTTTGACTTTTTTTGATTATAAACAAATGTATATGGACTCAGATGGATTCATACTGGAGAATGAATCATTTATTTTGTTTCTTTACATACATATATATACAGATTCACCTTCCGCTTGCTTTTATACAATTGATCCGGGAGTATGAATTACCGCTTTGGTATAATCTCATTCATGTTTATCGCTCTAACACGACAACATTCAAACATCATTAAACATGTTGCATAAGTGATGCGTTGGAACTCTGGGAGTTGAGTTACACTCGACCCCGATTTTCGTGCGTTACAAGTTGGTATCGAGCATGATTTTGATTAAACCGACCCGAGTTATGTCCCCACTACGTACGCCGACGCATTATACTTAGGAGGGTGCGCAAAACCTAAAGAACAAAGATTAGGGTCTCCCGATTTCGCCGTTCGGCGAAGTTCATTGCACATGGACAGTTTGATCGAGTGTGTACTCGATCCCGACCACACTTATGGACCCCAAGTCACTCTTAGACCGTCTATTGACGTGTCCAGGTCACAATCTACCAAAAATTAGTCGTTAAAAATCAGGAAAAATCAGTTTAGATCAGAAATTTGCCGGAACTAACGTTCTGGCACTAAACTGAGTCGGGGGCCCCTCCACGTTAATCCACTAACCTCCCAGACTGAACCAGGGTGCATTTGGCACCCTGGACATGTGGCAAACAGGGCCCCACCGCGGCGGCGTGGTCCCGGCCAAGTCCGACCGCTGGGCGCGGCAAGACGGCGGCGGACACCGCGGTCCTGGCCGCTTCCTATGTTCCAAGCGTGGGATCGGTCTGCCTGACCCCCTCTAACCCCTGGCACGTGCCAAATTACAAATAGGTTGGGATTTAAGGGGCTGGAGCACCCTTCTCCCTCATTTATTCCTTTTTCAAGCACCTCCACCCCATTTCCGATTTTTCTCAAAACCCAACTCTCCAAACCTTCAAATCTCCCATTTCCTTCCATAACTCACACACCCCTACCTTCCACAACAGCCCTAGCCTCTTCCTTTCCCCATTTTCACAAGTTGGAGCTCTCTTACCCCTCCTTGGAGCTCAAAATCGGGTAATCTCCTAACCCATTCCATTTTCTTTTTGTTTCTTCTTCCTTTTCTACCTCTAGTGCCCCTTCCACACCTATTGGATCCTTATTTGTGGGGATCAAAGAGATCAGCCCCTTGTTTCCCCATTTTGGTAATTTTTCCATGGCCCTCCTTGGTGTGGTGGCTACCATTTTCTCCATTTCCTCCATCCTATCTTTCATGGGAAAGAGGAAAACCGCGGCCGATGACGCCGGCCCAAGTAGGCCAGCCCATTCCCGAAGAAGATCCGACGTTGTGGCCGGCACAAGCACCGTACGGGAATTTAGGTCGAAGCGAGACCTGGATCCTGACCATCCCGCCAGAAATGCTTATCCGATAGGCATTGAATACGGGCGCTTCGCGGGCCGTAAAGTCGTGTTTGAAGCTCATGTGGATGAAAGGATGTTTGGCCTACACCCGATGATGGACCACTTGGTGGATATCGGATGGAATTCTATATTTGAAGGCGAGTCTCCCGCATGTGAGAACACGGTTCGCGCTTTCTACGCTCACATCGTGGACTCATCAGTAGAGCCTCTCCACTTTACTGTCTCTGTGAGGGGCATAAGGCGCACAATCACTGTGGATGAGGTGGTTCGAATCACGAAGATCTCGCTTAGTCAAGTGCATCCTAGTGATGACTTCTCTAGAAGTGCGCAGGAAAGGGATCGTCGCACGCGATTTCTCTGTGGTCGCCGGGTTACGTGGAAGCGAGGAAATTGTATTGCGGCGACAAAGATGACCGAAGACTTCCATTTACTCCATCACATTTTCACATACAATGTATACCCACAGTGGGGTAACCGCACGGAATGTACTAGGGTGATGGTGGACTTTCTGTACAAGATGGGACGCGGGGACAACATATGCCTGCCCATATTCATCCTATCCCAGATAGTTCATGTTGTTCGTTCTGCCAGGAACGATCTTTCGCTCCCATTTGGCCGCCTGATCTGCAGGATGGCTCGTGATGTAGGCTACAGATTGAATATGGAGGATCTTGCACCAGTCCGAGTCATAAATGAAGCTACACTCAGGAATATGAAGATCGGCCCTCAACAGCGGCAAGCCCGACTCGACGAGTCTGGAGATGAGTCGGATAGCGCCGGAGAGGAGAGTGTTGACCTCCAGGCCGAGAGTGATGAGGAGCGTAGTGATGACATACAGGAGGAAGAACCTGAGGCTCAGGACACCGAGGAGAGTTCACCCCCTACGACTCAGGAGCAGGGTGTGGATCGAGATGTTTTTGATGCGCGATTGGCCCGCCTTGAGGAGGGGCAAGCCGCCCTGCAGCAAGAGATTGGTCAAGTTCGAACCAAGCTTGAAGAGACCGAAGCCTACATGAAGAGAAGCTTTAAGTAGGTGTCTCGTACGTTGAAGGCCATTTTGTGCTGTGTGCAGGACAAGAACGCTCCTCCTCCACCACCTACTTCGGATGCTTAGTCATCCATGTTATTGTATGTTGTGTTTGCTTTGGTTACCGCGATAGGCGGTTTGTGTTTTCGTACAGATGTTGTATTAGGTAGTAGCGTGTTCTAAGTGTTTAATGTGCGGATGTATTGGCTATCATGTGATTTCCGTCATGATTCATGTAAACTCTGTAATCCATGTATTATGACTAATTTTGGGTAAATGAAAGGCATGTAGCCCCTTTTGTTTTGATTATGTGTGGAATGCTTAAAGTGCTTTATGATGTGTGTTATGTCAGATCTCACCAATGTCAGACCAGTGTGTTGTATAGGGCATACCGCGACAGTATACGCGGAGCACGGTACATCTCCGTCTGACTGGCTCTATGGACCAGATTCCTTCTGGTAGTAGCGGTCCTGCGGACCGTGGGTTAGGTTCTGATCAGCCCCCTACTGGTCTTGCCGGTGGATTGCCACCATACACGCCCCCGGTCCGTGAGCAGTATCGGCCGTCTTCTTCTGCGCAGCATGACTCCTAGGCTGCTCCGCCGACTGATAGATTTGAGCAGCTGATGTTGATGATGCATCAGCAGAAGAAATACAAAGAAGAAGCAAGGACTCGACCAGCCTTATGGCCATTATCGCTGAGGCCTTATCCCATGGTGGTAGTGCGACTCCACCTACGACATCTGCTTGTCCTGCCGGGCACCCGGAGTCTCCTGCTCAGTGTGAGGATGTGCCTCTGCCCTCACCCGTGGTGCCTCCTACTGGAGATGTCGCACACGCGGTCTACTGGAGCGATTTCAGTGCTTGAGGCCTCCTTCATTCATGGGCACTCATAGACCCGAGGAGGCAGAGTTTTGGCTTGACCGCATCTCTAAGATGCTTCGGATGCTGCATTGCTCAGAGGTAGAGCAGGTAGAGCTGGCCGCTTTCATGTTTGAGAGGGAGGCCAGTTTATGGTGGGATAGTGTGTTGCGGTCTCTGTCGCAGCACAGACACGTGTGGACTCGGGAGGCTTTCGAGTTCCGCCCATGAGAAATACTACCCGCAGACTTATCGACATGAGCGGGAGGATGCGTTTCTGCGCCTCAGGCAGGGAGGCATGACGATTACGGAGTACGAGCACCGCTTCACAGAGTTGGGCCGCTTTGTCTCGACTATACTGGTGGACGAGCAGATGCGGATGCGTCGTTTTTCTTTGGGCTTGCGACCGGAGATACGGTCGAAGATATGCTGCCTCAGTATACCTACCTATGCAGCACTGGTTCACATGTCTATGACGGCAGAGCAGGATGTGGACCGGTTGGCCCGATCTCGTGGTGCTATAGTTGCGAGGCCACGACAGGAGATACAGAGCAGGCCTATCCTAGGCAAGAGGCCTCGTGTTGACTCGCCTCCCAGGATCGCAGCGCCAGGGGCTCAGGTGAGGCGCCCTGTTGTGACCTGCACGTACCGCGGGAAGCAGGGTCATCTTATTGGGAGTTGTTTCGTGCGGATGAAGGATAGTGGTTTCTCTCCGCCACAGATGTTGGGCCGTTCTCGCCCACAGGCCATATCAGCTCCACCGCTATAGACTGCTCCTGCACATCCTTCCTTCCGACCTCCTGTGCCGCGTTTCAGGCCGCCACAACGACCCTTGGCTCCTCAGCCGAACCGTCAGCAGCAGGCGGGTGTTCATACGCTTGTGGCTGAGGCACCAGAGACCTCACTTGCGGCCCCGACAGCTTTCGAGGGTACGGCTTTTATTCATGACACTCCCGTTTCTTTATTGGTGGACACTGGGTCCACTACCTCTATTATTTCTTGTGGGGCGGTGAAACGCCTATCTTTGTATACGATTCCCACTAAGGGAATGAGATTCACTACGGCTACCGGGACCTGTTCGGATGTCACACGATTATGCGAGGGTTGCTCGGTAGTTTTGGGTAGCAGCACAGTGCTCGTCGACCTCATTGTTGCTCCACTATGGCACTACGACGTTATCCTTGGTATGGATTGGCTCACCAGGATGAGGGCAGAGATAGATTGCGATACTCGAATCGTGACTGCCTATGGACTGACCCGACGGCACGCTTTCACGTTCCCAAGGTGCAGGTGTCGGTTATTCCCGCCGTGTTGATTGTTATGCTGCTTTACTTGTGCCGATTGATGGTCCGACAGTAGATGGTACGCCGGTGGTTCGAAAATTTGCAGGCGTGTTTGAGACTATCCCTGGTTTACCTCCTCGGCGTGAGATTGATTTTACGATTGACCTTACGCCTGGTGCGACGCCCATCTCATTGCCGACTTATCGTATGCCTCCATGTGAGATGGAGGAGCTGCGGAAACAGATTGACGGACTTGTAGAGAAAGGTTTTATTTGACCTAGCGTGTCTCCTTGGGGAGCACCTGTGTTGTTCGTGAAGAAGAAGGACGGGTCGCTACGGTTGTGTATTGATTACCGTAGGTTGAACCAGGTCACGGTGAAGAACAAGTATCCTTTGCTCAGATTGACGATCCGTTCGACCGCCTGAGGGGGCGAAGTATTTCTCGAAGATTGACCTTCGCCGTGGTACCACCACCGCGCGTGAGAGAGGAGGACGTGTAGAAGACAGCCTTCAGGGCGTGCTTTGGGCACTATGAGTTCTTGGTGATGTCGTTCGGTCTGACGAACGCACCAGCCGTGTTCATGGATCTGATGAACTGGATATTTCGGCCCTTCCTTTACCGATTCGTCATCGTCTTTATCGATGACATCTTGATATACTCCATGAGTCGGGAGGAGCACGAGGAGCACTTGCGAGCGGTATTGGATACACTGAAGAAGAACCAGTTGTTCGCGCAATATAAGAAGTGCGACTTCTGGCAGGAGGAAGTCAAGTTCCTGGGACATATAGTGTCCAAGGATGGGATAGCAGTGGACCTTGCTAAGGTAGCTGCGCATGGTTCGGATTGGCACCGCATCGGTTACTCGAGGTGAGGAGTTTCCTTGGTCCGTCCGGGTACTACAGACGTTTCATTCGGGATTTCTCGAAGATCGCCATGCCATTGTCTCACCTGACTCGGAAGGACCTGAAGTTCGCCTGAATGAGAAGGCGGAGGCAGCTTTTAAGGAGCTGAAGGACAAGTTAACGTCCGCCCCTGTGCTAGTATTGCCAGAGCAAGGGGTGAAATACACGGTGTACACTGACGCGTCTCGCGTTGGTTTGGGTTGTGTGCTGATGCAGAAGAATAGGGTGATTTCGTATGCCTCGAGACAATTAAGGAAGCATGAGGAGAATTACCCTACACATGACCTGGAGTTGGCAGCTGTCATCTTCGCATTGAAGCTCTGGAGACATTACCTCTATGGTGAGGAGTTCGAGCTTTTCTGCGACCACAAGAGCCTTAAATACATATTCACACAGCGGGATTTGAACATGAGACAAATACCGATGGATGGAGACCTTAAGGACTTCAAGTTCGAGGTTTCCTACCATCCTGGTAAGGCGAACCTTATGGCGTACGCGTTGAGCCGCAAGAAGGTGATTGCATTTGCGGCACCGCTGATGATAGCCGAGTGGGACATGATGGAGTTTGTGCGGGACTTCGAGCAGAGACTCACTGTCGAGGAGCCATTTGAGTGTGTTGCGCACGTTCGGGTGTGACCACTTATTGACGACAGGATTGTTGAGGCCCAGGAGGGCGACATACGGCTGTCTGAGCTTCGAGAGTAGGCTAGCGACGCCGTGGACTCCGAGTGGAGAGTTGGTTCTGATGGGAGTTTACGATTCCGTGGCCGCCTATGTGTTCCTGATATGGCTGACTTGAGACACGAGCTTCTCGAGTCTGCCCATAATTCGAAGTTTGCAATGCATCCTAGTAGCACGAAGATGTACCAGGATATGAGACGGACGTATTGGTGGGATAACATGAAGGCCCACATTGCTGAGTATGTGTCTCGATGTCTAACGTGCCAGCAGGTCAAGGCAGAACATCGCCGACCTCCTGGACTGCTTCAGCCCATGCCTATAGCCGAGTGGAAGTGGGACTTCATCTCCATGGACTTCATATCAGGGGCACGATTCCATTTGGGTGATTGTGGACCGGTTGACCAAATCGGCCCATTTTCTCCCTATCAGAGTTACGAACTCTGCAGACGAGCTGGCTAGATTGTACATCAGGGAGATCGTCCGTCTGCACGGGGTTCCTTTGGAGATCGTGTCGGACAGAGACACGCGGTTCACATCTATCTTTGGACTCGTATCCGTGGAGGCGATGGGTGTGAAGTTGAAGTTCAAGATGACGTTTCATCCTCGACCGATGGGCGATGAGCGGGTGAATCGGATTCTGGAGGATATGTTGCGAGCATGTGTGTTGGACTTCAAGGACAGCTGGGATGACTGTCTTCCGTACGCAGAGTTCGCCTACAACAACAGCTTCCAGGCGACTATTGGAACCTCCCTTTTGAGCTGGAAAAGTGGCGAAATGCCTATATAAGCAGTACCCCTTGAACCTGAGTCTAATTTCGGAATGTTTTTGGCTATAAAAGGGGCTTAGAACAGCCCCTCTCACAGCCATACGAATTTTGGAGAAAAACCCTAGAGGGAGAGAGAGAAAAGAGAGAGAAGAGCTTGGGTTTTGTTGCCGATCTTCCTCCTACTGCTTTGGACTGTTACACGGCCTACACCGCTTCATTCCAGGTGTTTTTCCGGCGGTTTCCGTCCCATTTGAAGGTAAGAAACCCTAACCCTAGGTCTGATTTGAGGTGGGATCGATGTGGGTTGTGTAACAACTAACCGATTCCGCTCTTTAGGCTAGAAAACTCCCGTATACGGAAGATTTGCTACCCTTGCTGATTCGTTGCGTTTCAAAAGGCAAAGGTGAGGACTTTAAGTGTATAAGTTACGGTTTTCAACGCTTTCAATGTCAGATAATGGTAGATTCATGATCTGCTTGCAATTGCACATGTACAAAGTGCTTTCCGTTTCCTGTTTCGATTAACGTTGTGAAATATGGAATTTCACATATTCTAGGTATACGTAGAAATACCGTATACGTATTTTTTTTGGATAAATGTTTGACATGTTTATTTAATGTATGATTATATAATATATGAATAAAATACTAGTTTGGCGAAAGGAACCGCCAAAATATATGTTCACTTGTAAATGCGACGTATGTTGAAATTACGTATTTTAGAAATACCGTATACGTATTTCTTTTGGAATAATGTTTGACATATTTATTTAATATATGATTATACAATACATGATTAAAATACCAGTTTGGCGAAAAGGAATCGCCGCAATCTATGTTCCTTTGTAAACACTATGTATGTCGAAATTGGGTATACGAGGAAGTACCCCATACGTATAAAATTTGCTGATGTGATTGTCAGGTTTAATTGCTGTATGAATATGATGTATATGTATAAAATACTAGTTTGGTAAAGGGACAACCCTAGTGCACAGTTCTCTAGCATACGTCATGTATGTTGAAATAGTGCATTCCAAGTGTTGGTGAAATCACTTGTGAGTGTAAGTGCTTAAGTGTTAGAACCTTAGGTAGGTGCTGAGATGGGATTCTTAGCTACCTTAGAGTCACCTATGACATCCTCCATGTGGTTATTCGCTCTAATCACTTACCTATGAAAAATAAGTATTTGTATCCCTATTTGCATAATGCTTTATAACATGCTTTTGAACATGCTTTGTGACTTGTTTATTAACATGCTTCATGATATGCTTTATAATATGATTGCTAGTGTTCTTGAATTACCATGTTATCATGCCGTATTTCACATGCTATGGTTAGGATTTGACTGAGCTTGGGACTATGTTCATAGTCCAGCATCCCAGATCGACTTGAAGATGTGGTTGGGATTCTGCTCCGCCACGCATGATGTGTTGGCGAACCCGTGTCGTACTTCGGTTGGCGATAGTGGTTGGCCACACGAGGTGCTTCTGCGCTTCATATCGCCCAACTTGTTGTGCGCTCGAGCCGCCCGAACACGTCAAGTAAACCGTGTGTCTTATGTATGTTCACCATGTTTGGTCGCTAATGCTTGAACCTAGGGTACCAAACTTACCAAGTGAAAATCCCGTTAACCATGGTACCTCGATCCGCTAAGACTCATGAGCCGGGCATGGTGGTATGGGACACCGTGGTTGAGCCGTCGGCCTCGCCGGGCTACGTGCCTCCCCGTAGTGACCAAGTGAGCAATTTAACTCGTGAGCCGATTATGGTGGTATGGGACACTATATTCGCGCCTGTCGGCCTACATTGATAAGGTGATGGGGAGTGGTGCAACCTTTGTGCGTAATGTACTCAGCGCCCTTTGTAGTGACCGCGAGCATATTCTCGAAGTTGCGGTGCGCCTTTAGGGTTCGCCGCGATATATAGAGTATGAACTAGGCCTGTTTACGTATAGTGATGAATCGTTTAAGGGGTGATGGGGGAGTGGTGCAACCTTTGTGCGTAATGCTCCACAGCGACCTCTGCGGTGACCTAGAAAACACACCATCGTCGATATTAACTAGACCGACGACCCTAGGTTGGATCATGTTTGGAAATGATACAAGGGAGGTACCTTAGTTTCCCAATCCTCGCTGTTTGAAATGGACTAATTAAAAACTCGGTAATCATACTCATCATGCATCGCATGTGCCTGGAAGATGTGGAGCACTGGGGGATGTAAGCATGCCGCGAACGTGAGATGGTGTCGCATGAGGGAGTATGTCGTCGAGGGCATCCATCATACCTGCATTCATACTTGCATTAATCGAGTAACTAGGAGTGTTTGATTTATCGCTTTATCATTACTTGCTTGACTGTATTGATAACATGATAACTTATGCCTTATCGTTCCACTGAGTTAGCTACTCACTCCCACGTTACGGACGGTGTTAAGCACACCAACCGTACTGTCTCGGGTTTAGGCGATCCGACTACTCGGAGGCGAGCCTGATTATGACGAGGACCAGGAGGAGTTCTCATATATGCAGTTCTCTGGCGGCTTCGACTAGGTTGCCAGGATCGATGGGTTCCACAGGATTGTACCTAGTTATTTTTGACTTTTTTTTTTTATTATAAACAGAAATGTATATGGACTCAGATGGATTCATACTCTGGAGAATGAATCGTTTATTTTGTTTCTTTACATACATATATATACAGTTCAGTCTTCCGCTTGCTTTTATACAATTGATCTGGAGTATGAATTACTGCTTTGGTATAATCTCATTCATGTTTACTGCTCTAACACAGACAACATTCAAACATCATTAAACATGTTGCATAAGTGATGCGTTGGAACTCGGGAGTTGAGTTACACTCGACCCCCGATTTTCAGGGCGTTACAACAAATATGTCCAGTAACTCCACAATATATCTGGACAAATTATCGATGTATCGATACACATATCGATATCATCAATATTCAAATCTCGAGACCATCGAGAGTGGCTCGATAAGATCGACAGGCTGATTTACAGCGCCCTTATTTTTCTATGAAAATTTCAAATTCCTACGATATATCGATGACTGTCCGATATGATTTGAAATCAAATATCGATAAGATCGGAAGTCCATTGATGATATTGACAGTTGGCGTGCATTTCTTATAGCAGCTATTTCAGGTTATTTTTAACTATGATCGAGGGCCATTCGATCTAATCGATATTCAAATATCGATGATATCGACACCAGATCAATTACATGGAACAAAGCCATAAATTGTCCAGCAAGTTCAAAGATAAATCAGCTGGATTTATCGATGCCTCGACTCTGATCTCGATGTCATTGACATTCAAATTCTGATGACCTAGATGGTTCCCCCGATCATTCATGAAAACCTGAAATATCTCAAAGTCAAGTCTCTCTCATTTTTCAAGTGTCGATGGATCGATTCTGTCATCGATGGAATCGGAGTTCGAAATACGATAACATCGACAATGACTTCGCTTCATCGACCAATTGGTAAAGAGTTTCAAAAGCGTATGACATCAAGTCCGAGTCATCGAGCTGACCATCGATGCTATCGAGAGTATACGCTCGATGATATCGAACCTGCTCGACGATATCGAACTCTGTCATAAATGTGACCGTTTTATATCTGTTGGAACTCTTTGCCTATTTATAGAGGACTTGTCTTTTGTTGCTGTGAGAGAAAACAGAGAGAGCTTTTGAGTGTTTCAACTTATATCCTATACCTAAAGCCCTTTCTCTTAAGGGAGTTCATCCTCCAATCCACCCTCACCATTGATATTCAATAGAGTGGATTGGGGAATGAACTTCCGCATTCCAGGATCCTCCAGCTACTACCTTAATAGAAAATCTTTATGCTGGGATGCCTTGAATGTATAAGAGAGGATCTACTCTATCTTCCTTATAGGAAAATCTTTAGAGAGTAGGATTCCATCTCACCCTTGACCCAACCTGAAGCCAAGCATTGGTATATCATCTTGTGTTGCGGATCAAGGGAGCAGAAAACTCTTCATCAACAAGAAGGAGGAGATCTTCGACGTTGTGCTTAACGGGACTCATCTACTTATCTGTAAGTATCTAGAGTCCAAGAGGACACTCGTGATCATTCCTTTATAAGATTCGGTCTTAAGTGGTTCTCACCCTTTGAAGCCATCATAGGAGGCCTCCGGTGGGAGTGTACGTAGTGGGTGCATAGTGTGGACCCTTGCTCTTGTGTAGGGCATAAACTGTTAGGTCCTTGTGTAGTTCCTTGACCTGTGTGGTCTAAAATCCAGGTTTGTTGTGTGGACCCTTGCTCTATGGAGAGCATAAATATCTGGTTAGGAGTGAACCAGTAAAACTCTGGTTTGAAGTGAACCGCGTAAAACCTCTGTAAAGGTTGAAGGTGAACCTGATTTAAAACCTTAGGTTTGAGGTGAACCCTGAGAAACCTCCTAGTGAAATCTAGTACACTCAAGGGTTGAGTGTGACAGCCGGGAGTGGAGTAGACAAGTAGTCGAACCACTATAAAAATAACTGTGTTTGAGATGATTATTATCTTTCATTTATGTGATTTCCTTACATGCCTTTATATCTGATTATTTGAGATCACACCTTATACACACACACAGTCATATCCTTCATAATCTTGTCTGCAGCTTGTTTATCTTACAAGTAGGTTGTGATTAGATCCTCTACAAGGCTTGGAAGCCAGTAGAGTTACATTTGAATAATCCTGAGAATTGCATACATGATAGGATTAGAGTGATAGGATTTTGAATAAACGATAAACATTTTAAAAAGTCCTATTCACCCCCCTCTATGACATATTGACATATTCCTACTTCAACTCAAGCAGTCTTCACTGCTATTTCACTTCGAAATTGTGAACTTGGGATCAACGGAACTCCCTAGAGAGGTGCGCATTGGAAGATCGCTGTCCACGGAATACAAGCAGAGGATGATGAAATTTCTGAGACCAAGGTTGTCCAACTTTGCTTTCTCTTATGAGGACATGCCTGGGCTTGATGAAGACTTGGTGGTACACCATCCACTAACAAAGCCAGACATGAAGCCTATCAAGCAGAAGTTGCAAAGAATGAAGCCAAAATGGGCCCTGAAAGTCCATGATGAAGTCATCAAGCAATACAACGCGGGATTCCTGGTAGTCTCTAACTTTTCGGAATGGCTCACAAACATCGTACCAATCTCAAAAAAGGACGGCAAAGTCAGAATATGCATCAACTTTAGAGATCTCAACAAAGCAAGCCCTAAAGACGATTTCCCTTTGCCTCACATCAACACACTGGTAGATAATACCGCAAGACACAAAATCTTCTCCTTCATGGATGGTTTCTCAGGCTACAATCAGATCAAGATGGCTATCGAAGATCGAGAGAAGACTTCATCACACCATGGGAAACTTTCTGCTATTGGGTTATGCCATTTGGGCTGAAGAATGCAGGAGCTACATATCAGCGAGCCATGACTGCCTTGTTCCACGACATGATAAACAAGGAAATGAAAGTATACGTGGACGACATGATCATCAAGTCTCGCACAATCGAAGGACATTTCAAATACCTCAAAAAGCTCTTCGACAGGCTAGAAAAGTTTAAGCTTCGCATCAACTTACAAAAATGTGTCTTCGGTGCAACCAGAGTCAAATTGTTAGGCTTCATCGTCAGCGAAGATGGCATCCAAGTAGGCGAAACTAAGACCAAAGCAATTATCGAAATGCCACCGCCCAAAACTGAAAAGGAGATTCAGAGCTTCCTCGACGTATCCAGTATATCAGTCGATTTATCACACAGCTCATGCCCATTTGTGAGCCCATATTGAAGCTTCTCAGGAAGCACTCACCAAAGGAATGGAATGACGATTGTTAGGTGGCCTTCAACAAGAAAAAAAAGTACCTACTAAACCCCCCAGTGCTCGTGCCACCTACCCCAGGTAGGCCACTATTGCTGTACATTTCCATCACAACAGAAGTAATCGGAGCGTCCTCGGCCAACACGACGACATAGAAAGAAAGGAGTAAGCGATTTACTACCTAAGCCGACGGTTCACAAGCTATGAAGCAAAATATTCCAGCTTAGAGAAAACGTGCCTTGCTCTAGTCTGGGCAACACAACATCTGCGACAGTACATGATCGCTCACCCAATCCTTCTGCTCGCTCGTGTGGACCCGTTAAAGTACTTATTTGAGAAACCAGCACTAACGGGTAGGATCGCAAAATGGCAACTACTGCTTTCTGAGTTCGACATCACCTATGTCACTCAGAAGGCAATCAAGGGGCAAGCACTGGCTGACCACTTAGCAGCATACTCTCTGCCTGATTACCAACCAGTGAAGACTTTCTTCCCTGACGAGGACATCCTCCTGATTGAGGCAGGAGAATGGACACTCTTTTTCAATGGAGTCGTAAACTCAAAAGGAAGTCGAGTAGGCGCTATACTCTACTCTCACGAGGACGTCCCAATTTGCATATCTAGGAGGTTATCATACTAATGCACTAACAACATAGCTGAGTATGAATAATGTATTGCTGGTCTAAGAGAAGCCATAATTCTCAATGCGAAGAAGTTACGGGTCTTCGGGGACTCGCAACTCATCATCAATCAGACAAATGGCGACTGAAAGACCAAAGATGAAAAGCTAATTCCGTATCACGTCTATCTGGAGAATCTAACTGAGGAATTTGAAGAGATCATATTTACCTACATGCCCCGAGCCAAGAACTAGTTTGCAGATGCTCTGGCTACCCTCGCCTCAATGCTGAAGATCCCAAAAGGCGTTGCTGAATGGGAACTCACTATCGAACTCCAGGAGGAGCCTGCATTCTGCCTACAAATCGACAAGGCCAAAACTCTCTCAAATAATCAGTCGTGGTATATAGACGTTAAGGTATATCTCGAACATCAAAAGTACCCGGAAGGAACAACATCAACTGATCGTCGCACTTCCAACGGCTAGCACCCCAGATCACAATCACCAGGGGCATCCTCTACAAGTGATCCTTCAACCAAGTCCTTCTCCACTGTGTGGATGAAACAAAAGCAGCATAAATCATGTCTAGAATCCATGAAGGACTATGCGGCCCACACATGAATGGACATATGATGGCGAAGAAGATCCTACGACTCGGCTACTATTAGCTTACAATGGAGACAGATTGCTGCGAACACGTCAGGAAATGCTTCAAGCGTCAGGAACATGCGAACTATATCCATGCGCATGCTTTCGAACTCTATAACCTGACAGCACCATGGCCCTTCTCCATATGGGGACTTGACATCATTGGCAAAGTCAACCCCAAAGCTTCAAATGAGCATGAATATATCCTGGTGGCGGTAGATTACTTCACCAAGTGGATAGAGGCAACATCATACACCACTATCGCAGCATCTCATGTGGTCAAGTTTATGAAGAGCAACATCATTAGCCGCTATGGGGTTTCTTAGGCCATTATCACAGACAACGGAACTCCGTTCGTCAATAAAAGGATGGGCGACTTCCTCGACAAATTCAAGATTCAACGCCATCGGTCAAGTCCCAACCGTCCCCAAATGAATGGTGGGGTCAAAGCCGCAAAGAAGACCATCATCTGCATACTAGAGAAAATGGTGAAGACATATCGCGACTAGTCAGAGATGCTTCCTTACGCACTCTGGGCCTATCGGACATCTGTACGGTTTGTTACAGGCACAAATTCATATGAACTCGTATACGGAATAGAAGTAATACTGCTAGTTGAAATTGAAATCCTATCACTCCGGATACTACTGGAAAGTGAAATCGAGGAAGGTGAGTGACAACAAGTAAGATACGATCAACTGCACCTGGCAAACGAAAAATGTATGCGTGCGCTAAACCACTCCCAATGCTACCAAAGAAGGATTGCACGAGCCTACAATAAGAGGGTTCAAAAGAGAAGCTTCAAAGTCGGTGACATGGTCATGAAACGCATCCTACCGCTACACTTGCCAGATCCTAGAGGAAAATTTAAACCCTCATGGGATGGACCGCTAATCATTCGAGAAGTACTCCCAGGAGGTGCTCTTCAGCTCACTAGTCTGAGAGGAGAGGATCTTCCCAAGCCTATCAATGCTGATAATGTGAAAATCTATCACGGGTAACTGTACCTAACCTTGTCAATGATCACGATCGCAAAGCTGTACCCATCACTAAAATAAAAAAAATATCTGCCATCTCTCCCATCAGAAATACCCATCATTTCCCCTAAAAAAAAAGAGAAAAGGAAGAAAGAAGAAACAAAAAGAAACAAAAAAAAAGAGAAACTCAAAAGGAAAACAAGAGGGAGAATAAAATAAAGTTAACCATGTCCCCAAATACTTCCTAAAATCATCCGATCAAAAACATCTTATGATTATGATCAAAAGACAATGACAGGAAAGTAACCAGTTGGTCGGCTATGAAGGAAGTCTCTCAGTCTCTTCCAGCACTTAGAAAAAAGAAAAATAAAAAAAAAAAGAGAGAGGGAAAGGAAAGGAAGCATGCCTAAGCACAAAGGGAGAGTTGAAGACCTAGAAAGGTAGCTTGAGTAAAAACAGCGGGTATGTAGCAGACTTGGTGAAAACCTGAAAGGGCGCCAAGGGCGAAAATAACATAGCAGCTAAGGAAAAGGCAAGATCAAAAACTCGGGACATAGTGAAAATATGAAAGGACGCTACGGGCAAAAATGATGAGAAGAGCCGGACGTAGCAAAAACCTGAAAGGACGCTGTGGGTAAAAATGGTAAGAAATTAAAAAAATAAAAATAAAAGTGCAGGTACAGAAGAGGCTAAGGAAACCAGTACAATGAAGAGATACAAAGAAAAGACCAACTCTGGATCAGTATTCTATCAAACTCTGCTCAAATCCAAAGGACACAATCCTGGGCATCCTCTCAGGGAACCGAGATCTCAAATACACAATCCAGATTACTGTACATAACGTGGGCTGAGCCCAATATTCTGATCCCAATCATCCAAAACACAAATCCAAACACAAGTAAGCATTGGCAAATTTGGCACAAACAAAAGTTTCCTTTAAAGTTTTTTTTAAAAGTACACTGCCTTCTTTCTTTACAAAAAAAAGATTTTTCTTTTATTGCGTACGGGACAAACAACTGATCAAAACTAGAGACCCTAGGTAAGCCCCTATCCCTCATACATTGATAATCTCTACCTGAGCCTCTCTATCTCTATGCGCAAGTAAACAGCCTCATCCCTGTCTAAGCGATGCACCGCAAACATGCTCTCATCGTACCGTCGTCCCACTACTAATCGACGGACCATATCCTCACACGCATGGCGAAGGACAACAATCTCAGAGATCAGATGACCGCATGTAGAAAGTAAGAAGGACGGATCAATGAAAGGCCACTCCTCGAAGGCCTCAAATGAATTGTTAACACATGAAGAAGATGAAGCAGTATTGCCAATCATATCCTGATCATTGGCCTCATCAGCCAAGTGCCATATAATAAAGATTGGATGATCTCAACCACCCATAAGATCGGATGGATATTTCTAGAAATCTAAAAAAAAGAAAAAAGAAAAAGAAAAAAAAAAGAGAGTCCCATTAAATTAGTGGGGGCCATCTGATAAAGACTAGACGCTCTCGACCATCTTTGAGATTAGATGGACCTTTCGAAAAATTTAAAAATATTCCAAACCATTATCCTCATTAATTTATTAGTGGAGGCCATCTAACTTTTCTGCAAATAAAAATCGAACGACGACGCCCACCCGTGAGATCGAATGGATATTTTCCAAAAGATCTAAAAAAAAATTTAAATAAAATCTCCAAAGAGTCTAGCTCTTTTCAAAAAGCTTTTCAAAAAATGCACGCGACACACAGTACACTGAAGAATCTTCCATATTCTCCGGTTGCGATCAATGCAAACAACTAAATAAGACTCGATCTCTCCCGGTCTCCCCGGAGGATGATCGAATCCATACATGATATATGTACGATTGGCCCGATCTCTATATCTAGATAGCCGTACGAATGCTAGTAAAAGTGAGTGGATCTATCTCTGGAAAGAATAATCAAACTCAAAGTGACAACAATCCATTGTAACCAAAGTATTAGAATCAAAAGACTGCATGATAAAAGATCACCAGCATATACCTAGTCCGGGATGTTTAGAAAATTTGATCGAGTCTAAGTCGGTGTAGTGAGTTCCCCGTAAGGCCGCACCAACACGCAGGGCAACTAACCACTTTGACGATCAAATAGAACGAATACTCCTAGGGTGATTACGTAGCAAAGGAATGATAGACTAAATAGTACGAGAATCCTCATAAAGTTACACCAACGCGTAGAGGCCCTACTTTTCAGACTTACCCTCCAATGCTATTAACAATCGTACGTGAAAGGGTTGTGATTGGTAACTTGTAAAGCCGCGACGAATGTGTAGGGGATAATCACAACGTTTTCCTCAACTCTCGTGATATGTGCGAGTCATATTTTTCCAAACAATCAACTGACAATGATACAATGGTAGGCAACCGATTTGAATCACTATCCTTTCTGACCAGAAGGGTGGGGTGTCCACTTGCTTTGACCTTCGGTTGCCCACAACCTCGGTCAAAGAGGGGCATCCATACACACCCCACCCAGGTTAACATCTTGAGAAAGCTAAGACAATCCAGGAACGATGAGCATATATCCCAAACCAAACCCTAATCCAAACCAAGCCCTAATCCCATCCTAAACCTTAACCCCAGCCAAGACCCTGATCCAAACCCTAATCAAACTTAAGCCATCATTTAAGCCAAAGCATACCCAAACCTTCACCCATAATCAACCCATTTCTCATTCCATTTTTAGGTCATAATCAAGCCAATTTTGAGCCATTTTAAAGCCAAATACCCAAAACAGATTTTGTTTCACTCTTAGGACCCAAAAAAGGACCCACCGACCAAATTTCGGGAGAAACTGTACTCGAGATGTTGGTTTGACTACCGCCGACGGTAGTCAAACTACCGCTTCCTCTAAAAAACATGGACGGATCCAGCCTGAAAAGGCCAAGCTATATGTCCTAGAGGGGGGGGGGGTGAATAGGACTATGCCAAATTAAAAATAAAATCAGCGGAATAAATTAATCAATAACCTTACAATTATAAATTAATTATCAATGCTGAAATCAAATCACCTTAATACATAAGTATTGAGAGATTGATACAAATTCAGTTCTAAGGACAACCTTACACCATAATAAACAAGGGCTTATGGTAGGACAACCTTATTTCTAAAACTTCTTTTGAATCAAGAACTCAATTTTAATAAAGATAAATGAATAGCAGAGAATTGAAATTAAATGCAGAAATGTAGATCTAATTTATTACAACAACCTCCACACTTGCTTGAAATGTAAATTTTTACAACATTCACATCCACATGTATATTCCACACAATTGAATGATAAAAGATATGAAAATTAAGCAAGCATTCAATCCACAAGATAAAGAGTTATAGTGGTTCGCCTGTGTGTACACTAAATGTTCTTCAACAGCCACACAGAATGCTACTCCACTCCTAGTATCCTCGCACAGTAGATATTAGCGTTCACTATCAAATAGGTTTTCACAGGTTCACCCAAAACCTTTATAATTGTGTCTTTTTAACTTGGGCTTACACAATCCAAAAACCCACACTACTGAGTTTTTTGGCTCTCCTCAGATAACCACACAATTTGAGATTTTTCTAGCGAATCCCAAACAAAAATAAAAAACTAATGGAATTTACAGAATTGTAAAATACCTGGATTTCTGATATTGTAGCTGGCCGGAAGAACCAATTGGAGTAGACGTTGAATATAGAAGTTTAATGTCCACAACTCACTTTAATATGGTTCTAAGTTTTAATTGATTTTAGATTTAAACGAGTTGGGCGTAGCTATATTTGATTTTGATTCCAAGAAGAAGGAATATGTCAATTCCTCTTTTCAAATTAGATTGGAATATAGAAACTAAATCAAATTAGATAAGCTATCAAAAAGAGAAAGAAATTATGTACAAAATAGCTTAAAACTTAAACATAAACTTATCTCAGAGTGGAGCCTTGAATTCACTTAATATTCAATGAAAAACTCTGAAATTCATGTGCTATTTATAACAGAAGAAATTCATCTTCAACTGGTCCTAGGGTCACCGGTCTTGAAATAAACTAATTTTTGAATTTTTGAGCGCAATTGCATCAGACCGTTTTACGACCGGTCGAAGGTAGTCCACGACTGGTCGAAGGAAGTCCACGACCGGTCGAGACCCCTCTACGACTGGTCGTACGACACTTGATTTAGATGCTGGAGTTTGAGTCGAAGCTTTACGACTGGTCGAAGGTCGAGTCGAGACCATCTCACAACCGGTCGAGCAGACTCCAGGACTGGTCGTAGCCGAACCAAGAAATCTGAAAAATTGTAACCATTTTAGGACTGGTCTTGCAACTTCTTAGACTGGTCGAGACAGTACTAGGACTGGTCGAACAGGGTCTAGGACTGGTCTTAGAGTAGACAAAAATCATGTAATACTATTTATTTGCATTATGTATCCAAAGTGACCTACCTTAAGGTCAATCTAATGGTCTATCAAACCTGGAACATGAAGTATGGACATTTGAACACTTCATTTGCTTAGACTTTGATCTTTACGAAGCTTGATTTCTTCTTGATGTAGCTTGACTACTTCAGAAGCTTCAATGTAACTTTAAGTTGTACTTGAGTCCCGCATTTAGATTTGAATCTTGAACTTGCACTTGAACTTGAGTCTTGACCCGGAGTTCTCTCTTCATATTGTAGCTTGAATTATCATAAAGCTTGAAAAATTCTTTGAGCTAGACTTCAAGTGTTGACGAGGTGTCTCGAACAAATTTATCAAGATACAAACACACAACATACAGAGACGTTTTGACACAAAAAATTTAACAATCAAAGAAGAATCAAATCATAGCACTTACAATCTCCCCCTTTGTCAAATTTGTGACAAAACACATCTCATACTTCAATAAGATAAGCATCACATTATATAATAACGAATCATGCACCAGTTGTAAACTGAGACAACTCAACTCCCCCTATCAACGCAAAATCAACTCCCCCTGAGTTAATACACCTCAACTCCCTCTGAGTAGGTATATATCATATCAGGTATACATTATATCAATCATATCTCATAAATAGAATGCACACATTCTCCCCCTTTTTGTCTAAATATGACAAAGGAAGAAACAAAGATAGGACATGAAAGACAGAATTAGAGATATCAACTTAGAAAGATAGAATAATAAAAAGTGCAGAGTAAATAACAAAACAAGAGAAGTTTGCAAGGTGAGTCAGAGTACATATTAAAAGAAGTAACAAGTGATGTTTTAAGACAGTAATCCACACAACCAAGGAACGAAATATAGTAAACTTATTATAGACCAAAGAGTAAACATTCTCAATCGGAACCAGATGATTGAGCAGGAATGTTAGGATCACTTTGGTGAAGGCTCTTCTGTAAGCGCCTAAAATATTTGCGCATATTTTTAAATTGTTGATTGTGGCCAACATTAATCTATTCTACTTTTTCCTCTAGTGCACTAAGACATGCATTGAAATCAGATGGTTCAAAGTCTGGATCATTTCCAGAATCAGAATTAATTTCATTAAAAATATCATCCACGTCAATATCATCGGCCGACAACTCATCACCTTCGACACCCATCTCAGCTTCAGCAGCAGCATCACCCGCATCAATATCAACTTGACCATGAGCCAACTCCAACTTCATCTTATTCAAGTTGGAATTGTTAAATATGAGGTGTCTGATAGGAGCCTCACTGACGGGCATAGCGACTAACATGTGAGTGGCTAATATATTTAACAGATATCCAAAAGGAATATCACCATGACCAGGATTATTACGAATTTGTATGATAAAGGAACAAATCAAGGAGGGCAGATAGATGTTAGCACCAGTAATGATCGAGTACAAAATACGAACCATAAACAGAGTCAACTCAGTCTTGTTTCCAGAACGAGGATACAGATTAGAAGTGAAGATACGATGTAAAACTCTATATTTAGATAACAAGTATCTGGTTTTAAGGGCATTTCCATTTATAGTCCATGGAGCATTCATATTGCACAAGCTCTAGTAAAAATACGTTTTTCAGATTCTGACACTTTCTCAACAAGTGCACTAGGATGAACACCATCATCATTTACTTGAATATCCATAAGGTCGGAAATTAAATGTCGATCAACATGAAACAACCTTTCTCTAGTATCAATAGTAAAGGTCAGTTGCTCAGCAAAGAAGTCAGATATGCAAGCAACCATTGCTTGTGCTATGGACTGATATGCCGGTCCACTCCAGCGTAAAGTGTTTTCCCAACCTACAGATTGAAGGAGAGGAAGGAGACCATATGGAGCAATATAATTTAAATCAACAGCTTTTTCAACAATAATATTACGCATACGCAGGTCATGTACATGTGGAGGATCATCTTCAAGATCCCTAAAATGACGTCTAGTGATTGCATTTGAACGAGAAGAAGATGCACCTCTATGAATTTTCTTTTCACCTCTAGATTCCATATTCTTGAAGAAATGAAAGAAAGTTCAAGAAAATAGAGATGGGTTTCTCTAGATTTAGCAAAAAAGAAGAAGAACCCAACAAGTTGAAGATTTATAGGAAATAGACACCAATGATCAAGAAAATTAAGAGTGAAGATTAAGATTCTCCAAGAAAACAAGAAAAATTACTCTAACCTGGAGGAATCGAACACAAGGGTTCGACTAGTCGAAGCTCGGCTCGTTAGTGAGGAAGGTTAGAATGAAGAAGAAACAAGTTTTCCCCAAATTAAAAAGGGCATCGCGCGCACGACCGGTCTTGAGATATACTCGACCGGTCGTATTAAGACTGGTCGAGCACGTTCTCGACCGGTCTTAGACCAGAGAGAAAAAAATATGTAATTTTCACAAAATTTTAAAATTTAAATTAATAACATATTAACATCATATACAATATGATACAAAAATGCATGATCAATCATTTAAATTTGCACATACCAAGATCAAATTTCAATTTGTTAAACCTGCTTTTGTCGAGCAGTTTAGTGAAAATGTCTGCAAACTGAGTCTCGGTAGGAATATATTCTAAAGATATTATTTTTTCTTCTACTAATTCACGAATGTAATGAAATCGAATGTCAATGTGCTTAGTACATGAATGCTGGATTGGGTTTTTTGAAATGTTTATCGCACTGGAATTATCACAGTATAAAACCATAGAGTCTTGTGCGATTCCATAATCACTCAGCATACGTTTCATCCAAACCAACTGAGTACAAGCATTTCCTGCTGCAATATATTCGGCCTTAGCAGTTGAGAGTGATATGGAACTTTGTTTGTTGCTAAACCAAGAAATCAGACAGTTTCTAATGTAAAAACAACCACCACTGGTTGATTTTCTATCATTTATATTTTCTGCCCAATTAGCATCCGAATACTCAGCCAATTGAACACTAGAATCATAGGGATACCAAAGACCCAGATTAACTGAACTTGTGACATATCGAATAATTCGTTTAACAACAGTTAAGTGAGATTCTCTAGAATTAGACTGATATCTAGCACAAATTCCAACACTTAAAGTAATATCAGGTCTACTTGCTGTTAAGTAAAGTAAGCTACCTATTATACTACGATACAATTTAGGATCTACATCTTTACCTGTAGAGTCTTTTGAGAGTCTTAGAGTTGTACTCATAGGAGTATCAAAGTTCTTACCATTTTCAAATCTGAATCTTTTAATCAAGTTTAATGCATACTTAGTTTGTGAAATAAAAATTCCATCAGATTATTGTTTTACTTGCAACCCTAGGAAATAATTTAATTCACCAACCATGCTCATTTCGAATTCAGATTTCATTAGATCTGCAAACTCAACAGTCATGTTAGTACAAGTTGATCCATAAATTATATCATCAACATAGATTTGAACCATTAAGATATCATCGTTATGTTTCTTAACAAAGAGCGTCTTATCGACACTACCCATCTGAAACTTGTGACTTAGTAAGAACTTAGTCAATTTTCATACCATGCTCTAGGAGCTTGTTTCAGACCATAAAGAGTCTTTTTAAGGCGGTATACATGATTGGTAAGCTTAGGGTCTTCAAACCCAGTCGGTTGTTCAACACATACCTCTTCATGTAGGTCGCCATTCAAAAATGCGCTCTTTACATCCATTTGAAAAATTCTAAACTTTCTAAAACATGCAATAGATATGAAAAGTCTGATAGATTCAAGGTGAGCAATAGGGGCAAAAGTTTCATTGTAATCAATCCCTTCAATTTGTGTGTACCCTTGCACAACTAGTCTTGACTTGTTTCGAATGATATTTTCCAATTCATCAGACTTATTTTTGAAAATCCATTTTGTTCCAATAATATGTTTATCTTTAGGTCTAGGAACAAGGTAGCAGACATCATTTCTGACAAACTGATTAAGTTCTTCCTGCATAGCAACTGTCCAGTTTTCATCAGAAAGTGCTTCTTTCACGTTAACCGGTTCTATCTGGGATGTAAAGCATACGTAGTTATATATGTCCTCTAATTGTCTACGAGTGCGCACACCAGTGAGAGGATTTCTAAGTATTTGATCAGTTGGATGATCTTTAACAGTTCTTAATTCAGAATTAGTTTTACTTGATGAAGTATCTGGTTTTTTATACATAAGAGCTTCATCATTATCTGAACTAGGGGCATGTGTGTTCAAGTGATCGTCAATTACTACATTTATTGACTCTTGAATCACACCGGTCCTGTTGTTCAGAATACGATATGCAGACTGTTTAAAGAGTATCCTAAGAAAATTCCTTCATCGCTTTTAGTGTCGAACTTTCCCAGATTTTCACAATCACGTAAAATATAACACTTGTTGCCAAAAATTTGAAAATATTTGACAGTAGGCTTTTTCTCAAACCACATTTCATAAGCCGTTTTATTATTAGATTTGCAGATATAAATACGGTTGATAATGTAACAGGCGATATTCACTGCTTCAGCCCATAAATTTCTAGGGAGCTTCATGCTATTTAACATAACATTTCCCATTTCTTGAAGCACTCTATTTTTTCTTTCCACAATACCATTTTGTTGTGAAGTTTTGGGCGTAGAGAATTCATGTGATATTCCCTGATCACTACAGAGTTTCTCAAAACCGCTATTTTCAAACTCGGATCCATGATCACTACGGATCTTACTAACTTGAGAACATTTTTCAGTTTAGATCCGTTTTATAATCTTTTTCACTTCATCAAGGGTTTCTGATTTGTCCCTCAAGAATGAAACCTAAGTGTATCTTATATAATCATCTACAATAACCAAGATGTATTTTTTTTTGCCGCCTCAACTTTCCGTTCTAGTTGGTCCTATAAGATCCATATGGAGAAGCTCGAGTGGTCTAGACGTGGTATTGGAGTTCACCTTTTTGTGAGAGCTCCTCGTTTGTTTACCATACTGGCATTCACCACATATTTTGTCTACTTTTTGTACTTTAGGTAGACCTCTAATTAGTTCTCCTTTGCTCAATTTGTACAAATTTCGGTAGTATACATGTCCAAGACGTTTATGCCATAATTCTGTCTCATCAGTATGGACCATGTAACACGTTTGATTAAATGAGCTTCCATTGCATACTATATAGCAGTTTTCAGAAGTATTGCGACCAGTTAATATTACAGAACCCTTTTTATCTATAATCTCACAACCTTGATTAGAAAATTTAACACTATGGTTGTTGTCACATATTTGAGATATGCTTAACAGGTTGTGTTTTAATCCCTCAACATATAAAACATTCTTAAATAAGGGAAGATTATAAAGTTGAATTGTACCTTGGCTAATAATCTTGCAGTTGCTCCCATCACCAAATGTGACTGATCCATCAGTCATATCTTTTAGATCGGTGAATAAAGCCTTGTCACCTGTCATGTGCCTAGAACATCCACTGTCTAAGTACCATTTTGAATGGCTTGTTGCTTTGAATGTAGTGTGGGCAACCAAGCAGGCAACTTTAGGAACCCATTTCATAACGGTTTTGGGTTTAGGAACATAGTTGGTCTTCTTTTGTCTGATGTTGTAAGAATGACCTACTGATTTAGATTTTAAGAGCTCCTTAAGTGAGTCAATTATTTTTTCAGCAAGATGATTTCTGTTCTGATTTTTAAAATTTGTATAGCTGCTTTTAGGTTTATGAAAAGTTTTTGTATTTTTAGAAAAAACTTGACTAGTACCTTTTCCTTTTGAGTTAGAAGTTTCTCCTTTCACAAAGTTGGGAGAAGTATACTTCTGTTTAGGAGATGTATTTTTCTCATAGCCCAACCCGGATCTATCGCCACATTTTCTTAATCCAGATAATAATTTTTCTAACTTTGGATCACCCTAGGCATATCTCCATGTATCCTTCAAACTCAGAAGAGAAGATACTTCATTTTTAAGTTTCTCATTTTCAGATTTCAAATCATCAATCAACAAGGTTTTGAATTCCAAATCACATTTTGATTTTTCTAAACAATCTGAAATATGCAATTTTTCTAAAACAATTTTTTCAAAACATTCTTTGAGTTTAGATAACTTTTCTTTTTGAAGCTTAAGTTTGGCAGCAATTTTACAACTTTCCTTATATAAGGCATTATAAGCATCTTGAAGATCTTCTTCATTTTCATAATCACTATTCAAATTTTCTTCACTTGTTGAATCATCGTGATCTGAAAAGTAAACTTGGCTATAGTCATAAGGGCTTTAACTTCACTGCTCGACTCGGTTTCAAAATTTTCTGATTCAGAAGATACTTTAGAATCAGATGATTCATCCTAAGTAGCCAACATACCCTTCCTTCTGGGTCTGTCCTTTTTAGGACATTTGTTTGCTAAATGCCCATACTCTTGGCAATTGTAACACTGACTGTCTTTTAAAGACTTCTAAGTTTTGGACTTAGGTTTAGATCGTTTCTTTTCATTTCCCTTTTGAAAGTTGACTCTTTCTTGCTTTTGAAAATTTTGTAAAACTTTTTTGCCAAAAGCCCCATATCGTCTTCAGAATTTTCTAAATCTGAGTTTCCTTGGGAAATACCTTTAGAAGATTTCAAAGCTATAGATTTACCTTTAGGAGCTTTAAAATTTAATTCATAGGTTTGTAAAGAACCAACTAGTTCTTCTACCCTCATATTATCCGTATTACGAAGTTCCTAGATCGCGGTTACTTTAGAATTGAACCGTTCAGGAAGTGAGCATAGTATCTTTGCACACACTTTACTTTCTAGAATTTTATCGCCAAGACCCCACATAGAGTTTACAATGTCATTTAATCTAGTGTTAAAGTCCATAAACATTTCATTTTCCTCCATATGAATTTCTTCAAATTTGGTTGTGAGGAGTTGGACTTTAGACTTTTTGACAATTGATGTACCCTCGTGTGTCATTTCTAGTATATCACAGGCTTGCTTTGCAGTATTACAGGATATAATTCTTTTGAACTCATCCGGTGATAGTGCGCAGGTGATTGCACTTAGTGCTTTAGCATTGACACTCTACTCACTTTTTTGAAGGGTGGTCCACAAATAATAAGCGTGTACGAACACGCTTTGAACCGTCGGTCGGCTATTTCAATGGTAGGAGAGTTCCATTCGGTCACTGTGGCTCGCCACACACTCTCATCCATTGATTTGAGGAAGATCCTCATTCTGGCTTTCCAATAGGCATAGTTGGAGCCATCAAAGGGTGGAGGCCTAGTGACTGATAGGCTATCAAAATTTGACATCTTAATAATATAACTTAGATCGTTAGCTTAAGAAATAAATCCAAAAAAGAACAATAAGAACGAGCTATTAGGCTTTGATATCACTTGAAAAGGCCAAGCTAGGGGGGGGGGGGTGAATAGGACTATGCCAAATTAAAAATAAAATCAGCGGAATAAATTAATCAATAGCCTTACAATTATAAATCAATTATCAATGCTGAAATCAAATCACCTTAATACATAAGTATTGAGAGATTGATACAAATTCAGTTCTAAGGACAACCTTACACCATAATAAACAAGGGCTTATGGTAGGACAACCTTATTTATAGAACTTCTTTTGAATCAAGAACTCAATTTTAATAATGATAAATGAATAGTAGAGAATTGAAATTAAATGCAGAAATGTAGATCTAATTTATTACAACAATCTCCACACTTGCTTGAAATGTAAATTGTTACAACATTCACATCCACATGTACATTCCACACAATTGAATGATAAAAGATATGAAAATTAAGTAAGCATTCAATCCACAAGACAAAGAGTTATAGTGGTTCGCCTGTGTGTACACCAACTGTTCTTCAACAGCCACACAGAATGCTGCTCCACTCTTAATATCTTCACATAGGGGATATTAGCGTTCACTATCAAATAGGTTTTCACAGGTTCACCCAAAACCTTTACAATTATGTCTTTTTAACTTGGGCTTACACAATCCAAAAACCCACACTTCTGAGTTTTCTGGCTCTCCTCAGATAACCACACAATTTGAGATTTTTCTGGCGAATCCCAAATAAAAACCAAAAACTAATGGAATTTACAGAATTGTAAAATACCTGGATTTCTCCTCTTGTAGTTGCCCGGAAGAACCAATTGGAGTAGACGTTGAATATAGAAGTTTAATGTCCACAACTCACTTTAATATGGTTCTAAGTTTTAATTGATTTTAGATTTAAACTAGTTGGGCGTAGTTATATTTAATTTTGATTCCAAGAAGAAGGAATATGTCAATTCCTCTTTTCAAATTAGATTGAAATGCAAAAACAAAATCAAATTAGATAAGCTATCAAAAAGGGAAAGAAATTATGCACAAAATAGCTTAAAACTTAAACATAAACTTATCTCAGAGTGGAGCCTTGAATTCACTTAATATTCAATGAAAAACTCTGAAATTCGTGTGCTATTTATAACGGAAGAAATTCGTCTTCGACTAGTCCTAGGGTCACCATGACTGGTCTTGAAATAAACTGATTTTTGAATTTTTAAGCGCGATCGCATCAAACCATTTCACGACCGGTCGAAGGTAGTCCACGACTGGTCAAAGGCAATTCATGACCGGTCGAGACCCCTCTACGATTGGTCGTGCGACACTTGATTTAGTCGTTGGAGTTTGAGTCGAAGCTTTACGACTAGTCGAAGGTCGAGTCGAGACCATCTCACGACCAGTCGAGCAGACTCCAGGACTGGTCGTAGCCGAACCAAGAAATCCAAAAAATTACAACCATTTTAGGACTGGTCTTGGAACTTCTTAGACTGGTCGAGACAGTACTATGACTGGTCGAGACAGGGTCTAGGACTGGTCTTAGAGTAGACAAAAATCATGTAATACTATTCATTTGGATTACGTATCCAAAGTGACCTACCCTAAGGTCAATCTAATGGTCTATCAAACCTGGAACATGAAGTATGAACATTTGAACACTTCATTTGCTTAGACTTTGATCTTTACGAAGCTTGATTTCTTCTTGATGTAGCTTGACTACTTCAGAAGCTTCAATGTAACTTTAAGTTGTACTTGAGTCCTGCATTTAGATTTGAATCTTGAACTTGCACTTGAACTTGAGTCTTGACCCAGAGTTCTCTCTTCATATTGTAGCTCGAACAAATTTATCAAGATACAAACACACAACATACAGAGACATTTTGACACACAAAATTTGACAATCAAAGAGGAATCAAATCATAGCACTTACACAGCCACACAAGTTTTGGATCAAACCCAGCCCGAGCGGTAATCGGACTATCGCCGAAGGTAGTCCGATTAGCCACTTGTGGCCCACTTGTGGACATTTGGGGACAGCTATCCTAGAATCCGAAAGTCAACTTTCTCGTACAATTACCCCCTATCCGAGCTTATTTATCATTTTACCAACCTCTTTAGCCAATGAGAGAGTGCCACGTGGCGTCTCCCTCCCCTCATCCAATCATCACCTGCAACATCAGCATTTACCCTCCTCAAACCGAAAAATTACCAAAAGACCATTGGAGAAGGCTATAAATAGCCCTTTCCTCTTCACATTTCAATCATCCACTTCTCATTGTCCAAGCTTAAGTGAGACGGAGAGGGGGAGAGAGAGGGAGAGAGAGAGAGAGAGAGGAAGAGAGTGAGGGTGAGGAGGAGCTCTAAGCTTTCAAGTCCAGATTTTTCAATTATCCCCTTAGCCCATTCCCTATCTTCCCAACCATCCTGATCCCCAAGAGTAGCCCAGATTGATCATGGCTCAGTACGTGTCTTAGCTTACTCAAGCAAAAGATCCATTCATTCTACATACAAGCATTCATCATGATATCTATTCCTTTCTCAACTCCTGCTTCTTTAGATCTCTAGTGAACGTATGCTCTGTGACTGGCTGTACACCGGATCCTGTTACATCAGAAATTCCTAGTGATCTAGTCCCATTTTCTTACCTCTTTGCATGAGCATCATCGCATCCTCCTTCTAGACACGCTGTTGGACGTATGCTCTGTAGCTTGCCGAAACTTGGATCTTTTCGCATCAGAAATCCATGTGTGTGCTTAGTCCTATCTCAACCACATCATCCATCCCTTGAGATTGTTTTACTATACAAAGTAGAGACCATACATTCATACGGGCAAAGAGGGTGCCTAACACCTTCCCTCTTTGTAATCGAGGTCCCTTACCCGGAATCCCGGATCGCAGACTAAGATGACATCTAAGGTAAGAGAGTCTTCAAATTTCTCCAACCTTACATATTCCGCGGGTTCTAGCCGATTGTGAGATTCTTAGATTAATTGGCTAGTGACGACTCCAACATCCACAAATCAACCTAATCACCCCCACCACCAAATCCATAAATATTCAAATCAGCATGAGCGCCAATTTCCAGTGTCTACAATATTTATATATATATAGAGAGAGAGAGAGAGTGTGTCATACTCACTTGTGCACCTTTGCACACATCTCATTGGCGTCTAATCCGAACAGTCCATGTGATGTGGAATCTCATGAAACACCAAGGGGCAATTTTTCACCCTGATTTAAAATTCTGGTGGGCCATAGAGAAGAGATGCAAATCAAGGGAAGAAATTGTTTTCATTTTTCATTGCCTACTAAAGTTTTGAATCAAAGTAAAAATTGGGCCCATGGGGTTTCATGAGGTGCTGCTTCAGGTGGACCGTTCAGATTTTGGAGTCATCTCACCTTTGATGAGTTCTCAAAAAAGTTCGCACCAGTTATGTGCGAAATGGCGCATAGCTGAGCATTATATATATATATATATATATATATATATAGAGAGAGAGAGAGAGAGAGAGAGAGAGAGAGAGAGAGAGATTCTCACCTATGCACGTGCACGTGTGCGCCTTTGCACACATGTCATGGGCGTCTAATCCAAACGGTCCATATGATGTGGCATCGAATGAAACCCTAAGTTACCAATTTTCACCCTGATATAAACCTCTACTGGGCCATAGAAAAGAGATGTAAATCAAGGGAGAAAACTGTTTTCCTTTTCCATGGCCCACCAAAGTTTTAGATCAAAGTAAAAGTTTGTCCCTGGGGTTTCATGAGGTTCCACATCACGTGGACCGTTCACATTATGCAAATCACATCACGTATGATGAGTTCTCAAAAAGTTTGCACGAGTTTTGTGCGATGTGTAGCTGAGCATTTGGATATATATATATATATATATATATATATATATATATATATATATATATATATATATATATAAACGCTCAGCGACGCATCGGTTCGTACGTCATTACGTGCACACCTTGATATCAACCGTCGAATCAGGAAGACGATTACATGCGAGTTTGAGAGAGAGTTTCCGTCTGTAGCACGCCCCCTCTCCCTATTCTTTGACTCTCTGATGGACATGGATTTCTTGTGGAAGAAGTTATTGCGCTGGGATGCTAGGTGGGTCCCACCGGGATGTTCATGATACATTCACACTGTTCATCTATTTTGGGAGGTCATTTTAAGACATGCGACCAAAATTGAGGTGTAGCCAAAACTGAAGTGGTCCGTACTAGAGGAAACAATGTATATTTAGTGACCATCGTTTGAAACATTCGTATAGCCACAAAGTTTCATATTAGGCGAAGTTTTTGGTGTTTTCACTTTTTGCAAGTGGGAATGACGTTATAAACAGTTTGGATGGCACATAAATATCAAGGTAGATCCCGGGAAGGTTTCAATGGTAGTAAACTCTTTCCCCGGTTTTCCCTCTCTTCCGGCCCACTTAAGTCTTGGATCCACCTAATTTTTCATCGCATATCCTAAAATGAGCTCCAACAATGGATGGACAATGTGGATTTCTCACAAAAGATCACTGTGGCCCCACCTAGCATCCTGGTGCAGGAACTTCCTGGGTGGGACCAACCTTTTGTAGTTACTACCTTGGAAACCTGTGTGGGACCCACCTTGACGTTTGTAATAAATCTACCATATCCATCCATTTTTTGAGCTAATTTTAGGACTTGAGACCAAAAGTGAGCATGATACAATACTCAAGTGGGCCACACTAAAGGAAATAGTGGGTATGAAAATTCCTACCATTGCAAACATCCTTGGGTCAATAGTGATGTTTACATGCCATCCATACCATTCATAACATCATTCCTACTAAGATGAACTGAGAACACAAATATTAGCCTGATTCAAAACTTTCGTGGCCCCACGAATATTTCAACTGTAGACGAGAATTAGCTATAAGTCAGTACCGAATTGGCCACTAAAGTGATGTGACCACGTTCTGTGGGCCCACCATCATGTATGTATTGTAACTACAATGTCCATATTTTTTGAGATATCATTTTAGGGCATGACATAAATAACGAGCCAAATCCAAAGCTCAAGTGAACCCCATCACATAAAATAGTGGGGATTAAATGCCTACCATTAAAAAATTCTTGAGAACCACAGAAGTTTTCGATCAAGTTGATATTTGTGTTTTCCCTTCGTCCAGTTTTAACTTATGAACAGGTTAAAAAAACTAACATGGTGGGCCCAGGAAGGTTTCAATGGTGGGCATCACTGTCCTCGCTGTTTTCTGTAGAGGGGTCCACTTGAGCTTTGGATCTACCTCAGTCTGTGTTATGCCCTAAAATGATCTCTCTAAATGGATGGACGGTGTGGATACAACACATACATAGTGGTCATGAGGTCCACCGAACTTGGTTATGTCAGTTGATAATCCGCGTCCCACGGAGGTGTTACCCGTGTTACACCTAATCGCTCCCTGATCCGTTTTTGGACGCAGATTTCAGACTTTCACTCGGATGCTATGTGAGGGCCATGTGATATTTTGAAGAAATCCACTCCGTCCATACGTTTTTTCGAATCATTTTAGGACATGAGACTAAAAATAAGATGGATCCATAACTAAATGAGGCCATACTAGAGGGAAAACTAGTGAAAGAGTTTTCTACCGTTGCAACCTCCTTGGGCTCCACCTTGAAGTTTATATTCCATCCAAACCTTATAAGGCCATTTCCACTGGGATGAAGTGAAAAAATAAAAAATTTAGCTTAGTACGAAAATTTTGTGGCCATGAAAGTGTTTCAACGGTGGTCCCCGAATCCCAACTGTTTACTTTCATATGGATTTCTCACAAACTTCACAGTGCCCCACATAGCATCACATCGTGGTAACTCGCTGCGAAAGGCTTTGGCAGGAAATCCGCGTCTACTTCCTCCGCCAATCTCAAGATAGGGACAGGCTATGGCTCCGAGGGCCACCGTGACGTATGGATTTTTTCAATACCATTCGTGCATTTTGCCATGTCAATTTAGGCTGGGATTACAAAAATGAGGCAGATCAAGGTTCAAGTGGCCCACACCACAGGACACAACAGCAGTATTAATGACATCTACGGTTGAAACCTTTCTAGGGCCCAACGTGATGTTTATTCTTCATCCGACCTCTTAATAAGGTCATAGAGACCTCGATGAAGGTAAAACACAAATATCAGCTTGATCCAAAACTTCTATCGTTCTCGAGAAGTTTTCAATGATAAAACTTTAATCCCCATTTAGAAGTCCACTTGAGCAACGGATCTACCTCATTTTTGTGACGCCAGCAACATGAAGAAATGAATGGACGGCCCTACTCACTACTTCCTTCAGTGTGGCCCACTTGAGTATTGTATCCTGCTCACTTTTGGTCTTAAGTCCTAAAATGAGCTCAAAAAATGGATGGACAGGATAGATTTCTCACAAACATCGTGGTGGGTCCCACCTAGGTTTCCAGTGCAACAACTTACAAAGGCTTTGATTCCGCAGAGGAGGCGTGCCAGCGAGAGACTCTCTTTCACCGAGATGCGGGGTACAGAAACTCTCTTTCTCAAACTCGTGCTTAAGAGCGCCTTCATCTAAACTGTGGGCCTGATCCGACAGTTGATAGCAAAGTGTGCATATAGTGAAATGCGAACTGGTGCGCAGCTGAGAGTTTATATATATATATATATATATATATATATATATATATATAAAGTGTGTGTGTGGAGAGCAAGGGATAAGAAAACTTGAGACAATAAATTCGGCCTTCCTACGGAAACTTGGTGGGAACTATTAACCAAAATAGATGATCTTTGGTTAAAATTATCATCACTATCTAAGCCTTAAACTAATTAACTGGGGTCCATTTTTGTAGGGATTCCATTCGAGCAAGGGCCACAAATTCGATAATGTCTTATTATTCGTATTCATAGTAGAAATTATGTCATATGTTTGAAGATAGCTGCCAACTTGACACAACCCTCTTTTATCTGTGCTGGGACTGATAACGAGATATAAAACTCCCATGGGCATAGTGTAATCAATTATTATGTGGGTTCATTGCAAAATCAAGTTGGTTACAATCAAGTGTTATCTAATAGTCTATCATGCAAGTCAATTGCAATCAAGTGTTATCTAATATTCTATTACACAAGTTAATTACAATCAAGTGTTATCTAATAGTCAACGAAGAATGAATTTTAAATAAAGCTAGATATTGTTGGGGGCCTTGCACAAAACCTTAGGATCTAGCTGCCCGAAATAAACCAGAATTGTGAAACAATAATGCAATGAAAAATAATCAAAGCATAAACCACATCACACCAGGAATTTTTATGTGGAAAACCCTCAAAAAGGTAAAAACCACGGGACCTTGTCCAGATCAACAAGCCACTATAAAGCAGAATGTTACAACCGATCATAAGCACACACCGCTTGGATCAAACTTTCTTCGCTCATACAGGAGTGGATAAACAATAAGAGAAACAAGAGAAAAACGGAGAGATCTCACCAATCACGAGGACGTAGAAGCGCTGAGACGTGGACTGTGAAGTAGATCACCTCTACGAGCAGAATCTCCCTTCTACAAGCTTCCTCTCTCTTTCTCTCTCTCTCTCTCTCTCACACACACACCTTTGATAGCTTTCCTAGAAAACCTTTGGGAAACTTAGACTGCCCTGGAATCCACCCCAATCCCGGATACACCCATATATATAAGAATAGAAAGAGGTGTAACCTAAATAGGAAACAAAATCCGTAAAATCTGCGTTTCCGCAATCACATCTGCGGAACTCGTCGATCATATCGATGGTCTCTCGATAACAGCTTCGATATCATCGACAGGTCTCTCAATCATATCGAGACGGGACCAAAACTGTCTAGCAACCAGGGGTGAAAATTTCAATAATTATCGATCATATCGATCAACTCTCGATGACAGCCTTGATATGATTTGAAAGTCTCTCGATCGTATCGACAGGACAAAAAAACAGTCCAGTAACCAGCAGTGAAAAATTCTGCAATTATCGATGATATCGAAACCTGTTCGATTTTATCGATACCAACAATGAGGAGAAAAATCCCCGTCAAATCTCCCCCTTTTCGACTCAAGAGGAATCCAACTTCTTCAAGTCAGCCCAGTTTCTACAAACCTCAAACTTGCCCTTGAGCAAAGCCTTGGTCATCATGTCTGACCCATTATCGTCCGTGTGGACCTTCTCAAGCTATAACACCTTCTGTCCCAAAGTATCCCTAATCCAGTGATACCGAATCTCTATGTGCTTTGACTTAAAATGCTAACTTGGATTCTTGCTCAAGTGTATAGCACTCTGACTATCACAATAGACCACGTGCTCCTCCTGCTTTAGGCTAAGTTCCTGTAGGAATCTCTTCATCCAAAGCATCTCTTTACATGCCTCTGTGACTGCAATGTACTCGGCCTCTGTCGTCGACAATGCTACAATCTTCTGCAGCTTGCTTTGCCAATAAACCACTCCCCATACAAACGTGAACATGAACCTTGATGTAGACTTCTTGGAGTCTATGTCGCCTGCCATATCTGCATCTGTGTAGCCCTCTAACACAGGTTTACCGTCACCATAGCATAGGCTCAACCTGGATGAGCCTCTTAGATACCGCAGTATCCATTTCACCGCTGCCCAATGCTCTTTGCCATGATTGGCAAGATACCGGCTGACAATACCAACCGCATATGCTATGTCTGGGCGTATACACACCATAACATACATGAAACTTCCTACAGCTGACGCGTAGGGTATCTTCTGCATCTCTTCCACCTCTGCTTTCGTCTTGGGACACTGCCTGTTGCTCAATTTAAAGTGACCATCCAGTGGAGTACTGACAGGCTTCGCTGCATTCATATTGAACCGCTCTAGGACTTTCTCAATATACCGCTCTTGTGACAGCTAGAGCTTCCTGCTACTTCTGTCACGGGTTATCTCCATTCCTAGGATCTTTCTAGCCGGGCCCAAGTCTTTCATCGCAAAAGACTTGCCCAACTCCTATTTCAGCTTGTCAATCTTCTTGATGTCTTTTTCCATGATGAGCATGTCATCAACGTATAATAGCAGAACTAAGAAATCACCATCTGAGAACTTGTGCGTAAACACACAGTGGTCTGACTCCATTCTGTCATACCCATGTTTCAACATAAATGAGTCGAACTTCTTGTACCATTGCCGTGGAGCTTGTTTCAGCCCATACAAGTTCTTCCTCAGCCTACACACCATATGCTCTTTGCCCTTGACTTCGAACCCCTCTGGTTGGTGCATGTAGATCTCTTCTTCCAGGTCACCATGGAGAAAGGCAGTTTTAACATCTAACTGCTCTATCTCTAGATCCATGCTAGCCGCCAACCCAAGTAACACCCGTATGGATGTCATCTTCACCACTGGTGAGAATATCTCTTCGAAGTCTATACCTTTCCTCTGACCAAAACCTTTCACCACAAGTGTGGCCTTGAAACTCATCTGTGAATTCTTCTGCTCAATCTTCTTTCTGAACACCCACTTGTTGCTCAAAGTTTTCTTGCCCTTAAGCAATTTCACCATGTCATAGGTGTGGTTCTTATGCAAGGATTTCATCTCCTCTTGCATAGCTTTCAACCACTCCCCCTTATGCTTGTCGGCTAGGGCCTCAGAATAATCTTCTGGCTCTCCCCCATCGGTTATCATAATGTACTCATACGGTGAGTACCTCTTGGACGGCTGTCTGTCCCTAGATGACCTCCTCACATGTGGCTCAACAAGTGGATCAAGTGGGGGCTGTTCCCCTGGTCCATCTTCTGAAGGAACTCTCTCGTCCTCTGCACCTTGCTGTACTCCCCCGTCATCAGGCACCACAGGAGGAGTAACTGGATCCATGTCCTCTAGCTCACATGAACTAGGCTGGTTGTTCTCTGGCTTACCAATGTCTTCTATATACTGATCTTCAAAGAAAACCACATCTCTGCTCCTGACGAGCTTCCTCTCGATTGGATCCCATAACCTGTAACCGAACTTTTCATCACCGTACCCTAAGAACACACACTGCCTGATCTTCATATCGAGCTTGGACCTCTCGTCCTTTGGTACGTGAATGGATGCCCTGCATCCAAATACCCTGAGATGACTGTACGATGGATCTTGTCCAGTCCACACCTTCTCAGGTACTTCTCCATTCAATGGGGCTGATGGAGACCTGTTTATCAAATACACTGCTGTGTGCATTGCTTCTCCCTAGAATGTCTTGGGCAACCTCGCATGGGATAACATGCATCTGATTCTCTCAACAATGGTGTGATTCATTCGCTCAGCTACACCATTATGCTGGAGGGTCTTAGGAACCGTCTGTTCATGCTGTATACCCAGGGACTTACAGTACTCATGAAAGTCGCCAATGTATTCACCACCATTGTCAGTGCGGATGCACTTCAATGGTCTACCTGTCTCTCTTTCGACCATAGCATGAAACAATTTAAACACACCAAAGACCTTGTCCTTGGATTTCAAAGCATAAACCCAAATCCTCCTAGATGTATCATCTATAAAAGTGACAAAATACAATGCCCCACCCAAGGTTTTTATCCTCATAGGACCACAAACATCAGAATAAACCAAATCTAGTGCATGCACTTTATTAACATGAGAAGCAGATTTAACAAATGAAACTCTATGCCGTTTCCCTGATAAATAATCAAGACAGGTTTTGAGAGGTGTACCTATCACGTCTGGAAGGAGCTACTTCCTTACTAGTAGCTGAAGCCCTTTTTCACTCATGTGGCCTAGACGCCTGTGCCACATGTCAATAGCTGAATCTTCCGCTGTGTTCAACCCACCCTTGCACATACTGACACTTGCCTTGTAAAGGGTGCAACACTTTTTTCCTCTAGCCATGATCAACGAACCCTTGATGAGCTTCCATCGCCCACCAGCAAACTGACTTTCATAGCCATCATCATCCAACCTTCCCGTCGACATCAAGTTGAGGCGAAGGTCTGGGATATGCCTCACATCTCTGAGAACCAATGTGCAGCCTACATCGGTCTTCACACAAATATCATTGACTCCCATGATTTTTGATATGCCAGAATTTTCCATCTTCACAGTCCTATAGTCACTTAACTTGTAGCTTGTGAAGAAGTCCCTACGTGGAGTCGCATGAAAAGAAGCTCCCGAGTCTATCACCCAGTCGGTGTCCTGACTCGTAGCTGTGAGACATACATCATGATCTACTGAAAGAATAACTACTATGTCGCCATTTGAAGCGGCTGCAGTAGAATCTGATTCATCTTCCTTCCTTTTTCCTTTCTTGTCGTTCTTCTTACCACGACATTCATGCTTGTAGTGGCCCTTCTTGCCACAATTCGAGCAATCAATATCCTTTCTGTTACTCGACTTGCCTCTTGATTTATCTTGGGCCTTCCCGCCCTTCCTGTTCTTTTCTCTCCCCCGTTCCTGTGTTACAAGGGCCTCTTGCTGAGTAGACCCCTGAGACTTCCTCCTTGTCTCCTCATTGAAGAGACAACTGGTTACCTGTTCCATGGATATCTTTTCGTCTGGCGCAGAGTTACTTAGAGACACCACCAATGTCTCCCAACTGTCAGGCAATGAACTAAGCAATAGTAAAGCCTGCAATTCATCATCCAGGGCCATTTTCATAGAGGAGAGTTAGTTCACTATATTACTGACCTCATTCATGTGCTCGGCCACAGAACCACCATCCTTGAACTTGAGATTCACAAGTCGCCTTATCAGAAAGATCTTATTACTGGCTGTCTTCCTCTCATAAAGCCCTTGTAATTTCAGCCATAGGTTAGCGGCTAAGGTCTCTGTAGACACATGGTGAAACACGAAATCATCCAACCATTGTCTAATAAACCCCACCACCTTTCGGTCCATCTTCTTCCAATCATCATCAGTCATATCCTTGGATTTTGTTGATATACCTAAAATTGGAGAATATAGGTCCTTGCAATAAAGTAAGTCCTCCATCTTAACCTTCCATATGGTCCAGTTAGAACCATTGAGGCTGATCATCCTTGATGAGCTACCTTCCATTATTCAAAACCGATCCTACCCGTTCAATGAACCTGGCTCTGATACCACTTTGTTGGGGGCCTTGCACAAAACCTTAGGATCTAGCCACCCAAAACAAACCAGAATTATGAAATAATAATGCAATGAAAAATAATCAAAGCATAAACCACATCACACCAGGGATTTTTACGTGGAAAACCCTCAAAGAGGTAAAAACCATGGGACCATGTCCAGATCAACAATCCACTATAAAGCAGAATGTTACAACCGATCACAAGCACACACCGCTTGGATCAAACTTTCTTCACTCATGCAGGAGTGGATAAACAATAAGAGAAACAAGAGAAAAATGGAGAGATCTCACCGATCACAAGGACGTAGAAGCGCTGAGACGTGGACTGTGAAGTAGATCACCTCTACGAACAAAATCTCCCTTCTACAAGCTTCCTCTCTCTTTCTCTCTCTTTGTCTCTCTCATACACACACCTTTGATAGCCTTAAGCCTTCCTAGAAAACCTTTAGGAAACTTAGAATGCCCTGGAATCCACCCCAATCCCGGATATACCCATATATATAAGAATAGAAAGAGGTGTAACCTAAATAGGAAACAAAATCCGTAAAATCTGCGTTTCCACAATCACATCTGTGGAACTCATCGATCATATCGATGGTCTCTCGATAACAGCTTCGATATCATCGACAGGTCTCTCGATTATATCGAGACGGGACCAAAACTGTCTAGCAACCAGGGGTGGCAATTTTAATAATTATCGATCATATCGATCAACTCTCGATGACAGCCTCGATATGATCTGAAAGTCTGTCGATCATATCGACAGGACAAAAAAATAGTCCAACAACCAGCAGTGAAAATTATGCAATTATCGATGATATCGAAACCTGTTCGATTTCATCGATACCAACAATGAGGAGAAAAATCCCCATCAGATATAATAAAGGAAGGAATTGGTGGGAATTAAAGGTCTCAACCATGGCATCATTAACATGAAAGGTAGTATAAAACTCAAGGATTTCACTAAAAAAAGGGAACATTTGGATGGTCAGGAATGGAAAGTGGATTTTCATCTAAGATGACAATTAGATCTCTAATATCTTTAACTTATTTAACTAATAGATATGATTAAAAGCTTTCCATATAATCTATGGCCAATCAATCACTTGAAAGGAGAAGAAAGTTGATGAGGGCATTTGGACCGTCATTCAAAAACTGGACCACATGGATCATTCAAAAAAAGAAAGAAAAAAGAAGAAGAAGCTAGTTGTTGGTATAGATCCACGGTTATGATTGATCTAATGGGCCAAATTAATGTACAACATGCTGCTTGTCGTCATATTAGACAATTTAAGAGCGGCTTGTCATAGAAACTCAAGCCTAAATCCCACAAAAGCCTAAGCACGACAAGGTAGGCCCACTTAACTCCATATAGTGAAAATATACTTGTGCGCATAATTTTCAGTCCCCACTCACATCCTTATCTAAACTGTCACAGTCAGTTAATAGAAAGGATCCACCCAAATATAGGCACCTTCAATCTAAGTATGAGAATCATAAATAAAATAGAAATAAAATTGCATAAATTTTATTCACTTCAAAGGTGACTTGAAACTATTCATGTAAGGCCCTTAAATAATCTCATTAAACTACAAAGAAAGTAGGTTCATAATATTGACAACCAATGATTTATTATAATAACGAAAAAATAATAAAGAGATGCCTAATTAGGAATAAAAATACATTTAAGAAGATTAACTAATTTATTATTGTATAGCTAGTGATTGGTTTTAAATATTAGACATAGGGCTGTCAACGGGTTGGGCCTGGGTTTAGTCTTGGATCGGATTTTGAACTGTTTCGGGTTGGACTGTTGGGCTGATCCAAGCCCAGCCCATTAACACTCCTAGATGTAGTCTCTTTCTCTTAAACTTTATCTTCTTTTTTTTTTTTTCTCACACTCACATATCCCATGGGATGGGAACATTCAGGGCTAGCTCTCCATCTCCTCTAGGATGGGGTCATTTAAATAAGGAGGGGTTATGATTTTAGGACTACACCCAGTATGGTACTCCACCAGCTTATGAACTTCGGTGAACCTGCTATGATGGAAGCCCATCAGTCCACATCTGTCATGCACATAGATATGATTTAATATGTCCATTATTATGGTCATCCACCTATGATCTAGACCCCATACCAATCATAAAGTAAACCATCAGATTCGAGTCACCAGAACATCATCAAGTGTGATTAAAACAATTTTAATAGTTAAAATAAAACTTCAACTGTTGAAAAACTTTTTAAAAGCTTATTAGATCCTTCAAGTGTTGGGCATAATGAAAAACCACTTGATGATTCCTAATCCAGTGAGATTTAGCCTCAAATAATGTTCCATGGTAAAATAGTTGATCCCTTGTTGGCCTCATGCGAGAATCAATGAACCCTGATAGACATACACAACATCACTCACTTTTAATGCCATACATAGACCTCGTAAAGTGAGCCAAAACTATCTAATCAAGATCCAAGACGTTCACACATCCTCAGGTATTAAGGATTGATGAATTAATATGCACACTCCAAGTCCCTGATCACTGCCTAGGCTAATGAGCCCCTAGACTATTGACTTGAACTTAATTCTCTAATTTGAATTTTAAGGGTTTACACCAGGATCCCATATCCATGACACACTCACACTCCTTCATAGGGTAAGGGCAAAAAGGCACAACTAACTTTAAGTTAGTTCCCGATGGAAACCTTTCATCCAAACCTATGTTAGTCTTCTCTAAAAAATAGATGTCCACATGTGTGCTAAGCATCTGTGACAATCATGGTTCATTTAGGTATTGAGATCCATGAAATACAACTCTCCCTGGTCCATGACCACTGTGTCCAATCTCAAGTTCTCTAAGACTAGAGGATGTATCATGTACTCCTCGCATAACCCAATGTATGTAAGAAAATTATAACACTAAATTTACCTAAGGCATATGTCACATGTCCAATTAGAACCCATGACCAACAAGATCAACAGTTGAAATTTACCCTATTATATGCACATGGTCGGTGGAGTAGAGCATGCATGGTTTTCTAGGGCACTAACTCCAACAATCTCCCACTTCCCTAAAATCAATATGTGGGTAAATCCATTCAAGCACACATAATGAAAAGACTTTATAGTTAAAGGATTAAAGAGTCATATTGTTCATCTATAAAGTCTGCACAGTTCCTTTAATGTTAGCTCCCACTATCCAATACACTTACCCAAGTGCATTTGGTTCCCATTGTCATCATTCCATTCCTTATGCTATTTTCTTTGTGATATAAACTAGATGACTCGACAAGTTCAATTAAGAGCTTTAACTGATCCTCCATAGTGCACATTGCACACCTGGATTATCACAGGTAGAGGTGGGCACGATCCGACCCGACTCAATCGAACCGACCCGAATTGAGAGCCAGGGTTGGGTCGGATCGAGTAGACTCACTCGGATCTGACTCCAAACCGAGTCGAGTTTGGGTCATGTAGCAATTCGATCCAATCCGGACCGGAATTGGGTAGTATAAAGTTAAAATTTACCTTTTTTTTTTTATACCTTTACCCTTCTTCTATCCGAACCCTAACCCTACTTGAGCCGACACCACACTGAACTCGATCAGAATCCACGCCACTCATCAACCTAGCACCCTATCTTCACCGTTCATCCTCGTCCATTCATTAGGTAGGTTCCATTTATATGTTTTTATTTTCTATATATTTTTGAGCTCCCGCTCTAGCTTGGGACGTCTGGTGTAGTCGTGCAGGTTGCTGGTGGCTCGCCCTAGCTCGGGATATCGGTCGTGGCCCACCCTCGATTAGGAGGAATGCGGATTAACTACTAAACATAATGGAAAGTTACCCTCAATTTCTTCTTTTTTTTTTTTAATACAATTTTTTGGAAATTTTTTATATTTTTTATTTTCCCAAAAAAAAAAAAACAGAAGACTTGATCCAAACTGTACCCAACTCGATCTGACTCGGTTTCCCTGATCGAGTCGGACTCGGTTCGGGTCAAGCCAGTAAGGAATCGGTTTGGATCGAGTTAGCCTTGATAGACTCGGTCCTGAATCGGATTGAGTTTGGGTTAGGTACTTGTAAAAACTAAATCTAGTCGAGTTAGACCTAATCCAGTCTGACTCGACTTGATGCCCACCTCTAATTACAGGGAACCCAAAGGCATGTCACATGCCAAACCAATAATGCCATGTCATGTCCCAAAATATCGTACCTGAGTACGAAGACTCTAGCCCCGAGTTCCCGGGTATGAGCTTAAGGGAAATGCGCATGTGTTCTCATTCAAGTTCACATTCATCCTTACACAAATAATCAGAGTAAAGCATTTCAACTTAGCTGATTAAAAGTAAGGTAGCGATAACAAAACAAAAAAATATAAGGCTAATAATTAAAATATATAATTCCAAAAGTAGTGCCCGCCCAAATGAGGATTATACAAATCGTAATAATAATTAGAACATAAATGAAAAATACAACCACTCAGTAAAAAAGAAACTTGAGATTTACTGGGGCACTCCGAGCGCACCACCAATTGGTTCTATTCCTGAGTCATCTGCATATGTCAAATAAAATGTGTCAAACACCAACACAGTGAAGAAATATCCTCAAGATTATACTCAGGACATTTTAGTGATAAGCAAGTTTATGACAAATATATACTCCTACATGTAATACTCTTAAGCATGTTACCTCTAATGCATAAATACTAAGAAAGTTAGACATGTTATCAATACAACCAAGTGTAGGTAATGGTGGCATAAGAAAACAAATGTCTCCTAATCTAGTTGTTAAGTGCATTAATGCTATGATAAAATGATGATGATCTTTATAATACAACACTCCCTCAACAAGCGACTTTAATGCCTATTTCACAAAATGCCAACACTCCCTCAACAAGAGAGTCCAATACCTTCTGTAACAACCTATCCTAAGATATGTAGGATTAGCCAAGTGATTATTAATCCCATAACATATAGTAGGTTGGTGAAACTAGGATATCACCATTATATCATGAGTCATTAACCGGATTACTGTCACGCCCCAAACTCAGAAACCGGGCTCACAAAATTCCTGATCGTCGAATCTGGCGCCAACAGCCCCGTAGTACCCCATTCTTGGCCCTCGACACCCATATACCAAGTTCCGATCCTGGGATGCTACAAGGAGGATTTTTAATAATCAGTTTGATTCGTAATGAGCATAACAACAAGTATAACCCACAAACAATAACCACAAGAACACCACCACAAATCCACTATGATCAAAAACTTTGAGTACAAGGTGTATAAAAGGAAATACAAGATAGTATAAATAACAAAAACTCCAAAAGCTCGACTGAACGCTCCAACTGTAGCGAAGCTGCGGCTGCGTCCTGGCGTCACCTGCACGCATCAATCGCACATAAGCTTATGAAAAGCTTAGAGAGCGGTGTAGTGTGTGCGAATGTGCTCAGAATGTAAAGTCAGAGTAATGCGGAATCATGCTGATGAGTACATAAATGCAACCAGCCGTACTAAGGCTATGCAGTACAAGATATGAATGCTATCGGCCATAACAAGGCCATACGATGCAACATGTAGGTCAAGCATGCCAACCCTCATACCAATGTAACTCCTCACTAGAGCACCAAATCAGTACGGTTCTCAGTATGGATAATCACCGGGGTTCAGTACACTCCAAATGGCACTGTCTCTCTCCAAGCAGCATAGTCCAAGTGAGCATAAGAAACTTCACTATCCGCCTGACCAATAGTTAGCCAATATCTATCCGGCACGTCGATAGCGAACCCATTTCCGAGCTGGTCAAACTTAGCCTAGTAATGCCCCCTGCTCTCGGGCGAGTAAGGCTACTACTCCTTTCCAACTGACCACGACACAGTGGGAGACGTGACCTTCTGGTATTCGGCCCTCTTGCGCTTGTATATCCACTCGGTCTCGACGTTGGAGTCATCCTTTGGTACCATTGGGTTTAGGGACTCTCACCCAGGGACATCTATGGTGCCCTAATTGCTCAGAACAAGATTTTTCCTATATCCAACCAGCCACCCACGATATTCTGTGGAGGCTATAGCCCTGATGTCGCTAGGGCATATCACAATCACACAGATGCAAGTGCATGAATCATACTGCCAGACATGCATCAATCCTGTGCATACCGTGCGCTTATGTAGGGCAACTCCACATATCAGGGAGCCCATAAACGATCTGCCCATAGGCATATGCTATGATCAGTCACTCTCCATATCAAGCATACATATGATGCGTATAATCATGAATCATGGATCTATACTAATCATGATATAAAGTAATGAGTCTGTGCAAAGCGAAGATGGCCTAGACGGCCAATACACTACGAGTACGGGCCTGCCAGTGGGCCTCAGGGAGAGTGGTGGTGCAGACCTTTAATCGACACCGACCATGCAATGTGGACGTCAAACCATCATTGCTCCCAAGGTATAGCCTGCTATAAACATCATTATATACACCACGGGGAATCACACATTGCAATGGATATAGTTGTACTCCATTGGGCCTTAGGTAAATCAAATGGGCCGTATCATAAGGGCCTTATATATATCTAAGTGGGCCTCAATATCGGGCCTTATACATACCTATACATACCAAAGTGGGCCTCGGTGGATGGCCCACTAATACTCTAAGATGGACCTCATCACATGGCCTAAAAAGATCTCAAAAATGATTGGTCGGTTTGGATGAAACCCATACATCATGCTAGGTCCCGTCGGGATGGAAGGTATAGATAAATCACATACATTCAGTGTCCTAAGCAAGGCCCACCATAATGTTTATTTTCCACTTAACCTAGGGCCCAACTTAATGTTTATTTGCTATCCAAATTGGGGCCCAAAACAGTATTTATTTATCATTCAAATGGGGGCCCACAAAATGGTTACTTTCCAACCCAAACAGGGGCCCAAATAATTTTTATTTTTCATCCAAACGGGACCCAATATAATGTTTATTTTTCATACAAAGTGGGGCCCACATATTGTTTATTTTCTATCCAAAGTTGGGGCCCAATCTAGTGTTTATTATTGCCATTCAAATGGGCCCAACATACTGTCTATTTTACATACAACTTATTGATAGGGTCATATGACCATGGGCCCCACCATGATATTTATTTTCCATACAACCAGTTCATAAGGTCACACGGACGTGGAGGGGCCCACCGTGTTGTATATTTGCCATCCAACTGTTCGTAAGGTCACACAGACGTGGAGGGGCCCGCAATAATGTTTATTTGCCATTCAACCTGCTCATAAGGTCACATGTGACGTGGGGCCCACTGTAATGTTTACTTGTCATACAACCTGTTCAAAGAATCAGGTGGGCCAGGGCCCACCGTGATGTTCATTTGTCACTCAACCGTGAAAACGGTGAGCCTCCAATCAACATTGTTTTCCTGTAACGTGGTTCACTTGAGATTAGGATCTACCTCATTTTTGGGCTCATGCCTTAAAATGATCTGACAAAATAGATGGACGGCGTAGATGACATGCATACATCATGCTGGGGCCCACGGAAGGAGCCTAGGTCCTGCACCCCCGTCCGCAATCGGGCGCAGGCAGCACGCCTGCGGCGTGAGCTGCAGCGTCCGCTGCCCCTTTATTTTTATTTATTTATTTATTATTTTTAGGGCCCACCGAGATGTGATTCACAATCCAGCCCACCCATTATGTGTGTCCCACTTTTCTTGCCGTCCAGACCGAGTTTTAGCTGCATCCAAACTTCAGGTGGGTGCCACCAAGTACTTTTATATGTTCTGGCATGTCTTCACATGGTTTTAGAGGATATGGCCCACCCGGTGATCAGATCACCTTAAGACTTTGGCTCAACGCCTAAAATAGTATGAGGAAGAGGATGGACAGTGTAGATTTGGGAAATGCAACAAGGTGGGGCCCACATGAGCAACATCTTAAAATTTAATTTTTTTAAAGGGGGTCTCTGTTTCACGTCCAACGTACAGAGACGCTGGATGTTGGGATCTTTGCAATATGGGGGAGTCCTCATGTTGGATCCCACACACGTGTGGAATCTAATCATCAAGTGGGTCCCACATGATCATGGCCCACCTGAAAATCATATATATATATAAATATATACCAAATAAAATACACATAAAATAGAAATAAATAGATGAGAGTGGGGTCCAATGGAATGGGTGGATCAACACCTACCATGAGGTGGGCCACACCGTCGGATGTGGATGGACGGGATAGATCTACACAAATCGGTGCGATCCACACCATTACAAGGGAAGAAAAGAAAGAGGGAGAGAGGATAAAAGAGTTTCAACGGTGATCACCCGCCTTGTTGCGATCCTCCTTGCTCCCTTGGCTTGAAAACTCCTCACCTACAGTTCTTATGGACGTCGATCGGGTTTTAACATGTGGATGATGATTGGACGGTCGAGATGGAAGATGAGGAGGTGGCCACACTAAGAAATTTTTGGGAGATTGGATTGCTTAGAGGAGGCTTGGATGTGTGAGAGGGAGGGAATGAGAGAATGAGAGAGAGAAAGAAATAAAATAAAGAAAGAAGGGATGGAGGGAGTGGTGTGATGATGTCATGGGTAAGGGTAGCTTTGAGAAATGAGAGAGAGAGAGTTGACTTTGAGTAAAGGAGGCATGGGTTGCTTGTACTTAGGTATGGAGGTACATTTATGGTTGATTGATGGGACATCTCGTAGAAATTCCCTCGAGATTCGCAACGTGCGGCGTTTCTTCGAACCGAACGATGACCCGTATCTCCTGGACTAGGTATCGGTTCGATGCGTGAGTCGCGGTATTAGAACCGCGGCGACGACGCGGTCGCCAAGATACAGGTTTCGAGTCGAGCTGACTTTGGCATGCGGGACTCAGCTTAGGATCGCGCACAACATCAGAAACGGGTCGAGGATTGGCGAAATTTGACCAGAAGGATCGCGAAGTCCTACAGAATGGTACGGTCAAGGTTACAGGTCTTACAATTACATAGCTCATTGTGGTATGTAAGGACTTCTCACCAGTGTCCCTTAATCCAAATTAATGTTTATCACTTCAAAGACGACCACAATAATGTAAGGGTCGTCACCCGATTATAAATGTGGTGACATCACAATATCAATTCTATTAACAATACAGTAGGTTCATGGCCTTCACTAGTGCTCAATGATCACTTTGGGGAGGCTAGTCACCCAAATTTGTACTAATATGTGGGCTTGTCACCCAATTTTTTACAAATTTGGCAGGCATGTCACTCTAGCATAGGCTGATAGCTCGGACATGGTATATGATACTATCATGCTTGACTCATGAGTCTTTTTAGGATCGTACATACTAATGGTTATGAGTATATTTAAATCAATGATAATAGTGGTATCCTAGATTCTATCGAATGTGATACAATCACTAAGCATAAGAATGATCGAGCCCTGCATTAGACTGATGCGATTGATTATGAAGGACCTTGGGCAAACCGACAATGGGTGCAAGGCATCCTGTGTAGTTCCAACTACTGTTGATCGTCCGTGTTCAACTTCGGTTAGTCGTATAAGTTTAGGATAGCCACCCTAAAGTAGCCTATCCACTTATTTAAATAATTTATGGAGCTCAATCCACCACAACAATAATTTGGATTTAATAACTATATAAACAAAATCATAAGAAAATTCATTACCACACCAAGGTATACCAACTGAGCACATGTATGAATCGATGCAATCCAACTAACATCAACACAATTTGACCTATATCAACACATGGCAATTGAACATATGTACAATTCAGTACAATTCAATCTACATCTACACAATTCAATCCATATAAACATTTCCTAACATTTGACATCGAAGAGTTCTAATATTAAGAGTTTCATATCACTTAAGCATTTCATCGAGCATGTTATTAACCAAATAGAAAATAAACACATTTAATCATATAAAATTCTAGGTAGAAGCTTAAGGGTAGATCTTCATCTTAGAGTAAAAAATTCTCGATTCAGATGCGGACCTAGTGTCGAAAATTTAGCAAAAATGCTCTAAACTCCAATTCATTGGCAATCTCATTGTTAGTAATGTGAATTCTAACATAATTAGACTTTAATAAAGGGTTAAGGGTTTTTTTTTTTTTTACCTAACTTAATTTGAGCAAACCCTAACTAAATTCGATGAGTTGGGGCCCAAAATTGGCGTACTACAGTATCCACATAGGGCCCTTTTATAGTACAAGAAGGGGTGCATTTGGCACCAAGGGCTAGGGTTTTGGTGTATTGACCTTATGGGAGGGTCTTTCTAGATTTTGGGGTCCACTATGAAGTGTACGAGTAAATCTATATCATAGGATAGTTGGCCCTAGAGATGATCTACGTATGGATATGATGGGTTTGCCATTTTGATGTGTTGATCGACGGGTGTGATTAGAAGTTAGTTCGATGGTTATAGGTTAATGATTGGGGCTGCGACTATACAGATATGTGTAGGAAATTAATCGAGGTTAACATCCTAAGTTTGTTGACGATCTAATGGCCTGAAAGCCACAACTTAGGCCAATAGTGAAAAAAGGGACATTTAACTTAAATTCCCAATAAACTCTAAAGGTATTCACACATCTCATGCACTCGCCCTGCAAGCCCAAGTTGAACAATTCAACACGTGATTTTGACTCGATGTACCACATTGACGCCAAGCCTCTTAAGACAGACATATTACTATAGTTTTAAGTTCAACGACCCACTAACAAGTGGCCTAGATCTAGTTTGGTTCATCATGTCATTTCTGAAATGAAGTAGGTGGTGAGATTTCTTGTGCATGATAACTAGAGTTTCAATTAGCTAAGTTCATAGCGCGACCTATTCATAATTAGTAGAAATGATGATTCTGCTCTAATCACCATAATCAAGAACACTAATAACTATATTAGAAACTACTCGAATTAGTAAAATATACCAAAAATAGAAAATCCTAATTGAATCATATGGGATGATTCCTAGTATGATTAGAAGCAAGTCCTAATAAGACACCGAATATAAAAATTCTAAGATGAAAAAGATATGTGTCGTCCATTGACAACATGCAGTTGCATAAATTTTCAGTTTCAATAAGTATATTGCTTGTAATGTTTTTAGCACTTTTAATTAATAGATTATTTTTATAATTCTCAAAGTACAAGCTGCCTAAAACTAATGATTTTCTGTATAGTTTCTAAAACATCCTAAAATTAATATCCTTTGAGTTTATATATATTTTTTTAAAAATTGTTTTATAAAATTAGATTTGTCAATCTTCATTTTGGCTTTAGAATCACCTTAATCAGAGTTATAGAAAAATATATACAAATTTTGGATGTCAATGGATTAAAATTGCCAGTTGCTGAACATGGAGTACTGCTGAACATGGGGGGTAGCGGTGGCACCAATGATTTGGCGATGGAACCGCTAACTGTTGTCCAGTTTTAGTGGTGGCACTACCATTCTGGCTGTGGCACCGCCATAGTCTGTCTAAAAACCTATTTTTTGGTGGTGGCACCACCGGGGTCGGTCTATGCTTTGCAAAATTCGAACTTCCACTCCTTTGGGCATTTTAGTGGACCTTACGTCACTCCTTTTGGTCCCAAACATAAGCGAATGCATGCATAGACATGCACTCAAATCAAGAAATCAAGGGTAATACCCAAGAATGTCCAATTTATAAGTTGAGAAAAATATGAGACGTTACATGCTACCATATGAGCGGACATAACACATTTAAGAAATCTGAGACACAATCACGAGAAGTACGTCGTCGAGCCTCAAAATCGGCGAATGGGATGTTAAACTTTTCGAACTCCGAATCTGGTGTCGAAATATTATTTTGAATGGTACTCAAGCACGACATTAGTGATAATCAAAGAACATGAAACCCATATATACATATAAATGTCCACTGCTGATTACATTCCTCGATGTTTAAAAATAATAATACATGTCTTCACTGGTGAGTCATTCTTGTAATTATGAGAGGAAGTAATGGAATGAGCTATAAAAGCACAATAGGTAGTTCTATCAAGTGGCATAATACGGCCAAATGAAAGGCATAACACTATCGGATCATAGTATAACATAGGTAATCATGTCATATTATAATCAGGTAACACTTGCAACTAAACATAGTAAAGCGCAGATAAACACATGTAGGTAGTAAATAACTAATCATGTTATTTGGATCCTTACTCTTGCTCTGGTGGTAGATTCTCAGGAGTTTCAACACCTAGTCAAGGGTTCGAGTATCCATAGGTGGTGAAATCCCACTGCGGTGTGTGTGGGGGTGTGCGTGTGTTAAAAAAAACTAATCATGTTATCATGTTATAACAAGTAGAGAATATAACTAACGCATGGTGTGTTAGGGATAGTAGTATGTGATTTTGTGATCTATGGGATCCAACACAAATAACTTTTATCCAAGCTAGTCCCATACCTATTTTGGATAGTGCATTTCAAGATAGTAAACCCCTGATCTTAGGTTAGTCCCACGCCTAATCAAAATCTTAGCCATTATGAATAAGCACTTATAGTCTAGTTATGCATTTACGAATTCGAGTGAGTAATGTATAAATGAATGTGGATGAAATGTAACATGCGTGCAAATGCATTGATGCATATGCTGCATCGTCTCTCCAAATACTCTAAATACTCCAAATAAAATTCATTAAGGATAACCTCATATCCCTCCTGATAGAATTGGGGGATGGGCGTAATTCATCATTTCCTATAGTAGGTTCGTCATACTCTTTTCCTTGCTCCCAACACGTATGCACATGAAGATAGGAGGCTTCCCAATTACCAATTAGTGTAATTGTTGGGTATCATACCCTAGGGACCAATTATCTCCCTAAGCTGGAAAGTAGAGATTCTTCACATAAAAGAAGGTTAGTCCTCCGTCCCCTAAGGAGTCCATATGCTTCCAAGTCTAGATCAAACCATCCACGAATTTAGTTAAACCCACACAAGGGCTATCACCAAGTACCATATTACTCCTTAGGTCCCATCACCACATTGAGGGAATATGATGGGTTGCCTGGCAATACAAATAGTCATCGGGTCCTGTCACTGCACTGTGTACAGTGGGCCGTCGACCTTGTAAGAATCAATCTTGGGCAGAGCACTCCCTCGGGCCTTGTAACCTCATCACATGCATGGGTTGCTTGGCCTTTTAGGAATAAATCTTGGGTAGAGCACCCCTCAAGCCTTGTCACCTCATTACACATATGAGTCGCCCGACAATCCATAATGCAACATATAATTCACTTAGCCAACAAGAGGGACTAATATCATATCACATATTTCACTTTTCAACACGAGACCCTAGTATCATTTCACATATCTCACTTGGCCAACATGAGGGCCTAATATCATATCACATGTTTCACTTAGCCAACTCTAGGGCCTAATATTATGTCTTATGTTTCACATGGCCAACACGATGGCCTAATATCTTGTCACATATTTTACTTGGCCAACACGAGGGTCTAATATCACATCACATACTTCACATTGCCAACATGAGGGCCTAATATCATATCACATATTTGCTTGGCCAACATAAGGGCCTAATATCACATCACATATTTCACTTGGCCAACATGAGGACCTAATATTTCCTTTAACCAACATGAGGGCCAAAGTCTAATCTTCCTTTTCTCAGGATGTACGCATGGATATGCTATGCTAATGCTGGATGTATGATAAAAGCATGTACTATCATATCATTAGCAAATCACTATATTTCATTCATCAATTAGTTATGGGCCTCAAGTTCTTTGGGCTTCAATTCATGCACATCATAGTTATATTGGGATTATGGAAATGCCCAATTACTTTAGTGGGCTTTCACAAAACCCTTAAGCAAGTGGGCATTCCTAAGGCTCACGAACAAGTGGGCTCTCTTAAGGCTCATGAACAAGTGGTCTTTCATAAGGCCCAATAAGCAAATGGGCTTTCCCAAGGCCTAATAAACAATTGATAATAAACTATATATGTAATTATTACATTACAACATGTCAAAAAGGGCCGAGTGAACTATAAAATCACAAATATCATAATCATCATAACACATGTAAGCACAACCAAACATCTTTATTATTGCATTAAGTGACTAACTATGCAGTCACTCCAAAAGTCATGTATGGTCTAAAACTTGGCATCATTGAGTGTCAAATATTGCATATTCCCCCCCTGCTTATACTTTGGTTTTATGAACATAATAACACTTAATCTATATATCTATGCATGTTCGTCTTGCGAGGTGATTTCGAGAGCTTGAAGTGAAAAGAATGCTAAAAGGATGGATTTGATGTTCAAGAATTGCTAAAGCAAGGATTAGATATTTAGAGGCTAAGATTGAAGATTTCAAGAGTCTAAGATCCAAGAAAACCAAGTGAAGAAGGAAGAAAATTGAAATTATAAAGTGCAGAAATTCAAAATTGCTGAACTTGACTGTTTGATTGCATCGAACACACTTCGATGACATCAAAGTAAGTGTTCGATGCCATCGAAGGCTGATTGATCACATTGAGAATTTAGTGAAAAATCAAGTTTATTGCTGGACAACTGGGTGTAAAGTTTGGTGATATCGAAGACCCTTCGATTCCATCGAAGGCAAACTTTCGATGTCATTGAAGCTAGTTCGATGATTTTCAAAGTTGGCCGAACAAAGCCTATGTATTTGGGTTTTCCAAGGGATTCTAAATACCAATTAGGGTTAGAGGAGCAGAGCCAAGGGTGGAATAGCTTCTAAGGAGTTCTTTCTTCTTTCTTAGTTTTACATGTTTTTCTTTAAGAGTTTTAGCTTAATCATGTCTTTGGTTGGCTAATCTCTTAGCTAGAGCTAAGAAGTGAAGCTTGTAGTTTATTTTGATACTTATTCTATTTTAATTTGATTTTATGTTGAACTTGCATTAATTTCTAGTTTGAATGGAGGAATATTTTCAGTTTTCTATGATTTATTGTGACTAAAATTACAGTAGATGCTCAGGAAACTATTGATATCTTTTTATCTGTTTTGCAAATCATGTGATTTGTAAAATTCATGATCTATCATCGTCTATGGGCATGGTTATCATCGTCTATGGGCATGGTTGATGCATGAATTCCTTGCAATCATAAGATTGGTACTTCATGTGTGAACTAATTCAATGAAATTCAACACCGCATTATAATTAAACTGTTCCATCTTCCAATTGGATAGAATAGGACTTTGATTTGCATCATAATAGCTGCAAGTGGATCCTTATCACTATAGTTTTTCATTATTTTAATAAATTTAATTTACAGTAATTTCTCCCCAAAATTCCAGATTTTAGTAGTTCTAGTTATTTTCAGAATATGTACAAGGTAAGTCCCTGTGGATTCGACATCGGTCTCACCAAGTTATTACTACAGTGCAACCCTGCACTTGGGGTTGCCAATAACATCTACATGCCTACTTTAATGGACCGATTCAGCGGCTAACACACCTCCCATGATAGGGTCCACATCGATGGTTTCATTATGCACGTCAAAAATTGATTCGTCCAAAGGCCCAACACTTCTATCAAAGGAGTCCACGATTATGGTCACACAAGTACATTCACATACATGAATGTAGGCCTCAGTACCCAAGCATAATAATCAAGGTGGGGCCCACATTCAGACCAACCACCATAATAATCTGACGTATACATCAAGTGGGTTTCACGGTGGCCAACCAAGTTTGGATCAAACTAATACTTGTGTTTTCTGTCCAGCTTAGTAGAAATAAACTTATGAACATTCAGATTACATATGAAATCACAATCAAGCCCACAATCAGTGGGCTCACAAAAAGTCTTAGGACAAGATGATATTTATATGGTTCTTTTGTCTGGGTCAATGTGACCATTTAGACAGGTTGAATTGCAAACAAACATCACGTGGGTCCTGCATTAGAGGTTATACAGATTTGATTGGCTTCAAATTTGGTACATAATTAATCTATAAGGTCTACATTTATTCTAAAAAAATGGAATTAATTAGATATCTGTGGAAACTATAAATCTAAGCCATTCAGAAGGGTATCAGTGTTAATTACTACACTAGACAACAAAATTGGTCTAAATTGCATAAATCAGATAAAGGGGTTAGACAGATCGGACTGACCCTAAATTTAGTATATATATTATCTATCAAATTTATTATCATCACACAAAATTTGGGATCTATCAGATGTCTGTGGGCCCTATTAATTTGATCCATTTTGAGAGGTGTAAGTGCTAACCACTGTACTAGATAACATATATGATCCGAATTGCATAAATTACCAAATTGCATAAATCAAATGAAGGGGTTAGACATATTAGATTGATCCTGTAAGACCCGTATCCTAGTTCGTACCTTGCGTAGGCTTCGGCGGTCCTTCCGGTCAAATTCCGGTGACCCGCGATCTGTTATCGGCGTTTGCACACAACCCTGAGTCGTATCCCATATTCCAGAGTCGACTCAACCCGAGACTTATACCCTAGCGACCGCGCCGTCACCAGGGTTTCGATGCCGCGTCTCGCGTGCTGAGGCAATACTCGAGGTAGGAGATGTGGGTCTGCATTCATTTTGAAAAAATGCTACGCATTTGCAAATCCAAGAGAATCACATCACATCAAGTCAAGTACATATCCCATTAATCACCTCAAACAAGTATAACCACCCCTCCGCTAAAGTCAACTTTTTCTTACAACCGAGTACACCCATCCCTCTCTCTCTTACCCTCTCTCTCTCATCTCTCTCTCTCTCTCATTACTCCCAAGCAACCCCATGAGAACTCCTAATGTCCAGGCTACCTCCATGAGAGAAGCTTTGTGTGGCCCACTCCCTACCACCTAATCCAACCCTTCAAAGCCAGTCTCAACCATTAAATTGACCCCCTTGGAGCTCTAAAGCCTATAGGCAGAAGGAGGAAGGAAGGAATTCAAGGTAGGTGAGTTTATTTATCATTTTTGATGATTTAAAGGCCCACATATGGTGGGGCCCATCTTGATGTATGCATTGTATAGGGAGGGCCTATAGTGGCGGGGTCTCTCCTCTCTCTCTTGTGATGGGTGTTACCCACTTGATCCATGTCGTACAAAGCCGTATGGACTCCACCTTAGTGTATGTGCAATACACCCACACCGTCCATCCAGATGGTGGGCTCCACACAGCAGCAACTGCTGCTGCATTAAAGTCAGCAAGTTATGTGGGCCTCAAGAGGTATGTGTTATATCCAAAACCGTCCATCTGAGTGGCCCACGTGATGTAAATATTGTGAGCCACACCGTCCTTGCATGTGAGACCCATAGACGTGTCTCATCCAAATCGTCCAAACCATGTGAGGCCCACTATGATATATGTGTTGTTACCGCACCAACGGTCCAGATCTAGGACATGTGGGCTGCACCATAGTAGCAACAGATCTAGATCACTGATTGCTTGGATGGAAGGACAAACAAATACCAGCTTGAGTATAGCTGCTGGTGGGTCTCACACTTGTGGACCCACCCATGCACGTGATCCATTTGGGCCGTCAATCTGCTGGACAGCCAGCAGCTAAAATCGCTGTATTGATGCAGCTAGCTGCGTGGACCTCATCATGAGGTATATGCAACTGTCCACCCATCTGTCCACCCCACACGTGCAGCATGTGTGGGACCCACCCCACACGTGCTGCACGTGTGGGATGGGGCCCACCTTCATGTATGTGCCTAACATCCTAGTCGTCCATCCGTTTAAAAACGGTGGACCCTACCACTATGTATGTGTTTTATGCATTCTGTCCATCTGTTTGGGACGTGGGCCCACCCCACATGTGTGACATGTGTGTGGGTGGGACCCAATTTGGTGTATGTATTGTATATCCACTCTGTCCACCTATCAGGATGTGGTGTGGACCCCACTGTGATGTATGGGTCGTATCCACTTCGTCCAGCAATCTGGACGGGTGGGACCCACCTCCCATGATGTATGTGTTAGATCTAAACCGTCCATCCATTTGTAGCTCGTGGGCCCACCCCACATGTGTGACATGTGTGGGTGGGACCAACCTTGATGCATTTATTCTACATCCGCACCGTCCAATCACCAGGATAGTGGGACCCCTGTGATATATGTGTCTTATCTCCGCCGTCCAGTGATCTGGATGGTGGACACCTCCATGATGTATTTATTTCATCCACACCATCCATAATGTTTGGATGGTGCTGATTTACATAGGCAATGTTTGGATGGTGCTAATTAACCTGGACAATGTTTGGATAGTGCCGGTCATCATTAGTGGGTCATGTGCCCCATGGAATGACAGTGTACAGTGATACACATGTTACACCTGTAACTATTGAAATGATTTTAGATGTGATCCAAGCTCCCACTTGTGAGGCTCACTTTGATGTATTTTGTGGCCCATTCAAGAGGCCCACTTTAATATACTTGTGGCCCATCTGTTAGGCCCACCTTGATGTATTTTATGACCCATTCGTCAAGTCCACTTTGATGTATTTTGTGGCCCATTCGAGAGGCCCACTTTGATATATTTTGTGGCCCATTCAAAAGGCCCACCTTAATATACTTGTGCCCCATCAAAATTCATCTGTGAGGCCCACCTTGATATATTAGTAGCCCATCTATGAGGCCCATTAGTGTGGCCCATTGATGTAGCCCACTTGATGTGATGAGGCCCATGTGATGAGGCCCAATTGTGATGTGATGAGGCCCATGCGATGTGGCCCATTGATGTATATTGAGCCCATGTGATGTGGCCCATTACGATTTATATGAGGCCATGAGATGTGGCCCATTATGATGTATATATGGCCCACGAGTGAGGCCAGATGTGACGTAATTATGGCCCATGTGCTGAGGCCCATTGTGAGGTATATACGGCCCATGAGTAAGGCCCATAGTGATGTGTATTAGGTCCTTGTGTGAGGCCATGGGCCCACGATACGTTTGGCTCTATGTAAGACACTCATTAGGAGCAATGATGGTTAAATGTCCATATTGATGGGCGATGATGGTTAAATGTCCACATTGTGACATTTCCTTAGGCCCTTGTTAGGCCGATTGTCGAGGCTGATTCCGATTGTCGAGGCCGATTCTGATTATTGTCGAGGCTGATTGTAGAGGCCGATTCCGATTGTCAAGGACGATTCCGATTGTTGAGGCCGATTTCGATTGTACAGGACAATTCCAATTGTCGAGGCCGATTTCGATTGTCGAGGTCGATTCCGATTGTCAAGGCCGATTCCGATTGTTGAGGCTGATTTCGATTGTACAGGACGATTCCAATTGTCGAGGCCGATTTCGATTGTCGAGGCCGATTCTGAGTATCGAGGCTGATTTCGATTGTCGAGGCTGATTCCGATTGTTGAGGTTGATTGTCGAGGTTGATTCTTATTATCGAGGCTGAATCTGATTGTTGAGGCCGATTATCGATGTCGATTATGAGTATGTTACAACATAACATCATGATACATGCCCATACGCATCATCTGCATGTTTGTTGTATGATGTGGTTGACCATTGCATATGTCATTGGGCATATTGTTATGAGACTCCCTGATAGGCAGAGATTGTCTCACATGAGCACGTAGTATGCGTAGGATTAATGCATGATTGGATTGTATGACTCATGCATCTTACATTGTGTATTGTGATTACTATACGCCCTAACAACATCAGGGCCGTGCCTCCACAGGCATATCGTGGATGGCCAGATGGGATACTGAAAATCTGTTACTAGCATCGTGCCACCATAGATGGCCCTGGGTGAAAATTTCTAAACCCTCTTGGTACCGAAGGATACCCCAACGTCGAGACCGAGTGGATATATATGAGCGCATGAGGGCCATATACTAGTAGGCTGCATCTCCCACTGTGTTGTGGTAGGTTGGGAGGGGGTGTGACCTTATATGCCTGCGTGAGGGGGCAATATCTAGGTTGAGCTTGACCAGCTTGAGGAATGGGTCCGCTATTAACGAGTCGGGCTTAATATTGGTAGGTGGATAGTGAGGTCTCTTCCACTTACCCAGTTATGCACTCGGATAGGGGCGACAAGCTGGTGTAGAGTGTAATAGACTCCGGTGATGATCCCAGAGAGGAACCGTACTGATATGTGGACTTATTGAGCAGGAGTTGCATACTCATTCATTCATTCACTATTCACTTGGGCTGGTGGTGCACAACTAATTGTTGTGTATCTTCGCAATGGCCAAGATTTCGGTTGGGGTGCACAACAACCTGAGATCAGGAGTTTACCATATTGAGTTTGACTATCCAAATTTAGGTATGGGACTGGTTTGGATAAAAGTCCTTTGTGGTGGACCCCTTAGCCTGTGATACTACGTACTATCATCTTGACCTCACACTCCAGCTTGGTCATTTCATTCGCATCGCATATTGCATTACATCTGCAGCATATGACATTTTGGGTTGCTATGTTTCTGCACTTATATGGCCTAGATAGACTTAGCAGGATTTACATATTACATTGCATTCATCGGTATATGTTATTTGGTTTACTATGTCTCCACATTGCATGGTTGATCCGCATTGTATATTCTGATATTGAATGATTTATAGACTTGCAATATTTTCGCTTACGCTGATATTGTATGATTCATGATCTTGACAGCATTTCTGACATTGTATAATTATGGCGTGATATTGAATACTTGGCACTTATCTTGTGCACACACTTTCACCACCCTCTAAGCTTTCTATAAGCTTATGTACGATAGATTCATACAGGTGGTGCTAGGTCATAGCAGCGTTGAGCTTGGAGATTGCAGAGGACTCCTGGAGCTTTGATTTTGACATATGTATTTCCCTTTCAGCACTGTATTCAACTATTTATATTAGTGGATATGTGATGATGATGTTGCCTTTGTGATTTAGGTATACTTGTGGTTATGCTTCTTACGAGATAAATGTACATTGGAAAATCCTCCTTGTAGGATCCCAGGATCGAAACCTGGTGTATGGGCATTGAGAGTCGAGAATGGGGTACTACGGAGGCTGTCGGCACCGGATTCAGTGATCGAGAATTTCATGAGCCCGGTTTCTGAGTTTGGGGCGTGACAGATCCCAAATTTGGTACATACATGGTCCATCAAGTCTGCTATCATCTCAAAAAATTTAGGATCAATTAGATATCTTTAGCCCCACTAATCTGGTCTATTTGAGCGGTGGTAGTGCTAACCACTATACTATACAATAAACCTATCCTAAAGTGCATAAATGAAGCAAATCGGTTAGACTAATTAGATTGACCCCACATGTGGTGCAAAGCTGGTCCATAAAATCTGTTATCATTCCAAAAAAATTAGGATCTATAAGACATTTTTGGACCTCACTAATCTAGTTGTATTTAAGGGGTGTCATTGCTGATCACTGTACTGGATAACAAACCTGGTCTGAATTGCATAATTCAAATAAAGGGGTAGTTGATCGGATTGACTTCAAATTTGGTACATGCATCCCATATGAAGTCTAATATCATAATACAAAAACTAGGACCAATTAGATATATGTAGATACCATAAATCTAGGTCATTTAAAAGAGTATCAGGGCTGACAACTATAGTAGACAACAAACCTGGCCCAAATTGCATAAATCAAATGAAGGGGTTAAACATATCGGATTGGCCTTGAATATGGTATATAAATGTTCTATCAAGTATACTATATTCATAAATTTTTTGGAATCTTTCAGATAACTGTGGGCCCCACTAATCGGATTAATTTTAAGAGATGTCAGTGCAGACCACTGCACTTGATAACAAACCTGGTCCGAATTTCATAAATCAAATAAAGGGATTAGACTAATTGGATTGACCCCAAATTTGGTACAAACATGATCCATAAGTCTACTATCATCCAATAAATTTTGGAATCTATCAGATATCTGTGGCCCCCACTAATCTAGTCCGTTTTGAGGGGTGTCAGTGGCGACCATTGCACTGGATAACAAATTTGGTTTGAATTGCATAAATCAGATGAAGCGGTTAGACTGATTGGATTGGCACAAACTTTGGTGCATGCATGGTCCATCAAGTCTACTATCATTCTAAAAAGGTTATCATATGAAGAATGCACATGTGGTATGAGTGGGGTGAGGTGTCACACAAAGAATTTGCATGTGATGTGAGTGGGGTGAGGTATCACATGGAGAATGTGCATGTGGTGTGAGTGGACTATGACATTATGTTCATGTGTGGGTTAATGATAATTTGAAAATCTAGAGCCAAATCTCATGGGTAAACAGTTGAATTAAGTCTTCTACTTCAATTAACTAATAGAATGGGTTCAAACATCAAGTTTCTAATGTGCTTGGTTGATCCTAACTAACTTTCCATAGAAAATATCTATCTTTTCATAATGTCAGCCATGCCCATCACTTTAAGGTGTAGATCAACACAAGCACTGATATTGAACATATCCCCTTTTCTCTTCTTTTTCCAGCTTTCGGATTTTATATCAAAGGCCATTTTTCACATTATTTTCAATCTTTTCCTCCTTTTTCATTGAAATTTCATTGAAACACACATATATATGGCCCTTTTGTCAATTTAAATGTTTTCTAGCTGGTTCATTTCTTCATTTTCATTATTTTTAAGGTGGATAAGGATCTCCAGACTTGGTTCCTAACACTTTTCAGTGATATACATGCTAAAATAAGAAATTCTAGTATTATTCACAGAAAAGAAGTTAAGTATGAATTGCGAATTAGATTTAATTGATGTTTAAACTTTCTATTAATTAAATCATTGAGAGAACTTAGCTAATACTTTACTCAGTTGATCAAACTCCAAAAATTCAAAAATTCAGCTCTATATCTATCGAGTACTCGGAGTATGCTCAATTACATTGATTTCACTTTCTAAACGAGTTTTTAAATTGAAAATTGAAAATTTTCAAAGATTTTTGCTCGAGAACTAGGAAAATATAGATTAGTCTACTTAATCTCACCCTAACCTAAATACTACATTGTCCTCAATATAAAAGATGTAACAATCAATGCATATGAGACAACAAAAATAAAAGAGGAGTGATAGGAAGATCATACCTGAAGAAGTATAATCGAAGCATTTCCAAAGTTCTTAACATGTAAAAGGAGTTAGCATGGAAACTAAACAAACTAAAATAATTATTATAAATCCTAGGAAAGCAAGAAACCTAACTACACCTCCATTAGACTAGGAGGTCAAACCTGGTACACATGATCATTTAGAGGAATGGACATATCCTCTGAAGCAAACTTCTCAACAAATGACTTAAGACGATGTCCGTTCACCTTGAAAATGTTGTCATTCATTGGATTTTCAATTTCAACAACCCCATAAGTATAAACAGTTTTAACGATGAAGGGCCGGTTTAACGAGATCAAAGCTTACCCGGAAAAAGGTGTAATCGGGAATTATATAAAAGGACCTTATGACCTAGCATGAATAATTTTCAAAGAATGTTCAAGTCATGGAACACCTTCATTCTATCCTTGTAAATTCTCGAATTCTCATAAGCATCATTCTGGATCTCTTCGAGTTCATTTAGTTGAAGTTTTTGAGCGACACGGCATTGTCGAAGTTAAAATTCAGATATTTTATTGCCAGTAGGCCTTATGTTCCATCTCTACAGGCAAGTGGCAAGCCTTCCCATAGATGAGTATAAAGGGAGACATTCCAATGGTGGTCTTATAAGCTATACGGTAAGCCCATAAAGCATCAGTTAGTCTAATTGACCAATCTTTTCGGTCAGGATTCACCATTTTTTCTAAAATTTGTTTGATTTCCCTATTGGAAATTTCAGCTTGACTGCTTGTCTGCGGGTGATAGGGAGTGCTTAAGGTCTGAAATGCCATATTTCATCATTAAGGTCTAAAATGGTCTGTTGCAAAAGTGTGACCCTCCATCACTTAAGATGGCTCGAGGTGTTTCGAACTAGGACAAAATATTTTCTTTTAAGAATCGAATGACTATTTGATGATCATTGTTCCGGCACAGGATCGCCTCGACCCACTTGGTAACATAGTCCACTGCTAACAAAATATAAATGTTTTCTAAATGATTAGGGGAATGGTCCCATGAAATTAATGTCCCAACAATCGAATGCTTCTATAATCAAAATGGGGTTCAGTGGCATCATGTTTCGACAAGAAAATCTTCCCAATTTTTTAAAATGCTCACATGCTTTGTAAAACTCATGAGTCTATTTGAACATAGCGGGTCAATAAAAGCCACACTACAGGATTTTGGCCATGGTCTTTTTGGTAGAAAAGTGACCACCACATGCCTGAGAGTGACAGAAGGAGATTACGCTCTGGTATTCGTTGTCTTGCACACATCTCCTTAGAATTTGATCTGGGCAGTATTTAAACAAATATGGGTTATCTCAGATAAACTTGCATACCTTGATGTAAATTTTTTCTTATCTTACACAGTCTAATGTGTTAGCATGAAACCTGTGGCAAGATAATTTACAATTTCAGCAAACTAAGGTAGTTGGGAGAGTTTAAACAATTGTTCATTAGGGAACATGTCGTTAACTGGTGTCAGCTCAAGGGATCAAAGATCTATTACCCGTGTGTTATGTGGATTCAATGTTGAATGGCGGTTCAGTAATGCCCCTTCCCACAGTCAATTATTTCATAAATACCGCGTCCTTCATTGCATTTTCACTTCGAATGTTTATCCCAGGCATGATATAAGATTGATCTTACTCCCTTCATGATTAGAGTTATTTATGTTGTCGCCACTGGTGTTCATATATGTCTTCCTTAATATGTTTTATTATAATTTAGTATCGATTGCATCCTCGACATGGTTCTATTCCATTTTCGTATCTTATGACTTCCCTTGCTTTACAATATCACGTACAAATACCGTCGATTGAAGCACTGGTGTAAGGCCCGTATCATAGTCTATACCGTTCCTTAGGATCTTGCGGCCCTCCCGGTTGAATTCTGGCAACCTGCGACTCGTAGATAGCATTTGCACGTGACCCTGAGTCGTACCCTGTCAACCCGAATCGGCTTGACCCAAAACTTGTACCCTAGCAACCGCACTGTTGCCGCGGTTCCAACGCTGCATCTCGCTCGCTGATGAGATACCTAGGCTAGGAGTTGTGGGCCCACATTTATTTCGAGGAAAACGCCGCACGTTGTGAATTCTGAGAGAATCTCTACAACCCATCACATCAATCAATCAATCACAAGTCAAGTACACAACCCATCCCTCTCTTACACAAGCCTTACCCAAAGTCAACTCTCTCTCTCTCTCTCTCTCTCTCTCTCTCTCTTCGCCCATCCCTCTCTCATCCAAAATTCAACCAGGCCCATACCCTCCATGTCATTTTCTTACAACATCCATTCCTTCCATCCTTTTCGTCCCATTACCCTCCCTCTCCATCTCATTCCATCCCAAGCTTCTATTAGAGAAAAAATATTTTTAAGGAGAGAAGAACTCAAGAGAAGGCCCACTCCCTACCACCCAATCTTCCATCCTAGCCATCCAACCTTCATCATCCACCCTTAAAGAGCTAGCTTAGGAGCCAAGGAGTCCAAGGAGCTAAAGGAGTGATATAGGTGGGTGATATTAGCATTTTCATCATTGATTTCTATCGGTGGGCCCACATGTATTGGGACCCACTTGATGTACATGTTGTAATACATAAAAGGGAGGGCTCATAGTGGCGGAGCCCTCCATCACACGCCGATTCTCTCTCTTTTTTTTTCTCTCTCTCTCTCTCTCTCTTTGTGATGGAATGTGGCCCACTTGATCTAGATTGTCCGTGTGTTGGGCCTACCTCACTGCCTGTCCATTTGGGTAGGCCTAGATGAAGTAAAAACACAAATATCAGCTTGATGCAAACGTGGGACCCACCTCGATGACGTGCTGCCTCTAGCACATGGGACCCACTCGAAATGGAAGTGGATTAGCTGGGGTACCTCACACCAATTATATAGCTGCTGTATTTACGTCAACAAGCTGTGTGGGTCCCACCGGCTGTATATCTGCTGCTATGACGTCAGCAGGTGGACCTGATCATGAGGCAGGTGTTATGTTTACATTGTTCATCCATAGGGCCACCCTGCACGTGCTACACATGCAGGGCATGGGGCCCACCCTGATGTATATACTCTGTATCCACACCGTCCAGAGAGCTAGATGGTGCTGTGTGGGATACACCATGATATATGGGTTTAATCCCCACCGTCCGTCCAATACACAGACGTGTGACCCACCATAATATATGTGCTATATTCACCCATCCATCTACTGGTCATGCCAGCAGATATAGCTGTTGTAATGACGTCTGTAAGTCCTATGGGCCCTAGCAACATGTAGTTGCTGCGATGACATCAACAAGTTCTGTGGGTCCCGCATGATGTATGTAGCCACGTCGTCCATCTATTTTGCAGGGTGTGGGACCCACTCCACACGTGCTGCACGTGTGAGGGTGGGGCCAACTTGCTGATGTGTAGATCGTCCTGTGGGACGCACCATGAGGTATGTGTAAATCCATACCATCTAGCAATTTGTAGAGATAATTTTATGGTGTTACAAAAAGAATGAGATAGATCAAATTTTCTAGTGGGACCCACCCTGCCCGTTGGGGGTGGGGCCCACCTTAATATTTGTGTTTTACCATCCGTCCATCTAGATGTGACCCCATCGGGGGTATGGATATCATCCACGCCGTCCATCCATCTTAGAGCAACAAGATGGCTACTGTATTGACGTCACAAGTTCTATGGGTCCGATCATGATGCATGGGTCTTATCCACACCATCCATATGGCTGGACGGTGGGACCCACCGCTGATGTATATGTTCTATGTGCACACTGTCTATCAGGTGGACCATGCTACAAATCAGTGGAGGTTTGAACGCCTACCATTGAAATTCGTTTGGGGTTCCTGAAGCTTTAGATCAATATAAAATTTGTTTTCCTCTTAATCCAGGTCTTTGTGACCTTATGATCAGATTGGATGGAAAATAAACATTATGGCGGGCCTGGTGAATTGTTAACAGTGAAAATCATTATCTCCATTACTATTTGTGGTATGGTCTAGATGATCTTTCGATATGATTTATTTTTGGGTAATGCTCTATAATAATCTCTAAGAATAGATGTATGGTGTAGATATAATAAAATGAAAATTATAATGTGTGGGTCCCACCTTGATGTGATATATATTGAGGCTCAGATATGATGCCCATTGTGATATGTTGGAGGCCCATTGTTGCGGCCCATGTGTTACGCCCCATTTGATGTATATGAGACCCATGTATTGCAGCCCATTTGATGTATATGAGGCCCATGTATTGCGGCCCATTTGATGTATATGAGGCCCATGTATTGTGGCCCATTTGATGTATATGAGGCCCATGTATTGCGGCTCATTTGATGTATGTGAGGCCTATATGAAGAGGCTCGATATGATGCATATGTGGCCCATGAGTGAGTCCCATCGTGATGTGTATTAGGCCCATGAGTGAGGCCCATGGTGATGTATATTAGGCCCTTGTGTGAGGTGATGGGCCCACTATACGTTTGGCTCTATGTGGGCCACTTATTGGGAGCAATGTTGGTTAAATGTCCACATTGATGGATAATGATGGTTAAATGTCCACATTGTGACCTTCCCGTAAGCCTTGTTAGGCCTATTCTCATCATTCTCTAAGTGGGTTAACCCAAATCATTGGACCCCATTGATGTTGCATGGTCCATCATCGCTGAAGATGGATGGTTCCGTGCTACCAAATTTGGTATATCCACAACCGAGGGACAATATTTATATTATGGTTTAGATCGATTGTTCATCTATAGACCCCGCCTTGCATATAGCCGATTATTGACGCCAATTATCAATATTGATTTTAAGTACGCGATAGTATAGCATCATGACACATGCCCATATGCTCTGCATGCTTGATATGAGATGTGGTTACCCACTGTATATGCCATTAGGTAGGTTGTTATGAGTCTCCCTGATAGGTGGAGTTGTCCCACATAAGCACATGGTATGCGCATGATTGATGTATGACTAGATTGTGTGACTTATGTATCTTGCATTGTATGTTGTGAGTGTTATATGCCCTAGTGACATTAAGGCCATAGTCTCCATAGGCATATCGTGGAGGGTAGGATTGGACACGGAAAATCTTTTCTTTACATGGGGTGTGATAGATGTCCCTGGGTGAAAGTCCCTAAACATGACGGTACAGGAAGATGCTCCAACATCGAGACTGAGTGGATACATGAGCGCACGAGGGCTGAATACTAGGAGGTCGCGTCTCCTACTATGTCATGGTTGGTTGGAAGGGGGTGTGGCCTTACCCACCCAAGGGTAGAGGGCGATTGCTAGGCTGAGTATGACCAGCTCGTAAATGGGTCTGCTATCGACGTGCTGGATAGGTATTGGCAGGCTATTGGCCAGGAGGATAGTGAGGTTTCTTACGCTCACTTGGACTACGCGCCTAGGAAAGGGGTAGTGCCATTTGGAGTGTACTAAACCCCGATGATTATCCAGAGTGAGAACTGTACTGATATTTGATGCTACATTAATATGTGAATTTGGATGAGGATTGGTATGCTTGAGTTGCATCTCACATTGAATGACCTTGGTATGGCCGACATCATTCATGCCTCATATCGTATGGCCTTGATATGGCCGATAGCATTCATGCCTTGCATTGCATAGCCTTGGTACGGTTGATTGCATTCATGGACTTACCAGTATATTCCGCATTACTTTGATATTGCATTCTGAGCACGCTTATATTACGCACACACTTTCACCACCCTCTAAGCTTTCTATAAGCTTATGCATGACCGTTGCATGCAGGTGACACTAGGACGCCGCAACAACATTGAGCTCAGAGCGTACAGCCGACTTCTGGAGCTTTTGATTATCGATATCGTATTTCCCTTACGCATTGTACTCAAAGTTTTTTATCATAGTGAATTTGTGATAATGTTGTTGGTTGTTGTTTGTGGGTTATGCTTATGGTTATGCTTATTATGGAATAAATTCATGTTAAAAATCCTCCTTATAGGATCCTAGGATTGGAACTTGGTATATGGGTGTTGGGAGCCGAGAATGGGGTACTACAGAGGCTGTTGGCGCCAAATTCGGCGATCGAGAATTTTATGAACCCGGTTTCTGAGTTTGGGGATGACAACTGGAGTTCGAATTACCATTCAATAATGCTAATTTGAACATGATGCAATTAACTCCTCTTCCTTAGCAACGAGGTGATCAAGAAGAGGCACAGGAAGGCGATATTAATATGGACGACATTTTTGCAGTTTTAGAGGATTTTGGAGGCATAAATGATTCTGACTACCAGCCCTCTCAATTTAATGATAGGTTGGTTGCATTAGAGAATAAGGTGGATGCCTTGGAAGTATACCAAGATTTATTAGCTCAAACTCAACAACTCAAAAACAGAATATGAAGTACATTAAAAGTACTTTCATCGATTTAGTCAGAGTTTGAAAATTAATGATCCTAAGATGCCCGCTATGTCCTCCTCAGAATCTGAATGATTTAGAATCTATTATATTCTGTAATAACTTTAGAAGATTTGATTATCTTCACACTCTTCTTGATACTCTATTATTATTATATATGTCCTCATTTATGATATTGTTATGCTCAATTACTTTTTTTTTTCATCTTCCTTTGTCAACTTGTGACAAAAAGGGGGAAAAATGGATTTGTGTGTGTGTGTGTGTGTGTGTGTGGCAATGCATGCATGATATGTTTGTTATTGGATATATATATATATATATATATATATATATATATATATATATATATATATATTGTGCATGTGTTTGGTATAAGTCAGGGGGAGCTACAGGTGATTTACTATAGTTCTCAGGGGGAGCCTAAGGTGATGTGCTACAGGTGGTGTACAAATGTCTTCTTGAACCAAAGCTTCAACAAGTCAATGAGATGTTTTAATGTATGTATGTATGATGAGTTGTTATGTATGGTTGTATATGTGTTTTGTCACGAAATTGACAAAGGGGGAGATTGTAAGTTCTTGTATTTGAAACACACTTAGAGTTGTCAAATTTCATGGACCAAGTTTCGGATTAAACACAAGTACACTCCTGTAGTCTTCGACAACTCATGAAGATTAACTTAAGATCGGCTCGACATCTTAAGCCTTAAAGACATTGCATGGTTCAAGATCAAAGCTTCTGTATATGTCAACTATCAAGTGGTATAACCCTAGAATGACCCTATGTTAGGTGTTCATAAATAATGGTCGTAAATATAACATGGATAGTGTAAATTCTTTGAAGTTCGGCCAGCCTAACCAAATTCGGATAACTTAACAAAATTCAAGCAACTAACAACAACTTTCAGACTTTCTGTTGCAAGTTCGGCTAGCCCAACTTTAGGTTCGACCAACCGAACTTAACATTCAGCTAGCCCAAAGTTTTGTTCAGTCAAGTTTCTAGTAATGGTTTTCTTTAGAATTTAAGGAGATTCGATTAGCTGAACCCTGTATTAGGCCAGCCAAATTTTAACTTGGGCTAGTCGAATTTTTTACTTATCTTATCCTACGAAATCTGAGAGCCGTTGGAACACAATCGTTGGAATTCGGCCAGCCGAACCAAATTTTAGGCTGACCAAAATTTTAAATCATTTGAATATAAATAGAGGCCTTCTCTCATTCATTTCTACAATAAAAATTATAGAAAATCATTCTTAAAGTCAGAGAGAAAATTAGGCCCTCTTCAAGTTATCTGTGTGGTAATTTTAATATTTGTTTAACCTATTCTATTTTCTTTCTAATGTTAGCGTTAATCATATTTAATAGAGTAATCCATACTCTACTTGAGATTTAGAGAATTAAATTTATAGCATTAGGGTTTTCTTTTATTTATTGAAAATACATTAAATACTTTTATTCTTTCTGGTTGAACATATACTTCTTCATCAAATTCTAAGAAAGAAGATCACTGTGATCAAGATTCGGTTACATGTTCGAATAAACATTTAAAGATAAGTACCTGTATTTACTTTTGTTTCATTTGGGTTTTTCTGAGATACCCTAGAAATCCCAATGAGTTGTTTTATGGTAAGCCCATGAAAAAAAAGAGAGAGTTTTGTTGTGGTAAGCCTGTGAAAATCATAAGGGGGGTTTTGTTGTGGTAAGCCTGTGAAAATCACAAAGGGAGTTTTGTTGTAATAAGCCTGTGAAAATCACAAAGGGATTTTAGTTGTGATAGCCTGTGAAAATCACAAGAACTATATAAGGTTGTTAAGGTAAACCTGTGAAAACCTTGAAATAATGAAAGCCAAAATTATGAGTGTAGTAATTTTAGGAGTGGAGTTGGTGTGGGTTTAAGCACCGAACCACTATAAGTCTTTGTGCATTGGTTGTAATTGTTTATTTTTCTATATTTATTTTATTGTCTCTTGCTAGTTTGAAAGATTGATTTCAAAGATGTCGTGAAATAAGGTTGTTCTACCTAAAATATTTTAGGTGAAGGTTATCCTATAAATTATTTGTAATCAAGGTTTCAATACTTTAAGCGATTGAGATTATTGTTTATTTATTCCACATTATCTCAAAGAATTTGGTATTGTCCTATTCAATTCCCCCCCTCCCCCTAGGACATCGATAACTTATCTTTCACTATAACTTTCAAGAAAGAGGCCACCTAGGCCATAATAAGGGGTTGTTTGAATAATTTTAAGCTAATCGTCCAACCCACATTATTTTGATGAGTCAAGTGTCTATGTCCCATTTTTGTTTCAGTTATGGGCAAGATAACTGATTAGTTTTTGATCAAGCAGTGCAACGCTGGGCCCACACCCATCTTTGGGATGGGTGACCACTCGAAGACTTACTACGATTCTGGATGTTATCGAGTCATGTTTATAGAAATCATCTTGAATGGGTTGGCGTTATATGGCTCGGAATAGTGGGGATCCTTCGCATTTGACATGATTCTCATAAGGGTGAGTTGCTTTCAATGTTTTTTTTTAAAAAAAAAAAAAAAACCCTTATCTGATGATTTTGTATGTTGTTGAATTATTTTTAAAGGATAGTCCTCATTAGGCATAGTAATAACTGTTATATGGGTTTTACATTCGAGTTGTGTATAGCAAGCATGCTGATATGGAGTTTTGATTGTGATATTCCTTCAGATAGCATGAAATGCATAGGGGGATTCACATTGTCGACATGGCTGCTACATCAAGACAACGGTCACGTGACCATTGCACTTTTAATAGGTCAGGCTTGAGAGCTGAGGTTGTGACTTCTAGGGCACCTGGAGATGTATTCGGGTGTAAATTGAGTAATTCATAATCACCTCAAGTCGTTTGGAACTCCGCTGTTATTCAGGACGGTCCTGAGGAGGTTCAAAACCCAACCTGAGCCTTAAAAGTCCCTCTAAAGAGTGAAGGGCGCATGGCCAGATTGGCATGCGAGATGTGTAGTGCGCGGGTGCATAGGTGCGTGGGAATGCAAGAGCGTGAATGTGCAGGCACGTAGGCTGGCGGGCACATGGGTGCGCGAACGCATCACGCTGGTTGGCTAGGTAGCTACACTAGGGGATTTAGTCTCGTTTTGTTTCTTTCCTTTTGTTCCTCTTTTTTACGAGGCCAATGATGACGTGACCAGGCCTCACTAGAGCGATCCTACCATGATGGAGACGTTCCCCACCTGCCAACATCTAAAGAGGGAACTCCGATGATGAAGTTAGGATTTCGATGACGAAGTTGGGATTCTGGTGAAGTCCTCTGACTCTCTTTATTATTTAGTTGTCAAAGACCGAATCCTAAAATAAGTTGATCAAACCCAAGGGTTAATAACCCCAAGTGCAGGGCTGCAATGCAGTAATAACTCAGTGAGACCGAGGTCGAATCCTCAGGGAATGGGGAACACAACCTAGAACAAATATAAAGGTAAAGTGTGTCTAGATTTTTAATCTAACGAATAGGTTAAAGGGTTTTTAAACAATCAAAATAAAAGACTAAGGATCCATGAATCCACTTATAACAATCACAATATCTCATTCATTGATTTAATGTATAACTCAATTGGAATTGAAATCTTATCCTATCCAATTGGAAGATAATTCTGTTAAACTAATCATCAACACTAATAAGAATATGAATTCAATTGAATGATTCTCTCATGAAGCACTTGGATCTTAATCGTAGGGAATTAAAATTGTCTAATGCACCCTTAGGCGACAATAGATCAATCAATTATACATATTGAATCATTCTCTAATTAAGGCTAAACAATTATTAAATCCGAGCATTCATTGTCCTGTAGTTCACAACAAATCTAGAAATAAACAACTCAAAGACTTTAAAATAAATTCAAATCTATTTCAATCTATTATCATCATTCAAACTTGAAAAGACGAGCTATCGATGTCCTATAGGAGAGGTGAATAAGACAATACCAAATAATTGAAATAAAAGTGGAATTATAAAGAATATAAAATCTTAATCGCCCAAGTATTGAAACGTTGATTTCAAATAATTAGTAAGACAACCTTCACCTAAAATATTAGTCAGGACAACCTTATTTCATGAATGTCTTTAAAATCAATCTTTCAAACTAGCAAGATATAAAATAAATACAACTTCCACCACAAGGAATGAAATAAATAACATTCACCACCAAAAAGAAATAAGCATTCACCATAGAGGCACAATGAGTTATAGTGGTTTGGGGCTTAAAAAACCACGCCTACTTCACTCCCAAAATTACTACCCTCGTAAATTTGGTTTTCATTATTTCAAGGTTTTCATAGGTTCACCTTAATAACCTTATACAGTTCCTTGTGATTTTCACCGGCTCATCACAATAAAACTCTTTTTGTGATTTTCACAGGCTATCACAAACAAAACTGACTTTGTGATTTTCATGGGCTATCACAAATCAATCCACTGGGATTTTCATAGGCTATCTCAGAAAAACCTAAATGAAATAAAAATAAACAATGTACTTATCTTCAAATGTAGATTCGAAGATGCAATAAAAGCTTATCGCAGAAGATCTTCTTTCTTGAATGTAGATGAGGCAGTATTCTCCCAACCAAAAAGAGTATAGGATTCTAAAGTATTTCAGAAAATGAAAAACCCTACTATGTAGATTCAATTTTCTTAATTCTTAAGTGGACAAAGGAAATAATAAGCATAACATAAATTTATAAATACATCACAATTAGCTTGACGAAGACCTAATCTTCTCTCTCACATATAGAAGGTTTTGAGTGATTTTTCGTTGTGATGTAGAATGAGAGAAGGTCCCTATTTATAGCCAAAGGATATGGAAATTTGGATAGCCTAAGACTAGGTTCGGCTAGCTGGATTCCACCGAATTTGTTCTAACGACTATTGAATTGCACGAGATAAGTTTTATCCAAAATTCGACTGGCCCAAGGCGAAATTTGGCTCGCCGAACTTCAAGTTAGGCTGGTCGAATTGTCAACAGATTTTGAATTTTAGCCTAAACCTAAAGTTAGGTTAGTTGAAGAAGTTAGGTTGGCCGAACTCCAGAATAAATACACCAAAGATAATAAAAAATAAATGATTTTTAAAAACACCTGGGGTTATGTAACATCCCAAAAATTTCATTGCCTGAGTACATGCTCGTGCCCGAGAACTCCGGTTGTTCATAATGTAAAAAATTGGATGCTTTAAAATTACCCCTTGTTATTTTTTTTTAAAAAATCACATCCAATTACATTCACAAAGGTAACCATCCATGAGAATAACATCAATTGTATTTAGTTTACATTTGAGTAAAAAGAGTTCAACTAATTTTTTAATTCCCTCTTAATGGGAGCTTATTACATTGTCTTAAAGTAAGCAGTGGAAAAATAAATAAAAAAGCAAATCGTGTGATATTTTTCTTCGCTATTTGAACATATCTTTCACAAAATGGTCGTCATCCATATTATCAACCTGTAATTTACCTGCAACAATTGTATGATTGGAGAGGGTCAACACCATACTCATAGTGGTGGTTGTCCTTTAAAGTTTACAATGATTCAAGTGATTCATAGGAATAACAGAAGGATTTCGATATATCTCATACTCCACAAATACAAGTGGTATCGGTATGCGCAAACATTTTATATGAAATGCATACCTAACAAAGTATGTGTGATCCATCACACTCAACGATCATCACAATGTAGAGAGTAGTTTAAAGATATATGGCTCGCCCTGCATTACATACTATGGAGATTCATTGGCGTGTCCAACGTTAACGTGGATTTCTGCGAACATCTTAAGGCGACACAACAACGCGATTGGAAGATTTACGTGATACGATTTGTTCATAGAGCGACTATTTGTGACATCCAATCCCGAGAATGATATAAGATGCATGGCAGTTTACTTACATCAATTGTGCACCACTACCCAACCCACAGGATTATGTGTCGACTAAAAGAGCCACTACCCGAAATGCATTACGTCCACGGTATTATACCGATCGCTATAAGTGGGATTTTCAACATAATACTTGCATTCAAGGTAATAATGTAGTGATTGGAATTATATAATTAGAATTCAAACGGTAAAGATGAACACTAATAAATACGAAACATTTAATAATAAGACAATCAAATCAATTTCATCGTAAAATTTAAAGGAAAAACCCTCACCTCTAGTTGTTGGATTGGTTTCTAGTGTTGCTAGATGTTCATAAATGTACTTTAGATTTGATTTCTATCATAGATCACAAAACTTGTATGGTTAGAGTTTACTCTAGAGCTTGCTTTATGATTTAGGGTTTACATTAACTCACGATCTAAAAAGAAATGTAGATGGACAACTCACCTCCTTCAACGCCTAACTTCAACCAAATAAATGCTTCAGCGAGTCTATTTTCCGAGTCAAGTCGGTTGGACTCACTAGTTGATTAATTTACATGGTTATGAGTTCAAAATTGAATGGAACTCCACATCAAATGAAAACTAGAAGGAAGATCTTCACGAGGGAACTTACCTTTTAGAGTGGCTGGCTGGAATTGATCTAAACCAGGTTTAAGTCAAGTTGGTTGGACTCACTAGTTGATTAATTTACATGGTTATGAGTTCAAAATTGAATGGAACTCGACATCAAATGAAAACTAGAAGGAAGATCTTCACGAGGGAACTTACCTTTTAGAGTAGCTGGCTGGAATTGATCCAAACTAGGTTCACTCATTGCTGGACTAGTGGTTCCACTGAGTTAACTCGGTTAGAAAAGCTGCTTTCTCTCCTGCTATTCCTCCTCTTCTTCTTTTTCTCTTTCTTTTCCTTTTCTTCTCTCCCTTCTTCTCCTTACTTCTTTTGAGGAGGTCGACACACAAGATCCGGACTAGAGTCCTTTTCTATTTTTTTTTTACACCTCTGAGTCGACTCGGTTTAGAGATAGTAGCTTCCCTTACCATTCTCTTTCATGTTCTCCCTGATTCAGTTGGTGTTGGACAACTGTTCCTAGAGAGTTCTCCCTGAAATTGCAGTAATGGCCGCTTTAATAGAAGTGGGAATACGCCAATGTGTCCTAGAAGGGGGTGAATAGGACTTTTTAAGATTTTTATGATGATTTAAAAACCTATTTTCCCTATCCTGAATTAATATGCAAGTATCAGGATTTCTTCAATGTAACTCTAATGGCTTCCACGCCAAATAGAGGATCCAATCATAAAACTATTCAAAATATAAACAAGATGAGAAACATAGTTCATGATGGATGTGACTGTGTGTGAGAAGTGATTCTAATTAGTTCTAGGTAATCATGCAAGCATGTATTATGAGAACATTCAGAGAAATCACACAAGTATTAAAAGTACATAACAATCCTAAACACAGTCGTTTTTATAGTGAGTCGACTATATGTCTACTCCACTTCCGACAGACACACTCAACCCTTGAGTGTACCAGATCTCACTAACGGAGGTTTCAAATCAGGTTCACCTCAAACTAGTACAACCTACACAAGGCTGACTCTAGGACCTACACAAGGTACCTAACATGTCTCCACGAGACACAAGTTTATGCCCCACACAGGAGTAAGGGTCAACACATAGCACCAAAATTTTAGGCCACACAGGCCAAGGATCCACACAAGGAACCTAAAATTTATGCCCTGCACAAGAGCAAAGGTCAACACACAACACCTAGGTTTTAAGCCACACAGGCCAAGGATTTACATAAGGAACCTGAAGTTTATGCTCCCATGAGCAAGAGTCAACACACAGCACCCAAGGTTTTAGGCCACACAGACCAAGGACCTACACTAAGGACCTAAGTTTATGCTCCCAAGAGCAAGGGTCAACACACAGCACCCATACATATTCTCCCGTCGGAGGCCTCCTATGAGGACTTGGAAGGGTGAGAAGCAGCTGTGACCAAATCCTACAAAAAGGAATGATCAGCAGGGTCTTTGGACTCTAATGACTTATAGATAAATAGATGAGCCCCATTTAACGCATTGATGAAGATCTCCTCCTTTGATGATGAAGAATCTTCAGCTCCCTTGATCCGCAACACTTATGACGCTCCAATGTAAGGCGACGGGTTAGGTTAAGGTTATGTTGGAATCATACTCTATTAAATGCTTTCCTATATTAGAGATGGAGTGATTCCAAGCATCTATGCATTCAAGGTATCCCAACTCAATGATTTTCCATTAAAATGGTAGCTGGAGAATCCTTAAATGCGGAAGTTCATTCACCAATCCGCTCTATTGAATATCAATGATGAAGGTGGATTGAGGAATGAACTCTCATGAGGGAAAAAAGGCTTAGGCTAGATGATTTGAATTAAGCACTCAAAAACTCTATCTATTTTCTCCACAAATAACCTCAGGCAAGCTCTCATTAAATAGGCAAAAGTTCCAATGGAAATAAAATAGTCATATTTTTTACAGAGTTCGATATCATCGAGCAGGCTTCGATATCATCGAGCATATACTCTCGATAGTATCGAATGGCCACTCAATGACACAAACTCAATCTATCAAATGCTTTTGAACCTTTTTGCCAATAGATCGAGGAAATTGAGCAGGCTTCGATGTCATCGAATTTCTAACTCTGATAAAATCGACCATAGTTGTTTCCCCGACATTTGAAAAACCTGAGAGCAGACTTGCCTTTAAAACTGAACAAGCATCGATATGATCGAGTATCCCTCGATATCATTTGGTTTTGAATATCAATGATATCAATACTAGTTTTGATTCATCGATCTTTTTAAAGATTTTTTTCTATAAACTTGCTGGACAGTTTTGTGTCCTAATTCGATGCCACCGACCTGGTCTCAATATGATCGATCTTCGAATATTGATATCATCGAGTGATTCTCGATACTTCAAACATTTTGAAAGATTTTACTTGAAAGCTTACTGGACAGATATGTGTCCCAATCCGATATCATCGAAGATCCATCGATATCATCAAGGTTCGAATTTCGAGGATATCGAGGCTCTCTTTAAGATATTGAAAATCACATGATTTTTCTTAATTACATATTGGACACAAACTGACTAGATGTCGATTTTATCGAGCTGTCTCGATGAACTCGAGGTTCGAAAGTCGATGATATCGAGCCTGCCATCGATTCATTGATAATTCAGTTCAGGATTCAATGTGGTTGCTCGACATCTAAAGTCCTCATTTCGATAACATCGAGTGAGTATCGAGGACATTGATAACAGAGTCCGATTGCATTGAACCACTTATTGATAATCGACAAAGGCTGAAAACTTAGAGATTTTTCTAATTTTGCAAAACAGTTTTCACACCTTAAACTCTAAGATGTTTTATCCATTTTTAAGGGTTTGATATACCTGGTGTTTTGGGACAGGGGATGTGAAGCTAAGTTTACCTTTGACGAGTTCAGGCACACATCCTGTTGAGGCAGACACTTGAATGATCTTTGTATGGGGCTCACTTGTCTTGTTGACTCAACACTCACGCAAATTGACAAACCATGGCACTTTCAATCTCTCCCTTTGTCAATTGCATGACAAAACACCTGAAATCCTAGAACAACATCTAGACCAACATCCTAAATTGTGTGTACATGAATTTTACACAATTTTACAAATATGCTATTGAGTTCACACACACTATTGTATCCTTCAGTAGTAGCTGCCCCCCCTATCTTCTTGCACCTGCTCCCCCTAACACTTGCACCACCATTCATACATAGATACACACAATTTTCTGCTGATGGTGGGATTGTTCTCCCCCTTTTTGTCAGTCATTGTAAAGGGCAGTATATCAATAGTAGTTGACTGAAGTTGAAGCATAAAGGTATGGGAGAATCAATAAGACCCAGATATTCCAATTCATAACAGATAACGATATCTCTATAGTGCATAATGAGTAAGAGACAGATGTATAACAGATAACGACATCTCTATTCTCATGGAAACTATCCATACATACCGGGTTAAAGGAGAGCTGTGATTCCTAAAAAACATAGTAGCATAACTTCAAACGTTAGAAATCACAATCCAATTCTCAATCTTTAAGGGATATTCAGTAGAAAGTAATCACAATTTATACTAGCATTCCACAGAAATTAATGCATAATTGAGAGCAGATAGACATGGTAGCAAATATATATATATATATATATATATCTATATATATATATATATCTATATATATATATATATATATATATATAGTCCAAACCAACCCAACAAACTATCTAGTCCAACCATGGGCATACCAAAATACAAGTATTTTCCTCATGTAGAGGATATCCATAAACAACACAGAAAAAACTGTTAGACTTTTCATGTTAGCTAGCCATCACATACACTCATAAGATTGCAGGGCATTCAAAAAGATATCCATGCCCATACGCCGAGATGAGTATCCGGTGTATGTGATGGCACGAAGCCTATCGATACTATGGTGGAGGGGCTAATGAAGACGGTGCGATATCGTCTCGTCGGCATGTCATTAGATCAACCAGTTGCTGCACCCCAGCCACCAATCTTTCCAGGACAGTGAATCGTTCATTCATCATCTCCTACATCTAAGTTACTTCTCGCAACGTCGTCCCGATCCTATCTTGATGTAATTTGAATCTTTTAGTCTACACAGGGTCAGATGGAGGTGAAAAATGCTACGATTCGAGTGGGTCTCCTTTGGCCAGTGCTGCTCCTTCGGCTTGTGCAGCTCTTTCACTCATTTCACCTTCTTTATGAATCCCCTCCTCGGGTTGATCTTCTGGATATCTATGAAAATTTAAATCCATCTTCCTAATATTGTTTTTATTGAAATGTTGAAGAGGTAGCTCCTGATCATTTGTCAATGAAAGACCGATCTTATCACTTACCACATGAATAATCTGAGGGAAGGGTAGATGGACATCTTTAGAAGTGTGAATGGCGTACACAAACTGGTGAAGTATCAGAGTGGGAAGACATATCTTGATCCTAGTTGCCACACAGTACACAATCATGACCATAAATCCTGTAAGGTCAGATCGGTTTGTACCTCTAGGGTACACGTTTGTGGTGAATATGCCATGCAACTCGATACTTGGGTTCCATAAATTTTGCCTTTAATGCATTACCCTGGTACTAAGCAATATCCTTACCATGGCAAAGAAATGACGTGATCTTAGATTGAGTTACTGGATTTTTAAGATCCAGATCAGAGAGACCAACTGGAGACAGTGAGATCAAAAATACTTGCAATAGATTCTGGCATGATTTCTACATCGGTATCCCCAACAAAGAAGTGATGGAAGGACGTTCTACGATAGGAGAATGGCTGGAAGAAAAGAAGCTATATGTTCTTTCATAATGACATGGACCACCAAAATCGAGCATAGGCAGCCAATCTATTGCAGCTAACAAAGGTTCCAAGTTGTAGGGTTTTAGGCAATCCCTGTCAATTTTTCGTTCATGTCCCAACTTTCTTCCAGTATATTTTGCCAGAATAGGGTCTACCTCAGTAGGAGAAGAAACATGTGTGACATGTTGAGACCCACCACACGATATTTGTCTGGTACTTTGCTGGCATGTTGGGTTCTCGTGATCAGGATCCTTTGTCCTTTCTTTCGGTGCAAGGATTTTATGTCTAGAGGATCTTGAGGATTCCCCAGAAATAGGAGTTTTTCCTTTATCCTTCCCAATGGAACGTTTACACTTCAGAATGGGGTGATGGAGAATGGAATCTGACAGAAGATTGAACACGAATTGATGGTTCCCTAGACAGTATTCCTCACCCTAATCTAAAAATACCCAAAGTGACAAGATGCAATCTTGAGGAATCAAGAGAATAGATAAGGAATTACCAAATTTGGGTGATCTCAGAAGGCTTACAGAGGAATAACCATGAAAAACCGCCAAAGAAGATGAGCAGTAGAGAGAAAAATGAGCTTCGAGTAAAGAAATGAAAATTTCCCCCTCATCTGCCTTTTATCGGGCGGTAACCTTCGTTATCATCGAACTTGGTTTCAATGATATCGATATACCCTAATCGATGTTATCGATACTGAGTTCGAGGGTAGACCAATTGACCCGATGTTTTAGATTCTTGAGAGGTCGTCGATGGATCGATGCGGTTTTGATGATATCGACGACTTGTTCTATTTAACGATTCACTTATCGAGAAGAAGGATAGGACATGTTATCTCTAGTTTTCGATAATCTTCCATGTATGTATTTCTTCAAATATTTTCATATCAGCTTTAGTATGTAATCAAAATCTTTACGGAAAGTTGTAGTATCCAAAATTATAAACATCAGTAATGTTTATAAAAAAAATTTGAGGAGTAGAGACCTTAGACATATCATGAAAATCATCAAAATTGCATCATTTCAACATTCATCCCGATCTAGATGCCATGACCTGGACATGTTTTTCTTGCTCAATTGTCACTAAGCATATGGATCAACCTTTCTATTGTCGTTGATGACATAACAATGGTCACTGGTGTGAAGACCCTCCATAATCGATTTTCCTGACAGGTCCAGGATCTTGCACTTTAGTTTGTCAAAGGTAACCACATGTTTATTGTCACATATTTGAGAGATGCTTAAAAGATTGTGAGTCAGTCCTTTTATGCAAAAAAGCATTCTCATTTTTGAGCATTTCCATTCCTTCTATGGTTCCACACCCTACTACCTTAGCAGTGCTTCCATCACCATAAGTGACTATTCCATCATCAAGATTTGAGTAATTTGAGAGAAGGGATTTGTCACCCGTGACATGTCTTGAGCACCCGTTGTCTAGGTACCATTTAGCACTATTGCTTGTTGAATGATTTGAGTCAATAACAAGATAATTTTTCTTTTCTTTCACTACCCATTTTGTGACAGGATTTCTTATTATGGTAGTTTTTGCTTCATTAAGAATTTTTGTAGGCATGTTGGGTAACTGAATCATATTTCCTTGTTTTATGAATTCATTTGTTTTCTGATTTATTTCAGCCACTTGATTCAATAGCTCCTTCATTCTCTTAGTCATTCTGGGCGAAGATGGATGTGTTGTTCCTTTTTTCATATTGTTTAGTGGACTCTTGGCATTCTGTATTGTTTTTCCGGTTTGTCTGTATCTACTAATATGATTAGGACCGAAATTAGATTGAGTCCACCTAAGAGCAATACATTTAAATTTAAAATGGTCAGAGTCTCCACATGAATGACAGATAGAAGTAGCTTTTGTTTTACTCCCTGATGCAGCTAATTGCTCACTCATTGATTTTGCATTTTTGTAACGTGGTTTGAATTTTTCATTTCCTAATCCACTCTTGTCTTTTCCAAGTCTTCCTATCCCTAAAAGGTTTTCTAATTTTTCACTACTCTGGGAGAATTTGTAGTTTAGTTCAACAGACTTCCTAGATTGTAACCTAAGTGTGTGATTCTCATTCTTCAGATGCACATTTTCATCTTTCAATAGATCAATCTGTTTAGTCAGTTTTGATGATTCAGATTTGAGGAACAAATTGATTCTTTCCAACTTATCATTTTTAAAGTGGGATTGCTGTAGATCATTGATCAGATGTGTATTGGCTTTTGAAGTTTTATCTAGATCCATTTGGAGCAATTTATTTTTATTTTCACTAATCCCAAGTTTTTTAAGGATATTGATGCTATGGATATAAAGTTGATTATAAGCATCCTACAATTTATCCTTTTCTTCTTCTTTCTCTGTTTCCTCATCATCAGATGGAAATGATTCAGTGGCTTGAGGTTCTTTAATTTTCTCAGTCTCTATGGGAATGATGGACGCTGTAGAGGCCATAAGAATTTTCAGGAATTTTTGGTCTCCATCACTCTCTAAGTCACTACATTCTGAATTTGACTCTTTAGTATGATCCCATGTGGCTGCCATTGCCTTCCCTTTGGTCTTCTTATTAGGACATTCAGTGGACAGGTGCCCAAACTTTCAACAAGTGTAATATTGTGACTCTTTAGACTTTTTACCAAGTTTACTTGTATAATGCTTGTTGTATAACTGTTTTCCTTTAAATGGTCGGCCACAATTTTTATGGAAGAATTTTCTAAACCATTGGACCAACAGGGCCACTTCTTCATCTTCATTTTCCCTTTCACTTTCATCCTCTTCATTAGTGTGCTTAGAAGTTTTGAGGACAGTATTCTTGGGTTTAGGAGTTTACTTGAAGCATAGTTCAAATGTTTATAGGGAACCTACTAGTTCTTCTACTTTCATTTCATCCATGTTTTTACATTCTTCAATAGTTGTAACTTTTGAATTGAACCATTTTAGTAATGATCTCAGAATTTTTCTACAAATTTTGGGAACCAGAATTTTTCTCCTAATCCACCCATGGAGTTGCAGATGATGTTCAGTTTTGTGAAAAACTCCATGAAGGTCTCATGCTCTTCCATTCTAAGACTTTCAAACTGTGATGTTAGCAGTTGCAGTTTGGATCTTTTGACTGTGCTAGTTCCCTCATGAGTTGTTTCCAACAAGTTCGATGCTTCGTTTGTTGTTCCACACATACTGATTTGATTAAAGACTTCTTGGGACACAGCACAGTAGATACCATTCATTGCTTTAGCTTCAAACATTTGTTTTTCTTTATCGAATGCTGTCCACATTTCTTTAGATTTTGGTTTGGCGATAGTTGTGCCATTTTCAAGTACTACTTGTTCGGTTGGTGGCACATATCCTTTTTCAATAATTTCTCAAACATCATCATCCAAAGATCACAGAAAGTAGTGCATCCTAGCCTTCCAGTATGTATAATTTGATCCATCAAATACAGGAGGTTTTGTTACAGATGATCCCTCTCCTTTGGCCATATTACCAACTTCAGTCAAGATCACTCTTTAGGTGGTGAACCCTTAAGAGAGACCCGCTCTGATACCAATTGAAATTGTGGTAATGGCCGCTTTAATAGAAGTGGGAATACACCAATGTGTCCTAGAGGGGGGTGAATAGGACTTTTTAAGATTTTATGATGATTTAAAAACCTATTTACCCTATAATAAATTAATATGCAAGTATCAGGATTTCTTCAATGTAACTCTAATGGCTTTTAAGCCAAATAGAGGATCTAATCATAAAACTATTCAAAATATAAACAAGATGAGAAACATAGTTCATGATGGATGTGATTATGTGTGAGATGTGATTCTAATTAGTTATAGGTAATCATGCAAGCATGTATTATGAGAACATTCAGAGAAATCACACAACTATTAAAAGTAAATAGCAATCCTAAACACGATTATTTTTATGGTGGTTCAACTATATGTCTACTCTACTTCCGGTAGATGCACTCAACCCTTGAGTGTATCGGATCTCACAAACGGAGGTTTCAAATCAGGTTCACCTCAAACTAGTACAACCTACATAAGGATGACTCTAGGACCTACACAAGGTACCTAACATGTCTCTACGAGACACAAGTTTATGCCCCACACAGGAGCAAGGGTCAATACATAACACCCAGATTTTAGGCCACATGGGCCAAGGATCCACACAAGGAACCTAGAGTTTATGCCCTACACAAGAGCAAAGGTCAACACACAACACCTAGGTTTTAGGCCGCACAAGCCAAGGATTCACATAAGGAAGCTGGAGTTTATGCTCCAATGACCAAGGGTCAACACATAACACCTAGGGTTTTATGCTACACAGGTCAATGACCTACACTAAGGACCTAAGTTTATGCTCCCAAGAGCAAGGGTCAACACACAGTATCCACACGTATTCTCCTGTCAGAGGCCTCCTATGAGGACTTAAAAGGGTGAGAAGCACCTGTGACCCAATCCTACATAAAGGAATGATCAGCAAGGTCTCCGGACTCTAATGACTTACAGATAAGTAGATGAGCCCCATTTATCACGTTGATGAAGATCTCCTCCTTTGATGATGAAGAATCTTCAGCTCCCTTGATCTGCAACACTTATGATGCTCCAATGTAAGGCGACGGGTTGGGTCAAGGTTATGTTGGAATCCTACTTTATTAAATGTTTTCCTATATTAGAGATGGAGTGATTCTAAGCATCTATGCATTCAAGGAATCCCATCTCAATGATTTTCCATTAAGATGGTAGCTGGAGGATCCTTGAATGCGAAAGTTCATTCACCAATCCACTCTATTAAATATCAATGATGAGGGTGGATTGAGGAATGAACTCCCATGAGTGAAAAAAGGCATAGGGTAGATGATCTGAATTAAGCACTCAAAAGCTCTGTCTATTTTCTCTACAAATAACCTCAGGCAAGCTCTCATTAAATAGGCAAAAAGTTCCAACAGAAATAAAACAGTCATATTTTTTTACAGAGTTCGATATCATCGAGTAGGCTTCGATATCATCGAGCGTATACTCTCATTAGTATCAAATGGCCGCTCGATGACACAAACTCAATCTGTCAAACACTTTTGAACCTTTTTGCCAATAGATCGAGGAAATCGAGTAGGCTTCGAGTCATCAGATTTCAAACTCCGATAACATCGACCCATGGATCGATTCCTCAACATTTGAAAAACCTTAGTGCAGACTTGCCTTTGAAACTTAACAGGCATCGATATGATCGAGTATCCCTCGATATCATCTGGTTTTGAATATCGATGATATTGATACCAGTTTCGATTCATCGATCTTTTTAAGGATTTTTCCTATAAACTTACTAGACAGTTTTGTGTTCTAATTCGATGTCATCAACCTGGTCTCGATATGATCGATCTTTGAATATTGATATCATCAACTGATTCTTGATACTTTGAACATTTTGAAAGATTTTACTTAAAAGCTTGCTGGACAGATTTGTGTCCCAATCTGATATCATCGAAGATCCGTCAATATTATCGAGGTTTAAATTTTGAGGATATTGAGGCTCTCTTCGAGATATCAAAAATCACATGATTTTTCTTATCCGCATATTGGACACAAACTGACCAGATGTCAATTTTATCGAGCTGTCTCGATGAACTCAAGGTTTGAAAGTCAATGATATCGAGTCTGCCATCGATTCATCGATAATTCAGTCCAGGATTCAATGTGGTTGTTGGACATCTGAAGTCCTCATTTCGATAACATCGAGTGAGTATAAAGGACATCGATAACAGATTCTGATTGCATCGAACTACTTATCGATAAATCGACAAAGGCAGAAAACTTAGAGATTTTCCTGATTTCGTAAAACAATTTTCACACCTTAATCCCTAAGATGTTCTATCCTTTTTTAAGGGTTTTATATACCTGGTGTTTTGGGACAGGGATGTGAGGCTAAGTTTACCTTTGACGAGTTCAGGCACACATCCTATTGAGGTAGACGCTTGAATGATCTTCCTTTGGGGCTCATTTGTCTTACTGACTCAACACTCGCGCTAATTGACAAACCCGGACACTTTCACTCCCTTCTTTTTATAATGTTTTTTTAAAGGACTTTCCGTGTAAGAAAGGGATGGGTTTATGTCGTGCATGAAAATGAGTTGCGAAGGCAATTTTAGACATTGTTCGATCTGATTTATGGCCCCATGGTTTTATTTTGATTTGTGACTAAACGTTGGTGATTGAATGCTATTCAGATGGCCCACCTGCTGGATGTGTTAGACCTTAGATCGGGTTGTAGTAAGGATGGACGATGACTCTTATAAACGAGGAAGATGATAATGTGTTAATGGAAGATTTCTTCCTGGTACGTTTTTCATTGTTTCATTACTTCTGAATGGCTTAAATTCATCACATGATGCTTAGGAAATTAAGAATTCTAAGGTCCAAGATGTTTTATATAGTGGGTTGTGTGAAACGGCATTATAGGTTGTTTCTGGGTTTTCTTGTGCAAGAAGCTGTGAAGTTAGGGGATTTTACCCATGGTAATTAGTTGTTTTTTAAATTATTTGGATTCCTAATAGGATTTAGAGATCCTTTTAAGAAGATTAGATGGATAGGATAACATGTAGGAATGGTTTCTAAAACTGATTCGTAATAGTTAATGGAGAGCTATTGCTACAATGGTTTTTTGTTGAAAATCAATGGTTTCTTAGATGACTAAGATTTCCTCAAATGGACAGTCTTGATTGTTGGAGAATGATGCTTCTTAGATTTATAAAGAGATCTACCTCGCATAGGAGGAAAACTGGAAGTTTCCTACTGAAATATGGTTTTCAAGCGGGAAGATTTTCAGGGATTCTGTTTCAAAAGGCTTCCTTCAAGCATTGGATCTTTGGTTAATTTCCTCATTGATGTATGGTGGATGACCATGATCTTCCTAAGGAATGGCTGCGATCAGTCGATGATAGCTCCCAATGATTGTTATTTGTTTGGTTTTAGAAGGAAAGAATGGAACTAGTTGCGAACGCTGGACGTGCAACAATGATTTTGATTTTTGGTTTTATGCATTCACACACGTGTGACGAGAGGGGGGGGGGGGGGTCCATTGTGATGTTTTTTTTTTATGAAATCCAGTCCATTCATTATCTTGAGCATGTCATTTTGGGCCACAATCCCAAATATGAAGTAGATCTGAGCCTTGGGTGGGCCACATTTTGTTAAAAACTTGTTAATAAAACTCACCAAAAATACTTCCGTAGGTATGTAATTATAGATTTGAGCCTTGGGTGGACCTCGCTGTATATATAAATTTTAGGTTTATAATTACAAATTTGCCCTTCTCCCTTTTTATAACTTCTACCATCCGTATCTCCTACTTGTACCAAATGAGACGAAACTTCACCACTATTTGTTATTTTTCACACTCTTTCAAAATACCTCAGTTTGGACCTTGATTGCATAAAGATGACCAAGATACCTTCTTAAAGGACTATACTACTTTGAGGTTTAATACAACGTTTATATACATCTAATTGAAAAGTTATTCGATAGTCTTGGCATACACTCTAAGATCTTCGTAATATTCGGATGGCCCGTTTGACGGATCCAAACATGATGGATGGTCAAATAACATCTTAAAAAACTTGATGGTTAGCATTCTAATCATGTATCTAGGTGATTGTACAGTCAGTTCATAAACGGATCAACACAAGTGGGTTTTTAGAGTGATCAAGAAGTAAAACATGTATACCGTTAGATTCAAGTGACTTTCTCACATATGTAATTTCCTCTGATTATAGTTTTGATTGTGGTTCAAGCATATTCACAGGTGGTGAACAAGAGGAATGGATCGGAATCTCAATTTGATATGTGTATAACTGGATGTACAGATCAAGTAGTTAGTTTATTATGATTAGGTGGTCCAAAATCAAACTTGACAGTTAGATGTCTCTACCTAGTAGTGAATATTTGATTGAGTGGTTAGTTATAATGGACATCTGAGGATATTTAGATATATGATGTCCCTGTCTTAAAATCAATGGTCGGATGGCTTGATCTATGGATGAAGATTATTCTCAATGATCGGATTTATGTTGGAGAATAGATGTAAGGTTAGGATAACTAGATTGGTATTGTACACATGTACATACTAAGTTAGAATTCATGGTAACACTCGAGAACTTTTAATCTCAGGTGTTGAAAAGTTTGGGGTATTACAATCTACCCCCCTTAAACAAAATTTTATCCCCAAAATTTAATTACTTCTACTAATTACACTGATTCATTATGTTTAAGTTTTCATTGTATTCCTTGTGGGTACTTATATCACCCGTTGGTTAGCAAATACAGAGATCATCTACTCGTGATAATCCTAAAATCGAGTACGTCTTCTTGAGATGATAAGCCGATCTCAAGTTTATCTTCAGAGATGTATTGTAGTTGTGATCTGACTATACTTGCGATCTAAGCAGTATCACTGTATATCTTTCTCTCTAGAAATTTGACAACCTTATGTGTGCTAATACATATAAACAATTACAAAACTAATGTTATTGAATCAAATAAACTAAATATTGTAATTGAACTACAAGCTTCATCTGTAAGTCTTAGATAAGATATTAGACTAACATGAATAACATCTTAGAAAGAAAAATAAAAGAAAAACTAAAATGACAATGTAGATTTGAGGGATCGAAGAAGAAGGACGGCTCCATAGAAGCTCCACCACTCCTAGGTCTTTCTCCAAAGACCTAATTCATATTTATGAAAGCTTAAAACACCAATTTAAATAGGAAAACTCACACCAACTTGGAACCAACTTCAAATTTACGCACTAATGTTATGCTTCAGTCGTACCGACGATGGCCTTTGATTGCACTGAAGTCACACTGAGTCTAGCCGAAGATTCCTTTAGCTGCAGTCGAATTTCTCCAAAATATATATGAAATTTATCTCCCTTAGGTTGCACTGAACATGGCTTCATTCAGACTTAAGTGTCGAGCTGAATTACATCTGAAAATTACTTTTACTATTCTGTGCACATTTGACTGGACCAAACCAATCTTATGTGGAACTGAACAATATGTTATTTTTGTTGATGCACTTTGTGATTTTTCAATCTTTTCTCCATCCTTTGTACCTGATTTTCTTGGATCTTTAGCTCTTGAAATCTTCATTAATGACTTTCAAATATCCAATTCTTCATCATCTTTAACTTAATCTCTTTTTAAGCTTTAAATCCATCTTTTAAACATGTATTCATTTTTAGGTCCAACATCACCTCACATGATAAAAACATATTGTTGACTATTATTTTCTCACACAGTGTATGTGGGTGTGCCAGAATTGGATTTGCGGCTCCAATTTGAATCAAACGACAATGACCCTGAGCGCTAAGATAGGCAGACGTAGAGTATGACCAAATATGGGAAGATCGGCCACTTATTCAACCATTCTCTCAATGTGTAAATGGATCAGGTGATAATTAGAGGGTGGAGTTCATCCTCTGAAGATAGGTTACTCTTATGCCTTTTGTACAAAAGGAGTTTTCAATACAGATGGGAAAGAAATCTTTACTGTCGACCACTATAAACTGTCGAAGAATGTCTCTCTGATGTAGAACAGAATCCAGCGTATGAGCGTAGACCTAACATTATAGCTAAACATTATCAGCTACTTGATTAACATTACAGATTATACTACAGAATGTAAACAGTGAGTGAAAAGTAAAGGATTACACTAAGGAATGTAATTTACTTAGCATGGAAAGTAAAGCATACATTATGGAATGTAAAGAAACTGGCAATTAAAAGATAGTTGATTTGGTTTGGTATGAGATGAATTATTTTGTTGTAATCTTCTTCTATTTATAGCTCTAAATTAGCCATTTTGGATCCTTCCCACATTTTAAGGGTTATGATAACTGTTCTTCACGACTTGGTGTTCACCACCCCAAGTATAGGGTTGCGATGTAGTAATAATCTCGGTAAGACTGAGATCGAATCCATAGGGACTGAACCTTGTACGTAATCTGAAAGTAACTCGAACTAGAACTAGAAGAAGATGTAATCTAATTAGGAGAATTTAAGAGAATAATAGCGAATTAGTTTAACTAAAACTTCTAAAATTCAAAGGTGGGGAGCTAGGGTTTCCAAGGATTCACTTGTAGAGATTAGGGAGATCTATGTTTGATTCACAAGCACAACTGGAATCAAAGTCCCATCTTCATCCAATTGGAAGATATTTCATTAAAATTCAAATATGAACTTCCTTTAATCTAGTTTTCAATGGAAGAGAGGTATGGAATGGAATGGATTCCATCACAAAACCATGCCCATGAGATAAAGTAAACAACAAAATTTAACCAATTTGAGAGAGTTATGAACGTTAGGAAGGATTCCATCATCCAACCATGCCCATGGAATGATGGTGAACAATGGGATTCCTAAGTTCATAATCCCTATAATGCAAAGAGCATACTCAAAACTATCGCAGATCTATTGCAATTTAAGTCACAACAAACCATTAAAAGTTAAAAGTATCTCTTATAATCAAACTAAAATCAAAGATAATTCAACTTAAACATGAATCAAAATCATAGAAAACATCCCATCATGCTACAAGCTTCACCTCTTAGCCCTAGCTAAGAGGTTTAGCCAGACATGACTGAACTAAAATCTTAAGAAAACATAAAAGAAAAAATGAAGAAGAAGAAGAAGAAGAAGGAGAAGCAAACTCCTGGCTGTCGTCCACGATCTCTCTCTCTCTCTCTCTGTCTCTCTTTCTCTCTCTCTCTGCTCTTCCATGTCCGAAGATGCTCTCTTGCTCGTTCTCCTCTCCTTTTATAGCTTACATGAGGCGGTGGTGTGGTGTGTAGAGAACTTTCGCAGCAAAAAGGATCGCGCAGCGAAATCGCACTCGACTCGCTTTCTGCACAAATAGCCGATCTGCTAATGGAATATGATCCATTCAGCGTCCTTAGCGATGGTTGGTTGCCCCTTGAAAGTGGTTTGGATGGTCCGGATCACAGATCCGGTCGTGATCTTGATCGTAGAATGGCCCGTGGAGGCCAGGCATTGGACATGCATAACTGATGCAAGGGAGGAGCACTAGGATGCTCGGTGGGCCCCACAATGATGTTTTCAAAGAAATTCACCCTGTTCATTGAATTCTCCTTGAAAAACCAGTCAGGAATGGGTACTTTTGCTCAAGTTTGGTGTGGCCCACTGTATCAAATCACGCTATCGTTCATCCTGCGTTTGAATGAGATCTGCCTGTGTGTGCGTGCATGGTAGCATATGGGCTCCATGGGTATGGCCAGTGCCCCCTGGATCGAATGGACGATTTAGATCGTCCATTGGGACGATGGTGGTGGCCCACTACAAATCACAGTGGACAGACGTATGTTTCTTGCTTAAAATGAACATTGGGAGTCGAGTCAGCGCACGCTGACTAACTCCCATGATTGGGTGCACCTCCAATGCACGTGTGCTGTGCACATGCACACCATGCAAAGTGGGTCCCACCTTAATGTTTCGAGAAATTCGCTCCGTCCATCCATTTTGCCATCTAATTTGAGGGGTTGAGACCAAAATTGAAGCATATCCAGATATCAGGTGGGCCCCAAATCAGTGATTTATGGCTGATCTTGTCTGTTGGACCACTTCCATAAAGATCCAATAGCTGAAATTTTACGTGTACGGTTACTTTATGATCATCAAGCTAGATACAAAGTTTCAAGCCAAACCGATGGTGGGAACCCTGTGATTTTCCATTTAGGACGCTTTTCAAGCTTCTTTATCTTTAATCATTTGATTTTCTCAGATTTTTGGCATATGAATTCTTTAATCTCGGTCCCCTATGATCCGTCCCTTGCCTTAGTGATTCTTGAGCATTAAATCCATGCCTTTAGCATCATTTTCAATTCAAGCTCTTAAATTCACCTTGCAACACAAACACGATGAAAATAGAGCGTTAAACATTATCATGTTCATAAAACTAGGTAATAACTGGGGTCTAATATGCAATATTTGACCCTCAACACTTGGGTTCTGGATGCTTCGCATGTTCTGTTCCTTTCATTACTCCTTTAACCACCTGTCAAGCGACCGTGCGAACTCGATCGCCTAGCAACTGTCATTTAATCATCAAAGCTCGGTCGCTTGTCCTTTTAACCGCTCTAATAACGTTCAACCATAATTGATACGCTGTGGCTCCTCTTTTAAAAAGATAACTGTACATATCTATAGGAAATCCTCTGAATGCACCATGCATATCCTTACAAATCACATGTAAATGACCCTGATTAGTCAAAATAGGGCTCGGCCGGAACGGGTAAGAACATTGCCCCCCCTTGTCTTTGTCCTTTTGATGAAAGAGGCATTGATGTTTGAGTCGTTATTAATGATGCCATCAATGCTCACACATGTTGTCCAATTACGAATTGCCTTTGACCGTTATCGTCAATATTGGTCGCGTCAAATTGAGGCATCGAATGAATCCAGTGTTTACACGTGTCTTCATTAGCCATTCTGTCGAAATAATAATGATGCTTCAATAAATGCTATCTCTTTCTTCGGCTATATAAACAATACTTCGAATGATTCCTGCTTACGCCTTCAAATTTTCTCTCTCTACAATCTCCTCCCTAAAACTTTCGCTTCTAAACACTCCTTCTGCAATGGCTACTTCCTCATCATCCACCCCTTCTTTTGACTAGAAAGATATCATGGCAGTAATGGAGCTCCTTGGGGAGAAATGCACTGAGGATATCATCTTTAAGTCTTCTTTGGGCGATGAGGTTCTTCGCCTCGGTCCAACATTTTCTTTAGAAGTCTCGGTCGATGAGGTATAACCTCTTGATCCCTTCTTCCCGATCTGCCCTGGAAAATGGGTTGAAAATCCCTCGGACATGGCTGAAGCATCTTCCAAATTGGGAAGAATGGTTCATCCGGGTGTTATCCCAATATGAAGCAATGTGAAAAAACATAGGCATCTATAAATGCATAAAACTCTCCCTTCACGAGTATCAAGTTAGTCCAGACCTTCTCCTCTCTCTTTTAGCATTTTTGAGTACTTCGACCAACACCTTTCTCTTCAACTGCGGCCCAATGAGTACTACCATCAAGGACATCTGCCATCTAACTGAGCTACTATGTAAGTTTTGTTGCTAAACAGCGCAAGGATTATCCAAGCAAGGAGAATAAAGGTTACACCAATTTCCTAAAGGCCTACCACAAGCAAGAAGGTCTGGTTGAAGAAGAAGAACATACGACCTTTCTTATTCTGTGGATCTGTCGACATTTTCTTTGTGTCAGTGCTCTTCAAGTCACTTCCGAATACATCGCTTTGGTTGAACGACTAGCTCAAGGTCATAGGATGGCTTTGCAACTTATGTTCTTAGCCATTTAAATCAAAGTCTTTATGAGGCCACTCGTAAAGGGTTATATTCTGCAAGAGGGTCGTTATGGCTCCTGCAGATGTAGTTTTTCGCATACTTCCGACCTGCTTTCATTAATCAAACAGTACATAGAGGAAATCCATACTCCTCTTTCGGAGACTGAATTCTCCACATCTTCCTGGAGAGTCCTACGGTCAAAAACTATCTCATAGGATTCCTCTCCCTTAACAAATCCAAGGAAGACCAATCCTTCATGCCTTTTTCAGACGAAACAACTTATGATTAGGGTGGCTCATAGGGCAATTTGAGCCAAATAATGAATATTTGGCCGATTGTCACATCACGCCTGGACTAGCTATGTTATTGGCTACGATCTTTCTTATGGAAGTGCGATTCAGTTAGGCAAAAATGCTAAGGCCAGGATCGAGCAGTACTATCCATCGCTAGTTGCTCCACAATTTGGCCTCGTTTAATGTATCCCATGCCTCTTAATGTATCCCATGCCCTCTTACTTATAAAGCTTTTAATCATTCTGCTTATGATCGTACGCTAGTGACCAATGCGGAGCTCTGTATAACTCTAAGCACAACATATCGTAAAGAGTCACTCACTTTGATGATCCCAAGTTATCCCAACTTTCCCCAGACAACAGATAACTTCGTCACATGGTGGGATCGCCACTACACTAAATTGATAGGCTGTAGAAGTAATCCAAAGCTTATAAATCATTTTGTCTCTTAATTGGATGTGGTGAAGAACAAAAAAGGAAGTGTCGCCATGCCGCCTGCCCCAAATAAGATCGGTCACTGCGCTTTGACGCCAACAGTTGAGGCTCTTGTCCTAGCGAGACAAGAAGTCACAGAGGAACATTTATAAATCTTCACATCTGTCCGACAACAACGGATGACTTTAAAGAAGATCTCATATTTGGGGGATCTCTTCAGTTTTTCTCCAAAAATTCACATCCTTTCTTTCCAGCACACTGATCCTCCCAAATCTCATCCAATAATAGAGGATTGACCGTTGTTGACATCGGCTATACCTAGTCAGCCATTGGGTACCTCTTCGGCCCAAGATATATCCATTTTTGAAAAATATTTCAAAACTAAGTATTAGCTTGGTCTTACCATTGTAGATTATTCACAAGAAATTGACGAAGGCCTGAAGCCCATTTCAGTAAACGCTGAAATAAATGGTGGCGGGATAGAGAGAGACTGCATAATCCTAATCTTCCCTTTGATGAGAAGTATCACCCGCCGTATCGTCCTAATCTTCCACCATTCCCTACTTCCACTCGACCGTTGGCAACCATAATAAAAAATCCTTAAGCCATTAATAGTCAACCAATCATCTACGTTGTTCAGTCCGATCTAGGTGGAGATCGCTCGCTCGAACATCTGTATATACTGATTTAATTTCTTATGTGCTTGTTAACTCCTTTCTTTTTTCTCGTAGTTACTCGGGAGTTGTCGCTAGCAATCAAACGAATGGTCATGAACCAACAACAACATCAACCATCTATACCAGTAATCCCATTATCTGCAATTCCTCTAGCAACCATGGCAACTGCAGTAGTAGTAACTCCGGTGGTTCTGAGGGTCCCTGATCCTGTAATTACATAGGTTATGACCCTCGACTCAGAAACAATAGTCAGTGCAAAAGGCGTCCACTTTGACAGTCCACCTGAAGTCAACAATATTCCTGGTGACTTGGAGTGTGCTATACAAACTCCCTCCAGTCTTGCATTGGTGATTCAGAGTTTGGCCACAGAGCCTCCCTCTCAATCCTTCGCTATAAATTTTGCTCCTTCATTGCTACTCCTTCCGCCACCTGCAATGATTGAGAAGGCTCTGGCTTTAACTGAGTCTGAAGCTATGGTTACAATAGAGATGGTTGAGGAAACAATCAAGACCGAAAGAGTTGCGACTGAGGAAACAGAAGTTACAGGTGTTTCAGTTGAGATATCTGAACCAGCTTTGGCTGAGATCGAAGAACCTGTTGCCACTTCGGTCGAGGCTATCGAAATGGTTCCAGCTGATGTTCCAGATTTTACTCCAGTTGAAATTGTTGGGACGATTTCAGCCGTTATTGCTGCTGAGACAACTCTGGTCGAGATGGCTGAACCTAGCTCTCATTAGCCAACTATTTCGGTAATTACACCTGCACGTGTTACCCCTGCCCTCAACAGTAGAGGTCTCCCTCCCATAAACGATATCCTTTCTTCATTTGAGAGATCCTTTACTGAAGAAGTAACTACGGCCGAGTCTCCATCTCTTATAATCAATTTGTAGGATGTAAAGACCGAACTTCACAACCTTTTATAAAAGTGGTTGACAAGAACTTACTGCACCCTCTCCTGGTTAGACCCCACTCTTGCTACCAAGGTATCTACTCTCAAGGAACTCCAAGTGCTGCTGAAGACATGCCATCATGTTGGTGTTGTTGTCGGTCGCCTTGAGGCCGAACAAGCTATGGTCGAGTCCAAGAGGACTTCTGCACACACCATTGCCCAAAAACTCTTGACCAAGAATGCCACAGTGAAAATTACCAAGGTCGAGTTAGAGAATTTGGAAGTCCGGATTACGACTTTAAAGGCAAAGCTAGTCGTGTTGAAGCAAAAGTTTGAAGAGAAGCATGTAGAATACCTTAAGGGTGAAGAGGAAGTTCTTGAACTGGTTGCTACCATGCATTCCCAAATAGAAGACACCAGTCAGCTTTCTCGATCAACAACTAAAAAGGAGGCATTGCTGCAAGCCGGAAAGGGTCAACTAGGAAGGGCCAGAGAATCATTACAACGTTTTCTATCATTTGAATTTTGAATGTAATCACCTCTTTTTATATATAAATGGCTGTTGAGCCAATTTTATTAATTTTTTTTTTGCATTTTATCATCTCTTTAATTTCTCGTTCTGGTCATATGTAACTAATTGTTGACAAGTCCCTATAAACTTGGCAAGACGTGGGCTGCTTCTGGTCTTTATGTTCTAACTCCCCATATCCATAACAAACAAGAACATGTGCTGTTATTATCGCCATGACCTCTCTAGATCGTGGGTACCGAAAACCTTCTATTTAAGCAGCATCTCACTTCTCATTTTTTCACCATTCCCCCACGACCATAATCCATCCAGATGGCTTTCAGTTCACCGTTTCTCATTACAAGTACTGAATCCTACCTGGAGGAAATTCTCGAGTCTGGCCTGAAAGATTATTATTTCTCTAGCTTGCTGTTCGATGCTAATAAATTCCCTTTAGATGCTTCTCTTGTTGCCAAATCAAACATACAGCTTGGAGAACTTATCCAAAAGATAAAACACTAACATGCCTACTGCGATCTAAATTAATTTCACCAAGTAAACTTGGTTTACTTGTGACAACAAGATGAAGCCAAAGAAAGTTATGCTGAAATGAACGGTAAGCATGAATCAGCCTAATATAAATGGTTACGATGTGCCCAAGCACACCAATTCAATTGAACCATGCTATGGATACTGCAGTCCAATAGAGCTGGACTGATAGAACAATTGGAGGAACACAATAAAACTTTCTATGTGAAAGAGATGGTCCTTCTGGCGGACTTAACGTTCTTGGATGAACAGATCTTCCTATATCAAACCTAGTTAAAATCAAGTTATAATGCTAGGAAGGCGGCCGAGAGTGAAATCTCTTCGACCGCCCTTCGTGTCGACCAGCTACAACATCTTCTACCACTTGTCATTGAAGAAGGGACAACCTGGGCTCCATGTAAAGAGAAGGATGAGGCAGAGATATAGTTCCTCCTTAAAAAGTTCAAAGGGATGAAAATCTAGGTCGCTCAATCGCTTTTTATGATTTTGTTTATGTTTTTCCCTTAGAGTAACACGGTCGATGACCAGCAAGGTAATGAATAAATTCCAATACTAAATAAAATCTATAAAGTCGAACGTACTTTCATTTTAGTCATATTGTCTGGTTTAGATAATAGCTTTAGCAGTTGGCTCGGCCCTTGCACGTTTAGTACTTAGCCAATTTTTTTGTTCATGCTATAACATGGTCATGCTGGCAACGTCTCATTGCTTGAGAAAATCCCATCTATTATGTAGCATTCCCACTATCCGGGAACGATTTGTTTAGCCTCGGATGACCAACTGTCACACTGTATTCCATGCGCATTAAGTGCTACAGTTTCAATCTATAAAAGTGGCACTTAGGTTTCAAATTACACCATGAGCCAAGTCAAACTAGAACCGCTGTCATAGCAACTTCAGCGTTCATGGACTTCTTCATTCTGTCAATCAAAATCATGGAGGAGAATTCAGAGAAGGCATTGAGTCCTTCTTGCGCTCCTCCTTCATGGGAAATCCCTTTTGTTTCTTAAGGGATGTTGATGATCTTCCTAAAGATCAACGATTTCCCCAGGAAATTCTGAAAATCATCTCGCAACTCCAGCAACTTGGAGATGATTTCTTTAAGGCGGACAGAAAAATTGAGTGGTGTTCTACCACTCTGTCACATTTATCAACCCTTAGTGCCGAATGTAGGGCTCTGCCACCCCGCTCTAAAGTAGCTTGGAAGAACATGTTGTATTAGACTTGTGAGCATGATTTTAATAAGAAGATGTTGCAGACATTGAAGCGTGCGTGCAGCAATCTCTTTGCTGACTTAGTTGAGACCAATTGGCTTCATCCGAACCATGATCGGTCAAAAAACACTGAGCTGGTTGCGTTAATCAAGTCCCAGATCGCTCTCTATCGGGGCTATACTGAATCCAGTGAAGCCGAAAAGAGATTGGTCGAGTTGGAGCATGCAGCCATCGACCGTCGCTTGGCCTATATCAAGCACACTTCTGCTGAACTAATGAGCCAACATGCTTCATGGATCGAGAGGTGAAATAAGGTGAGAGAGTTGAAAATCGAGGCCGCTAAAAGATTTAAAGACCTTAAGTCGGCCCACCTTTAGCTCCCATTCTACCCCTCCTCTTCTTCGTCGTCATATTCTTTTTCTTCTTTATCTGCAACAATCTTATAACTAATGGGCTTTTATTCGAATAAACTATCTATTATAATCAAGGTACCCTTATTTCAGGGCTTTATTTGAATGAAATATCTATTTTATTGACTTGGTTTGGCCTGATCCCTAATAACTTCCTAAACCAAAGGGAAGCGTAGTTTTAAGAAATAGTCGTTTATAAGAGCTCTTGTAATGTTGCCATTTATATCTTTCAATACATAGGCTCCTTCTCTAAGGACTTGCTTGATGACATATGGTCCTTCCCGAGTAGGTGACCACTTGCCTAATTCTTAGTCTTTCTGGTTGATGGGAAAAACCATCTTCCAGATTGTGTCCCCTTCTCCAAAGGACTTTTCTCTCACCCTTTTGTTATATGCCCATGCCACGGCTGCTTTATTGTCCATGATCAAATCCAGAGCCCTAATATAGGCCTCATCTAACTCCTCAAGCCCGGCCAACATCGCCTTTATGAACTCCGAGGGAGTTAACTAGGCTAGATACACAGTTCACAGTGACGAGACCGCAATTTCCAAGGGTAGGACTGCATCGTGCCCACAAGTTAATGTGAATGGACTGACCCCAGTGCTAGTGCGGGGTGACACTCTGTAAGCCCATAAGGCCTCAGATAGTTTGATATGTCATTCTCGTGGATTCCCTCATATCAATTTTCTCAATATATTCTTAATCACCTTGTTACTGTCCTCAGCCTGACCATTGGCTTGGGATTAATACAAGGTCAAATGGAGGATCTTTATAACATATCGATCGGCCATAGCACGCACTTCCTTAGCCAAGAAAGCAGCACCTCAATCTGTGGTAATGAATTTTGGTACTCTGAAGTGATGGATAATATTAGTTTAAATGAAACCAATGATTTCTTCATGACCAACTTTCCTCATAGGTTTTTCTCGACCCATTTAGTGAAATAATCGGTCGCTAATATGATGAATGTGTCCATTTAAGTCGAAGTAGGTGAATCTGTCTGATCAAATCAATCGCCCATCCTCGAAATGGCCATGACATTAGCATTTAGTGTAATATTGAGGGGAATTCAAACTAAGCTGGCCACCCATCCTTTGAATATATAACCATACAGGTAGTGCAAGTGGTTTAAATGATAATCATGTTCAGGTTGATAAGGGGCAGGGTACAAATGCCAAGGATGTACAACTGTATATAGTCAAGAGTAACTGCGTGATCTTATAGTTTAAGACTAGTTACAATTTATTTTGTTTTTGTGTTAAATTATTTCCTTTTATAATTATGAGTATTGAGACATTGATTTGTATAAGCCCTTTGGACAGCCGCTTGTATATCTAAATGTGTATGCCAACTTCCTTTACGCTTGATTTGTTAATCTTCTGCTAAACTACTAAGTCTGAAAAGAAAAGAAAAGAAATATATGTGAGATTTGGCTATCTTTAAAGGTAAACACTTGAGTTTTTGGAAAAATGAGTCGTATACTCAGGTTTTGGGAACTAGGGTGTTACAAGGTGGTATCAGAGTGGAGTTTAGACAAACCGGGCCTTAGGGAACTGAACTTATGCAAGACTTAAATGTCTCAAGTTAGTATGCTAAAATTAGAAATTTGAATCAAAGTGAACCTCTCCTAGACTTAAAGAAATATCGAGAATGTAAGGACCCAAACTTAGGCTCCCTTAGAAATTATTAGGATAACCATTTGAATTTATGCGGAATTCCCTTAGAATTAGGTAAAGTTGTGAACATAGAAACTTAAATCTTCAATCCCCTTTGAAAGTTTCAAGTTTAGTCATTTGAACTTAGAAACTAAACCTAGGTATCGTGGGAGAACAAATACCCACTATGATAACCGCTATCCTTGTAGTTAGTTGTGAGCACTTGTGCTTACAAATAAACTTAATAAGGAAAGCTAGTTAATGTGTAGAGACACCAGACAATAGATTGTCGTTTCTAGATGAAATTATCTATAAGGGGTTAGATTGTAACATCATGTACTTTTTAGTAGTCAGGTGTTACCGTGTAACCTAACTTAGTATAAATACAAACCTAGCTTATTTGAACACTAACTTCATTTTAGTTTAAATATGACTGTTGAAAGTAATTCATATCCATAATTAAGCTATCCATCCATTAATTTTAAAGATGGACCATTGCACCCTAGTGGAATCGATGCCAAACCTCGAAAGACCTAATTATGGGAATCTAATCATGACGAAAATTCACATAATGCTCTATTAGAATAATTGAATCGTACATCGTCAGTTTCGGGACCCAACTTAGCAAATCCACCGTTAATTGGGACCTTGACTCAATGCGAGATGATTTAACGCTTAATTACACAACACAACCACCATATTGTGAAAGTAGCTATTAAAATCTATCCATGTTAGCTTGAGGACATTTAAAAGCATCAGTGATCAAATTAGGAAATGATTCGACATGAAAATCACATTCAAAATGAAACTATACACAAATTTAACGCGAAATAAGAGAACACAAACTTAACGCGAAATAAGAGAACTATGCATAAATTCAACTTAAATTGGTGTAAGCTTAAAGGAATCCCTCACCTTATCCTTAGATGTAAAAACTAGGAAGACCTCAATGTAGGAAAGCTTCTACATGAACTATGACGTTGCTCGTGCAAAAGGGAGACACCACATGTGTGAAGAAGGAAGAAGATAGATGAGCATCTAGGCTTGGACGTCTCTCTCTCCCTCTCTCTCTCTCTCTCTCTCTCTCTCTCTCTCTCTCACTCTCTTCCTTGGACATTTGGGAGGGTGGGCGTGCGTGGGTTTGTGAGTGGAGAAGGGGAGCATGCCCCCTTTTGTAAAGGAGTTGGTGTGAGAGGAATTGGATTTCTCAAATTTATCTCTTCTAGCAATCTTTGTTTCAATCTAATTCATTCACGATGTTGGGGTCATCAAATAGAGACAAAGTATATAATTGTCTTGGTGATCCAAGACTTATATTAGATTATATTAAAAATTCTCCTAGTGGGTGCTAAAACGGACTTGATCTCAATTAATGGTCCATGCTTAATGATCAGAGCTCAATTTTGAAGAAAATGTATAGTCAAGATAAGAAAATGATTGAATTTTTTTTGTGGTTAATTGATGGTGGAAAAGGCCTAAATCTGAAATTTCACCTTCGCGCCAACAGAAAAGAATTATCTTCAAGGCAATCATAATTCAATGTTGTAGAATCATAGATCAGGGTCTAAATTTTGTATGATCTCGTAGTCACATGAGGCCAAAGCTTAGTCCAAATTTTAGTTGTGATTGACGGTGGAAAGTGGGTAATTTTGAAGGTCCAGATTTAGAAAGAGTTGATGAGCCTAAAATGACAACTTCACGCCTAAGGAAAAGGCTACTAAGTTGGGGTTTTCACATTTCATATTTGGTCTATATGATGGGCAATCCACATTTTTCATATGAACGGAAATGTCCTACTATGACTACCTACCTACTTTCTTTACTTGATGGACACCAAAATCAAGGATTAAGGGGTGTATTTGTTAATCGGATCACTTATAGTATGATCTAAGGGCAAAATTCGACATGTATTATTAATTTATTATAGATAGGCATGAGACAAATTTTCACATCAAACAGATCATGAGAACCATGTTATTTAGAATTCGAGGGTCTAAGTTAATGGCATTTTCATTATTATTGTTGATCTAAGAGTTTTGGGAAATCTAATGATTCTACATGGTTATAGGCATATTTCTAAGTAATTATTACAAAATAACTCACATTTAAATCATTACAGATAAAGAATTATTCACCAAATATTTTAAAATTCTCATTAATTAAGGGAAGATACATATATCAAACAACAGGATAAACCTAGCCTAAAATGGTAACATCTAAGATGTTACAATCCACCCCCCTAACAAATAATTTCATTCCCAAAATTTAATTACTTCGATCATATATGTGAGTGATAATATACTAACTCATGGTGTCTAAGTTTCCACTATATTCTGTATGAGGTAGATATGCATTTCTAGGTGTGTACAAGTCTGTATAACTGACCACACGAAATCGGGGAACTATAATATATCTCCCTTAATGAAAAATCTTGGCCCTAAAATTTATAAGCATATATCTCTATTGCTAATATTATAGTCAAACTTATCTTAATAATGCATTCTTTCTTCAATGAATTTATTCAATATGTAAACTAATGGTCTCTTGTCTAAGTTAAACTTAAACTTCGATGTGATCAAGGATTGTTTTAGTAATCCAATAAGATTGGAAGCCCACCAAAAATCATTAATAGTTCTAATATGTTACCATAATATTGAGTTATATTAGTGACTACTTAGATTGAAAATCTATTTCGATATCCATCCAACGTTGAATTTCTTTTAAAATTTGTGGAGTTGTCCAGGTGTATGTATGTTACCTCTGGAAAATTTTCAAAAATGTTTAAACTTTTATTTTTTCAATTTAAATCATGAACAACAATCTATTAGATATTTTTAACCATACCAGTTAAAACTCACGGAAAAGTGAATAGTTCTAATTCCAACGATTCCACATGTTGGCACTTGGTGAAAACGTCTTTCCAAGCCTAGGAAGGATCTTAGAGGCTTAAGTTTTCAATATCTCATAATTTTTCGTAGGTAATTTTTACGAGATTTTTCGATTTAGTTTACAATTCAAAATAGTGAGAATTTGTTTTAGTGACGATTAACATGTAAGGGAGAATTTTAATGTCAGTGTTGAAAAGGAGAGTTAGTAATGTCATCAAAGGGAAGGGGGGGGGGGGGAGAGAGATAGGACTGCCAAATAATCAAAATAAATGCGGAATATATAAAGAATACATAATCTCAATTGCCTAAGTATTGAAACTTTGATTCCAAATAATTTGTAGGACAACCTTCACCTAAAATGTTAAGCAGGACAACCTTATTTCACGAATGTCTTTAAGATCAATCTTTCAAACTAGCAAGAGAATATAAAATAATTATAGCATTCACCACAAGAATTAAATAAATAACATCCACCATAAAAAAGAAATAAACGTTCACCACAGATGGAAAAGGAGTTATGTTGAGAGTGAAATATTGCATATTTCCCCTTATTTATACCTTGGTTTTATAAACATAAAAGTGCTTAATCGATCTGATTATGTATGTTTTCATGTGCAAGGTGATTTCGAGAGCTTAAGGTGAAATTAATGTCAAAAGAAAGATTTATGCTCAAAAGATTACTAAATAAAGATTTGAAGATTTGCAAGTCATTAATGAAGAATTCACATACTAAAGATCCAAGAAAACTAAGTGGGGAATGAAGAGAATCAAAGATTTTAAGTAAAGAAAATGAATCTTGAAATTGTCATGAAAAGAAACATATTCTTAAAATTGTCTTAAAAAGCATATTCTGAAACTCTGAGTCTTTTTAGGAAACTGCGCAGTGTGAAGTTTATTTTGGAAAAATGCGTAGAGTGCGTAAATTTGAGGCAATTTTTAGATTTTTCCTACTCGGTACAAAAGTTAGAGTTCCACAACTATAAATAGGACTCCCTAAGATGCTCCAAAGCATCTTCTAGGGTTTGGAAAGGTCTCAAGGAGCATAACACAAGGGTGGAGCAGCCACCAAAGAGTTTTTCTTCTTTCCTAGTTTATTTTTTATGTTTTGTTTAAGAGATTTAGTTGCAATCATGTCTGTGGTTGGCTAAACCTCTTAGGTAGGGCTAAGAGGTGAAGCTTGTAGCATGTTGGAATGCTTATTTTTCTTTGATTCTTGTTCTTATTGAACTTCATTGATTTCTAGTTTAATATTAAAAGAATATTTTTAGTTTTCTATGATTTATTGTGACTCAAATTACAATAGATGTTTTGATAGCTTTGGATATCTTCTTTTTCTATTTTGAAATAGTGAGATTGGTAAATCCCATTGTTCACCATCATCTCCTGGGCATGGTAGGGTGATGGAATCCCTTCCAATCTTCACAATTCTCCTCCATTGAGAATTAGGTCAGTGAAAAGTTTAGATTTGATTTAAATTGCTTTATCTTTCAATTGGATAGGATATGATTCCAATTCCAATTGTATTTATTGAATCAAGCAATGTAGCATCTTAATAGCTACAAGTGGATCCTTGGCACCTTAGTTCCTACCTTTAATTGATAGTTTAAACATTATTCACAATTACTCTCTTTTATTTAAAAATTCAAATTTAGATCTTCTTCTATTTCTAGTTCTACTTCTTTTCAGAATACGTACAAGTTTAATCCATGTAGATTTGACCTCGTTCTCACAAGTTATTACTACGTTGCGACCCTACACTAGGGTTGTGAATAAGTTTTTGGCGCCGTTGCCGGGGACTACGGCTACGTTTTTCTGGAATTAATTAGTTTTAGAATTGGGTTAAGATTAGGGTTAACTTTCTGTTTTGATTTTAGGTTAAGATTTTTTTTCTTTGATTTTTTTTTTATTTTTAGAAACTAACATTGTTTTCTGTTTTGTAGGATCCTAACATAGTAACTTTAATCCGATAACCTCTTTCCAATTCTCTTTTTTCTTTTCTTTTTTAGATTTCTTATTATTATTATTTTTTTTAGTTTTTTTAGTTTTCTTTTTCTTAGGTTTAATTTTTAGTTATTTGAGGGCTGAGAGTGTTTCATACCCAAGTGGGTTCGTGATAACATTATATAACTTTTGAGTGAAGGAAGATTAGTCGAAGGGTTGCTTATCCATCATAGGATTAGACACCACTTGAGATCCTCTGAGTCAATAGAAGTGATGGCTGCAAATAAACCTCAACCACTAGTTGAAGTTCAAGATGAAAACGAGGTGCATAATGCACCCTTGCCTCATACTCTACAAGATTATTTACAACCGGCAGGGGTGAGTACACCTTCCTGCATGGTCTTTCCACTTAAAGTAGAAAACATGGATATCAAACCTAAAGTGATACAACTCCTTCATAAATTTCATGGACTAGATTCTGAAAGTCCATAATTGCACATCAAAGAGTTTGATGAGAAGTCGCCACATGACACTTTCCAAACGTGTTTGGGGACACAGTGTGACTGAAATTGTTTCCCTTCTCATTGAAGGAGAAGGCTAAGACGTGAATGCACTCCTTAATGCCAAGATCCATCGGCACATGGGTCGAGATGACTCGGGAATTTCTCAAAAAGTTTTTTCCGTTTCATAAAACTAACACTTTAAGGAAGGCAATCATGAACTTTGCCTAGAAAGAGGAAGAGACCTTCTTCCAATGCTGAGGTTCAAGGATCTCACGAATTCCTATCCACACCATGACGATGAAATATGGCTAACAATAAGCTTTTTCTATAACAGATTAACTTCACTAATGCGCCAGTTTGTAGAGATGATGTCTAATGGTGAATTCATGAATAAAGAGGCCGATGATGCGTGGGATTACCTTGATCAGTTGGCAGAAAACGCACAATCATGGGATACCTCTTCAAGACCCAACTACTTCTTAGCCTACTCAATTAAAGGAAAGGAGAGAAATTTATGTTTTAAAAGAGGAAGATGATATGAGTGTAAGAATGGCTAATCTCACAAGAAAAGTTGATGCCATGGAATTTAAGAAGTTAGAACCTATCAAATCTGATAAGGCTGTGGAAGTTGTTTGTGATATTTGTGCTTGTAACATACATACAGCTGAGAAATAACCAACAATCCTTACCTTTCGAGAGATATTGAATGAGTAATTGAATGTCGTGAACAACTTACCAAAGACCTTTTAAAGGACCCACCTCAAATACATACAATTCTAACTAGAGAAACCATCCAAATTTCAGTTGGAGGAATGGACAAACAGCTAACCTAGAAGAGGCCCCTACTCTATTTTTAAATTAGAAGAGACCTCATGTGAGACCCGACCCTAGTTCCCATGTTTACATGTATGTGTGTGAGTATGCATCTTGTTCATCATGGTCTCGCGGTCTTACCGGTCGAATTCTGGCGACCCGCGACCTTCAAATTGTGTTTATGGTCACTTTGAGTTCAGTCACGTAGACCCGACTTGGATCGACCCAAGACCTATGTCATCTCGTTCGTATTGTCGTTGCGGTTCCAACGACGCGTCTTGTGCGTCAATCCGACCTATGGATCAAAAGTTATGAGCATTTCATCATGTGGCCCACTTTTGTACAAAAGCATGTGGACCACCTCCATGGTACAATTTCCCATGCACACCACACACACTACACTATTGCATGGAATAAACACTACCCACCCTAAACACTACCCATACCTAACCTACCCTAGCAACATTGTTATTGTCACCATAGGTTATTATTACTTCCCTTAAAAAGATTTTCCCTCTCTTTCCCTCTCATTTCTCTCTCTCTCTTCTCTTCTTCTCCAGCAACTTCTCTCCCATCTCCCTCTCTTCTCCAGCCCCATTTCCCCTTTAATCTTCCAAATCCAACCATCTAAATCCAATCTCACCCATTGAGATGGATCCCTTGGTGCACTAGGAGCTAGGAGGTCCAAATTTGGAGAATCTAAGGTGGGTGTAATCCTAGAAATTAGGATTTCTATTTTCATGTACTTAGATTTCTTTTGTGGGAAGTGTAGGACCCACCAATCCATGGTGGAGATCTTACATCATCCCTTAGTTGTGGCCAAATGGCCTTTTTGATGCATGCATGTCCATGCATGGGGTTTCCCTTCTATAGGCCCCCATCATGGAGGATTACTTAGAGTTTATAGTATGATGGGTCATCTAGACCCTAGAATCATGGTTGGGATGGCATCCCAACCATTGATCTTGAATCTATAACATGCATGTGGTAGATCTTTGTTGTAACCTATGAATAAAAGGAATGTATGGTGTGATTGATGAAGGGAGGGCCTCAATGTGGCGGAGCCCCTCCTCTTGTGGCCGATTCTTCATTTATTTTAATTTATTTTATTTTTTCTTTATGATAGAATTCTGATCTTGCATGTGTGGCCCACCTTGTAGGCCAACAAAAATCCGACCAACCATGGAGCTTGGACACCCATAGCAGTCCATCCTTAGACATGTGGCCCTAAAATCTACCTAAATTGGACACATGCAAGGGGTATTTAATGATGGGGAAGGTCTGGACATTTGTGGGGCCCACTGGGATGGTCCACTACACAAATTCCTAGGGTTAAATCCCATGAAAAACCATGTTTATATTTTAATCATTTCTATTACATATTGCTGTCCAAATCTGCCTGGACAGATTTTTGGGCCACTTTGGGGCCTGACTTATGGGTCTTTGGTGGGAATAATGAAACAAAATAATATGTGATTCTTGTAGCCTTATGACCCATCTACAACCATACCAAATTTCAGCCCCATCTGACCTTCATTGGGGTCCCAAAGGTGTGGTCCAAATGAGGTGGACAGTCTGGATTTTCTGCACTATTCCAGCAATATTCCACCCTGGACAGGTTGGAATTCCAAAAATTATTAAAATATTTTTGGGTGTCTAAAAATTATAAAAATTTACAGAAAGGTGGTCCACTCATGGTGGGACCAACCTACAAAATTTTGGGGCCAATGGAAACCTGTACACACCATGGTGGTGGTTGGACTGGCCCATTACAATATGGTGTCCAAATCAGTCCGATTTTCAGGACAGATTGATTTCTTTAAATAAAATAAAATATTTTTAGGTGTCCATAAATTCTAAAATTTTGTGAGGTTGTGGTCCACCCATGTTGGGACCTACCTACCAACTTTCAGGGCCAATGGACCCCTGTGCACATCGTGGCGAGGGCCGAACTGGCCCACTACATTGGGATGTCCAGGTCTGTCCGATTTTCTGGACAGACTGTCTTGTTTAAATCAGTTAAAATACTTAGGGATATCCAAAAATTCTGAAATTTTGTGGGGGTATGTCCTACCTATTGAAGTATCACTCTGAAAAATTTCAGCCCCAACTGACCCTGTTTGGGCATCCAAAAGAATGGGCCAAAATAGTTGGACTGCCAGATTTTTCTGCTGTGCAGTCCAGCAATGTGCCTTGATAAAAACCATAATTCAAAAATATTTCCTCTGATGGTGGGCCACCTTTTTGGGTTTTCTCTCATTGTATGCATAATGAGGGGCCTTGGCCCTCAATTTCCAGAGTTTTAATGGCCCTGGGCCCACTCCAATGGAGTGCCCAAATTTAGGACAGCAACATGTTATAATTATGTTTGGCCTTTGGGCTGAAATTTTGAGGAGTGGGGCCCAACACATTGTGAAGAATCTTAGAGGTAATAATTTATACATTTAGTTCCTTAAATGTTGGGCCTAATAAACACACTTTTGAGGCCCACCACAGTTGAATTTAATTGGGTCCATGAATGTGGCTAGTTGTTGAACTCTTTGAGCCAATTGGGCTGGAACTTTCTAGATAGGCCTATTGAACTCTTGGGCCATTTTTACCATACTATTGTGTTGGATTAGTGGGCCAGATTACACAAGTATATGGGCCCTTGATTGCCCACCAAATCAACTTTATACTTGGGCCGGGTTGTAGGCCCAACTTACTTGACTAAGAACATGACATTTGCCTATGTGATTTGAGTAATGGGCTGCCCACTAGGCCACAACAATATATGGGATTAGTAGCCTTTATGTTGGGCCCTAACCTTTCCCCCAGTGGGCCCATAGTGGTATATATGGGTTGGGCTATGTGTGTTCCCCATGGACCCATGTTTTGGATAGGCCTTGGGCCGCCTTTCTGAAGCCCAACATGAATGTATGTGGTATGTAATGGCTGTCCATTTCTTATTTCTAATGTTGTGTGGGCCTTGGGCCTTGATCCGTAATCAATTAGAGATGGGCTACCTCTTGGGGACCAATTGTGGTTAGATGTCCACATTGGTGGCCCTAAGGTAGTCCCATGGGCTTCTATGGGTGGTTAAAGGCCCACCATAGACCCTTGCTAGGCTCGTTTCATCTATTTGGGCCCATATCATTGTTCTCCTTAGTCTCATGGGCTACTCTGTATATGGGCCCCCACTAGAGGTTGTATTCCTTATGAGGAATTGGTTAAGTACCTAGACCCTTCATGGTTAGGTAGAGAGTTCATCTTCACCTCATTGGCACCCCTATTCATCTTCATGGCCCACTCCCATACGCATCATATGCATGCTTGGTTGAGGTATGATTGGCCATGGTTATGTCATTGTATAGGACATGTTGGTATCTCCCAAGAGATGGATGCTTGGGATTGATGCATGGGTGATTGTGTGATTCATGCATTTGGCATTGCATAGCTTATGGATATCGCCCTTACTTCATCAGGGCCTTGCCTCTATAAGGGTATTCGTGGATGGTCATATGTGTGGACACTGGAAATATTAGTTGAGCATACCGGATGCATAGGATGCCCATGGGTGAAATTCCCAAAACTTCCATGGTACCAAGAATCTGCTCCAACGCTGTGACTGAGTGGAATATATGAGCGCACGAGTGCCTTATACCATTAGGCCGCGTCTCCCACCGTCGTGTAGTCGGTTGGATAGGGGTGTGGCCTTACCCTTACTGATGTGAGGAGGCATTGCTAGGGTGAGTCCGACCACTCAGTAAATGGGTCCGCTACCTTCGTGCCTTGTTGGTGATTGGTGTCCGTCGGCAGCGGGTAGTGAGGTCTCTTACGCTCGTTTGACTGTGCGGGGTCTGTAGAGCGGCAGTCATTCAGCAGTGTAATAGACCCCGGTGATTTCCTTATGATTGAAAATGTACATGACTTGTGGTTTGGATATGAGTACTGACATTACTTGCATTGCATTAGCATTGGTTGTACAAGCCCCCTTCATGCATTGCCTTGGCATGACACCTGTTGAGGGTCGAATATTGCATCTCAGACCCCGAATATTATCTGATTTTACATACATGATAATGCTTAACATCATATTTTAATTGTGTTTTTATTACAGGATGAAATCAGGAGCGTGTATTGAAAAATGATATCAAAAGCGTGGATTTGATGCCCCAAAGTCATTAGAGCATCTAAAGGACTCCAGAGGACTGGGATCAATGAATTTACACGCCAGAGATCCAAGGAAATCAAGCCGTTCACATTAAAGAGGCCCGAAACTGGTCCAGAATGCAAGATCACATGGTTTCCCCCATCCGATCAGTTCGAAACTTCATACATGTGATGGGAACCACAAATTAACCGTACATATAAAATTTCATCCCTTGGATCACTATAGAAGTGCCCCAACTGGCAAATCAGCCCACAAACCGTCGATCCTTGGCCCACCAGATATCTGGATATGCCTAAAATTCGGATTCAATGCCTTAAATGGAGAGAACAATTAAATGGATGGATCAGATTTATCATGAATATCATATGTGGACCCCACATGAGATGGATGTGTAAAGTGCACAAATGCACTAGCCGTGCACTAGAAGCGTCAGCGCTTTCCCAACAGCAGCAGCGATTTAAAAATCTAAAACGGCATTGCCGTTTTGCGTCAGCGAACGACGGACGAAAAATCCGTTTTTACGGTCACTAGTGGGCCCCACTCGTCACTTGTACGGATGATCCGAACCGTCCATCTTGAAGATGGGCTCGAGGACTTCAAAACCATGGTAATATTTTATACCCATGCGTGCACACGTGTGCGGTACAGAGGCCACAAAAGGGCTGTCCTGCAACGTCCAAATCTGATCTTTTTGTGTTTTCTTCTCTGGGACGCATCAATGGATGTTTAAAACTACCTACTCTTGACTAAAATTTCGTCCTGAATCCAATGGACGGGGTGGATTTTCCAGAAAATACTTCTGTGGGGCCCACCGATCACGATGAAAAGGGTGCGAAAGGTTTCGCACAATTTGGAAATCCGGTTTTCCAGGCGGTTGTGGGCCACCATCTTTGATCATATGGCGGTCCGAACGAATCATCATGTAGAGGACCCAAGAAAGTCTTAAGGGGCGGTGTTTGTTGGAATTTGAACGAGGAAAGTATGGTGTTTTTAGGTCCCGAACTTGGCTGCGAAAAGGAATTTTCTTTAGCAGCGTCGGCAGCTTCCCAAATCAATTTCACCACTCCACCTCTCCATCAGCTATAAAAGAGTTGCAAAACATGAGGAAGGGCATTGAGAGATTGAAAAGGGTGGAGAATTCCAGATCTAGAGCAAAGGAGAGAAGAAAGAGAAGAAAGAAGAAAGAGAGAAATTGGTTTGATGTTTTTTTATGAATTTTATTCATCCATCTGTTTAATGGATTTCATGGGTAACTAATCTCTCAGCTAGGGCTGAGATGAAACCCTAATTTGAACACCTCTTTTATATGTTGATTTTATTTTAATTAGATTGGTTTGTTTCTTTCCTAGTGTGCTTGATTGCTTTAAATTCTATACTTCTCCATCTATGAACTTGATCGAGTCTATGGATGGATGTGGTCTGGATGCTTATTCTAGGTGCTTGTATCTGATCATGAACGAGTTCTGTAGAGGAAGAAACAGGTGCTTTATCGAATGCATATTCCATATGCCCGATTTGGACATGGGATATGTTATTCATGGCATTGCTTGAAGGAATTAGACAATCTGTATGCCCGATTAAGGACACGATTGTGCTTTCTCTAGATAAGTTAGATCAATCTATATTAAAGTGAATTAACAGACAAAACAAGGGTTGGGATAATTAGGGGTGGATTCGAAAGTCCTAGTGCTCTTTCTCTTATTGAATTTTCTTCCCTATCCTCAATAGTTATTTTCCATAAATTTGTGTTAGTAATTTGCTCCATTATTTGTTGAATTAGTTAAGGAGGATCACAGATTTGAATTGTGACGATCAGTCCTTGTGGGATTCGACCTCGATCTTCACTGAGTTATTACTACATCACAACCCTATACTTGGGGAGTGAACAAGTTTTTGGCGTAGTTTTGGGATCAAGTTTCGATCCAAATTAAATTTAAGATTCTCTCTTATCATAATTCATAGCTTAGGATTTTACTAACTTAGAATTTTTTTTTTTTTTTATTTTAGAACTAACCTATTTCCTGTTTTGTAGGGTCCTGAAATAAACTTCTAAATTGGTAATCCCTTCTAAGTTTCTTACTTTTTCTAATTTCTATTTTTAGAATTAGGATTTTATTTTTTTTAGAAATTTTTAGTTTCTAATTTTAGATTTAGATTCTTCTTTTAAGTAACTTTCTATTTTCTAGTTTTAGAAAATTTTTCCCTTTTTAGAAACTAACTTAGCTTTTTATTTTTAGTAACTTTCCAATTCTAGGATTTCCTTCCTTTTTAGAAATTGACTTTTTGTTCTTTAGAAAATTTCTAATTTTAGATTTTCTATTTTAGAAACTAACTTGTTTTGTTTTCTTTTGTAGGATTCTAACATAGATCTCCAATTGGTAACATCTTTCTAAATTCTCCAGTCCTCTCTACTTTCTATTTTGAGATTTAAGTTTTCAATTTTTAGGAATTTTCTACTTTCTAATTTTGGATTTGGTAACTTTCTATTTTCTAGTTTTAGAAACTTTTTTTTTTAGAAATTAACCGTTGCTTAGGATTTTTCTATCATTATTTTAGGAAACTTGATTTGTTTTTGTTTTTATTTACAGGAATTGAGGAAGGAAGCTACTAAGTGAAGGAGGAGCTTCTTAAATCTTCTACCATCAATCATCTCCTTTTCCTGGTTCTTTCTTCCCATTCTTATTCACATAGTTTTAACTTGTTTTTTTTAATAGCATAATTTCTAGTTCTAGTTTTCTTTCTCTTAGGTTGTTACTTGGTTTATGCTAGGACGTAGATCTCTAGATAAAGAACTAGCACCTTTTGATCCTGAAATAGAAAGAACATTCCATAGAAGATTGAAAGACATCCCAGCTGAAATGGCAGAAGAGAATGGAACTAAAACTCTTAGAGATTATTCAGCTCCTGTCCAATTCAATGCGCCTTCATGCATAGTGTTGCCCACCACCACGGCAAAGACACTTTGAACTCAAGACTGGGTCATACGATTCTTGTCCTTCCTTTTATGGGTTGGACAAGGAGGACCCATATCATCATGTGAAAGAATTCCTAGACATTTGCTCCACCTTTAAATTTCAAAACTTCTCGACGATTCGATCCGCCTACTTTTGTTTCCTTTTTCTTTGAAGGATAAGGCGAAAGCATGGTTGAATTCTCTAGAAGTTGGGTCTATCACTACATGGGACCAATTGTCTAGAAAGTTCTTAAACAAGTTCTTCCCCGTTCACAAAACTAATGCTCTCCGTAGAGAAATCACTAATTTCACACAAAAGAGGGAGAGCACTTTCATGAATGTTGGGAAAGATGGAAGGACTTGCTTCTTAAATGTCCACACCACGGTTTTGAGAAGTGGCAACAAGTGCTGATACTTTTATGACGGTCGACACCCCAGAACCGTCGCATGGTTGATGCCACCAAGTGGAGGGTCCTTCATGACCAAAAGCGATACCGAAGCATGGAACTTCTTTGAAACCTTGTGTGAAAATTCCCAGCAATGGGACTATTCAAATAGAGGTGACAGAAGTCCCCAACCACAGAAGAGAGGTGGTATATATGAGATAGGAGTCATGCCAGATCAGGCGCCAAGCTTGATAACCTGACAAAGAAAGTTGATGCTCGGTATTAAATAATGGACCTCCACAAACAGCTCAAGTCGAGGCATGTGCCATATGTTCTAGTCCCCCCATCCTATGCGGTCTTGTCCATCAGTGCGATCCCCGAACTTCTTTCGAACAAGTACATGCAATGAACACTTTTCAAAGACACTGGAATAATCCTTACGCAGAAACTTACAACCCAGGTTGGGCTAGGCATCCAAATTTCTCTTGGGCAAAGGACTACAACAAGGAGGACCATCTGGAAATCCTCCTATGCAACCTCAACAGTTCCACAATATCAACAATCAACCGCACAATCAAGGAAACCATCTCTTGAGGATACACTCCATCTTTTTATGCGAGTTTCTCTCCAATTCCAAAAGACACCCAACAAACCTTACTAGCCAACCAAAGAAAGCTTACATGCAAATGCGCAATCCATTGCCAAGTCGAAGTACAAATGGGTCAACTAGTCGCCACATTGAGTGAGAGAGAAAAGGCAAGTTCCTAGTCAACCTGTGGCTAATCCAAAGGGACAGTATGAGATTGGCTCTAATTCTAACCAAGGACAATATCATGAGCAAGCCAAATCGATCACTACCCTTAGGTCAGGCAAACAGATTGATAACAGAATAGAGATGCCTAGGGATGAATCAAATTCTAAAGCGGAAGATCAAGATGAAGCAGAGAGACACACCAATGCATCCAAAGTCCAAAAACTCTCTGACTCTCCAAGAGCCGACGTGCCACCATACGTGCCCAAAGCACCATTTCCTCAACGTCTGGCACCAATGAAGAAAAGAAATAACTTTGATGAAATCCTAGATGTGTTTAAAAAAGTGCAAGTCAACATTCCGTTACTTGATGCCATCAAGTCCCTCCTTACGCCAAGTTTCTTAAAGATTTATGCACTCAAAAGCGTAAGCGAAATGTTCATAAGAAAGTCTTCCTTGCAGAAAGCGACTCACCTCCATGATTCAACATAACACTCCTCCTAAATTTAGGGATCCAGGAGCCCCACCATTTCTTGCGGCATAGGAGATCATAAGGTCGGAAAGCATTGCTTGATTTAGGGGCGAGTAGTGTTAATTTGTTACCTTATTCGGTTTATGAGCAGCGAGGACTTGGTGAGTTGAAACCGACTAAGGTAACATTACAACCTGGCCGATAGATCTGTCAAGGTTCCCTAGGGTATTATTGAAGATGTGCTAATCCAGTTGATAAATTCTATTTTCCAAGGGATTTCATAGTTATAGATACTCGGCACCTGCATCCTCATAGTCAGATCCAGTCATCTTGGGTCGTCCATTTTTGGCCACATCTAATGCTATTATAAATTGCCGAAATGGAGTTATGAAGTTGTCATTTGGTAACATGAATATTAAACTTAATGTTTTTAATGCAGGACAACAACCCGCGGATTTGGACGACATTTTTGAAGTGGACATGATCGAGAGCCTTGTACAGGACTCCTTCCGTACATCTTTTGAAGATCCTCTTGAGACCTGCTTAGCACAATCGGGCATGGATTTTGACATTGATAGTCCCATCCATGAAGTCAATGCATTGCTCGACTCTACTCCTATATTGGAGACTGAAAAATGGAGAGCGAAAATGGAACCTCTTCATCCCTCTGAGACTCTTCCTGACGGCACAGTTTCTAACTCTGAGAAGGCAAAAGAGAACAGGTTGTTTAATGTTCTTCGAACATATAAGGCAGCAATTGAACGGAAGATAGCAGAAATACAAGGAGTGTGCCCCACTGTATGTAAGGATCATGCTGTGGAAATGTCATGTAAAATACAAAGGAAGCACGATCCTAACATAGAAGAAGTTGTTCGAGCGGAAATCCTTAAATTGTTTGATGATAGTGTCAATTACCTCATTTCAGATAGCACATTTATGGGAACTCGCATCACTTGTCTGGGATTGGTTAACCATGTGTTGAGGTAAGTTCTTTGGCGGACCCTGGTCTTAAAGATTAATGAATTCATGGTCCGTTCTTGTCCGGGCAAGACGTTAAACTTAAGCGCTCTGGGAGGCAACCCAACATTTCATTTGATTTCTTTTTCCTTGTTAGTTAGTTCAATGTTTGTGGGTAACATTATCATGCAAACCCTCACGAGACTACAACTCGTCCACTAGGGGTAACCTAGGGGTTTAAAGGCTTGTTGCATATGCTAAATGCAATCGAGAGCACTGCGAAAGTGGTATAGGTAGGATCTTTTATTTTACTTGATTTCTCTCTTGTTCCACTCGCTTTTCTACCGATATTTTTGAGAGCTTCTTGATTCTCCATCCAGGTACTATCTTTCCCTCCTCCTCTTTTCTTTTCGTTGTCTCATGTGCATTGCATGCTTATTTCTTTTACATTGAGGACAATGTAGATTTTAGGTTGGGGGTGGGAGATTAGGTTACCTAATCAGTATTTTCTTAGTCTTGAGCAAAAATTGTGAAAATTTTTAAAATTTTTCTGGATTTCTGTTGACTTTAAAGTGATTTTGAAGGATAGTTGTGATTTTGAAATTACACGATTCAGAATGTGAGAAATTTATGACTCTTGGATTTGGTTGTCTCAGTTTGAATGGTTAATCCATGATTAGAAGTTGTAAACATTGATTGAGCCATGATTTCACATATCAGATCTCTACACACATAAGTTTTCGGTTCGATATTAATTGATAACATGGTAATCACTAAGCATGAAAGGAACCAGCCTGAAAAAAAAAATTTTTAGCATCAGTCTATAAAGAAGAAGAGAAAAGGCTAAGTCACATAATCTTCACCATAGGTTTGCTCCCTATAGATGAAGATTCGATTCCTCATAGTTGACATGAGAAAAGATTTAGGCGACAAGTTTTCACCATAGGTTTGCTCCCTATAGGTGCAGATTTGATTCTCCTCCTTGGCATACTATTCATAAAGAAAATCAAAAAATGGTAGAATGAAAGGTTAATCTGTAAGGCAAGTGTGGTTCCAGTTTTGGGTGACACGAGCTCATTGTTAATTACCAATGATATCATGAAATTGACAATTGAATCTCTTAATGGTTGTAAGCCGAGATTACATTATGCAATTTAACTCAATGTTTATAATTGTTCTAATTAATGGATTAATTTTTTTTTAAACTTGATTATGTAGTTTACTGTAAGCTTGATTTCAGGAGAAAAATCTTCTCACCATTCATGAATTGTGGGATTTTCACATCTCAATTATCTGTTCACCCGTCACTTGAGTTTACAGGAATTGACTTTTATTTCTGAAATTATTTTTCGCATGTTTTGCTCGGGACTAGCAAAATGCTGGTTGGGGGTTGTGTTGAGGGTCGAATATTGCATCTCAGACCCCGAATATTATCTGATTTTACATACATGATAATGCTTAACATCATATTTTAATTGTGTTTTTATTACAGGATGAAATCAGGAGCGTGTATTGAAAAATGATATCAAAAGCGTGGATTTGATGCCCCAAAGTCATTAGAGCATCTAAAGGACTCCAGAGGACTGGGATCAATGAATTTACACGCCAGAGATCCAAGGAAATCAAGCCGTTCACATTAAAGAGGCCCGAAACTGGTCCAAAATGCAAGATCACATGGTTTCCCCCATCCGATCAGTTCGAAACTTCATACATGTGATGGGAACCACAAATTAACCGTACATATAAAATTTCATCCCTTGGATCACTATAGAAGTGCCCCAACTGGCAAATCAGCCCACAAACCGTCGATCCTTGGCCCACCAGATATCTGGATATGCCTAAAATTCGGATTCAATGCCTTAAATGGAGAGAACAATTAAATGGATGGATCAGATTTATCATGAATATCATATGTGGACCCCACATGAGATGGATGTGTAAAGTGCACAAATGCACTAGCCGTGCACTAGAAGCGTCAGCGCTTTCCCAACAAAGAAGCCATGTTTAAAAATCTAAAACGGCGGGTAGCTTGCCGTTGCTTGCGTCGAATCCATTTCCGTTTTTACGGTCACTAGTGGGCCCCACTCGTCACTTGTACGGATGATCCGAACCGTCCATCTTGAAGATGGGCTCGAGGACTTCAAAACCATGGTAATATTTTATACCCATGCGTGCACACGTGTGCTGATGCGGAGGCCACAAAAGGGTCATGTCTGCAACGTCCAAATCTGATCTTTTTGTGTTTTCTTCTCTCTGGGACGCATCAATGGATGTTTAAAACTACCTACTCTTGACTAAAATTTCGTCCTGAATCCAATGGACGGGGTGGATTTTCCAGAAAATACTTCTGTGGGGCCCACCGATCACGACAGCGAAAGGGTGCGAAAGGTTTCGCACAATTTGGAAATCCGGTTTTCCAGGCAGTTGTGGGCCACCATCTTTGATCATATGGCGATCTGAACCGTCTATCATGTAGAGGACCCAAGAAAGTCTTAAGGGACGGTGTTTGTTGGAATTTGAACGAGGAAAGTATGGTGTTTTTAGGTCCCGAACTTGGGCCGAAAAGGAATTTTCTTTGGCGTGCGCGCTGACTTCCCAAATCCGAATTTCACCACTCCAAACCTCTCCATCGCCTATAAAAAGAGTTGCAAAACATGAGGAAGGGCATTGAGAGATTGAAAAGGGTGGAGAATTCCCAGGATCTAGAGCAAAGGAGAGAAGAAAGAGAAGAAAGAAGAAAGAGAGAAATTGGTTTGATGTTTTTTTATGAATTTTATTCATCCATCTGTTTAATGGATTTCATGGGTAACTAATCTCTCATTAGGGTGAGATGAAACCCCTAATTTGAACACCTCTTTTTATATGTTGATTTTATTTTAATTAGATTGGTTTGTTTCTTTCCCTAGTGTGCTTGATTGCTTTAAATTCTATACTTCTCCATCTATGAACTTGATCGTAGTCTATGGATGGATGTGGTCTGGATGCTTATTCTAGGTGCTTGTATCGATCATGAACAGGGTTCCCGTAGAGGAAGAAACAGGGTGCTTTATTGAATCTGCATATTCCATATGCCCGATTTGGACATGGGATATGTTATTCATGGCATTGCTTGAAGGAATTAGACAATCTGTATGCCCGATTAAGGACACGATTGTGCTTTCTCTAGATAAGTTAGATCAATCTATATTAAAGTGAATTAACAGACAAAACAAGGGTTGGGATAATTAGGGGTGGATTCGAAAGTCCTAGTGCTCTTTCTCTTATTGAATTTTCTTCCCTATCCTCAATAGTTATTTTCCATAAATTTGTGTTAGTAATTTGCTCCATTATTTGTTGAATTAGTTAAGGAGGATCACATGATTTGAATTGTGACGATCACCTTGTGGGATTCGACCTCGATCTTACCGAGTTATTACTACATCACAACCCTATACTTGGGGAGTGAACAACACCCAGTACTCATTGCATCTTATTCATGATAAGCCTGGGTAAGGCTAGTGATATCCTCATTGACCATGCTTCTCTCCTTGTATCTCCTACTACCCTTCTGTGCACCATTATCACACACCTACACCACCCTCTAAGCTTATAAGCTTATGCACGATTGATGCGTGCGAGGATACTCTAGCAGCGGCGACACGTGGTGAGCACGGAGTAGAGCTGAGCATTTGAGGACTCCAGTGTTGCTGACCTTTCTCTCTTTTCCTTTTATCTCATGTATGTCCTTTGGACCTTAGGGATGATTGTAAAAGTTTAAATTATAGTGGATTTTGCGATGTGTGCCTTTGTTATTCTCAGATGTTCTTGCTGTGATCTTGGGTATGCTCATATTAGTAATGATTATATTGTTATGAAAAATCCTCCTTGTAGGATCCCAGGATCGGAACCTGCCTCAGGAGCCGAGAATGGGATACTATGGAGGCTGTTGCGTTCAGAACCGGTCATCGGAATCCTTGTGAGTCCGGTTATTGAGTCTGGGGCGTGACACCTCAAGAGGATACGATTCAAAAATTCATGCAAAACTAAGAGCTATTCAACCAAAATACAGTACAAGCATTTCAGGATATCAAAACAATAATGAAAATATTTGCATCATCCATTTAAAGGATTGAGTCACGCTTATCGAGTGGGGAGAAAGAGATGCTTCCAGCCCAACCTCTCTCCAATCCAAAGCCACATTGTGAAATTAATGACCCAAGCTCTTTAAATCAAATGGAGCAAGCCAAGTCTATCACCACTCTTAAGAGTGGAAAGACAATTGACAAATCTATTCCGGTAAGGGCTGAAAAGCCTAAGGACCCCGAAGAAGGTAAGAATGATAAATCTAGCATTACTTCACATGGGTTAGAACCAGAATCTTAAAGTAAGTCGATTGCGCCATTCCCTCAATAGTTGATTGCACCAAAACTTCTATCTAATTCTTAAGATATTCTAGAGATGCTTCAATAAGTGAAGGTCAACATCCCTCTACTAGATGCCGCTAAACAAATCCTTTTATATGCTAAATTTTTAAAAGATCTATGTAGTACCAAAAGACGGTAAAACATAAAAAAAGAAAATCTTTTTGACAGAAAAAGTGAGTGTCATCCTCAAGTGAGATATGCCACAAAAATACAAAGATCCCGATAGCCCGACCATCACTTGTGTAATTGGGAACTATCAGATTGAGCATGCACTTCTTGACTTGGGGGCAAGTGTGAACTTGATCCCTCACTCGGTTTGTAAACAATTGAGTCTAGGTAAATTAAAACCCACCCAAACCATATTACAACTTGCTAATTGCTCAATTCGAGTACCGAGAGGGATGATTGAGGATGTATTGGTCCAAGTTGATAATTTCTACTATCCAATAGATTTTATTATCCTAGATACTCAACCCATCATAGATGCGAGCAGTCAAATTCCCATCATTCTTGGTCGCCCATTACTTGTAGGAATGGAATTATGAATTTATTTTTCGAAAATATGACATTGGAGCTCAATATCTTTTTCAACATGAGTAAACAATCAGAGGATGTTAATGATATCCACGACATTAACTTGATAGATTCTTTCGTGGAAGATAGAATAATCCTAACTCTATACTCTGACACTCAAGAGACGTGCTTGGCCCACTCCCCTAATTTGGATGATGACACGTTAAGGAGATGGATGTCATGCTTGATGCTACACTGGTACTTAAAGTTAACCGGTAGATGCCATAATAAGAATTACCCTAAACTAATGTAGTGCCTCTACCGTCTAGCCTCAAAGCGCCAAAGCTTGACCTAAAACCTTTGCTCTCTAATATTAAATGTCTATTTAGGCAAGATGAGACATACTCGGTGGTGATTTCTTCCCACCTTGAGTAAGAACAGGAGAGTATGCTTATCTTTACTCTCATTGGGTATAAAGGAGCCCTTGGATGGTCGATTGCGGACTTCAAGGGAATTGACCATTTGATTTATACTCACCACATTCATCTTGAAGATAATGCGAAGACCTCCCGACAACCACAACACCAATTAAATCCAAACATGAAGGTAGTGGTTAAGGCCGAGGTACTTAAGTTGTTGGATATGGGTATCATATACTCGATACCCATATTCGATAGCCAATAGGTGAGTCCAACTCAGGTGGTTCCTAAGAAGTTCAGAATTATCATCGTAACCAATGCTGACGATGAACTTGTGCCAACTAGAGTTACTACTTGTTGGAGAATGTGCATTGACTACAGAAAGTTGAATACCATCGCGAGGAAAGACCACTTTCCTTTGCCCTTCATTGATCAAATCTTAAAAAGGCTAGTTGGTCACTCTTACTATTGCTTCCTTGACAGATATTCGGGTTACAATTAGATAGAGATAACCCTTAAAGATGAAGAAAAGACCAAGTTCACATGCCCCTTTGACACCTTTGCTTACCGAAGGATGACATTCGAACTGTGTAATGCTCCCGCCACTTTTCAACGATGCCTGTTGAGTATATTTTCTGACATGGTGGGGTAATATTTAGAGGTATTCATGGACGATTTCTCTGTCTTTGGTCCATCATTCAGCGAGTGTTTGGAAAATATGAAAAATGTGATGAAACGATGTGAGGAAAAGAATTTGGTATTAAATTGGGAGAAGTGTCATTTCATGGTTCTTAAGGGAATTGTTCTTGGACATATCATCTCCTCCAAGGGAATTGAGGTAGATAAGACTAAAATTAATCTTTTCTCTAACATACCTCCACCCAATAACATATGAGATGTGTGATCCTTCTTAGGACACGCCAAATTTTACAGACAATTCATAAAGGAATTTAGTCACCCCTCTCATCCTTTATGCAATCTACTTCAAAAGGATGCACCATACGAGTGGACTGAGCAATGCTAGTTAGATTTCACTAAGCTTATGGGCATGTTGACTATCGCACCTATCATGTAGCCACCCAATTGATGCATTCCTTTTAAGATTATGTGTGGTGCGTCTGACTATGCTACTGGGGCGGTGTTAGGCCAAAGAAAAGAAAAGAAGCCCTTCATTATTCACTATGCAAGTAAAACTCTAAATCTTGCCCAAGTGAATCACTCTACTACGGAGAAGGAACTCTTAGCCGTAGTGTTCACTTTAGACAAATTTAGGTCCTACTTGATTGGATCTAAGATCATCACCTACACTAATCATTCAGCGTTGAAGTACCTTCTTTCTAAGAATGATGCTGAGTCTCGCTTGATAAGATAAATCCTCCTACTCCAGGAATTTGATTTGAAAATACAAGATAAAAAGGGAATAAAGAACGTAGTGGCTAACCATCTTTTGAGACATGATCTCCTAGATTCCCTCGAGCTGACACCGATAAACGATATGTTCCCTGATGAACAATTGTTTAAACTCTACCAATTACCTTGGTTTGCTGACATTGCAAATTATCTTGCCGCAGGTTTCACGCCGGCACATTAGACTATACAAGATAAGAAAATAATTCTTCGCTAAGGTACGTAAGTTTTTCTAGGATGATCCTTATCTGTTTAAATATTGCCCAGACTAAATTCTAAGGAGATGCGTACCAGACAATGAACATCAAAGTGTCATCTCCTTTTTTCATTCTTAGGCCTGTGGTGGTCACCTTTCTGCTAAAAATACCATGTCAAAAATTTTACAGTGTGGCTTTTACCAGCCCACTATGTTCAGAGATACTCATGAGTTTTACAAAGCTTGTGAACATTGTCAGAAATTAGGAAAATTGTCCCGTCAAAATATGATGCCACTGAACCCAATTCTTATCATTGAAGCATTTGATTATTGGGGCATCGATTTCATGGGACCGTTCCCCCAATCCTTTGGATAATTACATTTTGTTAGCAGTTGACTATTTCACTAAGTGGGTTGAAGCGATCCCATGCCGAAATAATGATCATAAAATGGTCATTCGATTCTTAAAAGAAAATATCCTTTCACGGTTTGGAACGCCTCGTGCCATCATTAGTGACGGAGGTTCATACTTTTGTAATAGACCATTTGAGAATTTAATGGAGAAATATGACATCTCTCATAAAATGAGCATTACATACCACCTGCAGATAAGTGGGCAAGCCGAGATTTCTAACAGGGAAACTAAACAAATTCTGAAAAAAAAAAGGTTAACCCTGACCGTAATGATTGGTTAATTCGATTGACTGATGCCTTATAGGCTTACCGTACAGCTTTTAAGACCCACATTAGAATGTCTCCCTTTTGACTCGTCTATGGAAAAGCATGCCACTTACCTGTGGAGTTGGAGCATAGAGCCTATTGGGCTATCAAAAATCTGAACTTTACTTTGGACAACGTTGGCTCGTTGTGCAAACTTCAATTGAATGAACTCTAAGAAATCTGAAACGACGCTTATGAGAACTCAAAAATTTACAAGGACAAGATGAAAGTATTTCATGACAGGAACATCCTTATGGGGCCATCGAGGTAAAGAATTCTATAAATGGGAATGTTTTCAAAGTGAATGGGCATCGTCTCAAGCCATTTTGTTGAGAAGTTTGATTCAGAGGACATGTCCATGTCTCTGACTGATCCTATGTACCAACATTGACCTCCTAGTCTGATGGAGGTGTAGTTAGGTTTATTGCTTTCATAGAAATTAGGATTAGGATAGTTTGATTTCAGTTTGCTTAGTCTTCATGCTAACCCATATTCACATTAAGAACTTTGGAAAAGCTTCAATTCTTCTTCTTCAGGTATTATCTTCCTATCAGTTCCCATTTCCTTTCATTGCCTCATGTGCATTGCATGTTCATATCTTTTACATTGAGGACAATGTTGATTTTAGGTTGGGGGTGTGGATTGGATTAAGTAAACTAATCAGTATTTTCTTAGTTTTTGAGCAAAAATTTTGAGAATTTTCAAATTTTCAAATAAAAAATCTGTTTGGAAAATAAAAGTTTGTGCACTTAAGAATGTTTTGAGTATGACAATAAGATGGAGATTGAATTTTGAATTGTTGGAGTTTGGTCAACCGAGTAAAATATCACTTAAGTTCTTACACTTAATCGATTAAGAGGAAGTTTGAATATCATGTTAATCTAAGCCAGAAGCCACATTTAAATTGCTTTCTGTGAATTATTCTAGAATTTCTTATTGTTAGATTGTATATTATTGATGGATATTGAGAATTAAGTCTGGAGAATTCTATCCACCTTAAAAAGATAAAAAGAACCAGTTAAAAAATAGTTAGATCGATAAAAAGGTTATGAATAATGAAAAGACTGAAAAATCTAAAAAGAATAAAGACGTAAAGTCTGAAAAGAATGAAAAAAAAGAGACCATCGATATAAAATCAAAAACTGGAAAAAGAAGAAAAATGGGATAAGTTCGGAATCAACACTTGATTATTCAATTAGTCTTGAGGTGATGAGCATGGCAAACATCATGAAATGATAGTATTTTAATGGAAAGTAAGTTGAAAATCACTAGTATTTTTATGGAAAGTAAGTTGGAAATCACTGAGCACATTGGAAAAACTTGATATATGAACTTATGCTCTTAATTGATTGATGAAGAACCTGTTTAATTGATTGCTCGTTTGATTCGACTCTAGGTTTTCAAATTTTCACTCTCGTTTTTTTGGATTATACTCATTCATACTTGTTTACACAAAAGATTGTTTTCTTAAAGAACTTTGAACACTGAGAATTGAAGATCACTTCATGCATGTTTTGCTTGAGACTAGTAAAATGTTAGTTGGGGGGTGTGTTGAGTGTGAAATATTGCATATTTTTGTTCACAACCCCAAGTGTAGGGTCACAATTTAGTAATAACTCGTGAGACTGGGGTCGAATCCACAGGGATTAAACTTATACGTATTCTGAAAAGAAGTAGAAATAGAACTAAATCTGAATTCTGGAATAAAAGAGAGTAATTGTGAATAATGCTTAAACTATCAATTAAAGGTGGAAACTAGGGTGCCAAGGATCCACTTGTAGCTATTAAGATGCTACCTTGCTTGATTCAATAGACGTAATGGGAATTTGATTCTAATCATATCCAATTTGGAAGATAAAACAATTTAAATTAAATCTGAACTTTTCATTGACCTAATTCTCAATGGAGAAGAATTGTAAAGATTGGAAGGGATTCCATCACCCTACCATGCCCAAGAGATGATGGTGAACAATGGGATTTATCACTCTGCGTAGTTTCTCAAAATATACTCAGAGTTTCAGAATATGTTTTTCAGGATAATTTCAGGAATATGTTTGTTTTCAAGACAATTTCAGGATTCGTTTTCTTCACTTCAAATCTGTGATTCTCTTCATTCCTCACTTGGTTTTCTTTGATCTTTGGCATGTGAATTCTTCATTAATGACTTTCAAATCTTCAAATCTTCATTTAGTAATCTTTTGGGCATAAATCTTCCTTTTAACATCAATTTCACCTTAAGCTCTCGAATTCACCTAGCACATGAAAACATGCATAATTAAATCAATGTTTATAAAATCAATGAATAAATAGGGAGAAATATGCAATATTTCACAGTCGACACACCCCCCAACCAGCATTTTGCTAGTCCCGACCAAAACATGTGTGAAGTAATTCTCAATTCTCAATGTTCAAACCTTTTTTCAGATATTAATCCTCTGTGCAATCAAGTATGGTTGAGTATAATTAAGATGAGAAAGTGGGATTTTGAAAACCTAAAGATGAATCATATAGGCAATTTATCAAATAGGTTCTTTATCAATTAAATCAAAGCATAAGTTCATATATCAACTTTTTTTAACGTGCATAGTGAATTCCAGCTTACTTTTTACAAAAATATGTTATGATTACATAATATTAGCCATGATCATCACCTTAAGATTAATTAAATAATCAAGTACTTATTCCGAACTTATCCCCTTTTCCTTCTTTTTGCAATTTTTGAATTTATATTGATAGTCTCTTTTTATTTATTCATTCTTTTAGACTTTCCGTTCTTTTTCATTCTTTTATAGTCTTTTCATTCTTTTCCAGTCTTTTCATCATATATGACCTTTTCGTCGATCTCACTAATTTTTTAACTGGTTCTTTTCATATTTTAAAGTGGATAAAATTCTCCAGACTTAATTCACAATCATCTATCAATGCTTCACATACTAACAATAAGAAATTCTAACATAATTCATAGAAAGCAACTTGAACGTGTCTTGTGACTTAGATTAACATGATATTCAAACTTCCTCTTAATTAATTGAGTACAAGAACTGTAGGTGATAGACTACTTAGTTGATCAAACTCCAACAATTTAAAATTCAATCTCAATCTTATCATCTTACTCAAAACATTCTTTACATACACAATTTATCATTTTCCAAACATTTTAACTTGAAACATTGAAAATTTTAAAAGAAATTAATCAGAATTAAGAAAACACTAATTATTTTACCTAATCCACAGCCCCCAACCTAAAATCTACATTGTCCTCAATGTAAAAAAAAAGCGTACAATGAATATGAGACGATGAAAAGAAATGAGAAGTGATGGAAAGGTAGTACCTGAAGAAAGGGGATTGAAGCTTTTCCAAGGTTCTCAATGTGAAGATGGGTAAGCACAAAGACTCAAACAAACTGAAAGCAAACTATCCTAATCCTAAATCCTATGAAAGTAATAAAGTTAACTACACCTCCATAAAACTAGGAGATCAATCCTGGTACACAAGATCAGTCAGAGGCATAGACATGTCCTTTGAGTCAAATTTCTCAACAATTGGCTTTAAACAATGTTTGTTCACTTTTAAAACATGGTCATTCGTTGGATTATTTATCTTAACAGCCCCATGTGGATAGACATTAGTAACAGTGAAAGGGCTGGTCCATCGAGATCGCAGTTTACCTGAAAAAAGGTGTAACCAGAAATTGTACAGAAAGACTTTTTGATCGGTTGTGAATGATTTTCGAAGGATGTTTGTTCACAACCCCAAGTGTAGGGTCGCGATGTAGTAATGATCTTGGTGAGACCGAGATCGAATCCACAAGGACTAAACTTGTGTGTCTTATGAAATTAAGTAGAACCAGAACTAAAAGAAGATGTAAACCTAATTCTGAAATATTTGAGAGAGTAATTGTGATTAAAGTAAATAAAGGTAATGAATTTAAAGGTGGCAACTAGGGTACCAATGATCCACTTGTAGCAATTGGGAAGCTACCTTGCATGATTCAAGGACACAACTGGAATCAGAGTCCTATCCTATCCAATTAGTAAGAAGAGATTTGTCAGATCTTTGAACTTCTCATAGATCTAATCATCAATGGATGAGAGTGGTGAAGATTTGGAAGTGATTCCATCACCTAACCATGCCCAGGAGATAAGGCAAACAACAGGATTTACCAATCCCACAACCAATCATAAGAGAATTATGAAAGTTAGAAAGGATTCCTTCACCTTACCATGCCCAAGGAACGATGGTGAACAACAGGACTTACTAATTTCACAATCTCAATTCAAGAAAAAGAAGATATTTCATGCTATCACAGATCCATTGTAATTTGTCACAACAAACCATTAAAAACTATAAATATTCCTCCATAATCAAACTAGAATCCAAGAGAGTTTTATAAAACATAAATAAAAACAAAGCAAACATCTCAATCACGCTGCAAGCTAAACCTCTTAGCCCTAGCTAAGAGGTTTAGCCAACCATAGACATGATTGAACTAAAGACTCTTAAATAAAACATCAACTAAGGAAGAAGAAGAAAAAACTCCCGGACGACGGCTCCACCCTTTTGCTCCACTTCTCAAACCCTAGAAGATGCCTAGGGATGCCCTGGGCACTCCTATTTATAGTTGTGTATCACCTCCTTTTGCACCAAGTTGAAAAATTTTGAAAATCGCCTTAAATTTACGCAGTCCGCACAACATCTATGTAACCCTCGACTGGTCGAGGATCAACTTTGACTGGTCAAGGATTTCCTTCGACTAGTCAAGGATGACAAGAATTTAGAGGATTTTGTCACTGGAGTTCGAATCGAGGAATGTTCGACCAGTCGAAGAAGGCAGATTTTTAAGGTTCCTTTTCCAAGTCTTCAATGTTCTTCATTCCTCACTTGGTTTTCTTGGATATTTGGCATGTGAATTCTTCAATCTTGGTCTAATAAGATCCATCCTTGCCTTTGGTGATTTTTTAATGTTAAATCCATGCTTTTAGCATCCTTTTTCAATCCAAGCTCTTAAATTCATATTACAACACAAACATGATTAAGATAGAACATTAAGCATTATCATGTTCATAAAACAAAGTAAGAAATGGGGAAAATATGCAATATTTGAATCTCAACATATAACACTTTGGTTCTCGGAACCCGAGTACACTACTCATTTTCTAAAAACCCCAGTATTAACCTTTAACGGTGGCTCAAATTTCAAATACATTTTTCTTTCTTTATCATAGTTGGTAAACTAGCAGAATAGAAACAATTAAGTATAAGAGGGAGTCCAAATATACAAAATCAAATGTTTCAAGCGGTTACCCAAAAAATTATACAAACCAATATCTTAACGTTTTACGAAACATAACAGTACAAATTTAATACAAATGAAGTTAGGAATGGAGAGTCGCAAGATCATATAGCTTCTCCTAGTCCATATGAACACCAGCATGCACGTCATCTGCGTCTCCTGCACACTGAGTACGGTTTGATAGCGTCAATGGCTATCCCAGTGAGGTATAACCCCCAAGATTTATTTATCATTAAGATAATTAAGCATAGTTATCAAAGATAGAGTATAAAAAATATTACACAATAATTATCATGAAAATTGGATAAGGTTCATCTTATACGCATTCATTAAATAAATTATACAAGATAATCTTGATTAAATGCATGGATGTATGCACATGCTCACAGACCTGGGGATGCACATCCAGCTAGTAAAAAAGTCACCCAAGGAGAACTAGTCACCCGAAAAAGTACTCAAAGGTACGCCCTAAGGAAAACTAGCAACCCAGAAAAGACCATACAATGAGGACACCCAAGGTGAACTATTCTCTTAAAAAAGTACTCAAAGGTACGCTATAAGGAGGACTAGGCACTCAAAAAAGTCCATGCAACAAGGACACCCATAGTGGTTCGAATGCACGAAATAATAATTTAGTATCACCCGGTAAAATACTTTATGGTACAACCTATAGTGATCTAAGAAAACCCCCGTGTCTTACATCGACCACCCGGTAAAGTCTGCTGTTCATAACCCCAAGTGTAGTGTCACGATGTAGTAATAATCTTGATGAGACTAAAGTCGAATCCACAGGGACTAATATCGTGAGTAATTCTGAAAGAAGAAGAACTATAAAAAAAAAAAAAAAAAAAAGATAAAAATCTAAATATGGAAGTATAGAGAGTAATTGTGAGAGATTTAATGAAAAACTTAATAAATTCAAAGATGGGAACTAGTGTTTCTATGGATCCACTTGTAGAGATCAGAGAGATCTATGCTTGATTCAAGGATACAGCTGGAATTAGAGTCCCATCTTATCAAATTGGAAGATATCTCAGTAAAACCAAATCTGAACTTCCTTTGACCTAATTCTCAATGAATGAGAGGTGTGAGAACTGGAAGTGATTCCATCACAAAACCATGCCCAGGAGACAAGGCAAACAATAGGATTTACCAATCCCACAACCAATCATAAGAGAATTGAGAAGATTAGGTAGGATTCCATCACCCAATCATGCCCATGTGACGATGGTGAACAACGGGATTTCCTAATTTCACAATCTCAATACATGAAAAGAACATACTCAAAGTTATCACAGATCCATTGTAATTTGAGTCACAATAAACCATTAAAAACTGAAAGTATTTCTTAAATATCAAACTAGAATCAAAGATAGTTAAACTTAAACATGAATCAAGACAATACAAAACATCCCATCACCTTACAAGCTTCACCTCTTAGCCCTAGCTAAGAGGTTTAGCCAACCATAGGCATGATTGAAATAAAATCTCTTAAGAAAAGCATAAAAACAACTAAGGAAAATGAAGAAAAACTCTTGGCAACAGCCTCTTCACGCTTTTGCTCCACCCCTCAAACCCTAAAAGTTGCCTAAGAACATCCTAGGGACCCCTATTTATAATTTTGCAACTCCAACTTTCGCACCGAGTTGGAAAAATCTGAAAATCGTCTCAAATTTTCGCAATTTGTGTGTTGTCTGCATAACCTTAGACTGGTCTAGGACAACCTTCGACTGGTCGAGGATGAAAGGAATTTAGAGGATTTTGTCGCTGGATTTTGAGTCGAGAAATCTTCGACTGGTCAAGGATGGGCTTAGACTAGTCGAGGGATGCTGATTTTTAGGGTTCCTTTTCTTCACTTCAAGTCTTCAATGTTCTTCATTCCCCACTTAGTTTTCTTGGATCTTTGGCATGTGAATTCTTCATTTTTGGTCTCATAAGATCCATCCTTGGCTTTGGTGATTCTTGAGTGTTAAATCCATGCTTTTAACATCCTTTTTAATCTAAGCTCTTAAATTTACCTTGAAACACAAACATGATTAAAATATAACATTAAACATTATCATGGTCATAAAACCAACTAATAAATGGGGTCCAATATGCAATATTTGACCCTCAACATCTGCATGCCATGAAAATGAATGATTAGTCCAACCATCGTTATTCCAATTTCAAACAATCATTTTAAGAAAGTTCAAAGGTCACTATGGGGGGTTTGTCACCCTACATAGGTCGATAACTCATGCATAGGGTCCCATTCCACCATCCCTGGCTCATAAGACTAACAAATATGATGTTTTAAGGTAACTAACTCAACTAGTGGCCAATTATCATTTTATAAGTGGAACTTACCATCGCAAAGTTATATAAAGGTGGTTCATTAAAGCCACATAGGGCAAATATTACATCAAGCCACAAAGGGCGAACATACAATTAAAGCTACATAGGGCACCTAGTCATTCGAATTCACATATGGCAAATAGTCCATTTTAGGATACAGTGAAAATGATTGACCCCAAAAGCCGTAAAGGTGCAACGATCCATTAGATGATAAGTCCATCACAACTAAATTCCATTCAATCTATTAGATAGAATGACCATTAGTTCAAGGGCTTCCAAAAACGCTATTAAGTAACCGCAAGTGGTAAAACAAGCTACACACAATATCAAAAGCATATACCCATATAAGGTGAGATATTTGAGACTATTGCATATTCATATTTGAATGTAAATCCAACGATCATTCATCATGAAGAATTACTCAAATAAAAGTTAGCATTTGTCATTAATTTCACCAAGTATCATGTTAGGCAATTGATGAAATAAATGAACTATGCTAACTATCAAGATGTAGACAAGCTTGAAGGGTGATCCTCACATTATATTTTAGATTGACCTCTTGAGTGACTGGAATGCAATTGCAAGCCCTAGGAATACGTCCTAACCTCTCCTTCTTCTCTAATTCAGCTAGAAAATGAGTGGAATCTTTAATGTGGATATTTGGTTTTGATCTCCTGTTTGAAAATCAAGATTAATTGAATTAATCTAAAATTAAGGTAGCATTAATATTCGCAAGGTAACGAAGTTTAACTCTCTTCAAGTAAACTTTGTTCGACCGACCCAATTTCGAACACGGCCCAATTCGGATCTTCAACAAGATGAACTTAAAGACACACTAACAACTTAGATTACACTAATTAAGATACTAACAAGAGACTTGAGATTAACTTACCTCAATGCGATCAATTTGGCTTTCCTAACTTGACTAGAAGTTGAGTCATTTTAAACACAAGGCTTAGATTCGCTTGAATCCTATATTGAACGTGTCAGTGAGTCCATGACTCAGCAACTCGAATGTCATCTCTCTCTTCTTCTTCTACTTCCTCTTCTGTTTTCTACCTTTCTTTCTTTCCCCTTTTTTCTTTCCTTATGCTTCTCTCACTGCTTTACTAGAGAAATTTTAGACCTGGCCCGCACTCGACCGTGACTCAAACCGAGTCGACTTGAGCTAGTGAGTCATTGACTCGTCCGCCATCCCTACACGTACTCTCTCTGATCTTCCTCCTTTCTTTTCTTCCCACTCTTGTTACTCTACTACATGAGTTAGACAGTAAGGAGTTTGGCCTCAGATCTGGCTCACCCAACCCGCCTTGGTTCAAATCAAAACTCGGCCAACACGGTTTAGCAAGTTGAATCTACCCAATTCAGCAGCAACCCGAACCTTACTTCTCCTCACTCTTTCACATTTTCTTTCTTCTTCTTCTTCTTCTTCTTTGTTTCTCCTCTTTCTGAACAGCTACAAGGTCTGGACAAATCCACACTCACCTAGACCGACTCCGGGATTTGGCTTGACCCAACTAAGTCAGATCCAATTGCAACTCGATGAACCATCCGACGCCCATCTCTCCCTCAATCTTCTTCTTTCTTTTCTCCTGATTCTCTTTTGTCTTTCCGTTTCTCTTCTACCTTCCTTCCATCTCCGCTACTTGGTGCGAATTGATGCAAGACTCGGACGAGTTAACTCAGCATGGTGCAGCTCTAGAAACAGCGCCCTCTCTCCTTCTTATAGGATTTCTATTTCTAGAAAGGAAGCCCTAAAAGACAGGTTTATAAACTTTCCTATTCCTATTCTTGATGCTTAGAAATTGGCAACTAATCCGTGGGATTATTTACGCTTAAGTGTGGTTTAACCCGAGCACAACTAACCGATTTCTCTACTAAAACTGACTAAAATGGCTGCGTGACACTAATCTAATGCTACACCTTGATCTCTGACATTATGGTCCTCCAGATGGACGACCTTGATCAGTAATGGTGATGGGTTTTCTGGCTAGACGGAGAGGATGATCCAGCCATTAATGGCGGATCATCAACAAAAGGCTATCCACTAGGTTTATTTTGTATGGATGGTGTGGATTTGATCAGAGGTCACTATGGGACCCACCATTTGGAGAGGTTTAAACAAAAACTCGGTGGGTTTCGAGTTTTTCGATCTCAGGCGGTTTTCTCGCAACAAGGAGATTCATGTGAGATCTCCCAGCTATTGCGAGTGAAGCTTGAGAATGCCCTAGTTTTCACGATCAGGATGCATTTGGAGGGCTTTCTAGAAGGTTACAAATGGATGGGATTTCTCCAACGCAATAATAAAAATATTCTCTCTAACGGCTGCTCCCTCCCTCTATATCTTTCTTCATATAAAACCCTAGCTTTGAAGGGCTAGGATCCTCTCAGTGGAGGGCTAAGATTCCATGAAGAGCAACTACTTGGATTGTTGGCCTGGCAATGCAGCAAAGTTTCGTGTTTGAGGAGAATGCCACATGCATGCATCGCTTCCGTTTGCACCGAAATTACAAGCACTGAAACGTATGTTTCAAGGTGCACAGGAAGCAGGGGTTTGGGTGAAATTGGATCCTCTACGAGGTGAACAGTTTGGATCTTTCAAACTATGATGGTTGGTGGACTACATCTCAGCCAATGAATGCTGACCGATACACAGTCCGGGTACACCTGGATTTGTACTCACACACGTGGAATTATTTATGTGCAATGACCTGGGTCTTGGTTGTATTTTCCCGTCCAGTAAGATGGACGGTTATGATCATTAAGATGATCCATGGTGGTGGCCCTCGACGAGCTCGAAATGGACGGTGTCCATTTACTGGCCAAAATTTTGAAAAAGGGAGGGAAAATCTGCCTTCATTTGGAATTTATCGGGCTAACACGACTTTGACCGTGTTGGCAGATCCGGTGTGCAGCGAGTACACACACCTCTTGTGCACACCCAATTAAGGTGGGGCTCACATTAGTGTATATGAATGAGATCCACTACATTCATCTAATTAGTCTATTTGTTCTAGGCCGTAAGTCCTGCAATGAGGTTGATCTAAAGCTAAGGTGGGCCATAATAATGGGTTTGTGCATCTAAATGACGATATCCAATGATCATTGGAGATTTGACGGTCGGATCTTTTCCTAATCTGTTCATTAGTGATTCTTAGGATTTTTAACCCTGCTTATATGGAAATCCTTAGTAGATTTGATGATCTTAGGGTCCAATCGCAATGATCGATTGGTGGATCATTAAATTAAGTATAATAGCTCGATAAATTTGTGGCTCGGATGTTCGAAAAGGCTACCCGATGTACCCTTTTGATAATTAATCATTGATACTAGACAATCTAATGGTTGGATCTGCTTAAATTTTAGGTTCAGTCTTATGGCTATTGGAAGGCGTCTAGTTAACATTTATTAACAATTTAGCAGTTGAATCATTTTAAATCTGAACATCAATGGTCTGAATGTCACGCCCCAAACTCGGGGACCAAGCTCACAAAATTCCCGATCGCCGAATCAGGCACCAACAGCCTCCGTAGTACCCCATTCTCGGCTCCTGATACCCATATATACCAGGGTCCGATCCTTGGATCCTATTAGGAGGATTTTTCAACATAAATTTGTTTCATAAGAAGCATAACCATAAGCATAACCCACAAACAACATCAAACATCACCATGGGCCTCATACAAGGGCCTCACATACATCACATTGGGCCTCATCACATGAGCCTCACATACATCATATTGGGCCTCATCACATAGGCCTCATACACATCACAATTGGGCCTCATGAAACAGCCCATGATCTAGGCACAATGGGAGGATGGTGTGTATAACACATACATCATAGTGGGCCTTATGGGGCAGCCCATGCTATAGCAAAATAGATGGCAACATGTGTAACATATACATCAAGGTGGGCCTCATAGGTCAGCTATATGGTCCAAAAAAAAAAAAGATGGACAGTGTGCTTACAACACACACATTAAGGTGGGCCTTATGCATCACAAAATGGGCCCCACCAGCAGGACAAGGAGGACAACAACGTGGGTCATCTTACTGAACTGTCAGCCCATAGCTGCTGGCCCTGTTTGGGCGTTTAAACAGACAGACGGTCTAGATGAGACACATACATATGGTGGGGTCCACGTCCAAGGATTTGACTGCGTGGATATAACACATACATTAAGGTGGGTCCATGTGAGTGTGGCCCACCAGTTTGAATCAAACTGATATTTATATTTTTCCTTCATCTAAGCCTGTCCAAACGGACAGGCAGTAGGCCTACCCACTAGACAGGCAGCGTGGATAACATTACGGTGGGCCGCATAAGTGGATGACATGGATAAAATACAAACATCATGATGCGTCCAGCACCTGTCCCAACATCTAGGCGGTGTGGCTAATACACATACATCTCGTGGGCCCCACAGCCGCTAGACTGCGTGGGTGCTACACATACATCATGGCAGGTCCCACCGTCTAGGGTCTGGATGGTGTGGATATAGTTTTCTGCAGTGTGATCCACCTGATATACGAATTTGCCTCATTGTTAGTCTCAAGCCTTAATTAAGACGAGCTCACCGTTTGGATGGATGGTTTGGATATAATACACACACCAAGGTGTCCCACCGTCCAAGCAATGGACAGTGGATACAACACTTACATCATGTAGGGGCCCCAACACTTGCTGGCATCATCACATCAGCTACATGCTGCTGGGGCCCATAGAACTGACGTCAACACATCAGCTATATAGCTGGTGTGGGTACTCCAACAATCCCATCCAGCAGGTGGGTCCTGCATGGGGCCCACCACATACATATATATATATATATAATATCATATATATAATATCATTAATATATATATATATATATATATATAAAACAACCGACCTAGCATCCAGCGTCCTGGACAGACGAACTGGATGCAAGGCACATGCATTGAAGTAGGCCCCACCGTTCAGAGAGAGATGGACTGGATGGTGAGGATATAATGCATATCTCATGGTGGGGTCCACACGCGTGGCCCACCAGAGAGAAAAATGGATGGACAGTCTGGATCATGCTTGTGGTTAGACCACCTTACTGACGCCAATACATCAGCTATGTAGCTGGTGTGGCACCACGTTCAGATGAATGGACAGTTTGGATTAAATGCATACATCATAGTGTGCGCCACACAACACCATTCAGACGGATGGTGCAGATATAAGATATACATCATGTTGGGTCCCACAGAACTTGCTAACGTCTATGGGGCAGTAGCTGCTGCTGCGTGGGACCCACACACGTTGTGGCAGGGAGATGTGTTCCACGAGGGTGTGGCCCGCCCAAGCTTTGGATCAACTGATATTTGTGTTCTTACTTTACCCATGGCAGCGAGATGGGGCCCAACACATGGACGGTCTAGATCAAGTGGGCCACATTCCATTACAAAAGAGAGAGAGAGAGAGAGAGAGAGAGAGAGAGAGATAGATAGAGAGAGAGATCGACACATTAGAGGGACCCCACCACTATAGGTCCCTATTTGTTACAACACAAACATCAAGATGGGTCCTACCACAAGTGGGCCCTAAATATAAATCAAGGTCCTACACTACAATCACCCACAAATTGTCCTTCTTCTTTAGCTCCTTGAAATGCTAATCTCCTAAGCTCCTTCTTTAATGGAGGATGATGAAGTTTGGATGGTTGGATGGTGAGATGTGGGGGGTAGAAAGTGGGCTACACTTGGCTCTTTGGAATAGCTTGGACGTTAGCTCTCTTGGGTTGCTTGGGATATGGATTTGAGAAAGAGAGAGAGAGAGAGAGAGAGAGAGAGAGAGAGAGAGAGAGAGAGAGAGAGAGAGAGAGAGAGAGGGGTGATGATGAAAAGGGATGGGTGGAGTGATGGGTGATGGGTGTAAGGGATGGGAGGAGAGAGAGAGAGAGAGAGAGAGAGAGAGAGAGAGAGTTGACTTTAGGAATGGGAGAGGTATGGGTTTTGTAAGGGGAGGGATGGGATGTGTACTTGACTTGAGGTGATTGATTGATGTGATGGATTGTAGAGATTCTCTCGGAATATATAACACGCGACTTTTTCTTGAAATAAACGTGGGCCCACAACTCCTGGCCTGGGTATCGCATCGGTGCGCAAGACGCGACGTTGGAACCGTGCCAACAACGCAGTCGCTAGGATACAAGTTTCGAGTCGAGTCGACATAGATATACAGGATGCGACTTAGGGTCACATGCAAACATCAATTACAGGTCGCCGGTTGCCGAAATTCGGCCGGGAGGACTGCAGGAGTCCACAGAACGGTACGGTTTAGGATACAGGCCTTACAAAACCTACCCACCAAAACAATGTTTGTCGCTTGCAAAAATTGTTTGTTTCCCTTATTACATGTTAGTCTTAGTAAACACTAAGGGGGAACAACATGATTTTGTATTACATGTCAAGTCTAAAGTTGTAAATTTTATTTTTGATATGTAATCTTTATTGTTTTGGTATGTCATTGGTATGAACTATGGCATGCTTGTAGGTTAGGTTATTTTTGTCACGTAATTGACAAAGGGGGGGATTATTAGTGCACTTATTTGCACTCATGTTTGTCAACTACATGACTAATTGTGTCTTGAAGTCGGATGAGTTCTAAACAAATGAAGACCGGCGACGCAACTGGATCAGAAGCATCGAAGACACATTAAAGACAAATGATTGCTTTTACGATCTTCAATCTTGCAAATAGATGATCCCAACTGAAATAGGAAAACCCACCTAAGTCATCTATTCTAAGCCAATCCCAAGTCTATATTTTATATCCTATAGTCTTGGCTTAAGCAAGTCCAAAGTCGGTGAAAGATCTATTGGACAAAATAGGAAAAACAAGAAAATATGTCCATTGTCGGTAGACGAAGGTGCCATCGAAAAGCACCTTCGTTACCACCGAAGATACCTTCGGTGTTACTGAACGAGCTCAAAACAGTCCAGCAAGCTTACAACAATAATTTGGTGTCATTGACTGGATATTTCGGTGACACCGACTCCACCAATGAATAAAGTTCGGTGCCACCGAAAGAGACTGTTTTCAATCAGCAACTTGGGAATTTAATTCGGTACAACCGAAGTAAGTTCGGTGGTACCGAAGGTTACTTTGGTAGCACTGTAAACTAGCCATTTTATAACCATTTTATATCCGTTGGAAGCTTTTATCTATAAAAATGGCTTGTAGGAACTTGCAAAAAGCATGGATTAAGGCTGTTAAGAGTCCCTAATGCAATCGAAGCTTATCCTAGCCTACCTAGACTCTATCCATATGAGATTCATGTTCTCTTCATTATGATTCATCATCTTAAGAGCATTCAAAGCTCGAACTTAAGAAAAACATGATCTCATTACTAGATATTGAGACCAAACCTATAGGTATATCCTTTATCTCAATCATACTCTAGTGTATCTATCAGTTGAATCTCTTAAGAAACCCACTCATAACCTTCGTTAGAGATTCAACCAACTCCCATAACCTTGGTCACCTTTATAGGTATATCATATGTAAGGTTTTTCTAGATTGTGAAGCTGAGCCAATAGGTAAATCTAAGCGACGTGATCGGGGAAGCACCGGGGAACTGATTCAAGCATGAAAGCACAAAGATCAAGCATCCCAAGATGAGCTACAAAAGAGAACTCAATCTAACAAGTAAGTGTCATTTTAAGAGTTCAAAAGTGTAGTCTATTTCCTCATGTATGATTGAGGCTAAGAGTTGCCTTGTGTGGGACCTTAGCCGGTAGGCCTAAACGGTGGGTGCCTAGTGTGGGACCTTGGCCGATGGGCCTAAACGTGTGTCCTTAGTGTAGGACTATAAAGGTTATTAGTAAAACTGATTTAAAACCATCATTAGTGAAATTTGGTGCACTCTGGGATTGAGTGTGGATGTCGGGAGTGGAGTAGGCATGTAGTCGAACCACTATATATGCTTGTGTTTGGGATTGTCATTTGTACATCGAATTAATCATGCTTATGCTTGAATGTTTAAATTCTTATACATGATTAAATGAATGTTATTTAATTAATAAGAAGCACTTCCCACACACAAGCTTACTATGATATAGGCTACTTGCTCCATTGGTATATCTTAAGCTGCCTATGTGATTGGACCCTCTAACTTGCTTGGAAGCCATTAGAGTTACAATGTTGTTAAGGGTCAAATATTGCATATTAGACCCCAATTATTACTTGATTTTTCAAACATGATACTTTTTAACGTCTTATTTTAATCATGTATGTGTTGCAAGGTGAATTTACAAGTGTGGACTGAAAATAATTCTAAAGGCATGGATTTAACACTTAAGAATCATCAAGGCAAGGGATGGACTCTAGGGGACCGAGATCGAAGAATTTACATGCCCGAGATTCGAGAAAATTAAGTATTTCATGCTAAAGAGGCCTGAAATTCGTCCAGAATGTAAGATCACAGGGTTTCCAACATTCGTTTGGCTCGGAACTTTATATCTGGCCTAATGACCCTAAATTAACTGTACCCCTCGAATATTAGCCCTTGGATCCCTATGGAAGTGGCCCAACGGTGAGATCAGCCCATGAATTATCAATCTGGGGCCCACCTGATATCTGGATATACTTTAAAATTGGTCTCAACAGCTTAAATGAGGTGACAAAATGGATGGACGAAGAGGATTTCTCATTATCATCATAGTGGACCCCACCGTGAGTGGTGTGTGCATAGTGCACAAGTGCACTAGTCGTGCACTGCAATACCAAAGACAGTCAAACCGCCTTTGACCGTAAAAACCCGAAAGAAGAAGTTTCCTTCTTCTTCCTTGATTGAGCATGTCCGTCTGCTGCTCTATCAATGGCTCACTATCATCATGCAACTCGATGATCAAAGCTGTTCATCATGTCCAGGAGGGAAATTCGACCACACCCCTATCAGTTCCATGCATCCATACATACATTCAAAACCGCAACAGTAAGGAAAACGTCAAGACGTCGATTGATGGTGTGGCCCATTCAAAACACGGATTCATGCCAAACTTGGGCCCGTGATTAGGGACTAATGCAAAGGCCTGAAGAAGGGATTGATGTTCTGTAAAGACAGCCGAAGTGGACCCCACCGACCTCAGCAGAAAATGGAAACCTGAAGCTTCCGCAATCCACGATGTTGGAAGATGTTGTGGCCCATCGAGCAGGACCGAGTGAAAAATCTGGACCATCCATCTTGTAGTCCATCCAAAACCATCCAGAGGGATGTTGTTTTAACAGCTTTTGATGGATGCTAGGAGGACCAACGGGAGCGGCTTCTCAGGCTTTCACGCAAAGCCATGTGTATGGCTGCGAAAGGAGTGCGTAACTCCTTACGCACTCCACTTGGCCGACCTTCTCTACACACTCCAACACTCCACCGCCTCCCCGCCCATGACTATAATAGAAGAGAAGAGAGAGAGCATCAAAGATATCTTTGGACGTCTGGAAAGAGAGAGAGAGAGAGAGAGAGAGAGAGAGAGAGAGAGAGAGAGAGAGTTTAGAATTTTTTCTTTTTTTACTGTTTTTCTTATGAATTTTTAAGAGATGTAGTCTCATCATGTCAGGCTAAAACCTCTTAGCTAGGGCCAAGTGGTGAAGCTTGTGGTGTGATGGGTAGATTTCTACGGCTATGATTCATGTTTATGAACTTACTTCGATTCTAGTTTGATTATAAGGAATTACTTTAGTTTGTAATGGTTTGTTATGACTTAAATTACAATAGATCTGCAATGGCTTTGAGTATTTCATTTTCATTATTTTGATTGTGAAGTTAGAAAGCCCTGTTGTTCACCATTGCCCCTTGGACATGGTTGGATGATGGAATCCTTCCTAACATTCATACATCTCTCAGATTAGTTGTGGATTGGTTTAATTCTGTTGTTTACTTTGTCTCATGGGCATAGTTTTGTGATGAAATCCATTCTAATTCTTATACCACTCATTTCTTGAAAACTAGATCAAAGGAAGTTCAAGTATGGTTTTTAATGGTATATCTTCCAACTGGATGAAGATGGGACTCTAAATCTAGTTGAGTTCATGAATCAAGCGTAGATCTCCCTGATCTCTACAAGTGGATCCTTAGCACCCTAGTTTCCCACCTTTGAAGTTTATAAGTTTTAGTTAAAGTTATTCACCATTATTCTCTTTAATCCCTTTGATTTAGATTTCATCTTATTCTAGTTCTAGTTGTAGTTACTTTCAGAATACGTACAAGGTTCAGTCCCTGTGGATTCGACCTCAGTCTTCCCGAGATTATTACTACATCACAACCCTATACTTGGGGTGTGAACAATTGCCTTGCTAAGTTTATTTGTAAATCATTTAAGTTAGGCAATAGAAGTTTTTATTTAGTACAATCATTTGAAGAGTCTTATTCACCCCCCTTTAGGATGATAAGAACTGTTCCATACTTTTACTAGTGCGATGCAAACTGCAATTTCAATTCTAGCTATAGTCAGAAAGGCTTTCAATTCATTTACGTTTTCCTAGTCTGATTCGTCAATCTCTGAATTAGTTTCATACTCTGATGATTCATCCCAAGTAGCTATCATGTATTTTCTTATAGATTTATCCTTTTTAGGACATTTAGAAGAAAGATTCCCATATTCAAAATAGTTGAAACATTGTGTATCCTTTGTTTTAGATTTTCAAAAGTTTAAATTTTCTTTTCTTTTGTCAAATGGTTTTTGAAAATCTGTTCTTTTGTTATTTTAAAAAATTCTATAAAATTTCTTTGCCAACATAGCCATATCATCTTCATTTTCTTTAATATTATAATTTACATTACAATCCTTTGAATTAGATTTAGAAGATTTAAGAGCAATGGACTTGATCTTAAGAGCTTTAAAATTTTGTTCGTAAGTTTGAAGAGAACCAACTAACTCCTCAACCTTCATTATATCGGTATCCCTCAATTCTTGTATAGCAGTAACTTTTGAATTAAACCTATCAGGAAGTGATTGCAATATTTTTGTGTGAACCTTACTTTTAGGGATTCTATTTCCAAGACCCCACATGGAATTTACTATGTCATTTAGTTTCGTATAGAAGTCCATAAAAGACTCATTTTCTTCCATACGAATTTCATTAAATTTGGTTGTGAGAATTTGGATCTTAGATTTTATTTTTTTTACGATGTTAGTTCCTTCATGTGTCATTTCAAGAATATCTCATGTTTGTTTAGTTGTATCGCATGAAATGATTATTTTGAATTCATCTAGCGATAAAGCACAAGTTATAGCATTTAAGGCCTTTGATTAGCACTACTTTCACTTTTCTGAAGAGTTGTCCAAAAAGTATATGTGGTTTCTTTCATTGATGTGGTACCATCTTCAGTTACTACTTCTATCATAGGAGGGATCCATTTAGTCACAGTGGCTTTCCACACACTTTCATCAATGGATTTGAGGAAGATCTTCATCCTGGCTTTCTAATATGAATAGTTAGAGCCATTAAAGAGAGGTAACCTAATAATGGATAAACTTTCAAATTTTGACATCTTATAGCTCTGTATCTACTCAAGGAGGTAAATCCAAAAAATAAAAAGAGCAACTCGCTCTAATACCACTTGAAAAGGAGAGCTAGTGATATCCTAAAGGGGGTGAATAAGACAATACCAAATAATCAAAATAAATGTAGAATATATAAAGATTACAGAATCTCAATCACCTAAGTATTAAAACCTTGATTCCAAATAATTTGTAGGACAACCTTCATCTAAAATCTTAGGCAGGACAACCTTATTTCACGAATGTCTTTAAAATCAATCTTTTAAACTAGCAAGAGAATATAAAATAATTACAGCATTCATAACAAAAATGAAATAAATAACATCCACCACAAAAAAACAAATAAACATTCACCACAGATGGACAAGGAGTTAGAGTTGTTCAGTGCTTAAAACAACCACACCTACTCCACTCCCAAAATTACTACCCTTGTAGTTTTGGCTTTCACTATAACAAGGTTTTCATAGGTTCACCTTAATAACCTTATACAATTCCTTGTGATTTTCACGGGATCACCACAAAAAAACACCTTTTGTAATTTTGAGGGGCTATCACAAACAAAAACCCACTTTGTGATTTTCACATGTATCACAAATCAACCCACTGAGATTTTCACAGGCTATCTCAGAAAAACCTAAATGAAATAAAATAGTAAAGAACTTATCTTCAAATGCCGATTTGAAGATGTAGTAGCAGCTTGTAGCAGAAGAACTTCTTTCTTGAATGTAGAGAAACAGTATTCGCTCAAAAGAAGAGTATAGGGTTCTAAAGATTTTACAAATGAAAAACCCAAATGCTACTTGATTCAACTCTCTTAGATCTTAAAAGAAGTATATAATACTCTTAAAAATAAGATTGAAATGATCTTGAGAATGAGAATTGAATAAACTAAAAATAAATTATAAATACCACACAATTAGCTTGTTAATAACTTGAGCTTCTGTCACGCCCCAGACTCGGTAACCGGACTCACAAGGAACCCGATGGCCAGTTCTGACCGTAACAGCCTCCGTAGTACCCCATTCTCGGCTCCTGAGGCAGGTTCCGATCCTGGGATCCTACGAGGAGGATTTTCATAACAGTATAATCATTACCAATACGAGCATACCCAAGATCACAGCAAGTACATCTGGAAGTAACAAAGGATACATATCACAAATTTCACTAAGAATTTAAACTTTTACAAGCTTACATCAGGTCCAAAAGAACATACATAAGATAATGGGAAAAGAGCGAAAAGAGTCAGCAACACTGGAGTCCTCAAGCTCAACTCTACTCCACGCTCTGCTGCTACGATGCCTGCCTAAGATCTCCTGCACGCATCAATCGTGCATAAGCTTATAGAAAGCTTAGAGGGTGGTGAAAGTGGGTGATAATAGTGCTCAGAAGAAGATAGAGAATGCAGAAGGGAGTTATGATCAATACCAATACCACTAGCCTTACCAAGGCTATCATGAATGCAAGAAACTATACCAAGGCAGTACGATCATGCAGGAAGCCATACCAATGCTATATAATGCAATGAGTACTATGATGTAATGAGTACTGTAATGCCATGAGTACTGTAATGCGATGAGCACTGTAATGCAATGAGTACTGTAATGCAATATGAGGCTTACACAGCCGATGCAAATGCAATGCGAAGTAACGTCAGTGCTCATATCCAATCCACATATCAAATACATTTCCATCATAAGGAAATCACCGGGGTCCATTACACCTGGCTGGATGACTGCCGCTCTACGGACCCCTTCGGTCAAACGAGCGTAAGAAACCTCACTACCTTGCTGCGGACGACCCCGATCACCAAGAATGCACGAAAGTAGCGGACCCATTCACGAGTCGGTCGGACTCGGCCTAACAATGCCCCCTTACGTCGGGCGTAGTAAGGCCACACCCCTATCCAACCGACTACACGACGGTGGGAGTCGCGACCTAACGGTATAAGGCCATCATGCGCTCATATATACCACCCGGTCACGCGTTGGAGCGGATCCTGGTACCATGGAAGTTTTGAGAATTTCACCCATGGGCATCCTATGCACCCGGTATGCTCAAGTAACATTTCCGGTGTCCAAACATGGCCATCCACGATGTATCTATGGAGGCTACAACCCTGATGAAGCAAGGGCAATAATGCTCATATGCTATGTAATGTCAGATGCATGAATCACACAATCAACCATGCATCAATCCCAAGCATCCAACGTGCTCAAGGGGGGATACTACGTCCCTCAGGGAATGTATCATGCAATGCCCAATATGACCACACACACAGTGTCAACCAAGCATACAATGATGCACATGGTCATGAGGATGAATTTAATCACACTATAGGGCGATACACAATGTATATTACATTCCTCCTATCCAAGAAGGAACCAAGACCAGGTATTTGACAATATCCTTAAGGAATCCAACTTCTAGTGGGGGCCCATTTACCTGGGGTAGCCTACGAACTAAGTATACAAGCTACGAGTCTAAGTCATGTGGAAATGAGCCTAACAAGAGTCTAAGATGAGTATCTAATCACATTTAGATACAATCGGGCCTAGAGGAGTCCATAATGGGGACATTTAACCACCATTCCCCAAGAAGCATCTCAACCATGAACTATATAGATACAAGGCCCAAGGCCCTACATTCAAGATAAGAACACAGGTAACCACATACATACATTCCTCATAATAGGCCATAAAAAGATACAATACCACTTTTAACAACATGGGTCCCAAGAGAGAACTTAGGGCCCAAGGCTCAATTCTCAATGGCCATAGAATTCATGCATTAAGTTGGACTTGGTGGGCAGCCCGCATACACAATATACGGCCCAAAATAAGTTTAAGTTTGGATGATGAAATGGGCCCAACTACATCAGCCCAATAACCAGCAATTTAAGTGGGCAACCAATGGCCCAATACTATCCTTATATTAGCCCACAAGTCCATCAAAATGGTGGAAGCTGGCCCAACATATGGTTGGGCTAAGCTGGGACATCCTAGCCCACTCTAGGCCTAAGGGATGTCCTAAAAATCTGATCTAAGATGGGGTCCTCATGTGATCACTAAAGGTGACCCGAAAGAATGCACTGATTAAGCCCAAAGATTATAAGAAAACCCAAGAATGCAACACGTACACAAGTTCTCAATATGGTGGGTCCCATGTCCAATAAAGTCTCAACCATAACAATGTACATTTGAGGCCCCTTGATAAACGTTCGGCCTACTCTGCTTCCTGGGCTTGCGAAAGCCCGGGAATTAGTCAAATAAGTGGGAATGATCTCATGAAGGCCAACAATATTTATAGGGGACCCCACCAGATAGAGGGTGTGTATACATCAAGAAAAGATCAAGTGGGCCTGCTATTAGATTGTGAATCCAGTAGCAACCCAAGGCAGAGAGTGCCTCCATGATCGGGCGATCCAAGGCTTGGACAGCCTGGACCACATGCATTAAGGTAGGTTCCACATACATACACATTGAGCCTTAAACAAATGGCCTAGGGTCTATGGTGGGCCTTTAACCATCCATAGAGAAACCTATGGGCCTACCTTAGGATCACCCAGGAGGACATCCAACCTCAACTGATTTCCAAGAGGTAGCCCGCCACTACTCGAACATGAACTAAGGCCCAAGGCCTAAGGCAAATCCATGGCCTAGTGGGCTTATACTCAAAGCCCAACACTTAGGTAGCATAGTGGGCCCTTAAGAAAGGTTTGGGCCCAATCATAGAGGTCATAAATCCATATATTGCGGTGAGCTTCATGGGCAGCCCAGTAATTCATTTACATGGGCAAGTTTCACATTTAAAACAAGTGAGTTGGGCCTCACTTTTGGCCTAAGTACAGGGTTAGTTTAGTGGGCAGCCAAGGGCCCAACTTCTTGTGTATTATTGACCCTAAGCCCATCACAATAGATAGGAGACTATAGGCTCAAGATCAATAGGCCTATCCAAAAGAACTAAGTCCACAAGGCATACTTGCCAACACAAACATGCATATAATATATCACATAATGGGCCCAAAAGAAATGGCCCAAACAAAAGTCATCCAATTCATACATTATGGTGGACTTGAAGGCAGCCCATAAACCTAAGAATACACATGGGCAAGGCCTATACTGACAGTGTGAGCCTTGCCACATCAGCCCAAAGACTTAGCAAGGTCCCCACAATATACATTTATGCGGGCCTTGCAAGTCAGCCCACAATTAAGCACTTCATGAGGGCATCAAGGCTAATAAATGCACATGATCAGTTTGTAGACGACCCATTGGGCCCATGAATCAATAAGGTCAGCCCTCGCACAATCTTGGGCTCAAGGGATAGGTTTCCAGCCCATAGGGCCTATAAAACTATCAACAATTCTGGTTAAGGCTAACCCACAACCACCACAAAGGTGGCCTCAAGAGAGCACTCATTAAGCCCAAAATGTCTAACGAAGGAGGGCAAAGAGTGTGTGCAACACTCCCTTAAATCTGGTGGGCCGCCACGGCTCCAAAAGATCAACTATGCACAAATTTGGGCCCCTTGCTGGAATTCCAGCCCACCCACTTCTGGGCTGTTTGGAGTCCGAGAAATTTATTTAATTTAAATGGGTTACTGACCCATGGTGACCCACACATATCACAGTGGGTCCCACCAGATAAGAAGGGGGATATACAACACTTACCTCAAGTGGGCCATGCCGTTAGAATGTAGGCCCAGCAGCCCAAGGTAGGGGCATCACATGGTGGTTAGTCATATGGGCCTGGGTATTTGGCCCAAAACTGACCCAATTTACAGGCCATACCACGGTCAATCCAGGAGCCTGATGGGCCTGAAAATTTGCAGGATTGTCCTTCCATAGGTGGACCACAACCCCACAAAATTTCAGAATTTTTGGACATCTAGAAATAATTTAATTAATTTGAATAAAACAAGCTGTCCAGAAAATCGGACTGGCCTGGACGTCCCAACGTGTTGGGCCAGTCCGGGCCTTGCCACGGTATGCACAGGGGTCCATTAGACCTTAAATTTGGTAGGTAGGTTCTACCATGAGTTTTATACCTTTATATAAATTTTTTTATAATTTTTGGATACTCAGAAGTATTTTAATTAATTTAGAGAATACAATCTGTCCAGGGTGAAATATTGCTGGAATATAACTGTCTTGAATTTGGGCCATCAAATGGGTGGGTTCTGGGCCTCCAAAATTCTTGAAATTTGGACCCAAGGTCCCTCATCAAGCCCACAACAAGGTGGAGCCCAGAAATATAGCCCACCTTCTAAGAAAATATTTTTTTAAAATTTATTTTTATGGAACTATGCTGCTGGACTGCATAGCAAAAATTTCTGGCAGCCCACTATATTGGCCCACCCATTTGGATGCCCAAATGGTGTCCATTGGCCCTAAAATTTTGTAGGTAGGCCCTATCATGGGTGGGACACCTCTCTGAAAAATTTTAGAATTTTTGGGATATTAAAAGTATTTTATTTAACTCCTATAATTTATGGACAGCAAGGTATTCCTGAAACAATGTTGCTGCTGAAACAATGCTGCTGGCCCTAATTTGTGCACCCCATTAGAGTGGGCCCAGGTCTGCCAAATTTTAAGAAAATGTAGGAGCAACATCCCTACACAAGTATACAATAAGGTGGGGTCCACAAAGGTGGCCCACCATTTCAGAAACAGATTGATAATTATGTTTGTACAGCAAGCATGGTTGCTAGACAGTCCAAAAAATCTGGACTATCCACCCTCCTTGGCCCACTCTTTTGGGTGATCAAACAGGGACGGATGAGGGTGAAATTTGGGGAACATCTAGGTGGGATCCCCACCTTTATGAGGTATATATCAAATGGGACCAAACACCCCACCAATCATCTACAAAACTGAGCTCAAGATAGCTCAAAAATCTGTCCAGATGGCTTTTGGACAGCAACATAATACTGAATTAAAATAATTATAATCACTATAAAAAGAGAAAATCAATCCATGAAAATTGTGGTATGGACCACCTCAGTGGGCCCAACAAACATCCAGACCATACCCCCTCCATAAAACCCATTGCATGTGCCCAAAATGGAGCAAATAGAGTGCCAATGTCCAAGGAATGGACAGCCATGTGCGTCCACTTTGCTTGGACGGTCTAGATATTCGGGGGCCACTAAGTGGGCCACACACATCAGGAAATCAAGAATAGAATAATGGAAAATAAAACTAATCCAACCACAAGAGAGGAAAATGACATGCATCAAAGGAAAATGCCATGATGGGGTCCATGGAGAATAGCCCCATCCATGGATCATGCATGCAAGGAAAAGGGTCATTGGCCTCAACCATGGAGACATGAGGGACCTCCATCACCACTTGATGGGTCCCACAAGCTCATAAGAAAAAAATGAAGAAGGATCTAAGAGCACCCACCTAGATCAACCTTGAAACTTACATCACCATCATCTAGAGGCTCCAAGCAACATGGATCAATGGTTAAGATCAAGTGAGAAGGGTTAGATGAGAAGGTATTTTAGGGAGAAGGGGCTGGAGAAAATGGAGGAATTGCTGGAGAAGAAGAGAAGAGAGAGAGAGAGAAATGAGAGGGAAAGAGAGGGAAAAGCCTTTTAAGGGAAGTAATCATAACCTATGGTGACAATAACAATGTTGCTAGGGTAGGTTAGGTGTGGGTAGTGTTTAGGGTGGGTAGTGTTTATTCCATGCAATAGTGTAGTGTGTGTGTGTGGTGTGCATGGAAAATTGTGCCATGGAGGAGTGGGGTCCACATACATTTGTACAAAAAGTGGGCCACATGATGAAATGCTCATAATTTGAGATGTACACGTCGGATTAACGCATGGGACGCGGCGTTAGAATCGCAGCGCCGATACGGATAAGATGACATGTGTCTCGGGTCAATCCGTGTCGGGTCTATGTGACCAAACTTAAGGATGGCTACAACATAATCCAAGGGTTGTGAGTCGCCGGGATTCGACCGGTAGGACCGCGGGACCAAAATGAACGAAATGTACACTTATGCACACACATGCACACATGAGAACTCAGGTCGGGTCTCACAGCTTCTCTCTCACTTACAGAAGGCTTAGAGTGATTTTTCGTTGTAGTTTAGAATAAGAGAAGGCCTCTATTTATAGCCAAAGATATTAGAAATTTGGCTAGCTTAGGAATAGCTTTGGCAGGCCGGATTCTACTGGATTTGTTCCAACAACTATCGGATTGCATGGGATAAGATTTATCCAAAATTTGGCTGGCCCGGGGTGAAATTCGGCTGCCCGAATTTATGCAAAATTGAAATGTTTGCGTTGCTGGAATTTGACCCAAACTTCACTCGGGATGGCAGAATTTCAAGTTAGGCTAGCCGAACCAAAAGTTAGGCTAACCAAATTTTCAACCTTATTTGATTTTTAACCCGAACTTGAAGTTAGGTTAGCCGAGAAAGTTAGGTTGGCCGAACCAGAAGTTACGCTAGCTGAACTCCAGAGCAAAAACACTATTCAAAATCCAAAATTAAATAGACTTTTGAAAGTACCTAACTTAAGGTCTTTATAGGATTATATCACCTGTGTTTTAGCAAATGCATGGGACAATTTGTCTTGAACTTGTCTTGAACTCGGGTGATTACTTCTTGAGATGACAAGCCGATCTTGAGCTGATGTAGAATAGTCGTGATTCCAAACTTGTGATCTAACTTATAATACTTTTGTCTTACGAAATTTGACAATTAATGTGTGTTATATATATAAGCACTTATAAGTGCTATGGCCCTTATGCGTATATTTATTTTATTTATTTATGTATTAAATTTTATAACATTTCACACATTACTTCCTCCACTATCTAGAGTGTATATATATATATATATATATATATATATATATATATATATATATATATATATATATATATATATATATATAAATAGAAATATAATTAACATTATATATTTATAAATTAAATATTTAATAATTTATAATAAATACATTATAAATATTTGTTATATAATTTATATATAATGATATCATAATATTATATAATAATTATATATAATTAGATATTAATAATAATATTATAATGATTAATAATATAAATATAAATATTATATTATAATATTATAATGATATAATATTATATAATATATATACTATATAATAATGATATAATTATATATTATATAATATAATAAATATATATAATATAATATATTTATAATATGATATTATATAATATTATATAATATTATATTATATTATAATATATTATGATATATATTATGATATGTATTATCATATATCATACATATATATATATTATATCATAATATGTATTATATATATATATATATATATGTATCATAATATGTACATAAATACATATTATTATGATATAACATAATATGTATTATAATATATGATATACATATTATGATATCATATGTATTACATATATTATAATATATATCATATATAGTATGATATAATATATTATATACATATATCATATATATTATGATATGTATATATCATATTATCATACATACATTACATATATAATATGATATCATACTTATATTATATAATGTATTATATAATATATTATATCATATTATATATATCATACATATTATAATATATGTATATCATATTATATAATAAATATGATATTATATATTATATTATAATATATATGATATCATATAATATATGTATAATACATATCATACATATATTATAATATGATATGTATATACATATTATAATAATACATATCATATATATATATATCATATGTATAATATGATAATATATATATACATATATCATATTATATAATATATGATATATATATATATATATAAATAATATGATAAATTATAATCATATGATATTATATATATATTATCATATTACATATTATAATATGATATATTATTATATATATATAATATATCATATTATAATATATATAATAATATATTATATATATATATATTATAATATCATATATAATATCATATGATTATATATCATGTATAATATAATATATATATATATATATATATCATATATTATATATATAATATATGATATGATATATATATAATCATATGATATAATACATATAATATAATATAATATCATATGATATATTATATTTATATAATATATATAATATTATATATGATATATTATAATATAATGTATAATATAATATATATTATAATATAATATAATAATAACATATATGATATTATAATATAATTTGATATGTTATAATATCATATAATATAATATAATATATCTTCTTCTAGTTTTGATTCTAATTAGTCTCGGAATAGACACACAAGATTAGTCCTCGTGAATTTGATTTCGGTCTCACCGAGATTATTACTACATCGCGACCCTACACTTGGGGTTGTGAACAATTCTCAGGGAAGGTAATGGGCCGACGGATGAGATGGCTAGAATGGGCAGCGACAGTCAAGCCTTGGCCCAATTCGTCATCAGGGATGAGCTCCCTAGTGCGGTCAGGGGGCTCCTCTTCCTTGATTGAGTGGGCATGGGATCTGTCAGGAGTGAGGAGAGATAGTAGCCCCTTCCTCTGCCTTTCGGGTCGTCGGTTGTGTGGGATGGTGGTAGTCTAGGGGATGCGTGAATATGTTGTATTGGAGTGGGGCATTTTTTTTCCAGCCTGTATGATAGGTGGGCCCGTCTTTTGTGCTCCCCCCCCCCCTCCCCCCCAAATAGCTAGGTTGTATCATTCTCTTTGTAAAAAAAAAAGCTAAAAAGTTTTTTTATTATTATTATTTATTTAATTAAATTACACTTAAAAAAAACTGTTATTTGTTTGTCAGCACGTGCTCTTATGAACCATATGCACCTCAAGGTCGTTTCTACAATAACCATTAATCATGAACCAAATGAGAAATGTATAAAGTGAAAAGTGATGAGAAATTGTATAAAAAACATAAAGGAGAAACAACAATAACAGAAAATTTCTCAATGGAGAAAATAAACGTACCTAATAATTAGGTAATCAATTTTCTAATAGTTGTGCTCCCCATTTGCAAGCCATCAAAGTGAAAATTGTTTCACATAATCGAGGCTCATAACAAGTACTAATGCAAGATAAAAGAAAAAAAATAGCAAACTTTCAGTCATTGATTTTGTAAATTAATGTTCAAAGACGATCCCCAACCTCACGAAACACAAGAAATTGACAATAAAAGAAGACAAGAGTCCAACAAAGCAATTTTACATGATATATAAGCCTGTGCATTGAGAGACAAAATTGCTACCTTAATTGCATATGGCTTTCCATCAATAGTGCTCCTTGATGGGGTTTTTTACCCCGTGCTCGACCGGTCATGAGCCTTACACGACTGGTCAAGGGTTGGCGCATGACCTGAGTCGAGTCCTGACTTGACTCAAAGTCCATCGACTTTGAGATATTTTTCTCTAGGGTGCTCAACTGGTCGTGGGTGGTGCTCGACCGGTTGTGGGTGACGCTCAACCGGTCGCGGCCTCGTCTTGATCGGTTGTGGTTATGTAGATTCGTTCCACGATTTTGCAAATTGCGGAAATCTGAGTCCTTTCGCAACTGGGATGCGGAAAGGAGTTTCTTAAAACTATAAATAGGGGTTCCTAGGGTTTTTCTACAAATATAAAAAAAAACATGAGGGCTATCAAAGGTATGAGAGAAAGAGAGAGAGAAAGCTTATAGAAGGGAGGTTATGCTTGTGGAGGTTATCTACTGTGCAATTTATATCTTAGCGCTTCTACGTCCTCGTAATCGGTGAGATCTCCCCATTTTTCCTTTTATTCTCTCATTGTTTATCCACTCCTGCGTGAGTGAAGAAGGTTGTAACATTCTACTTCATAGTGGATTGTTGATCTGGACGAGGTCCTGTGGTTTTTACCTATTTGAGGTTTTTTCACATAAAAATCTCTTGTGTGGTGTGGTTTATACTTTGATTTATTTCATTGCTTTATTATTCCATAATTCTGGTTTGTTTCAAGAGGCTAGATCCTAAGGTTTTGTGTAAGGCCCCCCAATAAAGTGTTATCAGAGCTAAGTTCATTGAACGGGTATGATTAGTTTTGAATTATGGAAGGTGGCTCATCAAGGATGATCAACCTCAATGGTTCTAACTGGACCATATGGAAGGCTAAGATGGAGGACTTGCTTTATTGCAAGGACCTATATTCTCCAATTTTAGGCATATCAAAAAAATCCAAGGATATGTTTGATGATGATTGGAAGAAGATGGGCCGAAAGGCGGTGGGGTTTATTAGACAATGGTTGGACGATTCCGTATCCCACCATGTGTCTACGGAAACCTCAGCCGCTAGCCTATGGCTGAAATTGGAAGGGTTGTATGAGAGGAAAACAGCCGGTAATAAGATTTTTCTGATAAGGCGACTTGTGAATCTCAAGTTCAAAGATGGTGGTTTTGTGGCCGAGAACATGAATGAGGTCAGCAATATAGTGAACCAACTCTTCGCTATGAAGATGGTCCTAGATGATGAATTGCAGGCTTTGCTATTACTTAGTTCATTGCCTGACAGTTGGGAGACACTGGTGGTGTCTCTAAGTAACTCCGTGCCAGACGGAAAGATATCCATGAAACAAGTAACTAGTTATCTCTTCAATGAGGAGACAAGGAGGAAGTCTCAGGGGTCTACTTAACAAGAGGCCCTTGTGACACAGGAATGGGGGAGAGGAAAGAACAGGAAGGGCGGGAAGGCTCGAGGTAAATCAAGAGGCAAGTCGAGTACCAGAAGAGAGTTGATTGTTGGAATTGTGGTAAGAAGGGCTACTATAAGCATGAATGTCGTAGTAAGAAGAATGACAAGAAAGGAAAAAGAAAGGAGAAGGAAGATGATTCAGATTCCACTGCGGTCGCTTCAGATGGCGACGTTATAGTTATTCTTTCAGCAGATCATGATGTATGTCTCACGACTACGAGTCAGGACACTGACTGGGTGATAGACTCGGGAGCCTCTTTTCATGCGACTCCACGCAGGGACTTCTTCACAAGCTACAAGTCAGGTGACTTTGGGACCGTGAAGATGGGAAATTCTGGTGTATCAAAGACCGTAGGGACCGATGTGGGCTGCACATTGGTTCTCAGGGATGTGAGGCATATCTCAGACCTTTACCTTAACTTGATGTTGACGAGAAGGTTGGATGATGATGGCTATGAAAGCTGGTTTGCTGGTGGTCGCTAGAAGCTCATTAAGGATTCGTTGATCACAGTTAGAGGAAAGAAGTGTTGCACCCTTTACAAGGTAAGTGTCAGTGTGTGCAAGGGTGGGTTAAATACAGTGGAAGATTCAGCTACTGGCATGTGGCTTAGGCGTCTAGGCCACATGAGTGAAAAATGGCTTTAGCTACTAGCGAGGAAGTGGCTCCTTACAGACATGACAGGTACACCTCTCAAAACCTGTATTGATTGTTTGTCAGGGAAACAACATAGAGTTTCATTTGTTAAAACTGCTTCTTATGTTAATAAAGTGCATGCATTAGATTTAGTTTATTCTGATGTTTGTGGTTCTATAAGGACAAAAACCTTGGGTGTGGCATTGTATTTTGTCACTTTTATAAATGATGCATCTAGGAGGGTTTGGGTTTATTCTTTGAAATCCAAGGACAAGGTCTTTAGCGTGTTTAAATTGTTTCATGCTATGGTCGAGAGAGAGACAGGTGGATCATTGAAGTGCATCCGCACTGACAATGGTAGTGAATACATTGACGACTTTTATGAGTATTGTAAGTCCTTGGGTATACGACATGAACAGACGGTTCCCAAGACCTCCCAGCATAATGGTGTAGCTGAGCGAATGAATCGCATCATTATAGAGAGAATCAAATGCATGTTATTCCATGCGAAGTTACCCAAGACGTTCTGGGGAGAAGCAATACACACGGCAGTGTATTTGATAAACAGGTCTTCATCAGCCCCGTTGAATGGAGAAGTACCTGAGAAGGTGTGGACTGGATAGGATTCATCGTACAATCATCTTAGTGTGTTTGGATGCAGGGCATCCATTCATATACCAAAGGACGAGGGGTCCAAGCTCGATATGAAGATCAGGCAACGTGTTCTTGGGGTACGGTGATGAAAAGTTCGGTTACAGATTGTGGGATTCGACCGAGAAGAAGCTCGTCAGGAGCAGAGATGTGGTTTTCTTTGAAGATCAGTGTATAGAAGACATTGGTAAGCCAGAGAAGAACCAGCCTAGTTCAGGTGAGCTAGAGGACATGGATCCTATTATTCCTCCTTGGGTGCCTGATTACGGGGGAGTACAGTAAGGTGCAGAGGATGAAGGAGTTCCTACAGAAGATGGACTGGGGGAGCAGCCCCCACTTGATCCACCTATTGAGCCATAAGTGAGGAGGTCATTTAGGGACAGACAGCCATCCAAGAAGTACTCGCCGCATGAGTACATTATGTTGACTGATGTAAGAGAGCTAGAAGATTATTCTACGGCCTTAACCGATGAGCATAAGGGGGAGTGGTTGAAAGCTATGCAAGAGGAGATGAAATCCTTGCATAAGAACCAATCTATAATATGGTGAAACTGCCTGTAAGACCCGTACCCTAGTCCATACCATTCTGTAAGCTTCCACAATCCTACCGGTCGAATTCTGGCAATCCTCGACTCATTTCCAACGTTGCGCGTGATCCTAAGCCGAGGCCTGCATACCAAAGTAGGCTCGAACCGAAACTTGTATCCTAGCGACCGCGCCGTCGCCGCGGTTATAACGCCGTGACTTGCGCACCGAATCCATACCTAGGTGGGAAGATGTCAGTCTGCGTTCATTCTGAAGAAACATCGCACATTGTGAATTACGAGAGAATCTCTACGAGATGTCCCATCAATCAAGTCAAGTACACCACCTTACCTCCATGCCACCTCACCCAACAACAAGTACACATGACCACTCCTTCCTTTACCATAAGTCCACTCTCTCTCCCCACTCACCATCCCTCATTTACCCATTTTTTCAACTCAACCCATCTCCATTTATTACAACCACTCCACCCATCCCTTCCATCCATATCTCCCATCACTTCTCTCTCTCCCTCATTTTTCTCAAATCTCTCCAAGCAACAAAAATTCCATACGTCTAAGCTCTTCCCCAAAGCCAAGTGTGGCCCACTTTCCCCTACACTCTCATCTCCCATCTCAACTGTTGATCCATCATCTACCACCGTTAAAAGTCAAGCAAAGTAGCTAAGGAGGCTTAAGGAGTAAGGAGGAGTACAAGAGGTGGGTGATCTACCGTTGATTTCAAATTTTGGGGCCACTTGTTGTGGGACCCACACAATGTATGCACTGTTTAAGGGAGGGCCCATTAGTGGCGGGGTCCCTCCCCTTTCACGTGTCTCTCTCTCTCTATATATATATATGATATTTGATGATGAAGGGGTGAGTGTGGTCCACCTTGAATCACATATTCACGTGGGACCCACCATGATGCTTGTGATTAACCACGTCGTCCAGCATCCAAGGATGCTGGACGTGAGAGGGCAGCTAACATGGAGTGTGTGCGCTGACATGGGGGTGTACTAACGAGCTAACCAAATGGTGGGCCACTCGTGCAGGCCCCACCTTGACGTAATAAACCAATCCACGCCGTCCATTCCATTTCTCAGCCCATTTGAGGCGTTAACTCAGAAGATGGGGCCAATATGATTACCACGTGTGCCATAACACAACAAATATTGAACTCTTACCATTAAAAAGTGACTATGGCCCACCTTGAGCCAAAATATACTGGATATTAGGCTCGTTTGGTCGGTTTTGAGCAGTGAAATGCGATGGCTGAGTTAGATTTGCCTAAAGCGGGCCCCACCTACCAAAAACCACATAAATGGTGGTTTTAAAAAAAGAAGAAGAAGAAGAAGAAGGCAAGAACGCTAACGCCGCTTGCCGCTTTTACTGACGGCCAGTGAGTAGCGCCTGCGCCTCTTAAGGCGGGCGGACGGACGCTGGGCCTCACGGCCCCAGCTGTGGCCCCCCATCGTGATGCGTTTCGAACATCAACACCATTCATTGTGGGGCCCCCATTCTAAAAAGGGCCTGGCCCAAAAATCAACCGTATACGGAACTCAGGTGGGCCATACCATCTAAAAAACATGTGAAGACATGCCTAAATATATAAAAACACTTGGTGGGGCCTACCTGAAATTTGGATGTGGCTAAAACTTGGTCTGAACGGTCAGCCAGGTGGAACACACAAAATGGGTGGACTGGATTTGTGAACCACATTCCAGTGGGCCCTCCCTGACCATGTGACCCAATCAACAAGTTAGGTAGAAAATAAATATTACGGTGGGCCCCTCCTTGACCGTGTGGCCCTGTGAATAGGGTGGGTGGAAAATAAACATTCCAATGGGCCCTACCCAGGTCCACGTGACCTTATGAATAGGTTGGATTTCAAATAAACATTACAGTGGGCCCCTTGGTCCATGTGACCATATCAATAGGTTGGCTAGAAAATAGACATTTTGGTGGGCCCCCTATTCATGTGACCTTATCAACAGATTGGATAGGAAAATAAACATTATGGCGGGCCTCACATGAGGCCCACTTGGATGCATATGGGCCCATGTATTTAGGCCCATCTTGACATGTATATAGACCCAATGTTGAGGCCCGCTTTGGTATATATGGGCCCATGTATGTAGGCCATCTTGATGTGTTTATAGGCCCGTTGTTGGGGCCTACCTTGATATATATAGGCCCACGTTATGAGTCCCATTTGAGGTATTTGTGGCCTATTGTTGAGGCCCACTTTGATATATATAAGGCCTATGTGATTAAGCCCATTTAATACACATAAATCTTATGTGATTGGGCTCATTTTAATGCATTATAAGGCTTATGGGTGATGGCCCATTACAAAGTACTTAAGGCCCATTGGTGAGGCTCATTGAGGTGGTCCACTTAATGAATATAAGGCCCATATGATACGGCCCAATTAATGTACTTGAGGCCAATGGGGTGCAATTAGGTCCATTACAATGCGTGATTCCTCTGTGGTGTATATAATGATATTTATAACGAGTAGTGCCTTGAGAACAATGTTGGTTTGACGTCCACATTGTAAAGATAATGTTGGTTAGATGTCCGCATTGTCAAACTCCCTAAGGCTCACTGATAGGCCCATACTTGTAGTAAGTAGGCCGTCTAGGCCCATCTCTGTGATACGCAGAGCCCATCCCTATATACATGTTTAGTATAGATCCATGATTCATTATCATACGCATCATATGTATGACTGATATGAGAAGTGACTGATCATAGCATATGCCTTCGGGTGAACTGTTTATGAGCTCCTTGATAGGCGGAGTTGCCCTACATGAGCGCATGGTTCACGCATGACTGTTGCCCTATACCAGTAAGCCACGTCTCCCACTGTGTCGTGGTCGGTTGGAAAGGGGTGTGACCTTACCCGCCTAAGTGAGGGGGCAATTTCTAGGTTGAGTTTGACCAGCTTGAGGAATAAGTCCGCTATCGATGAGCCGCGCCCGATATTGGCAGGCAAATAGTGAGGTCTTTTTCGCTCTCCCAGTTGTGCATTCGGATAGGGACGACAAGCTGGCGTAGAGTGTACTAGACCCCGGTGATTATCTAGACTGAGAACCGTACTGACTTGATGCTCTAGTGAAGAGCTGCATTGATATGTGGATATGGTTTGGCATGCTTGACTTGCATTATACATCGCATAGCCTTGACAGGGCCGATAGTATTCATATCTTGCATCACATAGCCTTGGTACGGCTGACTGCATTCATGTACTCATTAGCATGTTTCCGCATTACTCTGACATTGCATTCTGAGCACGCTCATATTACGTACACACTTATACCACCCTCTAAGCTTTCTATAGGCTTATGCACGATTGATGCGTGCAGGTTACGCCAGGACGTAGCCATAGTCTCGCAGCAATTGGAGCGTACAACCGAGCTTCTGGAGCTTTTGTCATTTTCAGTATATTGTATTTTCCTTTCATACGCCTTGTACTCAAAAGTTTTTGATCATAGTAGATTTTGTGATGGTGTTCTTGTGGTTATTGTTCGTCGGTTATGCTTGTAGTTATGCTCATTACGAATCAAATTGATTATAAAAATCCTCCTTGTAGCATCCCGGATCAGAACCTGGTATATGGGTGCTGGGTGCCGAGAATGGGGTACTACGGAGGCTGTCGGTGTTAGATTCGGCGATCGGGAATTTTGTGAGCCCGGTCTCCGAGAACGGGGCGTGACACTGCCTAAGGGCAAGAAAGCTTTGAGCAACAAGTGGGTATTTAGAAAGAAGGTTAAGCAGAAGAATTCACAGATAAGTTTTAAGGCCAGACTTGTGGTGAAAGGGTTTGGTCAGAGGAAAGGCATAGACTTCGAGGAGATATTCTCACCAGTGGTGAAGATGACATCCATACAGGTATTGCTTGGTTTGGCGGCTGCATGGATCTGGAGATAGAGCAGTTAGATATTAAAACTGCCTTTCTCCATGGTGACCTGGAAGAAGAGATATACATGCACCAACCAGAGGGGTTCGAAGTTTAGGGCAAAGAGAATATGGTGTGTAGGCTGAGGAAGAGCTTGTATGGGCTGAAATAAACTCCACAACAATGGTACAAGAAGTTCGACTCGTTTATGTTAAAACATGGGTATGACAGAACGGAGTCGGACCACTATGTGTTCACGGGCAAGTTCTCAGATAGTGATTTCTTGGTTCCGCTGTTATACGTTGATGACATGCTCATCATGGGAAAAGACATCAAGAAGATCAATAGGCTGAAACAGGAGTTGGGCAAGTCATTTGCGATGAAAGACTTGGGCTCAGTTAAATAAATCTTAGGAATGGAGATAAACCGTGACAGAAGCAGTAGGAAGCTTTGGCTGTCACAAGAGCAGTATATTGAGAAAGTCCTAGAGCGGTTCAATATGAATGCGGTGAAGCCGGTCAGTACTCCACTGGATGGTCATTTAGATTGAGCGACAGGCAGTGTCCTAAGACGAAGGCAGAGGTGGAAGAGATGCAGTAGATACCCTACACGTCAGCTGTAGGAAGTTTGATATATGATATGGTGTGTACACGCCCAGACATAACATATGCGGTTGGTGTTGTCAGCCGGTATCTTGCCAATCTTGGTAAAGAGCATTGGACAGCGGTAAAATGGATATTGCGGTATCTAAGAGGCTCATCCAGGTTGAGCCTATACTATGGTGACGGTAAACCTGTGTTAGAGGGCTACACAGATGCAGATATGGCAGACGACATAGACTCTAGGAAGTCTACCTTAGGGTTCATGTTCACGTTTGCAGGGGGAGCAGTTTCTTGGCAGAGCAAGCTATAGAAGGTCGTAGCATTGTCGACGACAGAGGCCGAGTACATTACAGTCATAGAGGTATGTAAAGAAATGCTTTGGATGAAGAGGTTCTTATAGGAACTTAGCCTGAAGCAGGAGGAGCATGTGGTCTATTACGATAGTCAGAGTGCTATACACTTGAGCAAGAATCCAAGTCAGCATTCCAAGTCAAAACACATAGAGATTCGGTATCACTGGATCAGGGATACTTTGGAACAGAAGGTGTTACAGCTTGAGAAGGTCCACACGGACGATAATAGGTCAGACATGATGACCAAGGGTTTGCTCAAGGGCAAGTTTGAGGTTTTTAGAAACCAGACTAGCTTGAAGAAGGTAAATCCCTCCTAGATAAAAAAGAAGGAGATTTGATGGGTTTTTTTTCTCCGTGCTCGACCGGTTGTGAGCCTTACACGACCGGTCGAGGGCTTATGCATGACCAGTTGTGGAGTCGAGTCCTGATTTAACTCAAAGTCCATCGACTTTGGGATATTTTTCTTTGGGGTGCTCGACCGGTTGTGGGTGGTGCTCAACCGGTTGGGGGTGATGCTCGACCGTTCGTGGCTTCGTCTTAACCGGTCGTGGTTACGCAGATTTGTTCCACGATTTTGCGGATTGCGGAAATCTGAGTACTTTCGTAATTGGGATACGGAAAGGAGTTTCCTAAAACTATAAATAGGGGTTCCTAGGGTTTTTCTACAGATATGAAAAATACAAGAGGGCTATCAAAGGTGTGAGAGAAAGAGAGAAAGAGAGAGAGGAAGATTATAGAAGGGAGGTTATGCTCGTGGACGGTATCTACTGTGCAATTTATATCTTAGCACTTCTACGTCCTCGTAATCGGTGAAATCTCTCCATTTTTCCTTTTATTCTCTCATTGTTTATCCACTCCTGCATGAGTGAAGATGGTTGTAACGTTCTACTTCATAGTGGATTGTTGATCTGGACGCAGTCCCGTGGTTTTTACCTCTTTGAGAGTTTTCCACGTAAAAATCTCTTGTGTGGTGTGGTTTATGCTTTGATTTATTTCATTGCTTTATTATTCCATAATTCTGGTTTGTTTCGAGAGGCTAGATCCTAAGGTTTTGTGTAAGGCCCCCCAACACTCCTATATAAAACACATTTGCATTGCAAGAGGGTTTGAAATGTTAATAATCTACAAAAATTGTTCTGATTTGTGTCAACAAAACTATTTTTTACCACTTTGCCATAGATGCCAGAACCAATCTTACACTCTCTCGGACATATTCATTGACCATTTTGTTTCCATTTTCATCTTGACCATGCATACAAAATCATGAGTCAATCATTTAACAATTTGACCACATAAGGTTACATGCTGAAATAAAAAGGTACACAACAAGACAACAAAAAGTAGTCACACTCAGGTCCCTTGACATAGACTAATATAGAATAAGACTGCATGCTTGGATATGAAGATTATAGACAAATTACGCTAAGTTTAAGATGGAATGGCGCAGTCATCTTTTTTTTTTTTTTTTAAATAAAAATAAAAATTTAAGTTTCTAGTTTCATTTCACCTATGTAAGAAATGTACAGAAGAAGGATGCCCGACCTACCCACCTGGAAATTAACTCAAGGGGAGCCCAACGAAAAACCCAGAGACTATACAAAAATGACCAGCAACAATCTAGGCTATTTGTTCTCCCTAATTGCACCCAATCGAACTTTGTCAAGGAAAAAAAGGCCACCGGTGGTTGAGGGGAGATCCTCCACCTTTGTAACTGTAAGGCACATATCCTAGTTCGTACCGTTCCATGGATTCTCGCGATCCTCCCCATCGAATTTCGACGACCTGCGACCTGTAACCAGCGTTTGCGTGCGACCTTGAGTCGCAGCCTGTCAACCCGAGTCGACTCAACCGGAGACTTGTACCTTAGTGATCGAGCCATCGCCATGGTTCCGATGCCGCGTCTCGCGTGCTGAGGCAATACCCAGGCCAGGAGATGTTGGCCTGCGTTCAGTTCGAGAAAAATGCCGCGTGTTGTAAAACCCAAGAGAATGTCTACCCAAATGTTACATCATCAATCAAGTACAAGTCAAGTACACACATCACTGAACACATCACCCAACACATCACTCAACCCATCACAACCCATACCTCTTTTACATAACTACCCTAAAAGTCAACAATCCCTTACACAACCCACCCTCTCTCCCATCCATCACTCTATCCCATCTTCTCTCTCTCTCTCTCTCTCTCTCTCTCTCTCTCTCTCTCTCTCTCTCTCTCCTTTCTTCCAAGAAACCCAAAACACAAAAAAAACCCCAACGGCCAAACTTCTCAAGCTTTCATGGAGAAGCTTTATGTGGCCCACTTCCTACCCTCTCATCTCCCATCTCAACCCTCCATACTTCATCATCTTCCATTAAGATCGAAGCCAAGGAGACTACCTTTCCAAGGAGCCAAGAAGAAGAAGACGGTGAGTGATCTTGGATCTACACTTGATTTATTTTTTTATGATTTAAGGGCCCACATATGGTGGGACTCGTCTTGATGTGTGTGTGTGTGTGTGTGTGTGTGTGTGTGTGTATTGTATCAAAGAGGGGCCAGTAGTGGCGGGGTCCCTCCATCACCGCCGATCTCTCTCTTTCTCGATCCAGACCATCCAACAGGTGGGATGGCACTGCTGTCCACCCTACTAGACCGGCGGTCCAGTTGGACGGCCTGGATGATGGGAAAACACGTGGGCCACACGTGGGACCCACCATGCATGCATTTCAGCCAGCTGTCCAACTCAGGTAGGACGCTGCTGAACCTTTTGTCCACAGCTGTAGAGGCGAGGCCCTTCATGATGATGTATGTATAATCTCCACTGTCCATTTCTGTGGGGCCCACCATGATGAAGTGTCCTATCCCCACCGTCCAGTAGATCTGGACGGTGGGCCTGACTGCAATGTATCTGTTTTACCCCAGCCATCCATCATCTAGATGGTGGGGCATGGCCCTAATGTATGGTTCTTACCTGCACCGTCAGCAGGTCTGGACGATGGGTACCCACCTAGATATTTATTTCATCCGAACCGTCCATCTAGGGACCGAGGTAGATTCAAACCTTTGGTGGGCAACGTGTGTGGAGCCTCACCGTGATGTATATGCTTTATCCCTAGCTGTCCATCTGGACGTTGGCTCCCATGCAGCAGGCAGCTGCTGCTGCCCAATAGCGTTAGTAGGCCAGGAGGGCTGTGACCATGATGTATGGTTTACATCCACACCGTCCATATCATGGTGGACCTCATCATGATGTACGTGTGGATCCTCACTGTCCATTGCTTAGACGGTGGGCCACATCAATGTATGTGTTTTATCCAGCGGTCCATCTATCTGGACGCTGGTTGTTTTTTTTTTTTTTTTTTTTTTTAAATAATATAAATAAAATAATAATATAGTATATTATATTATATTATATATGCATATGTACGTATATGTAGGTGGTGGGCCCCATGTGGGACCCACCCGCTAGACAAAATGGAGCAGATTCAAATATCTGGTGGGCCACGTACGTGGACCCCACCCCTGATGGATGTCTTCCATCCAATTGTCCATCCTTTTTGGCAAGCTCGTTCTAAGGCTTGAGACTAAAAATGAAGCAGATCTGATGATTAGGTGGACCACACCATAGAAAACAGTGTTGAGCGAACGTCCACCATTGAAACCCTTTTTGGGTCACGGAAGTTTTGGACCAATATGAAATTTGTTTTTCCACTTAATTCGGGTCTTTGTGACCTTATGAACAGATTGGATGGAAAATAAATGTTATGGTGGCCCTGTGTGGTTCAAACAGTGGAAAACATTATCTCCACTGTTAATTGGGGAATGGTCCAGATGATCTTTTGATATGATTCATTTTTTGGGTAAAGATCTCTAAATGGTGTAGATGGTACGATCCACTTGATGTATGTTAAGCCCATGTCATGTGGCCCTTGTAATGTGTATTGGGCCCATTGGTGCGGCTCATTTGATATATATGAGGCCCATTGGTGCGGCCCATGTGATGTGGCCCACTTGATATATGAGGCCCAGTGATGAGACCCATGGGCGAGGCCCAATATGATGTATTCAAGGCCCATGGGCGAGGCACATTGTGATGTAATCGAGGTCCATTGGCGTGGCCCATTGTGATACATCTGAGGCTCATGAGTGAGGCCCAATGTGATGTATGTGTGGCCCGTTATGTTGTGCATGAATCTCTTGCGTGAGGCCATGGGCCCACTTCATGTTAGGCTCTACTTGGGCCAATCCTTGGGAGTAATGTTGGTTAAATGTCCACATTGATGGGCAATGATGGTTGAACGTCCACATTGTGACCTTCCCTTAGGCCTTGTTAGGGCTATTCTCATTATTTCCTTAGTGGGTTCACCCTAATCAGTGGGCCCCATTTGCCGTAAACGGATGGCTCCGTGCTATCGGATTTGATATAGCTACGGCTGAGGGCCGATCTTTATATTATGATTTGGATCAGCCATTCATATATGGACCCTGTCTTATATATGGCCAATTATCGATGCCGATTATTGACGATTATCGATACCGATTATCGATACCAATTATGAGTATATGACAACATAACATCATGATACATGCCCATACGTATCATCTGCATGCTTGTGATGAGATGAGTGATTGATCATAGCACATGCGATTGGGCAGATTGTTATGGGACTCCTTGGTAAGGGGAGTTGCCCACATGAGCGTGCAGTATGCACATGATTGTTGTATGACTGGATTGGGTGATTCATGTATCTTACATTGTGTGATATGTATACTGTAAGCTCTAATGATATCAGGGTTGTAGCCTCCACAGGCATATCGTGGTTCGCAGGATTGGACACTGAAAATCTTGTTCTACATGGGATGCTATAGATGTCCCTGGGTGAAATTCTCTAAACCCTTATGGTACCAGGAGGTTGCTCCAACGTCTAGACTAAGTGGATGCATGAGCGCCGAGTGCCGAATACCAGGAGGCCACGCTTTCTACTATCTCGTGATCGGTTGAAAGGGGGTGTGACCTTACCCGCCCGAGAGGAGGGGACAAAGCTAGGCTGAGTTTGACTAGCTTAAGGAATGGGTCCGCTATCGATGAGTTGGGCCTGATATTGGCAGGCGGATAGTGAGGTCTCTTCCACTCACCTTGTTGCACGCGATGGGGTGGCAATCTGGTTTGGAGTGTACTAGACCCCGGTGATATTCCAGAGTAGAGTTGTATTGATATGTGGACTTAGATGAGGATTGGTATACTTAAGTTGTATCTCGCATCGCATGACCTTGGTATGACAGACATCATTCATGCCTTGCATCGCATAGCCTTGGTACGGCTGATAATATTCATGGATTCACCAGCATATTTCACATTACTCTGATATTGCATAATTGTATACTATATCGCGCACACACTTTCACCACTTTCTAAGCTTTCCATAGGCTTATGCACGACCGTTGTGTGCAGGTGACATTGGATTGCAGCAGCGTTGAGGCAGGAGCGCGTAGCAGAACATCTTGGAGCTTTTGTATATCTTTGTATTTCCCTTTCTGCATTGTACTTATAAGTTTTTTTTTATCATAGTGGAAATGTGATGGAGTTTTTGGTTGTCGTTTGTGGGTTATGCTTGGTTTTGCTTATTACGAATCAAATTGATGTTAAAAATCCTCCTCGTAGGATCCCAGGATCAGAACCTGATAAATGGGTGCCGGGAGCCAAGAATGGGGTTCTACGGAAGCTGTCGGCGCCAGATTCGGTGATCGAAAATATTGTGAGCCCGGTTTCCGAGTTTGGGGCATGACAATAACTATAGAGTTTGATTGAAATTCGCTATCCAAATGCGCCAAGCTGTCCGCTAGGGCGTTCCCTTCTCTAGGAATGGATTGAAACACAAAGATGCCCGAATGCTGCAAATTATCAATCCTATTTAACCAGGGTCTCTAGAACCAAGATGACTGGGAGCTATCATTAAGCATATCTGTCACAAATTTTTAGTCAGTTTTCACCTCCACCTTAACTAGCCCGAAAGAATGACACAGAGAAAGCTCGTCCCAAACTGCCCTTAATTCTGCTCTATTGTTACAGCCCATGTCGTACCCAACTGAGAAATCAAAGAGAATAGAACCCTTTATCGTTTCTGCAGTCATGTTACAGAAGTAGTATTTTCACAAAGATCATATCTATGATTATCATGATCATATAAAGATATCAGTTTTGGAAGCTTCTATGAGGCATGTTGAGTTGTTAACAACCAAATGTAGCCCAAGATGAAAAAAATAAAGAAAGAGAAATGCAAATGCCACCCTGAAAATTTTACATTGAAAGGGGAAAGAAAAGAATGAGGAAAATGTAAGCGATATTGGCTTTTAATGAAGGGCATAGTAATGACTGGCAATGAGATGACTGCTTGCGCCATTCAAGTTGGTGTCACATTTTCATATCATGTACCAGATGAAATCACTATCCAATGATAAAGGCATAAATGGGAAAGTTTCAAAAGTATTGCTCATAAAAAAAACATGCTTATCATAAACCTCGTTCCTTGTTAAAGAATCAAACATGTGATGTTTTATTTAAACCAACCTAATTTAAATTGATTTTAAACTTGCAAGTATACGAATCAGGTGTAGACACGGTACGTATTTCAAGATCGTTCCCATAAGGACTGGTTGTCACAATTCGAATTTTATGATTCTTCTTAACTAGTCCAACAAATAGTTTAGCTAGTTATTAAGTAAACTAACTACAATCAATGAAAAATAACTAAGAACAGGAAGGAAAATTCACTCAAAGAGAACACTAGGACTTTTGAATCCACCCCTAATTATCCTAACTCTTGTTTTACTTGTTGATTCATCCTAATTCAGATTTATGTAAATTTAATAAATAAACCACAATCTGTGTTCTTGGTCAGGCACACGGGATGTATAATTCCCTTGAAGCATAAATGATCTTTCCCTTAACATCAATTATCCCTAATGCATGCATAGATGAAATTGGGAAAAAATCTCAAGGATCACATCTTTCCATTCATGTTCAGGGATGAATGGATGTAAATTCCTATTTCTTTCTTTGTAAGAAAACCTGTTCATGGTCAGACACAAGCATACCTAAAATAAGATTCCAAACAACATCCACTTCTAGACTTTGGTTAAGCTCATAGATTGGAGAGGTATGGAGTTTTCATTTAAGCATAATAGGGAAAGAAATAAATCAATCAATTTCGGATGAAATCAACAAATAATAAGAATTATTCAAATTAGGGGTTTCATCCCAGCCCTAGCTAAGAAATTAAAAATTCATGGCAAGTAACATAGATTCAGATGGAAAGAAGAAAAATATAATTGATAAGAAGCACATCCCTTTAATTTCTTTCCAATCTCTCTCCTTCTCTTTTCTTCCACGTCCCCTGCCATTTAAATCTCCCAGCCACTCTCTCTGCTCTGCTCCACGTCCACTAAAACTTGGATCTTGATCAGATGATGCTCTCTCTCTCTCTCTCTCTCTCTCTCTCTCTCTCTCTCTCTCTTTCTCTCTCCCTTTTATACAACAAGGAGGTCGGTGGGTGTTGCTATGATAGAGGCGGTGGAGAATTACGCAGCCACTTGTGTTTATGCAACAACGTGCGCAGGAACGCAAACTGTATTGCATTTGAATGAGTTTTAGGATGGCTGACCATCCCAAACTCCGGTTTTGGCTCCTTGGTTGGGGTAAAGACCCACTTCTGAGGATTTTGGATGGTTTGGATCAGCAATCCGACTGTGATCAAGATCACGGAATGGCCCATAGAGGCTGGTTTTCATGGACGCAGATCTTGTGCACGGCTCTTCCGCTATGACGATTGGTGGGGCCCCTGATCATAATTATTTGAGAAATCCAGCCCATCCATTAGCTTAGTCACGAAAAATTGGTCGAACATGACCGTTTTTGGATCAGCTTCTTGGTGGCCCATGGATGATTTCATTTCACCGTCTATCTTCCTTTTGGATGTCTGCGATCCCATCCTCCTTGTTTCCTAAAAAATCGTTACCTAGGTCTTAGTGAGTAGGCCTTTACGAATCTGATGAATGGTTTGGATTGTTCATATGGACAATGGGTGGGGCCCACAATAGTAACCGACGATCAGTGCGAAATCTCTCTATAACGGTAGTTGCTGTTTTGCGCAAGAAGTCGGTCAATACCGACTTTGACCGTGTTTCTCCATCCGGTGCACGTTGAGTGCACATACACTCTCTATACATGTGATGTTTGTAATGCCCCGTCACTACTGCATATGTGAGTGGGCACACGTGGGAGGACGCTGATGTGGGTGGCGCCTAAAGGCTTAGGCGAGCTACCAGTGGTTGGCAGGCTACTGTGCTGGCAGGCTACTCTGCACACAGTGGGGGTAGCACCTTGTCCCACATCGGAAGAGTTGTCTGAAGTTGTGGTGGTTATATGTGGAGTTGCCACCCTATACTGTATGAGGCCTTTTGGGGGCGACCCCAAGAACAAAACCGTGCGGGCTGTACCCAGAGTGGACAATATCATACAGTGTGGGCGTGGGCTGTTATAAATGGTATCAGAGCCGATAATGACTCTGCCCTTGGTGGGGGATATTGTAAAGCCCCGTCACCATTGCACATGTGAGCGGGCACACGTGGGGGACGCTGATGTGGACGGGACCTAAAGGCCTAGGCGAGCTACTAGTGGTTGGCAGGCTACTGTGCTGGCAGGCTACTGTACACATAGTGGGGGTAGAACCTTATCCCACATCCGAAGAGTTGTCTGAAGTTGTGGTGGTTATATGTGGAGTTGCTACCCTATACTGTATGAGGCCTTTTGGAGGCGACCCCAAGAACAAAACCGTGCAGGCTGTACCCAGAGCGGACAATATCATATAGTGTGGGCGTGGGCTGTTACAATGTTCATGGGCCACCATCGTGACAGTCGTGAGAATCCGTTTCGTCCATATCTTTTCTTGTATCAGTTAGGACTAAAATTGAGGCATATCAAGATTGCAGGTGGGCCCAAAATCATCAGTTTATGGGTTGATTTATTCGTTGGGCCACTTCTACAGGGATCCAATGGATGAAATTCGACATGTACAGTTAATTTATGGTCCTCAGGCCATATATGAAGTCTTGAGCTTAAGGGATGGTGGGAACCCTATAATCTTGCATTCGGGACACTTTTCAAGCCTCTTTAACGTGAATGGCTTGACTTTCTTGAATCCCTGGAGTGTAAACTCTTCAATCTCGGTCCCCTGGAGTCCCGTCCATTGCCTTGGTAATTCTTAAGTGTTAAATCCATGCTTTTAACATTCTTTTTTAATCCAAGCTCATAAATACACCCTACATCAGAAATACGATTAAATCGGGCCATTAAACAGTACTATGTTCGTAAATCCAGGTAATAACTAGGGTCTGATATGCAAATTTGACCTTCAACACAACCCCCAACCAGCATCTTGCTAGTCCTGAGCAAAGTATGCTAAAAATAATTTCAGAAATACAAGACAATTCCTATAAACCTAAGTGACTTGTGAAAAAAATAGTTGAGATGCGAGAATTCTAAGATTCATGAATGGTGATTAGTATTTTCTCCTAAAATGAAGCCCACGGTAAACTTCATAATCAAGTTCAAAACATAAATCCATTAATTAAAACAATTCTAAACATTGAGTTCCATGAGTGTATTGTGTAATCTCGGCTTATTGCTATTAAGAGATCCAATTGTCAATTTCATGATATCATTGGTAACCAACAAAGGAATTCATGACAACCAAAACCTAAACCAACACTTGCCTTACAAATTAACTTTTCATTCTACCAGCCTTTGATTTTTCCATGAATAGTAACACCAAGGAGGGGAATCAAATCCTCACCTATAGGGAGCAAACCTATGGTGAAAACTAGTCGCCTAGCTCTTTCCACATGTCGACCATGGGGAATTGAATCTTCACCTATAGGGAGCAAACCTATGGTGAAGTTCGATCACCCAACCCTTTCCACAGGCAGCTATCTTGTAGCCGAGTATTTCCTTTTTCTTTCATTCTTCTTATTGAATATGATGGATAAATTCCCCAGGTTAGTTCCTTCCATGCTTAATGATTACCAAGTTACAATTCAATATCGAATTGAAATCTTAATGTGTAAGTGAGATGCGTCCTGTGAAATCATGACTCAATCAACGTTTAAAACTTCTAATCATGGATTAATAACTTGAAAGACAACTGAATCCAAGAGTCATAAATTAATAACATCACGTATCTTTTAATTCTAAATCCAAGATGGCCATCAAAATTACTTTAAATTCACAAGAAATTCCAATATTCACAATTTATTTTAAAATATTCTCACAATTTTTTTAAAAAAATATTCACAAATTTTGCTCAAGACCAAGAAAATACTGATTAGGTAACCTAATCTCCCACCCCCAACCAAAAATATACATTATCCTCAATGTAAAAGATATGAGCATGCAATGCACATGAGACAATGAAATTAAAAGAGGAGTGATAGAAAGATAATACCCGGACAAAAGAATCAAGAGACTTGCCAAAGATATCAGCATAAGAGCGGGTCAGCACAAGAGAGAAACCAACAAAAGCAAACTAACCTAATATAGGGTTAGCTTTTCTAGTCCTCAAGCAAAATAAAAATAACAATAAAAATAAAATAAAATTCTACCTACACCACTTTCGCAGGTACTCTCGATTACATTTAGCGTATGCAACAAGCCTTTAGACCCTTAGGTTGCCCCTAGTGGACGAGTTGTAGTATCGTAAGGGTTTGCAACAATGTTACCTACAAACATTGAACTAACTAACTAGGAAAAAGAAAAGAAATGAAAGGTTGAGTTGCCTCCCAGGAGCGCTAAGTTTAACTTCTTCAGCCAGACAAGCGATGCAAGCAACCATGGACCATGAATTAATCAATCTTGCTAACCTAAGTCCTCCAGATAAATTTTTGCAACATCTTTATTAACCAAATCTTTAAAATATGGTTTCAGCCGTTGACCATTTACTTTGAAAATACTCACGGGAGCAATGAGAATCTGATTATACCCGGAATAACCATCCAGGAAATAATAGTAGCTATGCCCTGCCAATCTCTTAAGCATTTGGTCTATGAAAGGAAGAGGAAAGTGATACTTCCTTGTGACCAGGTTCAGTTTACGGTAATCAATACAAACTCGCTAGCCCGAGGTCATGCGGGTTAGCACTAACTCATTATCATCATTTTTCTTCACCATAATCCCAGACTTTTTGGGAACAACTTGAATTGGGCTGACCCATGCGCTATCTGAAATGGGGTAAATGATACCAACATCTAACAATTTAAGCACCTCTACCTGAACGACCTCTTTCATGTTAGGGTTAAGCCTCCTTTGCATTTCATGTGACATTTTTGCATTTTCTACAAGATGAATACGATGCATACACACAGTGGGGCTTATTCCCTTTATGTCCGCTATTGTCCACCCAATAGCTGCCTTATATTCTCTAAGAACATTAAGCAACTTACCCTCCTGTTCCTTATCAAGGTTAGAAGCTATGATGACAGGCTGGGTCTCAGAATGACCTAAGAATGCATACTTGACAGTTTCAGGTAATTGTTTAAGGTCAAGTTCGGGTGGTGTCTCAATAGATGGGACCAGTTTAGACTCAGATGGTGGAAGAAGTTGCACTTTAGCTTTCCATTTTGTAGTATCCATTATAGGATTAGAGTCAAGCAATGCATTAACTTCTTGGATGGAACTTTCTATGTCAAAATCTATGCTAAAATGTGCTAAACAAGTCTCAAGAGCGTCTTCAGAAGATTTAAGAAAGTGTCATGCACTATACTCTCAATCATGCTCACTTCAAATATATCATCCGAGTCTGCCGGTTATTGTTCGGCATTAAAAACATTGAGTTTCATCTTCATGTTACCAAAAGACAATTTCATAACTCCATTCTTATAATTTATGATAGCATTGGATGTGCCTAAGAATGGACGTCCCAGGATAATCGGGATTTGACTAGAAGGATTCTGGGCAGGCTGAGTATCTAGAACGATGAAATCCACTGGAAAATAAAACTTATAATCCTGGATTAGCACATCCTCAATAACACCACGGGGCACCTTGACAGATCTATCAGCTAGTTGTAGTATTATTTTGGTTGATTTCAGCTTACCAAGTCCTAGTTGTTCATATACAGAATATGGTAACAAATTAACACTCGCCCCTAAATCAAGCAATGCTTTGTCAATCTTATGATCTCCTATGACACAAGAAATGGTGGGAGCTCCTGGATCCCTAAATTTAGGAGGGGTGTTGTATTGAATCATGGAGCTGAGTTGCTCCACAAGGAAGACCTTCTTGTGAACCTTCAGCTTACGCTTTTGATTACATAAATCTTTAAGAAACTCAACGTAAGTAGGGACTTGCATGATAGCATCAAGCAATGGAATGTTAATTTCCACCTGCTTAAACATGTCTATTATATCATTAAAGTTGTTTCCTTTCTTAACTGGTGCTAAACGTTAAGGAAAAGGTGCTTTAGGCACATAGGATGGCACATGAGTGGTTCTTGGAGAGTCAGAGTGCTTTTAGACTTTGGATACACTAGTTTGTCTCTCTGCTTCATTTGGTCTTTCGATTTGGAATTTGATTCTTCCCTAGGCATCTCTGCTTTGTTCTCGATCTGTTTGTCGGACTTAAGGGTAATGATTGATTTGACTTGCTCATGATATTGTTCTTGATTTGAATTAGAGCCAATCTCATACTGTCCTTTTGGATTTGCCACAGGTTGGCTAGAGAACTTGCCCTTCTCTTTCTCACTCAATGTGGCAGCAAGTTGACCCAACTGTACTTCCAGCTTGGCAATGGATTGCATTTACATGTAAGCTTTGCTGGTTAGCTTGTAAAGTTTGTTGGGTGTCTTTTTGAAATTGAAGAGAACTCTACATAAAAAGATTGAGTGTTTCTTCAAGAGATGGTTTCCTTGATTGGGAAGGAAGTTGTTGATATTGCGGAAACTGTTGAAGTTGTTGACTACCAACTTAGGGGTAAGGTTGCATAAGAGGATTTCCAGATAGTCCTCCTTGTTGTGGTCCTTTTGCCCAAGAAAAATTTGGATGTCTAGCCCACCCTGGGCTGTAGGTGTCTGAGTAAGGATTATTCTCAGTTCTCCGAAAAGTGTTCATAGTATGTACTTGTTCAGAGAGAAATTCTGTAAATGCTGTATCAGATGGACAAGACTGCGTAGGATGAGTGAGACTGGAACATATGGCACATGACTCGATTTGAGTTGTTTGTGGAGGTCTATTATTTAACATCAAAGCATCAACTTTCTTTGTCAGGCTATTAATCTTGGCATAAAGATTTGCCGTGACTCCTATCTCATATATACCACCTTTCTTCTGTGGTTAGTGACTTCTTTCACCTCTATTTGAATAGTTTCATTGCTGGGAGTTTTCACACAAGGTTTCAAAGAAATTCTAAGCTTTGACATCACTTTTGGTCATGAATGACCCTCCACTGGTGGCATCAACCATGCGATGGTTTTGGGGTGTCAAACCGTCATAGAAGTATTGAACTTGTTGCCACTTCTCAAAACCATGGCGTGGACATTTAAGAAGCAAGTCCTTCCATCTTTCCCAACATTCATGAAAGTGCTCACCCTCTTTTTGTGTGAAATTAGTAATTTCTCTACGGAGAGCATTAGTTTTATGAACGGAGAAGAACTTGTTTAAGAACTTCTTAGACAGTTGGTCCCATGTAGTGATAGACCCAACTCCTAGAGAATTCAACTATGCTTTCGCCTTATCCTTCAAAGAAAAAGGAAAAGGAGCAAACGGATCGAATCATCTGAAAAGTTTTAGAACCTAAAGGTAGAGCAAATGTCTAGGAATTCTTTCACATGATGATATGGATCCTCCTTATCTAAACTATAGAATGAGAGCAATAATTGTATGACCCCATGTTTAAGTTTAAAGTGTGTTGGTGTGGTGGCTGGCAACACTATGTGTGAAGGTGCATTAAATTGGACAAGAGTTGAATCATCTCTAAGAGCTTTAACTTCATTCTCGTCCGCCATTTTAAATGGAATGTTTCTCAATCTTCTATGAAATGTTTTTTCTATTTCAGGATCAAAAGGTGGTAGTTCTATGTTCAGAGATCTACGTCCTAGCATAAACTGAAATATTGCAATATAGGAAAGAAAGCTAAACTAAGATGCAACCTAAGAGAAATAAAACTAGAGCTAAAAATCATGTATTCCTAAAAGCAAGATGGAACTATGCACACAAGAATTGGAAGAAAGAACCCAGAAAAGAAGATGATTGATTTCCGAAGAATTGAGAACTCCTCCTTCACTTTGAAGACAATTTTTTTTTCCAGCTTCCTTCCTCAATTCCTGTAGAAAATAAAGACAAAAATAAATTAAGTTTCCTAAAATTTGTGAAATGATGCGAGAAAAATCTTAGGGCTATGAATTATGATAAGAGAGAATCCTAAATCTAATTTGGACCGAAACAGTTCCCGGCAACGGCGCCAAAAACTTGATGTTTTATTTAAACCAACCTGATTTAAATTGATTTTAAACTCGCAAGTATACGAATCAGGTGTAGACATGGTACATATTACGAGATCGTTCCCATGAGGACTGGTTGTCACAATTCGAATTTTATGATTGTTCTTAACTAGTCCATAAATAGTTTAGCTAGTTATTAAGTAAACTAACAAAAATTAATGAAAAATAACTAAGAACAGGAAGGAAAATTCACTTAAGGAGAACACTAGGACTTTCGAATCCATCCCTAATTATCCTAACTCTTGTTTTACTTGTTGATTCACCCTAATTCAGATTGATGTAAATTTAATAAATAAAGCACAATTTGTGTCCTTGGTCAGGCACACAGGATGTATAATTCCCTTAAAGCACAAATGATCTTTCCCTTAACATCAATTATCCCTAATGCATGCATAGATGAAATTGGGAAAAAATCTTAAGGATCACATCTTTCCATCCATGTTCAGGCATGAATATATGTAAATTGCTATTTTTTTCTCTGTAGGAAAACCTGTTCATGGTTAGACATAAACACACCTAGAATAAGATTCTAAACAACATCCACTTTTAGACTTTGGTTAAGCTCATAAATTGGAGAGGTATGGAGTTTTCATTTAAGCATAATAGAGAAAGAAATAAATCAATCAATTTTGGATGAAATCAACAAATAACAAGAATCATTCAAATTAGAGGCTTCATCTCAGCCCTAGCTAAGAAATTAAAAATTCATGGGAAGTAACATATATTCAGATGGAAAGAAGAAAAATATAATTGATAAGAAGCACATCCCTTTGATTTCTTTCTAATCTCTCTCCTTCTCTTTTCTTCCACGTCCCCTACCTCCTTGAATCTCCTAGCCACTCTCTCTCTGCTCTGCTCCACATCCACCAGAACTTGGATCCTGATCAGATGATGCTCTCTCTCTCTCTCTCTCTCTCTCTCTCTCTTCCTCTCTTCCTCTCTCCCTTTTATACAGTAGGAGGTCGGTGGGTACTGCTGTGACAGAGGCGGTGGAGAATTATGCAGCCACTTGTGTTTACGTAGCAACGTGCGCAGGAACGCAAACTGTATTGTGTTTGAATGAGTTTTGGGATGGCTGACCATCCCAAACTCCTATTTTGACTCCTTGGTTGGGGTAAAGACCCACTTCTAAGGATTTTGGATGGTTTGGATCAACAATCCAACCGTGATCAAGATCACGAAATGGCCCTACAGAGGCCTATTTTCATGGACGCAGATCTTGCGCACGACTCTTATGCTGTGACGATTAGTGGGGCCCTTGATCATAATTATTTGAGAAATTCGGCCCGTCCATTAGCTTAGTCACGAAAAATCGGTCGGACATGACTGTTTTTGGATCAGCTTCTTGGTGGCCCATGGATGATTTCATTCCACCGTCCGTCTTCCTTTTGGATGTCTGCGATCCCATCCTTCTTGTTTCCTAAAAAATCGTCACCTAGGCCTTGGTGAGTAGGCCTTTATGAATTTGATGAATGGTTTGGATTGTCCATATGGACAATGGGTGGGGCCCACAACAGCAATCGACGATCGGTATGAAACTCGCTGTAACGGCAATTGCCGTTTTGCGTAAGAAGTCGGTCAACATCGACTTTGACTGTGTTTCTCCATCCGGTGCATGTTGAGTGCACATACACTCTCTATACATGTGATGTTCATGGGCCACCATCGTGACGGTCATGAGAAATCCGTTCTGTCCATATCTTTTCTCGTATCATTTTAACAGTTAGGACTAAAATTGAGGCATATCCAGATTGCAGGTCAGCCTAGAATCATCAGTTTATGGGCTGATTTGTCCATTGGGCCACTTCTGCAGGGATCCAATGGATGAAATTCGACATGTATAGTTAATTTATGGTCCTCAGGCCATATATGAAGTCTTGAGCTGAATGGATGGTGGGAACCCTATGATTTTGCATTCGGGACACTTTTTAAGCCTCTTTAATGTGAACGGCTTGACTTTCTTGGATCCCTGGGGTGTAAACTCTTCAATCTCGGTACCTTGGAGTCCCGTCCATTGTCTAGGTGATTCCTGAGCGTTAAATCCATGCTTTTAATATCCTTTTTCAATCCAAGCTCGTAAATACACCCTACAACACAAATACGATTAAATCGGGCCGTTAAACAGTAACATGTTCGTAAATCCAGGCAATAACTGGGGTCGATATGCAATATTTGACCCTCAACAACATGTCTTCTTGATAAATGGTTGCCATTCAAGTTGTCCCGAAGTAGATGATCTAATCCGTCCACCATCTTTGTTAGCTCGAGTGGGGTCCAATAGACTCTGGTTTGGTTGATTTGGATGACTAGGGACTCCATAGTAGGCCTTAAGAAGGTTTCAATAGATGGGCACTATCTCCCTTAGTACGGCCCACTCGAGACTCAGATCTGCCTCAAAATTTGGCCCTTGGCCTAAATTTATCTGGAGATGGTGGACGGTTTGGATTAAACACATACATCATTGTGGGGTCCACAAGTGGGGTAACCCAAAGAAAGCTTCCACCCTCATGTGGGCGGTAACCCGCTCCTCGCCATGCAAAACATAAAACAAATATAATAATAATAATAATAATAAATAATGAATGCTATGCACGTGAGCGGTAACTCATTCCTGGTCAAATTTGGGTTTCACGAGTGGGACCATCTTGATGTATATATTTGATCTGAGCCATCCACCAACTTTTCCAGATCATTTTAGTCCGTGGGATAAAATATGAGGCGGATTCAAGATTGGAGTGAACCGCATGAAGGGGAACGATTTTTTGTATGTTAAAACCTTCCTAAGCCCACAATGGGATCCCTGTTCATCCAAACTAGTCTCAGTTAAAGCCTATTAGCCCCTTCTCGAGCTGATTTACACGTTGAACGGAGTAGATTATGTAAGTGGGGCCCTCTTTGACATGACAACCATAACCCACGACAACAACGACCCATGTAACGTGACAATCAAAACTCATATAACATGACAACCATGACGCTTGCCAACCACGACCCTTACGGGATGATCCGTTCTATCCACATTGTTAACCAGCTCGCCGCGGAACCAAGAAGTCCTAATTTGGGCAGGATCCACTTCAAACAAAAATCATAGTGAGCGTGGAAAGTTTCAATAGTGGGTGTCACTGTCAGTTTTTTCTATTATGTCACCCACAAGAGCTTTGGATCAAGCTGATTTTTAGGCCCTAACCCTAAAATTACATGTCAAAAAGGATGGGCGGTGTGGATTATATACATACATTAATGTGGGCCCCATGAGTTGAGCCTTGCCTGCCCCAAAAATGACTTCCGTCGTCTGATGATTACGGGGCATGCACGCAGAGCTTTTTTTATATATAAATATGATTTTTTAAATTTTCATTTATTTTGGGTCCATTTACAAGATCTAAATCGTCCATCACATTGGTCAGCTCACCGTGGGCCCGATGAGCCATGCCTTTGGCAGGTTCCAATACACACATGCATCACAGTGGGCCTTAGAAAGTTTCAACAGTGGGTGCCATCACCATCACTGCTTTCTATGGTGTGGCCCACCCAAGAGACGACTCTGGATCAGATTTGGGCCCTAACCCTAAAATATTCTTACCTACTAAGTGGAATGTGTGGATTATGCACGTACAACCACGACCCTTACTACATTACAACGTAAGGGTCTTGGTTGTAACGTGGTAAGGGTCGTTGGTTGTCACGTGGTAAGGGTGGTGATTGTCATATGTTGAGTGTTGGGCCACTGTGATGTATATATTTTATCTATACCATCCACTCAATTAGAAAGATCATTTTAAGGAATGAGCCCAAAATCGAGGCATATTAAAGGCTCATGTGGACCACACCATAGAAACTAGTGAAATTGAAAACCTTTGGGGGGCTATAAAAGTTTTGGATGTAACTCATTTTTTGGCCCAATATGTTAAAATAAATTCTAAAACTAATGGATGAATTGGATTAGACACATAGATCACTATAGGACCCAAACCATAAACTCCACACGTCACATAACAATCTTGATCCATATAACCTCGACCCATGTAACATGACAACTACGACCTATCAAAACAACCACGAACCAACCACTACCCATGTAACACGACAACCACGACCCATGTAACATGATAACCACGACCCATGACAACCACGACCCATATAACATGACAACCACGACCCATATAACATGACAACCACAACCCTTACGGGGTGATTCGTTCTGTCCACCTTGTCGGCTAGCTCGCCATGGACCCAAGAAGTCCTAACTTGGGCAGGGTCCACTTCCAATAAACATCGTAATGAGCTTGGAAAGTTTCAATGGTGGGTGCCACTGTCATGTTGTTTTATATTATATGGCCCACACGACCTCTCGATTAAGTTGATATTTGGGCCCGAGCCCTAAAATGACATGACAAAAAAGATGAGCGGTGTGGATTATACACATACATTAATGTGGGCCCCATGAGTTGAGCCATGCCCACAATCAAAAATTGCTCACGCCGTCTGACGGTTACTGGGCATGCACGTAAAGCCTTGTTTAAAATATAAATATTATTTTTTAAATTTTCATCTATGTGGGTTCCATTTGCAGGATCCAAATCGTCCATTGCGTTGGCCAGCTCACTGTGGGCCTGAAGAGCCATGCCTTTGGCAGGTTCCAACACACGCATGCATCACAGTGGACCTTAGAAAGTTTCAATAGTGGGTGCCATCACCATCACTGTTTTCTATGGTATGGCCCACCCAAGAGATGGTTCTGGTTCAGATTTGGGCCCTAGCCCCAAAATATTTTTACCTACTAAGTATAAGGTGTGGATTATACACGTACAACCACGACCCTTACCTTTGTAATGTAGCAAGAGTCATGGTTGTAACTAGGTAAGGGTCCTGGTTGCCATGTGTTGAGGGTTGTGTTGTCATGTGTTGAGTGTTGGGCCCAATGTGATGTATATATTTTAAGAAATGAGCCCAAAATTGAGGCATATAAAAGGCTAATGTGGACCACACCATAGAAAGTAGTAAAATTAAAAACCTACCATTGAAAACCTTTTGGGGGCCATAAAATTTCTGGATGTAACTCATTTTTTGGTATGTGATGTTAAAATAAATTCTAAATCCAATGGACGGTTTGGATTCGACACATAAATCACGATAGAACCCAAACCATGAACTCCACACGTCATGTGATAACCTCCACCCATATAACATGATGACCATCACCCACATGACATGGCAACCACCGACCATGACAACCACTACCAATATAACATGACAACTACGACCCTTACAGGGTGATCCCTTCTGTCTACCTTGTCGGCCAGTTCGCCGTGGACCCAAGAAGTCCTAACTTGGGTAGGGTCCACTTCCAACAAACATCGCAGTGAGCCTAGAATGTTTCAACAGTGGGTGCCACTATATATATATATATATTCTATTATATGGCCTGCACGAGCTTTGGATTAGGCTGATATTTGGGCCCTATCCCTAAAATGACACCGTAAAAAGGATGGACGGCTTGGATTATACACATACATCAATGTGAGCCACACGAATTGGGCCTAGCGCACGCCCAAAAAGGCTTCCCTCCACTTCACTTTCGCTTTCAAAGCTTGGCAGAAGGCCACCGTCGAAATATTTGGAAAGTAGAATCTCTTTCAAGAATTTGAGGATAGAATGAGACCAATACGGTCAAAATTCCTTTGTGGGCTGATTTTGTAAAAGAAAAATCACTTCGCGAGTAAAACGCGTTACATTCATACACTCGGCTGGCACAAGGCTGGTTAAAATCCCACCCGAAAAAGGAAAGGGCTGATTTTTTTTTATATATCAGGCAGTACCAGGAGGTTAGTACGGTTAAAATCCCATTAGGAAAAGAAAAATCACTTCGCTAGTAAAACCAGTTACATTCATACGCTCGGCTCGCACGAGGCTAGTACGGTTTAAATCCCACCTGATAAAGGAAAATCGCTTCAGTATAATATGGTTAAAATCCCATCTAAAAAAAGGAAAATCGCTGCAGGCTAGTATGGTTAAAATCCCACCTAACAAAGGAAAGTCGTTTCAGTATATCACGGTTAAAATCCCACCTAAAAAAGGAAAATCGCTTCCACGAGTAAAACGAGTTAGATTCGTACACTCGGCTGGCAGATCTCATGTTTCACATCGAAATGGAACTGACCAGGAATGCTCTATATATGTGCCCCCATGGAATCAAAATCATCATCTTCTTGGATAAAACCCCACTTAATAACCAGGTTTTGCATGGCATCTGAGATGAATTCCAAAACTCTGACTGTCGTAGATGGACGTCGCTCTGCAAATTACCATCCCAACATTTGGGATAGCGATCGCATCCGATCCCTGAAGAGCCATTACAACGTAAGCTTAGCAGTGCATGTTGTTTATGTTTTTGTGTGTTTGGTTCTTTTAACATCTGTACATGTATGGGTTGATGGTCTGGATGGCTGCATAATTGCATAGCCATGTGCTAGATTCTCCCTTATCAAATAACCATAGCCATCCAATGTAATGGATGATAAATGACCAGTGGTCCATATCTGATAGGTTCTCGTTTGGATTTTTTGGATCATCCAATCTGACATGCAAACACTTAAATGAATGGGTTGAGGTAATGTAGGATTCGCAAAGCAATCGCCATGAGGAACTCAAACAAGCAGTTCAAAGAACGTTAGACGTCACCTTGGAACCTCTCGATAGGCTTATTTTGATTGATGACATCAAACGGCTCGGCGTGGCCTACCAATTTGAGAAGCAGATCAACGATGCTTTGGATGATCTTTACTCAAACAATGTGGAGCTGGTGAACAAGAACGATCTCCATGCAGCAAGTCTCTATTTTAGACTGATCAGGCAACATGGGTGTTGCATTTCATCAGGTTTGAACCCAGCATATCGCCAATCATCCCCCATTAGTTATTGAAATCTTTTCGTGAACGGGCAGTTGATCAGCTATTTTCTCAGTAATGATTTATTTGTAATACACCTGGTTCCAGTTGGGGTGCATTTGGTTGCACCAAATTAATATCATTATATTTGGTGCAGTGCAACCCAAACGCAGCCAGCTAGATTCTTTCTCAAGGATGGTCTACCAGTGCAGTCTGAATATTAGATTTGCTGGACATTTACTGAACGGTTGAAGAATGAAAAAGTCATCAGATTGATTTAGAGCAATACTTTGGTAATAATAAATCTGATAGTCTTATTTCAAAAAAACAAGTGTCCACAAATCTGAGGATAGGATTGTTCAACTAATATTGTTTTTAGATTTTTACTTGCCGACAGTGGGTTCCACAGTTTAGTTTAATTTGGGTTAATATACACCACATCTACTATTTCTAATATTCTGCATATCAAGTGTCATCCACTTCCAGAGTATCAAGTAACTCCCAATTGATTTAGCTGTATCTTTTGTTAAATATGCAGATATATTCACCAAATTCAAAGAAGGAGAAGGTGGTTTCAAGGCCAGCTTATGTGAAGATGTGGATGGCCTTTTGAGCTTGTATGAAGCTTCATTTCTTGGGATCGAAGGGGAAACTATATTAGATGAAGCTAAGGCTTTCTCTACATCAAACCTCAAGAAGCTGATGGGCCACGTGAAGGCACGTGACACTGAAAGAATAGCGCATGCCTTAGATCTTCCACTGCATTGGAGGGTGATCAGGGTGGAAGCCAGACACTACATAGATGTGTACGAGGAGAAAGAGAATGGGAGGAACGATGATTTGCTTGAATTTGCAAAGTTGGATTACAATATGGTCCAATCCTTGCACCAAGAGGAACTCAAAGAGTTGTCAATGTGAGTTATATAAGTCCGTCCTGATATACTATCATTGTATGTGAATTTGTCATACAATCACGTCTTTCCCACCCACACTATGAGATTGACTAGTGCAAAAAATCAGGCTGGTCTACTCATTGGATGGCCCACACGAGAAGTATTATGGCCTTGATTCAATGTGCAGGTGTGGCCCACCAAATATTCAATTAACCTGATTTTCATGAGTACATACAGGTGATGTTCATGGTGGGACCCTCTTTTGCATGTTCGGGTTCCTACACGTGGAAGTGCACATCCACTGCCATTAGCTAAACATTCTTGGTGCCAAACGTGAATATCTATGTTACAAAGCACTCAATCTCTCCACCAGATCTGGACTGTTTTCCTACTGGGCCCCACTGTGGATAGACTCGTTCCAAAAAAGCCTGATTCTAGTCATAGATTGGGAGAATTTTTGCCCATGGGACAGGGATGTTGCATGGATATGGTAGTTGGACCTTTCCTAACCGTCCATTTATGCTTCACAAAAGTACTCAATCAGTGGTTAAGATCACCAGATAGGCCCAGGACACATCCGATACACGTTGAATTTTAAAAGATAAAAGGACCGGGTGTTATACATGTGTATCAAATGTATGGATGTTGATTGCTTGATAACTAATAGATCGATAATAATTCTGCTATATATTTCAGTAATCCATTGGATTAATTCGGATTTTGCAACATTTTCAGTTGGTGGGATTCTATGGACTTAGCAAGGAAGCTGGGATTTTTCCGAGACAGACTGATGGAGAGCTTCCAACTCTCAGTTGGATTGCTTGACGAGCCAAAATACTCTGAATGGAGGAAGGCGATTACCAAAGAAATAAACATGATTACCATTATTGACGATCTTTATGATATCTATGGTTCTCTAGATGAACTGGAACTCTTCACTGATGCGGTTAATAGGTATAATTTAATTCAAACAGCTTGACTTTATTATTATTGTTGTTATTATTATTATTATTATTATTATTATTATTATTATTATTATTATTATTATTATTATGACAATGACGATGATGTTTTTTACCTGAAAATTCCTCAGAATTGCTGGTTTTCCCAAAAAATGCTTTGAGGTTTCATATTTATCAAAACATGCCTCTAATCTTCAAATAAGGGTAAAATTACCTACCTATCTACTTTTATTTTGAGAAATGAGATGGAAACCCAGAGACGGTGATAAAAATAAAAATAAAAAGACTAAGAGCTTTGCTAAGCATGCACTTGTGCACTCCGGTACACACTACACATTTTATTTTATTTTAAAGGATATATTCATTCAAAGGGGAAAACTTTACACACGGAGTGGACCTGTCAACCAAAAACAAAAAACAGGCCCGCCTATCATGAGGAAAGAACAAAAGCAAGACTAACCCTCCCTCAAACTATCCAAACCCACTCTATCCATAAATAGTAGACCTCTAATGATAGAGGGGAGCTCGAATGGGGACCGAAAGAATCTAAGCGTCTGACCGTCACTACCCCTACGAGCTAGAGCATCAGCAACGATGTTAGCCTCCTTAGGGATGTGAGTTAGCTTGACCTCCATAATATCCATGAGTGACTTGATCCTAGCTCGCCAGTACCAAATGGTCCATGCGGGAGAGAATTTGTTGGAGAGGGTCCCTACCACGGACTTTGAGTCACTCTCCACCTCCACCTTGGTGAAACCCAAGTCTGCATGCACATCGAGAGAGCCCCTCCCAGATAGCTCTAATCTCGGCCTAAGTGTTGGATCCGAATCTATAAGCGGATGAGAAGGTGAACAGGAAATCTCCCACGTTGTTCCTACCAATGCCGCCACCCCCAGAAGGCCCTGGGTTCTCAAGGGATGAGTCGTCAACGTTGATTTTGACCCATCCTACTTGGGTCTAACCCATTTGACCACTTGGACTAATTTCTGGTTTGCCGTTCCCCCCTTGATCCCCAGAGCTGAAAGGGTAGTAGCCGTTGATTGCTTAAACACTTTAGGAAGTGGGAGAGATGGGCCGAGAATGGAGAACCAGTGATGGACCTTGGCAATCACCTTGGCAGCGCAAACCGTAGAGTCTTCAAAGCGAGTGACGTTCCTGGCCAACCACATTTTCCAGAATATGAAAGTGGGGGTGAGGCCCTTTAATATTTGCAAGCGGTCTGGTTGGGAAGATGACGCCCACCATTTGGCTGCCCTACCACGTGCCGTGGTGTGGGCCGAAGGGAGAATGCTAAACATGGGTTGGAAGTGATCCCACACCTTTGTGGCTGTGGCACCCGAGGAGAAGCCGTGGTCGATTGTCTCCACCTGGGGTGAAAGAGGATGGAGGCAGCAGTTGCATTTGGACGCCACGGAGATGCATTTGGCTTAGGTTTTATGGTCCATAGGGACGCGCTGTGGATGATCTTCCATGTGAGGAGAGATATTTTCAACGGAAGTTTTTGGGGCCACACCCATTTGGACCATGAATTCTTGACCCCTGTAGTTCTAGTAATCTACAAAGTCGAGCTGATGTTGAATTCGCCCGATGGAGAATCAATCCAAATCTCTTCATCCTTGTTAGGGGAGGTATAGATTCCTACGTTCATGATGTGGTCTACCACCACCTGGGGGAGGAGGACCCGAGCCTCTGTGGGCTCATGCCAGCCGATAGGCCCAAGAAAGTCACTGACCTGTTGGTGCTGAGGATTAGACACCAGCAGCCTCCATTCCCTGAGAAGCCTTAAGTCAGACCAATCATCCTCCTAAAAGTTGCTATCGCCATGACCGATAAGCCAGCGAGACCGGGCAGTGATAATTGGGAATGTCTTGCAGATTTTCATCCATAGGGGGAAGGGAAAGGTCACCAGGCTCACACCTTCAGCTAAGTGGGGGTTAATGGAATATTTTCCCTTCATAAATGCAACCCAACAACTATCTCTCCATCTGTAAGTCACTGTCCAAGCTACTTCATCCTAGAGGCTTTCACCACATTGTTAAGGACTTTAATTCCTATCTCATCTTCGATCCTAGGCAGCACGATGGACTTTAAGTTGACCCAGTGGCAACGCTTGCGGTCAACCTTCCAGTCCCAAAAGAAATCTAAGAAGACATGCTCCAAATCTTCTAGTAGAGAAGCCGTCATAGTGTGGACTGGGATGCTGGATAGCACATGGTTGATCAACGTAGAATGGCCCACTTGGGATAAAATTTTGCCTTTCCAGCCAAATATTATGTGTGGTATCTTCTCTACTATTGGTTGGAAGTAAGCCCTCCAAGTTCTCCCCTTGAAGATCGGTATGCCGAGATGGGTGAAAGGAGTGACCCCCTGGTTAAATCCCAGGATCCTCTAGGCAGTCCTGAAATGTAAGTCAGCTTGACTCGCAGACAGGATGAAGAAACTCTTTTGAGTGTTGATCTTCTGTCCTGACGCCCTTTGGTATTGGAATAGAAAGTCCGCAATCCTTTTAAGAGAACAGCAACCGTCGTTAGCGAGGAGGACTGTATCATTTGCGAAGAGTAGATGTGAGATGAGGGGGAAGTTCCTATGGGTCTTAAAAGGATGGCGTAATCCTCTGTTAATCAATTGTTTCAAACCTTTGCTTAGCACCTTTACCACTAGGGTGAAGAGGTCGGGCGAGATGGGATCCCCTTGATGAAGACCTATAGAGGATCGGTAGAACCCAAAAGGTTCCCCGTTAATCAGGATGGAACCACGAGTTGCTCTAACATTTTTCAACCAAGTTGATCCAGCTAGTCCCAAAATCGAAACGGCAGAGTACAACCTTCAAGAAGCCCCATTCGAGCCTGTCATAAGCTTTCTCCATGTCTAGTTTGATGAGGATGTTCCCTCCTCTGACTTTTCTGTCGATGTTGCAGAAAATTTCTTGTGCTAGCGTACAGTTTTCTGCTATGGATCTCCCTTAGATGAATGCGCCTTGTTCAATGGAGACAATTCTGGGAAGGATCTTACTCAACCTGTCAGTGATTAGCTTAGCAAAAATCTTAAAGACGCGATTACACAAGCTAATAGGGCAAAAGTCCAAGAATTTGTCTGGCAATGGGGTTTTCGAAATGAGGTAGATCAACATCGCTGTTAAGGCCCTTAGGATAGAACTTCCTCTAAACAGAGTTCTTACAGCTAGAAGAAGATCCTAGCCCACTATCTCCTAGCAACCCTGGAAGAGAGCTCCTGTGAAGCCATCCGGGCCTAGTGCTCCATCTGGTGGAAGACCCTTCACGGCTGCCAACACCTCTTTTAACGATGACTCCTCCATCATAGGCCCGTTCACTTCTTCTGAGATGATGGATGGGATGATGTCTAGGAAATCCCCTAGGTGAGATGGAGGATCTGCTTGCATTAGGGATGAGAAGAAGTATGTTACAACCCTTTTGATGGACTCTTGATTATTAACTAGCGACCCTCCCTCCAGCTGGATTTCCTTGATAGTAGCCCTTCTCGCTCGTTCGGTAGCCATGCTGTGAAAAAACTTAGTGTTCCAGTCACCTTCATGAAGCCAGTGGTTTCTGGATTTCTATTTCCAGAAAATCTCCTTGCATTTCGTAGTGGGTTAGTCTGTTCTTGGCCAGTTGCAGCTCCTGCATAATATCTGGGTTATACGAACCTTGAGCTGACGCATCTGCTCTGGCATGGTCCTCTTCTACCTTCCTAACATTTTGGAAAACGTTCATGAAAGTGTCCTTGTTCTAGTTCCTCATAGCTTGCTTCACATTTTTTAGTTTGCTCTAGAGGGCCAACATCAGGTCTCCCACAATATCAGCGATCCAAGCCCTACGCACGAGGTTCTAGAATGAATTTGTTGTAGCGACATGCATTGGAACCTAAATGGTTTAGGGAAGGTCTTTGGCTAAGAATAGAAGGATAGGAGGAGGGGTGTGCGATCCGAGTTCAGTCTGGGCAAGTGTTGCACCTAAAATGAAGGGAAAGCAGTTAGTCATAAGTTGTTGCAACAAACTCTATCCAACTGGCCCAAAGCCTCACTTGGCCTCTTTGATTGTTGCACAACGTGAATCTGTTACCAGAGAATCCAGCATCGATCAGCCTTGCCCAGCTCAACCCTTCACTGAATTCGGATGAGCTGCGAAGGTCGAAAGAGCTGGTCCCTCTCCTCTCCGCTGAAGTTAGGACAGTATTAAAATCACCCACTACCACCCAAGGGACCGAGGTACTCGTCGCTAACAGGGCGAGCTGGTCCCACAGATCCCTATGCATGATCCTCGAGCACTTCGGATAGACGAAAGTAGCTATGGTTATAACCAATCTGCCCTGGATACCCAGCATAAAAGTAGGCATCTGATTTGTTGCTGAAATGAGGTCGATTGTAAAGGCGGTGGTGTGATAGATCCACACTTTACCTACTTCTGCGGTGTTGGAGGCAGAGGAGTGGTAGCCTAATTTTAGGCCTATGCGCACTCATTTCTTGTCCTTGAGCATTGGTTCCAGGATGACGATGATTGATGGCTTAACCTGCTCGATGAGCCTTTTCAGGGTTCTAATGGTGGGAGCATTGCCCACGCCATGCGCATTCCAGACGAGTGTATAATCTATGAAGGAGACGCTCAGTCATCATTCCTCGGCGTTTAAGCATTCTGAGTCTATCACATCTGAACCTACATTGCCTGAAGACGTTGGCTGACTGACACGACGCTATCTTGGCAGCACCACTTTGCTTTTGAGTCTTCTGTGATATCAACATTGTTTAGAGTGAGGTTCATTATCTATATTGCCACCCTCTGTGATCAGGATCTCTGTCAAAGGTAGGGTAACAACCTCCTCAGCCTAGGCTTGTTTCTGAATGACGGTTGTGACCTTTTTGATGCCTGCATAGTCAGTTGACCCCTCAGGTTGGACAACATCAGGGGATGGGTCTGGCAATGGGGCTGCCATCTGCTCCTTGAACTAGCTAGTTGAGGCTATCATGGCCTCATGCCCATGGAAGTGCAATGAAGGAAAGGAAGGATTAGCTCTGGACATAGGCATCGAGAAACCAGGCAGATGTTTTGGCTGCTGAGAATGGAGGTTGTGAAAAATAGGGGAGAGGTCCACTGTGAGGTTAATGTCTTCCACTGTCTCTCTCCTCTAGTTAGAATGTAATGGGTTGGAATTCCATGCTGTTGCATCGGTGTCTTCCACAGTTTCCTTAAACGGTGATCCTAGCTTGAGTGGACTATGTCCCTCCAAGAAGGCCTTTCACACTACCCCTAGAATTTTTGGTGATGTGAGGGAAGAGTGTGGTTGCTTCCTTCCTGTTGGGATGCCGTATCAGTGTGCCCCTCACTCTGGAGGTTTGGTTGACCGTGGTATTGAGAGTATAGTAAAGAACACCCTATGATGTTGTGGGTAGGGGATGCTCCTAGCTTAGAAGATCCTGATGGCAACAGTGTAAGGTCCTTGGCCCACACATCTTAGAATGCAGAGCACCCTGAGGCCTCTGAGGCGATATTACAAACACCTATCCCATGGGAGTTCGTTGTGGTTATTGGAGTCATATCACAAACATGTAGAGGGCCAGAGGTGCTGGTAATCTCAGTGCCAATTCGACAGACGCCTAGGCTTGTGTTTTCTTCTAGAGAATTTGTCGCAAACATCTTGAGGGCCAAAGGTACTGGAAGTCTCAGCGCCAATTCGACAAACACCTAGGCATGTGTTTGCCATCGAGGTAAGGAGAGTGGTTGCACTTCTACTGACGGAACCGGGGGGGGTGGTCTGCGGCTATCAGGGAAGTCGAAGGGTGGTAAAGGGGTTTTCGAGGTGGCGCAGGGTGGTGAAAGGCTCTCTGTACCCATTCCCTGGTGGATAATTTGGAAGGCATGGCATCGATTTACGGGTGAGAATCCCCAACAGATGATAAGTGGTTAGCCTCCAAGACCCCCCAAATAGGGAAATCTCTACTAGCTACTACTAGGTTCACACCTTCTCGGTATCCCTGCCGGATTGCAGGATAACCTTAACTCTATCTCCAATCTGGACGAGGCCAAGGGTCGAGCATCTATCAACCTCTACTTTCCGATCCCACGAATAATAACTCAATCCAGGCATTTGTTGGGATCCCGTACAGAGTAATCCAAGTTCCTTCCTTATTGGCAGAAGATGATGGATTGCAGGCCTCTACTCTAGAGATCCCCATCTTGACATGTAGAGTAGTGTTCACGAAGAACAAAATCAGCTTAATCCTGTTTTTGAAGATTACTAGGAAATGATCAGGAGCTGTTCGGGAGATGTCAATCGCACCCTGACAGGGTTTGAAAGAGGCGAATGAGGGGAATGTCTTCGTTCTCTGCATGGGTCGCAAGGGCTAGGTTGAGTTGTTTCTGCTTGTGCTCCACTTCCTTGTGGTCTGCCCTGAATGAGAGGTATTCTGGTGAGTGTAATACCTAGTACGACATCCCTGAATCTCTGTCGGCCCTGCGAGGCCGGTCTGTGATGGTGCAATTAGGAGCCCTGACAACATCTAGGAAGGAGACACCTCTTGCATGCGATGAAATAGGGGTTTGTCGATTACAGGGTAGCTATTCCTTAGAAGAGGGGTGACAGGAGAGGTGGTCCTTTCTAGGGTTAGCTATAGCAACATTCGGCACCCTTCCATTAACCAACTTCCCATTGAGGACACCCATGGCCATGTGTCTCCATGTGCAGGAACCTGACGAATGCAAAATCCATAGGTCATAGGAGTTTCCCATCCAAAGGCGTGAAGACATCAGCGATTTTCCCATACTTACCAAAATTCCTGTACAGGTCTTCCGGTGTTTTGTCGAACGAGATGATGTTCCCGATGATGAGGGAGAACCCTCTGGACATTCCGTTGGACTGGCTCCACTAGTGGTTCTCACATTTGTTAGGAAATTCACACCCAAAAAAGCTTTTTCTGCTTTGCAAGGTGTTTCATTTTCTAATGTACTCTCTAGAACAAGGTATTCAAAAAATAGTTACGTAACGGCTATAACAATAATGTTGGGAACAATCTGTTACGCGTTACAGGCCATGGTACACACCACATGTTCCTACATGGCACATACATAGGAAATCTAATCCATCCATCCATTTTTCCATCTCATTTTAGGGCATGAGCCCAAAAATGATGTAGATCCAAAACTCAAGTGGATCCCACCACAGAAAAGAGTGGAGATTGAATGGCCACTATTGAAAACTTCCTAGGGCTCACCATAGTGTTTTATTTGCCATCCACCTGTTCATAAGGTCACAAATACCTAGATGAAGGGAAAACACAAATATAACCTTATCCAAAATTTATGTGGCCCCGAGAAGCTTTTGATGATGGGCATTTAATTTCCACTATTTTCTATAGTCCACTTGGAAAAATAGATGGATGGCATGGATAAAATACATATAGAACAGTGGAGCCTATAGAGCTTGGGCCATGTCTGTTGTGTTGTGCGGCACACCATGCAGCCCACTTCCAAGCTGAGCTGACCATAAATTAGAAAAAAGAATGATTGTCTGATTGTCTCCAAAAAATCATTATTAATTTCAATATATATGACATCCTGTCTCAGTTAGAATTTTTATAGTTACCTGAGTAGATTTACTTGAGGTTGCATTTGGTTACGTAAAATATCACAAAATTTCATGAACGATCAGTCTAAATATATTGAAATTTCATGATATTTGGTGAAACCAAACACACCCTTAAAATTCGTGACAACTAATTACTCATTTTACTTTGGACTGCAGATGGGATTTGCGGGTAATCGATCAGCTACCAGAGTATATGAAGCTTACCTACGTGGCTTTAATTAACACTGCAAATGAAATGGCATATATCACCTTGAAAGAGACAGGATGGAACGCCGTGGACTTTGTTAAGGAAAAGGTACTGCTATCATTTGCGTGGCCGCGCAGTTGTCTCAAAGTTTTTTCATACTTTTACATTAGAGGAAAAATACCTTGCGAGATAAAAAAGAATGTGTAAACGTTTCAAGAAGGTAAAACATCCAACCCGTCCAAAAAGCGGCACCACCACCGAGAACTCCTAGCATGGAAAATCAGGCTACTCCACTCTAGTGTTTGAAGAATCAGTATTGCGACAAGTTTTAGGCAGAGGATATGGAAATAATATCGATATCATAGTTAATATCACCAATAATTAGAAATGAGGTTAAACATTAGGGAAACATGGGAAAAATGGTGAAAATCTTCAGTTAAATTTCAGGAGATGCTAAAATTCACATTTTGAATATTTAGGAATAAAAAATTGTAAAAGGAATACATACATAATAAGTTTCCATTTAACGGATGCCTAAAAGCATGTATATTGTCATGAGAAATTAATTCAACCATTCCATCCATTCCATCTATTCATTCGACAATTCCATCTATCTATCCAAACATCCAGCGATGTTTCAGAATATCAACAACACATGATATTTCATTGAGAAATCATCGACAACTGAAAAGGAAATAACAATTTGTAGTCTCGCGATATCACATATGTTACGATAATGATAATATTGTGATATAATTGATATTATCGTCGATAATTTAAACACTGCATACAGTCATTCACCTGTAAGAAAAATTGAAATGGATTTTTTTTTTTGTGATATTTTCATTAGCAATGTTATCGAGATCTCTTTGATACATTAGCATTACAAGAAACACCCGAATTTACATGGTAAAAAATATTAGTGATATCAATACATGACGATACAAGCAACACCTGGAATTTACATGGTTGAAAATATTTGTGATATTGATACATTGTTGATGCTTAACAATACATCGCTAATACATGGAACTTTTTAGACTACTGGTGCTATCGGTATCGCTGCCACTGTTACGGATATCGTTGAGCCGGAGATAATATGGAGAATATCAGAGATATTTCGATAATATGAATATCACTCTAATCATGTGGATCACAACATAGAAACAGAATATACACTTGATGTGTGGATTAACTTGATTTCTATGCTAAGTGATCTTATTGTGGGCCAACCTTTGGGATGGATTGATGGTAGACACTCATGTTGGCAACAATATGCCAGTAATGTAGTGGTACAACCATGGATTGCCGACTCATTTGAGTCTGATTGGACTCGTCCTATTTATCCCTTTCGGTGCCACAAGTCACACTCCTGAAATATGACTTGGCCCAACTCGGACTAGTCAACCACTGACTCAGTGAGTTGCAACTTGACTCAAGTCGACTGAACGAGTTAGCCTAAGTGGCCAAGTAAAAAAATCATCGGTCCAACTAGTTGCATTTCAACACTCCCATTTGGCATGTAGTTCTTCTTTTCTTTGAGCTAGCATATAATGTTTACTCGTATCTTGTGACATGCAGTGGGTAACGCTATGCAATCATTACATTATAGAGGCTCGACGGTTCCATAAAGGGTACATACCAACAATGGAGGAGTACTTGAAAATTTCGACAATTAGTGTAGGGGTAGTGTGTACAATTGCCCAGGCATACACTTTCACTAAACCACCCAAGAGCAAGGATGAACTTAATCAGATAGACCACACTCTAAAGCTCCTTTCAGTGTCGTCGTTGATCTTTCGGCTCTGTGATGATTTGGGAACTTCCAAGGTATGTCTCACAAACATTGTATAGTTGTCAATGGTAAAGAGATGGTCTGCTTAACATCGATTGCATTTTATAATTTATTTTTTTTACAAGCTTTCCAAGGAACCATCTAAGATTATGGATGGAAATGTGTGGGGCTCAGCAGGCCTATTAAGATTTGAGGGTTGGGACTTCAATCCCACTCTTCCAATGGAACGTGTGTGTACGCTTCACACAATTCGTTGGTAGTTGTTACCACCTATTGAAGAATGGATAACCTAGGAGGTTTCACAATACAAAACATCTTCTGGACAGTTTGGATCATCCTACACAAGCATATATGCAGATAGTAATGAAAATATCATTTACAAAATTCTTTCCTACCCATCTTCTTTTTTTTTTTGTTGTATTTTTAGGGGATGTCCGAGGCACTTTCTCAGACAGTATTCCATTTTGAATGATTAGGGAACATAATCCACACATGCCTTTAGAGTTTTCATAACAAATTATTTGAGTAAATATTGCTAATTGGTGAATTTATTTTCTAAAGGCAGAGCAACTACGTGGGGACGTACCAAAATCAGTCGAATGTTACATGCATGAAACTGGTGTTTTGGAAGAAGTTGCAAGGGAACACATCAAGGATCTGATGAGCAATGCATGGAAGGAATTAAATGAAGAGAGTTTTGAAGATGCTCCTTTCGGGAGGAATTTCGCAAATGTTGTTATTAATGGGGCTAGACTCGGTGTGTGTACCTATCGACATGGAGATGGTTATGGCGATTACGCAACCAAGGATCAAGTCATGTCTCTATTTGTTGAAGCAGTTCCAAAGGAGCGCGGCATCAAGTGCCACATCAATTTGGTTTAGGGTGTGTTTGGTTGCACCAAATTTCATGAATATCGTGAAATTTTATAATTAATAAATCTATGATATTTGGTGCAACCAGAAGCACCATTAAAAAAAATGGAATTGTACTATGGGGATTTCATATATGTAATTCAAAGCATGACCTATAACTCTTAGGCGAAGTGGGAATGGCACGTCTATTAGAATAGAAAGGGAAAATAAGGATTTAAAAAATAAAGGAAATTTTGATTTTGTCTTGTGTTAATCCCACTTTAATTTTGTTAGTTTAATCACACATTGGAGAGATGATGAGAAATTTGAGACCTTATATGAGAATCATTCACTTAACATATGTATTGGAATCTAAGCGTATGGCATGGGACCAGCCTCGTATAAACGCAGGTTGCGGCCGTGGCCACGATTGTGGTCTTAGTGCGGTGCGTTGTGGTGTCTTTGATTCGTCCTATTTTGTTTTTCTTTGTATGAGTGTGATCATGTATGTGGTCATATGCATGTGCATGTAAGTAGAGAGGTTCCATGAACCGACACAATAGTAATTGAGCCGACATGCAATGATAGATCATTAATGAATTGCTTGCATGCGCCTCAAGCCCCAACGACTACTTTTTTTTCTCTATAAAGGCTCATTCTTTCTCATAAAAGTTATACGCCAAGAAAAATCATCTTCTCTCATTCCCTTTAGTTTTCCTCTAGTTTGCTCTTTTCATCTTCCGTTTGGGCAAATCCGTGCAAGGAGGCTTCAATTCGTTTGACTAAAATTCTATGTGCACTTGACCGAAGCCATCATTTGTGGAAAAGAGTTATTGTATCTTGGGGCAGAATTACTGCGACTCAATGCATCAAGGATTTTCCATGTGGGGGTAAATATAACTTTAAGACAAATGACTAGAACGTGCTTCAGATCTCCCGACTACTCCATTATTTCTAGTTTATTATAGTTAGATTTTCTTCTGAATTTCTTCATTCGAACCAATATTTAAAGATAGATTTTTCTCTAAATAATCTTGACACTAAGGAAATTGTTTTTGAGAATCCTATAATTGAGATTTTGATGGGAGGAACTTCAAGAGATGGTAATAGAAATTGGAGTTCTATCTCACTACTCTCAAGGTGATTACATTATTAAAGTTCTTGCCCTATTACTTGAGGCAAATGAACCAGAGACATTTTTTGAACAATCACAATGAAAGAATGATGATTATCTATGTCGAAATTATATTCTTAAAGTGATGACAAATGAAAACTAATATATCCATTATCATCTCTCAACTACTAAAGATTTATGGAATCATCTTGAAAAGAAATTCGAAATGAAGGATAATGGAACAAAAAAAATATGTAGTTGGTCCTTATATTAATTTTAAGATGTATGATGATAAGTCTATCATAGATCAGGTGAATGATTTATAAAAGATAGCTTGTGAAATCTCATTTGAAGGTATGATGATTGATGAGGCTTTCCAAGATGCTATAATAATAGCGAAACTCTTACCATCTTAGAAGGAGTAAAAAGATTCTTTAAAACATGAGAGAAATGACATGAGCTTGAATGATCTCTTTTATTTATTTATAAATGGTGGACATATTCCACTGAGATTTCATTGATGAAATAGGATTTACAGCCTTTTGAGCGGGTCCACACAAAAAGAATTGGACCTCACATATCGTATACCAAGATAAGGAAGGCTACACAAGGAAGCTAGCTACCAAAGAGAGATGTAGGAGCACCAGCTAATAGACAAGCTGAAACATTCAGCAAGTGGAAGGACCATCCTACCGAAGAGCAGGGGATCCAACAACAAAGAAGAAGGCAGGGGCCAGCAGTGAACCCGGCGAGAGGAGGATGAAGCCTAGTTCAACCATCAAGTCGCAAACAAGAGAGGAGGAGGCCACTTAGCTGAATAGCCCGGTAGCAGTTAGTCCCTCCTTAGGGAGCTGGAGGGATCAACAATAGCTAGAGGAAGATGAGGCAGGGACACCCATACCGATCCTGCTGCCACGCCAAATCAAAAATAACTCCAAGGCAGCCACACCTGGGATAAAAATGAGCAGAAAAGGGAGCCTTCCAGTAGTGAAAGAGGGCAATGAATAGAGGGAGACAACACAAAAGATAGGAAGCAGGGCTTGGAGGGGGGCATTGCTCAGGAAAAACCCCCTGGCAGACATGGGCAGCGGGACTATCCCACACCCATTCTCGGTTTCCCTGTCCTAACCTGCCCCACACTTGTTTTGTCTAGCAAGAGGGAGCCTCTAGCAACGAGAGGTAGCGCAGAGTAGGAGCTAAAAGTTCTATTTGGAGCTCTACCACTGGCGAGCTTAGCTAGACCATCCGCCACTGAGTTGCCTTTGTGGAAGGTTTGAGAGAATCGAACGTTAAGGGACTGCGCGAGCCGCAGGATAGTGTCGATACAGTACCACAGGTTCTAGCCACAAGCGAGAGAGGCGAAGGAGACGAGATGAAAAATGATGTGAGAGTTAGTTTCAGCTATAACATTCCTCAGCCCCTAGTCAGTGCAGATGTGCAGCCCATCAATCATCACCTGTGCCTCAGCAATATTGTTCGAGATGGAGTCGTACTAATTGTGAAAGGCGAAGACCAGATGACCTAGATGGTCCCTGCATACACCTCCTCCACCTCTGGCTCCTGGGTTGCCCCTGGTCGAGCCGTCAACATTCAGCTTAAACCAATCCCTACAAGGTTTGACCCAATTGATAATCTGAAAGGAAGATATAGGAGTTGGATGATTGTTATTGATGCCTAGGGCCTGCAAGATATGAAGCTCTCTGGATGAGATCTCCGAGGATCCTGGGAGAAGCTTCCCCATCTCATTCAGCCAGTTGGTGATATGGAGGATCGTCTAGGAGGCAAAAAATATGGAGCCGTCAAATCTAGCCGCATTTCTACCTAACCAGATTTCTCAAATGATGAAGGGAGGCACCATGCCATGAAGGAACTTCCACCTCGAGGATTTTCTCGTAATCATGGACCATTGCTGGATCCAATGCTCGATAGATTGATTGCCGAGGAGGGGAACGTGCAGAAGGTTTGCAAAGTAAGCCCAAACCTGCAAGGCCACTCTCCTGTTACAGAGAAGGTGGTCAAGTGACTTAATGTTGGAGGATTGGGGAAGGGGCGAGAGAAGGGAAGCATTGGGGATTAGGTAACCGGGAGTAGGGTAGGTGAGATTGCTAGCTTGAGAGGGCTGGCGCTGTTGTGATGGCCTACGGTGCAACAGGGAGCTAGCGCTGGGAGGGCTGCCTGTAGAAGGAGGCCTGCCTGAAGAAGGGTTGATTGAAGAAAGAACCTGCTACGCTGAAGGCCTGCTGGTTCGAATGGAATCTGAGCTGAGGGGCAGGAAATCGCTACAACAGACACATACAAAGGCTAATTGGACCCCAATCCTTTAAATAACTTTGTCCACTGGAACTGCCCTGTGCATCACCTTCTAGAGAAAAACCGCTATCTTTGGGGGAACACACTTGTTCCAAACCCATGTCGTCTAGTGCTAGATGGGCCTCCGTTTGCATAGGGCATCCTAGGCGAATTTGAGAGAGAATTTCCCTGACGATGTAAGCTTCCATACAAGGCGATCATCCCTATTCGAAAGGGACACTTCACTAGCCCTAATCAGGTTGATAGTCTCGGCTGGGAGCATACCTTCAATGCGGGAGAGGTCCCATGAGCCCGACTGGCTATAGAAATCTTTCACCTTGGTTCTTTGTCAGTGCTAGAGATAGGAGATGTGGCTGCACCAATGAGAAGACCCCCTCCTGTCCAGTTATGCGTCTAGAAATAGACGTCCCCTTTACCAATCATCCATCTATAGTTGTAGATAGTGAAGAGAAGCTGTGCCCTAACGTCCTTCCAAATACTCGAGCCCATTCTCCTAGTGTTGCTATCAACGTTGTAGAATTTGAGGAGGAATTTAGCTGAAAAGAGGGAGGCCCAAAGCAATTTTCCTGCTAAGAGATTCCAGGCCATCTTGCTGCGAAAGATGTGCATGACGTCCATAAATCGTCTGATGCCGAGACCACCTTCTGTTGTGGGATAGCAAAGCTTATCCCAGCAAACCCAGTGCCTTCTATTCTTTGTTCCTGATTTCCCCTAAAAGAAATGGGCTAGCGATTTCTCCATCTGGTCGCAGGCCTTCTCGGGAATGTTGATGGCTGACAAGAGATGAATAGGAAAGCTGGCAAGGAGTTGTCTGATGAGAACCAGTTTAATTGCCTGATTCAGGAGGTTCGCTTTCTAGCTCGCAACCTTAGACTCGAACTTCTGGATGAGAGGAAGGAGATGTGAGAATCTGACTCTTCCTTTGTACAGCGGGGCTGCCAGATACGTGATTGGAAGGGTAGCATGTTGGAAACCTGTGAGGTTGCTGATCTATATCTGGCCCTGCCCACAAGCGCTCGTTTAGGCAAAATGAAGAGGCTCTTAGCTTTGTTAATTCTTTGACCCGATGCTCTCTCATAAGATCGAATGAAGGCAAGTAAAGAGCAGACACATTTAATCCTGCCATTAAGGAAAATGACTGTATCATTAGTGAATAATAAGTGGCAAAGCATGGGGCAGCTTCTCGGGAGGCTATAGGGATGACAAGTCCTTGCGAGGAATAGACGATTCAGTTTGCTAAGGACTTTGGTGGCAATGATGAAGATTGCTGGGGAGAGAGCGTCTCCCTAGCGGAGACCTCTGGATGATTGGAAGAAGCCAGAATTTCTGTCGTTGATGGACAAAGAGAACAAGAAATCTTCTCAGCACTATTGCGCCAGACAGACCCAGCTAAGATTAAACCTGAACTTTAGGAAAACGTTGTTGATGAAGCTCCACTCTAAGCGGTCATAAACCTTCTCCATGTCTAGCTTGATGATCATGTTGCCCCCGTGGGTTTTTCTATCAATCTCAAAAGCCATCTCGGAGGCCAGGGAGATGCTCTCAGCTATTGATCTGCCTTTAATAATTGTACTTTGCTCATTGGAGATTATAGAGGGGAGGATATTAGACAACCTAGATGCGATGATCTTGGAAAAAATCTTGTGGATACAATTACATAAGTTGATAGGCCTGTAGTCAGCAAAAGAAACAACATTCTTCTTCTTGAGGATTAAAAAAATGGATGTACATTGGAAAGCTCTAGGAAATTTACCTCCCTCGAAGAATTCACGCATCGCCGCAAGTAAATCAGCCTTAATGATGTCCCAGCATAAAGCGAAGAAGGCGCCTGAGAACCCATCTGGGCCCGAGGCACTGTCTTAAGGGATGGCTAGCACTACGACCTTTACCTCTTTCAGGGAAGGAGGCAGCAATAGAGCGGAGTTCATCTGATCTGAAATGATAGAGGGGATGCAGTCTAGGAGGGCATCATCAAATGGAGCTTGGGAGGTCTCATATTAAATAGCTGCTTGAAGTGAGCTACCGCTGCCTCCCCAATATTTGCCACTGAGTTGATTGTGTCCCTCGATTGGAGCTTGATGGTCGATATGGAAGATCTCCTTCTTCTTACCATGACGGAGTCATGGAATAATCTAGTATTGCGGTCTCCTTCCTTAAGCCAGGAAATCCTTGTTTTTTGCTTCCAAAAAATCTCCTCCTGAGTGAGAGCTAGCTTGAGGTCAGCTAACGCCTCATCCAGATTCTTTCTATCTTCCTCTGAACCTGAGTTAGACAGCTTAGACTCTTCCTCGTTGATTCTATCCTCTGCATTCTTGATCTTTTGGAAAATATTCCTAAAAACTTCCACATTCCAGCGCTTAAGGATCGATTCGAGTCTCTTCATCTTAAGAAAAAAATTTATCATGGGGGAAGTGTCAACCCCTTGATCCCAACTTTCCTTGACCACCTTGCTGAAATTCTCATGCTTAATCCACATACGTTGAAACTTAAAGGGCCTAGGGCTGGAGTAAGAGCTTTCTTATAGGTTAAGAAGCATGGGGGAGTGGTCTGAGAAAATGCGAGTGAGATGTTCCACCTTGCATATGGGGTGACAGGCCAGCCAATTTGAGTTGAACAACATTCTGTCAATTCTCGCCCAGTGTCGATTCAAGCCTAATCTGTTGTTACACCAGGTGAATTTAGAACCTGTAAAACCTGTGTCAATCAGCCCATGGTGATTGATTACATTCTTGAACTCAGTTATACTTCTGAAATTGGAAGTGTTTCCACCGATTCTCTCATCCTGTGATGTTGTGGAGTTGAAGTCACCACATACCAACCACAACCCATTAATGCACCTAGAAATAGCCATCAGGTAGTCCTAGAGTTCGGTTCTGATTGCCCCGCTGCAAGAGGCGTATATTATTGAATGGTACTGGTGTGGTTGTTGTCCTCCAAGGAGACCTTGACCGTGATACATTGCTTCGACACTACGACGATGGATAACTGAAATGGAGGGTTGAAGAGGATCCAGATTTTTCCTTCCACTGTCTTCTGCAATCGAGTGCTGGAAACCGAGCTTGGCGGCTATCGCTGGTCTTCTAGAGGGCTTGATCATAGGTTCTTGGAGGAGTAGAATGCCGATTTTCTTTAATCTTACCAGTCTCTTCAAATGTCTGACTGTTGGGGAGTTGCCTATCCCACGCATGTTCCAAGAAAGAATGCTAGTCATCTGAGACCCAGTCAGCAAGTCTGTCCCTGTTCATGTTTCTAGCTAACCTATAGCTCCTCCTAACGGATAACTTCCTCTTCTGCTTGGTCGTAGCTTTGTTTAACTGAGCTTTGCGGCCTCGGCTCGGTGGAATGGTGGTGAATACATTGGCGACTTTCATGAGTATTGTAAGTTCCTAGGTATACGACATGAACAGACGGTTCCCAAGACCCCCCAACATAATGGTGTAGCTGAGTGAATGAATCGCACCATTGTAGAGAAAATCAGATGCATATTATCTCATACGAAGTTACTCAAGACGTTTTGGGGAGAAGTAATGCACACGACAGTGTATTTGATAAATAGGTCTCCATCAGCCCCGTTAAATGGAGAAGTACCTGAGAAGGTGTGGACTGGATAGGATCTATCGTACAATCATCTCAATGTATTTGGATGTAGAGCATCCATTCACGTACCAAAGGATGAGAGGTCCAAGCTCGATATGAAAATCAAGCAGTGTGTATTCTTAGGGTATGGTGATGAAAATTTCGGTTACAAATTGTGGAATCCGACCGAGAAGAAGCTCGTCAGGAGCAGAGATGTGGTTTTCTTTGAAGATCAGTGTATAGAAGATATTGGTAAGCCAGAGAAGAACCAGCCTAGTTCAGGTGAGCTAGAGTACATGGATCCTATTATTCCTCCCGTGGTGCCTGATGATGAGGGAGTACAACAAGGTGCAGAGGATGAAGGAGTTCCTACAGAAGATGGACTGGGGGAGCAGCCCCCACTTGATCCACCTGTTGAACCACAGGTGAGGAGGTCATCTAGGGACAGAAAACCATCCAAGAAGTACTCCCCGCATGAGTACATTATGCTGACTGATGGGGGAGAGCCAGAAGATTATTTTGAGGCCTTAGCCAACGAGCATAAAGGGGAGTGGTTGAAAGCTATGCAAGAGGAGATATAATCATTGCATAAGAACCACACCTATGATATGGTGAAATTGCCTAAGGGCAAGAAAGCTTTGAGCAACAAGTGGGTATTCAGAAAGAAGGTTGAGGAGAAGAATTCACAGAAAAGGTTCAAGGCCAGACTTGTAGTGAAAGAGTTTGGTCAGAAGAAAGGCATAGACTTCGAGGAGATATTCTCATCAGTGGTAAAGATGACATCCATACAGGTGTTGCTTGAGTTGGCGGCTAGCATGGATCTAGAAATAGAGCAGTTAGATATTAAAATTGCCTTCCTCCATTGTGACCTGGAAGAAGAGATATACATGCACCAACCAGAAGGGTTCGAAGTCAAGGGCAAGGAGCATATGGTGTGTAGGCTGAGGAAGAGCTTGTATGGGCTGAAACAAGCTCCACGATAATGGTACAAAAAGTTTGACTCGTTTATGTTAAAACATGAGTATGATAGAACGGAGTCGGACCACTGTGTGTTTACGTGCAAGTTCTGCTGTTATACGTTAATAACATGCTCATCATGGGATAAGACATAAAGAAGATCGATAGGCTGAAACAGGAGTTGGGCAAGTCATTTGCGATGAAAGACTTGGGCCTGGCTAAATAAATCCTAGGAATGGAGATACCTGTGACAGAAGCAGCAGGAAGCTTTAGCTGTCACAAGAGCGGTATATTGAGAAAGTCCTAGAGCGGTTCAATATGAATGCAACAAAGCCGATCAGTACTCCACTGGATGGTCATTTAGATTCAGCGATAGGTAGTGTCCTAAAATGAACGTAGAGGTGAAAGAGATGCAGAAGATACCCTACGCGTCAGCCGTAGAAAGTTTATGTATGCTATGATGTGTACACGCCTAGACATAGCATATGCAATTGATGTTGTCAGCCGGTATCTTGTCAATCCTGGCAAAGAGCATTGGGCAGTGGTGAAATGGATACTGCAGTATCTAAGAGGCTCATCCGGGTTGAGCCTATGCTATAGTGATGGTAAACTTATGTTAGAGGGCTACACAGATGCAGATATGGCAGGAGACATAGACTCTAGGAAGTCTACCTTGGAGTTCATGTTCATGTTTGCAGGGGAGCAGTTTCTTGACAGAGAAAGCTACAGAAGGTCATAGCATTGTCGATGACAGAGGCCGAATACATTGCAGTCACAGAGGTATGTAAAGAGATGCTTTTGATGAAGAGGTTCTTATAGGAACTTAGCCTAAAGTAGGAGGAGCATGTTGTCTATTGCGATAGTCAGAGTGCTATACACTTGAGCAAGAATCCAAGTCAGCATTCCAAGTCAAAACACATAGAGATTTGATATCACTGGATCAGGGATACTTTGGAACAGAAGGTGTTACAGCTTGAGAAGGTCCACACAGACGATAATGGGTCAGACATGATGACCAAGGCTTTGCTCAAGGGCAAGTTTGAGGTTTTTAGAAACCAGGCTGGCTTGAAGAAGGTAAATCCTTCCTGGGTAAAAAAGGATAGATTTGATGGGTTTTTTCCCCATGCTTGACCAGTCGTGAGCCTTACACGACCGGTCGAGGGCTGGTACACGACCAGTCGTGGAGTCGAGTCCTGATTCGATTCAAAGTCCAGCGACTTTGGGATATTTTTCTTCGGGATGCTCGACCGGTCGTGGGTGGTGCTCGACCGGTTGTGGGTGATGCTCGACCTGTCGTGGCCTCGTCTTGACCGGTCATGGTTACGCAGATTCGTTTCGCGATTTTGCGGATTGCAGAAATCTGAGTCCTTTCGCAATTGGGATGCGGAAAGGAGTTTCTTAAAACTATAAATAGGGGTTCCTAGGGTTTTTCTACTGTTATGAAAAACACAAGAGGGCTATCAAAGGTATGAGAGAAAGAGAGAAAGAGGAAGCTTGTAGAAGGGAGGTTATGCTCGTGGAGGTTATCTACTGTGCAATTTATATCTTAGCACTTCTACGTCCTCGTAATCGGTGAGATCTCTCCGTTTTTCCTTTTATTCTCTCATTGTTTATCTACTCCTGCGTGAGTAAAGAAGGTTGTAACGTTCTATTTAATAGTGGATTGTTGATCTGGACGAGGTCCTGTAGTTTTTACCTCTGTGAGGGTTTTCCACATAAAAATCTCGTGAAAATCTCCTGTGTGGTGTGGTTTATGCTTTGATTTATTTCATTGCATTATTATTCCATAATTCTGGTTTGTTTCGGGAGACTAGATCCTAAGGTTTTGTGTAACACACACTCCTATATAAAACCTGTTGCATTGTAAGAGGGCTGAAATGTTAATAACTACTGTAAAGTGTTCTGATTTGTGTTAACAAAACTATTTTTTACCACTTTGCTATAGATGCCAGAACCAATCTTACACTCTCTCGGGCATATTCATTGACCATTTTGTTTCCATTTTCATCCTGACCATGCATACAAAATCATGAGTCAATCGTCCAACAACTTGACCACATAAGGTTACATACTGAAATAAAAAGGTACACAACAAGACAACAAAAAGTAGTCACACTCAGGTCCCTTGACGTAGACTAGTATAGAATAAGACTGCATGCTTGGATATGAAGATTATAGACAAATTACACTAAGTTTAAGATGGAATGGTGCAGTCATCTTTATTTTTTTTTAATAAAAATTTAAGTTGCTATTTTCATTTTAGCTATATAAGAAATGTACAGAAGAAGGATGCCCGACCTACCCACCTAGAAATTAACTCAGGGGGAGCCCAACGAAAAACCCAAAGACTATACAAAAATGACCAGCAACAATTTAGGCTATCTGTTCTCCCTAATTGCACCCAATCCAACTTTGTCAAGGAAAAAAAAGGCCCCTGGTGGCTGAGGGGAGATCCTCTACCTTTATAATTGTAAGGCCCGTATCCTAGTTCGTACCGTTCCATGGATTCTTGCGATCCTCCTCATCGAATTTCGGCGACCCACAACCTGTAACCGACATTTGTGCGCGACCCTGAGTCGCAGCCTGTCAACCTGAGTTGACTCAACCTGAGACTTGTACCCTAGCGACCGCATCATCGCTGCTGTTCCGATGCCACGTCTCACGCACTGAGGCGATACCCAGGCCAGGAAATGTGGGCCCGCATTCAGTTCGAGGAAAACGCCGTGTGTTGCAAAACCTAAGAGAATCTCTACCCAAATGTCGCATCAATCAATCAATCAATCCCATCAATGGTCAAGTACAAGTCAAGTACACACATCACTCAACACATCACTCAACCCATCACAACCCATACCTCTTTTACACAACTACCCCAAAAGTCAACAATCCCTTACACAACCCATCCCTCTCTCCCATCCATCACTCCATCCCATCTTCTCTCTCTCTCTCTCTCTCTCTCTCTCTCTTATTTCTCCCTTCTCTTCTAAGAAATCCAAAACATAAAAAAAAACCCAACGTCCAAGCTTCCTAAGCTTTCATGGAGAAGCTTTAGTGTGGCCCACTTCCTACCCTCTCATCTCCCATCTTAACCCTCCATACTTCATCATCTTCCATTAAGATAGAAGCCAAGGAGACTACCTTTCCAAGGAACCAAGAAGAAGAAGACGATGGGTGATCTTGGATCTACACTTGATTTTTTTTTTATGATTTAAGGGCCCACATATGGTGGGACCCGTCTTGATGTGTGTGTATATATATATATATATTGTATCAAAGAGGGGCCCATAGTGGCGAGGTCCCTCCATCACCGCCGATCTTTCTCTCTCTCTCTCTCTCTCTCTCTCTCTCCCGCTCTCTCTCCTCCTTTCTGATTTGCTGGCCCATCTTAGGATGATCCAGACCATCCAGTAGGTGGGATGGCCCTGCTGTCCACCCTGCTAGACCGGCGGTCCAGTTAGATGACCTGGATGATGGGAAAACATAAATATCAGCTTCTACCCAAAGCTGTGGGCCACACGTGGGACCCACCATGCATGCATTTCATCCAGCCATCCAAATCAGGTAGGATGCTGTTGGACCTTTTGTCCACAGCTGTAGAGGCGAGGCCCTTCATAATGATTTATGTATAATCTCCACCGTCCATTTCTGTGGGTCCCACCATGATGAAGTGTACATATATGTAGGTGGTGGGCCCCACCCGCTGGACAAAATGGAGCAGATTCAAATATCTGGTGGGCCACGTACGTGGACCCCACCCCTGATGGATGTGTTCCATCCAACTGTCCATCCTTTTTGGCAAGCTCGTTTTAAGGCTGAGACTAAAAATGAAGCAGATCTGATGATCAGGTGGACTCCACCGCAGAAAACAGTGTTGAGTGAACGTCCACCATTGAAACCCTTTTTGGGTCACGGAAGTTTTGGAGCAATATGAAATTTATTTTTCCACTTAATTCAAGTCTTTGTGACCTTATGAACAGATTGGATGGAAAATAAATGTTATGGTGGCCCTGTGTGGTTCAAACAGTGGAAAACTTTATCTCCACTGTTAATTGGGGAATGGTCCAGATGATCTTTTGATATGATTCATTTTTTAGGTAAAGATCTCTAAATCGTGTAGATGGTACGACCCACTTGATGTATGTTAAGCCCATGTCATGTGGCCCTTGTAATGTGTATTGGGCCCATTGGTGCGGCCCATTTGATATATATGAGGCCCATTGGTGCAGCCCATATAATGCGGCCCATGTGATGTGGCCCACTTGATATATGAGGCCCAGTGATGAGACCCATGGGCGAGGCCTAATATGATGTATTCAAGGCCTATGGGTGAGGTCCATTGTGATGTATTCAAGGCCCATGGGCGAGGCACATTGTGATGTATTCAAGGTCCATGGGAGAGGCCCATTGTGATACATTTGAGGCCCATGCGTGAGGCCCAATGTGATGTATGTGTGGCCCGTTACGTTGTGTATGAATCTCTTGCGTGAGGCCATGGGCCCACTTCATGTTAGGCTCTACTTAGGCCACTCCTTGGGAGCAATGTTGGTTAAATGTCCACATTGATGGGCAATGATGGTTGAACGTCCACATTGTGACCTTCCCTTAGGCCTTGTTAGGGCTATTCTCATCATTCCCTTAGTGGGTTCACCCTAATCAGTGGGCCCTATTTTCCATAGACGGATGGCTCCGTGCTATCGAATTTGATATAGGCACGGCCGAGGGCTGATCTTTATATTATGGTTTAGATCGGTCGTTCATATATGGACCCTACCTTATATATAGGCTGATTATCGATGCTGGTTATCGATGCCGATTAGCGGTGTTGATTATCGATGCCGATTATCGATACCAATTATGAGTATATGACAACATAACATCATGATAGATGCCCATATGCATCATCTGTATGCTTGTGATGAGATAAGTGATTGATCATAACACATGCCATTGGATAGATTGTTATAGGACTCCCTGGTAAGGGGAGTTGCCCACATGAGTGTGTAGTACGCGCATGATTATTGTATGACTGGATTGCGTGATTCATGTATCTCGCATTGTGTGACATGTATACTGTACACCCTAGCGATATTAGGGCCGTAGCCTCCATAGGCATATCGTGGTTAGCAGGATTAGATACCAGAAATCTTGTTCTACATGGGGTACTATAGATGTCCTTGGGTGAAATTTCCTAAACCCTTATGGTATTAGAAGGTTGCTCCAACGTCTAGACTGAGTGGATGCATGAGCACCGAGTGCCGAATATCAGGAGGCCTCGCTTTCCACTGTCTTGTAATCGGTTGGAAGGGGGTGCGGCCTTACCTGCCCGAGAGGAGGGGGCAAAGCTAGGTTGAGTTTGACCAGCTCGAGGAATGGGTCCGATATCGACGAGCCGGGCCCGATATTGGCAGGTGGATAGTGAGGTCTCTTCCACTCACCTTGTTACACACAATGGGACGACAATCTAGTTTGGAGTGTACTAGACCCCCGTGATATTCCAGAGTAGAGCTGTATTGATATGTGGACTTAGAAGAGGATTGGTGTATTTGAGTTGCATCTTGTATCACATGACCTTGGTATGACAAACATCATTCATGCCTTGCATCGCATAGCCTTGGTACAGCTGATGGTATTCATGGATTGATCAGCATATTTCGCATTACTCTGATATTGCATAATTGTATTATTACATCACACACACACTTTCACCACCCTCTAAGCTTTCCATAAGCTTATGCACGACCGTTGTTTGCAGGTGACATTGAATTGCAGCAGTGCTAAGGCAGGAGCGCGTAGCAGCTCATCTTGGAGCTTTTGTATATCTTTATATTTCCCTTTCTGCATTTACTTATAAGTTTTTGATCATAGTAGAAATGTGATGGAGTTTTTAGTTGTCGTTTGTAGGTTATGCTTGGTTATGCTTATTACGAATCAAATTGATGTTGAAAATCCCCCTTGTATGATCCCAGGATCGGAACCTGGTAAATGGGTGTTGGGAGCCGAGAATGGGGTTCTACACAGCTGTCGGCGCTGGATTCGGTGATTGAAAATTTCGTGAGCCCAATTTTTTAGTTTGGGGCGTGATAGTAACTACAGAGTTTGATTGAAATTCGCTATCCAAACGTGCCAAGTTATCCGGCGGGGTGTTCCCTTATCTAGGAATGGATCGAAACACAAAGATGCCCGAATACCGCAAATTATCAATCCTATTTAACCAGGGTCTCTAGAACCAAGACGATTGGGAGCTATCATTAAGCATATCCGTCACAAAATTTTAGTCAGTTTTCACCCTCACCTTAACCAACCCGAAAGAATGGCACAAAGAAAGCTCGTCCTAAACTGCCCTTAATTCTGCTCTATTGTTAGAGCCCATGTCGTACCCAACTGAGAAATCAAAGAGAATAGACCCTTTATCGTTTCTGCAGTCATTTTACAGAAGTAGTATTTGCACGAAGATCATATCTATGATTATCATGATAATATAAAGACATCAGTTTTGGAAGCTTCTATGAGGCACGTTGAGTTGTCAACAACCAAGTGTAGCCCAAGATGAAAAAAATAAAGAAAGAGAAATGCATATGCCACCCTGAAAATTTTACATTGAAAGGGGAAAGAAAAGAATGAGGAAAATGTAAGCGATAATGGCTTTTAACAAAGAGCGTAGTAATGACTGGCAATGAGATGACTGCTTGTGCCATTCAAGTTGGCCTCACATTTTTATGTCATGTACCAGATGAAATCACTATCAAATAATAAAGGCATAAATGGAAGAGTTTTAAAAGTATTGCTCATAAAAAAAGCATGCTTATCATAAACCTCGTTCCTTGTTAAAGAACCAAACATGTGATGTTTTATTTAAACGAACCTAATTTAAATTGATTTTAAACTCGCAAGTATACGAATCAAGTGTAGACACGGTACGTATTACGAGATCATTCCCACGAGGACTGGTTGTCACAATTCAAATTTTATGATTCTTCTTAACTAGTCTAACAAATAATTTAGATAGTTATTAAGTAAACTAACCAAAATCAATGAAAAATAACTAAGAACAGGAAGCAAAATTCACTCAAGGAGAACACTAGGACTTTCGAATCCACCCCTAATTATCCTAACTCTTGTTTTACTTGTTGATTCACCCTAATTCAGATTGATGTAGATTTAATAAATAAAGCACAATTTGTGTCTGTGGTTAGGCACACAGGATGTATAATTCCCTTGAAGCACAAATGATCTTTCCCTTAACATCAATTATCCCTAATGCATGCATAGATGAAATTGAGAAAAAATCTTAAAGATCACATCTTTCCATCCATGTTCAGGCATAAATAGATGTAAATTCCTATTTCTTTTTCTGTAGGAAAACCTGTTCATGGTCAGACATAAGCACGCCTAGAATAAGATTCCAAGCACATCTGAAGCTCATAGATTGGAGAGGTATGGAGTTTTTATTTAAGCATAATAGAGAAAGAAATAAATCAATCAATTTCAAATGAAATCAACAAATAACAAGAATTATTCAAATTAGGGGCTTCATCTCAGCCCAAGCTAAGAAATTAAAAATTCATGGGAAGTAACATAGATTCAGATGGAAAGAAGAAAAATATAATTGATAAGAAGCACATCCCTTTGATTTCTTTCCAATCTCTCTCCTTCTTTTTTCTTCCACGTCCCCTGCCTCCTTGAATCTCCAAGCCACTCTCTCTCTGCTCTGCTCCATGTCCACCAGAACTTGGATCCTGATCAGATGATGTTCTCTCTCTCTCTCTTTCTCTCTCCCTTTTATATAGCAAGGAGGTCGGTGGGTACTGCTGCGACACAGGTGGTGGAGAATTACGCAGCAACATGCACAGGAACGCAAACTGCATTGCGTTTGAATGAGTTTTGGGATGGCTGACCGTCCCAAACTCCAGTTTTGACTCCTTGGTTGGGGTAAAGACCTAATTCTAAGGATTTTGGATGGTTTGGATAAGCAATCCGACCGTGATCAAGATCACAGAATGGCCTACAGAGGCCGATTTTCATGGACGCAGATCTTGCGCACGGCTCTTGCGCTGTGACCATTGGTGGGGCCCCTGATCATAATTATTTGAGAAATCCAGCCCGTCCATTAGCTTAGTAATGAAAAATCGGTCGGACATGACCGTTTTTGGATCAGCTTCTTGGTGGCCCATGGATGATTTCATTCCACGGTCCGTCTTTCTTTTGGATGTCTGTGATCCCATCCTTCTTGTTTCCTAAAAAATCATCACCTAGGCCTTGGTGAGTAGGCCTTTACGAATCTGATGAATGGTTTGGATTGTCCATATGGACAATGGGTGGGGCCCACAACAGCAACCGACAATCGGTGCGAAATTTTGCATAAGAAGTCGGTCAACACCGACTTTGACCATGTTTCTCCATCCAGTGCACGTTGAGTGCACATACACTCTCTATAAATGTGATGTTCATGGGCCACCATCGTGATGGTCATGAGAAATCTGTTCCGTCCATATCTTTTCTCGTATCATTTTAACAATTAGAACTAAAATTGAGGCATATCCTGATTGCAAGTGGGCCCAAAATCATCAGTTTATGAGCTTATTTATTTGTTGGGCCACTTCTACAGGGATCTAATGGATGAAATTCGATGTGTACGGTTAATTTATGGTCCTCAGGCCATATATGAAGTCTTGAGCCGAACGGATGGTGGGAACCCTATGATCTTGCATTTGGGACACCTTTTTAAGCCTCTTTAACGTGAACAACTTGACTTTCTTGGATCCTTGGCGTGTAAACTCTTCAATTTTGGTCCCCTAGAGTCCCGTTCATTGCCTTGGTGATTCCTGAGCGTTAAATCCATACTTTTAGCTTCCTTTTTCAATCCAAGCTCGTAAATACACCCTACATCACAAATATGATTAAATCGGGCCGTTAAACAGTACCATGTTCGTAAATCCAGGCAATAACTGGGGTCTGATATGCAATATTTGACCCTCAACACAACCCCCAAACAACATCTTGCTAGTCCCGAGCAAAGTATGCGAAAAATAATTTCAGAAATACAAGACAATTCCTGTAAACCCGAGTGACTTGTGAAAAAAATAGTCGAGATGGGAGAATTCTAAGATTCATGAATGGTGAGCAGTATTTTCTCCTGGAATCAAGATCACAGTAGACTTCATAATCAAGTTCAAAATATTAATCCATTAATTAAAACAATTCTAAACATTGAGTTCCATGAGTGTATAGTGTAATCTCGGCTTATCACTATTAAGAGATCCAATTGTCAATTTCATGATATCATTGGTAACCAACAAAGGAATTCATGGCAACCAAAACCTAAACCAACACTTGCCTTACAAATTAACTTTTCATTCTACCAGCCTTTAATTTTTCCATGAACAGTAACGCCAAGTAGGGGAATCAAATCCTCACCTATAGGGAGCAAACCTATGGTGAAAACTAGTCGCCTAGCTCTTTCCACATGTCAACCATGGGGAATTGAATCTACATCTATAGGTAGTAAACCTATGGTGAAGTTCGATCTCCCAACCCTTTCCGCAGGTAGCTATCATGTAGCTGGGTATTTCCTTTTTCTTTCATTCTTCTTATTGAATATGATGGACAAATTCCCCAGGTTGGTTCCTTCCATGCTTAATGATCACCAAGTTACAATTCAATATTGAACTGAAACCTTAATGTGTAAGCGAGATGCATCCTGTGAAATCATAATTCAATCAATGTTTAAAACTTCTAATCATGGATTAATAACTCGAAAAGCAACTGAATCCAAGAGTCATAAATTAACAATATCACGTATCTTTTAATTCTAAATCCAAGATAGCCATCAAAATCACTTTAAATTCACAAGAAATTCCAATATATTTTTTTTAATTTTCACAATTTGTTTTAAAATTTTCTCACAAAATTTTTTAAAATATTCACAATTTTTGCTCAAGACCAAGAAAATACTGATTAGGTAACCTAATCTCCCATCCCCAACCAAAAATATACATTGTCCTCAATGTAAAAGATATGAGCATATAATGCACATGAAACAATGAAATTAAAAGAGGAGTGATGGAAAGATAGTACTTAGACGAAAGAATCAAGAGGCTTTCCAAAGATATCAGCGTAAGAGCGGGTCAGCACAAGAGAGAAACCAACAAAAGCAAACTAACCTAATTTAGGGTTAGGTTTTCCAGTCCTCAAGTAAAATAAAAATAACAATAAAAAAATAAAATCCTACCTACACCACTTTTGCAGGTGCCCTCGATTGCATTTAGCGTATGCAACAAACCTTTAAACCCCTAGGTTGCCCCTAGTGGACGAGTTGTAGTCTCGTGAGGATTTGCAATAATATTACCTACAAACATTGAACTAACTAACTAGGAAAAAGAAATGAAATGAAAGGTTGGGTTTCCTCCTAGGAGCGCTAAGTTTAACGTCTTCAGCCAGACAAGCGATGCAAGTAACCATGGACCATGAATTAATCAATCTTGCTAACTTGGGTCCTCTAGATAAATTTCTGCAACATCTTTATTAACAAAATCTTCAAAATATGGTTTCAGCCATTGACCATTTACTTTGAAAATACCCACGGGAGCAATGAAAATCTGATTATACCCAGAATAACCATCCAGGAAACAATAGTAGCTATGCCCTTCCAATCTCTCAAGCATCTAGTTTATGAAAGGAAGAGGAAAATGATCCTTCCTTGTGACCAGGTTCAGCTTACGGTAATCAATACAAACTCGTCAGCTCGTGGTCATGCGGGTTGGCACTAACTCATTATCATCATTTATCTTCACCGTAATCCCAGACTTTTTAGGAATAACTTGAATTGGGCTGACCCATGTGTTATCTGAAATGGGGTAAATGATACCAACATCTAACAATTTAAGCACATTCGCCCAAACGACCTCTTTCATGTTAGGGTTAAGCCTCTTTTGCATTTCACGCGACGTTTTTGCATTTTCTACAAGATGAATACGATGCATACACACAGTGGGGTTTATTCCCTTTATGTCCGCTATTGTCCACCTAATAGCTGCCTTATATTCTCTAAGAACATTAAGCAACTTACCCTCCTATTCCTTATCAAGGTTAGAAGCTATAATGACAGACAAGGTCTCAGAAGGACCTAAGAATACATACTTGACAGTTTCAGGTAATTGTTTAAGGTCGAGTTCGAGTGGTGTCTCAATAGACGGGACCAGTTTAGACACAGATGGTGGAAGAAGTTCCACTTTAGCTTTCCATTTTGTAGTATCCATTATATGATTAGAGTCAAGCAATGCATTGACTTCTTGGATGGAACTTCCTATGTCAAAATCTATACCAAAATGTGCTAAACAAGTCTCAAGAGCGTCTTCAGAAGATTTAAGGAAAGAGTCATGCACTAGACTCTCAATCATGTTCGCTTCAAATATATCATCTGAGTCTGCCGGTTGTTGTCCGGCATTAAAAACATTGAGTTTAATCTTCATGTTACCAAAAGACAACTTCATAACTCCATTCCTGTAATTTATGATAGCATTAGATGTGGCTAAGAATGGACATCCCAGGATAATCGGAATTTGACTAGTAGGATTTTGGACAGGCTGAGTATCTAGAATGATGAAATCCACTAGAAAATAAAACTTATCAACCTGGATTAGCACATCCTCAATAACACCACGGGGCACCTTGACAGATCTATCAACTAGTTGTAGTGTTATTTTGGTTGATTTCAGCTCACCAAGTCCTAGTTGCTCATATACAGAATATGACAACAAATTAACGCTCGCCCCTAAATTAAGCAATGCCTTCTTAATCTTATGATCTCCTATGACACAAGAAATGGTGGAAGCTCCTGGATCCCTAAATTTAGGAGGGGTGTTGTGTTGAATCATGGAGCTGAGTTGCTTCGCAAGGAAGACCTTTTTATGAACCTTTAACTTATGCTTTTGAATGCATAAATCTTTAAGAAACTTAGCGTAAGCAGGGACTTGCTTGATAGCATCAAGCAACAGAATGTTAATTTGCACTTGCTTAAACATGTCCATTATATCATTAAAGTTGTTTCCTTTCTTAACTGGTGCCAGACGTTGAGAAAAAGGTAGTTTAGGCACATAGGATGGCATAGGCGTGTTTCCTGGAGAGTCAGAGTGCTTTTAGACTTTGGATGGACTAGTTTGTCTCTCCGCTTCATTTTTGTCTTCCGATTTGTAATTTGATTCTTCCCTAGGCATCTCTACTTTGTTCTCGATCCGTTTGCTAGACCTAAGGGTAATGATTGATTTGACTTGCTCATGATATTGTTCTTGGTTTGAATTGGAGCCAATCTCATACTATCCTTTTCGATTTGCCACAGGTTGGCTAGGGAACTTGCCCTTCTCTCTCTCACTCAATGTGGTAGCAAGTTGACTTAACTGTACTTCCAGCTTGGTAATGGATTGCACATTTGCATGTAAGCTTTGCTGGTTATCTTGTAAAGTTTGTTGGGTGTCTTTTTGAAATTGAAGAGAACTCTGCATAAAAAGATTGAGTGTTTCTTCAAGAGATGGTTTCCTTGATTGGGAAAGAAGTTGTTGATATTGCAGAAACTGTTGAAGTTGTTGACTGCCAACTTGGGGGTAAGGTTGCATAGGAGGATTTCTAGGTGATCCTCCTTGTTGTGGTCCTTTTACTCAAAAAAAAAAAATTGGATGTCTAGCCCACCCTGGGTTGTAGGTGTCTGAGTAAGGATCATTCCCAGTTCTCCGAAAAGTGTTCATAGCATGTACTTGTTCAGAGAGAAATTTCGAAAATGTTGTACCAGATGGACAAGACTGCGTAGGATGGGTGGGACTGGAACATGTGCCACATGACTCGATTTGAGTTGTTTGTGGAGGTCTATTATTTAACATCAAAGCATCAACTTTCTTTGTCAGGCTATCAGTCTTGGCATAAAGATCTGGCGTGACTCCTATCTCATATATACCACCTTTCTTCTGTGGTTGGGGACTTCTTTCACCTCTATTTGAATAGTCCCATTGCTGGGAGTTTTCACACAAGGTTTCAAAGAAATTCCAAACTTCGACATCACTTTTGGTCATGAATGACCCTCCATTGGTGGCATCAACCATGCGACGGTTTTGGGGTGTCAAACCGTCATAGAAGTATTGAACCTGTTGCCACTTCTCAAAACCATGGTGTGGACATTTAAGAAGCAAGTCCTTCCATCTTTCTCAACATTCATGAAAGTGCTTACTCTCTTTTTGTGTGAAATTAGTAATTTCTCTACAGAGAGCATTAGTTTTGTGAACGGGGAAGAACTTGTTTAAGAACTTCTTAGACAGTTGGTCCCATGTAATGATGACCCAACTCCTAGAGAATTCAACCATGCTTTCGCCTTATCCTTCAAAGAAAAAGGAAGAAGGTGCAAATGGATTGAATCATCTGAAAAGTTTTGGAACTTAAAGGTAGAGCAATTGTCTAGGAATTCTTTCACATGATGATATGGATCCTCCTTATCTAAACTATAGAAGGAGGGTAACAATTGTATGACCCCAGGTTTAAGTTCAAAGTGTGCTGCTGTGATGGCTGACAACACTATGCATGAAGGTGCATTAAATTGGACAGGAGCTGAATAATCTCTAAGAGCTTTAACTTCATTCTCGTCCGCCATTTCAAATGGAATGTTTCTCAATCTTCTATGAAATGTTCTTTCTATTTCATGATCAAAAGGTGCTAGTTCTATGTTCAGAGATCTACGTCCTAACATAAACTGAATTACTGCAATGTAGGAAAGAAAGCTAAACTAAGATGCAACCTAAGAGAAATAAAACTAGAGCTAAAAATCATGAATTCCTAAAAGCAAGATGGAACTATGCACACAAGAATTGGAAGAAAGAACCCGGAAAAGGAGATGATTAATTTTCGAAGAATTGGAAACTTCTCTTTCACTTTAAAGACAATATTTTTTTTTTCCAGCTTCCTTCCTCAATTCCTATAGAAAATAAAGACAAAAATAAATTAAGTTTCCTAAAATTTGTGAAATGATGTGAGAAAAATACTAGGGCTATGAATTATGATAAGAGAGAATCTTAAATCCAATTTGGACTGAAACAGTCCCTGGCAACGGCGCCAAAAACTTAATGTTTTATTTAAACCAACCTAATTTAAATTGATTTTAAACTTGCAAGTATACGAATCAGGTGTAGACACGGTACGTATTACAAGATCGTTCCCACGAGGACTGGTTGTCACAATTCAAATTTTATGATTCTTCTTAACTAGTCCAACAAATAGTTTAAATAGTTATTATTAAGTAAACTAACAAAAATCAATGAAAAATAATTGAGAACATGAAGAAAAATTCACTCAAGGAGAACACTAGGACTTTCAAATCCACCCCTAATTATCCTAACTCTTATTTTACTTGTTGATTCACCCTAATTCAGATTGATATAAATTTAATAAATAAAGCACAATCTATGTCCTTGGTTAGGCATAGGATATAAATTTCATCACTCTCTCTCTGCTCTGCTCCACATCCACCAGAACTTGGATCCTAATCAGATGATGCTCTCTCTCTCTCTCTCTCTCTCTCTCTCTCTCTCTCTCTCTCTCTCTCTCTCTCTTTCTCTCTCCCTTTTATACAACAAGGAGGTCGGTGGGTGCTGCTGTGACATAGGCGGTGGAGAATTACGCAGCCACTTGTATTTACGCAGCAATGTGCGCCGGAACGCAAACTGCATTGCGTTTGAATGAGTTTTGGGATGGCTGACCGTCCCAAACTCTGGTTTTGACTCCTTGGTTGGGGTAAAGACTCACTTCTGAGGATTTTGGATGGTTTGGATCAGCAATCCGACCGTTATCAAGATCACGAAATGGTACACAGAGACCGATTTTCATGGACGCAGATCTTGCGCATGGCTCTTGCGCTGTGATGATTGGTGGGGCCCCTGATCATAATTATTTGAGAAATCTAGCCCGTCCATTAGCTTAGTCACAAAAAATTAGTCAGACATGACTGTTTTTAGATCTCATGGATGATTTCATTTCACCGTCCGTCTTCCTTTTGGATGTGTGCGATCCCATCCTTCTTGTTTCCTAAAAAATCGTCACCTAGGCCTTGGTGAGTAGGCCTTTACGAATCTGATGAATGGTTTGGATTATCCATATGGACAATGGGTGGGGCCCACAACAGCAACCGATGATCGGTGCGAAATCTAGCTGTAACGGCAGTTGCCGTTTTGCGTAAGAAGTCGGTCAACACTGACTTTGACCGTGTTTCTCCATCCGGTGCACGTTGAGTGCACATACACTCTCTATACATGCGATGTTCATGGGCCACCATCGTGACAGTCATGAGAAATCCGTTCTGTCCATATCTTTTCTCGTATCATGTTAACAATTAGGACTGAAATTAAGGCATATCCAGATTGCAGATGGGCCCAAAATCATCAGTTTATGGGCTGATTTGTCCGTTGGGCCGCTTCTGTAGGGATCCAATGGATGAAATTCGACGTGTACGGTTAATTAATGGTCCTCGGGCCATATATGAAGTCTTGAGCCGAACGGATGGTGGAATATGATCTTGCATTCGGGACACTTTTTAAGCTTCTTTAACGTGAACGACTTGACTTTCTTGGATCCCTGGTGTGTAAACTCTTTAATCTCGGTCCCCTGGAGTCCCGTCCATTGCCTTGGTAATTCCTGAGTGTTAAATCCATACTTTTAGCATCCTTTTTCAATCCAAGCTCGTAAATACACCCTACATCACAAATCCGATTAAATCGAGCCGTTAAACAGTACCATGTTCGTAAATCCAGGCAATAATTGGGGTTTGATATACAATATTTGACCCTCAACAACATGTCTTCTTGATAAATGGTTACCATTCAAGTGGTCCCCAAGTAGATGATCTAATCCATCCACCATCTTTGTTAGCTCGAGTGGGGTCCAATAGACTTTGGTTTGGTTGTTTGGATGACTAGGGACTCCACAGTAGTCCTTAAGAAGGTTTCAACAGATGGGCACTATCTCCCTTAATACGGCCCACTCGAGACTCAGATCTGCCTCAAAATTTTCCCCTTGGCCTAAATTTATCTGGAGATGGTGGACGGTTTGGATTAAACACATATATCATTGTGGTGTCCACGAGTGGGGCAACCTAAAGAAGGCTTCCGCCCTCACGTGGGCGGTAACCCGCTCCTCGCCATGCAAAACATAAACCAAATATAATAATAATAATAATAATAATCATACATTAATGAATGCCATGCACGTGAGCGTTAACTCATTCCTGGTCAAATTTGGGTCTCACGAGTACTGGGACCATCTTGATGTATATATTTGATTTGAGTTGTCCACCAATTTCTCCAGATCATTTTAGTCTGTGGGATAAAATATGAGGTGGATTCAAGATTGGAGTGAACCGCATGAAGGGGAACGATTTTTGTATGTTAAAACCTTCCTAAGCCCGCAATGGGATCCCTATTCATCCAAACTAGTCCCAGTTAAAGCCTATTAGCCCCTTCTCGAGCTGATTTACACGTTGAACGGAGTAGATTATGTAAGTGGGGCACTCTTTGACATGACAACCATAACCCATGACAACAACGACCCATGTAACATGACAATCACGACTCATATAACATGACAGCCACGACACTTGCCAACCACGACCCTTACGGGATGATCCGTTCTATCCACATTGTCGGCCAACTTGCCGTGGAACCAAGAGGTCCTAATTTGGGCAAGATCCACTTTAAACAAAAATCGTAGTGAGCGTGGAAAGTTTCAATAGTGGGTGTCACTGTTAGGTTTTTTCTATTATGTGGCCCACAAGAGCTCTGGATCAAGCTGATATTTAGGCCCTAACCCTAAAATGACACGTCAAAAAGGATGGGCGGCATGGATTATATACATACATTAATGTGGGCCCCACAAGTTGAGCCTTGCCTGCCCCAAAAATGACTTCCGTCATCTGACGATTATGGGGCATGCACGCAGAGCTTTTTTTTTATATATAAATATTATTTTTTAAATTTTCATTTATGTGGGGTCCATTTACAAGATCCAAATCGTCCATCGCGTTGGTCAGCTCACCGTGGGCCCGAAGAGCCATGCCTTTGGTAGGTTCCAATACACACATGCATCACAGTGGGCCTTAGAAAGTTTCAACAGTGGGTGCCATCACCATCACTGCTTTCTATGGTGTGGCCCACCCAAGAGATGGCTCAGGCTCAGATTTGGGCCCTAACCCTAAAATATTCTTACCTACTAAGTGGAAGGTGTCGATTATACACGTATAACCACAACCCTTACTACGTTACAACCACGACCCTTACCGGGTCTTGGTTGTAACGTGGTAAGGGTCGTTGGTTGTCACGTGTTAAGGGTGGTGATTGTCATGTGTTGAGTGTTGGGCCACTATGATGTATATATTTTATCTACGCCATCCACTCATTTTGAAAGATCATTTTAAGGAATGAGCCCAAAATTGAGGCATATTAAAGGCTCATGTGGACCACACCATAGAAACTAGTGAAATTGAAAACCTTTGGGGGTCATAAAATTTTTCGATGTAACTCATTTTTTGGCCCAAGATGGTAAAATAAATTCTAAAACCAATGGACGGATTGGATTCGACACATAGATCACTATAGGACCCAAACCATAAACTCCACACGTCACATAACAACCTCGATCCATATAACCTCGACCCATGTAACATGACAACCACGACACATGTAACATGACAATCACGACCCATATAACATGACAACAACGACCCATAACAACCACGACCCATATAACATGACAACCATAACCCATGACAACCACAACCCTTACGGGGTGATTCATTCCGTCCACCTTGTCGGCTAGCTCACCATGGACCTAAGAAGTCCTAACTTGGGCAGGGTCCATTTCCAATAAACATCGTAATGAGCTTGGAATGTTTCAATGGTGGGTGCCACTATTATGTTATTTTCTATTATGTGGCCCACACGAGCTCTCGATCAGGTTGATATTTGGGCCCTAGCCCTAAAATGACACGATAAAAAAGATGGGCGGTGTGGATTATGCACATACATTAATGTGGGCCCCAAGAGTTCAGCCTTGCCCACGTTCAAAAATTGCTCATGCCCTCTAACGGTTACTGGGCATGCATGTAAAGCCTTTTTTTTTAATATAAATATTATTTTTAAAATTCTCATCTATGTGGGTTCCATTTGCAAGATCAAAATTGTCCATCGCGTTGGCCAGCTCACCATGGGCCCGAACAGCCATGCCTTTGGCAGGTTCCAACACACGCATGCATCACAGTGGGCCTTAGAAAGTTTCAATAGTGGGTGCCATCACCATCACTATTTTCTATGGTATGGCCCACCCAAGAGATGGTTTTGGCTCAGATTTGGGCCCTAGCCCTAAAATATTTTTACCTACTAAGTATAAGGTGTGGATTATACACGTACAACCAACCAGGACCCTTACCTTTGTAATGTAGCAAGAGTCATGGTTGTAACTAGGTAAGGGTCCTGGCTGCCACGTGTTGAGGGTTGTGGTTGTCATGTGTTGAGTGTTGAGCCCAATGTGATGTATATATTTTATCCATGCTATCCACTCATTTTGAAAGATCATTTTAAGAAATGAGCCCAAAAATGAGGCATATAAAAGGCTCATGTAGACTACACCATAGAAAGCAGTAAAATTGAAAACCTGCCATTGAAAACCTTTCGGGGGCCATAAAATTTTCGAATGTAACTCATTTTTTGGCACATGATGTTAAAATAAATTCTAAATCCAATAGACAGATTGGATTCGACACATAAATCACGATAGAACCCAAACCATGAACTCCACACGTCATGTGATAATCTCCACCTATATAACATGATAACCATCACCCATATAACATGACAACCACCACCCATGACAACCACTACCAATATAACACGACAACTATGACCCTTACAAGGTGATCCGTTCCATCCACCTTGTCGGCCAGATCGCTGTGGACCCAAGAAGTCCTAACTTGGGTAGGGTCCGCTTCCAACCAACATCATAGTGAGCCTAGAATGTTTCAACAGTGGGTGCCACTGTCATGGTTTTTTTTTTTTCCTATTATGTGGCCTGCACGAGCTTTGGATTAGGCTGATATTTGGGCACTGTCCCTATAATGACATGGTAAAAAGGATGGACGGCATGGATTATACACATACATCAATGTGAGCCCCACAAATTGGGCTAGCCCACGCCCAAAAAGGCTTCTCTCCACTTCACTTTCTCAGCATTAAGTACGAAAAAAATTTCAAAGCTTGGCAGAAGGCCACCCTCGAAATATTTGGAAAGTGGAATATCTTTCAAGAATTTGAGGATAGAATGAGACCAATACGGTCAAAATCCCTTTGTGGGCTGATTTTGTAAAAGAAAAATCACTTCGCGAGTAAAACGAGTTACATTCATACACTCGGCTGGCACGAGGCTGGTTAAAATCCCACCTGAAAAAGGAAAGGGCTGATTTTTTATATATCAGGCAGTACCACGAGGTTAGTACGGTTAAAATCCCATTTGGAAATGAAAAATCACTTCGCGAGTAAAACCAGTTACATTCATACGCTCGGCTCGCACGAGGCTAGTACGGTTTAAATCCCACCTAAAAAAGGATAATCGCTTCAGGATTGTACGGTTAAAATCCCTTCTAAAAAAGGAAAATCGCTGCAGGCTAATATGGTTAAAATCCCACCTAAAAAAGGAAAGTCGTGTATATCAGGGTTAAAATCCCACCTAAAAAAGGAAAATCGCTTCCACGAGTAAAACGAGTTACATTCGTACACTCGGCTGGCAGATCTCATGTTTCACATTGAAATGGAACTGACCAGGAATGCTCTATATATGTGCCCCCCATGGAATCAAAATCATCATCTTCTTGGATAAAACCCCACTTAATAACCAGGTTTTCATGGCGTCTGAGATGAATTCCAAAACTCTTGACTGTCGTAGATGGACGTCGCTCTGCAAATTACCATCCCAACATTTGGGATGGCGATCGCATCCGATCCCTGAAGAGCCATTACAACGTAAGCTTAGCAGTGTAGGTTGTTTATGTTTTTGTGTGTTTGGTTCTTTTAGCATGTGTCCATGTATGGGTTGATGGTCTGGATGGCTGCATAATTGCATAGCCATGTGCTAGATTCTCCCTTATCAGATAACCATAGCCATCCAATGTAATGGATGATAAATGAACAGTGGTCCATATCTAAAAGGTTCTCGTTTGGATTTTTTGGATCATCCAATCTGACATGCAAACACTTAAATGAACGGGTTGAGGTAATGTAGGATTCGCAAAGCAATCGCCATGAGGAACTCAAACAAGCAGTTCAAAGAACGTTAGACGTCACCTTGGAACTTCTCGATAGGCTTATTTTGATCGGTGACATCAAACAGCTCGGCGTGGCCTACCAATTTGAGAAGCAGATCAACGATGCTTTGGATGATCTTTACTCAAACAATGTGGAGCTGGTGAACAAGAACGATCTCCATGCAGCAAGTCTCTATTTTAAACTGATCAGGCAACATGGGTGCTGCATTTCATCAGGTTTGAACCCGGCATATCGCCAATCATCCACCATTAGTTATTGAAATCTTTTCGTGAAAGGGCAGTTGATCAGCTATTTTCTCAGTAATGATTTATTTGTAATACACCTGGTTCCAGTTGGGGTGCGCATTTGGTTGCACCAACTATCACCAACCATCATTATATTTGGTGCAGTGCAACCCAAACGCAGCCAGCTAGATTCTTTCTCAAGGATGGTCTACCAGTGCAGTCTGAATATTAGATTTGCTGGACATTTACTGAACGGTTAAAGAATGAAAAAAAAATAATAATAAATCTGATAGTCTTATTTCAAAAAAACAAGTGTCCACAAATCAGAGGATAGGGATTGTTCAACTAATATTGTTTTTAGATTTTTACTTGCCGACAGTGGGTTCCACAGTTTAGTTTAATTTGGGTTAATATACACCACATCTACTATTTCGAATATTCTGCATATCAAGTGTCATCCACTTCCAGAGTATCAGGTAACTCCCAATTGATTTAGCTGTATCTTTTGTTAAATATGCAGATATATTCACCAAATTCAAAGAAGGAGAAGGTGGTTTCAAGGCCAGCTTATGTGAAGATGTGGATGGCCTTTTGAGCTTGTATGAAGCTTCATTTCTTGGCATCAAAGGGGAAACTATATTTAGATGAAGCTAAGGCTTTCTCTACATCAAACCTCAAGAAATGATGGACCACGTCAAGGCACGTGACGCTGAAAGAATAGCGCATGCCTTGGATCTTCCACTGCATTGGAGGGTGATCAGGGTGGAAGCCAGACACTACAGATGTGTACGAGGAGAAAGAGAAAGGGAGGAACGATGATTTGCTTGAATTTGCAAAGTTGGATTACAATATGGTCCAATCCTTGCGTCTCCTTACACCATTAATGAATAATTGATAATCCTCTAATGCGTCTCCTTACACCATTAATAAAGGAAAAAAAAAAAACTAAAATTCGTAATTACCAAAAATAGCAAAATTCTAACTCTAATAAAAATCCTAATTCTAATAAAACTCTTCTAAGACCTAGTTTCTAAAAATAAAAATTGTAAATAAACTTTCTCTAGAAGAGTCCTAGTATAACTAAAAGTTATTTCTAAAAGGAAAGAAAATCTAAAACTCTAAAAATATTTAAAAAATTCGGAATTACTAAAAATAGTAAAATTTTCCTAAAAATTCGTTTTTGAGCTGAAAGCGCGTGCTTTCTGACGAAACGGACAGATGCAACCCACTTTGTGGGTCAGTTCACCTCGGATGACCCGTTTCAGTAAAGATTGATAGGTTGTGCGCCCCATAACGATACCCAGATCAAAAGTTATGGTCAATTTACGATCCATCTTCTTTTGGCCCAACCATGCTAGGAACGTATCTGTGACACGTTCTACATCAGACTCCTCCACTTGAAAAAAACTCGTCCTCGAGTTACGCAAGAGACTTGGCACATGAGTCTGAGATAACTTCCGACGTCGATATTCATTAGCTCTTTTTATGTACTTGGCATTAAGCTCTTGAGTTGACACAATACATGTACTCATGCTTTCCTTGACTTGACTAATATCGATTAGTTCCTTCACATCTGCCTTCAAGATCTCATATTTTTTCTGATAATGTGGGCAATTAGGCGGACTTGCCCCTGAGACGGGATCAACGTGATTTTGTATATCTCGTATGGGAGGTAATTTATTAGAGAGTTCATCGAGCACAACCCTCTTGAACTCCTGCGATACTGGTTCCAAATCCTCTAAGATATTCACAGGCTCCACATATTTTTTCTTTTCAACTAATGGATATATATTTCCCGTTTCCTCATATTGTTTAACAAAGGCCTGTTCAGTGATGAGATATTGTTCCTCCACTTTAGAAGTCTTGGGTTGTTTCTCCATTCCTATAGAGGTCACATGTTCACCACTGATGAATCTGTGGTCTGTTGCAACTCCGTTTTGATGAAGTTGTTTCTCGCGGACCAATAATAGGATTTTTTCTGCATAACCTTTTACTGATCGACTATCTTGATAATAATTTTGGTTTTGTTGGAATAATACCTGATCGTAATCTCGAGGGAGGAATCGCATGCACAATAACTTCTTCATCCACGACCACGTGTGGATTGACGCCTTCATCTGTCTTATCCGCTCGAGTTGAAGTTGTTCCCACCAATTTTGAAGCTCTACCTGTCAACTTGTAGGCCACGAGTTTAACTTTCTTTTCTTTTACGATGCTCATGTAGTCGAAGCAATGTTCGACTTCAAGCAACCAATCGAGGAAGTCTTTGAAGTAGAGTTGGCCATTAAAACTAGGAAGATCGACTTTCATTTTAAATTCTTGAATCATCCTTTGGTTCATTGACAGCATCGCCCTACGATCAGTATAATTACGAATTCCAGCAATTGTTGGTGGTGGATCACCACCATAAACACAGAGTTGCCTTAGGTTTTCTGCCAAGAGATCCGCTATGCGGTCGATGGAAGCCTGCAGCCCTTGCATGACTTGTCGATTCTCTCGTTGCGCTACTTCGAAAGTTGCCGCCATTAAAGGTAAATTCCCTGGAGCATCGCCCATGGGATTGTTGCCCAACCCGTCGTTAGAAGCCATCGATCCGAGGAGAAACCTCGCTTTGATACCAAACTGACGCAGGGGAGGACGTGAGGTCGAGCACCGTCTTCCTCAAGAGGATAACTATTCCGAATCCACGGAACTTCTCTGGACTCCTCATAGAGACTTTCTCGAATCCACGAGAAAAGAGAGCAGAAAATAGAAATAAATTTTAAATAAATTCGAAATAGATTAATGAATAATTGATAATCCTCTAATGCATCTCCTTACACCATTAATAAAGGGAAAAAAAAAAACTAAAATTCGTAATTACCAAAAATAGTAAAATTCTAACTCTAATAAAAATCCTAATTCTAATAAAACTCTTCTAAGACCAAGTTTCTAAAAATAAAAATTGCAAATAAACTTTCTCTAGAAGAGTCCTAGTATAACTAAAAGTTATTTCTAAAAGGAAAGAAAATCTAAAACTCTAAAAATATTTAAAAAATTTGGAATTACTAAAAATAGTAAAATTTTCCTAAAAATTCATTTTTGAGCTGAAAGCGCGTGCTTTCTGACGAAACGGACAGATGCAACCCACCTTGTGGGTCAGTTCACCTCGGATGACCCGTTTCAGTAAAGATTGATAGGTTGTGCGCCCCATAACGATACCCGGATCAAAAGTTATGGTCAATTTACGATCCATCTTCTTTTGGCCCAACCATGCTAGGAACGTATCTATGACACGTTCTACATCAGACTCCTCCACTTAAAAAAAACTCGTCCTCGAGTTACGCAAGAGACTTGGCACATGAGTCTGAGATAACTTCCGACGTCGATATTCATTAGCTCTTTTTATGTACTTGGCATTAAGCTCTTGAGTTGACACAATACTTGTACTCATGCTTTCCTTGACTTGACTAATATCGATTGGTTCCTTCACATCTGCTTTCAAGATCTCATATTTTTTCTGATAATGTGGGCAATTAGGCGGACTTGCCCCTGAGACGGGATCAACGTGATTTTGTATATCTCGTATGGGAGGTAATTTATTAGAGAGTTCATCGAGCACAACCCTCTTGAACTCCTGCGATACTGGTTCCAAATCCTCTAAGATATTCACAGGCTCCACATATTTTTTTCTTTTCAACTAATGGATATATATTTTCCGTTTCCTCATATTGTTTAACAAAGGCCTGTTCAGTGATGAGATATTGTTACTCCACTTTAGAAGTCTTGGGTTGGTTCTCCATTCCTATAGAGGTCACATGTTCACCACTGATGAATCCTGTGGTCTGTTGCAACTCCGTTTTGATGAAGTTGTTTCTCGCAGACCAATAATAGGATTTTTTCTGCATAACCTTTTACTGATCGATTATCTTGATAATAATTTTGGTTTTGTTGGAATAATACCTGATCGTAATCTCGAGGGAGGAATCGCATGCACAATAACTTCTTCATCCACGACCACGTGTGGATTGACGCCTTCATCTGTCTTATCCACTCGAGTTGAAGTTGTTCCCACCAATTTTGAAGCTCTTCCTGTCAACTTGTAGGCCACGAGTTTAACTTTCTTTTCTTTTACGATGCTCATGTAGTCGAAGAAATGTTCGACTTCAAGCAACCAATCAAGGAAGTCTTTAAAGTAGAGTTGGCCATTAAAACTAGGAAGATCGACTTTCATTTTAAATTCTTGAATCATCCTTTGGTTCATTGACAGCATCACCCTACGATCAGTATAATTACGAATTCCAGCAATTATTGGTGGTGGATCACCACCATAAACACGGAGTTGCCTTAGGTTTTCCGCCAAGAGATCCGCTATGCGGTCGATGGAAGCCTGCAGCCCTTGCATGACTTGTCGATTCTCTCGTTGCGCTACTTCGAAAGTTGCCGCCATTAAAGGTAAATTCCCTGGAGCATCGCCCATGGGATTGTTGCCCAACCCGTCGTTAGAAGCCATTGATCCGAGGAGAAACCTCGCTTTGATACCAAACTGACGCAGGGGAGGACGTGAGGTCGAGCACCGTCTTTCTCAAGAGGATAACTATTCCGAATCCACGGAACTTCTCTGGACTCCTCACAGAGACTTTCTCGAATCCACGAGAAAAGAGAGCAGAAAATAGAAATAAATTCTAAATAAATTCGAAATAGATTAATGAATAATTGATAATCCTCTAATGCATCTCCTTACACCATTAATAAAGGAAAAAAAAACTAAAATTCGTAATTACCAAAAATAGCAAAATTCTAACTCTAATAAAAATTCTAATTCTAATAAAACTCTTCTAAGACCTAGTTTCTAAAAATAAAAATTGTAAATAAACTTTCTCTAGAAGAGTCCTAGTATAACTAAAAGTTATTTCTAAATGGAAAGAAAATCTAAAACTCTAAAAATATTTAAAAAATTCAGAATTACTAAAAATAGTAAAATTTTCCTAAAAATTCATTTTTGAGCTGAAAGCGCGTGCTTTCTGACGAAACGGACAGATGCAACCCACTTTATGGGTCAGTTCACCTCGGATGACCCGTTTCAGTAAAGATTGACAGGTTGTGCGCCCCATAACGATACCCGGATCAAAAGTTATGGTCAATTTACGATCCATCTTCTTTTGGCCCAACCATGCTAGGAACGTATCTATGACACGTTCTACATCAGACTCCTCCAGTTAAAAAAAACTCATCCTCGAGTTACGCAAGAGACTTGGCACATGAGTCTGAGATAACTTCCGACGTCGATATTCATTAGCTCTTTTTATGTACTTGGCATTAAGCTCTTGAGTTGACACAATACTTGTACTCATGCTTTCCTTGACTTGACTAATATCGATTGGTTCCTTCACATCTGCCTTCAAGATCTCATATTTTTTCTGATAATGTGGGCAATTAGGCGGACTTGCCCCTAAGACGGGATCAACGTGATTTTGTATATCTCGTATGGGAGGTAATTTATTAGAGAGTTCATCGAGCACAACCCTCTTGAACTCCTGCGATACTGGTTCCAAATCCTCTAAGATATTCACAGGCTCCACATATTTTTTCTTTTCAACTAATGGATATATATTTCCCGTTTCCTCATATTGTTTAACAAAGGCCTGTTCAGTGATAAGATATTGTTCCTCCACTTTAGAAGTCTTGGGTTGGTTCTCCATTCCTATAGAGATCACATGTTCACCACTGATGAATCCTGTGGTCTGTTGCAACTCCGTTTTGATGAAGTTGTTTCTCGCGGACCAATAATAGGATTTTTTCTGCATAACCTTTTACTGATCGACTATCTTGATAATAATTTTGGTTTTGTTGGAATAATACCTGATCGTAATCTCGAGGGAGGAATCGCATGCACAATAACTTCTTCATCCGCGACCACGTGCGGATTGACGCCTTCATCTGTCTTATCCACTCGAGTTGAAGTTGTTCCCACCAATTTTGAAGCTCTGCCTGTCAACTTGTAGGCCACGAGTTTAACTTTCTTTTCTTTTACAATGTTCATGTAGTCGAAGAAACGTTCGACTTCAAGCAACCAATCGAGGAAGTCTTTGAAGTAAAGTTGGCCATTAAAACTAGGAAGATCGACTTTCATTTTAAATTCTTGAATCATCCTTTGGTTCATTGACAGCATCGCCCTACAATCAGTATAATTACGAATTTCAGCAATTGTTGGTGGTGGATCACTACCATAAACACGGAGTTGCCTTAGGTTTTCCGCCAAGAGATCCGCTATGCGGTCGATGGAAGCCTGCAGCCCTTGCATGACTTGTCGATTCTCTCGTTACGCTACTTCGAAAGTTGCCGCCATTAAAGGTAAATTCCCTGGAGCATCGCCCATGGGATTGTTGCCCAACCCGTCGTTAGAAGCCATCGATCCGAGAAGAAACCTCGCTTTGATACCAAACTGACGCAGGGGAGGATGTGAGGTCGAGCACCGTCTTCCTTAAGAGGATAACAATTCCGAATCCACGGAACTTCTCTGGACTCCTCACAGAGACTTTCTCGAATCCACGAGAAAAGAGAGCAGAAAATAGAAATAAATTCTAAATAAATTCAAAATAGATTAATGAATAATTGATAATCCTCTAATGCGTCTCCTTAAACCATTAATAAAGGGAAAAAAATTAAAATTCGTAATTACCAAAAATAGCAAAATTCTAACTCTAATAAAAATCCTAATTCTAATAAAACTCTTCTAAGACCTAGTTTCTAAAAATAAAAATTGTAAATAAACTTTCTCTAAAAGAGTCCTAGTATAACTAAAAGTTATTTCTAAAAGGAAAGAAAATCTAAAACTCTAAAAATATTTAAAAAATTCGGAATTACTAAAAATAGTAAAATTTTCCTAAAAATTCATTTTTGAGCTGAAAGCGCGTGCTTTCTGACGAAACGGATAGATGCAACCCACTTTGTGGGTCGGTTCACCTCGGATGACCCGTTTTAGTAAAGATTGATAGGTTGTGCACCCCATAACAATACCCGGATCAAAAGTTATGGTCAATTTACGATCCATCTTCTTTTGGCCCAACCATGCTAGGAACGTATCTGCGACACGTTCTACATCATTTCTCCATGTTTAGTTTGATGAGGATGTTCCCTCCTCTGACTTTTCTGTCGATGTTGCAGAAAATTTCTTGCGCCAGCGTACAATTTTCTGCTATGGATCTCCCTTAGATGAATGCCCCTTGTTCGATGGAGACAATTCTGGGAAGGATCTTACTCAGCCTATCAGTGATTAGCTTAACAAAAATCTTAAAGATGCAATTACACAAGCTAATAGGGCGGAAGTTCGAGAATTTATCTGGCAATGGGGTTTTCTGAATGAGGCAGATCAACATCGCTGTTAAGGCCCTTAGGATAGAATTTCCTCTGAACAGAGTTCTTGCAACCAGAAGAAGATCCTAGCCCACTATCTCTCAGCAACCCTGGAAGAAAGCTCCTGTGAAGCCATCCGGGCCTAGTGCTCCATCTGGTGGAAGACCCTTCACGGCTACTAGTACCTCTTTTAACGATGGCTCCTCCATCGTAGGCCCGTTCTCTTCTTCTGAGATGATGGATGGGATGACGTCCAAGAAATCCCCTAGGTGAGATGGAGGATCTGCTTGCATTAGGGATGAGAAGAAGTATGTTGCAACCCTTTTGATGGACTCCTGATTATCAACCAGCGACCCTCCCTCCAACTTGATTTCCTTGATAGTAGCCCTTCTCACTCATTCGGTAGCCATGCTGTGGAAAAACTTAGTGTTCCAGTCGCCTTCCTGAAGAAGGTGGTTTCTGGATTTCTGTTTCCAGAAAATCTCCTTGCATAGTTCGTAGTGGGTTAGTCTGTTCTTGGCCAGTTGCAGCTCCTGCTTAATATCTGGGTTATACGAACCTTGAGCTGATGCATCTGCTCTAGCGCGGTCCTCTTCTGCCTTCCTAACATTTTGGAAAATGTTCCTGAAAGTGTCTTGTTCCAGTTCCTCATAGATTGCTTCACATTTTTTTTAGTTTGCTCTAGAGGACCAACATCAGGTCTTCCACAATATCAGCGATCCAAGCCCTACGCACGAGGTCTTGGAATGAATCTATTGTAGCCACATGTATTGGAACCTATATGGTTTAGGGAAGGTCTTTGGCTGAGAATGGAAGGATAGGAGGAGAGGTGCGTGATTCGAGTTCGATCCGGCCAAGTGTTGCACCTGAAATGAAGGGAAAGCAGTTAGTCATAAGTTGTTGTAACAAACTCTATCCAACTGGCCCAAAGCCTCACTTGGCCTCTTTGATTGTTGCACAACATGAATTTGTTCCTAGAGAATCCAACATCGATCAGCCTTGCCCTTCTCAACCCTTCAGTGAATTCAGATGAGCTGCGAGGGTCGAAAGAGCTGGTCCCTCTCCTCTCCGCTGAAGTTAGGACGGTATTAAAATCACCTGCTACCACCTAAGGGACCAAGGTACTTGTCGCTAACAGGGAGAGTTGGTCCCACAGATCCCTATGCATGATCCTCGAGCACTTCAGATAGACGAAAGTAGCTATGGTTAATTATAACCAATCTGGCCTGGATACCCAGCATAAAAGTAAGCATCTGATTTGTTGCTGAAATGAGGTCGATTATAAAGGCGGTGGTGTGAAAGATCCACACTTTACCTCCTTTTGCGGCGTTGGAGGCAGAGGAGTGGTAGCCTAATTTCAGGCCTATGCGCACTCATTTCTCGTCCTTGAGCATTGGTTCCAGGATGACGATGATTGATGGCTTAACCTGCTCGATGAGCCTTTTTAGGGTCCTAATGGTGGGAGCATTGCCCACGCCATGCGAATTCCAGACGAGCATATAATCCATGAAGAGACGCTCAGTCATCATTCCCCGACGTTTAAGTATTCTGAGTCTACCATTCCAGCTAGCATCTGAACCTACATTGCCTGAAGATGTTGGCTAGCTGACACGACCCTATCTTGGCAGCGTCACTTTGCTTTCGAGTCTTCTGTGATATCAGCATTGTTTAGAGTGAGGTTCATTATCTATAGTCCCACCCTCTGTGATTAGGATCTCTGTCAAAGGTAGGGGAACAACCTCCTTAGCCTAGGCTTGTTTTTGAATGACTGTTGTGACCTTTTTGATGCCTGCATAGTCAGTTGACCCCTTAGGTTGGACAACATCAGGGGATGAGTCTAGCAATGGGGCTGCCATCTGCTCCTTGCACTAGCTAGCTGAGGCTATCATGGCCTCATGTCCATGGAAGTGCAGTGAAGGAAAGGAAGGATTAGCTCTGGACATAGGCATCAAGAAACCAGGCAGATGTTTTGGCTGCTGAGAACGGAGGTTGTGAAAAATAGGGGAGAGGTCCACTGTGAGGTTAACATCTTCCATTGTCTCTCTCCTATAGTTAGAATGTAATGGGTAGGAATTCCATGCTGCTGCATCTGTGTCTTCCACAGTTTCCTCAAACGGTGATCCTAGCTTAAGTGGACTATGTCCCTCCGAGAGGGCCTTTCACATTACCCCTAGAATTTTCGGCAATGTGAGGGAAAGAGTGTGGTTGCTTCCTTCCTGTTGGGCTGCCGTATCAGTGTGCCCCTCACTCTGGAGGTCTGGTTGACCGTGCTATTGAGAGTATAGTAAAGAACACCCTATGATGTTGTGGGTAGGGGATGCTCCAAGCTTAGAAGATCCTGGTGGCGACAGTGTAAGGTCCTTGGCCGGCACATCTTAGAATGTAGAGCACCCTAAGGCCTTTGAGGTGATATTACAAACACCTATCCCATGGGAGTTCGTTGTGGTTATTGGAGTCATATCACAAACATGTAGAGGGCCAGAGGTGCTGGTAATCTCAGTGCCAATTCGACAGACACCTAGGCTTGTGTTTTCTTCTAGAGAATTTGTCGCAAACATCTTGAGGGCCAAAGGTACTGGAAGTCTCAGCGCCAATTCGACAAACACCTAGGCATGCGTTTGCCGCCGGGGTAAGGAGAGCGGTCTGCACTTCTGCTGACGGAACCGGGGGGGGGGGTGGCACAGGGTGGTGAAAGGCTTTCTCTACCCATTCCCTGGTGGATAATTTGGAAGGCATGGCATCGATTTACGGGTGAGAATCCCCAACAGATGATAAGTGGTTAGCCTCCAAGACCCCCCAAATAGGGAAATCTCTACTAGCTACTACGAGGTTCACACCTTCTTGATATCCCTGCCGGATTGCAGGATAACCTTAACTCTATCTCCAATCTGGACGAGGCCAAGGGTCGAGCATCTATCAACCTCTACTTTCTGATCCCACGAATAATAACTCAATCCAGGCATTTGCTGGGATCCCGTACAGAGTAATCCAACTTCCTTCCTTATTGGCAGAAGATGATGGAATCCAAGCCTCTACTCTAGAGATCCCCATCTTGACATGTACAGTAGCGTTCACGAAGAACAAAATCAGCTTAATCCTATTTTTAAAGATTACTAGGAAACGATCAGGAGCTATTCGGGAGATGTCAATCGCACCCTGATAGGGTTTGAAAGAGGCAAATGAGGGGAATGTCTTCGTTCTCTGCATGGGCCACAAGGGCTAGGTTGAGTTGTTTCTGCTTGTGCTCCACTTCCTTGTGGTCTGCCCTGAATGAGAGGTATTCTGGTGAGTGTAATACCTGGTACGACATCCCTGAATCTCTGTCGGCCCTGCGAGGCCGGTCTGTGATGGTGCAATTAGGAGCCCTGGCAACATCTAGGAAGGAGACACCTCTTGCATGTGATGAAATAGGGGTTTGTCGATTACAGGGCAGCTTTTCCTTAGAAGAGGGGTGACGGGAGAGATGGTCCTTTATAGGGTTAGCTATAGCAATATTCGGCACCCTTTCATTAACCAACTTCCCATTGAGGACACCCATGGCCATGTGTCTCCACGTGCAGGAACCTGACGAATGCAAAATCCCTAAGTCGTAGGAGTTTCCCATCCAAAGGCGTGAAGAAATCAGCGATTTTCCCATACTTACCAAAATTCCTGTACAGGTCTTCCGGTGTTTTGTCGAACGAGATGATGTTCCCGATGAAGAGGGAAAACCCTCTGGACATTCCGTTGGACTGGCTCCACTAGTGGTTCTCACATTTGTTAGGAAATTCACACCCAAAAAAGCTTTTTCTGCTTTGCAAGGTGTTTCATTTTCTAATGTACTCTCTAGAACAAGGTATTCAAAAAATAGTTACGTAACGGCTATAACAATAATGTTGGGAACAATCTGTTACGCGTTACAGGCCATGGTACACACCACATGTTCCTACATGGCACATACATAGGAAATCTAATCCATCCATCCATTTTTCCATCTCATTTTAGGGCATGAGCCCAAAAATGATGTAGATCCAAAACTCAAGTGGATCCCACCACAGAAAAGAGTGGAGATTGAATGGCCACTATTGAAAACTTCCTAGGGCTCACCATAGTGTTTTATTTGCCATCCACTTGTTCATAAGGTCACAAATACCTAGATGAAGGGAAAACACAAATATAACCTTATCCAAAATTTATGTGGCCCTGAGAAGCTTTTGATGATGGGCATTTAATCTCCACTATTTTCTATAGTGTGGTCCACTTGGAAAAATAGATGGATGGCATGGATAAAATACATATAGAACAGTGGGGCCTATAGAGCTTGGGCCATGTCTGTTGTGTTGTGCGGCACACCATGCAGTCCACTTCCAAGCTGAGCTAACCATAAATTAGAAAAAAGAATGATTGTCTGATTGTCTCCAAAAAATCATTATTAATTTCAATATATATGACATCCTGTCTCAGTTAGAATTTTTATAGTTACTGGAGTAGATTTACTTGAGGTTGCATTTGGTTACGTAAAATATCACAAAATTTCATGAACGATCAGTCTGAATATATTGAAATTTCATGATATTTGGTGAAACCAAACACACCCTTAAAATTCATGACAACTAATTACTCATTTTACTTTGGACTACAGATGGGATTTGTGGGTAATCGATCAGCTACCAGAGTATATGAATCTTGCCTACGTGGCTTTAATTAACACTGCAAATGAAATGGCATATATCAACTTGAAAGAGACAGGATGGAACACTGTGGACTTTGTTAAGGAAAAGGTACTGCTATCATTTGCGTGGTTGCGCAGTTGTCTCAAAGTTTTTTCATAACTTTCTACATTAGAGGAAAAATAGCTTACGAGATAAAAAAGAATGTGTAAACGTTTCAAGTAGGTAAAACATCCAACCCGTCCAAAAAGCGGCACCACCACCGAGAACTCCTAGCATGGAAAATCAGGCTACTCCACTCTAGTGTTCGAAGAATCAGTATTGCGACAAGTTTCGGGCCGTGGATATGGAAATAATATCGATATCATTGTTAATATCGCCGATAATTAGAAATGAGGTTAAACATTAGGGAAACATGGGAAAAATGGTGAAAATTTTCAGTTAAATTTCAGGAGATACTAAAATTCACATTTTGAATATTTAGGAATAAAAAATTGTAAAAGGAATAAATACATAATAAGTTTCCATTTAACAGATGTCTAAAAGCATGTATCATGTCGTGAGAAATTAATTCAACCATTCCATCTATTCATTCGATAATTCCATCTATCTATCCAACCATCCAACCTTCCATGCAAACATCCATCAATGTTTTAGAATATCAACAACACATGATATTTCGTCAAGAAATCATCGACAATTGAAAAGGAAATAAAAATTTGTAGTCTCGTGATTTCACATATGTTACGATAATGATAATATTGTGATATGATTGATATTATCATCGATAATTTAAACATTGCATACAGTCATTCACTTGTAAGAAAAATTGAAATAGAGTTTTTTTTTGTGATATTGACATTAGCAATGTTATCGAGATCTCTTTGATACATTAGCATTACAAGCAACACCCGAATTTACATGGTAAAAAATATTGGTGATATCAATACATGACGATACAAGCGACACCTGGAATTTACATGGTTAAAAATATTTGTGATATTGATACATTGTTGATGCTTAACAATACATCGCTAATACATGGAACTTTTTAGACTACTGGTGTTATCGGTATCGCTGCCACTATTACGGATATCGTTGAGCCAGAGATAATATGGAGAATATCAAAGATATTTCGATAATATGAATATCACTCTAATCATGTGGATCACAACATAGAAACAGAATATACACTTGATGTGTGGATTAACTTGATTTCTATGCAAAGTGATCTTATGGTGGGCCAACCTTTGGGATGGATTGATGGTAGACACTCATGTTGGCAACAATATGCCAGTAATTTAGTGGTAAAACCATGGATTGCCGACTCATTTGAGTCTGATTGGACTCGTCCTACTTATCCCTTTCGGTGCCACAAGTCACACTCCTGAAATATGACTTGGCCCAACTCGGACTAGTCAACCACTGACTCAGTGAGTTGCAACTTGACTCATGTCGACTGAACGAGTTAGCCTAAGTGGCCGAGTAAAAAATCATCGGTCCAACTAGTTGCATTTCAACACTCCCGTTTGACATGTAGTTCTTCTTTTCTTTGAGCTAGCATATAATGTTTACTCATATCTTGTGACATGCAGTGGGTAATGCTATGTAATCATTACATTATAGAGGCTCGATGGTTCCATAAAGGGTACATACCAACAATGGAGGAGTACTTGAAAATTTCGACAATTAGTGTAGGGGCAGTGTGTACAATTGCCCAGGCATACACTTTCACTGAACCACCCAAGAGCAAGGATGAACTTAATCAGATAGACCACACTCTAAAGCTCCTTTCAGTGTCATCGTTGATCTTTCGGCTCTGTGATGATTTAGGAACTTCCAAGGTATGTCGCACAAACATTGTATAGTTATCAATGGTAAAGAGATGGTCTGCTTAACATCGATTGCATTTTATAATTTATTTTTTTTACAAGCTTTCCAAGGAACCATCTAAGATTATGGATGGAAATGTGTGGGGCTCAGCAGGTCTATTAAGATTTGAGGGTTGGGACTTCAATCCCACTCTTCCAATGGAACGTGTGTGTACGCTTCACACAATTCGTTGGTAGTTGTTACCGCCTATTGAAGAATGGATAACCTAGGAGGTTTCACAATACAAAACATCTTCTGGACAGTTTGGATCATCCTACACAAGCATATACGCAGATAGTAATGAAAATATCGTTTACAAAATTCTTTCCCACCCATCTTTTTTTTTGTATTTTTAGGGGATGTCTGAGGCACTTTCTCAGACAGTATTCCATTTTGAATGATAAGGGAACATAATCCACACATGCCTTTAGAGTTTTTATAACAAATTATTTTAGTAAATATTGCTAATTGGTGAATTTATTTTCTAAAGGCAGAGCAACTACGTGGGGACGTACCAAAATCAGTCTAATGTTACATGCATGAAACTAGTGTTTTGGAAGAAGTTGCAAGGGAACACATCAAGGATCTGATGAGCAATGCATGGAAGGAATTAAATGAAGAGAGTTTTGAAGATGCTCCTTTCGGGAGGAATTTCGCAAATGTTGTTATTAATGGGGCCAGACTCGGTGTGTGTACCTATCGACATGGAGATGGTTATGGCGATTACGCAACCAAGGATCAAGTCATGTCTCTATTTGTTGAAGCAGTTCCAAAGGAGCGCGGCATCAAGTGCCACATCAATTTGGTTTAGGGTGTGTTTGGTTGCACCAAATTTCATGAATATCATGAAATTTTATAATTAATAAATCTATGATATTTGGTGCAACCAGAAGCACCATTAAAAAAATGGAATTGTACTATGGGGATTTCATATATGTAATTCAAAGCATGACCTATAACTCTTAGGCAAAGTGGGAATGGCACGTCTATTAGAATAGAAAGGAAAAATAAGGATTTAAAAAATAAAGGAAATTTTGATTTTGTCTTGTATTAATCCCACTTTAATTTTGTTAGTTTAATCACACATTGGAGAGATGATGAGAAATTTGAGACCTTATATGAGAATCATTCACTTAACATATGTATTGGAATCTAAGCGTATGGCATGGGACTAGCCTCCCATAAATGTAGGTTGCAGCCGTGGCCACGATTGTGGTCTTAGTGCGGTACGTTGTGGTGTCTTTGATTCGTCCTATTTTGTTTTTCTTTGTATGAGTGTGATCATGTATGTGGTCATATGCATGTGCATGTAGGTAGAGAGGTTCCATGAACTGACACAATAGTAATTGAGCCGACATGCAATGATAGATCATTAATGAATTGCTTGCATGCGCCTCAAGCCCCAACGACTACTTTTTTTTCTCTATAAAGGCTCATTCTTTCTCATAAAAGTTATACGTCAAGAAAAATCATCTTCTCTCATTCCCTTTAGTTTTCCTCTAGTTTGCTCTTTTCATCTTCCGTTTGGGCAAATCCGTGCAAGGAGGATTCAATTCGTTTGACTAAAATTCTGTGTGCACTTGATGGAAGCCATCATTTGTGGAAAAGAGTTATTGTATCTTGGGGCAGAATTACTGCGACTCAATGCATCAAGGATTTTTCATGTGGGGGTAAATATAACTTTAAGACAAATGACTAGAACACGCTTCAGATCTCCCCACTACTCCATTATTTCTAATTTATTATAGTTAGATTTTCTTCTGAATTTCTTCATTCGAACCAATATTTAAAGATAGATTTTTATCTAAATAATCTTGACACTATGGAAATTGTTTTTGAGAATCCTATAATTGAGATTTTGATGGAAGGAACTTCAAGAGATGGTAATAGAAATTGGAGTTCTATCTCACTACTCTCAAGGTGATTACATTATCAAAGTTCTTGCCCTATTACTTGAGGCAAATGAACCAGAGACATTTTTTAAACAATCACAATGAAAGAATGATGATTATCTATGTCGAAATTATATTCTTAAAGTGATGACAAATGAAAACTAATATATCTATTATCATCTCTCAACTACTAAAGATTTATGGAATCATCTTGAAAAGAAATTCGAAATGAAGGATAATGGAACAAAAAAAATATGTAGTTGGTCCTTATATTAATTTTAAGATGTATGATGATAAGTCTATCATAGATCAGGTGTATGATTTATAAAAGATAGCTTGTGAAATCTCATTTGAAGGTATGATGATTGATGAGGCTTTCCAAGATGCTATAATAATAGCGAAACTCTTACCATCTTAGAAGGAGTAAAAAGATTCTTTAAAACATGAGAGAAATGACATGAGCTTGAATGATCTCTTTTATTTATTTATAAATGGTGGACATATTCCACTGAGATTTCATTGATGAAATAGGATTTATAGCCTTTTGAGCGGGTCCACACAAAAAGAATTGGACCTCACATATCGTATACCAAGATAAGGAAGGCTACACAAGGAAGCTAGCTACCAAAGAGAGATGCAGGAGCACCAGCTAACAGACAAGCTGCAAACATTCAGCAAGTGGAAGGACCATCCTACTCAAGAGCAGGGGATCCAACAACAGAGAAGAAGGCAGGGGCCAGCAGTGAACCCAACGAGAGGAGGATGAAGCCTAGTTCAACCATCAAGTCGCAAACAAGAGAGGAGGAGGCCACTTAGCTGAATAGCCCGATAGCAGTCAGTCCCTACTTGGGGAGCTGGAGGGATCAACAATAGCTAGAGGAAGATGAGGCAGGGACACCCATACCGATCCTGCTGCCACGCCAAATCAAAAATAACTCCAAGGCATCCACACCTGGGATAAAAACGAGCAGAAAAGGGAGCCTTCCAGTAGTGAAAGAGGGCGATGAACAGAGGGAGACAACACAAAAGATAGGAAGCAGGGCTTGGAGGGGGGCGTTGCTCAGGAAAAACCCCTGGCAGACATGGGCAGCGAGACTATCCCACACCCATTCTCGGTTTCCCTATCCTAACCTGCCCCACACTTGTTTTGTCTAGCAGGAGGGAGCCTCTAGCGACGAGAGGTAACGCAGAGCAAGAGCTAAAAGTTCTATTCAGAGCTCCACCACTAGCGAGCTTAGCTAGACCGTCTGCCACTGAGTTGCCTTTGCGAAAGGTGTGAGAGAATCGAACATTAAGGGACTGTGCGAGCCGCAGGATAGTGCCGATACAGTACCACAGGTTCTAGCCACAAGCGAAAGAGGCGAAGGAGACGAGATGAAAAATGATGTGAGAGTTAGTTTCAGCTATAACATTCCTCAGCCCCTAGTCAGTGCAGATGCGCAGCCCATCAATCATCACCTATGCCTCAGCAATATTGTTCGAGATGGAGCCGTACTGATTGTGAAAGGCGAAGACCAGATTACCTAGATGGTCCCTGCGTACACCCCCTCCACCTCTGGCTTCTGGGTTGCCCCTGGTCGAGCCGTCAACATTCAGCTTAAACCAATCCCTACAAGGTTTGACCCAATTGATAATCTGAAAGGAAGATATAGGAGTTGGATGATTGTTATTGATGCCTAGGGCCTGCAAGATACGAAGCTCTCTGGATGAGATCTCCGAGGATCCTGGGAGAAGCTTCCCCATCTCATTCAGCCAGTTGGTGATATGGAGGATTGTCTAGAAGGTAAAAAATATGGAACCGTCAAATCTAGCCGCATTTCTACCTAACCAGATTTCCCAAATGATGAAGGGAGGCACCATGCCATGAAGGAACTTCCACCTCGAGGATTTTCTCGCAATCATGGACCATTGCTAGATCCAATGCTCGATAGATTGATTGCCGAGGAGGGGAACGTGCAGAAGGTTTGCAAAGTTAGCCCAAACCTGCAAGGCCACTCTCCCGTTACAGAGAAGGTGGTCAAGTGACTTAATGTTGGAGGATTGGGGAAGGGGCGAGAGAAGGGAAGCATTGGGGATTAGGTAACCGGGAGCAGGGTAGGTGAGATTGCTGGCTTGAGAGGGCTGGCGATGTTGTGATGGCCTACAGTGCAACAGGGAGCTAGCGCTGGGAGGGCTGCCTGTAGAAGGAGGCCTGCCTGAAGAAGGGTTGATTGAAGAAAGAGCCTACTACACTGAAGGCCTGCTGGTTCGAATGGAATCTGAGCTAAGGGGCAGGAAATCGCTACAACAGACACATACAAAGGCTAATTGGACCCCAATCCTTTGAATAACTTCGTCCACTGGAACTGCCCTGTGCATCACCTTCTAGAGAAAAACCGCTATCTTCGGGGGAACACACTTGTTCCAAACCCATGTCGTCTAGTGATGGATGGGCCTCCGTTTGCATAGGGCATCCTAGGCGAATTTGAGAGAGAATTTCCCTGACGATGTAAGCTTCCATACAAGGCGATCATCCCTATTCAAAAGGGACACTTCACTGGCCCTAATCAGGTTGATAGTCTTGGCTGGGAGCATACCTTCAATGTGGGAGAGGTCCCATGAGCCCGACTGGCTATAGAAATCTTTCACGTTGGTTCTTTGTCAGTGCTAGAGATAGGAGACGTGGCTGCACCAATGAGAAGACCCCCTCCCGTCCAGTTATGCGTCTAGAAATAGACGTCCCCTTTACCAATCATCCATCTATAGTTGTAGATAGTGAAGAGAAACTGTGCCCTAACGTCCTTCCAAATACTCGAGCCCATTCTCCTAGTGTTGCTATTAACGTTATAGAATTTGAGGAGGAATTTAGCTGAAAAGAGGGAGGCCTAAAGCAATTTTCCTGCTAAGAGATTCCAGGCCATCTTGCTGTGAAAGATGCGCATGACGTCCATAAATCGTCTGATGCCGAGACGACCTTCCGCTGTGGGATAGCAAAGCTTATCCCAGCGAACCCAGTGCCTTATATTCTCTGTTCCTGATTTCCCCTAAAAGAAATGGGCTAGCGATTTCTCCATCTGGTCGCAGGCCTTCTTGGGAATGTTGATGGCTGACAAGAGATGAATAGGAAAGCTGGCAAGGACTTGTCTGATGAGAACCAGTTTAATTGCCTGATTCAAGAGGTTCGCTTTCTAGCCCGCAACCTTAGACTCGAACTTCTGGATGAGAGGAAGTAGATGTGAGAATCTGACTCTTCCTTTGCACAGCGGGGCTGCCAGATAGGTGATTGGAAGGGTAGCATGTTGGAAACCTGTGAGGTTGCTGATCTATATCTGGCCCTGCCCACAGGCGCTCGTTTAGGCAAAATGAAGAGGCTCTTAGCTTTGTTAACTCTTTGACCCAATGCTCTCTCATAAGATCGAATGAAGGTAAGTAAAGAGCAGACACATTTGATCCTGCCATTAAGGAAAATGACTGTATCATCAGTGAATAATAAGTGGGAAATCATGGGGCAGCTTCTCGGGAGGCTATAGGGATGACAAGTCCTTGCAAGGAATAGACGATTCAGTTTGCTAAGGACTTTGGTGGCGATGATGAAGATTGCTGGGGAGAGAGCGTCTCCCTAGCGGAGACCTCTGAATGATTGGAAGAAGCCAAAATTTCTGTCGTTGATGGACAAAGAGAACAAGCAATCTTCCCAGCACTGTTGCGCCAGACAGACCTAGCTAAGATTGAACCTAAACTTCAGGAAAACTTCGTTGATAAAGCTCCACTCTAAGCGGTCATAAACCTTCTCCATGTCTAGCTTGATGATCATGTTGCCCCCATGGGTTTTTCTATCAATCTCAAAAGCCATCTCGGAGGCCAGGGAGATGCTCTCAGCTATTGATCTGCCTTTAACAATTATACTTTGCTCATTGGAGATTATAGAGGGGAGGATATTAGACAACCTAGATGCGATGATCTTGGAAAAAATCTTGTGGATACAATTACATAAGTTGATAGGCCTGTAGTCAACAAAAGAAACAGCATTCTTCTTCTTGAGGATTAAAAAATGGATGTACATTGGAAAGCTCTAGGAAATTTACCTCCCTCGAAGAATTCACGCATCGCCGCAAGTAAATCAGCCTTGATGATGTCCCAGCATGAAGCGAAGAAGGCGCCTGAGAACCCATCTAGGCTCGAGGCACTGTCTTAAGGGATGGCTAGCACTATGACCTTTACCTCTTTCAAGGAAGGAGGCAACAATAGAGCGGAGTTCATCTGATCCGAAATGATAGAGGGGATGCAGTCTAGGAGCGCATCATCAAATGGAGCTTGGGAGGTCTCATATTAAATAGCTGCTTGAAGTGAGCTACCGCTGCCTCCCCAATATTTGCCACTGAGTTGATTGTGTCCCTCGATTGGAGCTTGATGGTGGATATGGAAGATCTCCTTCTTCTTACCATGTCGGAGTCGTGGAATAATCTAGTATTGTGGTCTCCTTCCTTAAGCCAAGAAATCCTTGATTTTTTGCTTCCAAAAATCTCCTCCTGAGTGAGAGCTAGCTTGAGGTCAGCTAACGCCTCAATCAGATTCTTTCTATCTTCCTCTGAACCTGAGTTAGACAGCTTAGACTCTTCCTCATTGATTCTATCCTCTGCATTCTTGATCTTTTGGAAAATATTCCTAAAAACTTCCACATTCCAGCGTTTAAGGATCGATTCGAGTCTCTTCATCTTAAGAAAAAATTTTACCATGGGGGAAGCGTCAACCCCTTGATCCCAAGTTTCCTTGACCACCTTGCTGAAATTCTCATGCTTAGTTCACATACGTTGAAACTTAAAGGGCCTAGGGCTGGAGTAAGAGCTTTCTTATAGGTTAAGAAGCATGGGGGAGTGGTCTGAGAAAATGCGAGTGAGATGTTCCACCTTGCATATGGGGTGACAGGCCAACCAATTTGAGTTGAACAACATTCTGTCAATTCTCGCCCAGCGTTGATTTAAGCCTAATCTATTGTTACACCAGGTGAATTTAAAACCTGTAAAACCTGCGTCAATCAGCCCACGGTGATTGATTACATTCTTGAACTCAGTTATACTTCTGAAATTGGAAGTGTTTCCACTGATTCTCTCATCCTGTGATGTTGTGGAGTTGAAGTCACCACATACCAACCACGGCCCGTTAATGCACCTAGAAATAGCCATTAGGTAGTCCTAGAGTTCGGTTCTAACTGCCCCGCTGCAAGAGGCGTATATTATTGAATGGTACTGGTGTGGTTGTTGTCCTCCAAGGAGACCTTGACCGTGATATATTGCTTCGACACTGCGACGATGGATAACTGAAATGGAGGGTTGAAGAGGATCCAGATTTTCCCTTCCACTGTCTTCTGCAATCGAGTGCTGGAAACCGAGCTTGGCGGCTATCGCTGGTCTTCTAGAGGGCTTGATCATAGGTTCTTGGAGGAGTAGAATGCCGATTTTCTTTAATCTTACCAGTCTCTTCAAATGTCTGACTGTTGGGGAGTTGCCTATCCCACGCATGTTCCAAGAAAGAATGCTAGTCATCTGAGACCCAGTCAGCAAGTCTGTCCCTGTTCATGTTTCTAGCTAACCTGTATCTCCTCCTAACGGATAACTTCCTCTTCTGCTTGGTCGTAGCTTTGTTTAACTGAGCTTTGCTGCCTCGGCTCGATGGAATGGGAAGGGTGGCAGGCAGCTGAGGAGCCTGGTTTCCTTTGATCTCCACCTAAAGATTCAAATTGTCGCGGATGTGGGTAGGGCTGAATAGGGAAGGAGCTTGGTGGTTTGGGATTAAACCCAACTCCCCATCTTCTGAATCGTAGGAGGAATCTGCACTGGCGAGGTCCCAGGATAACAAGTCTCCTGGCCAGCTCCACTTATCCAAGGTATCCATCCTATTCTCCTTAGTTCTGATGATCTGAGCAGAGATCTCATCAGAGTGAATAGGGTTGACCATTCCTGAAGGGGGAGGGTCTTGCTAAGGCTGAGCGTGAACTGGGGTTTCACGAACCCTGCTGGGGGGTTGAGAGGGTGAAGGGGAGCATGAGGGATAGAGGTGTGGGTTGGATTGTGAGCAGGGAGCTTAGGCTGCTGATTCCGTGGGGTGGAGAGGAGAGAGTCCTGATTCTTTGACACCGGTAACAGGGAACTGAAAGTGGGGAGTTGGGCAGGGGTGATTGCAGTCCTGGTATTATTGGATTGGGGGCTCCTCGCATTAAATGGGCCACCTCCTATGATAGGTGAGTGCCGAGGAGGAGAGGTTAAGTCATCGTGGGTGTGGGGGCTCTTAGAGGCATTTAACCGAACATCTGGTAGGCATGTAGTATCTGCCTTAGTTGTGGCTGTAGGAGTAGCCTCCATTGGAGACCGGTCTGCAGGAGGGATGACTGATCGATTGAGGGGAGGCTCTGGCTGTTGGGTGTTGGTAAAGGTGTTATTCACCCAATCTATGGTGCTGACCGCTTGAAGAGGGGGGTAGGTGGTAAGACTGGAAGAGCCTAATCTATTATCTTCAATTGGATCTGTTCTGCAAGGGTGATAATGGGGAATGACAGTCCCTTGACCTCCAGATCAATGACTGTGGACAAAGTGGCAGCCGGGTGTGGGATGATCTTGGCCCTAGCGAACATGAGGAAGGATCCATCTATGGTATTGCGGTCAATGTCTACCACCGTTCCAAAGAAGCTAGCAATTCGTTCAACTGTCTGTCTACACCAGGCATGGAGAGGGATACCTTGGATTCGGATCCAAGTACCTGTGTTAGTGGAAACTGAAGATGGGCTCCAAAGCTTAACAGAGTGAAGGTTCATGGATTGATGGAGAATGCAGTCTCTCTCAAAGGTGACTGCTTCTTCCCTAGATTAGAAGGAAAGTAGGAAGGTTCGGTCTGAAATCTTGGAGATACTCACATCAAAAGTGTTGAAAGTAGAAGATCTGATAGCATCAAACAGATAAGGGACGGAGCAGGTTTGGGTGAAAGATGTAGCAACTAGGGCATTGGAAAGGTCTCTTCTCTTGGCATTAGAAACCCTTCCAGGAATCTGGAGGGAGAAAGGGTGATGAGCACAGCGCCATCCCTAGTTGCTCGCTAGATCTGCAGGGATCTTTCTATCGTCACTGATGTATGTTCGTTGAAGAGGCGTGCTAACCTCCCTGATTTGGGCCGTTTGAGTCGGAATCTCGGCATTCCTTACACCACGGTTCCTATCTGGGTTAGCATCAAACCTCCTGTTTTGGGCTGGTTGGATCAACAACTTTCTTCCCCCAAAGTTTCTACCCTACAGTGTGGACAAAGCAGATTCCACATCAGGCTTGTTACTAAATCTAATGAAGAAATAACCCTTGTTGCTCCGCCCATTAGGGAGCATTGGGATATAGACATCTACAATGCGCCCAAACTTCTCGAATCTCGCTAGATTATCCACAGTGGAGGAACTGAACGGAATGTTCACTCTGAAAAGGGAGTGGGTAGCATGGGACTTCCGACGCAGAGCTGTAGAGCATCCCGCGTCCGCCTCCTTCTCAAATCTCGCTTGAATGATCTCACATACACATGAATTGAAGAGGATGTAAGTAATCATGATAAACATTCTTTAGAAAAAAATACCCACATGCCCAAAAGAATAAGAAAATAAACAAGAATAATAAGAAGAAAGAAGGATATTGTGTGAGAAAAAAATGGTTACTTTGCTATAGAATGTATTATCACAAAAGTAACAAAAATGAGAAAGATCATGCACATTTTACTAACGATTTTTTGGTAATCATCACCGAAGCACTCATTGCTCATAACTCAAATGAGTGGTGGATTGAATCGGGAACCATTAAGCACCTTAGCTACAACCGAGGTGCATTTTCCTCCTATAAGAAGGTAGAGGATGTGATCTACTTTTTTATTAAAAAATTATCCAAACCAAAGTCATTGACAAGGAAAATATGAGCTTACAACTTACCATTAGAAAGGTGTTGACTCTTTTGGACATGTTGTATGTACCGGACCTTTGGAAGAATCTTATCTATAGATCTACACTTGACAAGAATAGGTTTAAGTTGGTTTTTGAATCTAAAAAATGTATTATCTTTAAAAATGGTAAATTTGTTAGAAAAGGTTATGTATCTAATGACTTGTTCGAACTTATTGTTATTAATGATAATTGTACTATTTCTTCTACTTGATCGACTTTCTTGATAAGTGGCACATGTTAGACTAGGACATGTGAAGTCGAAAGCATGATTAATATGTGGCTTATTTCTAGAGTAGAAATTAAAAACTAAAACAAGTGTAAAATTTATGTACAATTCAAGTGTTCTAGAAAAGCCATTCAAAAGAATTGAAAAGAACAACCAAGTAATAAACTTGATTCGCAGTGATATATACGATACTATGCCAAAATAGCAAAAAGGACCAAAACCATCGCAATTTGCAATTAACAACGGTTTCCAACCGTTACTTGGTCTGTCACATTTTTCTTTCACAAAAATAATGGATGGGATTTGTCATTAAAATGTGATACATTACATCTGTCACTAAGAAACATGGATTGTATCCAATAAAAATCTCCCATTTAGCAACGGTTTCTGTTGGGCACTTCTAATTGTTAATGATAGTTTTGGTTTGTCGCTAAAATTTATATATATATAAAACCAGTGGTATATTTATTGCATTTTGAATCTGTTGAATTGTCCAAATCAAAATTTAGAACATGTTATAATTAAACGACCATTTTAAAGAAATTTAAATAAAATAAATTCTGGAGGAGTTATCGACTTTGTCGGGCAATTTGGCTCTCATAATGGGATTTATTTGCTCTAAATGAAATTAAAATTCAAATAAATTAAATCTTAAAAATCATCACTTGCAATATGTGACAAGGAATCACAAGATAATCTCGGCATAACATTCCATAACTAGCGGTTAAAGTTTTCTATATACATCGCTAGGCATAAAATCCAACCCTGATTAGTTTTCCCTAGTCATGAATTGTAAATCAACTGTATAAATATTATAGACAATGACAATAGAAATAAAATTAAGAAAAGAAAACTTAATGATAACAATTTTTGAAATGAAACAAACAATAAGAGGGAAAAAATAACATGTTATATCATATATGTAGTTGTAAGGTTTATGCCTAAGCCTCCGGTTATGGAATACCTAGAAGAATTCTTGGCATTGAACGGTCGATTTTGCTCTCAACTCTACTAATCTTGCCATCGATCCACTCATAACTCCATTTGTTACAATAAGGTGTGAGAAAACACCAAACCAAGGTATTTCAGAAATAACAAGAAAGATAGCTACATTTGATTATAAAGTCAAGGCATATAACTCACTAAAAAAATGACTTAGAACAATACTTGTACCATACTTGAAATAACTTCCTTCTTGGGCAAAAGATCCTTCATGACATCCTTCTTAACTCCTACAAATGCACAAAGTAGTTATCAACCATATTTTAAGTCAACATTGTTAAACTTGAATTATTAATCTTACACTAGAACTTCCAACATTGGTTGATTAACACTTACCACACAACTACTGCCTATCAGAGTAGTAAGCTATAAAATCATTCTTTTATTATTATCAGCTGTTTAGTAGAACATAACAAAGCTTTAATCACAAACCAAGGGTGAAGGCCATAACTAATGCCTTGCTTAACAAAAACAAAGATAACGCTACCAAAGCAATGCCTTAAAAATTAAAAAAAAAAAAAAAAAAAAAAAAAAAGAAGCAAAGATAGCCCTGCCTAGTGATTTTATAAACCAATGAAAATGTAAAGTTCTCTCCAAATAGTATGCATACAGAATACAACTGATTTTCATTAAGGAGAGTAGTCTGCTTTGGATTCACAAAAGAACACAAAAGAGTCATATTACTACACAGTACTTGTATGAACAGTCAAGATTTTAGTATATTAACCATGTCCAGCAAACTATTAGAGGACATGAAATCATGATAGATGACTAGCTTTTCGGCTCTATGGAGGAGAGCCTTGACCTTTCACAACACTAAACACAATCTTCATTTTGATAGACCAAGGAAGTGGGGCAATATTCCCAATAAAATCATGACAATCATTCTTAAACAATGTTCTCCATAATTTGGCTAGCCATAATGAGGAAGTGGGAGCAATATTCCTAATACAATCATGGCAATTAATTCCTAATACTTTTAACCACTCATTTAATAGCCATAATGGTGATTGCTTGATCAATTTGATTATACAGATATTCACCATCCCTAATGTGCCCCACAATTTGAATGGTTACTATAGATGTGTGAGAGTGATGGCTCATTGCCATATTCAAAAGGGTGGTGGAAACCATCATATATGATTCTAGCCCCATGAAAGATTCTTATTCCAAATGAGAAACATTAATGCAATCCCTTGTAAAGAATTGTAAGTACTCTAGTTTGTCAATTAGCATGAGTTATGAGTCATAAAGTCTGGAGACCTCCAAAGAAGATTCAAGACTGAAGAGTCGAAGATCGAAGGCGTCTAAAGTACTAGAAATTAACGAAATGGTAAAGTATTGAGACCTCTTTGAAAACCTGTAGCCATCCTATAAAACTTGACCTTCAATCTCGCCCAAAACTCCATAAGCAAAATCTTTTCAAAGAGTGCTAGTAAGAAGTATGGGAAGAAATATTTTCAAAAGAAAATCACAAAAAACAGATAAGTTTCGATCTCATCGAACTCTCATGAAACTGTATTTGATGGCATCAAAGAATACTCGATGGCATCGAACTTGAAGTCCAAACTGTCCATCAACTTAATATCAAAAATTTGAATTTTCTTAATGACATCGAAGGGTCCCTTCGATGGCATCGAGAAGAAGCTCTAATATGTCTAACAACTTAAAGATAAAATCTCTAGAATTTTCCAATGGATCTGGCATTGAAGGATACATTCGATGACATCGAAGACGAAGTCAATGGCATAGAATATTCACACCAAACTGTCCAGCAAGTTTAGGTAAAAAAAAATGTTCATTTTTTCGATGGCATCAAAGACCCTTCGATGACATCGAAGAAATACTTCGATGACATTGAAAGTCACTCGATGGCATCGACGGAACTGTCCAATAACATATTAAAGAAAATCATGATTTTCTCAATGACATCGAAGGTCCTTCGATGGCATTGAAGGGACACTTTGATGTCATCGAAGTCCAATCAATGACATTAGGTCTGATAGTTTTCTACTTGTTTTTTTACCATTGCAAAACTTTGTTACGCATATGATAGAGGGGTTTTCTTTACAAATTGGTGAGAAATAGAGAGAGTCTTGTCTGTGTGAGTAATCTTAGTTAATACCCTACTTCTCAAGCTCTCTTTCCTCATGAAGTTCATCATTTAATCCATGTCTTAAAGACATTCATTCAGCATTCAAAGCTTGGATTGAAGAATGAACTCCAACATTCATTGATGTTCTAGAAACTACATTTATTGGTAAATCCTTTATGCCAAAGAGCATTGAATGTTCAACCATGGGAATACTAGACTTGACCATAAAGACTTATCATTACTAAATTAGGATACACCAACCCCTTGACCAAAGCCTTGGCATCTTTAAAGGTGCATCATCATTATGGCTGTAGTATAAGAGAGTTGAAGATGCTTCACAATTTAAGAAGATCTTCATCAAATGTGCTTTAATGGGGCTCATTCACTATAAGTAAGAAAGTATTTTTGAGTCCATTGTGTTTGGAACCCATTCCTTATGTAAGATTGAGTTTCAGAGAATTGAAATACCAAACTTGACAATTCCTTGTGTAGGCCTCTGATGGGAGAGTAGGTTCGTTATTCTTGTATAGGACGTCGTAAAACCTTGTGTAGGCCATCAACGGATGAAAATCATATAGACTTTGTGTAGGTTGTGAAGGTTTATAGTGAACTTGATTTAAAACTATATGAATAGTGAAATCTGGCATACTCTATGACAAAGTGCATTAGCCAGGAGTGGAGTAGGCACGTAGCCGAACTACTATACATCTTGTGAAATGGTCTAATATTTTTATCTTTTATTTGTTTCATTCTGTTGAACAATATGTATGATCTACTTTATTGCAACAAACATGTTTGACAGAATGCCTGAATGATGTTTTCACTCAAGTAGACTTTGTAGTTGCATTTCCTTCTATTTGTATTACTCTACATAAGTGTTTAATAAGAAAGAGCATGCTAATAATCTAGTTAAATTTAAAAACTTTGGTGGAAAATACTGGAGAGAGAGAAAATCTCTCTTTTTTGTGGACGTGGATTGTGTCCTACCCTCGCCCATCTCGAGCCCCGAACGGCTAGTTCTTGGGGGGGGCACCATGATGTATTTGTTTATCAATGCCATCCATCCCTTTTCTCATATTATTTCAAGCCATTAACATAAAATTGAGGCAGATCTAATGCTCAAATGGACAACACCACATATGACTCTTGCATTTAATCTATATGGCATTTAATGCTTTGTGCATTTAATGCAACCAAGCTTATTATTTGGTGTGGTTCACTTGAGCGTTGGATCTGCCTATTTTTTTTCATTCATGCCTTAAAATGATATGAGAAAAGGGATGGACGACATGGATAAATAGATACATCACGGTGGGCTCACTCACAAAAGTGCCCGTTCGGGGCTCGTGACGAGCGAGGGTAGGATGCAATCCGCTTCCCTTTTCATGAGGTTTCAGGTCAAGCTCTCTTTGACCGAGCTTCTAGTCTGGCATACGGCCAGTGCATACCCACTAGTGTATAATGCCGCCCATGGTGGTGTCCAAAATGATGATCTTGATATTCAAGTCCATCCATGTGATTCAAATTGTCCTATTAAGGCAGCTATCCATATATGGGGCAAATACAAAGCTCATGTAGGCCACATCACTGAACTTCATTTCAGATCTAAAATATAGCGTGTTACAAAAACTTAAAGGGAGCACGTAAGTTTTAGATGAAGCTGATATTTGTGTTTTCCATTCATCCAGTTCTATGTGACCTTTCAAATAAGTTGGATGGCTGTAACGCCTCGACTTTTCAGGACCCGAGTATATGACCCATTTTCTAAAAACTTAAGTGTTAACCTTAAAGGATTATCAAATTCGAGTGTACATTTTTTTCTTTATTCAGAGTAAGAAGATGAGCGTAGAGTGGACAAATCAGCATGAGGAAAAATTTCATTTACATTTGGAATATACAAGAAACTGCCCATAATGACTTATATAAACAAATGTCCTAAACTTACAATTACAATTGAAATGATGTTACATGTAACTAAAACAAAATATAACAAATCTGGAATATAAACCATTTAACAATTCTTGACAATACAATCATGCATCTATAACAGTGATACTCTGCTCCTCATTACTGAACCTAAAACTCAATTAAGCCACCTGCGCTACCTATATGGTTATATATTTGATGGATGAGTTGCCAACTCAGTGTGAAATCCCCTCAAGATTACACACCGCCGCATTAGGTAAGCATAGTTATAAACAAAGCATACAAAACAATACATGCTGCAGGTTTTATTATGTGCATGGATGCGTGAATGCAATCATCGCCTCGGGGATGCTCATCCGTGCGGACAGTGGCTTCGTCACCCATGCAATCATCAACCTGGGAAAAGCATCCAGTCGGACAAATACGTACATCACGTACGATAGCAATAGATACTGGTTTGTGCTATGTATACATGATTAACCAATCCGTTATTAGTCCAATTACAACCAGCCATTTTAAATAAGCTCAAAGGTATGGGGGCTCATGACCAGCATAGGCTGATAGCTCGGGCATAGGTCCCATACCATCATCCCTTGCTCATAAGGCTACCACCTTATGATGTTTAATGGAAACCTGTCGATTAGTGGCCAATCATATTAAGTATATGGGGCTTACCATCGTATGGTTATATAAAAATGGTACATTGAACCACATAGGGCAAATACCAAAATCGAGCCATATAAGGCAAATGTCAAAACTGAGCCACATAGGGCAAATGTCAAAACTAAGCCACATAGGGCGAATTTTGAGACTAAGCCACATAGGGCGATTGTTAAAACCATGCGATAAAGATCATCCTTGAAAACTACTTAACACAACAACTCATGAATGGTAGGCCCACATCAATATCCAATTCAAACTGTCATTCAACAACCACTAAGTCGAAGACCCATTATAATCACAATCAATCAGGTTACATCCCAAGTATGGGTGTACATTTATAAGTGGGGGTTTTCCACTGATGTACCATTTTAAGTTCCATAAGCAAACCACAAGTAATCCACAAGTATAAGAAAATATGCAGGATAATTATTAAGCATATTAGTTTTAACAATTAGCACATATACTCACAAGGCAAGATATCAATTAACAATTCAAAGTTAAAATAAAACTATCACTTATGCTAATTGAAAATATGGAAAGCTCAAGGGTAAGAAATCATCACCTTATGTATCGAATCACCAACTGACGTTGCTAGGAAACGTGTGCACCCTTAGAATTGAATCCTACCATGGATTGTGAAATTACACATGAGATCAATGTTCTACCAAGTATCTATGGTCAAGATTTATACAACCTAGGGTTTGAATTATTTATTTTTAGGGTTTTAATATAAAATTAGAGCTTCATCGTAGGGTTTAGTTAAATGCTTAGATGCTAGGATTTGAATCCTAAGTTATTACTATTATTATTAGTATTGTACAATGGATCGAACAATAATAATATTTATAATATGAGTATTAATCCATCGCTATTATTAATGATGGTTCCTAAGTTCCTATTTAAGTGTATCGACATTATCTAATATTCTTGTAATAACTAATAATCTTTTAAATAATTCGAGAAATAATAATGGAATCTTCACTAACAATAATATAATAATGACTAATGCTATTAATTATGTTAACAAGTATCATATTAATTCCATAAGGAAAATGATCAATATTTTCTAATACTAATAATGAATCTAGCCATGATAATAGATATTATGATCTACTATGAATTATGAAATTCTACAATTAGATCCAAACCTAACATACTATCTATGTCTAGGATATTGACCTAGAGTTTAGACCACTTAGGTCTAGGATTTCATCTTAGAGTTTATACCTAGGTTCAGAGTCTTGGATTAAATTTCTAATTGATGCATTAATAATATTAATAATGTTAAAAATAGTAATCTAATAATGGCTAATGATAACAACAATTATAATTGATTGAAATAACTTACCTAACTTGAGCCAGATCTGAGTGAGTTAACTGGATTGGACTTGGCGAGTTTCAGCCAAGTCGACTCTCGTTCCTCTTCTCTCCTTCTTCCCTTGCTCACCTTCTTTCTCTTCTTCTTTCTGCTAAAAGATGTCCAACGATGGACTCAGCAAATCACGGGCTGACTCAGCCTAGTGACTCATCGAGTCGACCTTGGAGCAAAGCACCCCATGCTCACTCTCTTTCTCTCTCTTCCTATATTTCTTCTTCTTCCCATTTTTTTTCTTCCCAAACCTAATGTCCAGCAAGGTCGCTGGGTTAAACCAGACCCATCTTACTCAACCCAAACGAGTTGGCAACTCGATTTGAGTCAGTGAGTCAACTAGACTCGGTTCAAGCTGGTGTAACAACGCACCAACTAGCTTTTTCCACTTTTTTTTCCCCTTTACCTAACACATCTAGCCAACATGGAGCAGGCCCAACTTGGTAGGCTCAGATCGAACTCACTCCACTTCACATTCCTGACCTGGTAGTGAGTTGGAACCTCACCCCGACTCGACTGGTGAGGAGATGTAAGAGGCGACCAACAGCTCTCTCTCTCTCTCTCTCTCTCTCAGATTCTTTCCTTCTCTCCTCACTTCTTTTCTATTTTCCTTCCTCCTTCTGTCCAGACGAAGTGGCTGGACTCAGTCTAATAATTCAGTCAGGTTGGAACTCAGACACATAGTCAGGGATTCAGTTTGTTGGATAGCAGCGAGGTGCAGCCGAACCTCTCTCTCTCATTTTCTCTTCCTCTGCCATCCCCTCCTTCTCCTGTTCTCAGTCTTTCCCTTCTTATTCTTCCTTTCTTCCCTTCTATTCTTTCTCTCTAGAAGCCCTAGGATTCTGGGCTCGGATGGAGGTCCGAACAACCGGACCGGGTCACACAGCGAGCTGCTGCAACCCGGTGGAGCTGGATGGATGTGCAACCGTTCCTTCCTCCCTACTCTCTCTTTCCCATGCTGGACATCCTATAGTAGATAATAGAAAGGAAGAGGGATAGCATCCACTCTTACTCTCTCGTTTTCTTTTTTTTTTCCATTCACCTTCCATCTTCTCCCTCCTTTCTCTCTTTCATTTCTCTGCTTCTCTCTCCTCTCCTTGTTTTTCTCAAGTGCGGCTACTGCATAAAATGGAATTATTAGGATGTTCTCTCCCTCTTTTTGTAGGGATTCCAGCACCCGCAGGTCCGTTGGATGCAAACGGAAGGCTGGGATTTAATCCCGGAGCCAGGTTTCCTTGAAACAGCTAGTATGCTACTAGTTTTGGATGTCAGTTTTTCATAAACTACCCTATCAAGTGAGTAGCACGTGGATGGTCTGAATTTGTCTGAAATAGATGGCTCTGATTGGAGGAGAAATCCTCACACGGATCGTCAGTCTGGCGAACAGAAGGCGCTGCGAATATTTCTGTTTTCAGAAATGAAGTGGTCGCACATCCCTCTGTTGTGCTGGGAAGTGTGCTGACGTGTGTGAGCTTCCACGTGTGAAGTCACCATGGGTATGGTCAGATTTGTCGTCCCATCCCGATGGACGGTTTGGATCAACCAACTACGATGAGATGGTGGGCCACATCTCGATCAAATAAGAATGGAGAAACACAATATGAACTAGCCGTTTGAACGGCTGTAGGTGGGAACGTCCCCTATTTTTGGAAAGTTCAGGTCAGCGCAATTTGACTAGATGGGCTGATCATATGCGCTGCGTGTGGGAGCATTCTCGGTGCACACGCACCATAAGTGTGGGGTCCACCGTGATTTCGTGGGAAATCCACTCCGACCAGTCAATTCCTTGACCCATCTAAGGCCACGAGATCGAGAATGAGGTTGATCTAAAGCCAAGGTGGGCCATAATCTTAACTATGAAGCTCTAATTGAGGATTTCTATTGAGTTAGTGGTCGGATCATTCTGAATTTGAGGACCAAAGGTTAAAAGAGTCCTGTTTGTAAGACTTTCATAGTAGGTTAGTAACCAAGTAATAGTCTTAATACTAATTTTATTATTACTTTATTGTAATTTACTATTATTATTATCATTGTTACTATTATTATTATTTTTATCTCGATGGGCCCATTTCTAAACAGAGCCGCCCTTGCAGTAGATCAACATCTAAGAGTCGTGTGTCCAATTCTCACAGTATTCTGACTATCAAGTGGGCCATACAACTTGGTTTGTGAGTTCCATTTGATAATTACCAATAATTAATGGTTAGATCACTTCCTGATCTGATCACTGACATTTCTAAATGTTCCTAAGCTAATGTGGGTAGGTCCTAACGACTGTTTTTGCAATGTGGTGGCTAGGTCATCTAATTTAGTAATAAACCATCTCATCGTGGACTCTATGAATGGTGGATCTTTAGATTTTGGTCTCTCACTTGATGCTGAATGGTTGCATGGGTATATCAAGGCGACTAAGATCCTGAAATGGATATCCATAAAGTTGTGATTGGTTGTATTGGGAATCAATCATATGAATGGCTTGTTATACAAATTAGGTTTGTACTCGACGATTAAGAGTCGATGCATGGTAATGTGTAAGGGAATGCACGTATTTGGATTCCCCATGGTGACGCCTGAGTACTGAAAAGTTCGAGGTGTTACAATGGCGAATAAAAATCACGGTGGGCTGTAGCAAAGTTTCAACAGTGGGTGTCGTTATCACAACTATTTCTTGTGGTGTTTTGCACTTCAGCCTTGGATTTGCCTAGTTTTTTAACATAAAGCCTAAAACGATATGGAAAAAAATGGATGAACGGTGTGGATAGAAGGATACAACACAGTGGACCCCTTCGAGCTCCAACTGTGCGAAGCTCTTAATAGGGGTGTACATTGAGTCGAATCGAGTCGACTTGGCCTCGGTTCAACTCGGCTCAGCCACTAGCTAACCTCAGCTCGAACTCGACTCGGCTTAGTCCTCGAGCCAGACTAGCTAGCTCAGCTTAGTTCGGTTAGCAGCTCGGGCTGGTTCGAGCCGAGTTTGGGCCAAGATCGAGCCGAGTTCGCCTATGTAACATTTTCACAAACACATGGACTCCACCTTCAAATTCTCACTGAATGTAAAACACCAGCAGCGGTTTTATAGGTATTTCATCAAACACCTTGTAAGCAACATCAAAATCAAGAAAAAATGAGATTTTTTTTTTGATGAAGCATACCTTCCTTGCCACCAGCCAACACTTCGTTGAGTCATTTCATCAAACACTTGGTGAGCAACATCAAAGAATACCCATTGCTTTGTTTTCTATTTTGCATTTACTTAAATTACACAGATTCATTTATAGAATTCCTGCTGAAATATCAGAGAATACCCATTTCTTTTTCTGTTCTTTTACTTATACTACCTAACCGAGTCGATCTGAGTCGAGCCGGGTTCGAGCTATATATTAAACCGAGTAGAGTCGATCTGGGACCGGCTCAAACTCATTTTCGAACTTTAAAAACCAGTTCGACTCGGATCGAACTCAACTTTGAACCGAGCCAATTCAAGCTTTTTCGAGCCGAGTCGAGCGAGTTGACCGAGCTAGCTGGGTCTGCATACACCCCTAGTTCTTAACATGTGCCGGTAGTACCTAATCTATGTCCATCTACATGACCATCAATCTGCAACGTCTACGGCCGGACGCATATTGCCTATCTACGCTGTCTGTAGCCAGTAAGGACGGTGAGTGGTGGGCCCCACCAGGTTGCATGTATTTTATCCACGCTGACCATTCATATCTTTAAATTATTTTAGGGCATGTGCCCCTAAATAAGGCAGGTCCAAATCTTATGTGGACCATATCCTAAGAAACGTTAGTCATATAATGCCCATCATTAAAAACTCATGGGGCCACAAAAGTTTTGGATGAATATGATATTTGTGTTTTCCATGGTCCAGTCCATATAAAACTTTTATTTTAATGATTTTTGGCCATGCCCAAAAATAACTGTTCGTAGTAGGGGTACACATTTAACCGGTAGAACCGTGGAACCGGACCGGAACCGACTAAACGGTCCGGTTTGGTCCGGTTCTAGAGTGCACCGGTTCCGGTTCCAAAAATCAAAGAACCGGTGACAACGGTTCGGTTCCTGGTTTGGGGGTATGTAGAACCGAACAGAACCGTGAACTGATCCGTAGAACCAAACTGTGGATCCGATCCGTAGAATCGAACCATGGAACTGAACCTCAAACCGGACCGATGTATTTTTGCACACCTTATAATTATTTTCTCTAGAACAATTATTTTTGTAAATATATTTTTGCACACCTTATACCATATCTAAACCATTCATCAAATGGACCACAACATGGATGGACATGGGCTTGCAATTGGGCTGGATTATAAAAAGCCTAGAACCGTGGAACCGATTCGGAACCGAACCGGTTTTAACGGTTTGGTTACGGTTCAGTCTAGGGTGCCAACGGTCCGGTTCCGGTTCCGAATTTCTTAGAACCGTTAGGAACGGTTCGGTTCCGGTTTCACCCCAGAACCGGACCAAACCGAACCGTGTGCACCCCTAGTTCGTAGGACGCAGATTGCGTACTACCCCCGCCCGTCCCTTGCCCCGAATGGGCAGTTCTGTGGGTGGACCCACCGTGATGTATCTGTACATCTAAGCCGTCTATCCCTTTTCTCATATTATTTTAAGGCATCAAAACAAAAATGAAGCAGATCCAATGCTCAACTGGACCACACCACAGATGACTCTTGCATTTAATGCAACTGACATTTAATGCTTTGTGCATTTTAGTGCAACCAAGCTTAGTATTTGGTGTGGTCCACTTGAGCATTAAATCTGCTTCATTTTTGTTTTGATGCCTTAAAATAATATGAGAAAAGAGATAAATGGCTCGGATGTATAGATACATTACGGTGGCCCGCCCACAGAACTGCCCGTTCGGAGCTAGGGACGGGTGGGGGTAGTACGCAATCCGCGTCCCTGTTCGTAAATCGTAATGACAGCGTGGATAAAACAAATATTTCATAGTCGAGCCGATGGGTGGGTAATTCGGACGCGGATTGCGTCTCTCTGGGGCCCACTGTGATGTAAGTTTTTTATCCACGTCGTTGAGATTTTCTCTCAAATCATTTTAAGGTATGAGATAAAAAATGAAGTAGGTTCACAGCTCCAGTGGACCACACCAAAGGAAGCTGCAGTAATATGACACTCACCGTTGAGACATTTCTAAGGGCCACCATGATGTTTTTTACTGTACAACCTATTCATAAGGTCAGGTAGATGTGGATGAAGCGAAAACATAAATATCAGCTTGATCCGATGCTTCTCCAGTTCCTAAGAAGTTTTTAATGGTGAAAGTTTAATTCCCAATTTGTGGTCCATTCAAGCCTCTTGCGTGGCTATTTTTTTTATATCATAGCTTAAAATGATTTGAGAGAAAATCTCAACGGCATGGATAAAATTTTTACATTACGGTGGGTCCCAGAGAGCCCTGCCCAGACGGATTACCATTCGGGCGGGGGTAGGACGCAATCCGCATCCATTGCCCGAGGGTGCTCTACATGCAATGGAAACACCTTGGAGGAATGGGACGGGGATTCCCTGCGAAAGCCCTTGCAGGGAAGTTCCTGCGCTGGGAACTTAGGTGGGGCCTGAGGTGATTTTTTTGAGAAATCCACTCCATTCATCCGTTTTTTGAGCTCATCCTTGGACTTAAGGCAAAAAATAATTGCATCTAATATTCATGTGGGCCAAAAACGTGATTATTGAACGTCAACTGTTGAAATATTCATGTGGCCATGGAAACTTTGAATCAGTATACTTTTTGTTTTCATTTCATCCCAATATGAATGATGTTATAAACGGTATAGATGGCATATAAACATTACTGTCGACACCGGGAATGTTTCAACGGCAGGAATTTCCCTACACACATTTTCCTTTAGTGCGGCCTACTTGAGTCCTGGATCTTGCTCAAATTTTGCCACCAATCCTAAAATGATCTCACAAAACGGATGAACGAGGTGGATTTCTCACAAATATCATAGTAGGTCCCACCTAAATTTTCGTACGTGTTAAACGCTGAGGAGGATTTCCGCAGAAAGCATTTAGCAGAAGTTCCTGCGCAAGGACGCTCGGTGGGGCTACTTAAATATATGTGAGAAATTCATTTCGTTCATCCACTTTTTAAACTCATTTTAAAATACAAGACCAAAAATAGGGTGGATACAAGACTCAAGTGGGTCACATGAGAGGAAAAATTGGGGAAATAAATTCCTACTTTTGGAACTATCCTGATATCCACTTTGATGTTCATGTACTGTCCGTACAGTTTATAATATCATTTCCAATGGGATGAAGTGAAAACACAAAAAATATAGCCTGATATAAAAATTTTATAGTCATAAGAATGCGTCAACCGTGCTCATTGAATTCCCATTGTTTCCTCTTTTGTGGTTCACTTGAGTGTTGGATACACCTCATTGTTGGTCTAAGAGCTAGACGGTGTGTATTTCTCACAAACATCTTGGTGAGCTAGGAACTTACTACAAAAGGCTTTCACAAAAAATCTGCATCCGTTGAATCGCATAGGAAAATCAAGTATCGTTGCTTCTCATTAGTCCACATCATCACTGATGACCAAGATACACCCGATTTCTCTCCCAAAATTGTTTTCTTGCTAGACAACCCACTTTCAACGTATGAAGCTTTTATGGGCCCACAATGATTTATATTTTAGATCCACACCGTCCATCAATTGTTATACATTCTAGAGCATGAGCCCAAAAATGAAGCACATACAAAGTTAAAGTGTAACACACCACATGAAGTAATATAGATTAAACAACTACTTTTGAAACCTTCTTAATGTGGGGTTTGAGGTTTATTTGCCATCTAACCTTTTGGTGAGGTCGCACAGACCTGGGTGAAGTGAAAACATGAATACGAGTTTGATCATAGTCATCCGTGGCCCAATAAGTTTTCAATAATAGACATCCAATTCTCACTGTTTCTAGGGCGTGGCTCACTTAAGGCTTGGATCTGTATCGTTTTTTGTCCAGTTCCCTGAAATAGTATGAAAAAATTTATGGACAGTGTGGATCTGATACATATGTCATAATAATATAGGAATATGAAAGTTTCACGTGTCAACACTAAGTGTTTTCTTCCAACCGCACCACGATAGCGGATCAGGTGAAACCCAACTTTCTTTTTTCTTTTTTTTTTCAAAGCTTGTTAGTACACCCCTAATAGCCACCCCCACTAGGGATCGATACCAAGACGTCAGTGTTGAAACGAGGTATTTTTCACCAAGTCTACCACTTGAGCTATGATCAGGTTACGGTGAAACCCCAACCTCACACAAGGAGGTGCGGCACTTACTGTATTGCCCATCTTGATGTGTGTATTTTGTATTCACCCGTCCGTCCGTTTTTTCCTATCATTTCAGGGCATGCTTTCAAAATTTTAAAAGATCAGATTATCAATGGACCATACTTCAGGAAACAGTGGTAATTGAACATCGTACCATTAAAAACTTCCTAAGGAGCACATAAATATTTCGGTAATTTTTGTGTACCATCCAATCCGTTGATAAGTTGACACAATCCTGAATAAATTAAGGAAAAAAACAAATATCATCTTCTTGCAAAACGGCTAATGGTAAATCACCACTTTTTTCCTATGGTATAGTAAATTACTAATCCTTTTGTATGGTACACCTAATAATTGTACGTGCTTGAAGTTTGGGATAATGTCCCGAAATGATCTAAAAATGAATAGGCAGGATAAGGGCTGCACCGTCTTGGGTGGAGCCGGGGTCCCACCTAATCGGCTCCCCTGCCTCACATTGCAAGTAATGGACTTAAGGCGTGAAATTTACGTGGGCCTCTGGATGATGTATTTCTTAGATCCACACCGTGCATCTATTTTTTCAGATCATTCCAGGAAACAAGCTCAAAACTAAAGAATATTTAAAGCTAAAGTGGACCACACCACTGAAAATAGAAGAAATTGATGCTATCATTGAAAACTTCTTGGGGGCACATAAAGCTATGATCAAGATGATATTTATATTTGAACTTCATCAAGGTGTTATGTGATCTTATGAAGAGGTTAGATGAAAAATAAACCTTAGGGTTGGCCTTAGTAAAGTTTCAACAGTAGTTTGTACAATCCCCGCCCTTTTTTTCTAGTGTGATATACTTGAGTTTTGTATATATCTCATTTTTAAGCTCTAGAATTATCCAAGAAAATTGATGGACGGTATAGATCTAACATAAAAATTATGGTGGAACTTGTTATGGGAAGATCCGAGCCATCAATATAATTCCAAAGGCCGAGACTATACTAATCCAGTCAGGCGAACAAGTAGTCATGCCCCGAGGTTGATTATCGGATCAGCGAGCTATACTCCGGAAAAGGATGGCTGAGCCGAGCCCTCGTTCTCGTCCTCATCTTTCATTTAAAGGAGGCCGAGCTCTCGCACTCGTCCTCATCCCTATCTCCTTCTGAAGGAGGTTGTCTCGGGCCGAGGTCGGGGAAAGATGCGAGTATATTACACGCTAAACTAAACTTGGAAACTACCATAAAAAGATGTGGCCGATCACTTCGGGCGCAGATACGCACGATGTGCATAATACAGCACATGATCCTTAGATTGCGCATAATATCTCCACAATCTGAGGATATCCTTGAATGAGTAAATCACGCCATGATCAACGGACCCAGATCATTCAATAGTCAAGTATAAATACGCGAGGACTCCAATGCTATAGGGACGCAACATCTTGTGCTCTCCCACTACTCTGCAACTTAGACCCAGATTCCTGTGTCCTGACTTAGGCATCGGAGGGTCCCCCGGCTTAGCCAGGGTCTCCTTTGCTCACTGTTCGTGTACAGCTTCAGGGCTCGAGGAGGCAGCAAAGGGCATAGGACAAGGATGAGAGCTGACCAGATCTTGACCTCAACATTTTTTGGCGCCGTCTGTGAGAACCCGATACGAAAGGTCAGGTTCCTATCCTCGAGTATAATGGCAAGAGGAAAGAAGAAAACAGTAGCTGCGGAGCCAGAATAGAACGAGCAAACTCATTCCTCCTCGCTACTTCATGCGGAATCAGCTCCGGTACATTCTCAGCGTTCTCGCAATCGGGCGAGCAAGTATCGAGCCATGCAGGGCGAGATACAAGCCCTGCGCGATGAAGTAAACAGGATGAAGCAACAACAGGAGCCACAGTTGCATCCGGCTCAAGAAGATCCTGTCTCTGAACCAGTCGGCCCAGTTGTGGAAGCCCACTCCATGCCGAGGAGTGTGAGACCCGAGGCACCCCAGTACCCTCAAGTGCCCATATTGGGTCACCATCCTCTTCCGACTCAAATCCGACCCTCGGTTCGAAATACTGCGACGAGAGCTCTGACCAATGCCTCGGTTACCTCAGCCCTGACACCAACGGATCTTCGTCACCGGCTGGAACGGAGGAGGGGAAGGAGAACTCCGGAGATAGAAAACATCCAGAAAATCGTGGTGAAAAACAGAGACCCGTGGGAGAAGCGGTTCGAGGAGCTCAACAACAAGTTCTTAGCTCTGAAAAAAGAAGCAACAATCAACGTCAATTTCCACTGCCATCCAAGTAATGATGGAAGAGACCGAACCTCCTTTCAGCTCGAAATTAATGAATGAGGTGATGCCTCAGAGGTTCCGAATACCTCCTGTCATCCAATATTCCAGGTCCGGGGACCCTTCTAAGCATGTGGAAGCCTACCGCTCCTGGATGTAAATCCAGACGGCGACGGATGCAATGATGTGCCGGGGTTTCTCGATCACACTGATGGGGTCCGTTCGGAGTTGGTACCCACAGCTCAAGCCGAACTCCATCAATTCCTTCGCAGAGTTGAGCCGACTGTTCCTTTCCCAGTTCATTAGCCGTAAGAGAAGTCGAAAACCCAACATTCACTTATTGGTCATCAAGCAAGGGTCGAAGGAGTCGCTAAAAGAGTAAATCGCTCATTTTAACGAGGAAACACTGTTGGTAGAAGACTACGACGACAAAATGACGCTCGTCGCCATGTTCAGTGGTCTAAAAGAGGGAAAGTTTACTTTCTCCATTGGGAAGAACCAGCCAAAAACGCTGGCCGAACTTTCGCCAGAGCTCAGAAATATACTAACGCGGAGGAGTTCACTAATGCCCGTAAAAATGTTCAAACAATTGAGCCAAATGGTAAGGGGAAGAGGCCCAGGAACGAGGATTCTCAGCCACCCAACAAGGGGGCCGACGACTGCACTCCTCGCGATCGTCACCCAAGTAGAAGGCCGGAGGGAAGATTCCGTTCCTACGCCCCCCTTAATACTACCACCGAACAGATCTTATTGGAAATCTAAGGAGAAAAACTGCTGAACTGGCCTGTTTGCATGAGGGCCGATCCGGACCATCGAGACAAACGCAAGTACTGTCGCTTCCACTGAGATCACGATCACAATACGGATGACTGTGTAGATCTTAAAGATGAGATCGAAGCCCTTATTCGAAAAGGTCACCTACGTCGGTACAAGGAAGGGAAAGTTAAACGAAGAAGAGAAAGGGAGCAGCCAAACAACGTCACGGAGGACCCCGCCGAGATACGTACCATCTTCGGGGGCTCGTCCGGCGGGAGAGACTCGAATAGAGCACGAAAGGCCCACTCCAGGAAGTCTGAACTGGAACACTACATTCACTTAACTGAACGGCTTAATAAAGAACTTCGGGTCCGTCCGTGCACTCTGACCTTCACGGAAGAAGATGCGCGTGAGATTTAGTACCCGCATGACGATGCTCTGGCAGTCACCATGACTATCGTGAATCGTAAGGTGTACCGCATTTTGGTCGACACCGGGAGTTCCGCCGATGTGTTCTACTCAGAAGCTTTTGAAAAAATGAAAATTCCATGGTCTCATCTCAGACCCGTGAAGAACTCCTACACGGCTTTGCCGGAGAAAGAGTAATTTCTAAAGGAGTCATTCCCTTCCCGTGACTGCGGGAGAAGGACAATATCAAGTTACACTTATGGTGAACTTCTTAATTATTAATGTGTTATCGGTACACAACGTTATCCTGGACAGACCCTCTCTCCATGTAATGAGAGTAGTCTTCTCTACCTATCACCTGATGATGAAATTCCCTGCCGAAGGCGGGATAGGCTACCTCGGAGGCGACCAGCGGGAAGCTCGGAGATGTTACGCAGTGGCGGTAAAGAAGAGGTCAATTAAGCAGGTGCTTTCCATCAACATCCTAGACCCCAGAGGGCCTATGGAAGGCTCGTCCGTGGAAGATCTGGAAAAAGTGTCGCTTAACGAAGCTGATCCAAGCAGAACTGTTCAGCTCGGGACGTCGCTGAATCCTAAACAATGGCTTGAAGTCCTAACATTCCTGCGACAGCATAGGGACATCTTTGCATGGTCTCACCAAGATATGCCCGGGATTTCTCCAGAAGTCATGGTCTACAGGCTGAATGTGGATCCAAATCATATATCAAGCAGAAAAGAAGGTCGTTCGATGCCGAATGGTATGAAGCAATAGCCAACGAAGTCGCTGTTCTGCTCAACACAGGATTTATAGAAGAAGTGCATTATCCAGATTGGATCGCAAATGTGGTGTTGGTGAAGAAAGCCAATGGGAAGTGACCAGTTTGCGTGGATTACTAGGATTTAAACAAAGCTTGTCCAAAAGACAGTTTCCCGTTGCCTCGGATCGACCAGCTAGTAGACAGCACGGCGGGTCATGAATTACTTTCTTTCCTAGATGCCTACTCCGGATATAATCAAATCGCGATGCACCCACCAGACAGGCAGAAGACCACCTTTGTCATGAACAAGGGACTCTATTGTTATCGGGTCATGCTATTTGGCCTGAAGAACGCTGGGGCAACGTATCAGAGGCTAGTAAATCAGATGTTCTCTAAACAGATCGGAAGCACAATGGAAGTATATGTCGATGACATGTTAGTAAAAAGATCAAAACCACTGATCATCTGACGGCTCTTGGAGAAACGTTCGCTGTCCTCCAAGAATACCAGATGAAGCTGAATCCAACAAAGTGTGTTTTCGAGGTCGGCTCGGGAAAATTCCTCGATTTCCAGGTCAACCAGAGAGGTATCGAGGCGAACACTGATAAGATCAAAGCACTCTTCGACATGAGTTCACCTCGGACTATCAAGGAAATACAATGCCTTACAGGATGAGTCGCGGCACTTGGACGTTTTATATCCAAAGTAACGGATAAGTGTCTCCCCTTCTTTTAACAGTTGAAAGGTCACAAGAAGGCAGAATGGACGTCGGAGTGCGAATAGGCCTTCCAGCAACTGAAGCATTACCTGGGTTCACTCCCACTGTTGTCCAAACTTGAAGAAGGTGAACCTCTATTCCTTTACCTTGCGGTCTCAGCCTCGGCAGTCAGCTCGGCTCTGATCAGAGAAGTCGGAGGTAAACGACACCCTATTTATTATGTGAGCAAGGCTATGGTACCAGTAGAAACAAGATACTCATCCCTGAAATAGCTAGTGCTCAGCCTCGTTGTTTCAGCTCGGAGATTGCGCCCATATTTCCAGTCTCACTTTGTGATCGTGTTGACAGCCTCCCCCCTCAGACAAGTTCTTCAGAGGCCCGAGGTGTCGGGTCGAATGACCAAGTGGGCCATCGAACTCGGTGAATTCAACATTCAGTTTCGTCTAAAAACGGTAATCAAAGGTCAAGACGTAGCTGACTTCATCGCCGAATTCACTACTCTGAGCACCAGAGAGATCAGAGCTGAGGTTGAGACAAGCCAACCGCCCTTCCGAGTGACCAAAAAGCAGTATCAGATCCAGAATGGGTTCTCTATGTGGATGGGTCATCTAATGTTAAAGGGGCCGGGGCCGAGATCATCTTGATCGCACTCGACTCCACGACCGTTCAGTACGCGATCAGATTAGGGTTCAAAGCCTCGAATAATGAGGTGGAATATGAAACTTTGCTAGCCGGACTCAGATTGGCAGCGAGTCTGGGTGTCCAGTCTCTTCAAGTACGATCCGACTCCCAACTAGTGGTAAATCACATCTCTGCCGAATACGAGGATAAGGAAACAAGGATGATCGCTTATCTTGATGAGGCGAGGAAATTAATCGAGAAATTTAAGAATTGCACGATCCACCAAATCCCGAGAGCAAAAAATTCATGGGCCAACGCCGTAGTGCAGCTAGCCTCAGCCGCCGAGGGGAAGATCTCACGAATAATCCATGTCGAATTCATAGAGCAATCAAGCATCAGCAGGGAGGAGATGGAAGTCAACCTAATCCGAGCAAGTCCGAGCTGGATGGACCCGATCTTTAAGTATCTCACTGCAGGAGAGATCCCTTCGAACAGGTTAGAAGCCAGACGGCTCAGAGTTCGAGCAACCTGATACGTTATTCTGGACGGTATCCTGTACAAGAAGGGACATTCCCAGCCCTACCTTAAGTGTCTCCGGGCCGGCGAGGCGGAATAAGTTATGCGAGAGATTCATGAAGGAATCTGCGGAAATTATTCCAGCAGTCGAGCCTTAGCTCTGAAGATACTCAGGCAAGGGTACTTCTGGCCAACTGTCAAGGAGGATTCCAAAGATTACGTCTGGAAATATGATAAATGCCAGCGATTCGCGGCTGTGCCGAGACAACCCACAGAAGAAATGACCCTTATGAGCGGCTCTTGGCCATTCGCTTAGTGGGGAATCGACATTATCGACCCTCTACCCACGGGGAAAGGACAAGTCAAATTCGCCATTGTCGCTGTTGACTAATTCACCAAATGGGTTGAGGCTGAACCCGTCGCCAAAATTACGGAGCAGAAGGTGATCGACTTTGTCTGAAAAAATATCATTTGTCGGTTCGGGATTCCACGAACCATCGTATCAGACAATGGCCGACAGTTCAATAATAACAAATTTCGAGGTATGTGTCGAGGGCTCGATATCACGAATGCATACTCTTCTCCCCGACATCCCCAGTCGAACGGACAAGTGGAGGCAGTCAATAAGGTCATCAAGCATCATCTTAAGAAGAAACTGGAAAAAGCAAAAGGCAGTTGGGCCAAAGAACTTCCATTCGTTCTCTGGGCCTACAGGACCACAGCTCAGTCCTCAACAGGAGAGACTCCATTCTTGCTCTCCTACGGCACGGAAGCGATGGTGCCGGTGGAAATTAGTCTTCCTACGGCCCGAGTTAGAAGCTACCAAGAAAAACAGAACTCTGAGCAGATTGCCACAAACCTAGATTTGTTCGAAGAAGTTAGAGATATCTCGAAGCTCCGAGTCGTAGCTCGGCATCAATAAGTGGCACGGTTCTACAATTCGAAAGTCAATGTTAGGCGGTTCCGACCAGGGGACCTAGTCCTCCGTCGAGTGTTCCAGAATACTGCAGAGCCGGGGGCTGGCACGCTTGGACCAAACTGGGAAGGGCCTTATCGGGTCGTCCGGTCGACCAAGCTAGACTCCTACCACCTAGAAGACCTCGAGGGTCGTCAGATCTCCCATCCCTGGAATGTTGAGCATCTGAAAGTTTATTATCTATGACGGGCTAGCCTTTAAGGCCTTCGGCAAAATGTATGCCTCTGAGCGACGAGCCTTTAAGGCTCCTAATAAAATTCGCCTCTTCTCATCCACCTGAACGAATCATCTACTAAGGAAAAGTTGCCTCTCACATATAGGGGCGGACTCAAAGGATTAATCCCTTGAGGGGGTTAGTACATTATCCCACAAAAGGTTCTACACGGTATCCCCAAGTTAGGGGAAAAGCCTAAACGCTGACCCGAATCCTCTGACATAGGAATCGGCTCACGAATAAATGGGTAAAACGGAAGATTCTTGCCAATTGTGGGATGAGCCAACCCCCTGCGGGTTCGGACTCAATAAATAGGCCATAATGGCCTTAAAAGCTCTACAAAGTGGCGTTGAAAAGGGGCTGACTTGTCAAAGGGTCAGCTCGGCCAAATCCTAAAGAGAATCAGCCTACCAACGAATTAGTTCGACCAGCAAATAATCTACAATAGACATTTAAAAATCAATTATAGATTAACATATGAGGAAAATCATCATTCATAAGCCCTCCTCGGAGGGTCAAAAAAAAAATCATCATCCACAAGCCTTCATCAGAAGGTCAAGGGGTCAAAAAAGGGGGGAGAATATACAATATTTAGCCCTTTTGAGAAGATGAGTCAGCTATAGGGCCAAGGGGAGGGTCAGCTGTGATCTCAGGCACGCCTGTAGCAAGCTCGTCACTATCGGTAAGGTCCGCTGAGAGGACTTCGAAGTTCAGAGTTGGGTAAAGCTTCTTGACCTCAGCCAGACAAGCATCAAAACCTGTGTCATAATCAAAGTCGTACAGTTTGTCCAGCTCCTGAGCTCTTTCGGCGGAACTTTTATACTCTGCCACCGCCGCATCCACTCGTAAGACTGCTTGAGCCTCCAGCTCAGCTCGTAAAGAAGCTTTCTCCGCAGATGCAGCGGACTCGAGGACCTGTTGTTGCTCAACCAAATGTCTGGCTGCAGCGAGACGTTCTAGATCCAAGTCCTCTTTCGCCGCTTCAGTGCACGACTCAGCATCTGTGACCCTGAACTCCAAGTCTTGTTTTGTTTGACGCAAACTCTCAAGTTCAAGGTCAGCCGCATCCAAGCGAGTCTGAAGTAGGGTGACTTCTCCTTAGAGTTGAAGCTCTGCCGCTTGAGCCTCTATCACGGTCTTCTTGAGTTCCTCCAGCTCCACAATTGAGGCCCCAAGTTTTCCTTTAAGCTCGATCCGTCATGCGTTCTGCTCTGCCCTCTCTTCTTTGAACCTGGCCCGATTCGCCCTTTGCTTTGCCTTCTCGGCCATGAACTCAGCCCGCTCCGCTTTAAGCTGTTCCAACTCTTTCAGTCTCTCTTTCACCTCAACCATCATTGGCAATGACTGATACATCACGACCGCATAATCGTTTACAAAGTTAACATGACGGTGAGAGAGAGTCTCAACGATCTGAGCCTCTGGAATGTGTTTAGCCATCCCCAAGGAACTAGTTGGGCCATGTGGAAATCGGGAAGCAGGTCCACGGATGGAGGCATAGAAGTCCTCGGAGAGGGGGGAACGAGGGAAGATCCCCTAACCCCGCTCGTAGCAGAGATCTGAGCACCCTCTTCAGGCGTGCTCCTATGTCCTGTCATGACTTCAGGACAGCCTAGCTGAGGCTCTATGTCAGCCACGGGAACTGCAAGTCACGCCGAGGCTACCTCACCGAGTGTTTCCTCCACCACCTCTCTCCTGAGTTCGAAGGGTCCCGCTTGAGGGGCTTGCCTCGTAGAAGGCGACGAGATAGTAATGGTCTCGACTCGGGCAGGAGCTCCAACTTTCGGGACTCCAACACGAGCAAGAGCTCCAACTCCAACACGGGCAAGAGCTCCAACCTCGGATCATGCAAGAGCCCCAACCTTGGTTTGGGCAGGGGCTCCAACCTCGGCTCGGGCAAGAGCTCCAACCTCAGCTCGGGCAGGGGCTCCAACCGCGGGTCGGGCAGGAGTTCCAGCCTCAGCTCGGGAAGGAGTTCTAACTTCAGCTCAGGTAGAAGCCCTAATCTTCGAGACTCCAACATGGGCAGGAGCCCCAACCTCCTTAGAAGCAAGGGTATGAGCCTCAACATTGGCCTCGGAGGTTCTCCTTGTTTCGACAAGAAAACAAATGTATTTGATTTGAGGGATTTATTCAATGATAACAAAGAAAGAATGAGAGAACATTGATCACATTTATCCTGAGTTGATTTACATCCTCGGATTCCCTTGATTCTGAAAACAAAGTACAATCAATCGAAGTCTTCCATATAGAAATTTCGGCAGCATTCCGACGCTATTTCGGTCATCTCTCAATACTTAGGAGGAATTGCTGATTCGATCAGCCAATCTCGGGCTTAAAATCAGCTCTGAGCATTCTCCCAATCATTCTTCCTTGAGGCTTCCTTGAAATGTGGAGCAATCCCGCTAAACGGGCCTAAGAACTCGCCCAGATTGTAAGATTATGGGGTTTCCACTATCCAATCAGCTTAAAACTTTACATGCAGCTTTGGAACCACGAATTAGCCGTACATGTCAAATTTCAGCTCCTGAATCTTTCTGAAAATGGCTAAACTGACAGATCAGCCCCTGAAATCATGATTTGCGGCCCGCTTGATATCTAGATATGCTTCAAACTTGGTCTCAACGCGTTAAATGTATGGCAAAGTGAATGGGGCGGAGAAGATTTCTCATGAGCATCACATTGGGACCACATGTACATCGCATGTACACAGTGCCCGAGTGCACAAGCCGTGCATGGATTTTCCCAAAATCGGTCAAAGAAGGCTGACTCGAGCTTCTTCTTCCCAAAATTTGGATTTTCCCAAATTCTTCAAGTTCGGCCGGTTTGGGCGGGTCCGCGTAAACCACTTCGGTTGCGCGGATCAGCGCAAACCACTTCAGTTGCGCGGTCCGCACCCTTTCTCGAACAGCATTTCTGTGGCATATGGCCTATGGGAATTCTCTCACTTCCATTGCGCAGTTCAGCGCAAAGTGTCTTCTCCAACCTCCCTTGAAAAATGGTGCAAAGGCCATATCGACTTCGGCCAGTTTGCGAGGGTCCGTGCAAACCACTTCGGTTGCGCAGTTCCGCGCAAAGCCCTTCTGCTCTCCTTCTCCTGCCTTACTTCTCTGTGAGACCCGACCTGAGTTCTCATGTGTGCATGTGTGTGCATAAGTGTGCATTTCATTCATTTTGGTCCCGCGGTCCTACCGGTCGAATCCCGGTGACTCGCGACCCTTGGATTATGCTGTGGTCATCCTTAAGTTTGGTCACATAGACTCGACTCGGATTGACCTGAGACCTATGCCATCTTGTCCGTATCGGCGCCCCGATTCTAACGCCGCGTCCCATGCATTAATCCAATGTGTACATCTCAAGTTATGAGCATTTCATCATGTGGCCCACTTTTTGTACAAATGCATGTGGACCCCACTCCTCTTGGCACAAGTTCCCATGCACACCACCCACACACACTACAATTCCCATGGAATAAACACTACCCACCCTAAACACTACCCACACCTAACCTACCCTAGCAACATTGTTATTGTCACCATAGGTTATGATTACTTCCCTTAAAAGGCTTTTCCCTCTCTTTCCCTCTCATTTCTCTCCTCTCTCTTCCCTTCTTCTCCAGCAATTCCTCCATTTTCTCCAGCCCCTTCTCCCTAAAATACCTTCTCATCTAACCCTTCTCACTTGATCTTAACCATTGATCCATGTTGCTTGGAGCCTCTAGATGATGGTGATGTAAGTTTCAAGGTTGATCTAGGTGGGTGCTCTTAGATCTTTCTTCATTTCTTTCTTAGGAGCTTGTGGGACCCATCAAGTGGTGATGGAGGTCCCTCATGTCTCCATGGTTGAGGCCAATGGCCCTTTTTCCTTACATGCATGATCCATGGATGGGGCCATTCTCCATGGACCCCATCATAACATTTTCCTTTGATGCATGTCATTTTTCTCTCTTGTGGCTGGATTATTTTTATTTTTCATTATTCTATTCTTGATTTCCTGATGTGTGTGGCCCACTTAGTGGCCTCGAAATATCCAAACCGTCCAAGCAAAGTGGATGCCCATGGCTGTCCATTCCTTGGACATTGGCACTCTATTTGCTCCATTTTGGGCACATGCAATAGGTTTCATGGAAGGAGTATGGTCTGGATGTTTGTGGGGCCCACTGGGGTGGTCCATACCACAATTTCCATAGATTGATTTCCTCTTTTTATAGTGATTATAATTATTTTAATTCAGTATTATGTTGCTGTCCAAAAGCCATCTGGACAGATTTTTGAGCTGTCTTAAGCTCAGTTTTGGGGATGATTGGTGGGGTGTTTGGTCTCATTTGATATATACCTCTTAAAGGTGGGGATCTCACCTAGATGTTCCCTAAATTTCACCATCATCCGTCCCTGTTTGATCACCCAAAAGAGTGGGCCAAGGAGGGTGGATAGTCCAGATTTTCTGGACTGTCTAGCAACTGTGCTTGCTGTAAAAACATAATTGTCAGTCTGTTTCTGAAATGGTGGGCCACCTTTGTATACCCCACCTTGTTGTATACTTGTGTAGGGATGTTGGTCCTATATTTTCTTAAATTTTAGCAAACATGAGCCCACTCTAATGGGGTGCACAAATCAGGGGCAGCAGCATTGTTTCAGCAGCAGAATTTTTTTGAAATACCTTGCTGTCCATAAATTGTAAGAGTTAAATAAAATATTTTTACTATCCCAAAAATTATAAAATTTTGCAGAGAGGTGTCCTACCCATGGTAGGGCCTACCTGAAAAATTTTAGGGCCAATGGACACCATTTGGGCATCCAAATGGGTGGGCTAATATATTGGGCTGCCAGAAATTTCTGTTATGCAGTCCAGCAGCATAGTTCTATAAAAATAAATTTTAAAGAAATATTTTTTTAGAAGGTGGACCATATTTATGGGTCCCACCTTATTTTGGACTTGATGAGGGACCTTGGGTCCAAATTTCAAGAATTTTGGAGGCCCAGAACCCACCCATTTGATGGCCCAAATTCAGGACAGTTATATTCCAGCAGTATTTCACCCTATACAGATTGTATTCTTTAAATTAATTAAAATACTTTCGAGTATCCAAAAATTATGAAAATTTACAGAAAGGTAGTAAACTCATGGTAGAACCTACCTACCAAATTTCAGGTCTAATGGACCCCTGTGTATACCGTAGCAAGGCCCGGACTGGCCCACCACGTTGGGACGTCCAGGCCAGTCCGATTTTCTGGACAGCTTGTGTTATTCAAATTAATTAAATTATTTTTAGACATCCAAAAATTCTGAAATTTTGTGGGGTTGTGGTCCACCTATGGAAGGACAATCCTACAAATTTTTAGGGCCATCAGGCCCCTGGACTGACCGTGGTATGGCCTGTAAGTTGGGTCAGTTTTGGGCCAAATACCCAGGCCCAAATGACTAACCACCATGGAATGCCCCTACCTTGGGCTACTGGGCCTGCATTCTAATGGCATGGCCCACTTGAAGTAAGTGTTGTATATCCCCTTTCTTATCTGGTGGGACCCACTGTGATGAGTATGGGTCACCATGGGTCAATAACCCATTTAAATTAAATAAATTTTTGGACTCCAGCAGGCCCAGGAAGTGGGTGGACTGGAATTCTAGCAAGGGGCCCAAATTTGTGCATAGTTGATCTTTTAGAGCCGTGGCGGTCCACCAGATTTAAGGGAGTGTTGTACACACTCCTTGCCTTATTTCTTTAGACAAATTTGGGTGTAATTAGTGCCTCTTAAGGCACATCTTTGAGGTGATAATATGGGCTAGCCTTAACCAGATTTTTGGTAGCTTTATGGGACTTTTGGGCTGGAAACCTATCCCTTGAGCCCAAGATTGTGCAAGGGCTGACCTTATTGATTCACGGGCCCAATGAGTTGTCTACAAGCTGATCATGTGCATTTATTAGCCTTGATGCCCTCATAAAGTGCTTAATTGTGGGCTGACTTGCAAAGCCCGCATAAATGTATATTGTGGGGACCTTGCTAAGTCTTTGGGCTGGTATGGCAAGGCCCACACTGTCAGTATAGGCCTTGCCCATGTGTATTCTTGGATTTACGGGCTGCCTTCAAGTCCACCATAATGTATGAATTGGATGGCTTTTGTTTGGGCCATTTCTTTTGGGCCCATTATGTGATATATTATATGCATGTTTGTGTTGGCAAGTATGCCTTGTGGACTTAGTTCTTTTGGATAGGCCCATTGATCTTAGGCCTATACTCTCCTATCTATTGTGATGGGCTTAGGGGCAATAATACACAAGAGGTTGGGCCCTTGGCTGCCCACTAAACTGACCCTGTACTTGGGCCAAAAGTGAGGCCCAACTCCCTTGTGTTAAATGTGAAACTTGCCCATGTAAATGAATTACTGGGCTGCCCATGAAGTCCACCACAATATATGGATTTATGACCTTTATGGTTGGGCCCAAACCTTGCTTAAGGGCCCACCATGCTACCTAAGTATTGAGCTTAGTGTATGGCCCACTAGGCCATGGATTGCTTAGGCCTTGGGCCTTATTCCATACTCGAGTAGTGGCGGGCTACCTCTTGCAAACCAGTTGAGGTTGGATGTCCTCCTGGGTAATCCTAAGGTAGGCCCATAGGTTTCTCTACGAATGGTTAAAGGCCCACCATAGACCCTAGGCCATTTGTTTAAGGCTCAATGTGTATGTATGTGGAACCTACCTTAATGCATGTGGTCCAGGCCGTCCAAGCCTTGGATCGCCCGTTCATGGAGGCACTCTCTGCCTTGGGTTGCTACTGGATTCACAATCTAATAGCATGCCCACTTGATCTTTTCTTGATGTATACACACCCTCCATCTGGTGGGGCCCCCTATGAATATTGTTGGCCTTCATGAGATCATTCCCACTTATTTGACTAAATTTTTAGCTTTCGCAAGCCCAGGAAACAGAGTAGGCCGAACGTTTATCAAGGGGCCTCAAATGTACATTGTTATGGTTGAAACTTTATTGGACATGGGACCCACCATATTGAGAACTTGTGTACATGTTGCATGCTTGGGTTTTCTTATAATCTTTGGGGTTAGTCAGTGCATTCTTTTGGGTCATCTTTAGTGATCACACGAGGACCCCATCTTAGATCAGATTTTTAGGACATCCCTTAGGCCTAGAGTGGGCTAGGATGTCCCAGCTTAGCCCAACCATATATTGGGCCAGCTTCCACCATTTTGATGGACTTGTGGGCTAATATAAGGATAGTATTGGGCCCTTGGTTGCCCACTTAAATTGATAGTTATTGGGCTGATGTAGTTGGGCCCATTTTATCATCCAAACTTAAACTTATTTTGGGCCGTATATTGTGTATGCGGGCTGCCCACCAAGTCTAACTTAATGCATGGATTCTATGGCCATTGGGAATTGAGCCTTGGGCCTTAATTTTTCTCTTGGGGCCCATGTTGTTAAAAGTGGTATTGTATCTTTTTATGGCCTATTATGAGGAATGTATGTATGTGGTTACCTGTGTTCTTATCTTGAATGTAGGGCCTTGGGCCTTGTATCCATATAGTTCGTGGTTGAGATGCTTCTTGGGGAATGGTCGTTAAATGTCCCCATTATGGACCCCTCTAGGCCCGATTGTATCTAAATGTGATTAGATACTCATCTTAAACTCTTGCTAGACTCACTTCTGTGTTACTTAGACACGTAGTTGTATGCTTAGTCTCGTGGGCTACCCCAGGTAATGGGCCCCACTAGAGGTGGGATTTCTTATAGATATTGTCTAAATACCTAGTCTTGGTCCCTTCTTGGATAGGAGTTGGTATCAGAGCATAACAAGTAATTTTGGAACTGGTCCCTTCTTGGATAGGAGGAGTGTACTACTTTGTATATCGCCGCATAATGCATCTAGACCCATCTTCATGGCCCATGTGCATCATTGTATGCTTGGATGACACTGTGTATGTGGTCATATTATGTCATTGGGCATTGCATGGTACCTTCCCCGAGGGACGTAGTATCCCCTCTTGAGCACGTTGGATGCTTGGGATTGATGCATGGTTGATTGTGTGATTCATGCACCTGACATTATATAGCATATGAGCATTATCGCCCTTGCTTCATCAGGGTTGTAGCCTCCACAGATACATCGTGGATGGCTATGTTTGGACACCGAAAATGTTACTTGAGCATACCGGGTGCATAGGATGCCCATGGGTGAAATTCCCAAAACTTCCATGGTACCAGGATCTGCTCCAACGGCGTGACCGGGTGGTATATATGAGCGCATGAGGGCCTTATACCATTAGGCCGCGACTCCCACTGTCGTGTAGTCGGTTGGATAGGGGTGTGGCCTTACTCGCCTGACGTAAGGGGGCATTGCTAGGCTGAGTCTGACCAGCTCGTGAATGGGTCCGCTACTTTCAGGCCTTGCTGGTGATTGGCTGTCCGCAGGCAGGGTAGTGAGGTCTCTTACGCTCGTTTGACTGTGCGGGGTCTGTAGAGCGGCAGTCATCCAGCAGTGTAATGGACCCCGGTGATTTCCTTATGATGGAAATGTATTTGATATGTGGATTGGATATGAGCACTGACATTACTTCGCATTGCATTTGCATCGGCTGTGTAAGCCTCATATTGCATTACAGTACTCATTGCATTACAGTGCTCATCGCATTACAGTACTCATGGCATTACAGTACTCATTGCATTACAGTACTCATTGCATTATATAGCCTTGGTATGGCTTCCTGCATTATCGTACTGCCTTGGTATAGTTTCTTGCATTCATGATAGCCTTGGTAAGGCTAGTGGTATTGGTATTGATCATGACTCCCTTCTGCATTCTCTATCTTCTTCTGAGCACTATTGTCACACACTTTCACCACCCTCTAAGCTTTCTATAAGCTTATGCATGATTGATGCGTGCAGGAGATCCTAGGCAGGCACCGTAGCAGCAGAGCGTGGAGTAGAGTTGAGCTTGAGGACTCCAGTGTTGCTGACTCTTTTCTCTCTTTTCCCATTATCTTATGTATGTCCTTTCGGACCTGATGTAAGCTTGTAAAAGTTCAAATTCTTAGTGGATTTTGTGATGTGTATCCCTTGTTACTTCCAGATGTACTTGCTGTGATCTTGGGTATGCTCTTATTGGTAATGATTATACTGTTATGAAAATCCTCCTTGTGGCATCCCAGGATCGGAACCTGCCTCAGGAGCCGAGAATGGGGTACTACGGAGGCTGTTGCGGCCAGAACCGGCCATCGGGTTCCTTGTGAGTCCGGTAATCGAGTCTGGGGCGTGACAGGAGTTGGTATCAGAGCATAGCAAGTAATTTTAGAATAACTTGGGATAGTATCACATATCTGATGTGAGCTTAGGACAAATAGTGTCCCGAGTGCATTTCCCTCGTTTCGTTTGCACCTTTAAGGATTCTAATTTCTAGGTGTCTTTCACCTTTGTTCTTTCTGTAGACCATGCCATCTAGTCAAGGTGCCCATGATTATGACACCTGTGGCCGTGGTGCCCATGGACATGGTTCTCATTCCGCTCTAGCGATCCGAGTGACTTTTTCTCCACCTTCTGAGATTCCTATTTCCCTTCTGGAGCCTATCGTACCTATTCCTGAGGCTCCCGCCGTACCTGTCCCTCCGCCAGAGGCCAGTGCTACCCCTGCTTATCTGACGATTCCTGTAGGAGCTGAGCGTCTCCAGCAGTTGATGCAGGTCGTCACTGATGTTCTTCAGACCCGTCAGCCTGTTCCTGAGGCACCCGGACGGGCGGAACAGGAGCGTGTGAGCCCCCTTTTACGAGATTCGATTTCGCAGCAAGCTCCGTTAGTAATATTTCTACTTCAGGGCGAGTCCGAGTGGACCGGTTTGCAGAGGGATCGTGATCAGAGGAGAGGCCGGAAGAGACAAGCCCCCTCCGGTAGCTCACGACAGCGTCGACAGCGGCAGAGGTGCATAACCTATCGAGCCGCCAGAGCATCAGCATCGCATACAACAACTTCTTCTTCTAGGCCGTTTACTGGCATTTGCTATGGATGTGGGCAGACGGGACACCGTAGGCGTGAGTGTCCCCATCAGCAGGATGGACCTTCGCAGCTACCGCAGTAACAGTAGAGACCGCATATGTAGAGTAGACAGACACCTCCCCAGCCACCTCAGGCTTGATTTTGCGCTACTCATCAGGACCCTAAGTTATTAGGGGAGTTGTTATGGGTATTCTCCTTGTCTCCTTATGTAAGTCTTCTGTTTTGGTGCATCACACCCTTTTTATATCAAAGGGCTTTTGTTCACTCAGATTGCCATTAGAGTCTGCCGTAAGAGATGGTCAGTATCGACACTTTTTGGAAAGATCCCTGTGTTAGGCCGATAATATTATCGTATTCTGTTTTGGTTGGTGAGATGTCTTACTAGCTAAATAGTCTTGTATTGCCAATGTTGAGCTTGTTTTGTTGTCCAGGCAGTGTTCCTGGTTAGGGATGAAAGGCCAAATTGCAAGTTTTGTGGCCGAGTGTGACGCTTGCTAACGTGTCAAGGCCAATCATCTGAGACCCCGCTAGTCCCTTGCAGCCGTTGAGTGTCCCAAAGTGAAAGTAGGAGAGTGTATTGATGGATTTCATCGCAGGTTTGTTGAGATTAGGGAGCATCACCCCCATTTGTGTGATGATTGATTGCTTGTGTTGCCTTCTCTTGTGATTGATGATTGCGATATATATATATATGATGATGTTATACATTTCGTTGCCTCCGTTTTGTCAATTTTGAGGATGAAATTTCTTTGTTGGTGGGGAGGATTGTGAGACCCGACCTGAGTTCTCATGTGTGCATGTGTGTGCATAAGTGTGCATTTCATTCATTTTGGTCCCGCGGTCCTACCGGTCGAATCCCGGTGACTCGCGACCCTTGGATTATGCTGTGGTCATCCTTAAGTTTGGTCACATAGACTCAACTCGGATTGACACGAGACCCATGCCATCTTGTCCGTATCGGCGCCGCGATTCTAACGCCGCGTCCCATGCATTAATCCAATGTGTACATCTCAAGTTATGAGCATTTCATCATGTGGCCCACTTTTTGTACAAATGCATGTGGACCCCACTCCTCTTGGCACAAGTTCCCATGCACACCACCTACACACACTACAATTCCCATGGAATAAACACTACCCACCCTAAACACTACCCACACCTAACCTTCCCTAGCAACATTGTTATTGTCACCATAGGTTATGATTACTTCCCTTAAAAGGCTTTTCCCTCTCTTTCCCTCTCATTTCTCTCTCTCTCTCTCTCTCTCTCTCTCTCTCTCTCTCTCTCTCTCTTCTTCTCTTCTTCTCCAGCAATTCCTCCATTTTCTCCAGCCCCTTCTCCCTAAAATACCTTATCATCTAACCCTTCTCACTTGATCTTAACCATTGATCCATGTTGCTTGGAGCCTCTAGATGATGGTGATGTAAGTTTCAAGGTTGATCTAGGTGGGTGCTCTTAGATCTTTCTTCATTTCTTTCTTAGGAGCTTGTGGGACCCATCAAGTGGTGATGGAGGTCCCTCATGTCTCCATGGTTGAGGCCAATGGCCCTTTTTCCTTGCATGCATGATCCATGGATGGGGCCATTCTCCATGGACCCCATCATAACATTTTCCTTTGATGTATGTCATTTTTCTCTCTTGTGGCTGGATTATTTTTATTTTTCATTATTCTATTCTTGATTTCCTGATGTGTGTGGCCCACTTAGTGGCCTCGAAATATCCAAACCGTCCAAGCAAAGTGGATGCCCATGGCTGTCCATTCCTTGGACATTGGCACTCTATTTGCTCCATTTTGGGCACATGCAATAGGTTTCATGGGAAGAGTATGGTCTGGATGTTTGTGGGGCCCACTGGGGTGGTCCATACCACAATTTCCATAGATTGATTTCCTCTTTTTATAGTGATTATAATTATTTTAATTCAGTATTATGTTGCTGTCCAAAAGCCATCTGGACAGATTTTTGAGCTGTCTTAAGCTCAGTTTTGGGGATGATTGGTGGGGTGTTTGGTCCCATTTGATATATACCTCTTAAAGGTGGAGATCTCACCTAGATGTTCCCTAAATTTCACCATCATCCGTCCCTGTTTGATCACCCAAAAGAGTGGGCCAAGGAGGGTGGATAGTCCAGATTTTCTGGACTGTCTAGCAACTGTGCTTGCTGTAAAAACATAATTGTCAGTCTGTTTCTAAAATGGTGGGCCACCTTTGTATACCCCACCTTGTTGTATACTTGTGTAGGGATGTTGGTCCTATATTTTCTTAAATTTTAGCAAACATGAGCCCACTCTAATGGGGTGCACAAATCAAGGGCAGCAGCATTGTTTCAGCAGCAGAATTTTTTTGAAATACCTTGCTGTCCATAAATTGTAAGAGTTAAATAAAATATTTTTACTATCCCAAAAATTATAAAATTTTGCATAGATGTGTCCTACCCATGGTAGGGCCTACCTGAAAAATTTTAGGGCCAATGGACACCATTTGGGCATCCAAATGGGTGGGCTAATATATTGGGCTGCCAGAAATTTCTGTTATGCAGTCCAGCAGCATAGTTCTATAAAAATAAATTTTAAAGAAATATTTTTTTAGAAGGTGGACCATATTTATGGGTCCCACCTTATTTTGGACTTGATGAGGGACCTTGGGTCCAAATTTCAAGAATTTTAGAGGCCCAGAACCCACCCATTTGATGGCCCAAATTCAGGACAGTTATATTCCAGCAGTATTTTACCCTGTACAGATTGTATTCTTTAAATTAATTAAAATACTTTTGAGTATCCAAAAATTATGAAAATTTACAGAAAGGTAGTAAACTCATGGTAGAACCTACCTACGAAATTTCAGGTCTAATGGACCCCTGTGTATACCGTAGCAAGGCCCGGACTGGCCCACCACGTTGGGACGTCCAGGCCAGTCCGATTTTCTGGACAGCTTGTGTTATTCAAATTAATTAAATTATTTTTAGATGTCCAAAAATTCTGAAATTTTGTGGGGTTGTGGTCCACCTATGGAAGGACAATCCTGCAAATTTTTAGGGCCAGCAGGCCCCTAGACTGACCGTGGTATGGCCTGTAAGTTGGGTCAGTTTTAGGCCAAATACCCAGGCCCAAATGACTAACCACCATGGAATGCCCCTACCTTGGGCTACTGGGCCTGCATTCTAATGGCATGGCCCACTTGAAGTAAGTGTTGTATATCCCCTTTCTTATTTGGTGGGACCCACTGTGATGAGTATGGGTCACCATGGGTCAATAACCCATTTAAATTAAATAAATTTTTGGACTCCAGCAGGCCCAGGAAGTGGGTGGACTGGAATTCTAGCAAGGGGCCCAAATTTGTGCATAATTGATCTTTTAGAGCCGTGGCGGTCCACCAGATTTAAGGGAGTGTTGTACACACTCCTTGCCTTATTTTTTTATACAAATTTGGGTGTAATTAGTGCCTCTTAAGGCACATCTTTGAGGTGATAATATGGGCTAGCCTTAACCAGATTTTTGGTAGCTTTATGGGACTTTTGGGCTGGAAACCTATCCCTTGAGCCCAAGATTGTGCAAGGGCTGACCTTATTGATTCACGGGCCCAATGAGCTGTCTACAAGCTGATCATGTGCATTTATTAGCCTTGATGCCCTCATAAACTGCTTAATTGTGGCCTGACTTGCAAAGCCCGCATAAATGTATATTGTGGGGACCTTGCTAAGTCTTTGGGCTGGTATGGCAAGGCCCACACTGTCAGTATAGGCCTTGCCCATGTGTATTCTTAGATTTACGGGCTGCCTTCAAGTCCACCATAATGTATGAATTGGATGGCTTTTGTTTGGGCCATTTCTTTTGGGCCCATTATGTGATATATTATATGCATGTTTGTGTTGGCAAGTATGCCTTGTGGACTTAGTTCTTTTGGATAGGCCCATTGATCTTAGGCCTATACTCTCCTATCTATTGTGATGGGCTTAGGGGCAATAATACACAAGAGGTTGGGCCCTTGGCTGCCCACTAAACGACCACCGTACTTGGGCCAAAAGTGAGGCCCAACTCCCTTGTGTTAAATGTGAAACTTGCCCATGTAAATGAATTACTGGGCTGCCCATGAAGTCCACCACAATATATGGATTTATGACCTTTATGGTTGGGCCCAAACCTTGCTTAAGGGCCCACCATGCTACCTAAGTATTGAGCTTAGTGTATGGCCCACTAGGCCATGGATTGCTTAGGCCTTGGGCCTTATTCCATACTCGAGTAGTGGCGGGCTACCTCTTGCAAACTAGTTGAGGTTGGATGTCCTCCTGGGTAATCCTAAGGTAGGCCCATAGGTTTCTCTACGGATGGTTAAAGGCCCACCATAGACCCTAGGCCATTTGTTTAAGGCTCAATGTGTATGTATGTGGAACCTACCTTAATGCATGTGGTCCAGGCCGTCCAAGCCTTGGATCGCCCGTTCATGGAGGCACTCTCTGCCTTGGGTTGCTACTGGATTCACAATCTAATAGCATGCCCACTTGATCTTTTCTTGATGTATACACACCCTCCATCTGGTGGGGCCCCCTATGAATATTGTTGGCCTTCATGAGATCATTCCCACTTATTTGACTAAATTTTTAGCTTTCGCAAGCCCAGGAAGCAGAGTAGGCCGAACGTTTATCAAGGGGCCTCAAATGTACATTGTTATGGTTGAAACTTTATTGGACATGGGACCCACCATATTGAGAACTTGTGTACGTGTTGCATGCTTGGGTTTTCTTATAATCTTTGGGGTTAGTCAGTGCATTCTTTTGGGTCATCTTTAGTGATCACACGAGGACCCCATCTTAGATCAGATTTTTAGGACATCCCTTAGGCCTAGAGTGGGCTAGGATGTCCCAGCTTATCCCAACCATATATTGGGCCAGCTTCCACCATTTTGATGGACTTGTGGGCTAATATAAGGATAGTATTGGGCCCTTGGTTGCCCACTTAAATTGCTAGTTATTGGGCTGATGTCGTTGGGCCCATTTATCATCCAAACTTAAACTTATTTTGGGCCGTATATTGTGTATGCGGGCTGCCCACCAAGTCTAACTTAATGCATGGATTCTATGGCCATTGGGAATTGAGCCTTGGGCCTTAATTTTTCTCTTGGGGCCCATGTTGTTAAAAGTGGTATTGTATCTTTTTATGGCCTATTATGAGGAATGTATGTATGTGGTTACCTGTGTTCTTATCTTGAATGTAGGGCCTTGGGCCTTGTATCCATATAGTTCGTGGTTGAGATGCTTCTTGGGGAATGGTCGTTAAATGTCCCCATTATGGACCCCTCTAGGCCCGATTGTATCTAAATGTGATTAGATACTCATCTTAAACTCTTGCTAGACTCACTTCTGTGTTACTTAGACACGTAGTTGTATGCTTAGTCTCGTGGGCTACCCCAGGTAATGGGCCCCCACTAGAGGTGGGATTTCTTATAGATATTGTCTAAATACCTAGTCTTGGTCCCTTCTTGGATAGGAGTTGGTATCAGAGCATAACAAGTAATTTTGGAACTGGTCCCTTCTTGGATAGGAGGAGTGTACTACTTTGTATATCGCCGCATAATGCATCTAGACCCATCTTCATGGCCCATGTGCATCATTGTATGCTTGAATGACACTGTGTATGTGGTCATATTATGTCATTGGGCATTGCATGGTACCTTCCCCGAGGGACGTAGTATCCCCTCTTGAGCACGTTGGATGCTTGGGATTGATGCATGGTTGATTGTGTGATTCATGCACCTGACATTGCATAGCATATGAGCATTATCGCCCTTGCTTCATCAGGGTTGTAGCCTCCACAGATACATCGTGGATGGCTATGTTTGGACACCGGAAATTCTACTTGAGCATACCGGGTGCATAGGATGCCCATGGGTGAAATTTCCAAAACTTCCATGGTACCAGGATCTGCTCCAACGGCGTGACCGGGTGGTATATATGAGCACATGAGGGCCTTATACCGTTAGGCCTCGACTCCCACTGTCGTGTAGTCGGTTGGATAAGGGTGTGGCCTTACTCGCCTGATGTAAGGGGGCATTGCTAGGCTGAGTCTGACCAGCTCGTGAATGTGGCCGCGACTCTTTAGGGCTTCTTTGGTGATTGGTTGTCCCGAGCGGGGTAGTGAGGTCTCTTACGCTCGTTTGGTTGACCGTATGGGTCCGTAGAGCGGCAGTCATCCAAGAAGTAATGGACCCCTGTGATTTCCTTATGATGGAAATGTATTTGATATGTGGATTGGATATGAGCACTAACATTACTTCGCATTGCATTTGCATCGGTACGTGTAAGCCTCATATTGCATTACATATACTCATTGCATTACAGTGCTCATCGCATCACAGTACTCATGGCATTACAGTACTCATTGCATTACAATACTCATTGCATTATATAGCCTTGGTATGGCTTCCTGCATTATCGTACTGCCTTGGTATAGTTTCTTGCATTCATGATAGCCTTGGTAAGGCTAGTGGTATTAGTATTGATCATGACTCCCTTCTGCATTCTCTATCTTCTTCTGAGCACTATTGTCACACACTTTCACCACCCTCTAAGCTTTCTATAAGCTTATGCACGATTGATGCGTGCAGGAGATCCTAGCAGAGCATCGTAGCGGCAGAGCGTGGAGTAGAGTTGAGCTTGAGGACTCCAGTGTTCCTGACTCTTTTCTCTCTTTTCCCATTATCTTATGTATGTCCTTTCGGACCTGATGTAAGCTTGTAAAAGTTCAAATTCTTAGTGGATTTTGTGATGTGTATCCCTTGTTACTTCCAGATGTACTTGCTGTGATCTTGGGTATGCTCTTATTGGTAATGATTATACTGTTATGAAAATCCTCCTTGTGGCATCCCAGGATCGGAACCTGCCTCAGGAGCCGAGAATGGGGTACTACGGAGGCTGTTGCGGCCAGAACCGGCCATCGGGTTCCTTGTGAGTCCGTGTCAGTGCGGGCGTGACAGGAGTTGGTATCAGAGCATAGCAAGTAATTTTAGAATAACTTGGGATAGTATCACATATCTGATGTGAGCTTAGGACAAATAGTGTCCCGAGTGCATTTCCCTCGTTTCGTTTGCACCTTTAAGGATTCTAATTTCTAGGTGTCTTTCACCTTTGTTCTTTCTGTAGACCATGCCATCTAGTCAAGGTGCCCATGATTATGACACCTGTGGCCGTGGTGCCCATGGACATGGTTCTCATTCCGCTCTAGCGATCCGAGTGACTTTTTCTCCACCTTCTGAGATTCCTATTTCCCTTCTGGAGCCTATCGTACCTATTCCTGAGGCTCCCGCCGTACCTGTGCCTCCGCCAGAGGCCAGTGCTACCCCTGCTTATCTGACGATTCCTGTAGGAGCTGAGCGTCTCCAGCAGTTGATGCAGGTCGTCACTGATGTTCTTCAGACCCGTCAGCCTGTTCCTGAGGCACCCGGACGGGCGGAACAGGAGCGTGTGAGCCCCCTTTTACGAGATTCGATTTCGCAGCAAGCTCCGTTAGTAATATTTCTACTTCAGGGCGAGTCCGAGTGGACCGGTTTGCAGAGGGATCGTGATCAGAGGAGAGGCCGGAAGAGACAAGCCCCCTCCGGTAGCTCACGACAGCGTCAACAGCGGCAGAGGTGCGTAACCTATCGAGCCGCCAGAGCATCAGCATCGCATACAACAACTTCTTCTTTTAGGCCGTTTACTGGCATTTGCTATGGATGTGGGCAGACGGGACACCGTAGGCGTGAGTGTCCCCATCAGTAGGATGGACCTTCGCAGCTACCGCAGTAACAGTAGAGACCGCATATGTTGAGTAGACAGACACCTCCCCAGCCACCTCAAGCTTGATTTTGCGCTACTCATCAGGACCCTTAGTTATTAGGGGAGTTGTTATGGGTATTCTCCTTGTCTCCTTATGTAAGTCTTGTGTTTTGGTGCATCGCACCCTTTTTGAATCAAAGGGCTTTTGTTCACTCAGATTGCCATTAGAGTCTGCCGTAAGAGATGGTCGGTATCGACACTTTTTGGAAAGATCCCTGTGTTAGGCCGATAATATTATCGTATTCTGTTTTGGTTGGTGAGATGTCTTACTAGCTAAATAGTCTTGTATTGCCAATGTTGAGCTTGTTTTGTTGTCCAGGCAGTGTTCCTGGTTAGGGATGAAAGGCCAAATTGCAAGTTTTGTGACCGAGTGTGACGCTTGCTAACGTGTCAAGGCCGATCATCTGAGACCCCCCTAGTCCCTTGCAGCCGTTGAGTGTCCCAAAGTGAAAGTAGGAGAGTGTATTGATGGATTTCATCGCAGGTTTGTTGAGATTAGGGAGCATCACCCCCATTTGTGTGATGATTGATTGCTTGTGTTGCCTTCTCTTGTGATTGATGATTGCGATATATATATATGATGATGTTATACATTTCGTTGCCTCCGTTTTGTCAATTTTGAGGACGAAATTTCTTTGTTGGTGGGGAGGATTGTGAGACCCGACCTGAGTTCTCATGTGTGCATGTGTGTGCATAAGTGTGCATTTCGTTCATTTTGGTCCCGCGGTCCTACCGGTCGAATCCCGGTGACTCGCGACCCTTGGATTATGCTGTGGTCATCCTTAAGTTTGGTCACATAGACTCAACTCGGATTGACACGAGACCCATGCCATCTTGTCCGTATCGGCGCCGCGATTCTAACGCCGCGTCCCATGCATTAATCCAATGTGTACATCTCAAGTTATGAGCATTTCATCATGTGGCCCACTTTTTGTACAAATGCATGTGGACCCCACTCCTCTTGGCACAAGTTCCCATGCACACCACCCACACACACTACAATTCCCATGGAATAAACACTACCCACCCTAAACACTACCCACACCTAACCTACCCTAGCAACATTGTTATTGTCACCATAGGTTATGATTACTTCCCTTAAAAGGCTTTTCCCTCTCTTTCCCTCTCATTTCTCTCTCTCTCTCTCTCTTCTCTTCTTCTCTAGCAATTCCTCCATTTTCTCCAGCCCCTTCTCCCTAAAATACCTTCTCATCTAACCCTTCTCACTTGATCTTAACCATTGATCCATGTTGCTTGGAGCCTCTAGATGATGGTGATATATGTTTCAAGGTTGATCTAGGTGGGTGCTCTTAGATCTTTCTTCATTTCTTTCTTAGGAGCTTGTGGGACCCATCAAGTGGTGATGGAGGTCCCTCATGTCTCCATGGTTGAGGCCAATGGCCCTTTTTCCTTGCATGCATGATTCATGGATGGGGCCATTCTCCATGGACCCCATCATAACATTTTCCTTTGATGCATGTCATTTTTCTCTCTTGTGGCTGGATTATTTTTATTTTTCATTATTCTATTCTTGATTTCCTGATGTGTGTGGCCCACTTAGTGGCCTCGAAATATCCAAACCGTCCAAGCAAAGTGGATGCCCATGGCTGTCCATTCCTTGGACATTGGCACTCTATTTGCTCCATTTTGGGCACATGCAATAGGTTTCATGGAAGGAGTATGGTCTGGATGTTTGTGGGGCCCACTGGGGTGGTCCATACCACAATTTTCATAGATTGATTTCCTCTTTTTATAGTGATTATAATTATTTTAATTCAGTATTATGTTGCTGTCCAAAAGCCATCTGGACAGATTTTTGAGCTGTCTTAAGCTCAATTTTGGGGATGATTGGTGGGGTGTTTGGTCCCATTTGATATATACCTCTTAAAGGTGGGGATCTCACCTAGATGTTCCCTAAATTTCACCATCATCCGTCCCTGTTTGATCACCCAAAAGAGTGGGCCAAGGAGGGTGGATAGTCCAGATTTTCTGGACTGTCTAGCAACTGTGCTTGCTGTAAAAACATAATTGTCAGTCTGTTTCTGAAATGGTGGGCCACCTTTGTATACCCCACCTTGTTGTATACTTGTGTAGGGATGTTGGTCCTATATTTTCTTAAATTTTAGCAAACATGAGCCCACTCTAATGGGGTGCACAAATCAGGGGCAGCAGCATTGTTTCAGCAGCAGAATTTTTTTGAAATACCTTGCTGTCCATAAATTGTAAGAGTTAAATAAAATATTTTTACTATCCCAAAAATTATAAAATTTTGCAGAGAGGTGTCCTACCCATGGTAGGGCCTACCTGAAAAATTTTAGGGCCAATGGACACCATTTGGGCATCCAAATGGGTGGGCTAATATAGTGGGCTGCCAGAAATTTCTGTTATGCAGTCCAGCAACATAGTTCTATAAAAATAAATTTTAAAGAAATATTTTTTTAGAAGGTGAACCATATTTATGGGTCCCACCTTATTTTAGACTTGATGAGGGACCTTGGGTCCAAATTTCAAGAATTTTGGAGGCCCAGAACCCACCCATTTGATGGCCCAAATTCAGGACAGTTATATTCCAGCAGTATTTCACCCTGTACAGATTGTATTCTTTAAATTAATTAAAATACTTTTGAGTATCCAAAAATTATAAAAATTTACAGGAAGGTAGTAAACTCATGGTAGAACCTACCTACCAAATTTTAGGTCTAATGGACCCCTGTGTATACCGTAACAAGGCCCGGACTGGCCCACCACGTTGGGACGTCCAGGCCAGTCCGATTTTCTGGACAGCTTGTGTTATTCAAATTAATTAAATTATTTTTAGATGTCCAAAAATTCTGAAATTTTGTGGGGTTGTGGTCCACCTATGGAAGGACAATCCTGCAAATTTTTAGGGCCATCAGGCCCCTGGACTGACCGTGGTATGGCCTGTAAGTTGGGTCAGTTTTGGGCCAAATACCCAGGCCCAAATGACTAACCACCATAGAATGCCCCTACCTTGGGCTACTAGGCCTGCATTCTAATGGCATGGCCCACTTGAAGTAAGTGTTGTATATCCCCTTTCTTATCTGGTGGGACCCACTGTGATGAGTATGGGTCACCATGGGTCAATAACCCATTTAAATTAAATAAATTTTTGGACTCCAGCAGGCCCAGGAAGTGGGTGGACTGGAATTCTAGCAAGGGGCCCAAATTTGTGCATAGTTGATCTTTTAGAGCCGTGGCGGTCCACCAGATTTAAGGGAGTGTTGTACACACTCCTTGCCTTATTTCTTTAGACAAATTTGGGTGTAATTAGTGCCTCTTAAGGCACATCTTTGAGGTGATAATATGGGCTAGCCTTAACCAGATTTTTGGTAGCTTTATGGGACTTTTGGGCTGGAAACCTATCCCTTGAGCCCAAGATTGTGCAAGGGCTGACCTTATTGATTCACGGGCCCAATGAGCTGTCTACAAGCTGATCATGTGCATTTATTAGCCTTGATGCCCTCATAAAGTGCTTAATTGTGGGCTGACTTGCAAAGCCCGCATAAATGTATATTGTGGGGACCTTTCTAAGTCTATGGGCTGGTATGGCAAGGCTCACACTGTCAGTATAGGCCTTGCCCATGTGTATTCTTGAATTTACGGGCTGCCTTCAAGTCCACCATAATGTATGAATTGGATGGCTTTTGTTTGGGCCATTTCTTTGGGCCCATTATGTGATATATTATATGCATGTTTGTGTTGGCAAGTATGCCTTGTGGACTTAGTTCTTTTGGATAGGCCCATTGATCTTAGGCCTATACTCTCCTATCTATTGTGATGGGCTTAGGGGCAATAATACACAAGAGGTTGGGCCCTTGGCTGCCCACTAAACTGACCCTGTACTTGGGCCAAAAGTGAGGCCCAACTCCCTTGTGTTAATGTGAAACTTGCCCATGTAAATGAATTACTGGGCTGCCCATGAAGTCCACCACAATATATGGATTTATGACCTTTATGGTTGGGCCCAAACCTTGCTTAAGGGCCCACCATGCTACCTAAGTATTGAGCTTAGTGTATGGCCCACTAGGCCATGGATTGCTTAGGCCTTGGGCCTTATTCCATACTCGAGTAGTGGCGGGCTACCTCTTGGAAACCAGTTGAGGTTGGATGTCCTCCTGGGTAATCCTAAGGTAGGCCCATAGGTTTCTCTACGGATGGTTAAAGGCCCACCATAGACCCTAGGCCATTTGTTTAAGGCTCAATGTGTATGTATCTGGAACCTACCTTAATGCATGTGGTCCAGGCCGTCCAAGCCTTGGATCGCCCGTTCATGGAGGCACTCTCTGCCTTGGGTTGCTACTGGATTCACAATCTAATAGCATACCCACTTGATCTTTTCTTGATGTATACACACCCTCCATCTGGTGGGGCCCCCTATGAATATTGTTGGCCTTCATGAGATCATTCCCACTTATTTGACTAAATTTTTAGCTTTCGCAAGCCCAGGAAGCAGAGTAGGCCGAACGTTTATCAAGGGGCCTCAAATGTACATTGTTATGGTTGAAACTTTATTGGACATGGGACCCACCATATTGAGAACTTGTGTACGTGTTGCATGCTTGGGTTTTCTTATAATCTTTGGGGTTAGTCAGTGCATTCTTTTGGGTCATCTTTAGTGATCACACGAGGACCCCATCTTAGATCAGATTTTTAGGACATCCCTTAGGCCTAGAGTGGGCTAGGATGTCCCAGCTTAGCCCAACCATATATTGGGCCAGCTTCCACCATTTTGATGGACTTGTGGGCTAATATAAGGATAGTATTGGGCCCTTGGTTGCCCACTTAAATTGCTAGTTATTGGGCTGATGTAGTTGGGTCCATTTTATCATCCAAACTTAAACTTATTTTGGGCCGTATATTGTGTATGCGGGCTGCCCACCAAGTCTAACTTAATGCATGGATTCTATGGCCATTGGGAATTGAGCCTTGGGCCTTAATTTTTCTCTTGGGGCCCATGTTGTTAAAAGTGGTATTGTATCTTTTTATGGCCTATTATGAGGAATGTATGTATGTGGTTACCTGTGTTCTTATCTTGAATGTAGGGCCTTGGGCCTTGTATCCATATAGTTCGTGGTTGAGATGCTTCTTGGGGAATGGTCGTTAAATGTCCCCATTATGGACCCCTCTAGGCCCGATTGTATCTAAATGTGATTAGATACTCATCTTAAACTCTTGCTAGACTCACTTCTGTGTTACGTAGACACGTAGTTGTATGCTTAGTCTCGTGGGCTACCCCAGGTAATGGGCCCCCACTAGAGGTGGGATTTCTTATAGATATTGTCTAAATACCTAGTCTTGGTCCCTTCTTGGATAGGAGTTGGTATCAGAGCATAACAAGTAATTTTGGAACTGGTCCCTTCTTGAATAGGAGGAGAGTACTACTTTGTATATCGCCGCATAATGCATCTAGACCCATCTTCATGGCCCATGTGCATCATTGTATGCTTGGATGACACTGTGTATGTGGTCATATTATGTCATTGGGCATTGCATGGTACCTTCCCCGAGGGACGTAGTATCCCCTCTTGAGCACGTTGGATGCTTGGGATTGATGCATGGTTGATTGTGTGATTCATGCACCTGACATTGCATAGCATATGAGCATTATCGCCCTTGCTTCATTAGGGTTGTAGCCTCCACAGATACATCATGGATGGCTATGTTTGGACACCGAAAATGTTACTTGAGCATACCGGGTGCATAGGATGCCCATGGGTGAAATTCCCAAAACTTCCATGGTACCAGGATCTGCTCCAACGGCGTGACCGGGTGGTATATATGAGCGCATGAGGGCCTTATACCGTTAGGCCGCGACTCCCACTGTCGTGTAGTCGGTTGGATAGGGGTGTGGCCTTACTCGCCTGACGTAAGGGGGCATTACTAGGCTGAGTCTAACCAGCTCGTGAATGGGTCCGCTACTTTCGTGCCTTCTTTGGTGATTGGTTGTCCGCAGTGTGGTAGTGAGGTCTCTTACGCTCGTTTGACCGTGCAAGTGGTCCGTAGAGCGACAGTCATCCAAAGATGTAATGGACCCCTGATTTCCTTATGATGGAAATGTATTTGATATGTGGATTGGATATGAGCACTAACATTACTTCGCATTGCATTTGCATCGGTGTGTAAGCCTCATATTGCATTACAATACTCATTGCATTACAGTGCTCATCGCATCACAGTACTCATGGCATTACAGTACTCATTGCATTACAGTACTCATTGCATTATATAGCCTTGGTATGGCTTCCTGCATTATCGTACTGCCTTGGTATAGTTTCTTGCATTCATGATAGCCTTGGTAAGGCTAGTGGTATTGGTATTGATCATGACTCCCTTCTGCATTCTCTATCTTCTTCTGAGCACTATTGTCACACACTTTCACCACCCTCTAAGCTTTCTATAAGCTTATGCACGATTGATGCGTGCAGGAGATCCTAGGCAGGCACCGTAGCAGCAGAGCGTGGAGTAGAGTTGAGCTTGAGGACTCCAGTGTTGCTGACTCTTTTCTCTCTTTTCCCATTATCTTATGTATGTCCTTTCGGACCTGATGTAAGCTTGTAAAAGTTCAAATTCTTAGTGGATTTTGTGATGTGTATCCCTTGTTACTTCCAGATGTACTTGCTGTGATCTTGGGTATGCTCTTATTGGTAATGATTATACTGTTATGAAAATCCTCCTTGTAGGATCCCAGGATCGGAACCTGCCTCAGGAGCCGAGAATGGGGTACTACGGAGGCTGTTGCGGCCAGAACCGGCCATCGGGTTCCTTGTGAGTCCGGTAATCGAGTCTGGGGCGTGACATTCTCTCTCATTCTCTGGCCCACCAACTGATCCAATCTGATCCAACCCTTCAAATGAATCAGGGAGGGGTATTTATAGGCCCCACCACTCTTACAGAGTGGTGATCACCACCACTTATCTCTTCACATATGGGCATCTTCCTTTCTTAAACCATGGTGTCCACCAAGCTCCCTCTTAAGTGGTGGTGTACAACCTATTTTCCTTAAAATGACACCTCTGCACTCTTTTTACCAAACTACCCTTTTCAATGTTTTTTTACTAAAATACTTAAACTACCCTTGGAGATGGATTTTTACCAAAATACTTAAACTACCTCTAGAGATGGAATTTTACCAAAATACCTAAACTACCCTTGGACATGAATTTTTACCAAAATACCTAAACTACCCTTGACATGGATTTTTACCAAAATACCCCTGACATGAATTTTACCAAAATACCCCTGACACGGATTTTTACCAAAATACCCCTGACAGATTTTTACTAAAATACCCCCAGACATGGATTTTTACTAATATACCCCGGACATGGATTTTTACCAAAATACCCCCGGACATGGATTTTACCGAAATACCCCTGACATGAATTTTACCAAAATACCCCGGGACATGGAAATTACCAAAATACCCCCGGACATGGAAATTACCGAAATATCCCCAGACATGGAATTCTCTGACCACTGCAATGGGATATTTTTTGTGCCTCAACAGATGCCCCATCGATCCTTCTTTGATTGATTCCTGAAATAAAATGGAGGATCGATCTTTCTCCGCCTGAAGAATCTTAAATGAACTGCAACCGAAGGATGATTAAATGATCATGCTTGCGTGGAAGACTGGATGGTCACACTTGACCAAAAGACTTTAATGCTCATATTCAACTAGAAGACTGGAATGCTCATACTTGACCAGAAGATTTGAATGCTTGCGTTCACATGAAAGGCTTGAATGATCACGTTCAAACAGAAGACTTGAACGATCACGCTCGAACGGAAGACTTAGATGATCATGTTTGAACGGAAGACTTGAATGATCACGTTTGAACGGAAGATTTGGATGATCACGTTCAAACGGAAGACTTGATTGATTGCATTCAAACGAAAGACTTGATTGATTGCGCTCGAACAGAAGACTTTGTTGATTGCGCTCGAACAGAAGATTTGAATGATGGCGCTCGAACAGAAGACTAGAATGCCCCCAGCTAGTAGTGTTGAGCGGATGCTTCACTAGAGAAGATGAAGTTCTCTTTTCATCGAAACACGTCTCTGCAACAGTTGTGACAACTTTGACTTTGAGCGACTTGATTAGAGAACTATCTTTCAACACCGCTGCTGCTGCCACAGTCTCTTTGATAAACTCTAGTGACTTTTTTTTTTTCAATTCTGCAACAGTCACTTTGATCAATTCCATTGCTCCTACCGCAGCAACCCTTTTTTATTATTTTCTTTATTCATGATCTGCATAATCCAATCTTTCAAATGATAATCTTTCTTGCCAAATTAATTGGAATTAGTATCTCAAGACATTATAACTCTTTCAATTTTAGCCTTAAGAAGCATTGTTAATTTTGAAATATGTATTGAAAACTTCTCTTCTCTTTTAGGTTGATTGTGATATTTGTTCTGTCATCGTGCTTCACATTGCATTCTTTGCTCATTATATCGCACTTTTGGAAATATCATTTTGAACGTTCACACTGAATCATGCTTCATAATTCTCGGTATATGAATTCCTTCACTGTATATAAGAGATTATCAGAAAGACCAATGCATAGATTACTTTTGAAGACATAGATCCTACCCCTTTTTCCGGTCATTGTCGCATAAAGATTTCTTCAGAAGATAATATTTCCGAAGTAAAGGCTGTTGATACTCTTGAAGGATGAATAATCTTTGTTGCTCCTTTAACAAATTCAAAGAATATATCCGAATCCCTTACGGCTTTTGTCAATGTATTAATTGACCTTGAAGACTTGAACTTTTGAATAGATAACTACCAATATCTTGAAGGCATTTGCTGTTGCTGCCATTTGAACCTGATTCAAGAGAAATGCATCTTTGCATATATATATATATATATATATATATATATATATAGATATTTACTCAACATTTAAATTTTCCATCAGGCAATTGCATATTTGAGCATATCTAAATTGAAATATGTATCTGCAGCATTTTGAATGCTAAACTTAGTTTATGCTTTTGAGCAATGGTGCTAGTGCACTTTGACTAGCCATACTTTGACTTGGACAAGACTGACCTTGACCTGACGAAACTTGACTCGACCAGACTTGACTAGTCTAGATTGAACTAGACTGGACTTGACTTGACTAGTCTAGATTGAACTAGACTGGACTTGACTTGACTAAACCTTTTATGCTTTGTTATTGCGGGATTCCCTATGTGAGTATTTAAATTAGCGGTACTAATTTTCAATTTAGTCAGTCACACCCAGTTTAAGCTCATGAGTAGTGGAGCGTATACACAGTTTAAGCTCTTGAGTAGTGGAGCGTGGTCTCACGTGATGGTCTCTGTAACTCTTAGGAGTTCACTGAACTTCTCACTGCCTTGTGAGTTCACAAACCGCGATCCATCAGAGGGACCCAGTGAAGCTACCGGGGCGGTGAACTCGCTTGGTTTTAGGCACAGGGTTGGCCACGGTAACTCTTTAGAGTTCGCAAAGCTCGCAAGGCTACCTTTGGGGTACCAATCCTAGGGCTGCCAATCCATTAATGAGTAGGTTTAAGCCCTTCCTCATGAGTTAGTACTGAAATCAAACCGTAGATCTGGAGGGTCTTACACACGGTTGGCCGATGTAGAGCTCATACTGCGGCCCCTGGGCACTTTCTTCCATTCCCCGTGACGCTGCCGGAAAGCTATACAGACGGCATGGGGGTTACGCATGACTAGCTTTCACGGACTTTTGGCCTTTTAGGCTTTTAGTCCTTGACTTCATCAGCTACCCACATGGGTGCGCACGATGGTTTCATAGGCTTTTTAGGGCCACTGACTTCTCGTCGCTGCCCGAATGACGATCTTGATTTTAAGTCTTATGCGTAGCTGGCCGGCCCTTTTAGGGCTTGATCCTTTTAGAGTTTGATCATTTTAGAGTTTGATCCTTTTAGAGCTTTTAGCCCTTTTTTAGAGCTTGATTTTTTATTTGGCTCTTTTTAGGATTTTGGCCCTTTTAGGATTTGGCTTGACTAGACTGCCTTATCATGCCTTGTAAGGTAATAATAATTGTGATCATCATTATCGCCAGAATGATAGACGTCTCTGACTGAGATTGATACATCTTTGCTTCTGATAATATCTTCAAGAGGATCCGTCTATGTTGTTCATAATATATCAATCTTGTTAATATCTTCAAGAGAATCTTCAAGACCAAACTTTGCAAGACTCATTTAGTGAGACTCATTTGGTGATGACGATGATCACTTTCTTTTCAGAATGGTGATGATCACTTTCTTTTCAGAATACTTGCTAATGTAGTTGATATGCTCGTGAATTTCTTCTTTATAGATTCTTTCGACGACATAAGGACATGATCTTATTCCTTCTTACCCCCTTTTGATATAGAATCATTATGCTGATAATATTCTAGATCAAAATCAGTAACTTCTTTAGGGATAGTATCTCTTGATGAAGCGAGCATTGACCGGTATGCTGATACCTTGCCCATCTTGATTTGCGACTCTGTACGCCCCATTGGAGTATACTTCTTTTATTATATACGGCCCGTCCCATTTAGGCTTGAGTTTGCCCCCTGTTCGGCGCGTGACTGCTATAGGTCTTTTCAACATTAGCACCATATCCCATTTTTTTGAAAGAGCGGTGTTTAACTTGTTTATCAAATGCGGCCGATACCCTGGCCTGATATGATTGCAATCACTGCTGAGCTGCTAGAGATGCTTCTCATCAAGCAGATCTAACTCTTTCAGCCTCATTTTTACATTTTCATCATCTGTTATGGATTGATGTACCGCCACTCTGAGCAATGCCACTTGCATTTCAATTGGGATAACTGCCTCTATGTCATAGATTAATAAATACGGTGTTGCCCCCGTTATTGTACGATGAATAGTTCTGTATGCCCATAATGCTTTTTGCAACTTTTCATCCTAATCACGTTTATTACCTGTCACCGTCTTCTTTAGTATTTTGACGACCATTTTATTGAACGCCTCTACTAGTCCATTGGCCGGGGGATAGTAAAGCGTTGAAAATGAATGTCGTATGCTGAACTTCTGACACAGCTTTTCCATGCCTTGGTGGAAATTTTCTTCAGCGTCAGCGATAATCGTCAATGCTTAACAGTAGTCATCAACGCTTGGTAGCGATCATCAACACTTGATAGCGATCATTAATGCTTGGCAGCGATCATCAATGCTTGGTATTTGGCGATGACTTGATATGCTTAAAAGCTTGTTTTGCTTTGGCAATGACTTGATATACTTGACAGCGCTAATCTTGGCGATAATCATCGATGGCAATGACTTGATATGCTTGAAAACGCTAACTTTGGCGATAATCATCGACGTTTTTCATTTGACGATTATCATTGGTGCCTCGCATTTGGCAATGACTTGATATGCTTGAAAGCTTTTGCTCAAGATTAGCTTTGCCCCCGGTCTCGAACTGATCAGGCCTTTATACTTTTATTTCTTCTTTCATGTCGTACACCTCCACAATTTTGCTTTTATCAACCATCTTTTATAACTTGTTTTTTTTTTCAAACCATTTGCTTTTCTTTCTTCATCAATTGTGTCTCTTGAGTTTCTCCTGAAATTCGAAGTCAATTGAAAATTTGTGCTTTAATTCATTCGCATAAGGGAGAGTACATGACCTTGTGTTTTTTTTTTTTTTTTTTACAATTCTTTTGCTCTTCTACTTATCGGCGATAATCGTTAATGCTTGATAGCAATCATCAATGCTTGTTAGCATTAGTGCTTGCTTTTGCCTCCAACTTTGACCTGCAAAAATTAATATAAACAATTATTATGAACAATTATCATCAAGGGGAATCAACAATTACCTTCTTTGGGATTCTGAGATTTTATCATTCTGAGATTTTGCTTATCTTCCCCGATCTTATTTATTTATTTATTTATTTTGGAAGCATCGAAACTGTAGCTTATCTTTAAGGATAGCATATTTTGCGTGCCCTTATCTACCCCCTGAATAATTGTGCCGTGAATCTTCTGAATCAAAACGCTGTGATTCTTCTGAGTCAAGTGATCATTTTCCTTTAAGATCATATGTCATTACTTTCTCTTTTATTTCTCATATCTTCTTTTATGATAATTTTACTATTGTCAGTCATCTCTTGTAGACTATTCTTTTCTTCTTTACTTCATTTCCTTTGAATACTGTAACTGTGGCATTTTGATTGCCTCTACAGCTAGTGATTGATTCCTCATAAGCAGTATATCGTTCTTCTTCGACTATATGCTTCCCTTATTACTTAAATTGTCCAAACTCTTTCTCTTCTTTCTTATTTATAAAATCGCCGATGTTCTCTTTATCAGAAGATTCAATCTTTTACCTTTTTGACAATCCTTCATTTTGCTTTTCTTTCTTCGGCAATATTTGTTGTTGTTCCCTTATGACTCTTGAAATAGCCGATTCATATGAGAGTGGAGCAGCTTCACTTTGACTCTTACTCTTCTACTCTGGGAAGTTGTGACGATGCCCCTTGGGTTCTTTATTGATTGATGAATTTATTAATTCATCAATTGATTCATCTACTTGTTGGTGAGCAATGTCTGATTCGGTCGGACTAATTTCTCATCTGAAAGCTTCGTATATTTTTGTGCACCAACACGCTATCATCCGTTCTTCATCGTCTCGCCGTGCTACTGATGAAGCAGAAACTACCTTCAACTTTACCTAGCATTGTCTGTTTTTTTCGATCGTAACTGATTTGATCTTCCTTGATACTTTCTGGCATTGTTGTTTGATACTTTTGACATTACCTCGCTTCTTCTTAATCGAGCAAGAATAAGAACCTTAACTTCGTTGCCATGAAAGTGCTTCTGTATGATGCCCATTATTTGGTCAGCATGTGAGCATAGCTTTGTATAAAAACCAGCTGAATTTGAATTGGCTTCAGCACTCTGAATGCTTTCTATCAAACATAAAAAATTGTTAAACAGGCTTCATTCTTCAGCATGCTCCTGAGCAAACGATAATTCTTTATCTACTACTAGGAATATAACCTTATCTTCAGCGATGTTGTAGAAGACGCATGCTATGACAATGAATTGTAATCTCTCATTAAAAGTTGATAAATCAGAGAAATCCCCTGAAAGTTGTATCTTCTTTGCCTCTTCAGCTATATCATTCAACTCTCTTTTTATAGCATTGTGCCATAATTGGATCATTCTTCAGTCTCTTCAGCTACAATTGGATCAACAGCTGACTCCAAATGTTTCCTTTTTCCAGTCTTAGAAGATTCACAAGTGCACCTCCCTTTTTTTGTTCGATCTATTAACTGGCCATGTGTAGGATCCACATAACACTGTAGTTGAGGATTATCTTCAGAACTTTTAAGGACCTTGGCAGTATTTTTCCCTTCCATCCAGGTGAATATGATCCTTTGAAGAAGCTTTTCATCTGGGACTATCTTGCACAAGCATTTCAGCATATCTGTTCCTTTTCCTTAGACATGTGCTGACTAACTGATGTTTGGATTGCTTCCACACAAGAAGCTAGCTCTCTTTGGAAACTGTCATTATTCTGGCGTTATTTGTCTTGGATCGAAACTGATTTGATCTTCTCAGACACTTTTTTGGTGGGAGTCTATTGGATGTGAAGAAAACAACCACGTTAGTCAGGAGAAAGATCGCTGTGGTATATCTGTTATTAAGAACAGAATGTTAGTTATTTTGATTAAATAAAATTGTACTTTATTTTTAGAGATGAAGGGGAGGATGTTCCCTTTGAGAGTTGCCATTTTGGCGTCTATACAGATGCCAAAAAGTGATAAATGTTCTCTCATTCTTTCTTTGTTATCATTGAATAAATTCCCCAAATCAAATACATTTGTTTTCTTGTCGAAACAAAATGGCGACTCCGCTGGGGATCGAACCCAGAATCTCTGGTTTTGCAGACTCGAGCTTCTTCTTCCCAAAATTTGGATTTTCCCAAATTCTTCAAGTTTGGCTGGTTTGCGCGGGTCTGCGCAAACCACTTCGATTGCGCGGTCCGCACCCTTCCTCGGACAGCATTTCCGTGGCATATGGCCTATGAGAATTCTCCCACTCCATTGTGCGGCTCCGCGCAAAGTGTCTTCTCCAACCTCCCTTGAAAAATGGCGCAAAGGCCATATCGACTTCGGCCGGTTTGCGAGGGTCCGCGCAAACCACTTCGGTTACGCGGTTCCGCGCAAAGCCCTTCTGCTCTCCTTCTCCTGCCTTACTTCTCTCTCATTCTCTGGCCCACCAACTGATCCAATCTGATCCAACCCTTCAAATGAATCAGGGAGGGGTATTTATAGGCCCCACCACTCTTACAGAGTGGTGATCACCACCACTTATCCCTTCACATATGGGCATCTTCCTTTCTTAAACCATGGTGTCCACTAAGCTCCCTCTTAAGTGGTGGTGTACAACCTATTTCCCTTAAAATGACACCTCTGTACTCTTTTTACCAAACTACCCTTTTCAATGCTTTTTTACTGAAATACCTAAACTACCCTTGGAGATGGATTTTTACCAAAATACCTAAACTACCTCTGGAGATAGAATTTTACCAAAATACATAAACTACCCCTGAACATGGATTTTTACCAAAATACCTAAACTACCCCTGACATGGATTTTTACCAAAATACCCCTAACATAAATTTTACCAAAATACCCCTAACATGGATTTTTACCAAAATACCCCCGGACATGGATTTTACCGAAATACCCAGGACATGGATTTTACCGAAATACCCCGGGACATGAAAATTACCAAAATATCCCCGGACATGGAAATTATCGAAATACCCCCAAACATGGAATTCTCTGACCACTGCAATGAGATATTTTTTGTGCTTCAACACTCCTCCTCTTGGACGTCGCCTTAGTTTTCGGTTCAGACGAAAGAACAACGTCCATAGGGGGACGCGGTGGCCATCTCCTCTTCCAACCTCCGACCTCTATTCATGCAAAAATGATGAGGGAATGAGAAACGACTTTAAGCGACAAGTCAATCGATCTTCAACTCTATTTATCCCACTTACCTAGGGCAAAGAGTGTAGGTTGGATTCTGCAAAAGCCAGATGACACCAGACTCTCATGATTGATGAGCTCGAACCAAGTACGCTGATCAGCAGGGACAACTCGGATCCGGTCCACTTAACGCTTATAGAAAGGGGAGAGCTTTGGAGCTCCCCTAGGTTGAACTGCAAGAAGTACGCAGTAAGATTTTGGCACAAAAGAAATGAGTGTAATTCGATTAAAGGAAAGTTCAACAACCTGGATTGGCAAACTTGGTGGGGACTCGTGTTTTCAACCGATCCAGTTCAGAGGCCGAAGCTTCCCATTCTCCTGAAGCCCAAAACCATTTCCTTTTCCAATATTTATTGGAAGAGAGAAGTTGTGTTATCAGACCTGGGACACATGGAGGCCTAGCCGAGAAGTACCACCAGGCTTTATCCATGTTATTAAATTTAGGCATAAACAAAAAAGAAAATTCCCCCGGTGTCAGCCTCTGGTTCCCTATCCGATGCCAAAGAACGAACGTAGAGGCTAGGATCCTCCAAGAGTTAGGGATGAATTGCCCCGGCGCAATCCCCAGTAACGTAGTCAGCTCGCGAAGGAAAGGATGAATGAGGAATTGTAACCCACACTGGAGAGCACATATGAATATGGCTTTCTCTTCTTCGTCTGGAGACCCTGCTTGATCTGTTGGGTCGGGAGCTCGGATATAAACTGAGTTAAGGATTTAATAATCCTCCCGAATTTGACTCATCTGGGACTCGACTATGACCGACTCCCTAGGGACTAATGGTTTAGGTCGGCCTCTCCCTAGGCCCGCTCTCGATCGTCCTGTAGGGTCACGGAGAGTCCTCTTCACTCCCTTGCTATGGTTTTTACCCTTTTTACTAGTAGGCCTCTGGGCCGAGGATGAATCTTGAAGGAGCATAGCCCCAATGGCCCTAGAGGGGCCTTCAGACTCTCCGGATCCTGAAGCGAAGGTTTCTTGTTCATCTTCGGAGCTAGCTCCCTGAACGTAACTCATCTCGATGGACACCCAATACGAAAGGGAAATACACTTTTAAGTGGAGGAAGACTCACAGCAGTGCAGTCAGTGCCTCCGTGAAGATTGGTGCGACTCCACCGCTTATGAGAATAGGCCGAACCCTCTCTCCAGTGAAAAAGGTGATTTCCGATGAGAGGCGATTTCCGGCGAGAAGCCATTCCCGATGAGGACGATTTCCAACGAGAGGCAATTTTCGATGGGGACGATTTTCGATGGAAGCAATCTCCGAGAAGGGCGATCTCAAGTAACAATACACAACCCAAATGGAAAAAACGATTTCGGAGGGAGTTTATATAAGCTAGGCAGAATCTACGCATTAATGACAAGGAGTTATGGCCACAGTGGGACCGATGCAAGCAGACTTCAGAACACACGTGGCCGTTTACTACTGGCTCGGCCCTTGGTGGGCGGTACGATTCTGACATCGAGCGGCACGTCCTGGATAGGTAAAACCATGGCCAAGAAGACGCGTCGTTTGGATATACATGGCAAACCACCATTGGTGAACGACGATTCGAAATCCCAACTGCCATCACACGTAGGGCAATCAGCGAGCTGGAAACCCCGAAAAGGATACGCTTCAAATATTCATGATGACAATGAAAAGGAGCGGGACTAAGGAAGTGGGGGATCTCCCAAATGTCTTTACTCTCCGAGTCGGAATCCGACCTCGAAGAGTAGGAGGCTTCTGTTATGGGAAGATCCGAGCCATCAATATAATTCCAAAGGTCGAGACCATACTAATCCAATCAGACGAACAAGTAGTCATGTTCCGAGGTTGATTGTCGGATCGGTGAGCTATACTCCGGGAAAGGATGGCCGAGCCGAGCCTTCATTCTCGTCCTCATCTTCCATTTAAAGGAGGCCGAGCTCTCGCCCTCGTCCTCATCCCTATCTCCTTCTGAAGGAGGTTGTCCCGGGCAGAGGTCGGGGAAATATGCGAGTATATTACATGCTAAACTAAACTTGGAAACTACCATAAAAAGACGTGGCCGATCACTTCGGGCGCAGATACACACGATGCGTATAATACAGCACATGATCCTTGGATTGCGCATAATATCCCTATGATCTGAGGATATGCTTAAACGAGTAAATCACGCCATGATTAACGGACCCAGATCATTCAATAGTTAGGTATAAATACGCGAGGACTCCATTGCTATAGGGACGCAACATTTTGTGCTCTCCCACTACTCTGCAACTTAGACCCAGATTCCTCTGTCCTGACTTAGGCATCGGAGGGTCCCCCAGCTTAACCAGGGTCTCCTTTACTCACCGTTCGTGTATAGCTTCAGGGCTTGAGGAGGCAGCGAAGGGCGTAGGACAAGGAGGAGAGCTGACCATATCTTAACCTTAACAGAACTTATAAAAGTTCCACGTGTTAAAAGTTATATCGCCTAGATAGCAATCTATTTGGAGGAGAGAAATCCGGCGTACGATTCACACTCCCACATTTGATAAAAGTCTAAATCATAGTATGACAAGGAAAAGAACTCAAAGAAACCTCCATGTAATTGGGAGGAGCCATCCCCGTGGGCCCACTTTTCTGTTAATCTATTTTGAAAGCTCATTTTACGGTAGGATAAAAATAAAATAAAATGAAGCAGATCAAAATTGTAGGTCATCACAAGAAATAATTGTGATTGAATCCCCATTATTAAAAACGTTATAGGGCCACTGAAATATTTATTTTCATCCAACTTATTGATAAAATTACAAAGACATGGACCAAGAGACCACAAAAATATCAACTTAATCCAAAACTTTTGTGGCCCACGGTAAGTTTTTAATGATTGATTACCACTGTTTCTTATATTATAATTCACTTGAGATTTGAATCTGCTTCAGTTTTTTTTATCGTGCCTTAGAGTGAATTTTCAAAACAGATGGACGGTGTGGATTTAAGGCACATATATCAGAGTGGACCCCACGGTCAGTGATCCCACCCACCCAGGTCGATCCGGGTATCCACCGAAGCCGCATGTGTTGCGGAAACTCTCCTTGACAGACGAATTTCCTGCAAAGGCAGATGTTGCTGTGCTAGGAAGCTAGGTGGGCCCACCGTGATGTTTGTGATAAATCCATCCGTCCATTTTAAGACATCTGATAAAAAAAATTATGCAAATCTGGCCACACGCTAGGAAAATTTTGATTGCATGCCCTAAATTGAGCTGGCCAAACAGATGGATGGAGTGGATTTGTCACTAACATCACTGTGGACCCCACCTAACTTCCCAGCATGGGATCCGTGTCCCTAGCGTTAATGTAACTCATTAATTATAAACGCGTATTGATTTAGGGAAACGGATTGGCTACTCCCCTGCCACCAGGCAATGGCTGGTGGTCGGTGCTCTGTGGGCTCCAACATGATGTATTTATTTCATCCATGCCGTCCATATATTTTTATAGATCAATTTATGGCATGTTGACAAAAATTAAGTATATCCGAATATCAAGTGGACCACATTAAAGGAAACAATATTGAATGAACAACTACCATTAAAAATTTTTGGGGGCCATAAAAGTTTTGGATCAATCTGATCTTTGTTTTTTCCCTTCATCTAGGTCTTTATGACCTAATAAACAGATTGGATGTCAAATAAACAGTACAATGGATCATAGGAGGATTTTAATGGTGTATTTCCAATCACCATTGTTTTTCTGTGGTGTGGTCCACCTTAGATTTAAATCCCTCTCATTTTTTAATTGTTACCCTAAAATGATCTTTAAAAATGGATGAACGGAATGAATTAAACAAATACATTATGTTAGGGCCCATAGAGCACCGACCATCAGCCAACAGGCTTGTGGTAGGGGGAGTAGCAATCCGTTTCGGGATTTAGAAACACCATCCATACAAATAAACAACAATACTAGCCTTTGTTTACGGATTAAGAAACACCATCCATATAAATCAATAATAATAGTGGGATTAGTAATGCAATCCCATTTAATACAACTTAATACCATTGTCCAAACCGGCCCTTATAACCCACGATAAGTTTTTATTGATTGATTATCACTATTTCCTATATTATGGTTCACTTAAGATTTAGATCTACTTCACTTTTGGGATCATTAGTTTTTAAAACAGATGGACGGTGTGGATATAAGTCACATACATCACAGTGGGCCTCACGGTCAGGGATCCCACCCACTCAGGTGGATCCGGCCATCCGGGACGCGGATTTCCTGCAAAAGCCTTTCGCAGGAAGTTCCTGCACAAGTATGTTGGGTGGGGCCCACTGCAATATATGATAGAAATTCATTCCATCCATCGGTTTTAAGAGCTCATTCTAAGACGTGGGACCAAAAATTAGGTGGATACAAGGCTCAAGTGGGTCACAACAGAGGGAAAATTGGGGAAAGAAATTCCCGCCGTTGAAACCTTCTTGGACTCCATCTTAACGTTTATATGCTATCCAAACCGTTTATAATGTCATTCCGAATGGGATGAAGTGAAAACACCAAAAATATAGCTTGATATAGAAATTTTATGGCCAAAATAATGATTCAATAGTTCTCACTGAATACCCAATGTTTCCTCTCGTGTGGCCCACATGAGTATTATATACACCTATTTTTTGGTTTCACTTCCTATACTGAGCTCTCAAAACGTACGAACGGGGTGGATTTTACACAAACATCTCGATGGGTCCCACCCAGCATCCCTGTGCAGGAATTTCCTGCGAAAGGCTTTCCCAGGAAATTCGCGTCCGGCCATCCGGGTATGGACGCGGATTAAGTCCTACCCCCGCCCGGACGGACGCCCAGACGGTAATCCGTCCCGGCAGGTCTATTTGAGGCCCACCGTGATGTAAGTGTTTTATCCAAGTTATTAATCACTTTGCTCAAATCATTTTAAGGTATTATAAAAAAAAAATAAGCAGATAAACAAATACAGTGGACCACATCAAAGGAAGCGCAATGACAATGACACCCACCGTTGAAAGCTTTCTAAGGGCCACCGTGATGTTTTTTTACCACCCAACCTATTAATAAGGTCATGCAGACTTGGATGAAGTGAAAACACAAATTTCATCTTGATCCGACACTTCTCCAGCTCCCAGGAAGTTTTTAATGGTGGACGTTTAATCCTTACTTTATTGTCCACTTAAGCCTTGAAACTACCTAAATTTTGAGATCATGCCTTAAAATGATCTGAGAAAAGTGATTAACGGTGTGGATACAATACTTACATCATGTTGGGCCCCACAGAGCCCTGCCCGGTAGGGGTAGGACGCAATCCGCGTCCTCCGGGTATCTACCGAAGCCGCGTGGGTTGCGGGAACTCCCCGTGAAGGAAACGGATTGGCTACTGACCTTGCCACTAGCCGATGGCAAATGGTCGGTGCTCTGTTATCCTTGTTGTCCCCACCATGACGTATTTGTTTCATCCATGCCGTCCAAAAATTCTTTCATATTATTTTATGGTATGAGCCCAAAAATTAGTTTGATCAAAATCTCAAGTGGGCCGCACGGTATTGATTGAACGCCCACCATTAAAAACTTTTTTGGGCCACAGAAGTTTTGGATCAAGCTGATATATATTTTTTCCCTTCATCCAAGTCTATATGACCTAATCAATAGGTTAGATGTCAAATAACCATTACAGTGGGCCTCAGAGGTTTTTAATGGTGGACATTCAATCACTACTGTTTTCCTATGGTGTGGTCCATCTGAGATTTTAATATAACTCAATTCTGGCATTAAGCCCTAAAATTATCTTTCAAAATGGATGGACGGAGTGGATAAGACACATACATCATCGTGGGTCCACATAGCACCGACTACTTGCAACCGGGCTGCTGGCAGCGTTACTATAGCCAAACCGCGTATGTGACAGGCACGGATTTCCTGCCTTTCGCAGAAGTTGCTGTGCTGGGAAGCTGGGCCACCGTTATATTTGTGATAAATCCACCAGAAAATTTGGTTGCATGTTCTAAATGGAACTAGCTAAACAGATGGACGGATTGGATTTGCCACAAACATAACGGTGGGCCCCACCTAACTTCCCATCGCAGGATCCACGTCCGTAGCGTTAATGTAAATCATTTATTATAGGGATTTTGACCTTACTTGCCTTGAAGTTTGGGTCAATTACTTCGATCGCCACCACACTTTACATATTCCCTAAAGGGCCTTCTGACAGCTTTTTGACCATGTTTCGGACGAAATTGCCCCTGACCATGGTTCAGGAATTGTACGGTCCTAGAGTGAAGCGGTAGTCACCCAATGTTGCAACCCTTGAGAAATGAACAGTTCGGCTACTCCCCGAGACACCGTCCAATGGCTGGCGCTCGGCGCTCTGTGGGTCCCACCACCAACTACGTGTTTCATCCATGCCGTCCATTTAATCTCTAAAGATCATTGTATGGCAGGAGACCAAAAACGACCATAATCCAATCACGGTGGGACCTAGGGGGATCATAGTGGTGGATATCCAATAACGACTATTTTCCTGCAGTATGGTCCACCCGAGAGTTGTATCACTCTCGCTTTTCACTTCATGCTGTAAAATGATATTTTAAACCGGACAAACGGCCTGGACGAAGCACATACATCTTGCTGGGCCCCACAGACCACCCATCACCTGTACCACGAGCCTCTGATGGGGAAGATGTCGCACTAATGCACATTTGAGAGGCCCTCTCCTTCCTTTTCTCTTGCTTTCCTAGAGAAGCCAACATCCAGGGGCCAACCGCCAGAGGGCGACGTTGTTTCTCCTCCTCGCTTCGCTCGTCTGAAAGCCTCTTTCACTGCGAGGTTTGTATTCTATTCCATTTCAACTGTTGGTAGGCACCTGTCAGGGTAAAGAATAGAGTCGGGAAGCCGAGGTACTGTGGTGGTCACGCGAAAGGGAGTGTAACGTAGGCCACACCTTGATCAAACCTCCACAATTGTATGGTAGACAGTCACGGCATCATGTTTGTGACAGTATTTGGATCGTGGCTGTCACCTGTCACGAACGCTGTTGTCAGCTGTTATGGGTCGTGCTCGTCCGGGATATGACACTGGATACAACTACGACCCCTTGTGATTAATTGCCACGACCCAACGTGTAGGATAACCTCGATCTACCGTACTTCATTACCATAAGATTACGACCTAGTGTGCTTCATTACCTTAAGATTACAAAGACTGTATTGGTTGAATTCGATTCGATAATTAAAGTTGTGTACAGTGATGCAGCTCGGAAGTGCATCATTGCACCAAGAATGACCGATGTAGTGAATCTAAGGGAAATGAAGTGTACGGGCGGTCAGTTTACACGGGACGGGACATTTCGGATGAGGTGAATGTTCAAATTACATCCCAGCGAGAAGATGGGCCAACACCCAGATGCTCGAGATGCAAACGAATAGGTCACAATCGGTGTTGATCCACCTTCGTCCCTGCTGGCTGAGGATGAGGCCGAGGCTGGTGATGACATTATGTGTTTTTTGTTGCTTATGATAATGTAATGTGAACTGTAATATATGTACTTATCTTATTAATTTATTGATTCATCAACTTTGTTGCATGTTATTTACCTTCCAATGTATATGCTAACCAAGATCCTTTGTGCCTTTTAACCACGACCAATATAGGAAAACGTGAACTCAACAACGGGTCGTGGTTGTCGTGACGATACGATCGTGATTGAAATGTTATGTGTCTTCTTTCTCATTAGGTTGTGGTTGTCAGCGCCGGATCAACAAGCACCACAAACCATGATCCGTTACAACTGGGACCACGCCCCATTTAACATTACAGCCACGTCCCATATCACCTACGACCAATGTTTCATGTATACCATGACCCATGTAAGATGACAACAACGACCCATGTATTATTCCAGTCATGGTCCATGTATCGTGACAACCACAACATATACAACCTCACAACCCTTACCCATATACAATGACAGTGGGGACCCATGTATCATGACAAACAGTACCCAATGTGGACGATAATCAAGAGCTTTTATGAATATGAACTACGTACTCAAAGACCAGAATAGTGTACATAACATAAGTCATGGTTTTGTCTTTTTCGGATCGTGGTTGTCATGATAATCGGTTGTGCTGTACTCAGTGACGTGGTTGTCGACAACGATCCGGTACGGATGACAACCACGATCCAGGGGAATATGACAACCACGACGCATGCGAATTGTCAATCACCATCCATGCAACACGACAACCATCGGTCGCTGATGTCGGCTTGTATGGATCGTTGTTTTCATGCTTGATATATCGTTGTTTTCATGTTATATGGATCGTTGTTTTCCTGTTATATGAGTTGTCATTGTCATGTCAATTTCCCTTTATTATACTATAGACTTCGTTTGCCTGGAAATGAGAATAGGTCATCTCACTTGTATACATCTATGTGGAACTGATCACACCAAAATTAACGGCTAGAAGGTGTCGAGAACTATGTGGACACCATATATCTTTGTTTGTACGGAAGTAATGTGTCACATGTACATGCACGAAAGATGGCGTTCTAATGGTGGGAATCAATTAATGGTGGGAATCAATTGGTTGAACTGTTGTGGTCTATTGGATTCCAATATCTTAACCATTCTTTAGGTTTCTGGATGTTACAAATAAGATGGACGGTGCGGATCAGAGATAAGGCACTTCGATGTGACTTTCGCAACACCGACTTATGGATGCTTTCCGGACGCACACGATTACATCCTAAACGCAGATCATCAACCGACGCTGTTACGGACGGTTACGATTCTATCCCAAACTCACAACATCAACGGAAGCTCTTACGGCCGCATACGATTCCATGACAAACGCAGAACATCAACGGACGCTCTTACGGACGCGTACGATTCCATGACAACTACGCAGAACATCAATGGACGCTTTTACGGACGCTTCTTTCGAGAGAGTAAAACTTCATCCGCTTATCCCCATACGGAACACCGACTATATATTGCGCATGCTTCTTCTCTGGGACCTCTTCACTTTCTCTATCCCTAACCCATTTCTACTGGTTTTGAATCTTATTCACTGGGCCCCTCCATCGCCACTCAGCGAGTACATCTACAAGTTCAGTGCAGCTCAGTCAATACAAATGGCGAAGCAAGGTATGGTAATGGTTGACATGGACGGTGTACGGTGACCATTGTGTTATGTGGGTCTGGGTTGTGAACCACGACTCAATGTATATGACTATAACGAGATGTATAGCATGACAATCACGATCATTGTTGTGATCGGCGTTGATATGCAGAATGGATCGTGGTTCACAGGGTCGTCGACCCTGTGAACCACGACTTAACGCAGATGACATCAACGATATGTATGGCATGACAACCGCGATCAGTGTCGTCATCATGGCTTGTCACACAATTGGTCGTAGTTGACAGTTGATCTGGATCGTGGATCATATCCTGTCTCGGTCGTGCCTGTGAACCACGATTCAATGTAGACGACAACAACGATCTGTATGCCATAATGCCTAATGGATCGTTGGTGACGGCCACATGGATGACATCAACGAACCCTGTAGCACGACTGTCAAGCACGACCTAACACAGATGACAACCACGATCCAGCGTACGTGACAACAACGAACCGTGTCGCATGATAACCACATTCCTTTAAAACTCGTTATAAACACTACCCTTCATGGATTTCAATCCCCATCCACTGTGTAGTACAATTACGACCGATGTTAGATTCTGCAAGACCATCATATAATTTTTACTTAAAAATCCATGACCATACTGGAATGCAGGTCGAAAGAAGTCAACCATGACCACATGCCTAGACTTCGAAAAGGCACAGGTCTCTCCCAAGTGCTCCGTCACTTTTCTGAAAGTCTTGGTTGAAGATATGTTGAAGTTTCCCGATAGAAATAAACTATTTAGAGACACCTGTTTTGGATTTCTGCTGGACTTTCCAGTGGCCGAGTGGACGGCACAGTCTCAGATCCTGCATTGCCTAATGCAAAGGCATGTTGGTGATCTGAAATTCGATGTTCAGGGCACCAAGATAAGATTTACAGAGCTCGATTTTGCTCTAATAATGGGTCTTAAGTTTGGTCCACTTAGGATAGATGGTGGCGGTCGTGCCGAGGCTGGAGGAGCAGAGTCAGGAAAAGGCATTAGGGAGACCTACTTGAGCACAGGGGGTGTTAGTAAACAAGAACTGAAAGAAGTCTATTTGTCACTCGCCGATCAAGACGAACATATGGACGCCGTGAAGCTGGCGCTAATAATTTGCGTTGAGAGCCTATTGGTTGGATCTCCGCAGAAGAATAACTGTATTGATACGTTTATCGACATGGTTGATGACCTAGATTATTTTAATAACTACCCCTGGGGTGGTGTGGGGTATGATTATCTGAAGAAAGGGGTTAACGCTGCGTCTGGCACTATTCTGGGGGAAAGGGCGACTGGCCAGTACTCCAAATCATACAACATATGCGGATGCGCATTTTCCCTACAAGTATGTCAGTCTTGTCCTGATTCATACCTTGAGTTCGTATTTTTTCCTTTTTCCTCCATACATGTCAACAAAGATGTAATGCATGGTAATTGTTCTTATACAGATTTAGGCCTACGAACGGTTCCCTCAACTCACTGGTGACCGTAGGTGGTCCGTTAGAAGACTGCCTACAAGGATTCCGCGAATACTAAACTGGTGTCACAGGAAATCAGGCAGATATGACACAATATCTGTCATCTTCACAGCTGTTCCGGTAAGATTTATTCAATTAGTATTGTAATTTGAATCATGCAGTATGTTTGTAATTAATTAATCAATCAATTTTGCTCCTGCAGGTGGTGCTAGCTCCATATCTTCAACCAACGGTCGAAGAAGCGGAGAGCGAGGTTGTCAGGAGTATAACCGACGACGACGACATTCAAACGAAGGACAAGGCTCTGCGGTCAGCATCCACACAGAGACAACGAAGGATGACGTAATAAATAAAGATGAGACTGATCTTACAATCTCCCTCTTGGAACTGAAAAATACAACTCAGCTTGATGGGAAATCTCCCCGTTTTGGGAATGAACTGAAAGATAATAAGACTACAAGATCCGCAATAAGAAAATTGAGTAAGCAGATTCATTTCCTCGCCACTGAAGTGCAAGGAATGAAGGGTTAATTAAAGTAGACTAACGAGTCTAGAGTAGAAATAAAGCACCTCATGGAGGATTATGCATCTTTACGAGAAGTGGTGTTGAAGAGAGATGATATTAATACAAAAGACGTACGTGAAATCTCCTTGCTTCTTGTAACCTATTTGCTAATAGCTCATTTAAAGGAAAATGAAAAATGGATCGTGCTTGTCATAAGCTTGAGGTTCGTTACTTGCACATAGGACGGGTCATGTTTTTCATGTGCCGAGGGTCCACGACACAACATTGATGGTCTAGGGTTGTGTAACGTGGTTCGTGGTTTAGATCAAGTATGGATCGTTTTTACCGTAGACCAATGGATCGTGGTTTTCATCCACGATGGTTTGTGTGGTTGAACCATGACCTAACATGGACGTCAACCACGCCCCATTGGTCATAATAACCATGACCCTATCCTTGATCGTAGCTATCACCAACATATCTGTCAACCATGACCCGATACGGTCGAGAAACACGATCCACTCTTTGTAATAACCACGACACTTAGTTCATCGTTGTTGTCATCCACGATGTGTTGTGGTTCACATACATGATATCATGGTTGTGTTCCTTGTAGAAAGACATATTGAAATACATAATATTAGGTATTTTATTTATTACGGGACATTGTCTCTTCAATCAGCCCTTTCAGTGCAGAAAATTCTTCACTGCGTGAGCAGGTGAAGCAACATGGAGAGGAGATCAATGCTTTACTGCAGGAGATGGTGAGGCAGCATAGAGAGAAGATCAATGCTGCACTGCGGGATCAGATGGAGCAACTCATGGAGGAGATCAGTGCTTCTCTTCGGGAGCAGGTGAAGCAAATCAGAGAGGATATCAATTCTTCACTGCAGGCGCAGATGAAGCAACTGAGAGAGGAGATCCAGGCTATTAAGGTATATGAAGTTGAATCTATCTTAAATCGTTGTTATCATACACCCGGGGTCGTGGTTGACATGCACAGTAGATCTTGGATGAGTTGCGATCGATATAAAATGATAGTCTTCTATGTAGACACTGGACGTGGTTTATAAGAAATGTGGATTGTGATTATCGTTCAGTGTGGATTTCATCATCATCCGTCTTGATCGCTCTTTCCATCCAATGTCAATTGCGATTGTCATACATAGTGGATCATTGTTGACATCCACGAACCTCCATGGACGTGAACGACGACCCACTAATGGATGACAACCAGGCTCCAGTGGCGATGTTTTAGCCATTTTTGATATACGATTTCATTACAGGACAGTGTTGGGGAGGAAATTCAAGGAATAAAGGTATATAATTCTATATAGAATAGAATTTTCCCCTTGTCGTATTTGGCTAGTGTAGTGTTCCTTTTTTGGTCGTGGTTATGATCCAGTGAGGGTCGATATTATATGCCGTTGCCCATTCAATGAGTCCTCCGTCATGAGAGTGCCTACTTGAATGAGGAGATGACGCAGATTACAGAGGAGGTAGAAGCAATAAATGTATAGTTGACTGTGGTTAATGTCAATGATGGATCGTTGCTAGCATGTTTGATTGGTCGTGGTTATCATCCACCACTGGTCTAGTTGACCCACGACCCAAAGTGGACGAGATATAACATGCATGCAAAATACGAGTTTTTAACAGGTCTCCAATTTCGCGGCTAGGATTAGGCAGCTCTCTAGTTTTAAAGCTGGGATGACCCATCTTAAAGATGAGAATGCTGCCTTACGGGCGCAAATGAAGCAGGATATGAACCTGCTAAAGGATGAAGTGAATAAGACAATTGTACGTGAAATTACATTTGGATCGTGGTTTAAATCGGACATTATATTATGAACTCCATAGATAATGTATCATTTTATTACAGATCAACATCGTTACCCCGCAACTCCGTGATGAAGGGAGACCACGTCACGATACAGAAGATCCCAACAGAGCTCTAACTGTGAGTGAGCCTCGTCAGGGGCTCAGTGAACTCCATCGAGCTCTTACCGATGCCGAAGAGGACGAGTTGAGAGTTGTCAGAGAATCAGGTTCAAATGTTTGGTTGAAAAGTGTCTATGACCTAAATTCATGGGTCGACTCTGAGGTAAGTTTCTACCCTTTCTCTTCACTACATCATATCAATGTATGAATATTATAGTTACATCCACTACAAGAAAAGCCACTTTTACCAACGAAAATTTTTGTAGGCAAAAGTCTGATTTTCGTAGGCAAAAACTTTTACCCGCGAAAATTTTCGTTGGCAAATTCCTTGCTAAAAGTTCGAGGGAAAAAACCTTTTACCCACGAAAAAAAAAATTCGTTGGCAAAGGTAAGACTTTTGCCGACGAAATATTTCGTAGGCAAAACATTTTACCAACGCTAATTTTCGTTGGAAAAAATATTAACAAAACTTTTTACCTACGAATAATTTTGTAGGCAAAAATATTTACAAGACTTTTTAGCTACCAACAATTTCGTAGCTAAAAATATTTAAAGATTTTTTACCTACGAATATTTTCCTAGCTAAAAATATTCAAAACACTTTTTACCTACCAACAATTTCGTAGGTAAATATATTTACAAGACTTTTTACCTACCAAAAATTTCGTGGCTAAAAATATTTAAACACTTTTTACCTACCAACAATTTTGTAGCTAAAAATATTTACAAGACTTTTTACCTACAAATATTTTCGTAACTAAAAATATTGAAAACACTTTTTACCTACCAATAGTTTCATAGCTAAAAGGCATTTACAAGACTTTTACCCACAAATATATTCGTAGGTAACAATACTTAGAAAACTTTTACCTACCACAATTTTCGTAGGTAAAAATATTTACCAAACATTTTCCTACGAATGATACCATAGATAAAAATACTTACAAAACATTTAGCTACGAATATTTTCATAGGTAAAAACATAGATGGGACTTTTAACTACGAACATTTTCGTAGGTAAAAGCTTGGATGAGACTTTTACCTACGAAAATATTCGTAGGTAAAAACTTCGATGAGACTTTTACCTACGAAAATTTTCGTAGGTAAAAGTTTTTTTTTTTTTTTTTTTCTACATAAAATTCTTGATATGCACCTGATATACACCTGTTACAATATATTTCTTGATATACACCTGTTATGTAATATATTTCATCACATTCACATTCACATCCATTTAACTCCAAAGTACATAAATAAATCCATCCAAACATAAACTACATCATGCATAAATACATATAAGCTTAACATCGTAAATAAAATACAAAAAATCACAAAAATGAAGGCGAAGGTGGTGGGGCATTGATGGGTAAGCGTGCGGCGAGAGCCTGAAACATATTTGCTATCCGTCGCTCATGCTCCACCCGCATCTCCTCCATCCTCCTCTCCTGCTCCTCCCTCAGCCTCGCATGCTCCTCTATCCTCATCCTCTCCTGCTCCTCTCTCTGCCTCGTCAGCCTCGCCTGAAAATAAAATACATTTAGGTTTTAGGTTTAGGTTTAGGTTATAAGTAAGTTATAGGTTATAGCTGTAGGGAATTGAGAATCGGTTATGGTTTAGCTTTAGGAAATCGGGATTAGCATTAGGTTTAAGTTTAGGGTTCGGGTTCGGGATCGGGTTTTGGTTTGGGTTTTCAAGTTTAGGTTAGGGAGTTGAGATTAGCATTAGGTGTAAGTTTAGAATTAGGGATTGGAGAACACATTTAGGTTTTAGGTTTACATTTAGGTTTAGGTTATAGGTTATAGCTATAGGGAATTGAGAATAGGTTAAGGTCTAGGTTTAAGAAATCGGGTTCGGGTTCGGGATCGGGTTTTGCTTTGTGCTTTCAAGTTTAGGTTTAGGTTTAGGTTAGGGAGTTGAGATTAGCATTAGGTGTAGATTTAAGTTTAGGGATTGGAGAACACATTTAGGTTTTAGGTTTATGTTTAGGTTTAGGTTATAGGTTATAGTTGTAGGGAATTGAGGATAGGTTAAGGTTTAGGTTTAGGAAATCGGGTTCGGGTTCGGGATCGTTTTGCTTTGGGTTTTCAAGTTTAGGTTTAGGTTTAGGTTAGGGAGTTGAGATTAGGATTAAGTGTAGGTTTAGGTTTAGGGATTTGAGAGCACATTTAGGTTTTAAGTTTAGGAAATGGTTTAGGTTTTAGGTTAAGGTTATAGGTAGGTTATAGGTTATAGCTATAGGGAATTGAGAATAGGTTAAGGTTTAGGTTTAGGAAATCGGGTTCGGGTTCGGGATCGGGTTTTAGTTTGGGTTTTCAAGTTTAGGTTTAGGTTCAGGTTAGAGAGTTGAGATTAGCATTAGGTGTAGGTTTAAGATTAGAGATTGGAGAACACATTTAGGTATTAGGTTTACGTTTGGGTTTAGGTTATAGGTTTAGGTTATAGGTAGGTTATAGGTTATAGCTGTAGGGAATTGAGAATCGGTTATGGTTTAGGTTTAGGAAATCGGGTTCTGGTTTGGGATCGGGTTTAGGTTTGGGTTTTCAAGTTTAGGTTTAGGTTTAGGTTAGGGAGTTGAGATTAGCATTAGGTGTAGGTTTAGGTTTAGGGATTGGAGAACACATTTAGGTTTTAGGTTTACGTTTGGGTTTAGGTTATAGGTACGTTATAGGTTATAGCTGTAGGGAATTGAGGATAGGTTAAGATTTAGGTTTAGGAAATCGGGTTCGGGTTCGGATCGAGTTTAGGTTTAGGTTTAAGTTTTCAAGTTTAGGTTTAAGTTTAGGTTAGGGAGTTGAGATTAAGATTAGGTGTAGGTTTAAGTTTAGGGATTTGAGAACACATTTAGGTTTTAGGTTTAGGAAATGGTTTAGTTTTTAGGTTAAAGTTATAGGTAGGTTATAGGTTATAGCATTAGGGAATTGAGAATAGGTTAAGGTTTAGGTTTAGGAAATCGGGTTCGGGTTCGAGATCGGGTTTAGGTTTGGGTTTAGGTTTAGGTTTAGGTTAGGGAGTTGAGAATAGCATTAGGTGTGGGTTTAGGTTTAGGGATTTGAGAACACATTTAGATTTTAGGTTTAGGTTTAGGTTTAGGTTTAGGTTTTAAGTTTAGATTATAGGTAGGTTATAGGTTATAGCTATAGGGAATTGAGAATCGGTTATCGTTTAGGTTTAGGAAATCGGGTTCGGGTTCGGATCGGGTTTAGGTTTAGGTTTGGGTTTTCAAGTTTAGGTTTAGGTTTAGGTTAGGGAGTTGAGATTAAGATTAGGTGTAGGTTTAAGTTTAGGGATTTGAGAACACATTTAAGTTTTAGGTTTAGGAAATGGTTTAGTTTTTAGGTTAAGGTTATAGGTAGGTTATAGGTTATAGCTATAGGAATTGAGAATAGGTTAAGGTTTAGGTTTAGGAAATCGGGTTCGGGTTTGAGATTGGGTTTAGGTTTGGGTTTTCAAGTTTAGGTTTAGGTTTAGGTTAGGGAGTTGAGAATAGGATTAGGTGTGGGTTTAGGTTTAGGATTTGAGAACACATTTAGGTTTTAGGTTTAGGTTTAGGTTTAGGTTTTAAGTTTAGATTTAGGTAGGTTATAGGTTATAGCTATAGGGAATTGAGAATCGGTTATCATTTAGGTTTAGGAAATCGGGTTTGGGTTCGGGATCGGGTTTTGGTTTGGATTTTCAAGCTTAGTTTTAGGTTTAGGTAAGGGAGTTGAGATTAGCATTAGGTGTAGGTTTAGGTTTAGGGATTTGACAACACATTTAGGTTTTAGGTTTAGGTTTAGGTTATAGGTTATAGCTGTAGGGAATTGAGAATCGGTTATGGTTTAGCTTTAGGAAATCGGGTTCGGGTTCGGGATCGGGTTTTGGTTTGGGTTTTCAAGTTTACGTTTAGGTTTAGATTAGGGAGTTGAGATTAACATTAGGTGTAGGATTAGGATTTAGGATTGGAGAACACATTTAGGTTTTAGGTTTACATTTAGGTTTAGGTTATAGGTAGGTTATAGGTTATAGCTGTAGGGAATTGAGAATAGGTTAAGGTTTAAGTCTAGGAAATCGGGTTCAGGTTTGGGATAGGGTTTTGCTTTGGGTTTTCAAGTTTAGGTTTAGGTTAGGGAGTTAAGATTAGCATTAAGTGTAGCTTTAGGTTTAGGGATTGGAGAATACATTTAGGTTTTAGGTTTACGTTTTAGTTTAGGTTATAGGTTTAGGTTATAGGTAGGTTATAGGTTATAGTGTAGGGGAATTGAGGATAGGTTAAGGTTTAGGTTTAGGAAATCGGGTTCGGGTTCAGGATCGGGTTTAGGTTTGGGTTTTCAAGTTTACGTTTAGGTTTAGGTTAGGGAGTTGAGATTAGGATTAGGTGCATGTTTAGGTTTAGGGATTTGAGAACACATTTAGGTTTTAAGTTTAGGAAATGGTTTAGGTTTTAGGTTAAGGTTATAGGTAGGTTATAAGTTATAGGTTATAGGTATAGGGGTTGAGAATAGGTTAAGGTTTAGGTTTAAAAAATCGGGTTCGGGTTTGGGATCGGGTTTAGGTTTGGGTTTTCAAGTTTAGGTTTAGGTTTAGGTTAGGGAGTTGAGATTAGGATTAGGTGTAGGTGTAGGTTTAGGTTTAGGGATTTGAGAACACATTTAGGTTTTGGTTTAGGTTTAGGTTTAGGTTTAAGTTTTAGGTTTGGGTTATAGGTTATAGCTATAGGGAATTGAGAATAGGTTAAAGTTTAGGTTTAGGAAATTGGGTGTGGGTTCGGGTTTAGGTTTGGGTTTTCAAGTTTAGGTTTAGGTTTAGGTTAGGGAGTTGAGATTAGGATTAGGTGTAGGGTTTAAGTTTAGGAATTTGAGAATACGTTAAGGTTTAGGTTTAGAAATCGGGTTTGGGTTATAGGTTTAGGTTTAGGTTAGGTTATAGGTTAAGGTTTACGAAATCGAGTTTAGGTTATAGGTTTAGGTTATAAGTTAAGGTTATAGGTAAGTTTTAGATTTAGGTTAGGGTTATATAGGTTTACGTTTAGGTTATAGGTTTTGAGATTTGAGAATAGGTTTAGGTTAAGGTTATAAGTTTAGGTTTAGGAAATCGGGTTCGGGTTCGGGTTCTGGATCGGGTTTAGGTTTGGGTTTTCAAGTTTAGGTTTAGGTTTAGGTTAGGGAGTTGAGATTAGGATTAGGTGTAGGTTTAGGTTTAGGGATTTGAGAATACGTTAAGGTTTAGGAAATTGAGTTTAGGTTATAGGTTAAGGTTTAGGTTATAGGTTAAGTTTTAGGTTTAGGTTAAGGTTATATAGGTTTAGGTTTAGGTTATAGGTTTTGGGATTTGAGAATAGGTTTAGGTTAAGGTTATAAATTTAGGTTTAGGAAATCGGGTTCAGGTTCGGGATTGGGTTTAGGTTTAGGTTTTCAAGTCATGGATTGACTTTATTTTTAATATATATATGTTATAATATTATAATATTATAATATTATATTAAATATATAATATATAATATCATTATGATAGTTATATAATGTTATAATATATATGTTATATATAATATAATTTATAATATTATATATGATATTAATATATAATATATTATTATAACGTTATATATTATTATTAATATATAATGTTATATTATACATTAATATATAAATATAAATATATATTATATTAATACATTATGTATATGATAATATAACATATATTATATATTATATATATACATTATTATAATATACATTATATATATATATATATATATATATATAATATCATAAATATAATATTATAACATTAATATTTATATATATGTTAATGTTAATATATATGTTAACATATATATAATATGATAATATGATATAATATTAATGTTATAATATATAATATATTATATATATGTTACAATATATTATAATATTATATTAATATATAACATATTAATATAATATAACATATATAACATATATAATAATAATAATTATAATATATTATAACATATATAATGATTAATATTATATAATATTATGTATATTACATATGTATATATTAAAGTTATATATATTAATATTATGTATATGATATATGTATATATTATAATATGTATATATACATATGATATTATGCATAATGTTCTATATATTATTATATATATAATGTTATAATGTTATAATATTAATATGATATGTTATATATAATATATCATAATATATTATTATAATATAATATCATAATTGGTGTATATAAATACATTATTATAATTATATTATATTATTATATATATAATAATACATGTTATTAAATCATATTATATTATTATAACATTAATATAATAATATAACATTATATATATCATAATATTATTATAATACATATTATTATATACTCTAATAATACATAATAATATAATAATAATATAATATATATGTATTATAATAATCATATTATATATATATATATATATAATATATACTATTATAATATATTAATATAATACATTATTATAATATATATTATATTATTATTATATATTATGTATACTATCATAATATTAATATCATAATATTATATATATATTATTATAACATTATAATATTATAATAATATAACATAGTATATAATATATATCAATATAATAATGTATTATATATATATAATATATATATTAATGATTATAATATATGATTAATTGGTATATATTATAATATATATATATATATATATATATTATGTATTATATATAATTATATAATATTATATAATATTAATGATTATAATATATATATATATATATAACAATACTAATATTATAATATTATATAATCATTATATAATATTAATATGTTATATACATTAATATAATATATGTATAATATTAATATGTAATACATTAATCATTATATATAATATCATATTAATATTATATATTATATATAATATTATATAATATCATATTATAATAATATTATACATATATTATATGTATTATTATATATAATATCATATTATATATAATATACATTATACTATAATATATTATATATATAATATTATATATAACATTATATAATAGTATTATATATATTGTTATATACTATTATATATATTATATATACATTATATTATAACATATATTATAATATTAATATCATAATATATTAATATATATATATATAATATATTACAATATTATATGACAATATATTATATATTATATATATATATTATTATATATATATAATATTATATTATAATATATATGATTATAATATATGATTATAATATTATATACCATATGATTATATAATATTATATGATATTATGATATTATTAATATATATGGTATATATATATATATATTAATATCATATGATCATATAATATATATATGATATTAATGATATATTAATATTATATATCATAATATATATTATTATATGATATATTAATGATATATATCATTATTAATATATATTATAATATCATTAATATCATAATATATTATTATATGATCATATATTATGATATATATATTATTAATAATTATATGATACTAATGATATTATTATATACTATATATATATATATTATATTATATATAATATCATATAATATATAATATACATATATATTATATAATATATAATATATATTATAAATATTATATAATATAATATAATATATACTATCATGTATATTATAATATTATATTATATATTGTTATATATACTATTATATATATTATATATGTATATTTATAATATATATGATAGTATACATATATAATATATTATAATATCATATTATAATATTATTATAATATAATATATATTATTAATATATCATATTATATATTATATGTATTATAATATTATATTATATATTATAATATATATGTATATCATAATATATACTATCATATAATATATAATATATAATATATTATACTATTATATATAATATTATAATATTATATCATATATTATAAATATTATATGTATATTATATATTATATGATATTATATATAATATATAATATATATGTATATTATATGATATTATAATATACTATATATATAATAGTATAATATATTATATAATATATATAATAAATAATATATATGTATAATATATATAGTATAATATATATATAATATATTATATAATATTATATATAATATATATATATATATATATATATATATGTATTATATGATATTATATTATTATGATATAATATAATAACATAAATATATACATTAATAACATATAATATACATATTATGATATATTATTATTATATTATATTATTAATATATCATTAATATATTATGATATATATATATATATAATATTATTAATATCATATATATAATCATATATCATATATATTAATATAATGATTATTAATATCATATAATATTATATATAATCATATATCATATATATATAATAATGATATATCATATATATTAATATATTATATGATAATATATATTAATATGATATTATATATTATATGATAATATATTATATAATATGATATAATGATATGATATATGATATTATATCATATCATTATATATTTATAATATTATATGATATATATAATATTATATGATAATATATTATAGTATTAATATATATCATATCATTATATATTATGATATCATATAATATTATATATATCATATTATTAATATATATCATATATCATATATCATATAATATCATATATCATATAATATATTATATCATGTATCATATATATATATATATATCATATATATATTATAATATATAATGATATTATTATTATATTAATATATATGTATATTATTATATTATATGATATATTAATATATGATAATAATATAATATCATTATATATTAATGTATTATCATAATATATTATATGATAATATGATATTAATTATATATTAATATACATATATCATGTAATGATAATATATATAATGATTATAATATATTATATGATATTAATATATTATGATAATATATATGATATAATATAACATATATCATTAATATATATATATATTATATATATATATATATATATATATAATATATACTATTATATATAATTAATATATAATGATAATATATAATATATTAATATGATAATATATGTATATATTATATAATATTATTATAACATTATAATAATATATTAATATTAATATATTATTATATTATACAATAATATTATATTATATAATATATACATATCATAATATTATATACATTATTATGATATGTTATATTATTATATAATATAATAATATAATAATATAATATTATAATTATAACATATATATTATAATAATATATATCATAATTATTATAATAATATTATATATCAGGCGGACCATACCATAGGAAACAATGGTCACCGACCATTAAGGGCCCGTTTGGACGAGTGGATTGGAAGGGATTAGATGGTATTGGAAGGGATTGGAAGTTAAATCCCGGTATTGGCCGGGCGTGCCAAACAGACGGGGTGATTTGATCCCGGGATATAGCAATCCCATGGATCTTAAGACAATCCACTGACAACACCATCATTACCTTTAAATCCCATCCAATCCACCCTAATCCATTCAAATTTGCGTTTGGTTTGAAGGATTGAAAGGGAAGGGAAGGTTTAATCCCGGGATTGGACGGGCATGCCAAACAGACTCGATATACCAATCCGAGTATATAGCAATCCCACGGATCTTAAGACAATCCATTGACAATACCATCTTTACCTTGAAATCTATGCCATCCACCCTAATACCATTCAATCCTTTCCAATCCACCCGTCCAAACGAGCCCTAATGGGCCACAAAAGTTTTGGATCAACCTGACATTTGTTTTTTCCTTTCATCCAGGCTCATCTCACCATTTTAACACATGGGATGGCATATAAACACTGCATGCACTTTAAGAAGTTTTTAATGGTAGGGTTTTCAATCACCACTGCTTTCTTACCGTATACTCTACTGAGATTTAGATATTATTTTTGGGATTATGCCCTGAGATGAACTGAAAAACGAATGGACCGTATGAATAGAATACATTCATCAAGATAGGCCCACGGTAAACATCGTACCGTCTTGGGTGAGGCTGGGTCTCACCTAATCGTCTCCCCTTTCTTGAGGAGCCGACTACGTGCACCACCGACCTCGTCGTGGTGTGTTGACGAGGCAAAGTTCTGTGGGCACCACCTCATTTGAGGGCAAACCCAAAACTGAAGGCAGATCCAAAGCCCAAGTGGATCATATTATAGAAAGCAACGTGCCATAGGCCCTAGCAAGGATTCGATGGTAGCGTCATTGTCCACACTGCTTTCTGTCTCGAGGTCTATTTGGGCTTTTGATCTTCTTTATTTTTGGGCTCTTGCGCTAAAATGATCTCAAAAAATATATAAACGGTGTGGATATAACACATACCTCATGAAGGGCCACATAACTTTGCCACGTCAACACACCACCGACCACACGACGCAATCCGCCTCAACCGCATTCCTTCACTATTTGATGGATCAGAGGGGGATGCGAGTAGGGACTAGTCGTACTTAGATTATCAACAAAAAAGGAGAAAGCGGACAGATGGAGTGGTTTCACTCTCTAAAAAAGCGACGTTTATGCTCACAGAATTTCAACCAATAATTTCGCAATTTCTCTGTAAACAGGACCAGCAATAATGCAAAGTTTGGATTGACTGGTTATTACCTTCTCTTTCTGTTATTCTCATTCTCATTCTCATTCTCCTCCTTCAATGGATCATCTGTTGGGCCTTCTGAGAGTTCGAGTGGTGAAAGGGATAAATCTAGCCATCCGTGACGTCAGGACCAGCGATCCTTATGTTGTTCTCAAGATGGGAAAACAGGTCATCCTCTTCAATCTTAATTACGCATTTTATTTTCATATCAATGAGTTCTCACCCAATCATGAAGTGGGCTTCTTCTTTTTGGATCTAGGAATGGTCACGGTGGTCCCCACCTGATCAATGGCCTGCTGTCTCCTCTCCTGATTCTACATACGAATATCTTTGGATGACCAAAGGATATATGGTGTTAACAAGGGAAACACATGACCTTTCAGGTTTGAAACGAAAACAAAGAAGCCAAAATTCGATACTTGTCCATGTGGCATCTTGGTTATAGCCCACTAAATGAACGGTTTGTATCATCGGAGGCCACACTGGTAGACATACATGTAGGAATTTTTGGATATGTAAATCCATAATTATGGAAATTCGGAATTAAAAATTAATTGTAAAGAAGAAATTAGAACAAAATTAAAAATTTGAATAAGGAGGAATTTAGAAAACTTATTTGATTCGAGGTGCGACGAAAGTCACTCGGCTTGAAATTGATTTGTCCTCCTTTGGACGATGTTCGTATTACAACGGGAATATTGGACAATTAATCTCCAGGATACCCTTGAATATTGTCTCGTCAAACCGGTACATTCGATGTACGAAGATCCAAACCGTCACTGTTGTCTAACCCGAAGACTGAACTAGATGAAATCATTGCAAAGATTCGAAGTGAGAGAGAGAGAGAGCTAGAAGATTGAACTGAATTAAAAATTCAGAAACAGAGAAGTCCATTATGTAAACTTCAAAGGTTGCCTCGAATGGGTGTATACGCACCCCTGCCAACAGTCATAGTTGTTGGGTTTTTTAAAGAATAAGACTTTTTGTTTTCCAGCTCTATTCGAAAATATAAAACAAATAACCATTGCAAATCGAAATTCAAAAGGCAACAAAAACTTATAGGCATGCAAGTATACTTGCGGGTGCACGCACACCACACCCAACGCGCTGTTCTATGGCCTGGCCTGGCGCACACGCGCGTGTGGTTCATAGCATAAATTGGGGGTGATGGCATAGCCCCTCCAAACAACCAAATTCACATGCCTCTTGAAAAGGGCCTATGCCCTATGCAAATTTTTTTTCTTATAAACCCAAAGTTTTCTTCTTGCCTATCCGATGTGGGACCAAACTCACACCACTACAAGACAAAATGCCTTTATTGCTTTTTTGAAAATTTGGAGGGATTTTTTCAAATCATTTAAAATTATTTATTTTGAAATACAAATAATACAGTAATCCCCTACATGTTTCAAAATAATGACTTTTGGGTTAGACAAAAATAATTGTGCATTGTATTGATGTTTAGTAGACTTGAATTGATACTTAAAATAGACAAGGTATGTTCACAGGAGTTTGTTGACAAACTGTCTTGAACCAGATTTCTATAAATGTAAAACGACTACACATGTCACTCACACAATTGTTCCAATACAGATGGTTTTGTGGTTTGATGCCTTTTGGTCATGCATCTTTACTTGGATTTCACTAGTGCTTTAGAGAATTCGTCCTAGTTCTCATAGGAAGCGGCCTCACCTCTAGTATAAGTGAATTCCATCAAGTGTACGCAACAACTGAATACACCACCAACAAGTATATGGCATATGAATTCATTAAGAGTTCGAGACTCTACCTCACTAATTGCTGCTTGGACTGTCTACACCATAGAATGAGCTTTCTTATCTCAGTGCTATATGTCTCATAGTGTTTTGTTGTTTACCTATTTAAAACCTGTCGCATGTGATCTCTATTTGTATAGGTTGGGTTACCAACATTGGTAGCTCATGATATTGGACTCGGCCCAATTCCCTTCGATATATCTAGGACTAGTTGTTTATTAAGTTTTTTAGTCAGAGAATTTGCCAAGTTCTTCTCTGATCTCACAAAATCAATGACTATTATTCCCGTCTTGTAGTAAATGTTTTACTATATTATGTCGGAGTCGAATATGCCTACTTTTGCCATTATAAATCTTATTATTTGCCATTGTTATATCAGCTTGACAATCTCATGTAGAGATATATCCTAAACAGGTTTTAGCCACAAAGGTATATCAACTAATAGATTTCTAATCCATTATGCTTCTGTTCTAGCCTTTTCCAAAACAATGAACTTGGATTCCATAGTAGACCAAGCAATACAAGTCTGTTTGATGGATTTCCAAGAGACAACTCCTCCACCCAAAATGAAAACATATCCACTTGTGGATTTTGTTTCATCTGAATCTGTAATCCAGTTAACATCGCTATATCCTTCCAATATAGCGGGCAAGTCAATGTATTCATTGGTACAATAGGTTACCAATGATTCTGGAATATTTAAGTTGTGATACACTTCCACTTGTGTTTTTCTTTAGATGTATGGAATAATCATAAGGAGTGTTAACAGGTATGTTATCAAAGTGATTAAAACCTTTAAACACTTTCTTAATGTAATGAGACTGAGATACAATAAAACTATAATATTTTTTAATAACTTTTATTCCAAGAATCACATTAACCTCGCCTAGATCTTTCATATCAAATTGTGATGACAAGAATTTCTTAGTAAAGTTAATAAACTTAAGATTAGTTCAAAAAATGAGCATATCATCTACATACAAACAAATGATAACTCATTTGTTACCTGTGAATTTACTATGCATGCATATGTTTACACCATTTATTCTATAGTAATTAGATTTCAAAGCATTGTCAAATTTCTCATGCCACCGTTTTGGAGCTTATTTTAAACCATATAAGGATTTGATTAATTTATATACTTGACCTTTAATTTTATAACCCACAGGTTGATCCATGTATATTTCTTCTTCTAAATCCCCGTTCAAAAAAGTTGTCTTGATATCCATTTGATGTACAAGAAGTTTGTATACAGATGCCAAGGCTATAAGGACTCTAATAGAAGACATCCTAGTTACAGGAGAATATGTATCAAAGTAGTATATTCATTCCTTCTGTTTAAAACCCTTAGCCACTAATCTAGCTTTAAATTTGTCAATGGTACCATCGAGTTTTAACTTTTTCCTAAAAATTCATTTACATTCTATTGTCTTATTCCATCCTATTGTCTTATTCCTAAGTGGCAAGACTACTAATTCCCAAGTTTTATTAAACCGAATAAATTCTAATTCATTATTTATAACTTCTTTTTAGAATGATGCATCATCTAAATTGATAACTTCTGTATAGGTTAAAGGATCATCCTTAATGAGAAAAGTATAGAATCCATCTCTTAGGTTAGTTTCTTTCCTAACACTTACGTTCCTCTTTGGTTCTATTTCTTTTAAGTTTTCTTTCTCGAAATTCTTACTACTTGAGATAATACTTGAAGCATTATTATTTTCAATTTCTTTAGATGCAACTTTCATTGGAAAAACATTCTCAAAGAATTCTGCATCTTTTGCCTCAATGATAGTGTTAGGGTATAGGATATTATCCTTAGATTTCAAAACTAAGAATTGGTAGGCTGCACTATTTTCCACGTATCCTATAAACACTTAATCTGTTGTTTTCGGACCTAATTTCATTTTCTTAGTTTCCGGTAACTCTACTTTTGCTAAACACCTCCACACTTTAAGATATTTATAGTTAGTAGGATGTTTCTTCCATAGTTCATAGGGTGTCTTACCTGTAACTTTATAAGGTATTTTATTCAAAATGTGACAAGTAGAAAGAATGGCTTCTCTCCACATGTTTGAGGGTAAACCAAAACTATTCAACATTGCATTCATCATTTCTTTCAAAGTTTTATTTTTCTGTTCTTCCATACCATTTTATTTAGGTGTATAAGGGACAGTGATTTCATGTATAGTGCCATTTTTTTCACGAAATTCCTTAAAATGTAATGATTCATATTCACCTCCCCTATCTATTCTAATTCTCTTGATTTTCTTATTTATCCAGTTTTCAACTTCCGTCATATACTTGATAAAGAACTCCAATGCTTCATCTTTACTTCTTAGTAAGTATACGGTAATGCACCTTAAGAAATCATCTATGAATGTTATGTAGTATCTTTTTTTATTTTTAGACATGTGATTCTTAAAATCACCTATATCACTATGAATTAGTTCTAGAATATCAGATTATCTAAAAACTGATTTGAATGGTTTCTTATGAAACTTATCTATATACACTTCACATTTGGTTGGTTCTTGATTTGAAAAATCAGGTATCAGACCTGGTTTCTTCATTCTTTTTAGAACATGTATATTTACATGTCTTAATCTATTGTGCCATAAATCAAGTGACTCAACCAAGTAAGTAGAACTGGAATTCATCTTATTAATATCAATAGAGGATACATTCAGTACAAACAGTCCATCACAATAGTAACCCTTCCCAACAAATGTCCCATTCTTGCACAATACAACCTTCACCAACTTTATTCAGGAGGGAGCTAGAAATTAAAATTTTCCTGATGTTAGGCACATGTAGAACATTAGTTAGTGCAAGAGTCTTTCCAGAAGTGAGCCTTAAGATCACTTTTCATTTTCCAATTGCTGAGGAGGTTCGAGCATTTCCCATGAATACTTGTTCATCCCCTACAACTTGGTAGGAGGCAAACATGCTTTGATCCTTATAGATGTGATTAGTAGCCCCAGTGTCTAGTACCCGCCCCAGTGTCTAGTAATACATCATGTTGACAAGGTTCACTTCAGATACTACTGCAACTATTTCATCTTGTCCGTTTTGTTCAGTTAGATTGGCTTGAGCTTGAGAAGCATTCTTCTTATGCCTGCACTCTCCAATATGATGCCCAAATTTTCCATAATGAAAACATTTTCTTTTTTCTTTGACCGGTTTCCCTTTCTTATTTTTGACCTTACATTGTTCAACACGATGGCTTGGTTTTCCATAGTGGAAACATGTTCCTTTGAAGTATCGGCATTAATCAATAAGGTGACCTGTCTTTCCAAAGTGAGAACATGATCCTTTGATCCTTTTATTCTCCTTATTTGTTTCAATCAGGTTAGCATTTGAAGCAGTGCCATTAGTATTTTCCTTTTGATCCCTTATACGATTGGCTTCCTTTATTCGGGTATGTGCGATAATGTTTTCCATGGAAATTTCATTTTTCTTGTGTTTCATCTTATTTTTGTATTTTTCCAGGAAAGATGGGAGTTTTTCAATTTAAGCACTTCCAAGATAAACATCATCATTTTTAATCATTCAGATATTAGCCCGTGCACTAAATTTTGATATTCAAGTATCTGATCAAATACGAGTTTATTATCTAACATAGAAAAGTTCAGAAAGGAGGAAATATCTTGCTTTTTGGCACTAACTTCTTTTAACAAATATTTCTTAGCCAATGCCAACCAAATGTCGTTGGCTCTTTCATATGTAGCGTATACGTCATACAGTTCATTAGAAAGGGAATTCAAAATATAATTTTTGCAGTTATGGTCATCCCTTACAACAATTTATTTATTAGTTTCATATTAGAAAGTATCAAATAGCACATACGATACTTTTAATGTATCTAAAGCAAAGGTAAGTTTTTGTTTCCACCTTTTAAAATGGTTCCCGGAAAATTGTTTGATTTTAGATAATTTTGGTGGTCGGGTTTAATGTTATGTTTGCCATGGCTATAGATGTACAAATCAGTAAATCAATTTCAAGATCGTAGGAACTTTTGGATATATAAATCCCTAATTATGGAAATTTAGAATTAAAAATTATTTGTAAAAAAGAAATTAAAACAAAATTAGAAATTTGAATAAGGAGAAATTTAGAAAACTTATTTGATTCGAGACACGACGAAAGTAACTCGGCTTAAAATTAATTTCTCCTCCTTTGGACGATGTCCATAGTGCAACAGGAATACTGGACAATTAATCTCCAGGATACCCTTGGATGATGTCTCGTCACACCGGCGCACTCGATGTACGAAGACCCTAATCGTCACTGTGACTGAACTAGATGAAATCATTGCAGAGATTCGAAGTGAGAGAGAGAGAGAGAGAGAGAGAGAGAGAGAGAGAGAGAGAGAGAGAGCCAGAAGATTGAACTTAATTAAAATTCGGAACTAGAGAAGTCTATTATATAGACTTCAAAGGTTGCCTCAAATGGATGTGTACGCATCCCAGCCAACAGTCATGGCTGTTGGGTTTTTTTTTTTTTTTTAAGAAGAAGCCTTTTCGTTTTCCGACCCTATTCAGAAATCCAAAACAAATAATCGTTGCAAATTAAAATTTCAAAAGGCAAGAAAAACTTATAGGCTTGCAAGTATACTCGCGCGTGCATGCACACCGCACTGCGCCATGCCACGGCCTGGGGCGCGCATGTGTGGTTCATGGCATAAATTAGGGCTGATGGCATAGCCCCCCTCCCAAACAACCAAATTCACATGCCCCCTGAAAAGGGCTTAAGCCTTATGCAAAATTTTCTTCTTATAAATCCGAACTTTTCTTCTTACTTATCCGATATGGGACAAAAATGCCTTTGCTGCATTTTTGAAAATTTGGAGGGATTTTTTCAAATCACTTAAAATTATTTATTTATTTATTTTGAAACACCAAAAATATAACAATACATACTGTAGATATTTGGGGTCAACCATTGTATAATATCTCAGCACAGAAAATGAAACTGAGCTGTGCATTTGGTAGGTTTGCTAGTGAAACATGTGCCAACCTCTCATGTCTATAAGACACCCGAGCTAATGTGACCCACCTTGTAGATAATCATCATCATTATCATCATAGCCTTCTCCAAGTTACTTGGAATTGCAATTTAGCTAAATACTTGTTAAATTACATTAGAAAAAATTTACAGTGTTTGGATGAGGCAATACCATTGATTCGAAATACCATGCAAGGACCATTGATTCGAAATACCATGCAAGGCCCTTAAAACTGCTATTTCCTGGTTTCTATTCCAAGTAGAAACTAACTACAATTTGAAAAGTGGGTGAGATTCTCACGTCTTTGACTAATTAGGATCCTCAAATGAAAATTGTTCTTTTGAGGTGTAGGCAACCAAACATGGGGTCCCTACAATGGAAGGTACAAATGTTACCCTTGGGCACAGTAAATCAAACATGGGCCCATGTGATAGATGGTGCAAAAACTACCTCAATGTGAACTGACAACTTTATTGGCTATTGATCCAGTGGTTTGGATTGTCCAATCCAAGTGATTGTTTAGAAGCATGGGCAATAAAAGTGGAACATACGCAATAAAGGATCAAGATATATAATCATAACCTTTCTAGTATTAATTAATATGGGCCATCTATTTTAATGACCATGGATTGGTTGGCTAGAATCACCAACGAAAGTGATTCTTAATATGTGTGTGTGTGTGTGTGTGTGTGTGTGTGTGTGTGTGTGTGTGTGTGTGTAATATATGTATTTAATCAACTGTGGGATTTGTTGATAGATCATGTAGGTCAATTAACAAAACTTTTTCTTAGTCATTGTTTAGATGGTAATAATTATCCAATTAAAGTGTTTCTTGAGGATTATGGTTAATCAAAGGGGATCTATATGATTGATGGTCTAGATCAATGACAAGACCTCCACTATAACAAATTTAGACTGTCAATTTTCATAGCCACTGATTAGATGGTTATAATTAATAAACAAGTGATTTTTTTAGAGTTGTAACCTTTTTTTTTTTCAATATAATTGTCCATACTATCCATTTTCCTATCCGTTGATTGGATGGTTAGAATCACCTGATCAAAATGATTCATGAGAGCTATTCTCAGTCAAGGTCAAGGTGGGGCCTACGAGATTCACGGTTCAGAACTGATGTAGAGTGGGTCGCGGACAGTTTCATGGCCAAGATGGATTAGAAAAGGCCCGGTCGACGATGGAAGTGATCCGGACCGTCGGACCTTAGATCAGGTGTATCTCACAATCCGGAATGAGTTAGCTGACGTAAAATATATGATTTTGGGGTAGAACGAGCTACTTTAGCCAACCAACCCAGCTATGCAGGGTTGCGACGCCCGAAATTGCGAAAAACCCCTGGATCGATGGTCGTTTCCCTGCTTTAATTTCGTTTTTACTATAAATAGTAAGTTTTAGTTTGATTATAACTCTTCATCCGTCGGGCTTTAGGAGTTGCGCCCAACATGAAAAGAGCTTAGAATAATTAGGAGAACGGTTTGGTGAAGCCAAATAGGACACTTACTATTTTTGGCCGAAAACCTTGCGCACTAGTAGACATCACGACTGTCTATAAATAGTAAGTAGCGGATTCTAGGAGTTCTAGTTGTAGTTTGATTCTGATTTCTTTCCCATTGCTTGGTACCCCTATTTAAAGGGTTGTGAACTCATTTTTATTAATCAATTAATCAGTTTCAAATTTTATTAGAATTTATTTCTATTTTCTGCTTTCTTTCCTCGTGGATTCAAGAAGTCTCTGTGAGGAGTCCAGAGAAGCTCTGTGGATTCGGAGTATTTATTCTCATCACGTTCATCCCTGTGTCAATTGGTATCAGAGCAAGGATTCCTCTCGGGCCGATGGCAAACAACGAAGGTATGAATCAAAATCTTGTGGACGGTGATCCAGGGATTCGTTATCTTTCGGAAAGAATGGAAGCTTTCCACCGGGAGAGTCAGTTGACCATGCAAGGGCTGCAGGCAACCCTCGACCGTCTTGCGGATGCGCTACTTCCGCCCCGAGCCCTAAGTGGTGTTCCACCACCTATGGTTGCTCTACCACCCATGGTGGCTCCACCACCCATGGTTGCTGTACGACGCAACCCCGATTTTCGTAGAGCACTACCAGTGGCAAACCGTAGGGCTACACCAGATGATTCAAGTTCTAGCGACGAGGACCTTAATGAGGGTTTTGCCCGACGACCAATCCATGGAGGCGATTACCTAGATCGTGCCGAAAGAGACTATCGAGGTAAGGCTGAACTTCCTAGTTTTAATGGTTTATTACGTATAGAAGATTTCCTCGATTGGCTAGCCGAAGTAGAGAGATATTTTGATTATATGGACGTGCCAGATCATAAAAGGGTAAAATTGGTAGCGTTTAAGTTAAAATCTGGTGCTTCTGCATGGTGGGAACAATTATAACTCTCACGAGCCTACCAGAACAAGGCGCCCATCTCATCATGGCCACGGATGAGACGTCTTCTTCGATCACGATTTCTCCCCAGTGATTATGAGCAGATATTATTCCAGCAATACCAAAATTACTGACAAGGAAATCGAACTGTCATAGATTACACTGAAGAATTCCAGCGGTTGGCTACACTAAACGATTTGTCAGAATCTGAATCACAGAAGGTAGCACAATTTATAGGTGGATTGCGACCGACAATTCAGGACCGAGTTCAGATGTACCCAGTCGGGACCGTGGATGAAGCAGTTCAATTGGCGGGTAGGGCAGAAACACAACTTGTAAGAGTTCCTGCTCGTCCCTATCCTTCAACTCGACCCCCATGACGGGTCCCACACAGGATGTAGTGCCGGCACGAGGAAAAGATCCAGTAGGAGAACGTCCTCAACCTCCTACAACCGCAAATCGTGATACGGGGAGCGGCTCATCCAGACCTCAACGTGCAGCACCCACAACAGCGGGCTCGAGTAGGATTCCAAATCCTTATGCTCGGCCAAGGTCGAACAATTGTTACCGTTGTGGCCAGCCAGGCCACTTATCAAATACTTGTCCTCAACGTCCCGCAGCACACTTGACTATAAACGAAGGGGGCATTGAAGATGAGGCCGCAGAAGAAGATCATGGTTATGACGAGCATGAACAAACCACTAAAGAAATAGCAGGTGGCGATGAAATGACGGGCGAGGATCGTGGCGAATTTCTAGTTGTGAGGCGATTACTGTATACCCCAAGAAAGGAATTACATCCACAGCGACACAATATATTTCGTACTCGGTGCACTGTCAACGGAAAGGTCTGTGATGTGATCATAGACAGTGGTAGTAGCGAGAACATTGTCTCAAGAGTGATGGTGGACAAGTTGCGGCTACCAACGATGAAACATCCTTCCCCGTACTCAATTGGCTGGATAAAAAAGGTGAATGAGACCAAGGTAACTGAATAATGCACTATCTCATTTTCAATTGGTAAAAATTATAAGGATCAGATACTTTGTGATGTGGTCGACATGGAAGCTTGCCATATGCTACTCGATCGACCTTGGCAGTCAGACCGTGATGCGACCCATCGGGGACGAGACAATGTCTACGTATTCGTCAAAGATAGTCGAAAAATAATCCTTGCCCCTATGGCACTAGAGAACCACCCTGAAGCTTCTAAAGTGGAGGGGAGTTCCCTCTTAACCATTCGGGATTTCATGAAGGAATCCAAGGAAACTAGCGAGGTGTACGCCGTAGTGGTGAAGGGCGAGGAAGAAGAACCCTAAAACATCCCTCCAAGTTTAAGACTGTTGCTAAACGAATTCAAAGAAGTCTGGCCTGAGGATTTACCTGATGGATTGCCCCCCATGAGGGACATCCAACATCACATAGACCTCGTCCCTGAGGTTAGCCTGCCCAACCGTCCTCATTATCGGATGAGTCCGATGGAGTGCGAGATACTTTAGGGGCAAGTGGAGGAATTGATCCGTAAGGGTCTCTTGAGAGAGAGCATGAGCCCATGTGCCATACCAGCATTATTAACGCCAAAAAAAGATGGGAGTTAGCGCATGTGTGTTGACAGCCGGGCAATCAACAAAATCACCATCAAATATTGGTTCCCAATACCACGGTTGGACGACATGCTCGATATGCTAGAAGGGGCCAAGGTATTCTCTAAACTAGATCTGAGGAGCGGATACCATCAGATTCGTATCCGACCCGGTGATGAGTGGAAAACGGCATTCAAGACTAAGGAAGGGTTGTATGAGTGGTTGGTCATGCCTTTCGGCCTATCGAACGCACCAAGTACTTTTATGCGTTTGATGAATCAAGTGTTAAAACCGTTTACTGGCTGATTTATGGTAGTATATTTTGATGACATATTGATATATAGCCAGGATGAGGCGGAGCATAGGAAACATCTCAGGTAGGTGCTACAGGTCCTACAAATTAACAAGTTGTACCTCAACTTGAAGAAGTGTAGTTTTTTAACTGACAGCCTGTTGTTCCTAGGGTTTGTTGTAACGTTCACAGGCATTCGTGTGGACAATGAAAAGGTGCGAGCTATTAGGGAATGGCCGATCCCGACGAACATTCATGAGGTGAGGAGTTTTCACGGGTTGGCGACTTTCTATCGTCGATTTGTGTGAGATTTTAACACTATAGTCGTGCCTATAACAGATTGCATGAAAAAAGGACTGTTCCAGTGGACCGATAAAGCTGACAAGAGCTTTCATGAAATTAAGCATCGTTTGTCTACAACACCGGTCTTGGTGCTTCCTAATTTTGACAAATTGTTTGAAGTTGAGTATGACGCTTCATATGTCGGAATTGGGGGAGTATTATCACAGGAAGGCAGGCCGGTAGCCTTCTACAGTGAGAAGCTCAGCGAAGCCCGAAAGAAGTGGTCGACTTCGACTGTCTCAAGGAGCTGTATGTCGAGGATGAGGACTTCAAAGATTCTTGGGTGAAGTGCCAAGAAGGTCACCCTAGTGACCTTCATATACAGGACGATTTTCTCTTCAAAGGAATCGATTGTGCATCCCCCAAAGTTCTCTAAGGGAGCAGATTATTCAGGAGCTACATGGATGTGGCCTCGGTGGACACCTTGGGCGAGACAAGATGCGAGCTCTTGTGGAAGAGCGGTATTACTGGCCGCAATTAGTACGTGATGTGGGAAAAGCTGTACAACGTTGTCATGTTTGTCAGACCTCCAAGGGACAATCTCAGAATATGGGCCTCTACACCCCGTTACCTGTGCCTGACGGTCCTTGGGAGGATTTATCAATGGACTTCGTGCTTGGTCTCCCACGAACACAACGCGGCATGGATTCGGTGTTCGTGGTGGTAGATCGTTTCTTCAAGATGGCGCACTTTATCCCATGCAAGAAGACCCTCGATGCAACACACGTGGCGAATTTATTCTTCAGGGAGGTCGTACGGCTACACGGGGTCCCGAAGACCATTACTTCTGATCGTGACACAAAGTTAATTAGCCACTTTTGGCGGACTTTGTGGACTCGATTCGATACACGACTTCAATTCAGCAGTGCTTACCACCCACAGACTGATGGGCAGACCGAAGTTGTGAATCGCACGTTGGAAAACCTCCTTCGCTGTATTTCAGGAGAAAAACTGAAGCAGTGAGATTTGGCCTTATCTCAAGCAGAGTTTGTGTTCAACAACATGGTGAACCGCTCGACAAGAAAATTACCGTTTCAGATTATCTATGGACGAGTGCCTCGCCACACGCTTGACTTGGTCCCTCTGCCCAAGCACCCAGGCACGAGCATTGTAGCAGAACATATGGCAGATAAAATCATGGGCATTCATGCGGAAGTGCAGACCAAGCTACATGCCTCGAACGAGAAGTACAAGGAACAAGCGGACAAGCACCGGCGACAAAAAGTGTTCGAGGTGGGCGACCGAGTTATAGTCCATCTGCGCAAAGAGAGATTTTCGATCAGGACGTACAACAAGTTGAAAAATAAGAAGATTGGACCCGTCCCAATCATTCGAAAGATCAATGACAACGCTTATGTTGTTGATATTCCCGACGACATGACGATCTCACGAACTTTCAACGTCGCGGACCTGACCGAGTATCATGAACTAGCGCAGGATGAGAACTCGAGGACGAGTTCTTTTGAAGTGGAGGGGACTGATGTAGAGTGGGTCGTAGACAGTTTCATGGCCAAGATGGATCAGAAAAGGCCCGGTCGACGACAGAAGTGATCCGGACCGTCGGACCTTAGATCAGGTGTATCTCACAATCCGGAATGAGTTAGCTGACATAAAATATATGATTTTGGGGTAGAACGAGCTACTTTAGCCAACCAACCCAGCTATGCAGGGTTGCGACGCCCGGAATTGTGAAAAACCCTGGATCGATGGTCGTTTCCCTGCTTTAATTTCATTTTTACTATAAATAGTAAGTTTTAGTTTGCTTATAACTCTTCATCCGTTGGGCTTTAGGAGTTGCGCCCAACGTGAAAAGAGCTTAGAATAATTAGGAGAACGGTTTGGTGAAGCCAAATAGGACACTTACTATTTTTGGCCGAAAACCTTGCGCACTAGTAGACATCACGACCGTCTATAAATAGCAAGTTTACTATTTATAGTAAGTCGCAGATTCTAGGAGTTCTAGTTGTAGTTTGATTCTGATTTCTTTCCCATTGCTTGGTACCCCTATTTAAAGGGTTGTGAACTCGTTTTTATTAATCAATTAATCAGTTTCGAATTTTATTAGAATTTATTTCTATTTTCTGCTTTCTTTCCTCGTGGATTCGAGAAGTCTCTGTGAGGAGTCCAGAGAAGCTCCGTGGATTCGGAGTATTTATCCTCATCACGTTCATCCCTGCGTCAAGAACATGATTAGATATTTTTTGGCACAGTCAATCTGCATCATCTATTTTCTTGACCATTAATCAAATTATTATGATCACTGGGTTAAAGCGATTCTAGAGATTATGGTCAATCAAATGCAATGCGTACATGATAGATGGTTCAAATTAGTTATCAACAATGAGGCCTGCTTGTTTTGCCAATTACCCCAGTAATGTAAAGGAAATGTGTCATCATTACCATTTTACCACTATTAAACGAAACATGGGAAATGTTACTCAAATGTTGATGTATTTGGGAGACGTGTAAAGGAATTCGTAATCATTGTACTTTTTCATTGCATTACTATGAAAATTTTGAATCTAAACAGCAACATCGGTATAATTTGATGATGATTTGACATTAAAGTAACGTAAAAATGCTATCATTACGATTTTACCTTTGAAACCAAATACAGGAATCGACAGTCAAGTGTAGATATTGTCAGGAGATAGGTAAAGTAATTTATTATCATTTTACACTTCCTTTACATTATCGTGGTAATTGATGTGAAACAAACATGCCCTACCGTAATCAATCTAGACCATCCATTTTCCTAGACGTTAATTAGGTGTTCAGAATCCCTTGTCAAAGTGAATATGTAAAGTTTTCTCAATCTAGGGTGGGGCCTAGATGATAAATAGTCCAGATCAATGTATAGACCTTTTTTAGTGTAATCAATATGAACCATCCATTTTCTTGGTCATTGATTGAGTAGTTAGAACCAATTGATCAAAGTGGTTCTTGAGACTTATGGTTGATTAAAGGTGGGCTACATTATTGATAGTCTAGATCAACTGTTGGAATTTTATTGTAATCAATCTAGACCATCCATTTTCTTGGCCATTGATCGAATGGTTAGCATCACTTGGTTGAAGTGGTTCTTGAGAGTTATCATCATTCAAGTGTGGGGCGTACTTGATAGATAGTGTAGGTCAATGATAAGGCATTTTCCAGTAAAATAATTTTGGACTGTCTATTTTTATTGTCCATTGATTGGATGGTCAAAGTGATTCTTGAGGTTTATAGTCAACCAAAGGTGGAACGAATGTACATGATGGATGGTTTATACCAATGATCAAACCTTTCTTAACATAATTAATTTGGACCATCCACACCTTAATTTATAGTCATTTTGAAGCTGAAAAACGTATGCGCGTGCCGGTGCACAACGGCTTCTCAGCCCTTGCTTGCTTCATAACTAAAGCATGCTAGCGCTTCAATTTATAGTCGTTTTGAAGCTGAAAAATGTACGCGTGCGCTAATGCGCAACGTCTTTTCAGCCGTTGCTTGCTTGCTAACATATCAAAAATAGTCAGACACTATTTCCTGTTTTCCCAGCCATAGATCATTCAATTGAAGCGATTCTTAAATACATTTCATTGGCCATTGATCAGATGGTTAGGATGAATCTTGTGACCCTATATGTCATGTGCATCTTATGCTACTTGACTCTAAGAAAATGTCAAACCAAATTACTTGTATCTGCCAATGATGCACAAAGACCAAATTACAATTTGGTGATGCGATGGCCAAATAAACAAAGTGCATCTTAAATTCATTTCATTGGCCATTGATCAGATGGTTAGGATGAATCTTGTGACACGATATGTCATGTGCATCTTATGCTACTTGACTCTAAGAAAATGTCAAACCAAATTACTTGTATCTGCCAATGATGCACAAAGACCAAATTACAATTTGGTGATGCGCTAGCCAAATAAACAAAGTGCAGTTTGCAGTTAACTTCTGATTATAAGGTTGCTCAATATTTTTTGAAGTTCAAATAGTATTTAGTAAAGTTGTGTTGTGTTGAAATGCTACCTAGGAATTTTGTTTGGCCATGTTCCATGGAATGGTTCTCATGATTGCATAAAAAATTTCCTTGATTGCTGCTGAACTTACAAACCCATCCTCTTTGCATAGGCTGGCACACTGCTAGCAGGTGGAGAATACTTGTGGGCTACCAAATAGTTGATCGGTCTCATTCTTTGGCTAGATGATTTACATGGTCCCACCTGATACACAATTGGGATGTCCTACACAGTCCAAGTGGGCACTTGTGTGTGGGCTTAGCAAAGTTGGCATTTGTGATTAATAAGAACACGCCCATAGATTTATATATGGTTTACTGATCCAAACTATTTTGCTCTGGAGCCCCCTAGTTAATGGATGATGTGCTATAGCCTCCCCAATCCTCCATTTTCAATTGTTGACCCACAGCTAGATGGGTAAGAAAAGCTACACCAACATCCACATTCAATGAATATGGGCTAGGTATCCCATTGCTAGGATTTTTTTAAAAAAAGATTTTTAGGGTTAGTCCACATATGGGGCATTAGATCCATTATCTTGATCATAATTCTAAAGCTCGCTCGAAACTCGCCTAAGTCTACTCGACTTGGTGACAGCTTGAGATGAGTCACTAGGAAACTTGCTTCTGAGTGTGACTCAATCTCAACTTGACAAGATCTATCAAGTCAGCTAGCTGACTAAATGCTACTAAACCAAATCATTATCTTGTGAAGAGTGGGCTAGGTAAGGTAAGGACCGTCCAATTTCAGAGATTTTTATGGCATGGTTGATTCATGTTGCGGCATGAGATCAATGACCTGGATTATAGTTCTACTACCGGGCGACTTGACTTGAAACTCGTCCAAGTCAACTCAAACTTATATTTTGAGCCCAGTTAGTAGGAAGCTTGCTTTTGAGCATCTCTCAATCTCTACTTGACCGAGTCTTTACATGACTATATATGATAATTAAAATTTAGAAGGGTTGTAGCGCATTAAATATTAGAAGTATTTATTTTAAGGATAAACTATAAAAACTAGCCAAATGTAATGAAAACAACGGTCATGGTCCTTTGTTTAGAGGTATTTTCTTGCCAACCCATTGTCAAAGGTTTAGATCTCACTATTTGTGTTTTACATTTAAACTATTCACAAGCTAAGTGATTCAACTGTAGCTCGAAAAATCTTGTCAAGTCGAGATTGAGAGATGCTTGGGTCGAGCTCGAGCTTTCGAGTCGAGTTCGTGCTGTCGAGTCGAGTTTGAATGTGACCCTTTTTTCTCTTTGAGTTCGATTTTGGTCCTTTTTTTTTCCTTGGAGTTCGAGGTTACTTGTCGAGTTTGGTTCAAGTTGCCGAGTCGACCTAAGTTCAATTTGAGCTCATTTCTTTTATAAGCTCATGTTGTCTAGTTGAGTTCTTATTTAGACTCATTTAAAGTGTAGTGAAGTCGAGAATTGTGGAACCCAATATGTAATGTACATAAAATCCAATCCATCATATATATAGAAGTGAAAATCAAAGTCGACTTACAAACGGAAAAGTGGAAATATTACAAACTTACAGTGTTCACAACATCAACTTAATATCTTACATAGGAAGAGTACCTTCCTAGCATATAATTATAGCTGTGTCCATGATAGTTACCTCCTACAGCTGAACCGGATCCATCACTTTAGCAGTTTGATCCATCCTTAGATGCATTTATGGGTTTATTTTTATATTTTTATATTTTTACAGGAGATTCATTTGCTAAGCTTGAGCTGCTATCTAAATCTTCATATAAGTACGTGTTCACTTCGTTTGAATAAGAAGGTGGAGAGAGTTTTCTATCATACTATTGTATCAATTTAACTCGATTTTTCAAGTTTTGTTTGTGAGTAGATTTATATGGAGTACCAACACCCTGTAAAATGCAGAGAGATTGGAGAGAAACTTTGATGCTCTGTTACTCTTCTTCTTTTTTTCTTGTGCTCGATCCTGCTTCGGCATCATGTTGTCTTGAAGGACATCATTGATGTCTAGAAGCCTCCTCCATACTACGTTTCAAGGTGAGTTGTAATTGCTCTTCTTCCAATGTTAATAATTTGGCATCCTCTTCTCTATTGGTTCTCTCCACTCTTCGTGTATCAAAACTTTCATCAATTAGAACTCTTGTACAAGGTTTGGATGGGGTGGAAGGTTTCTTATTTGAATCTAAAATGGCCTGAAAAAGAAGTTGAGCCTCCTTTGGGGCTGTAGGACATGGTTTTGCATCTCCACCCTGACATGCTAGGTGTGACTTAAGCCGATTAGTTTTGTTAACAAATTTTTCTTCACACAAATGACACAATCTTCATTTTTTTTTCCAGACTTTGGGGAGTGGACTAAGAAACCATAGTGCCAAATGTCTGTCAATAGGTCAGATGACGACATATCTACACTCAATTTTTTTTAAAAAATAGTATTTTGGCATAGTTAGGAATCAAACAAAAATTATAAATGAACAACTTGACTTAAAAGCTAAACAAAAGCAATATGATAAACAAAAACAATAATGAAATATGTTCTGATGAAAGCATAATATAAAGAAAATGAAATAAAATTCATTCCCTTTCTTTAGATGTACGTGTAATATATTCAAGTACATAGTGCACCACTTTCAACGATTAACAATAATTTATAACCTCCTTCATGTTGATGTTGTTGCAAGTGTAGTCTCGTCTTGAGACTCAATCTCCTCATCTCATCTCCAACATCAAAATTACTGCCTCTTCAAATTGGACGCAACCAATCTTATATACAAATTAATGTGTCAACTATTTTTGGTGAAAGTGAGCTTCGATGCTTGCTTACGACCCTACTCGTGCTAAAAGTGGATTCTAATGCTACTGTTGAAATTGAAATTGACACTATCCCGTGCCATCACCAATAGTGTAGGGTATTTTGATTCACTAACTTTCATCTTCTACCATCCCAAAACATTAAAGTCTAAGCCCGAATGCTTTACGATTGACCCTTTGAGATACAAGTTTAACTTTGATGCCTTTGTTTGATCATTTGTTTCTTCTTGTGTAATGTAAGACATGTATTCATTGAGTATATTGTCATCGTTTGTAGATGAACTACAACCATCTATAGCTCTAACTTCTTTATTACCTGCTGTGGGTAAAGTAGAAACATACGAAGTGCATAATTCTTCGATTGTGTCACGAACATTGGAGGTTTCGGTTACCACCCTTTTAACAAAATAAATCTTCATAAAAATGAACTTAACCAAGCCTATCTTGCACCAAGGAACAAGAACAACCACTAATACTATTAACAAATGACATTTGTCCCTGTACTTATCGAACTTCATTTGCATACCAATTCCCATCAGTTGTAGAAAATCTGGACCCTCACTCACACTTTTTAAGGTCTTCCTTAATCTTTCAAAGAAACAGAAGAAACATATTTGCAAGGGGATACTTATTTCCAGAAAAATCTTCATGCAATCATAAAAATCTTTAAAAAACTTGTGAACTTGTTTTGCTTTGTTCAAATGATCTTCATTAGGCAACTAAGCATACGCTCTATCACACAACGCATATTCAAGGACTACAAGCTCTAATTCTATGACCGAATTCAACATTTTAAAGGTCAAATTCCAACGTGTGCATGCATATAACTTTAACATTTTTTGGGATTTCACATTCAAATATTGGATTATATCACTCCATATACTCAATCTTGAAGGTAACCCCCTTATATATTTTACACTCTCTTATGTTCTCTATAGTGGGGTCACTTGTTTTCAGTCATCCTTGTACAATCAAGTTTAATATGTGGGCACAACATCTAACCTGAAATATTTTTTCCTTTAAAAATAAATTTCTGGTTGCCTTTAATTGGTTATGTAAAAATGAAATTACATTGTCATTTGCAAAGGCATTATTTAAAGTTATTAAAGAGATTTTCTTTTAAATGTCTCACTTTAGTAGACAATTATAAATACAATCTGAAATAACTAAACCACTATGAGGAGGAAGGTGGGGGAAGTTCAAAATTGTATTGTAGAGTTTCTAATTTTCATCAACATTGTGTGCGGTTAATGAAATGTATCTTTTTATTTGATTAGACGCCATCCACAAATTAGAAGTCAAACTCATTATGGAGACAAATGTCAAAACTTTTTTCATTTTTATCTTCTCGTTTGCGTACATCTTCATGTGCTCTCTTCACAGTGATGTAGGAGGCCTTCTCAACTTGAGGGGTAAGGAATTTACTGTATCTCATGAAAACTTTGCTCTTTATCATTTTAAAATGGTTTTTCTTTAACGATAACTAATCTTACATACCACTCTTTCAGCTCCTCTTTGTCAAACTTATGAGTGGAAAGTATACCTTGAGAGTCGTCCCCTTAAGACTTTGACTTTTTTAGGATCTAAGTCTCATACTTCATGGGTAATTGAGTCTAGAACGTCTGATCATATGATAAGTTAGTCTGGTGTGGGTTTTCGTCTATTGATGGCTCATTGACAGGCTCTTCTATTACTCTAGCAGATAGTACCGAACCCAAAATATGTGGAATAAGTATTGTTCATACAAGTCCTCTTTCATTATCCTTCGTTTTGTTTGTTCTAAAATCTCCTTTTAGCCTTCTGTCTATTAGTGAACTTACAAAATCCCTTAACTATTGCATCACTTTTTATCTTTTACAACGTGTTTTCTAGGACCTAAAGATGAACAAGAAGATAGGAAGAGGATATGAGCATGACGGGCTATACTATCTCCATCATGACATTGTGAGGACAACAACATAAAAAGATATCTAAGCTTATCAATGGCATTCTGTCATTGAAGATTCTTAAGAGTGTCATTCCTTGTTGTTGATTTCATTTTCGGAGTGATGTGTGTGAGTTAAGTAAGCATTACCATGCTATTTTTTCACCCCATATTGGAAAACGTCGTTTAGTTCATTTAAATATTTGGGGTCTAGTTAAAATATCTAGTAAGTTTGCGTTTAAGTATTTTGTTATATTTGTTGATGATTGTTTACGAATGATGTAACTTTATTTAATGAAAGATAGATTTGAATTATTTTATATTTTTTAAGACTCTCTAAATGAAAGTGCAAAATCGATTTAATTTGAAAGTGTCTATATTTCGATCTAATAATGCCAAGGAGTACATTTCCCAAGCTTTTAGTCATTTTTTTTCTTCTCAAAATAAGAATTCTACATCAGACATTATGCACCAAATGGGGTTAAGAACGGAAAAATCGTTACCTCCTTGAGGTGACTCGTGCTTTCTTAATTCACATAAATGTTCTTAAGAGTTTTTGAGTGATGCAGTACTCATAGCCTGTTTTTTGATAAATGGATGCCCTTGTTTAAAGGATCAATCACCTCATCAACTTTTATTACTAGATACTCTGTTATTTCCTCTACTTCTTAAAGTTTTTGGATGTTTTTGTTTTGCCCATCGGTTAAAGTCTGGCCATGATAAGTTTGATCTTTGAGCATTTAAATATGTTTTCCTTAGATATTCTCATACACGAGGGTATACTCAAACACATGGTGTTGATTATAGTGAAACCTTCTTTCTTGTTATCAAGTTGAATTTCATTTAGGCTATATGGTTGGTCCCTCTTTCAACTTTATGTAAAAAATGCATTCCTTCATGGTGATCTTACAAAGGAAGTTTATATAGAGCAACCTCCTAGATTTGTTGCTCAATGGAAGTGACAAAGTGTGTAAACTACAAAAGGCAATTTATGAGTTAAAACAATCTCCATCTATTATTGGATATTGTACATTTATGGGAGGAAATTCAGTCACATGGAAGTGTAAGAAGCAGAGTGCAGTGGCCTAATTTACTACCAAAGCCAATTACTGAGCAATGGCTCATACCGGCTTATACCTCCTGTGAGCAAGGTATTTTGTAATGGTAACAGTGGCCGTAACGGCCACCATCGTTACCTTTATGATACAGGATGCAACGACTATTACGGGAGCCGTAATGTCTGTTACGATCTCTCTTATTTTCTTTTTTATTGAAAAAAAAAGCCATTACAACCTTTTTTTTAATTGAAAAAAACTCAAAAACCTGTATCGGCCCCATAATGGACTATTATGGGGTCGTTACAGCCTTTATGGGGGGTGTAATGAGCTGTCATGGGGGATGTAATGGCCTTTATGGGCCATTTTTTCCCCTAATGGCCATTACAACCACTATGACCTCGTAATGTGTAACGGTTGCTGCCATTACCTTTACATAATGGCCTTTATAGCCCCGTAACGGCCTTTACGACACGCCATGGTTGTGAGTTGATGTAGATTAAGAAATTATTGTAAGAAATGGAATTTACTATCTATACAATTATTTTGTGACAAGTAGGTTGCTTCAAACACAACAAACAATCCAATTTATCATGAAAGAACTAAACACATCGAAACTGACCATTACTTCATATGTGAGAAAGTTTCTAGTGGTGAAATCTCTACTCCATTTGTTCGATCTTAGCACCAACTCGCTGATGTGTTCACTAAGGTTCTTCGTTCCACTTAGCTATATATATTCCAAGCTTGACATAGATTATATCTATGCTCCAACTCAAGCTACACATATATTCCAAGCTTGACATATATAATCTCTATGCTCCAACTTGAGGGAGAATGTTAGTGAATGCGATATGGGCCTATGTAGGCCCACTTAGATGGATTATTTTGGTTTAGTACATGGATGGGATTTTTGGTTTTGTTTTTAATGGTATTTCTATAATTATGAAACTTTCATAATATAAGAGGAGAGGAGGGGTGTGAACCCCAAATTCAGCCCATTCTCTTCTTCTCTATTCCATATCTCGTTCCACTGTTTTACAGTTACGATCCAGTTATAGGAACGTAAATAAACCATAGCTTTCAGTTGTAAAATGCTTTTATAATGGAATTTTAACCTTGCCAAAGTATGAAACTGCTATGTTGAAAGGTTGCTTGCACGTCCTTATGAATTTTCCCAAGCCTTTTGCGAATTGAAAAGTTAAGAAATACTTAAATGTGTGAAACTCATGATATTTTTCCTAAAGCCCTTTGAGTGGAAGGGCCAAAAAAAGTACTAGAATTTTAGGAATTTGAAAATTTTGAAGGGCAATGCTAACCTTTTAAGGTGGAGACAGCTAAGAAAAAAGAACATAAAAAAGTTTGTTTGACAAAAAAACTCCCAACATTGGTGGTAAGGATCCTTCAATCTTGGAGATGTTTGGCGCATGGGCCATCTGCGTGATGGGACCCAACAATTCAATGGTTTGGAATCCTGATCACAAAGCAATCAATCACTCTTACACAGTCTGAAACCTAATGTAATGTGCATATTTTAGGTTGAGGATCAAATATATATATATATATATATATATATATATATATATATATATATATATATATATATTTGTTAGAATGGCTTCCATTTAGTTGTGCCCTCGAACCTACAATAATAACCACTCAGATGACCATTATGTCATATTGAGGATCACATAATTCATCAATACTTCCAACAAAAAGGTTAACAAAGATGGTTTCTTCATGTACTAGTTTTTAACTAGCCGGAGAACTTCAATAAATATTATTTATGCAAAATTTAAATACACCCTTATTTGATGGCCTTTATTTTATTTGTTATCTAGTTTTCCTGAATCAGAATTTTATGTGCTGCTTAATCAAATTTCTTGCTAGCGTGAGTTTCCTGGGGAGGTTTGTTTTTTGTTTTCTTTTTGCAGCATGCCAGTTGTATTCTTTGCCTTTGGGCTTTCTTCTAATAAAATTATTATCGTAAAAAAAAAGGATTAAATTGGGTCGTGTATGATTTTATTGAGGTTGGAACCAATGAATAATGGAAAGCTTGCCCACTTGAAAAGCTCATGGTCTGCCTCGGTAGCTAATACTCGGTTGAACAGGTGCTTGTCATTTCTTCTACCAAGCATGTTCGTTCACTCTTCATACAATTTATGGATGTTGCTTTTGGAGTTCACATTAGCTTCTTGCTTTTATAGATGTTAGGATTAGTTTGTACTAGTGTTTTAAGTATTGATGATATCAGCTGATATATCCCACGATATGTCTTGTATCCAATGTTTTAAATATCGACAATATCGACCGATATATCCCACGATAGACCGATATATCCCACAATATATCTTGTATCCCACCTGTGCAATATGAAACGCACAGGTAGTGCCGATATATCTCACATGTTCGATCCAATGAGCATTTTCAGATCCGTTTTTTTTTTTTGTTGAAATTATGTTAAATCAGTGTCAAATGGTTATAAATCCATTGGTTCTTTATGTTTTGCATGAAAAATCATGAAGTTGGAGCTTTAATTTCGATATCCATTGGTTCTTCATGTTCTTAATGCTGCGAAATTTTCCTTCAACCAGCTATCAATTAAAGCTAATTTCGAAGTATTTAGGAGTATTTGCTGAAATAATTATTAAATACCGTCTAATTTTGAAATTTGAGTGTAGGTGGTCCGATATGGGAAAAATTGGGAGATATTCAAAATTTTCCTAATTTCCCCCAAATTGATTGCAATCAATGATGTACTCCAAACATGAAATCAAGCATTTAAGAGGGCTGATCTACTCCTTGTAAATTTTCAGAAAATAAAAATCATTTTTTAATTAAATAATAATAAAATATTAATTTTTTGAAAATTTTCTTCAATCAGCTGTCAATTGGGACTAATTTCGAAGTATTTAGGAGTGTTTGATGAAATAATCATCACATACATTCTAAATGTTATGCATCCAATTTGAATATGGTTACATTAGTTCAGTCAGACAACACATAACTTAGAACCCTATACAAAGGAAACCTATTATGTGAACTTTTCTTTTGAGATGTTATGATTTAAAAGTGTGTATTAAGGTCTTTTTTAACAATCCGTGAAGTTTCATTAAAAAATTCAACCATTTTCCAATGTTTTCGCATGTTTCCTAAAAAATGCAATAAATTACCCAATATAAACGATATATCCCATGTGATAACTGATATATATATTTGTATCCCAAAGATGCGATATGTAACATGATTTGAACCAATATTTCAAACACCGCTTGTATCCCACCTGTGCGATACGAAACACAAAAATAGTGGGATACACCCCCACATGTTCGATCATGTGAGCATTTTTTTTCCCCTGCAAATCATGTTAAATCAGTGTTAAATTGTGACAAATCCATGATTCGTGGATTGGGAGCTTCAATTTTGATATTTGAAGGAGATGGGCCGAGTTTCAGAAAATTGAAAAAAATCAAAATTTCGTAATTTCTCGCAAATCAGTTGCAATCTGTGTCCAAACATAAAATCAGACATGTATGTATCCCGATCTAGTAATTCTTCGTTTGCTTTTGAATGTATTGCTTGTGTTTTCACACGTCTTCTTACATTTATAAATTATATGAATAGACTTTGAATGTACTTGCATCAATTTAGTTAGACAACGCATAGATTAAGACCATATACAAAGAAAACCTATTATATGCTCTTGTTTTTTATAATGTTTTGATTTATAAGCGTGTATTGATGTCTTTTTTAACAATCATTGAAGTTTCATTGAAAAACTTGACCAATTTCCCAATATTTCCCCATGTTTCCAACAACAACGATACATTTTGTGATACAACCAATATATCCCATGTGATAACCGATACGTATCCATATCTCAAGGGTGTGATACGTAACGCGATACCGATATTTCGAACGTGGTCTGTACCATGCTTTGTGTTAGATACTTTGCCTTTAAATGGACTCATCCCATCACCGTGAACTATTTGTAAATATCACTTACACATACAATCATTGTCAATATTATACCTTTTGTTATTAGGTTGATTTGGCTTGTCCTTGGATGTGACACTAAATTCACATTTGGTGCTCTTTACTCCGAAATACATTTAAATGGACTCATCCCATCGCTGTGAACTATTTGTAAATATCACTTGCCCGTACAATCATTGTCAATATTATACCTTTTGTTATTAGGTTGATTTGGCTTGTCCTTGGATGTGACACTAAATTCACATTTGGTGCTCTTTATTCCGAAATACATTTTGTCTGTGGAAGTGTGGAAACTCCATTCTGAAGTCTACTTACTAAGAAAATCCATCAAACCAACACTTTTCTCAAGTGAGTGAAATTTGGCTAGTGGCTAAATTTAAGCTCATGGCCATTGAGCAAAATACAAATACTATAACATCCAAAACACCCTTAAAAGCTTGCATAACTTGCATACGTATACGTGGGGCATGCCTACCACTAACGTGGGTGTAACGACATTATGCGCATGAGATCCACTTGTCTATCAGGGGTGCCACCCCATCTTTGGCCTTGATCCCAAAAATCAGGCAAATCCAAAACTCGGGTGTTTATGCTTGCTAACAGTGTGAATTTGAAATAGACTTCCACTCCTGCACCCAAATATCGCACTAATCAGACACTCTTAACCATATGATTTTGACTATTGAAGTTGGATGTCAACCATTTTCCTTTGGTATGTCAATCTGATAGTCATCAATTCGATGGTGAGGATCACTTTGATTTTACAGGCTGTCCTCTATCCACAGTTGGTCTTACGATTTGTAGATTCTGGATTTATTTACTTGTGGGCCACATATATGGTGCAGAGTTTTCACCATTCAATAATTAGTGGCGATCATGCACCTTGGTTGGTTCTGACCTTCATGCAGAACATTCTTACATCAGTAAGCATGAGTGAGACTTAACAAGATTGAAATCTATAGAAATCATACCGAATGACAACAAGATGTCACTGCAGGTCCCTAAAGAAGCCACATGTGGACCAAAAGTGCACCCAAACCAGCAGAATTAAAAAAGGAAGACTGAGTTGTCATTTTAGTTTAAGTAATTTTGAAGTTGATGATTATGGTCTTTAATTACAAAATAACTGTGGATGGATAAATATGAAGTTCTAGAATGTTGAACCTGGTTTCTCAAGAGCTCATTGATTGTCAGTTCACTCATTTAAGAAAGTCATTGAAAAATTTTAGTAAGGAAAGGTACAGAATCAAAGTTCATTGCTCAAGAAATAACTGGTTAGGTTGCTTAGGATTGATGTCTAGGATAATCAGTGCTTACATAGGATTTCTACAAAGTCAAACACTTTCATACACACATGCACCTACGATGGAGGAAAATTCTCAGTGATATTTCATCTTGGAAGTTACTAGGCATGACGGCCAATTTGCATGTTTGAATGTTATGCTTTTGCAAGGTCTGATGCTTAAATATAATTAGTATGGCCATAATCAATAAAATTTGGAAGTTTGCTTTGTTATCTGCTGGATTCTTTTTCCAAGATTGAGTTAATTGATTAGTTTGAATCGATTATAAGTTGGTAAAATGATATCTACAATACTAGTTGGAATATTTCTGCTTTTTTGGTTTATTATTTATTTATTTCTTTCTTTCTGTTCATGTCCCTTAACAAAATCATTATATGCTTTCACTTTATTGAGCGAGCATGAAACAGGGATGTATAATGCCCTTACCATGGTAGGACCTTAGATAAGAATGGGTGGCAATAGAGGATTTGCAAAGCTGGTCATGAATGACTGTAACAAGGCTATGCTGATGATGATTATAATTGTTTGGTTGTAGCCATTTATTTACAAACCACTTCCTGCTAATGCTATTGCAATGCAGTTCATCATCATCTATTGCAATGCAATTCAGCAGAATAAAACTTAAATTCAGTTCTTTGATCTTTCTTGTAGTTGTATTCTGCATAAATGTGATTTTTTATTTTTATTTTGTATTGCAGAAACTGAAAACCAGTGTCATGAAAAAGAATGTCAATCCTGAGTGGAATGAAGATTTAACTTTCTCGATTGCAGACCCTACTTTACCAATCAAGCTTGTACGTGTTACCCTACCTCTGCTTATTTTATTATTGAGGTGTGGTGTTTATTTGGGTGAAAATGTTGATAACTTTTGGCTCCATTACTGGCAGTAAGTGGTAAAATAATTCTGTTCAGCATGATAGATGCATGCAACTGCAATTGGACTGGTAAATGGTAAAAAATATGTTTCTGCAAGGGGATCGCAGTTTGATGATATTCGTGAAGTCATCTTTAAAAGTTTTACATATGTGGTGTTGCTATTTGGCCTTGAAGAGGCATACGATAAAAAAGGTTGTATTCTTGTGATTTTAGTGCTAATCAATCTATTAAATGTTTGATTATATCCAATACACACGAGGGAATAAAACATGATTCCCTATTTGTATCTCAAAATGTCCAAAATATCCATTTACCTTCATGTACATGCCATGGTTCAAAAACTCGACTCGACTTGATCTCTAATTACAGCGGGTTGACTCGAAGACACGAATGAGTATTCACATGACTTGACTTGATATTTGTCAAATAGTCCCATGGTTAGGCATGGAATGCTGATGATCAACAAGCAACAGAGAGGAAGAGAAGCACGTAGAAGAAGAAGAGAAGCATGGAGATGAGAGGAAGAAAAGATGTGTTTTGAGAAAGAGAGAGCTAATGTGAGGAGAATAGGATAGGGTTTTTCTAATACCAAACCCTAATCCTCTCTCCCTTTTTTATTAATGCATAAACTGCATTTTACCATAGAGCCTGAGCCCAAAAAGAGAGAGGCCCATGGCCTTTCTCTTTGTAATAGTCTAGACTCTCTTCTGAACTTTCACCTCACATTTTTTTTTTTAATTTTAATTTTAATTTTTATTGGATACAACTAGGAAAGGTAACTACGGCTAGATCTCTGCTCTGCTTCGCTCCTCGACTAAACTTTATGCCCTCAAATGTTATCAAATTGGGGTGAGCATAATATCTTAGTGGGATCATCTCCTCACAAAGTTTTGAAATTTCTGAATGTGTACAATTAATGAATTTTATTCAAATTAAAGCATAAAGAAGGTCACATAATACAAGAGATGATATGCATGCAATGCTTTTTATGTATAACAACTTAAATGATTGTAACTTCATGTTCTCATTACTTTTAGGGATAGACCAGGTTAGAACACCCATGCATTTACTTTTAGGACCATTCCAGGACATATGACCCGTGATACTTTTAAGAAAATCCTTAAGTAGAGCACTTGTGTTACTTTTAGGGAATCCATTGTAGAGCACCTGTGAATATACTTTTTGGGAACCCAATGCAGAGCACCTGTACTTTTAGGAATCCCAAGCAAAGTACTCGTGGATTTACTTATCGGAAAACTAACACAGAGCACATGTGAATTACTTTTAGGAATCCAAGGCAGAGCACTAGTGAATATACTTTCAAGGAAACCATGGTAGAGCATTTATGAATTACTTTTAGGAATCCCAAGGCTAAGTACCTGTGAATATACTTTTAGAGAAACCAAGACAGAACACATGTGAATAACTTTTAAGAATCCCAAGGTAGAGCACCTGTTAATATACTTTTAGGAGAACCAAGGCAGAGCATCTGTGAATATATTTTCAGGAAAACCAAGTAAGAGCACCTGTGAATTACTTTTAGGAATCCCAAGGCAGAGCACTTGTGCTTTCAATTCTCAATTCAATAATAACATGCACATGATATGAATGTAACTTGATGATCAAGGGAGATAACAAATACAAAATTCCACCAAAAACGTGCATCCTTCAAGTCTTAAATTAAATCACAACATAACTCTTGGAATTTAAAGTCTATTCGAGATTGTAGTTTTAGTCTTAAAAAATTGAACATGTTTCATAAGTTTTAAAGGCCAAATGGGGTTATAGTTAGGTTAGTCCCAGGGTTTCAGTTTCAGACAAATTTAGAGTGTTGAGATTGTATGTCATTCAATATTGATTATGTTTAAATTAACATTATAATTTAGAATGTAGCAAAATTGGAGGGATCACCCACCTGTCTTAGTGCGAAAGGATCCTGAACTTAGCTTGACTCAACTCGACTCGATGCGACTCGGTTACAGTAGGTTGAAATTTGATGTGGATTGATGCAAATTTAGCGTATGACTGCTTGAACTGAATTGTCTCTCTCCAAAGGGTCTAGCAGGGCTGCATTCGAACTCGACTCAAGTTCTACTCAACTTAGTGTGGCTTGGTGCGATTCATTTGCAATTTGGTGCAACTCGGCACTAAACTCGGTGCACAAATTCCTTGGATGAGCAGGTTCTCTCCAGTGGTTTTTTAGCAAGGTTGGACCGAACTTGGCTCAAACCTAGCCTTGAACTCAGCCCTGACTCAGTGAGTTGACTCAGCGACTCCTTTTTCTCCCTCGTTCTCTCCTCTCTCTCTTTCTCTCTCTTCTTCTTTCCCCCAACAATGGACATTTTACTGACCAAACTTGGCTCGGCTTAATGAGTCGAGCCCAGCTCTCTCTCTCTCTCTCTCTCTCTCTCTCTCTCTCTCTCTCTCTCTCTCTCTCTTCTCTCTCTCTCTCTCTCTCTCTCTCTCTCTCTCGCTTAGAATCCTCTCTTAGTTTTTTTGTGATTCATTCTCTGCCTCTACTGTGAGGGTTTTATAATCCTCTTAGTCTCTTACGGTTCCGGAAGGCAGGGTTGTTGAAGGACTCACGATCGTTCGTATTCTTATGCATGGAAGATTCTAGCAAGTTTCTTACGTAACTGTTGATTTGGTTACTATTTCTATGGTCGGGATCTGATCTTGGTGAAACTAATTGTGATCATAAGGTAATCAGATGTTCCTTATGGTGGTCGTTTTGGATCTTGTATCATGAATCATACAAGAATCTATGGCCACAATTTCTTGATCAAAGGAGGGAAGGTCGTTAATGGCGGATCATTGCATTGGATAGATTTCGACAAGCTAATCTTTTTGGACGGTTTGGATTGAGTAGAGGATGCTCAGGGACCGAAGTTTTTTGAGGTTCAAACAATTCTAGGTGGTTTTGAGACACAGATATTCTCTGCAGCATGCTTGCGGAGAAGAAAGCGGAGCGGGTGGAGCTAGTTCTTTCACTCATGACTTCTTGTTGGAGAATCATAGTGGGTCCCACTACCTTAATCGCTTCACGACCCTTATTGTAATAGTGTTCCACGACAACCGGAATTTACGAAGAAAGAGGAGAGGAAAACGGAGGGTGGCTCGTGGGACGCGGATTGCCTACAAAAGTCTTTGCATGCCTCTTTGTGACGGGAAGTTAGGTGGGGCCCACCGTGATGTCTGTGAGAAATCCACTCCATCCATTTGGTTTGCCACATCATGTTAGGAAATGGGCCCAAAATTGAGGCAAATCCAAAACGTCAGTGGGCCACACGATAAAAAAAGGGTAGGGAGACGTCTACTATTGCAAACTCCCTGGAGTCCACCAAGATGTATGGTTTGGATTAGAGGTGGGTTCGGGACCCACCCCCACTGCGTCATCTTTTCAACTGGGATGAAGAAGAGATGAAGTGGGAGATCTCTTGCTCAATCACGGCAACATATACATTGCTATGATTTCACAGCAACGTATGTTGCTGTAGTGTTTTTTTTTTTTTTTTTTCTATTCTTTTTAAACAAACCATTGATCCCCCTGTTCACACATAAGACATGTCGGAGTTGGGAAACATCCACTGATAACGACTAAGATGGTTGGTGGTTCTGATTGTCGAACGATTTTGATCAAGGGTACCCAAACCATGTGGTCTAGATTGATCCAGGATAAGGCAGAGTGGATGGTGTATATTTATCTCCTAATACAACTCACACATCCGAATACTTACTGGACTCCCCATGACAATTTTATTTTTATTTTTTATTTATTTTTTAATTTTTTTGAAGTACAGGTCCCACACGTTGTTGGAGTCCCGTGGATGAGGATGTCCACTGGATTTTGGCTGACGAGGGGTTGAGATTGATAGATGGTTTGGACATAATGCACAGATGTGTCAAAGCTAGTATAGTTGGGTGGATGATTAGATGCACAGTGGGATGCATGATGGATGGTTAGATCTAGAAGGTGGGTGGACAACAAGGGTGTATAGATGGACGACTAAGATGTGTAGACCACCTTGGACAGTTGGATCTTGATGCGTATGCAATTGATGGACAATTTAAATGATGTTTTGGGAGATGGTTTTGATGGCAGGGTGGTTGACATGATGATCGATTGTGATCGAGGGTTAGATCTACGTCACATGGTTTGATCTACATCATGCTGCCGGTGTATATATATATATATATGCTAGTGGGTTTCACACTCCTCAAACATGTCAACCAAGAGTCTTATTGGTCCTAGCATGTCTTCACTATATTATTATTATTCCAAGGACCTTGGACACGATATAGCCCCATTACACCTCTAGTTAGAATTTTAGCTATACATGTTGCTTTCTACTCACTTTCTATTCATGTTAAACCTAAAGCATTGCTACCCCTATGTCTTGTGCACGTGTGAAGTTCCATGGTCAGATTTCAACTCATTAGACGCTCACTCAGGTGGTCCAGACGACGGACGGTTTGGATCGATGTTTAGGACGTCACTGTAGGCTAATGGTGGCTCACGTGTGGTGGATAATAGGATGTGCATTGTGATTTTGGTGGATGACTGTAGGTCTGGTTGATGAGTGGTCTCGTTTGACAAGAGGGCTGGGCTAGCGGGCCACATGATGTGATGCACTACTGAGATTGTTGGGTATAACGAATGGTCATTAGTGTTGTGAATCTATGCTGGATATCATAGGTCAAATGAAGACGGATTAATATCCAACTTCACTGGTTTGTTGTGGGTTGGTATGGCTTGATATTGTTGGATGGTTAGATTGGGTGAACAAGTGGGTATCTCACTTGGGTAGATTTTTAGTGTAATTAAGTGGTCCTAGTTGGGTGGTCTTTGTGAGTGTAAATGGTGAGAGTGCAAGTGTACATGTATACACACAAAATCATATAATTGATAATTACATATGTCAATGGTTCACAGTAAACAGATCGATCATGCATACCAATGGTCACATCTTTCACAGATTGATGGATGCATGTATGCATGGATGTGTAGATGGATGCATGTATACTTAGATGAATGCAAATGTACTCGCATGCACATGTACGCATGCGCACATTATACATAGATATCTATCATTCTTAGCTTGCCAATGAGAAATAAAAACTGATCGTGAGTTAAAGATTTGGTGAACATATTAGCATGTTAAGCTTTTGAGTTTACATATTCTATGGAACTTCATTGGAGGCAATTCTCTCTCTGATGAGATGGTAATAAACCTTTATATGTTTTGTCCGCTTATGGAATATGGGATTGCCAACAATGTGCATTGCAGCTTGGTTAGTGTTCGCAATATTAATATTATCGGCTGATATCATTCGTATCCCAGTCCAGCGAGATACGAAACCCCATCGGAAGAGGCTAAGAAAATAAATAAAAAATTCACGGAATCCTTGGTATCGAACGATATATCGCTCAATATCAATCGATATCACTAAATATTGTGCAATATCAATGACATTATCACTTTTATTGGGATTTTAATATGTTTTTTTTCTCGATATTTTGCTGTACAACACCTACCCGATGACTGGAGACTTGGGACAATATAAATATCCAAAAAATTGGAAATTTTTTTTAAAAAAGAGATACTTTCAACATGCTGGATTTTGGTACCTGTACAAGAGATTGCCCTGATCGGAAGCTACATTTGGTGGGCCATTCGAATTGAAGCAGTGCGCCATTCGTAGGTTAGTGCAAACAAAGTCTTTGATTCCTTTTTTTTTTTTTTTTTTTTTTCTTTCTTCGAATAGATTATTGTTTGTAAACGTTTGATTTCGGCAGATAATCTGAAAAAATCTCGAGAAATTTGGAGATTTGGGAGAGATTTTGGGGTTTTAGGGTTCCGAAAGGACCGAAACCCTCTCGCGCTTCAAAAATGGCTTCTGAGCCCTTTTTAGGGTGCAAATTCGAGACACTGGAGATGGATAGTCCTATCAGGGGCTTTGTAGGGCCCACCATGATGTATGTGTTTTATCCACATCATCCATCCATTTTGATATGTCATTTTAGGGCATGAGCCCAAAAAGTAGCTAGATATCAAGGTGTTCTACAACGGTAACGGTGACCGTAACGGCCACCACCGTTACCTTTACGATACGGGGCATAATGGCTGTTACGGCCCCGTAACGGCATTACGGTCTCTCTTATTTATTTATTCATTATTGAAAAAACTTGTATCTGTCCTGTAATGTTGATTAAAAAGTATGAAAAACCTGTATACGTCCCATAATAGACCATTACGGGACTATTATGGCCTTTATAGGGGACATAACATGCCATTAACGGCAATTACGGGTCATTTTTTTCCATAATGGCTGTTATGGCTGTTACGACCACGTAACGTGTAACGGTTGTCATCGTTACCTTTATGTAACGGCCTTTACGGCCCCGTAACGGCCTTTATGGCATACCATGCTAGATATAAGGCTCAAGTGGACCACACCACAGGAAGTTGTGTAAGCAATGATGTCCGTCATTGAAGCTTTCCTAGGGCCTATCATGATGTTTATTTTCCATCCAATCCGTTCATAAGGTCTGACGGGCCTAGATGAAGGGAAATAAATATTAGCTTGATCGAAAACTTTTGTAGCCCCCCAAAATTTTTTAATGGTGGCCATTCAATGACCATTGTTTCGTGTGGTGTGGTCCACCTCATATTTGGATTTGCCTCATTTTTTGGCCCATGCCCTAAAATGATCTTTCAAAATGAATTGATGGTGTAGATACACCATATTACATCCAGGTGACCCCATAGTCAGGGTCCCACCCAATTCGCGGTTGGGCATGTGGCATGGATTTGGGGAAGCGGATTGCGTACATGAGTAAACTCATTGGGGCCCACTTCAATGTATGTACTGCATATCCACACCGTCCATCTGTTTGGACTGCTTATTTTATGGCATGGTCCCAAAAATGAAGCAGATACAAGTTTCAAGTGGACCGCACTACAAGAAATAGTGGTCATTGATCTCCTACCATTAACAACTTCGTAGGGTCCACCTTAATGGTTATTAACCATCCAACTTGTTGATAAGTTCACACAGACTTGGATTAAAGGAAAAAAGACAAACATCAGCTTGATCCAAAAATTTTTTGAATCACAAAGGAGTTTTAATGGTCAATAACCACTGTTTTGTGTAGAGTGGTCCACGTCCACCTGAAATTTGTATATACATCATTTTTGGGACCAACCCTTAAAATCAGGTAGCAAAACAGATGGACGGTGTGGATATACCGTGCATGCATCGAGGTGGGTCCTATTGTCAGGACCCCACCCACATCGCTGGTTCCGCGTCGCACATGAAGATGAAGGGGAGCGGATTTGGTGAGACCTCGGATCCACTGAGGGTGGGACCCGTGATTGTGGGGTTAACAGTGATGTATGTGCCTTTAACCCACACCATCCAACCATTTTGAAAGCTCATTTTAGGGCATGATAAAAAAATGAAGTTCACTCAAATCTTAGTTGGACCACACTACATGAAATAATCGTGATTGAATCCTTACCATTAAAGGCTTTATAGATTCCACCAAAATGCTTATTTGCCATCCAACCCGTCGGTAAGGTCACAAACACCTAGATGAAGAGACCACACAAATATCATCTTGATCCAAAGCTTTTATGGCCCACAAGAAGTTTTTAATGGTCAATCACCATTGTTTCCTGTACTATGGTCCATCTGGGATTTGGAACTGCTCCATTTTTTAGATCATGCCCTAAAATGAGCTTTCAATATGGATGGACGACGTGGATGTAGTCACATAGAATGTTTTAAATATTGATGATATCGGCCGATATATCCCACGATATATCTTGTATCCCACCTGTGCGATACGATATGCACAGGTAGTGCCGATATATCCCACATGTTCGATCTAGTGAGCATTTTCAAATTCCAATCAATTTTTTGTTGAAATTAGTGTCAAATGGTTTCAAATCCACTGGTTCTTCACATTTTGCATGAAAAATCATGGAGTTGGAGCTTTGATTTCGATATCCATTGGTTCTTTTTGTTCTCTATGTTTTTTTTTTTTTTTTGAAATTAGAGTGTATGGTGTTCCGATTTGGGGAAATTCAAAATTTTCCTAATTTCTTCCAAATTGCTTTCAATGTCGCACTCCAAACATGAAATCAAACATGTATGGGGGTTGATCTATTGATTTTTCAAGTCCTTGTCAATTTTCAAAAAATAAAAATAATTTTTAGTTTAAAATTATTAAAAAACATTTTTTTTTTCGAAATTTCCCTTCAACCAGCTATCAGTTGAGACTAATTTTGAAGTATTTAGGAGTGTTTGATGAAATGATCATCACATACACTCTAAATGTTATGCATTCAATTTGAATATAGTTGCATTAGTTCAGTCAGAAAGCGCATAGCTTTGGACCCTATACAAAGGAAACCTATTACTTGCACTTCTTTTTTGATATGTTAAGATTCAACAGTGTGTATTAAGGTCTTTTTTAACAATTCCTGAAGTTATCATAGAAAAATTCAACCATTTTCCCAATGTTTTTCCCATGTTTCCCAAAGTGTACGATAAATTATCTGATACAAACAATACATCCCATGCAAAAACCGATATGTATCTGTATCCCACGGATGTGATACATAACGAGATATCAATATTTCGAACATTGGTCACATACATCACAGTGGGCCCCATGGTCAGGTTCTCCCACTAATGCGGGGGCATTTTCACACCGGGCTCGAGTGGGGTGGCCTATGGGATGCGGGGGCACACTTGGGGTGGGCGTCCCACGGAACCCATGGATTTGGGGCCCACGAGGGGGTGGAACGCGTGGATTTGGGGCCCACGAGGAGGGTTCGGCCAAGGACCTAACCCTTGGATTTGGGGCCCACGAGGAGGGTTCGGCCGAGGACCTAACCCTTGGATTTGAGGCCTTGGCTATGAGATAAAGGGATTAATTTGTCATGTTCTATTAGTTCAAGCTTTTAAAGCAAGTGATTAATTGCCCTGCATCACCCACCCACCTCGGTGGATCCGAGGTCTCACCTAATCCACTCCCAGACGGAAGTCGCGCTTGGCGTGAGCGGGATTTTGCTGCGACCCCAGAACTGTTTCTTGTGGGAGGGTCTACGTAAAATTTTCATCTAATTCAATTTTGGGACAATGGCCTAAATTAGTCTGGCAAAAATAGATGAACGGTGTGGATGTACAATGCATACATCTAGGTGGGCCCTACGGTCAGAGTCCCACCCACATTGTTGGTTCCAGGGGTTGCAGCGAGGTCGCACTCGGCACAGTTTAGGTGGATCCCTGTATCCACCTAGGTCGGTGGATCCCTTGCTGTGGGGCCCACTGTGATGTATATGCCTTACATCCATGCGGTCCATCTATTTTGACAGTTCATTTTAGGGCATGATGCCAAAAATGAAGCGGCTCCAAATCTTAGGTGGATCATACCACACGAACTAGTCATGATTGAATCCCCACCATTAAAAACTTTATAGGGGCCACCTGAATGTTTATTTGCCATCTGACCTGTTGATAAGATCAAGAAAGACTTGGATGAAGAGACCATACAAATATCAACTTGATCCAAAACATGTGGACCATACCACATGAAATAGTCATATGATTGAATTCCCACCATTAAAAACTTTATAGGGGCCACCTGAATGTTTATTTGCCATCCAACCTGTTGATAAGATCAAGAAAGACTTGGATGAAGAGACCATACAAATATCAACTTGATCCAAAACTTTTGTGGTCCTCGATAAGTTTTTAATGGTCAATTGTCACTGTTTCTTGTATTACGGTCCCCTGAGATTTGAATCTGCTTCATTTTTGCACTCCAAAATTAATAACAAACATGTATGATGGCTGATTCAAACATTTGTAGTGGGTTTTTGTTGCCTTAGTAACAAACATGCATCATATTTGTTAGCCAGACATCGCATAGCTTAGGACCTATATAAAGAAAACCTATTATGTCATGTGCACTTTTTTTTTTTTTTTTTTTTTTTTTGAGATTTTATTATTTAAAAGTGTGTATTAAGGTCTTTTTAAATAATCCCTGAAGTTTCATTGAAAGATTCAACCATTTTACCAATGTTTCCTAAAAAGTGCGATAAATTACACGATACATACGATATATCCCGTGCGATAACCGATACTTATCTGTATCCCAGGGTTGCGATACATTGCGCGATACCGATGCTTTGAACATTGCTCACAATGAGTTGGTGCCCATAAATCTCTGATCTCAATTGGCTGAAAGCTAGATTTCTTACTTACCTGGATAATTATAAAATCCACTTTGTTGGATCTGCCCAGTTCTTTGATCACCAATCTTTTCTCATCCCCCTTGTACCTCGAGTATTTCAAGACCACACCTTCATTTGGGACACACTTAAGAAACTGGACCCTTCCTCTGTTGGCCGAATGCAAATAGGCCTTTTATCATAGTTGACGGACTATTGATGGTTTCAGAGTTCTTGACTTCCTCTGGGAGACTTCGACAATGATTTGACTGGGGCGTTTATCTCACCTCTGGCTGCTTCGATGCAACTTAAAATAGCTTTGAAATTATTTTCCTCACCTAACATTCTGATTCCAATAATCTGGACTATAACTTTCTTGTCACCTAGGGAGAAACTGAGGCAGAGGAATGATAAATAGGGGGGATCGTCAGAACTACTGAAGCTGGAGTCTCAAGCTTCGATTCCTCCACGCATTGAAGAGCATGCCCCACAAAAGCAGACCTTCATTTATAGTTGCAGAAGCTCCAAGGAATGGCATAACGATGTTGGACCGGGTATAAGGGGGATGGGATTTGGAAGAGATGATATTCCATTGACTAGCAAGCTTGGAGCTCACTGCAGTTGGGCTAGACACCTTCAATGCAAGCTTGCTTTTATTCCTGAAGAGCAGAGGTTGAAGACTGGGGAGGGACCTGGGTGCCAAGAGACTTGGGAAAAGAATAACTGGGCCTGGGAGAGAGACGGAAGTAGTGTACTATCAGAGGAAACCTCAGCATATATGGTCAAAGAAGGATTAGGTGGGGATGAATAAGCGACTCTAATAACATACAAAGAGGGGACTGCCTGAAAAGGAGTGTTGACTGCTATCTGCTCCTGGGCATTCTTGTTCTGGGCCACTGTTGGAGGTCCGAGGTTGCAGCCCCATTGAGGAATCTGGAACTGCCACACCGCCTGGATGCGCTGCTGTTAAAACACAGACTCCACAGATTGCCATGTGACCCAGAGCATCACAAAGGAAAGAGGGCTGAAGGACAGCATGGGCAGAGGGCCAGAGACCCCTTGCCCTGAGGGCGCATACATACCAGTTGGCATGCTAGGCAATGAATGTGGATTCTATGGAGCTATGAATCTGGGAGAAAATATCAAACCCTGAGATATGACATCAGCAACACCAGGCTGGCACTCAAGGGTGGAACGAGATCCAACTTAGCACCAGCTGTTAGTGGGAGCAGACAAAAGAAGAGGAACATGCCATAGAAGCCCTAACAACTACAGCACCAGCCATGACCACCATGGGAACTGTAGTCCTTTTACATGGTTAGGATTAGCCAGTTATTGTGATTTTAATCTATGGTCCATTTAGGGAGCTTTGTGATGAATGAACAGTTTGGATCACATCACATACATACCATGTGTATATCTATGGTCCATTTATGCAGATTTGTGGTGAATGAATGGTTTGGATCAATCATAAACATACGATATGTATGTTACAGAGAGTAGTGCAAGTGGCTAGGTCACCATTCTTTTATTTTATGTACACTAGATGCCTTTAAATATAATGGTGTTACATAAGATATTATGATGGTGTTTGTCATAGAAACAACTGTTACTTAAAACTGAGATTTACTAGAGCCTTATATATAAGATATAATAGTTATTTAAGTAATTTAAACAACTTAAATTGTTGAAAGAATCAATTTTGATTTCTGTAAGCTTTGCAGACTCCTTTAACTATGGAGAGATTCCTCGATACATAGCAGCTGTTAGTGTAATTTATTACCTTAAAGTCATATTGTACTTGTTGAATGTGAGGTCATAATTCAATGATTTAAACTGTTTCTTTTGTGGCCATCCATAGGTCCTTCAAATCTTGAGCATTGTTTGCTGATCAACCATCCACTGTGTGGCATATCATATAAATGGTGCGGATCATTGCAAAATGGCCCCAAATCCAAGGGCTACAATCTCGAAATGAAAAATTATTATACATTGGGATTTATTTTTGAGGGCCAACTGGGCCTTCTTGCATTTAAGCTGATTTCGTAAAATCTCCACCATCTCATCTCTTTAACAGTGTTAGGCACAATCCCAACCAGACATTGAAAACCGATCAAATGTAATTTTTTCCCCCTGTTGCTTGTGTTATATATAATAGAGAACATATTAGAGTTGGCACGTGCAGAGATGAAACGGTATGCAGATGGTGGGAGAGAGGAGAGGCCAATGTAGTTGTAAAATTAGTTTCTTATACAAGCATTCACCACTATTTTAAAACAGTGGGGAAATCCAAACCATCGAACTGAACTTCGGATGCAGAACAACCTAATATTTACATTGAGAGAATGATATTTACCATTGGAACTTTCTGATGGAATTTACACCACTTACTATTTTTTTTTTCTAAAAATCTATTTGACAGCCACCACTTGGATGGTTAGAACTGTTTGATTGTTGTGGTTTTAAAGAGATACTCCATCTATATAGTGATCCACAATTCAGGTGTAGGTAAGCATGAGCCTCCAATGTGAGGAGATGAGTCATGACATTTTTAAGATGATGGTGAATGGTCAATTCCCTACATGTCCTTAATTAAGAACCCTTTTGATGTCATTTCATTACACAACGTTTTAGCAAGTGAGAGAAATAATTGCTGGGAAAGTTTGGCCATGATTATTCATGTTATATGGTAGAGATAAGTTATTGGCAATGCTGTCATAAGGTCTCAATGCAGTTTCTTCAAACATTGTTTGCAGACAGTGTATGACAAGGACACATTCAGTCAAGATGACAAAATGGGAGAAGTCGAGTTCTCCATTCAGCCATTCGTGGATGCAGTAAGGATGAATTTGGAAAGCAACCCAAGTGGTACAATAATAAAGACAATGGAGCCAACTCCTGAGAACTGCCTTTGCGCAGAGAGCCACATCATGTGGTTGGATGGTAAGGTTATTCAAGACTTTTGTCTCCGACTCAGAAATGTGGAATGTGGTGAAGTGGAACTGCAATTGCAGTGGATCAGCCTCCCTGGCTCCAGGAGCTGGTAGAGAAGAAAATACAATATTCACTCTTGGATGAAAGTACTTCATAGGATGGCGTGTTCATGGATGTCTATGTCGAAACTCCACTAAGCATATATGTACGTGCATGTACTGCTCTGTCATAGCTTAAAATACTGGCTACTTACTGTGATGTTTTCTTCTTCTTATCTTTTTTTTTTTTCTTCCTAAAATACTGGATGTTCTGGTATGGCATTTATCCTGGTTTACTGAATAACACTGTCAATTATCTGTAATTTTGATATTATTCAATCATATTTCTGCTCAACTGCGTATCGATTTATCATAGAAATTTAATTATGAAATTATTCATCGTAAAGCCTCTGTAAAATTGGAAGATTCACACTTCCGCTTTCCTTACCTATTTGTGAAATTCTTATAGATGTTTTTAGCAAGGTTCAAACTACCCAATAATCAGGTGTATTTTACTCATGTGACTTGATCTAATTTTGATTCATTACAGTTATTGATGAGTAAATAAGTGTTGATTATTGCCTCACAGCTTGATTGTAGCATTGGTTAGAGCATGTAGGCATCGACTGGGTTGGAATCCCTGAGGACGGTTTCCAAGTTTTTAGTGATGCAGACAGCCCTGAATCACTACCAAAAAACAGATGTTGATTTTTCACTTGGTATAGCAATTGAAGGGAGATTATGAATATTTTATGTTTCCAAGCATCACACATTTGGTATTTGTGTTGCCTACTCCAACATAACAAGTTCGAAGCATCTCGTCACATGCTGACAACATCTACATCATGAGGTCAAGTTCTGTGCTTGTGACTAACATGGAACTTTCCTATATGTGTGTGTACGCGTGCGCACGTGTGTGCGTGCATGTGAATGCAGATCATTCATCTTGTGGCATCAGGTCTAAGCCAGATGTTGCTACATAGCTCCCAGGCCATAATGGCAAGAGATCAAGTGCACTGTTTCCTCCCAAATTTCTTTCTGGAAGTGTTTTAGAGGAATTAAGATCCCTTTGCCACTCTTCAGATGGGTTTGATCTCAACGTCATGACCCATTCTTTCATCAATTTCTTGGCAACAGGCTCAAGTTTCCAAAGCTTGTCTTTCCTTCTCTTCCTATTTCTTGGACTCATGATAATAATACCCCATGGAGGATGAGGGAACGCCTCTCAGCTTTTATGGGTACTACTCTAGGATTTGGAGAGGACGTATTGCTGTGGGGGCAGCTGTAGGAGAAGCAGCCACCTCTTTTTCCTCAGCTAATTAATATTGACAATGTATTTGTTTGCTTTTGATGAGCTTGTAACACGATGTGATGCTTCAGAGGCCACAACATGCTTTGCCTTCACTTGGATGACTTGTTCAGCCTGTTTAAACAAGGGCTGTGTATTTCTTTTGCTTTTGACACTAGCTTGGTATTCTTCTACTCATAAGTGAACTACCCTATACACCTTAGCTTTTCCGAGTACTTGTTGCATGAGAGTGTCGATTCGACCCAAAAAACTATCATGAATCCAAGGCTTTCTGAGCAGAAGGTTGTATGAGTTTTTGGAATCCATCACAGAGCAAGTAATTTCTATACAACTCTACTTGCTTTTTTTTTTTTCCCAATGGATCTTCGAGAGTCCACATTGTACCCTTGGATGGTCACCCTAGCTTGACTGACATGATTTGTTGGGATCCCAAAGAATGCCTACTTCTGAAATAACATCACATTCACCACTGTCAGTGGGTCCACTGGTATCTAAAGTATCCTTGGATCTCCGACCGACCTAGGATGTTAGATAGAATGCCTGGTTATGCTTAAGATCTCCCAAGATCAAAGAAAGTGATGTTTGTAGCTTTAGTTGCCATCATTGGAGGCATTTCAAGCACTGTTTTGGTTTGATCTCCGATCGATGTAGGTGAGGCATGCACTTCTTTCTTTTATTATTATTATTTTTTAAAATTTATTTGATGAGCAAAATTTTATTACTTCCAAAGGGCTAATTTTCAATTTCCCAGAATACAAGGAGAAAAGAGAACAAAAAAGCTCAACCCAAATCTAAGGAAGGGCAGGAAGAAGAAAAACCAAAACAACCCACATCCCAGGCATGGAGGAAGCTCACATACTAGGCCAGGCCAGGAAGCAGAGGAGAAACGGGAGCACTAACAAGCCACAGATTGAAGCCTATTAGGGAAAGGAGAACCTGTTGGCTATATTAGCCAGAGTTTATCTTGGCTTTACAAAGCCTTGGGTTTGAGTTCACTGGACTCGTAGAGGAGAAGAGAAACTTTGTAATTCTTATATTGCTTACAAGCTTACCGACTTGACTTGATTCCAAATGGATTACATGAGCTTCCTTATATAGACTTTTCCATCAAGGTGAAAAGACACAAATGCCCATTTAAAATACACTACAAGGGCATAGAATTAACTGCTATTACAAATATCAAAAGAAACATTTAAAAAAGTGCATCTGAAGCCCCAATCGCATGGAGAAAAACACCCTGGTTGCTGGAAGCTTCTTCCATCATTTATGGTCCTTGAGAATCCAGCGAGTAGTGGTAAGATGCACTGGTTTTGGTTTGGACTTCCAACACTCCCCTTCAAACCAAAACCGGCTTCATTCCGAGCATTGTTCTTAGTCGTTTGAATGCATCTGTCGGTAATGCCTTCGTGAAAATATCCGCCACCTGTTCCAGTATGACAATACTCTAATTTTATCGTTTTACTTTCACATGATCTCTCGAGAAAATGGTATCGGAAGTATCAATGTGTTTACTTCTTCCATCTTTGCACCGGATTTTTGGCTAGTTCGATTGCCGACTTGTTATCCACATATATGATTGTGGATCCTTCCCAATGGATGCTTCGGTTCCTTTAGTAGGTTTCTTAACCAAATTCCTTCACAAACAAGTGGACGATCTTTTACGTGCTCGCTTCACATGTGGACAGGCGATCACACTCTGCTTCTTCAATTCCATGTGAAAGCAATGTTCCGAGATAGAATACATAGCCAGACTTTCATCTTGGTCACCTCCCCAATCACTATCTGAGTATCCATACAGTATTGCTTCATCATCGTATGGATAGAACAGACCAAATTCCATTGTTCCTTTGATGTACCTGAGGATTCTTTTTGCGGCTAAACAATGTGATTCTTTTGGTGCTTCCATGTACCTACTTAGAAGCCCAATACTGTAGACGATATCCGGCCTTGTGATTGTGAGGTACCTTAGGCTTCCAATCAGACTCTTGAACATAGTCGAATCAACGCTTCTTCCTTCTCCGTCCTTAGTCAGTTTTAAGCCCGTTGCTACTTGCGTGTTTACGGCATTGCAATTGGCCATCTTGAACTTTTCAAGCAATTCCTTGGCATACTTCTTTTGAGATATATAGATGCCACCATGTTGTTGCTTCACTTCAATGCCCAGAAAAAAGGACATGAGACCTCCATCGGTCATCTCGAACTCCTTAAACATAGCCTTCTTGAATTCATCAAACATTGATCGGCTGTTTCCTGTAAACAGCAAATCATCAACATATAGGCATGCTTTAAGTATATCGCCACGAGCATTCTTCTTGATGTAAACTGCATGCTCATATGAACATTGGGCGAAGCCGTTCTCTTGAAGATAGTTGTCGATGCGTGCATTCCAAGCACGTGGAGCTTGCTTCAACCCATAGAGGGCTTTCTTCAGTCGATACACCTTGTGTTCATCCCCTCGCATAACAAAGCCTTCAGGTTGGTCAACATACACCTCTTCTTCCAGGATTCTATTCAGGAATGCAGATTTCACATCCAGTTGGTAGATCATCCAACTGTGATGGGCTGCAAGGGAGATAATCATCCTCACAGTGTCAAGGCGAGCAACAGGAGCAAAGACTTCTTCACAGTCCACCCCGTACTTTTGTTTATAGCCCTTTGCTACGAGCCTTGCCTTGTAGCGATCAATCTCCCCATCGAATCTTGTACACCCATTTGACGCCAATAGTTTTCTGGCCATTAGGAAGCGTAGTCAGCTCCCATGTGTCATTTTTCTCAATGGCATGAATTTCTTCTTTCATAGCAATTCTCCAACATTCTTCTTTTATGGCCTCCTGAAATGTTAGAGGCTCATGATCTGCATCTGACGAGAAAAAGATTGACCTCTTCGGTTGCTCATAAATGTCGTTTAAGCTTTTCATTTTTATGGGTGCCATGGGTGAGGATGAGCTGGCCGAATTTTGACTTGGAGTGCTTTCAGGAGTGATGGAATGTACTCCTGGACTTCTGTGAACTGATGATGCGGCCGAAGAAGGTGTTGCGGGCATTTGCTCTTGACGGTCATGCCTTTCTTCATGTTCTTTAGTTTCGACTAGAATATCTTTGGTCGATTCTTCATTGTTCCATTTCCAAGCTTCTTCCTCACTAAAGACCACATCTCTACTCACCACTACTTTATTGGTTAGTGGATTGTAGAGCTTGTAGGCTTTAGATGCTTCACTATAGCCGATGAAAATGCATTTTTCGCCACGATCATCAAGCTTCCTTCTTCTTTCTTCTGGAACTTGAGCGTAGGCGACACACCCAAAGATCCTTAGGTGCGCCACGCTTAGTTTGTAGCCACTCCATGCCTCCTGTGGTGTCATGTTTCTGACGCTCTTAGTTGGACACCGATTGAGCAGGTAGGCAGTACATGCAACTGCCTCTGCCCAGAAGCTCTTTGGCAGGCTTTTTTCCTTTAGCATGGTCCTCGTCATGTCGAGGATGGTGCGGTTCTTCCGTTCCGCAATGCCATTCTGCTGTGGCGTGTAGGCTGCAGTATGTTGTTGCTTAATGCCATGTTCCCTGCAAAAATCTCGAAATGCATTTGAGGTGTACTCTCCACCTCTGTCAGATCTAAGTACTTTAATTTTGTAACCACTTTCAATTTCAACACGAGCTTTGAACATTTTAAAGATAATGAAAGCGGAAGATTTTTCTTTGATGCAATACACCCAAAGTCTTCAGCTGAAATCATTAATGAAGGTAATAAAATATTTATTACCTCCAAGAGAGGGTGTTTCAAGTGGTCCGCAAATATCAGTGTGAACCAACTGAAGTGGTTCCTTTGCTCTTCTAGACACTCCACTTGGGAAGGAGTTCCTTTGTTGCTTGCCGAGTGTGCACGCCTCACACACATGTTTTGGAGCTTCAATAGCCGGCAAGCCATGCACCATGCTTGATGAGGATAAGAGTTTAAGGCCACTGAAATGGAGATGCCCAAAACGAAGATGCCATCTCCATGAATCATTCTTCATGAGTCCATAAAAACACTTCTCAGCCTTTGTGTTGATATGGAGTGGAAACATGTGATTCTTCGCCATTTAAACTTGAGCCACAAGTCTCTTGTGAGCATCTTTTATGGAGAGAGAATGATTCTCCATGTGTATGACATACCCCTTCTCAAGGAGTTGGCCGATACTGAGGATGTTATTTTTCATATTTGGTACGTAATACACATTAGAGATATAATTTGGCTCACCATTCTTCTGATAGATTTTAACTTTTCCTTTGCCAATCATGGGTACCTTTGATGAGTCGCCAAAACTCACGTCGCCACGAACTTCTTCTGTGAGTTTCACGAACAGTTCTTTGTTACCACTCATGTGGTTGCTTGCACCCGTGTCAAGATACCACACATCTGGCCGTTCACATGCCTTTTCTTGTGCGAGGAGGAGTGTGGAGACTTCTTGTTCATGGTGTGATGCTTCACATAGTTGGATCGTTCATCTTGATCACTTTGCTCCAACACTCGAGGCATAATGACCGAATTTCTTGCAATTGTGGCATTGAACATTCTTTGTATTTCCACGACCACGTGTGAATCGGCCTCTACCATTTCCTCTTCCACGAGCGGTAAACTTTTGTTGATTTTGTTGATGGCTTGGATGATATCCACGCCCTCTTGCCTCTTGCACGATTGCTAGTGCCACTAGCCTCGTTGTGTATGACCATTCTTTTGTTCATTTAGAGTCAACTTAGACTCTAAGGCATGTTCAAGCGTTGGACCGACATTCTTTTGCATTCGTTACTCATGTACTTGCAACGATCCCATCAGTTCTTCAATGGACAGTTTTTCAAGGTCCTTTGATTCTTCGATCGCCACAACCACATGCTCAAACTTGGTTGTGAGAGATCGCATGATGCCTTTTCAATGACACGTATGTCTTCAACTTTTTCACCATTTCTTTTAAATTGTTAATAATAACAATTAGGCGTGAGAAGTAGTCAGAGATGCTTTCACCTTCCTTCATGTGCTATTTGCCTTCAAACTCGGCTCTTAGTGTTTGAAGGCGAACCCGCTTCACTCGATCAACACCCTTGAAGATGGTGCCAGAGTATCCCAAGCTTGCTTGCTTGATGTCGCTTCGATGATCTTTTCAAAGGTTGATTCATCCAACCCTTGATAGAGGAGGAACAAAGCCTTGTTATCTTTCTTCCTTTGATTTTTTAGAGCCGTCTTTTCTTCATTGGTGAAGGCGGCTTCTTCCTCCATAGTGGGTTCTATATACCCATCAGTGACGATCTCCCATAATTCTTGTGACCCGAACAACGCTTTCATTTGGATGCACCACCTTTCATAGTTGTCCTTAGACAACGTAGGAACCTGTGCCTGGATTGAGTTGGCCATCTTTTCTATTTTCTAAGGAAGGAATAACTGGTTTTTTTTTTTAATGAAGGGAGAGAAGGATGGAATAGAAGATCTAGTTTTTTTTTTATTTATTTATTTTTATTTTATTTTAAACAGATTGTTTTAGCTGAAAAAAAAATTCTACGATCTGATTTTTTTTTTTTAAACAGAATTTGTGGCTGAAAAAACAAAACTGCTGAAATAGCTTTTTCTTTCTTTGGCTGGGAAAAAACAAAAAACCGCTGGCAACTTCATGCAGCAAAAGACATGTGCTTTGCAAACAGAGTTTTCTTTAGAGAAATCTGGACTTGGCTGAAAAATGCTGGAAACTTTCGTAGAAAAGAACCTGGGCTCTGCAATCTGAATTTTCTCGTTGAAACTCTGCAATAATGATTTTTCTTAATGAAAAAGCTATTGACAACTCCAACCAGGAAACAAAGCGTTCTTAAAACAAATTGTTGTTTTTTTCGAGAAAAATCATGCATTTGGAATAACTATCTTGGAAAACTTCTGTAGGAGAAGAACTGTGCTCGATACCGGTTTGTTGGCTATATTAGCGAGTTTATCTTGGCTTACAAAGCCTTGGGTTTGAGCTCATTTGGACTCGTAGAGGAGAAGAGAAACTTTGTAATTCTTATATTGCTTACAAGCTAACTTGACTTGATTCCAAACGGATTACATGAGCTTCCTTATATAGACTTTTCCATCAAGGTGAAAAGACACAAATGCCCATTTAAAATACACTACAAGGGCATAAAATTAATTGCTATTACAAATATCAAAAGAAACATTTAAAAAACTGCATCTGGAACTGAACAGTCGCATGGAGAAAAACACCCTGGTTGCTGGAAGCTTCTTCCATCATTTATGGTCCTTGAGAATCCAGCGAGTAGTGGTAAGATGCACTGGTTTTGGTTTGGACTTCCAACAGAACCCACACCAGGCCAGGGAGAGAACGAAGCTAAGAGAGAGGGCCGCACCACCCAAGTGGAAGGCCTCACCCAACAGCTGAGAAGTAGGGACAAGCTTGAACGACAAGAGCAATCAAGTATCAGGGCCGGGAATCTGGAAGCGAACAAGCTCAGAAAAAAAAAATCCACAGATGTCTCCTAGAGTCCAAGCCCACTGAAACTTGTAACCTTGTAACGTAAGTAGAAATAAATCTAGTGAAAAGCTGTCTGCTAGGTAGAGAAAGATGGCTCCTATATAGCTTTAGCGGATTAATTGTTGGCCATCTCAAGAGATATTAATGAATTATTAGCAGAACCCAATTTAGAAAGACTAAAATAAAGAATCCTGAGGAATCTACCAGGAGGCTCCTTGTCAGGGTCCAGAAGAATGAGATCCTAACAGGCTACTTGGCAAGAAGGAGAAAAGCAAAGGAGACCCATAAGGTTTCCAGAAACTTGGAAACAGAAAGTCTTCACTTCCCTGCAAAAAATGGTAAGAGAAGCATAGCAGCGCCAGAAGGATGGGCTCTTTTGGAGACTACTGCTAGAAGATCCCAAAGAGCTGGGCTAGAACTGGAGACATCTAACTCTATGGAAGAACCCAAAATAAATATGACTCTAGATCTAACATCCTCAAGGATAGATAGAGGATATCAACTCCTTAGAGGCAGGTTTGTCTAAAAAAATCCTTGAATTCTTCTTCTTTCAAACATGCCAAGCTGAAGTAGGAAAGACTAGACTCGAGAGCAAGTCACATCTCTAATTAGCTAGGAGACTACCAATAAGATGCCTGACGGAATCAAAAGGGATTCCTAAAGGAGACCACCCAAGCCCAAATTTAGAGTATATCTGCATGGGATCTCAGCCTTTTGCAACATCGCTAGTGTACACACGTGTCCCGACTTGCATCGTTGATAGACCATACAGTGCACCCCAGTGTACCTAGCAAACTCACCCAAGTTATTTGTTTCAGATGACCTTGAGAACTTTATTATATGGACCGCGTCATCATTGCGGTCGCAATGGTGAAAACCGTGTGTCAATCCGACACTCCGTTAGTGAGATATGACCCATCGAATGTATGGCCCAAATTATGTATCCTGTAACACAAACAACCTTTATTATGTTAGGCCCATTGGACTTGAGCTCATGTGGGCCTAAAGCACACTTTTAGAATATGAAAATTACCACAAGATAAGACAATCACTATATGATAAATAAGAAGCTAACACATATAAGACAAGCACTATAAGACAAAATTGGATTCTATCCCAAAACTTATCATTAGATCTCTCCTCATGCCTTAGAAACTAATCATGGCCAATGTCCATCTCATCTTATACATGCATCCAATGCATGTCTTGATTTGTACCGCATCACTTCAAACAACCAATTGCAACACTCCACTTCATCATCCACCATGAATCACCTACAACCCATAACCGTTATCCATCCATTAGCCAATGCATGTCTAGATTTCTTCCACCTTGGCCAATGCATGCTTAGCACTAATAAGATCCCATAAACTTGCCACCTCAACCCCCAATTCCCTATATAAGAGTAGGAGCTCTCTTGCACTTATTTTTTTCCTATACTTAAGAAAAATTCTGATATTTTAAGAGAGAGTGGAGCCAAGGTGTGGCCCACCATCAATCTCAGAGGGAGTAGACCATACATCATCATCCAACCATCCATTCATTTGAGGTGAGTCTACACCCCGCCTTCCATCTTCCTCATCCTCTTCTTTCTTCATCTTTTTATTTTCTTGATATGTGTGGGCCCCATTGGTGTGGAGTTCTTGTGTGCATGTATTTATAGCTATAATAGTCAGCAAGGTGGCCCATGTCAATATGGCCCACCATGATGAACATTATATTCATACCCTTCACATGTAATCCCGTTTTTATATCTGGACAGCAACTTGTAAAATTCGTATAAAATCAAATATATTAAGATCGGAGTTGAAACTTGGAAATAATATTAACCATAATATGAACTAACTCTGGGCCAAATTTCGTAGCCATCCAACGGTCTAATCATCCGAAGTATCAAGTTTACATGGCTGCTGTCTGGCAGCACATGTAGGATTCCGATTTGCCTAAAACGGACCCATTTTTAATTCCTTTACTGAATGTATTAAAAATATATGTTCCGTTGGATTCATAAAAAATCAAACTAGCTTTCTAACGGTATATAATAAGCCTCAATCGGAGTTCGGACGGCTGAGATCTTGGCCTTATATGAAAGATGCATTTAGGAGCTTGTTATGACCATTCTTGTGTGGGTCATATCCGTGATTCCAACGGTCAGATGTATTTGATATTTGTTCTTAACTTATTTGAAATAGTAAATAATTATATGTTTGGTCCTTATGGTCATATTCTTTCATGATAAAATTTAAGAAATTCTGAATCGACAGATACTTCTGTAAGGATAAACCTTAAATTGTTTTGTATGGTCCAAATAGATCCAGGTCTCTGTATAGTTGGAAGCCTACATACCACCTAAATGATGTATTATTAAACCATCCATTGGCTCGGATTTTTCAATAGATAATCTGATCATAGAGATTTGATCAATATATTTCATGTGCTAGTTGATGTGTATAGTAGATCTATGTTGTATATAACATTCATCATCTTATCGTGAACCCACTTGGTAATGGGACCACTTTGGATTTATATATTTTATAATTCATTCAATATGGAAAGCTATGTGTATTGATGTGTGTCTCTTATCTATGCCTTGCTAGCATGTGGGCCCCATTTGACATTCTATCTATTTCCTTTCCTCTGCACTTTTTCTATTTACTGAAAACTTTCCAAGTACTTAACTGTATTACATGTAGGTCTCTTCGTCACCTTGTAGTGGGCCCCACACTCTATAGTTAAGGGTTCCACTTTGGGGGATGTTTAATCCTTATATAAGTAAGCTGAGATGTCCCACTTTTTTTGTCAGAAATGATCCCTAAGTGTTTGGGAATTGGGCCCTAACTTGTTACAGGCCCCATTGCTGAAAACTGTCTGATTAGTGTTTTATACCAACTTTGGGCCTCTGTAGTGGACCACACGCTGGAGATATGAATAGACCATCACTTGGAACCTTTAACCTACACCAATGAATAGATAAATAATATTTTAATTGGGCCAAATCAGACCCCACATGATTAGGGAGTGGATCCCAAAATGGGGCCAAGTATGGTTGTGCAGAAAATTAAAGTGCCTATGTTTGGCCATATACCAAATATTACGTGTGCACAACCAGTTGGTACCAGCTTATAAATTTTGAAGTACATATATAGTAAAACCAAGGGCACCTGATGGCACATTGAAATGTGGTCCCTTGTGATCATGGGATATACTCAAAAGTTGGGCTAAAACTAATTCTGCACTATATTTCCTACACAGTTTTTCCAAGTCCCATGTTTGGGCCAGCACCGTAAATTGTACAGACCCAACCAATGAGGCCCGCCATATACCTTTTAAAGCCTATACATAGAGATACAAGATGGATCATTCCTTTCACCATATGTGGGTCACACATGATCATAAATCTGAATTAAAGATGGCCAGAAACCAACATTGCACAAAAATCTGTTTGACGTAAATTTTATGTGGGACCATGTCAGTAGGGTCCACCACATTCCCAAAGCATTTAATGCAGCATATAAACTCTAAAAAATAACTCTCAGGTGTTGTTGGGATAAAAACCTTAAGTGAGCCATCTAGTATGGGCTATCTTGTATGGGCCTTACTTCTCATGTAATGAGGACTACCTAGCGTGTTTTGTAAATGTGTGTTATATAACTTGTAAAATATTTAGTGGACTGATCTTGCTGTCCAATTTTTTGTCTTAAGGTATGGATGGCTTTGGGCCCATCTAAATGATACAATCCTAAGGCCCAAGCGGGCCCAACACTAAGAGAAATAGTTGGGGAGTGAGAAGCCTACAATTGTAGCCTTCCTTGAGCCCATTGGGCAGGCCCATTGCCTACTGGGCAGCGTGACTTGCATAATACCTCTAGTCAAAGTGAACCACGCTTAGAGAGGCCTATTTTACAATGCATAACTAGATAATTGGACTTTTTCTTAGTTTATTGTGTATTTGGCTAGTGGGCCCAATATGATGTATGACATGAAAGATATTAGTATGTTGTCCTTGTGTTTGAGATTATGCATTGTTTCTAGTTAATGGTGGAATGTGTGGGGCCCACTTAGTTGTGGAATTAGATCCACACCATTGAAAGCCTTGTAGTTGGACATTTATGCATTTGGGTTGGCCCATTGGTTTACCAAGTGAGACTCACAATTGACCTATATGACCCCATGCCTTGCATGTAGTCCAATGTCAATGTGAAACTCACACTAGGTGGGACGCACCTAGTGATGGGTGAGATGATGATACATGTATAGTAACATGATAGTGATGATGGTGAGTTATTGGTTGAAATGATAGATATGATTTAATGGATGGGGAATTATAGCATTTGCATTGATGATGGATAGTAATTATGTGCGGTACTTATGACATTTCTTATATAAATCATGAAGTGGAAATGATCCTCATGGTACTGATGATGATATTATATATTTATATGCATGATGACAAAACATGCTAGTTGGCCACCATGCTTGATATCAAAGTGATAATAATGCACGTATTGATTGTCGTGATGATAATGTGGATAAGATAACCATGTTTTACTTGATGCATTGATAATGATAAATAAATGATGTTGGTGGACATAAGGATAACCTTATACATGATAGACAACTAATGCCTAGGGTATGTATAATGATAGTGTTGGACGATGGCCAAGATATTGATGATGCATGTGATTTCCTATATACTATGTACTCTATGCACATGATTCCATGATACATGTTATGAGGATAAATTTGATGTTGAATGATGTCTATTGTAACGATGATACATGTTAGAACTTGTGTACCACCATAACCTATGCACCTTATGTATGTGTGTGTGATATAAGCCCTGGTGGCCATTTGTTAAGTATTAACAAGAGGTATAGGGCCTCAGTGTGCTATTGAAGGCACTTAAATATATGGACCCTTGTGTCACATTGGCTATTCTTGTGTTGGGTCTAGTGCCTTGGGCTTGTGAAAGCCTATTTGCCCATGGAACTTGGGATGTAAGCTGGTTATGAGTAACTGTTGGATGAGAGGCCAAGTGAGCCCATTTCCATGGTCAACGGAAGGATGTTTCGATTATTATTATCTTGCTAGTCTATTTGGCCAATTGACACTATTGTTAAGTGGCGCCCATGAGGGCATGAGATGATTATGACATGTGATGTAATGTATGGTGAATGCACATGATATGTTGCGATGTGTGGATAATGTGTGATGTGTAGCTCACACACAATGATTATGGCATGTGTTATGCAGCCAATATGTGATAAATATGGTATGAAATGTGTAGCTTAAACACAATGTGGGTCTCATAAGACCAGATTATAGATTTATGATTAAATCTTAGCTAGGCCCAAGTTAAGGCCCATTGCCTATGGGTACTAAGGCCGTGATCTGGCCCGTATCAAGAAAGGATTAAGGGTATAAATGAACATTCCCATGGAGAATGGGCTAGCTATGACTTGAGGGTCTATTGTTGAGTATCTATGCATCATGCCTTGGCAATTTGATTTATCCCGCCATTGTTATGTTGGTGTCAACCTGATAGTTTGATACACATGGTTGATTTGTAAGTATTCATTTTATATGCATGCATGAACACATCATGAAATTAGAGCCCTTGTGTTATTCCAAATGCCTGGACATGATCCAGAGGAGTTGAGAGATTTTGGATATTATTTTGATTTAGGCCCTTGTGCTGGTCCGTATGAAGATGAGATGCATTGATGTACTATGTTTGGGCCCTCGTGTTGGTCCACATGGTTATTTGGGGCCCTCGTGTTGGTCCTTGTGCGTGGATGAAAGCCCAGATGAGTTGGGATATGTACATGCCATTGTGATCATACACTCGATTGCGTGGGCTTTCATGGATGACATATTTTTGAGCAGATGCTTTATATGGTGGCCACGTGATGACCAGTTTGGTGAGATGATTGTGTTGAGGCCTTGTGATGGTCCAGGTATTGATATTGTTGAGAAGTTTTGAGAAGGGTGCGCTATGGCCACCCCGGGCTTAGATCCCGATATTGGAGATGCTTATCCTCCAATGAACCCACTAAGATTAGCCAATCGGGTCCTCTTTCGTCGTGTGTCGAGTGGGGGTGAGCACAATATGATGGGTGCAAGAGTCCTTTCCACTGCCGGGACCGAGAAGGGAAGAGGTGTGACGAGCCTACCTACCGCCGTGTGCCAGGTCGAGGTGGGTGGTATTTCGACTGTTGGGGCTGGGTAGAGTGAAACGAATCAAGGTCCCCCATTGTTAAGCTGATGGCTTAATGGGTAGGGGTTGACACGCCCAATACTTTATTTTTTGGAAACCTTGTCCCACTCTTATGTGAGGATGGTGGTTTACCTATGTGTGGTACGTTTGTGATTTCTGGTGGAGATGTACTAGCATATGATGAGGGATGTTGTCCCACTCTTATGTGAGGATGGTGGATTACCTATGTGGTATGTTTATGATTCCTGCTGGAGATGTATCATGTGTTGTGGAGATATACTCATAGAAATAAGGAATGTTTAGCATTTGACTAATGCATTCATTCATTCACTATTCACTTGGGTTGGTGGTGCGCAAATAAATCATTATGTGCACCTTCACAATGGTTATAATTTCGGTTAGGAATGGGACTAACCTGAAATAAGGAGTTTACCACATCGAGTTTAGCTATCCAAATATGGTATGAGACTGGTTTGGATAGAAGTCCCTTGTGATGTACCCCACGGCTTGCGATACTGCGTACTATCATCCCGACTCCACATGCTAGCTCTGTCATTGCCTTTCCATCAAATGCCATATACTTGTAACACTACGGATTTTTGCTAACTTGGCAATGGACGTCCTTGGACGTAGAACTACCTTAGGACCTTATTCTACTATGATTAGGGTGTAATTTAATTAAGTATTAATAGCTTAAATCACCTTCTATACAAACTACAAAGGCCCGAATACCACCTCAGGCAGAAATCACTCAAGACCAAATCCTTTAGAAATTAGACGAATTTAACGACGTGTTAAACTAGATTACTTGAGAAATTCGCTTGAACCACTTTAAATATGAACTGCGAGACCCAAAACGTGTAGAATCATCGACGCTACATTATCCTATAATCTAGGATCAATCTCATTACCCAGTTGCTCTCGGGAGCATCTCGAAACTCCGTATCGGACCTGGATAGCACGTTGAAAATCTGATTACCGCGAAACTAAACGATTATGACCGCCTTACTAGGCTTGACAACCATCTCGAAAATTAAGTCCCTACTGTGTCCAGAAATGTACAACTTAAGCCCGGAGCGAAGTGTGTGAGAAACGTGAATATTTTTGGAAATAAAATCCAAACTTAAGTAAACTGAGACATGTCGCTTGGGGGCCAAATATAAGGATTTAGACCGTCAGAATCTGACCCAAATACACCCTTGGATCAGGAGAAATTTTCCACACATGTCAGTACACTTGTGGTCCTGATCGAGTACCGGTGACCGTTGAACTGAAACTGGTCCCCCACGGTCGATCTGTAAATTCGATCGGACCGAAAGCTTAGCCTGACCTAGATCCATGGTCAGGGAGCTTAAGTCCAACCACACACAGAAAAGGGGCCTCCAGAAGTGCTCCGTTGAGCCGAAACAGATGAGTTTTGGCTATGACCTAAGTATACCATGGCCCTGTGGCCATTCCCATCAGTTCTGGGCCTATATAAGGGCCTTAAACCCTCTCTCTCTCTCTCTCTCATTCCATACGAATTTGGAAAACCTAGGAGAGAGAAGAGAGTAAAGAGAGAAGGAAAAAGAGAGAAAGTGAGAGAGAAAGTGGGAGAGAGTTCCCAGGATTCAATCTTATCGTTCCACATGCTTAACTACTGCTTCTGTATTGCTATTCTGGCGATTCCGACTTCGTATTTGGGTAAGAAATCCTAACCCTAACTTGTTTTAACGATTTAAATAGAACAGATGGTGGAATAGCTAACTTATTCCCTACTATAGGTTGCCAATCCGCCTTTGACAAAGGCTTAGTGTCTAAACTGAGTTCGTTACGAGTCTACCGGCGAAAGGTGCGGACTATAAATGTTTAGGTTATGGTTTTTAAGGCTTTCAATGTCAGTTAATGATTTATGACTGACTTAATTGCTATCACATGCTTAGATACGATGTTTCCGGCACTTTACACATATATATGAACTATGTTTGAATCTAGCGTATTCCATGTGTTTGTGAAAATGTCTGAATGAATATGGAATTTGAATCTGTGCTTGTCATGATTATTAACTATGAATATATGCTTGGTGTGTATGTAACAACTCCTGTGTAAAAGGGCTTGCTAGGATATTTGTTATAACTAGGCTAATACATGTATGTTGAAATGTGTAGCCTAAATGTTTGATAAAATGTCTGAATGAGTAATTGAATTGTGAAACACCTTTATTAAAGGTGTTGAGACGAGATCCTCAATTACCTTAGCTATGTGAGTAAATCTTTTCTCATAACTTAGCCCAACTACATGATTTAAGTATGAAATGCATATGTGTGATGTTATGTTTATTCTGTTTTTCATAAGATGCTCAAATGATTATAGTGACTGAATTGTATGTTCAATACTGTCATCACTAGCACATGTGATTATCTGTTACATTTGAAGTGTGAATGGGACTACACGATAGTCTAGGTAATCGGTAATGGTTTCCGATCGAATGGTCGAATCGTTTCGCCACATGAGACACGTTCAGTGAATCCGAGTCGTACGATGATCATCGACAGCGGTACCTTATCGATTAATTCAGCGTACGCTCGTACCATCGAACTTGTCAAACAACTCAATTGGCCCGATGTATTTTCACCATGTATGGACGCTACTACTTGAATCTAAGGTGCCAAACTCACAAATGGAAAGCCCGTTTAACCTTGGTACCTCGATCCGCTAAGACTCATGAGTTGGACATGATGGTATGGGACACCGTGGTCGAGCTGTCGGCCTACGTTGGGGCGATGAGCCTCCCCGTAGTGTCTAGTGAGCAACTCAAACTCGTGAGCCGAATATGGTGGTATGGAACACTGTATTCGAGCTGTCAGCCTACACTGATCAGGTGACGAGTCCTTTGTAGTGACCTCGAGTATGAAATAGGCCTACCCCGGTGCAGCTTGGCTGTGGTCTCCAGTCAGGTTGGCAACAAGCCTTCGAAAATACACTGTCAGTTGGTAGGGCATCGGTGGTAGTGACCTCGAGTATACTCTAGGACTGCGTTGAGGCGACGAGTCTTTCCGTAGCAAACTAGGCCTACATTAATCAGGTGACGAGCCTTTAGTAGTGACCTAGACCTGCAATATTGTATGAGATTTGCTAGGATTGATGACCCTAGAATGGATCATTGTTTAGGAATTGATATAAGGGAGGTACCTTAGCTTCTCAAATCCTGCTGTATGAAAAGATCTAATAAGAACTTGGTAATCACGATCGCGCACCGCATTGCATGTGTCGTTTGACATTGAGTAGAGAGCACTGAGGAAGTAACTGACATGCGCGACCGTTAGATGAAGATCGTAGAGGAAGTGCAGGTGAGGGCATGCATCATTTATACATACCATTCTTACATTAATCAGAGTACTTAGGGATGTTTGATTATATTGCTTTATCATTACTGCTTGATTAAATTTATAACGTGTTAACCTTTGCTTTATAGTTTCACTGAGTTGATCACTCACTCCCATGTTACGGGATGATGTTGTGCACACCAACCAGACCTTGTCTTAGTTGCAGGTGGTGGCGATGCCTACGAGGCAGAGCTGGACTTCGAGGATGACGAGGAGGCATTCTCCTACATGTAGTTTTTAGGCGGGTTCATGTGAGCGGTGTCCTGATCGACGGGGATTTCTGGGATGTTGACTAGATGACATTACACATTTTGTATATTTTGGAATTGTATATGTAATTATTTAACTTGGTAACATGTTCACACTATGGAGACTTACAACAGTTTATGTATTTCATATATATATCACAGTCTTCCGCTTGCGTAATTTAACTGTCTCTGGAGTATGATATGCCATTTTGGTGTAATCCCACTCATGTTTAATGCACTAACATGGACAACATTTAATCATCATTTTCTATGTTGCATAAGTGATGCGTTGGAACTCGGGAGTGGAGCTTATGCTCGACCCCCGATTTTTAGGGCGTTACAATAGTAGAAAATGGAATTTGATTCTCTTGTTCATGATGATTGGCTATTCTCATGATTCATGGTCACTTGTTGAGTGATATGCCTATTATTAATGTCATGTTAATGATAACACGTGTAGTTATATGACATGCTTGATTGATAACCTGCTCACATATGATAACATGCCTATGGTTGTTTTGAATGTCTTTATGGGAGTGCCCTGATAAGCCATGTTTTACTCCCAGTATGTAGTAGACTCATGAGCTGTGGTTTGCTCATATAGATGACTTACATTTTTTTTAAGATGCACGCAAAAGCTGTTGGAGTTTACTATTGTTTCCTTCATTATTGTTGAGCTGGTGCACCATATTATGTGTGACATGTCGAACAATTTCGTCTCTTCGATATGCATTGATACCATGTACAAAATGTGTAACTGCCTAAACAGATTAACCATTCAGAGAAAAAAAATAAAAATTATCTGCCATGAGCTGGGTTTGGTGTCGAGAAGTTCGCTAATCGTTCATCAAGTCAGTAAGTGGCGAGGGAGTTGCTTTGACCTGAGTTTGAAACTTAGGAAGTAGTAGTGCCCAGGTTCTGAATTTGGGGCATGACAATCTGACACAAAAAACAGAACATAAAAGAGCAAATAAAGAAAAGATGGTTGATAGATTCAACTTCAGCGGAACAAAAAATACAGGTGGCATTAACCTAGATGCCACACTTAATCATTCCAAGGAACTTCTTGGGGATTTATACTAGAAGCCTTTATAAAGTAATTAAATGAAGGCCACCCACAAGGATCCAAGGTCCAAACAATTTTATCTTCCACATGAAAGATGGGAGTATTAAGAATTTCATAAAAACCTTACATCCCCAAGATTATAAATAGTACTATTCCTAAAATGATTGATTAGGCTATCCTGGCCGAGCCAGGGTTCCAATCAAAATAAAGTATAAGATACTCCATGAGTACGTTGGAGAGGGACCTCTTGATTTTTAGAGACTATATGAGCAAATCATTGTTCGGGAGGCTGGCATGTGTTAGAAAATCCAATAGGTCCTAATCCACAGGTTCTTTCTTTCGAGTCTTGGGAACTTAATTTTTAGTTGTTTCAAAGGAAAGCTTGTTTGGCATAATTTCAAATGTTAATAATGAAGATGTTAAATCTCCACGTCTCGAATCTCTTTAGACTCCCCATTTTTCCTGTATAATGGATAATATTCTAGGCCTTATCAAGTAGAACTCATTCAATCACAATCCACCCGCTTCTTTATCACATGTTGCGATCCCCCTACATATAGAAACTAGTCTATATGATAGATATCAACAGTAAGGTTTCTTTACGCAAACAATGCATGAATGCATTGGAGTTAGACTGGATGCTTTACTTACTGGGTACTCAACAAAATGCCCATTCAAAGGACACTTTCTTTTTTACTAGTGATTGGACTTTATGCCTTTTGGCTTTAACTGATTTTGCCCATTTTCAAGTGCAAAGGTGCACTTTCTACACTACCCCCTTCTCCTCCCAACTTTCTCTTGGACTTACCCTTAAGAGGTTCAATGATGACCACAGTTGCCAAAGCTATGGTAGCATGCCTCTTCATAACCATCTCTAAATGGATGGTCTGATTTGCGAGTATTCTTTGTAAAATATCTTTAATGCGGAAATCACAAGGATCTAATTGTTTATAGGACAGAGATCGAACGGTGAGGATGGCTTACCTAAGTGGGACGCCATTGATGAGAATAAGAATACCAAAATACCTATAGAGCTTAGGATCTTCATCTCCTTCACACCTTTTCAGCAACTCAAAAGATGAGACTCGAATTCTTCTGTGGTGTAGGATTAGGGACCCAACTTTCTTATATAGAGACTGTGAGAGAGAGTTTGAAATCCATCAGAACTCTCTCTCCTGCGCTCTACATTGTTGTGTCCTAGTTTGACTTAAATTGTTGTTTGCGTAAATAGCTGTAACATTCCAGCCCTAATATGCACTACTGCGCAATCAGAGTTGCGCAACAGATCACCTGAAGTGGGGTCCACTGGTCTACTCAATCATTCAGTCCAACTGAATGACAATCCAGACCGTTGATCAGTAAGGCCCACCAGATAGAGTTCTTACATTCTCCCACTTGAGCCTCATTGAGCAACATCAATGATTGTCATATAGAATAATTTTGAAAATAAGTTTTGATCTTTTAAGAAAATATCTAAATGGTTAACCAACGAAACAGTTGGACAATATGAGTAATGTTATTCAATCTGGTCCATCAAGACTGTCAGTATTGAAACACGGTAGTCGTCACAACATTTAATTTGGGTGAAGTGAGGCTAAGCGCGATCACAAATACTTTCAATCGTAACGACATAGATCAGGAACTAGGTAATGTGGTATAAGGATTATACACTTAAGTGTGATAATATGTGTCCATCCTTAAGAGGTCCCGAAGCTTTTACCTATTTCCAACAAGACATGGCTAGAGTTATACTTACTCAAAATTTGCGCATACACACACACAGAAGTAGAAATAAATCTTTATATCAAAATCATCCAAAAAACAAACTGTATGAAAATGAGATCTCTAAATGTCTGTGAAAATCAAAATATGCTCAACTCCCACTAACTGAAACCATATGTGGGATCAATGACTTCAATGGATATTACATGCTCCTGAAATGGTGTGATAAGGAGCCCTTTAGTGAGCGGATTTGCAATTATCTACTTAGTGCTGATGAATTCCACGAACACTTGATGATTCTGAACCCCTTCCTTTACAATAAGATACTTGATGTCGATATGCCTCGACCTTGACGAATGCTTGTTGTTACTAGAGAAGGAATTAGTAGCCGAATTATCGTAAAATATTCTTAATGGTTTCAGGATATGCTCTAGTACCCACAAACCTGAGAAGAAACTTTGTAACCATAGTGCCTGATTAGATGCCTCATGACAGACAATAAATTCAGCTTCCATAATGGATGAGGCTATGGTAGATTGTTTCATGCTTTTTCATGACACAGCTCCTCCCACCATCATGAAGATGTATCTTGAAGTAGACTTCTTAGTATCAACGCAGCCTGCGAAGTCTGCATCTGAATATCCTATCAACTCCAACTGATCAGATCTTCTGTATGTGAGTTCGAAGTCTTTTGTTCTCTGAAGATATCGCAATACTTTCTTTGCAGCTATCCAATGTTGTATTCCTGGATTAGATAAATATCTTTCTAACATTCCAACAATAAAAGTAATATCTGGTTGTATACAGACTTAAGCATACATGATGCTCTTTACTATTGATGCGTACAGAAATTCTTTCATTCGATTCTTTTCCAAATCATTCTTTAAACACTGAAATAGACCAAATTTTTCGCCCTTCACAATGGGCGACTTTCCTGAAGCACAATTTTTTATGCCATACCTTTTGAGTACCCTAATAATATAAGCTCTCTATGATAGGCTGAGCAGTCCAAGTGTTCTATCACGGTGAATCTCAATGCCGATGACGTAAGAAGCTTCACCAAGGTCTTTCATTTTAAATATTTGAGGTAAGAATTTCTTGGTGTCGCTCAACATCCTGGTATCACTGCTAGCCAACAGAATGTCATCAACATATAAAATCATCATAACGAACTTACTCCTACTAGTTTTAATGTAGATGCATTCATCTGCAGTATTTTCTACAAAGCCATATGAGGAAATTACTTCATGAAACTTAAGGTACCACTGTCGCGATGCCTGTTTCAACCCATAGATGAACTTCTTAAGTTTGCAAACCAAATGTTCTGAGCCAGTAACTACAAAACCTTCGAGCTGCAACATGTACATATTCTCATTCAGATCCCCATTAAGAAATGCAGTCTTCACATTCATCTGATGTAACTCTAAATCCATATGAGCTACAAGATCCATTATGATCCTGAATGAGTCTTTCTTGGATACTGGTGAAAAAGTTTCCTTAAAGTTAATGCCCTCACGTTGATTAAAACCCTTGGCAACAAGTTTGGCTTTATATCTTTCAACGTTACCCTTAGAGTCCTTTTTAGTTTTAAATATCCATTTACAACCAATCGACTTTATTTCTGTAGGTAACTTTACAAGATCCCATACTTTATTGTCCTGCATGGATTTCAACTCATCTTTCATGGCATCAAACCAACGAGAAAGATCAGCACTTTGTGTGACTTGTGCAAAAGATGCAGGATCCTTTTCCTCCCCTATGTCAAAGTCATGCTCCTGTAAGTATATGATGTAATCGTCTCGATTTATAGGCCTTCTCTCCCTTTCAGATCTTCTAATGGTTCTTCTTGTTGGGTGTGATCTCGATTTTCCTCATCAGTGGTTTGTACATGAGGATCTACGTGGTGTTCTTCAGTGACTGTAGGATCAACTGCATCATTACTATCCACCTGATCTGAAGTGACTCTGACTAGAGTCACAGTCCTTTGTTCCTCAAATACAAAATTTCTAGTGTTCGTGCTCCCACTGTTTTTAGTGTCCTCAATGAATCTGACATTCCTAGTCTCAACAATCTTGATAGAGTGGGAAGGACAATAGAATTGATAGCTTTTTAATCTTTCTGGATATCCAATGAAGAAACAACTTACGGTTCTAGGATCAAGCTTATTTTCATATGGGTTATAAATTTTGGCCTCAGCAGGACAACCCAAAACATGTAGATGTCGGAGACTTGGTTTTCTCTCATTCCACAACTTAAAAGGAATTTTGTTTACTGCTTTGCTGGGAACCCTATTTAGTATATGAACTGCAGTTTTAAATGCATCACTCCACAAAGATTCTAGCAATGTCGAATTGTTGACCATGCTTCGCACCATATCCATAAGGGTGCGATTACGTCTCTTAGCCACTCCATTCTGCTCTGGAGTACCAGGTATAGTGTACCGAGTGACAATACCACAATCCTGTAAGTATTTAACGAATGGCCCTTGATTGCATCCTGATTCATCATATCTACCATAGTATTCACCACCACGGTCAGATCTGACAACTTTAATTCTCTTATCGAGTTGATTTTTAACTTTGGCCTTATAGATTTTAAAAGTATCTAGGGCATCTGATTTCTCATTGATAAGGTATAGGTACCCGAAACAAGAGTAGACATTTATAAAGGTAAAAAATATTTATGTCCACTCCATAAAGGTGTAGAGAATGGTCCACATATTCCTGTATGTATAATCTCTAATAGACCTACACTCCTAGTTGCACCTTTCTTTCTTGTTCTAGTCTATTTCCCTTTTATGCAATCAATACATACTTTATAGTTAGAGAAGTCTAGAGAATGCAAGATTCTTTCATGCACAAGCCTGTCTAATCTCTCACGAGACATATGACATAGCCGCCTGTGCCACAACATGGAGGAATTCTCATAGTCAAGTCTTCACTTGGATCCTACTTTATTTCTATGCAAGGTATTAACATTATAGACATGAGAGGCAATCAAGTCTAACTAGTATAAGTTGTTTACTATAGAGCCAGTTCCAACTTTAATAGAATTAAAGTAAATACTAAAACTTTTATTTCCAAAGTGGAATGACTATCCCAACTTATCTAAACAGGAAATTGAAACTAAATTGTGTCTTATAGACGACACACAAAAAGTATCTACTAAAAAAAAAGACCAGACTTCAACTTAAGCCTATAGACTCCTATTGCCTCCATGTCAACTTTGACACCATTGCCTACGTATACTGAGCGCTCCGCATCAGTTGGTGGACTGACTTGCAGTAATTTCTGTATAGAAGTGCATATGTGAATAATAGTTCCTGAATCTATCCACCAGGAATCCGCTGACACATCGGTCAGATTAGATTCAAAACAGACAAGAACAAAATGATTACCTTTCTTTATGAGCCAATTCTTGAACCCTTCACAGTCTTTCTTTAGATGTCCCGTCTTTTTACAGAAGAAGCACAGTTTTCCTTTAACGCATTTATGTTTTGATCCATTTCTTATTTGATTCTCATGGTTTCTAGATAGAGGACAAGATGATCCATTATTAGAACCTTATTTTCTTTTCATTTTACCTTTATTCCCATGCCCTTGCCCATGACCTGAAGTCATCATATTAACATTTTGAACTTTAACCATTTGCTTGATCCTGTCTTCTTCTTGGATGCACTGGGTGATAAGTTCATCCAATGACCATAAGTCCTTCAGAGTGTTATAGTTTACCAAGAACGTGCTGAATTGGGGAGGTAAGTTGTTCATGATCAAATGAACCAGTTGATCATCAGTGAGTACAAGCTTTACAACATGAATTTTAGAAACAACCTCTATTTGCTCTACAATGTATTCACGGATATTTCCTTTTCCATCATAAGATGAGCGAGTCAATTTATTCAAAAGAATGCCCACTTTAGACTTATCAGATTTTTTGAATCGTTTTCCCATTTCAGTCAGGAAAGTTTTGACATTTTCTGTTTCAGGCATGTCACCCTTCATAGATTCAGAAATCGAATACTTTAAAAAGGCGGTAAAGACCGCACTAGTTGAAGAAGGAATATGCTAATATATCCTAGAGAGGGGTGAATAGGACTTTTTATCATGCAATTCTCAGGATTACTCAAATGTAACTCAACTGGCTTCCATGCCTGGTAGAGGATCCAATCACAAACTGCTTGAGTAAACAATATGTAATCTAGTTCATGATGGATATGACTGTGTATGTGTGTGAGGAGTGATCAGATATTCAGACATGGAAGTATTAAAGCAAATCACTCAATCAAAATAACAATCTCAAACACAGTCATTTTATAGGGTTCAACGACAAGTCTACTCCACTCCTGGTAACCGCACTCAACCCTTGAGTGTACCAGATTTCACTAAGGAGGTTTCACAATGGTTCACCTCTAACCTAAGGTTTTAAATCAGGTTCACCTTCAACCTTTACAACCTACACTGAGGCTGTCTGTTTATGCTCTCATGAGCAAGGGTCAACACAACACACCCACTTTTAGGCACACTGGCCAAAGATCTTCCATAAGACTCTATTGGAGGTTTCTACACGGTTGACCTCAAACCCTAAGGTTTTATCTGGTTCACCTAAAACCCAGAGTTTTACTGGTTCACTCCTAACTAGATGTTTATGCTCTCCACAGAGCAAGGGTCCATACAACGCACCCACCACGTACACTCCTGCCGGAGGCCTCCTTGAGGACTTCAAAGGGTGAGAACCACTTAAGACCCAATCCTAGAAAGGAATGATCACAAGTGTCCTCTTGGACTCTGGATACTTACAAATATGCTGATGAGTCCCGTTGTTGATGAAGAGTCTTCTGCTCCCTTGATCCGCAACATAAAATGATGTACTAATACTCGGCTTCGGGTTGGGTCAAGGTTGTGATGAAATCCTACTCTCTAAAGATTTTCCTATAAGGAAGATAGAGTAGTTCCAATCATCTAGGCATTCAAGGCATTCCAGCTTAATGATTTGCCATTAAGGTAGTAGCTGGAGGATCTTTGAATGCAGAAGTTCATTCCCCAATCCACTCTATTGAATGTCAATGGTGAGGGTGGATTGGAGGATGAACTCCCTTGAGAGAAAGGGCTTTAGATATAAGATGTAAGTTGAAACACATAAAAGCTCTCTCTTCTTTCTCTCATAACAACAAAAGACAAGTCCTCTATATATAGGTAAAAAGTTCCAACGGATATAAAACGGTCACATTTATGATAGAGTTCGATATCATCGAGCAGGTTCGATATCACGAGCGTATACTCTCGATAGCATCGATGGTCTGCTCGATGACTCGGACTCAATGTCATACGCTTTTGAAACTCTTTGCCAATAGGTCGATGAATCAAAACTATTATCGATGTCATCAAATTTTGAACTCCGATTCCATCGATGACAGGTTCGATCCATCGACACTTGAAAAATGAGAGAGACTTGACTTTGAAATATTTCAGGTTTTCATGAATGATCGGGGAACCATCGAGGTCATTGAAATTTGAATGTCAATGATATCGAGATCAGAGTCGAGGCATTGATAAATCCAGCTGATTTGTCTTTAAGCTTGCTGGATATTTTATGACCTTGTTTGATGCAATCGACCTGGTGCTGATATCATCGATATTTGAATATCGATTCTATCGAAGGGCCCCCGATCATAGTTAAAAAACATCCTGAAGTATCTGTTGTGAGATAAGTGTGCCCTTGATTGATATCATCGATGGACTTCTGATGTTATTGATATTTGATTTCAGATCATATCGGAAGAGCATCGATATATCTAAGGAATTTGAGATTTTCATTAAAAAACAGGGGCGATGAAAATCTGTCTGTCAATCTTATGAGACACTCTCGATGGACTCGAGATTTAAAGATCGATGATATCGATAGGTGTATCGATACATCGATAATTCGTTTAGAAATGTTGCGAAGTTGCTGGACATATTTAGTGCTTATGTCGATGATATTGATAGGTGTATCGATACGTCGATAAATCTGTCCAGATGAATATTTAGTTGCTGGACACTTTTGGTCATCACATCGATAATATCATTAAGGTATCGAGGACATCGACAAAGCAGGTCGATCATATCGAGGGTGTTTCGATAAAATCGACAAGGCGAGAAAAACTTAGAGATTTTCCTATTTTGAAAAAAGTTTTCTCACCTTAAAAACCCTATGATTTGTAACTTATTTTTAAGGGTTTTCTTCACCTGGTGTTTTGGGTCATGGGATGTGAGGCTTTAGTTTTACCAGTGACGAGCTTGCACACATCAGGTTGAGGCAGACGCTTGAATTGATCTTCCTATGAGGCTCTATGACACTCTGATTCAACATTCACGTAACTTGACAAACCAGGGTACTTTCATACCTAATTACTTTCAGGCATGTATCATTTGATCTAAACCATGCAACTTATAGATTATATTCAGCTTCAGTGGCATCATTAGATGGTCTGGCGGTTCTAGTGTTATTAGGGCTAGATCTAATTGAAGACAGCCTAGTACAACTTCAATGGCGTTCTTCCATTGAGTGTTATTAGATCCATTAAGGGCAGGGACTTGATTCTGATTAGTTAGAATTGAGATTGAAATAAAAGGAGATGCATATATACTCACATTAGTTCATAATTTCACAAAGTAATTTCGTGAATGTAAACAAAATTATCAGGCAAAGCTAATCAATTCAGTTACTAGGGGAGGCATCAACTGAATCATCCAAGATGAAGATGGGCCCAACCATCACATCCTGGTGAGAATCTGTTGCATTGTCATCATTCCTCCTATGGGCCATAATAATAACATGTCAGTGATTCTCCTGAACATGAAGCTAAGTAATGTCAGTTATGTAAATTTGAGACACTCAACACCTGTGGGTGAGATAAGTCTTTTAGCTTGACATTACCTACATCATTTACTCCACCCATTCATGTGACTACCATACAATAATCATCTGTGTTTTCGTTACCATATGCAAGAAAATGTGAACGCAACTATATGCAATCCTCTTAATCCCAATGTTACAAGCCTGTACTTGTAATATTTTCATCGATTGAGGTTACTATGGTGGTTAACACAACCGAATTCAACATTACAAATATGGACTTAGGATTGTGATTATAATCCTGTCTCTCTACGGATTATATCTTAATCAGTCCAATGCAGCCTATAAGTTAGTTAATATTGACCCTTTTGGAAATAAAGGAACCTTAAAGTGAAACATACGGATAGGTTTCACACTATATATTCCAACGGTCCATATCAACTCCTAAGGATGGGTGATGGGCCAATATTTGGACTGAATCAGGACTCTGTATTATCTGGTTATCATCAATGAGTATTGTAAATCTGGTCTACAACATTTACATAATGGATAGTTAAATTTAAACTTTATAATTTGATGTTCAGATCCATCCATGGTTGTCCATAAGATGGACGGAAATGAAGGTTATGATCTAGATTATCTATCCAGTCAATAAGCCAGATAGAGTGCTCATTGTGAATCGTAAAAAGCCGATCCGATGTGGGCCTGCATATGGCCTTAATAGAATGTTCCTAAAAATTGGTCCTAACCAATAGTTATGATCATTCTCCATACATGGGGCCCACATGGAAATCTAATATGTGTTCAACGGGCCCATAGGGGGCTGGGTATAGATCAAATAGACTAGGATGTGGGCAATGGGCCCACATCCAGTGACAGGCCCACAAGGGAATTAGGTCCAATCGCGGGTATGAGAGTCGGAACCGAATACCACCAATCGGGTCCAAAGACCTGAAACTAATAAGTTCGTTCTTTTAACCTAGTTGCTGGAAAAACGTTGTGTTTTTGACCGAGCAGTTGCTGAATGGAGAAAGAGAGGGAGATATCTTGTCCACCGCAGATGGATCTGCAGCCAGACGAATGACCGATCGCCTCCATCAAAGACTACGCCGATCATGACTGCAACGTCATCCCTGACGATGGGTTGCAAGGCTAATGATAGTGTTGGAAGTGAGAGGTGCTGCCAGTGGACGGGAAATCCATGACTGCCTTCATTAAAGATACAGGAAGGTTTTAGGAATTTCTTTCCAACCTAATTTTGAAGATCAAAACCTTAACAACTAGATTGGGAATCAAAATCCCTAAGTTTGGTTTCTGTATTTAGGGTTTCAAATCCAAATTACTAATTTGAAAAATCTGAATTTAGGGTTTCGAATACAAATCCCTAATCTAAAAATCTGATTTTAGCGGTTGGAAATAGAAGACCCTAATCTTCTGATTTGGGGATTCAAAATCGAAAACCCTAATTTACGCTGGATTTTGGGGTATTCGAATATGAAAACCCTAATTTTCTTAATTTTGGGGATCTAGATTCTGAAATCCCTAATTATCCTGATTTGGGGATCAAAATCCGAAATCCCTAATTACTGAATTTGGGTTTGAGACTAAAATCCCCAATATTGAGATATGGGATTCGAAAAACCCTAATTTAATATTTTTGGATTCAGGGATTCGAAAATCCCTAATTAACTGAATGAATCTGTATCTAAAATAGATGAATTCGATCATCCATTCCTATGCACGTTGGCGCTCTGATACCAACTGTAAAATAGCTTTAATGCAGAAATCACAAGGATCTGATTGTGCATAAAACATAGAGATCAAACGGTGAAGATGGCTTACCTAAGTGGGACGCCATTGATGAGAATAAGAATACCAAAATAACTATAGAGCTTAGAATCTTCCTCTCCTTCACACCCTTTCTGTAACTCAAAAGATGGGACTCGAATTCTGCTGTGGTGTAGGATCGGGGACCCAGCTCTCTTATATAGAGACTGTGGAGAGAGAGTTTGAAACCCATCAAAACTCTCTCTCTCCCACGCTCCACATTGCAGTGTCCTAGTTCGACTCAAATTGTTGTCTGCGTAAACAGCTATAGCATTCCGGCCCTAATACGCATTACTGCGCAATCAGAGTTGCGCAGCAGATCACCTGAAGTGGGGCCCACTAGTCTACCCAATCATTCAGTCCAACTGAATGACAATCCAGACCGTTGATTAGTAAGGCCCACCAGATAGAGTTCTTACACTCTTGACACAATTATTATGGAAGAGTATGTCCTTCATTAATTCTCATGAATCTAGTAATGTCCTGAGTTCCCGATCCAAAAAGAAAACAATATAAGTTCCAATAACACGCAACTGTTATTGATAATTTGTAAGCATCTAGCTTGGTTCACATAGTTGGATCATTTAAAAAAAGGGGCATTAGTGTCATCCCCCGAGTTATCTAACTATTGATCTATCACCGATCTCTTTCAATTAATGATATCTCATAATGGTTCATCATCCAACATGGTGGATGCTTGATGAGATTATTGGGCTGATTTGATTGATCACTCAACCCTAGTGACCATGCCCATGCTTGTGATCATTAGTGATGTCTACTCTTGGTTATCATGGTGGGCCCATGATGGGACTAAAAAAACCGATTGGTTCGCTCCGTGAGGTCGGTCATGGCATGACACCATGTGCTCCAGTTGAGTTGTTACAATCAATATTCCCAGTATCAATGATATTGGCCGATACATCCTACGATATATATTATATTTCACTTGTCCAATATGAAATGCATAAGTAGTGTCTAAATTTTTTCATATCGCAGGATATATCACAGCATATCACCAGTATCGTAGATATCATGAAATATCGCGATTAGTTCTTTACAAAAAATAGTTTGTATCAATAGTATCTATTGATATTGACAAATATCGAATCAATGCATGACAAGTTTGGGTTCGAGGACTAAAAAATAAAAAATAATAATAAAAAAATCCATCCATATCCCTTTGATCAGTGGTCAATTTTCCCATATTTCAAAGTATTTAGGAGTGTTTGATAAAATCATCGTTACATACATTCTAATTTTGAGATATGGGAAAGATTGACCGATTTGTAAAAAAAAAAAAAAAAAAGAGTAAAAAATCATTTTTAAAAAAATATCTTAAATTAGAGAGGATGAGTACTAGCTCTATGTTAGATAGAATTTTTACTATGACGTAAGCATAGTATTGTCGGTTTGTTGAGTAGCAGTATTATGCCCAACTCCGTCGAGATGGAGATAATGATTTTGAGCTATTGCGCAACTTTATATGGGTATGAGTCATAATCATACACAATTCACAACTTTTGAATATACTGCTTGTGTTTCCATACATGTCTTCTTACATTTATGGATTATATAAATTGACTTTGAATATAATTGCATCAATTCAATTAGACAACGCATAAATTATGATCCCATATGAAAAAAAACATTATTATTTACAATTGTTTATTTATTTATTTGATGTTTTCATTTCTTAGTGTGTATTGATGACTTTTATAACAAGCCTTGAGATTTTATTGAAAAATTCGACTAATTTCCCAATGTTTCCCCACATTTTTTAATAACAATGATGCATTACGTGATACAATCAATATATCTTATGCAATAACCAACATGTACCCACTACGTCAAAATCGCGTATTTGCGACGGACCAAATCCGTTGTAAAACCAAATAAACGACGGATTTCGTCCGTCGCTGTTTACTGGGTCGTTTTTCTTTTCCCGACGGATAAAATCCGTCGTCTAATCTGCGACGAATAAGGTTTGTCGCATATTACCAACAGATAAGATCTGTTGCAAAAATAAAAAAGTCCGTCGCTGTAATTCGAAAAAACCGCCCGAATAATCGTCATTCAAAATATTAGCGACGGATAAAGTCCGTCGCTAATATGAGGAGACGACAGACTTCAAATCCGTCGTGCATTGTCTTGTTCAGAAATTAGCGACGGATTTAGTCCGTCGCTAAAATATCTGCGAATTTTTAAAAATTCCTGAATTTTTATTTTTATTTTATTTATTTATTTATTTATTTTTTTGAATCTTACACCTAATAGTCATTCAAAAATTAATTCACATGGGGATGAGATTGAGAAAATGAAAAAGTAACTAAGTCACAGTTCTCTCATTTACAAAAGATAAGATTGAGAAAATAAAAAAGTACCTTTAAAATAGGAAATCGGTTTCTCAAATGTGAAGGTTTCCCTCATTTGCAAAAGAGGGGGGAACTTGAGGAAACCAAAAACATGCTGGCAACCTTGTTAGGTGATCTTATCTGAAATCCACAAATAGAAGAACATCTTAAACATTATTCCACACCTTTTATGTATTATTTTTCTAACAAAAGTAAAAATCTTACCACACAAATTCATGGATAGGTCCAATGGTTTTAGCATTCCACACTTTGCAAATTGCTAAAAAGCAAAAACACATCGTGCAATTATGCAGATAGAAATAAAAAAGAATCTAATACAACTTAAGAGAGAAGCCTTACGTGACTAGAAGCTCTTGTTGAAACTGTCAATTTCCTTGAAAAGCTGTTCAAAATGAGGCTTGCAGTACAGAACACCTTCCAGTGAAGAGTAATTGCTCAAATTGAAAAATAAAGCAGCAACATCAGATGGGAGCCACATTATACACCCACCCTTCCCACCTATTACTGTTAAGTATATTCTAGAATATCATATGGAAATGGAACCAATACAATGTCTTTTATACCAAAAGCACAACTATATCTAAAAATTTGTAATTTTATGTTCATTCATTTTTATGGGTAAAAAGCTATACTGAAGGAGCTAAGAAGCATTACAGATGCAAAAATCATTCCAACACACAGATGCTCTCTTAACTCTGGAATCCATTTCTTGTTCAAAAGCAACTTCTTTAAAATATTGAAATCATTTGTGGCCCTTGTATTTTGGTATATATAATGGCCATTGAAAATTGGGCTCAGACACTTCAATCAATATGTAACACCCAACACCTATGTCTGCACAATTTTTCCAAGTTCCATACATTGAACTGAGAAATATAAACACAGATTTAAACATTATGGGATATTGGCTTGTATTCAATCAAGAGACCATTCCACGTAGATTCCTCATTTAGAGCAATTAAAAGACGAGTAATTGTACAAAGCAACAAATGCAACAGAGAAGAGCAAGGATACCGGTAAATTGACTCAAATGCTTGAACTTCCTTACATTTATCAACATTAGGAAATGAAGGATGATGTACAAGTGCATGGACCAAATATGTGAGAATATTTTCTGGATAAGAGGACAAGTTCACATCACGTTGCATAGAAAGTTGTCGTGCCTTCAGTTGGTAACATATTTGAACAACCTCCATTAAGTTATGTTTGTCCTGTGGAATCAATATGACAAAGATAGAAAGACATTCGCCAGTATAAGAAACTTCAACCCCATTCATATAGGCTAGAAAAGGCACAACATTCGGTGAAATGCAGCATAGAGAAACTTCGCGAAGTGAGTGCTCTATAGAATAAATTATAAGAAATGCTTGCCTCTTTAAACTCAAGTGGATGGGATTCAGTTATGTTGAATAAGAAGCCACAAGCATACTTCGCATCCAGAAACCCTTCTTAATATATTGGTGTACTTTGCCGAGGAATAGCTTCCTAGCTTGTGAGTAGACATCCTGCATGCCAAGATAAAATCAGCTGCTACTAGTGTGAAACATATTAAAATCTCTGGATAAGCAAACATCATCTGCTTTTAGACTACAAAAGGCAATGAAACAATCAACACATTTTATCTTCATTCTAAGAAGATGAATACAATGCTTAGTAAATAGCCATTTTGAACAAACTTTCACATGAAAGAAAAGATCCAACCTGTGATAATCTTAAAGTCAAATAATAGACATCAATCGGTATTTTTTTATCCCAGTACTTTGACAGGCGTAAGAAAGCTATTGCTGAAGCAAACCTTAGCTGGGCCTTGTCTACAGTACTGCAAGATGAGAAAGTCCTCGGGTATAATTCTACTGTCAGCTACTTAAAACAAGAGATAATTCCTATAAATGTATTATAGGGTCCTTGTTGAAGCAAGCCAATTTTAGGTGACATTTTTACTTTCTTCTACAACTTATTTTTCTTGGGTGCATTTGCATGCACTTCGAAATGGGTTAAAACTATGACTTCAGTAGCATGGAAACCATTTCCTGCCATCACCATTTTGAGGGATGTGCTAAACACACTGTTTCCCTTAAACGTGGATGCATAGATGACACTCTTTGCGCTCTGTGGTGCTCCAAGTGCAACCGTACACCACACATCATGCCAAATATTCATAATGCTCTTGAACAGAACACCCGAAGTAAACTTCAAAAAACCAGTAAATCACCTGATTTGCTTGTCTCCCTAGGCCCATAAGAAAATTATCTGGCATGGTATCTCGATGTAGAAAAGACTTGGCATGAACAAACTCAACTCGGTTGATCTGGCATAAAAACAATAAGGATCAAAAGAAAACAGCCAAACCAAACAAACTGCCATATAAATAATACACCATGAATGGAAAATAGACAGAACCTTACCATTTGATCGGCGAGCATAAGAATAGACTTCAAAGACAGTTTCCCTCTTGCAAAGTTAAAAGGTCTTCCAAGCTCAGACCCAACAAGTCCATCACTAGAACATTATAGTCACCTTCAACACCAAACCATCTAACATTTGGAATTCCAGCTGCCAAATTTTAAAAAAGAAAAGTTGCAAACAAAATTTTTTTTTTTAAGGAAATATGACTAGTAAAATACAAAATCACAATCAAAAGAAACAAGAAATTTCATTACTTCCTCCCTGTAGGATCCTGTACAACTTTGATTCATACAAGAATTGGGGATGCTTTGTCTTGACATTTTCCTAGAAAGAAACAAAGAAACACCGGTAAAAATAGGGAACACAAGCATCACTTTTGAGGCAATTCCTTATGTTCGTAAAGGGATAGATTACACTCAAGCAGAAACATGCATGAAAGGACAAATATTAATAAAATGTGGGTCATGAAAAGGAAAATGGAAAATGCACATACTTCAGGAGGTGTTAAAAGGCATAGATCAGCTTTCCACAAACTCAAATCACATTAAAAACAATCCATTGTAGTTGCAAGGTGAAATCCCAATTGCAAGTATTACCATTTTAGACATCTCACAACTCTAAGCCTTCTCCAACAAGAACCCAAAATGCACAAAGGCCATAGAATAAAAAGTATATCATGTATAGTGTACAGCCCATTGCTGGTACACCTGAATATGCACCAACATGGCACACATGCAAGACTCAAGCTGTCAATCAGGTGGCCCACAACTCCTATAAGCCAAGGCCCAAGAATCAAAACAGTCCAGTCATCAGATGAGCCGCAACGCATGAAATCAGTTCACAATTAAAAATGTGTTGACAAACGGTCCACATTATTATACTGTGTGCCCTACCTGATGACCAGGCTAGCGTGATTCTTGGGCTACGAAATCTCCAGACTAGTCCATGACTCCTGCCAATGGATGGCTGGGATTCAACATGCATGTCATGTATTGAATATGCTTATGAAGGTTGGGCTATAAACATACACAAGAGTAGCAATGCTGTCACAAACTGATGATGGTAAACTCCATCAAATCCAATATGTGTGTGATTATATTTTTAAGGAGCAGAAAGCAGCAGGAACCGGAGCTGTTGGTGCATTTTGTTACCAAACTTATCCCAGAAAAACAAAGCTCCACTCAAACTTTGTAATCAATTATACTGCTTTCAACGCATCTATGTAAAAACCATGGGATTTATAGACAAACTCCGACACCATGTCATCATTGCAGAAAATCAATTTCATAATCCTAAAATCAGATTGGTTGATAATGAGAACCCTTAGCACGTGTAACTCAAATTAAATCACCTAAATCGTCAAACTCCGCTCTATATAATTCATAATCCTAAAATCAGATTGGTTGATAATGAGAACCTTTGACTGTGGACATTTGTTTGTTAAATTAGAGTAATTGATAATTTATTTTTTATTTTTTCATTTCAAATGTCCTTTAGCTGTCACTCAGTCTGCTAGTTAGGACATCAATCTATTGTAATATTTGATGAAGGATCCATATAAAGTGGACCCCACAATTTCAATGGTTTGATTTGACTTCCATTTGTAGCATATGCATTATTTTTTATTGCATGTCTATGAACACTATCAGCATATGAAAAATTCTGATTTGTCAAAAAATTCCAAGTTAATGTGCATTTAATACTACCAAAGGCTTTGATTTCCACCATGCTTCTTGAATAACAGATGTATGGGGTCTTTATATATTAAGCCTATTGACAGGATCTGCTATGGTTGAAATACAACCTCTAAAGGAGGACTCAGTTGATATAAATTATTTAGAGACAATTTGCTTAAGTACCATCTACTTATAACTATATGGTGCTGTAGAGCCGTACAGTTGTGAAAACATCCAAAAGAAAAACTATGGTTATATATTTCCATTCTAACAGATCTAATTGAACCTGGGGGGTGTGAGGTCCACCCTTGAACCTCCATAGTACAGATATCCACAAGGACAACCTGTTTGGCAAGCAATGCATCAATGGAATTCTTTTGTCAATGAACCTATATCTCTGGACATAAAAAAATCAAACAGAAAAATGGAACAGAGTAAAAAAGAAGTCTGACATGATGTTTGTAAAAAAAAAAAAAAAGAATTTGATAATGATAATGATTTTGGTGTAGTGCACTCTTCGACTTCAAACTGGTTGCACCTAATTCAACATTTGGGTTCTTGATTCCAGTAGACAATGAAGAGCACAACCACTTCCCAAGCTCTTACATTTTTAGGAAGTGGAACATTTAAGCTTCCAAAGCAAGCCCACTTGAACAATGAAATGGACAACTTAGCAATTACACAAAAACAAAAAACAAAATGTACATCCTCACAAGGTTAATAATGCTGAGATTGACTCCTCAATCTTAATGGGTTAAGACATAGCATGTAAATGATAATGACAGTTATCAAACAAGAAGTATCACCTTTCTTCATCGTTTTTTAGGCAAACGATTCTCGCCAACTACTTTCCAAAGTTCTGACTCAAAACTAGTTGTTGGCAAGTTTTTAGGCTTTTAAGATCATCTATAAACAACACATCTTCTAACTCCTTCCTGCATGTGTGCGGGCACACAAACAAATGGAGCTAGATCATCTTTTACCTGAATATACGTACAGAAAAGGAGGAAATCCAAACCTCAATTTCAGATAAGTAGGCTTCCTTTCCTCGTGTTTAGATTTCAGAACATCGACAACATACCTATATCCTTGAAATATGAATAAAGGCTGGACATATGTGATTCTTGCTCAAAATTATTTGTGCCAAATAACCACGCTTTCAAGGAAAATATAATCTTAAAGACCCAAAGAACCAAAGTGTCATTATACAATAGATTGATTTGAACCAAAGATGTGGCTCAACAAGAGGCAAAACCAAAGACAATCGATTATCAAAGTCAGTTCTAATCATAATGATTTTTGGCCAACCACCTAACCACAATGTGGTTCAGTATATCAACAATCTGATCACCACTTGTTTTCCATTTCTTAGGTAGGCGAATTTCGACATAGTTTACAACATTTCAAACTAACTAAAGCTATGGATAGCAACAGAGGTCTTCATCATCTTATAATGTTAAATGAAACACAAAGCATGAACACAGAAATGAGACGGATCCAAAACTCAACCAGAATTTCAGTTTGTAAAGAGCTAGAAACAGCTTAGCAAGATTTTCAAGGACTCAACTGAGTTTCTAAAACAAAAATCAGCTAAATGGAAATGAAATCTACAGATTCAACTGGAAATCATACGGACTGAAAAACAATTCAGGGGAGTGAAGATAAATTGACATAGATAAAAAAATAAAAATAAAATTAAAAAATAAAAACCCACCCCTAGTGCATAGTGAACATGACCATCAGTTTGGTGCTACACCATGTGGATGGGCCATACATACAAACAATCAAGGTGATTGGACTATGGTAACTACCATCCTATCGGGAGCCTAAAAATGAGATGGCTCATTCAAAACAGAGCAATCATCCACATTTCAACAAGTAAATTCACAACAATGGCATGGTCAAAGTCGTTCAATCAATGCCATGTTTAGCTTTGTGGGGCCATCCACATGGTGACCACAAAGTCCATAGTCCTGCACACATGCATGAGCAAAGGGAATTCCGTCATTCCGTTGAATGCAAAGGCATTCTGGTAATTCTCATCACTCAGGCACTTACTTTTTGATGGTACTATTTAAGTGAAATAAGAGATGACATTCTCAAATGAGAAAAATGATTTAATTACTTTAAAAGAATTGAACAAGTAACTGTGTGAGATAAAAATCTCATGTTCAATTTTGTAGAGTGACAATAAGAATAACCTCTCTCTCTTTTTTTTTTTTTTTCTAAGATATGGATTTTATCAATCAGGAATAATAATAATAATGCCATCATTTAGATCCAGATGTGCTATGTTTGCTTTGTTCTTCTCTTTTGGACACATTTGATGTGGCACTAGCTAAAACCTTGTTCAAAGATGTTTTTACTAGTATTGACCCAAATTTGGATGCTCATTTGGAATTTTGGGTATTCAAAAAAACTTAGAGATCTAACTACAAGGAAGCAAGTAACTATGACCGCAATTTTAATTTATTTCTGAAGACAAATTTATCAAAGAAAAAATAAGTATGATAAAATATGAGTAAAAGTAGGTCCTTCCTCTACAAATAGGGAAAATAAGAGAATATATGTTTCCTCTTCCTCTAGAATCCTTTACTTATGATCCCTTGATTAAAAAAGATAAATCTTTGTTTACAAAGAGATACTTACCAGAACAAATCAAATAACCAAAATATATCTAAAAGACACTAAGAGATGAACATCAATATAATCTTCAGCTGGAACACACAAGACTGTGTACTCCATTGGTATGGTGCTCTGTAAATACAAACAGAGTTGTATACTCTAACACTTCCAATACGGATTCTCTTTATCTGCAAGCTAATTTGACTAGGTACTATTTTTTTCACCATATTTTGTCCCTTCTTCTTTACCTCATTTGGTTTAATGTTGATATCTGGAGGCCATCCTGACATGTCCTTCACATGTTTAAAAGAAATCCTACCTAATTAATGGACTAGATTTCATATACATTTACTGCACGCATAAATATATTACATGTGTGCAGCTTCCTAATTCATCCCATTTTCTCTTGAAATCCATTGCCTAATGTACATATCAACTAATGTTAATAAATGCTCTCATGCGGAGGAAGCTGCTAGAGGTTACTTCGCAAAAGGAGTACCCAGCTTGGGTGGGCCTCACTGTGGTGTTAAAGTGAAATCCACCCCAACCATTAGGTGAGTCACCCTTTGTTGGACCCAGGGCCAAAAAACCTGCCCATTTTATTTCATTTGGGCCACATTTATTGGAAAATTTTTATCAGAAAATCTAACCCTCTACACTATTCCCTAAATGTGACCCACTTAATTCACATTTGAGCTTGAGTTTTTAGCCTTTAAGCCAATATTTTGTTTTCGCATCTAATGAGTGTAATGGATTTTACATAAACATTATAGTGGGCCCTGTAAAAATGGAGGGTGGACGTCTCTCCCAACTATTTTCCTTTGTGTGCCTCAAATTAATAACATATCATCTTGATGTTTTGGCTACTATCCTATCATGGGATTACACATCTAATGGTCAGATTTGATTACAGATATAATGGTCAGATTTGATCTCACATACACATCAACGTATGGCCCCATAAAATATCACTGTTGGCTTCCCTCCCGCACTGGTTCCCAGAAAATAGTCAAGTTCCAAGGAAAGATCAATATCTTGTGTAGCAAACCACAAAGCATGGGCGTCTATAGATGGCAAAGAGATGTCTGCCTCGACATGGTGTATTTGTTTTATCCACACCGTCCATCCATTTTCTGATATTACTTGAAGGCATGGCCCCAAAACCGAGGCTAATCCAAAGCTTAAGTGAATCCCACCAAAAGAAACAGTGGGAACAATGGGAACAATGATGCTAGGTTTGGTGAGAAACTAATGGTGTTGACATCTTCCTAGGGCCCACCATGATGTTTATTTTCCATCCAACCTATTCATAAAGTCATATAGACCTGGATGAAGAAGGGAAAATACAAATATCAGCTTGATCTAAAACTTCTGTGAAACCCAAGAAGTTTTGGAAGGTAGGCCTTCAATCTCCACTTTTTCTTGTGGTGTGGTCCACTTGAACGTTGGATCTGCCTCATTTTTGGGATTATACCCTAAAGTGATTTAAAAATATGTATGGACGGCGTGGATAAAATGTGTAAATCATGATGGGATTGATTTTAAGTCCCTTGATCTAACATTGGGTGATTTACTCAACAGTGGAAGTGGATTTCAAATTAATACCATAGCAGGCCCATCTGAATGACCAACCATTGTGACTTGAAATCACTCATCTCTGGTGGTATTCATCTATGTAATCGAGTGGTGCCGCAAAGCACGGACAACCACCCTCCTATTTTTACAGCCCACCATGATGTATAAGACATTCCAGGTAAGGACATGAAATATATTATTCATGGCATTGCTTAAAAATTAGACATTACGTAGGATGATCTCGAGTCAGATTCACTCCAATAATTATATGCGTAATCCCATTATGGGTCCGGAGCCAAAAATAAATAAATAAACCATGCTAACCTTTGATTGAATTCAAATGACAAAGAATGGAAACATTGGGAGAGACATCCACCCTTGTTCAAGGATGAATCTCCATCCGTCGAGGAGCTATGAACAATTGTTGCATGTTGATGAGAGGTTGCTCAATGTCCAAGGAGGTCATGTCAATCATATGGTTATCTGCTCAATCATAGAGCTACATGCTTATCGTCCAAGATCTGGACAGTGATTAGGTCATGCAAAGGATAGAAACAGGGCTTGAACTGATTGTGAGATGAACGACATTCCGAGCATGACATGGACATCAATCCGACTGTAGCCAGGCATGATACAAGAGATTTAGATCTAAACATTAAAGGAGTCCAAATCTAATCACTGAAACGAGATTAAAAGAGAGTACTTACGGAGCAGAGGGGAAGAACCCAGATCGAAAGAGGGGCCGCCATCTGCCTTCCTTCTGAAAATGAGAGAGAGAGGAGGGGCCGCTATCTACCTTCCGAAAATGAGAGAGAGAGAGAGAGAGAGGTGAATTCGAGATAGGGTTAGAATCCCTCTTTGAAATTGGATTTTTTTTCAGATCCACACAAGTGTTTGTTTTACATCATTTATATTATATAATAGATTATCAGCCGTATAAATAAGGGCCCACCTAATAGTTGATTAAGATTATATAATATGGTAAAAGCTTAAATATTAACCATAAACAAGTGGAACCACTATTTGGATGGTCTGGATAACCATACAACATTTCCTTAAGTGACATGAACGAGTCACCACTATTTTACATTATATCCAAAATAAAACATTAAAATACTCTTTTGTAGCCAGTGAAGCTGCATGCTCATGGTCGGTGATATGTGGGCCCCACCATGATGTATGTGTAATTTTTCCATCGTCTATTCATTTTTAAATATTATTTTGGGGCTTGATTAAACCTTTTCCGGTTTTCATAAGCGATCCCGAAATTATCTTGGGATCCATCATTTGAATTGCTCTAGAAGGAGTTATATGACTTATCCTTTGGTAATATGAATATTAAACTTAATGTTTTTAATGCGGGACATCAATTTTATTTGGATGACATATCCAAGTGGACCTAGTGCGGACTCCTTCCGGTAAGGCAAATCTAAATTTCAAGTGGACCACACGGGAGAATAAGTAGTTTTGAATGTCCACCATTAAACCTCCCCAGGCCACTACAATGTTTATTTGGGACGCGGATTGCGTATACCCATCCAGGCAAGGCTAGGTAGGGCGAAAGTGATGTAAGTGTTTTATCCACACTGTTAATAATTTTTCTCAAATCATTTTAATATATATTCAAAAAATGAGGCAGGTATAAGGCTTAAGTGGACCACAAAGTGGGGATTTAATGTCCACCATTAAAAACTTCTTGGGAGCTTGAGAAGTTTCGGATCAAGCTGATATTTGTGTTTTAACTTCATCCACGTCTGCATGACATTGTTAATAGGTTGGATGGTAAAAAAACATCATGGTGGCTCTTAGAAAGGTTTCAACCGTGAGAGTCATTATCAATGCAGCTTACTTTGATGTGGTCCACTGGAGCTGTGGATCTGCTTCAGTTTTTGTCTCATACCTTAAAATGATATAAGAAAAGCGATGAACCGTGGACAAAACACTTACATCACTTTGGACCCCATAGAGCCCTGCCCGGACGGATTACTGTCCGAGCGGGAGTAGGACGCAATCCGCGTCCATTTATTTGACATCCAACATGCTAATTAGGTCATACAAACATTAATGGAAGGAAAAAAAAAACAAATATCAACTTGATTTAAAAAAAATTGTAGCTCCTAATAAATTTTTAAAGGTGGGTGTTCAATTACTACTTTTCGTGTGATGTGGTCCACTTGAGATTTAGTTTTACCTAGATGTGGTTCACAGATCTAACCCATTCATTATGTGTGTTCCACTTGAATGCCAAGTTAGACCAAGTTTCAGCGGCATCCAAAATTCATTACATGTGTCCCACTTGGGCACACAATAATGTTTATTTGTCATCTAACCTGTTCATAATATCAAAAAAAATATGAATGAAGAGAACACAAACATCAGCTTGATCCAAAACTTCTATGGCCTCCAAGAATTTTTCAATGGTATAGGTTCAATCACACTATTTCCGGTGGTGTGGTCCACTTGAGCTTTGGATATGCTTCCTTTTCATTTTTTAAACCTCAAATTATCTGTTAACATGGATGAACAGAGTGGATAAAATAAATAAATAACGGTGGACCCCATAGAGGTTACTCTGGTAAGGGTAATGAGTAACTCACCTAAATGTAGTGGAGATGGGTTTCCTTAAAACATTCATAATCATATATATTAGGCCTGCCTAAATGTGATTCACATATCTAACCCACTCATTATGTGTGTCCCACTTGAATGAGGGGTCAAACCAAGTTTTAGCTGCATCCAAAACTCATGTGGGCCCCACCAAGTGCTTTTATATTTTTTACGATGTCTTCACATGGTTTTAAATGGTATGGCCCACTTGAGTTCGTATACGGATGATTTTTGAGATATCTCATAACCTAAAGGGGACACATCAAATGCACGGTGTTGATGTTCAACACACATCATGATGGGGCCCACAAAACTTACTAACATCAATTCTTATGTTCTCGCGAGGTCAATAAGTTGGGTCACAATTTTAACAATAATATTTGGCCCATTTTATATGTCTGGTCCATTCACTCTATTTTACTGATCAATACCCTCAATTTGACTAGTTACTCGCCCCAATTAGGCTAGCAACATATGAGAAAGATATCGGGCATACAAGAATGATCAACAATTTAAGTGAAATTTGATTTAAACATCTGAAGTTATTTACTCTTCAATTTGGACTAATTCGATTGTCCAAAAATGGTTAAATGTTCAATTAGCGGATGTGCCAAATAATTTATTAATTTTTTTTTCATAGATAAATTTCAATTTCCATTAAAAAATAACATTTTTTTCAAAATGTATATATTTTTTTTACTCTCAATTTTTCTTTAAAAACTTTTAAAAAAATATCATTTTTATTATAAAATATTTAAAAAAATTAAAATACAAATTTTGAATTTTTATTTTCAAAATCTCTAAAATTTTCACAAATTTTATTTTTTTTCCCAAAAATTCCAAAATGCCGATTTTTTTTTTTTCTTCAGAAGCATCATTTTGTTTCCAAGATTTTAATTTTCTTTTTTAAAATGATATATTTTTTTTTTCAAAATCTCAGTATTTTCATAAATAACTTTCTTTTAATTTCAAATTTTGAACATTTTCAATTATTTTTCAAAATCACAAATTTTTTCAACTTTTTTTTTTCATTTCAAAATATTTATTTTTTGATAAAGTATCGATTTTTTAATATCATTTTATTTTAAAATTTTCAATTCTTTTTAACTTTTCCATTTTTTTAAAAAGCATTTTATTCGAACTTGTCAAATTTATCGAACTTCTCAATTTTATTTTATTTTTCAAAATACAAACTTTTATTTTCTTTTTCAAAATATTTTCATTTTTCAACATTGTGAAAATTTTTCACATTTTTAAAAATATTTTTAATTTTATTTTTTAGGATATTATTTTTTTCTCCAAATTAGAAGCTTTTTTTTTTTTTTTTTCAAAAATTTCAAATTTATTCAATATTCTTTTTTTTTTTCCCACAAAATAGATTTTTATTAAATCACGATTTTTATTTTTTCAAAATCTCATTTTTTTCCTCTAACATTGTTAAATTTTTTATTCTCATTATTCTTTTTCTTCCGATATTACAAATCATTTAAATATTAGTTTTAAAATTTTTAAAAAATAATAATTTCCACTTATTGTTATAAAAATAATTTTTTTATTTATTTGCATTCAATCAATTATTAAAAGATAATTTTATATACAAATATGTACGATTAAACCACTAAAATTCTATTTAAAACAATTATTAGACTACAAAGAAACATAATTTTCCACCATATTCCAAAAAAAATGAAAAAAAGTCCTTTTACGACGGACCATGATCCGTCGCAAAAGCAAATGAAAATCGTCGCTTACTGGTATTTTGGGCGGGAATTTGCAACTCTTTTCCGTCGCAAAATCAAAATTTATGACGGATTTAGTCCGTCGCTAATTTACGACGGACTAATATCCGTCGTAGATCTGTCGTAAATCAGATTTTAGCGACGGATTTATGTCCGTCGCAAAACTCGGCGATGTTTGAACTATGGATTCATGAGAAAGGCGGGGATTGGCGACGGACTTTTTCCTTTAGCGACGAATTAAATCCGTCGTTAAACCAAGCAATTTCGTCCGTCGCAAAAATGCGTCGCAAATTGACCTTTTTGGCGTAGTGACCCGTATTCCATGGGTGTGACACATTACGTAATAACAAATGTGAAAAATATTGGTTACAATACAAGTCAATCCATGTGAATCAACTTGTGAGATGAGTGAGAATGCGCATTTGTCGGAGAAATGGGCATTTATATCTCACTAGCCTGGCATGGATGGGCCCAGGCCTAGATTTTGAACTAGTTGACATATATCTCACAGCTTCCTAGGTGGACTGCAATGTGCGACTGAGATGGCTTTACGTGGTTCAAGGTAGTAACATGTACACGTGGTGGCCTTTAACGGCCATGCGGACATCTTTACAAAAATACCACACACCTTCAATTCATCCAAGGTAATGACAACATGAGTACAAGGTGCGTTCAAATCAAAGGGCTTGACAATTCTCATGAGATGGGCCCAATAATATCTGTGCGTCGGTGTTGGGGCTACACATGCCATCTAATTTCCAACATTTAGCATGTTTGGGACCTCGCACGTGTTCCCACACGACACGAGCCTAAAAAGTAGTGGGTTTCAAATTAGATATGCCAAAACAACCCATGAATAGCGCATGGGCCTGTCACCAAAATTGTGCCCAACGCCTTGTCATCATTTGGAAAGCACCGATCGTCACTGTTAATAGGATGATAGGGTGGATACACCATCACAATATCCTAGACATGGTGCAATGCAATGAAGAGCTGTCTCGATGTGGAGAAAGACAATGGGCTCAAATGGCCACTTTAAGATAGGCCCATTTGTGATTTTATCTTCTTCTCATTCTTCAACAAGCACACTACTCGCTGTTTCCTCCAAAACTCAACTTCCCCATCCGAATTCCACACTCAAGAAGCTCCGGACTCATGTTGATCTTAAATCTACAAGCAAGTCTGTCAATGTCATCGACAGATCACTCGATGTTATCGAGTAGAGAACGATGCCATCGGCAGGTGCTCGATGCCATTGGAAAAATCTGAAAAATTCATGTTGGTTGCCAGAATGTTTTGGTGTTGCTACTTGATGTCATCGAAGGTTTTCACTGTTATCGACAGATCGTTGATGCCATCGAAGTCCCGTTGTGCACGCACGCAGAATTATGTAAATGCGGGATTTGTTTCCTATTCCGGTTGTGATACTTTTATATATTGGGTGTAATCGAGATTTGAGAGTAGTGGAGGAGTTCTAGGGTTTTTTAATTCGTTCCTAAGGGTTTCAAGGCATAACTAGGTCATGTGAAGTGAATTCAAGGCTTGTTCGAATTGGTAACACTATCTCTTGTAATTTCTACTTTCATCATGCATACTTGTTGCTTTGTGCCGTAGTTTTTTTTTTTCCTTGAAAGGGTTTTTCCACGTAAAATTTGGATTGTTTGTGTTGGGACTTGGTTGCGTGATTGCATGTACTTTGCTTGATTCGTTTCTATGTGCTTCCACGGTTCCCCAACAGGTGGTATCAAAGCTAACGTTAAGAAGCAAATTGAATCTGGAAGCAATCTATCAATGCGATCTAACACGAAGTTCGATGTAGAAAAATATTCCGCAAAAATAATTTTGAACTATGAAAAGTTAAGATAAATGTATCCTAGTTCAACAAAGATTGGACAATGCTATCCTTGAAAATCAATTGGAATATATGACAGATGACGAATGGAATAAGATGGATAAGAAAGCGAGAACCTTTATCCAATTGTGCTTAACGGATGAGGTCATCTATAATGTCATGAGAGACAAAACTGCAACAAATACATGAGCGAAATTAGAGAACATCTATGCGAAGAAATCTATTGAGAATCATTTGTACTTGAAGCTTCAGTTGTTCAATCTGAAGATGGTGGAGGGGGTTAACATTTAAACCCACATTAGTAACTCCAATAGGTTGATTTGCAAATTTTTTGATGTGGAAGAAATGATGCAAGATGAGGATCATGCATGCATTTTACGAAATTCTCTCCCAACATCGTATAAGTCATTCGAGGACTCTTTGTACACCGATAGAACAACCATTAGCGTCGAGACTGTTATCTTAGCCCTTCAGTCAAAAGAGATGAGAATGAAAAATGGTGACGTGGGTACTTCTATAGATGTACTGGTTACGAGAGAGAAATTTTGAGCAGGACAGTGGATCTTCACGATCAAGGTCCAAATCCAAGAGCAAGGGCAAAGGCAAGTTAAAGTGCTGGAATTATGGCATGACTGGGCACATGAAGAAAGATTGTCAGAATCCTAAGTTGAGAAAGGATAATTCAGATAGTTCTTAAAGGGAGATCAACACTACAGAATCCAATGAGGAAGCGAACGGTAGTGACATGCCGACCGCATCAAAATCCAGGTACTTCGATGAAGAATATATTTTGGATACGGGGGCTTCATACCACATGACTCCTCATTGGAGTTAGTGAGTGTGATGGTGGCCAGGTGTTTATGGGCAATGATAATGCCTGTAAAGTGGTGGGTGTTGGAACAGTGTGCATTAAGATGTTTGATAGCATGGAGCATATCTTGACCAAAGTGAGACACATTCCTGATTTGAGGAGAAGCCTGATATATCTGGAAGTACTCGAGACACTAGTGTGCAAATTCACTAGTTTTGATCGTGTCTTTAAAGTTTCAAAAGGGGCATTCATAGTCATGAATGTGCAGAGGAATAGATACATTTACGGGTTAATTGAGAGTACTTCATTTGGTGGAGTTGCGTCTATAGCGGATTCCACGTCTGCACATACGTGGCATGCATGCTTGGGCCACATGAGCGAGTGGGGCATGATGGTAATTTCTTATGGTTGTTTGATTTCAATTTTTCAAAGTTTTGGTTTTAGTATATGCGAGCATTGTATATATGGTAAACAATCAATGTTGTCTTTTAAGTCTAGAAAATATGTATTTATGTTCTTAATTATGTGCATTTGATGTATGGGGGTCATTGCCCGTGATTTCTGGTGGAGGGTCGTTATGGTTTGTCACATTCATTAACGACTATTCCAGAAAAGTGTGGGTTTATTTTATGAAAAATAAATCTGATATTTTCACCAACTTTAAGCAGGGGAAAGTAATGGTGGAAAAACAGTTAAGAAAAAATGTGAAAGTCTTGGGGACATAATAGTGGAAAATTCACTTTTGAAAAATTTAATCAGTATTGCAAAGATGAAGGGATCGTGAGGCACAACATAATGCTCCACACACCAGAGTAGAATGGTGTGGCCGAGCAGATGATTAGACTCTCTTGGAGAGGGCCCGATGTGTAACATCCCGAAAATCGGGGGTCGAGCATAAACTCAACTCCCGAGTTCCAGAACATCACTTATGCAATAAAATAAATGATGATTGAATGTTGACTGTATTTGTGCATTGAACATGAGTGAGATTAAGCCAAAACAACATATCATACTCCAGAGACAGTTACATTGCAAGCGGAAGATTGTGATAGATATATATAATATAAAAACAGTGGTGAGTCTCCAGAGTGTGATAAAATTACCAGGTTAATTAATTACAAGTACAGTTCTAAAATATACCAAATGTGAAGAAGTGTCATGTCTTCTATCCCAAGTACTATAGCCCCGTCAATACATTATCAGGTCTTTATAGACCTGTCAGAGGGTTATATGTAGGAGAACTCTTCCTCAACATCATAGTAGTGGTCCGGCTTTGCTTCATGAGCATCGCCACCACCTGAAACTCAACAAATTTGGTTGGTGTGTACAACACCTTCCCGTAACGTGGGAGTGAGTGATCAACTCAGTGGAACAGTAAAGCATAGGTTAACATGTTATCAATTCAGTCAAGCAGTAATGATAAAGTAGTAAAATCAAACACTCCTAACTACTCTTATTAATGCAAGTATGAATGCAGTCATGATGTATGCCCTCACCACACCCTCCCTCGTGCGACACCATCTCATGTTCGCGGCATGCTTTCATCCCTCAGTGCTCCACATCTTCCAGGCATATGCAATACATGATGAGCATGATTACCAAGTTATTATTAGTCTATTTCAAACAGCAGGATTGGGAAACTAAGGTACCTCTCTTGTATCATTCCCAAACATGATCTATTCCAGGGTAGTCAGTCCTAGTTAATCTCAGACGATGGTGTGTTTTCTAGGTCACTGGAAAGGCTGTCAGGGCTATAACGCACAAAGGTTACACCACTCCCCCATCACCTCTTAAACGATTCATCACTATACAGAAACAAGCCTAGTCCATACTCTCTACACTGCGGCAAAACTCATCACCTCACCGCAAATTCAGAGTATGCTCGAGGTCACTCCACTAACGTCCTACCAACTGGCAGTCTATTTTCGAAGCCTGACCAGTCCACTTATTGACAATGAGACTCGAATGCAACCCGACTGGGGACCACATCCAGGCTACGCCAGTGTAGGCCGACAGCTCGAATATAGTGTCCCATACCACCATAATCGGCTAACGAGTTTGGTTGCTCAATGGTCACTACGGGGAGGCACATGGACCCAGCATAGGCTGACAGCTCGACCACGGTGTCCCATACCACCATGCCCGGCTCATGAGTCTTAGCGGATCGAGTTACCATGGTTAACGGGTTCCACTGGTAAGTTTGGTACCCTAGGTTCAAGCAGTAGTGATCAAACATGGTAAACATACATTAGACATATCGGGTTACTTGATGGGCCTGACTAGCTCGAGCGCACAATCAACTGAACGACATGAAGTGCATAAGCACTTCGCGTGGCCTAACCACTGTCGCCAACTGAAGTACGACTCGGGTTCGTCAAACACATATTACGTGACAACATGAATCTCAGCCATGATCTCAACTCTGGTACCGATTGTCTGGACTATACACATAGCCCCAAACTCAATCAATCCTAATTCATCATAGCATGTGGAGTAAAGCATAATAAGCAAAGTCATTCAAGCATGTTAGTAAGCATGTCATAAAGCATGTTATAAAGCATGTCATGAAACACTACATAAACAGGAATACAAACACATAAATTGCACAAGCGATTTAAGTAAACATCCTCATGGAGGAAATCATACATGTCTCTAAGGTAGCTGAGAATCCCATCTCAACACCCTCCTAAGGCATCAACATCCAAACGCTTACTCACACAAGCATTTCCACAAACACTTAACATACACTATTTCAACATACATAGTGTATGTTAACAAACATGTAGTAGGGCGAGTCCTTTCGCCAAGTAAGTATTTTATGCATACATAATATATTTACATAAAAATTAATCATGGCAAACACATCTCTAAAATATACATGTATACGGTACTTTCTACAATATAGTATTTCTACATACATAGTGTATATTAGTAAAACATGTATTTGGGCGAATCCTTTCGCCAAATAAGTTTTTTATCTATATATCGTATATTCATACAAAAAATAATCATGTCAAACATATTTCCAAAAAATATACGTATACGGTATTTTCTACGAATACGTAGAATATGTAAAATTCCATATTCTACAGCTTTAATCGAAACAGAAAACGGAAAGCACTTTGTACATGTGCAATTGCATGCAGATCACGAATCTATCATTATCTGACATTGAAAGCATTGAAAACTGTAACCTATACACCTAAAGTTCTCACCTTACACCTTGGAATTGCAACGAATCAGCTAGGTTCGTTAGGCTTCTGTATTCGGCAGTTTTATAGCCTAAAGAGTGAAACCGGTTAGCTATTTCATAACCTATAACCTTCACACCCCAAAACAAATTTAGGGTTAGGGTTTCTTATCTTAAAACGGAGTCGGTATCGCTAGGAAAGCGGCAAGAAAGGGGTGGTGCAACTCGTGTGGTGACTGGAAACAGCAGTAGGGAGATTCTCCCACAATTCTCTAGCTTTCTCTCTCTTTTTCTCTCTTCTTACTTTGGGTTTTTCCCAAATTCGTATGGCTGTGAGAGAGGGTGCTCTAAGGTCCTTATATAGCCTAAAAACTTTTCAAAATAGACTTAAGTTCAAGGTATACCTATGTTATAACCAAAACGGCATTCTTTCAGCTCAACGGAGGACTTCTGGCGGGCCTCATTGAGCCAAAAGTCAGACTTAAGCTCACTAACCTTCGATCTATGTGGAGTTAAGTTTTCATCTCAGTCGGATTTCCAGATCACACGTGGTGGACCAGTTTCAGTTCAACGGTCAGTGGGTCTCGATCCGAAATTCCAAGTACATGTAAATGTTTATGAAATTTTTTCTGATCCGAGGGTGTATTTGGGTCAGATTCTGACGGTCTGGTTGCTTACAAATTGACCGCAAGTATCAAGTCTCAGATCACTATTCCAGATATTTATTTTGTAAAGGAAATATGAGTTTTCACACTCCTTCGCTCCGGACTCAAGTGAACAGCCGTGGGACACTGTCTGAGTCTGATTTCTGAGATAGTTGTCAAGCCCAGCAAGGCGGTCCCAAGTCCTTAACCTCGTATTATTCGGACTCCCGATGTGCGGTCCAGACCTGATACGGAGTTTCAATGTGATCCTGAGAGCAGACGGGTAATGAGTTTGATCCTAGATTTTAAGGAACCTAGCGTCAATGATTCTACAAGTTTTGGGTCTTGTAGATCGTATTTAAAACGATTCCAACGGATTTCATGGCTAATCTAGTTAGCACTTAGTTAACTTTGTCAAATTTCTAAAGGATTTAATCCTAAGTGATTTCTGGTCGAGGTGGTACTCTGGCCTTTGTAGTTTGTATATAGAGTAATCCAAGTTGTACTACTTAGCTAGTGTTTAGGGTGAAAGTACTTAGGAAAAATTGAAAGATCAAGGTGGTGAAGGGTTGGATTTGTGAAGGAAATGGTTTTGAAAAAGGATTTGAGGCTTTAATTGAGTGTTTGAGAAGTTAAACCGGTGTTAGGATTGACCCATCGCCTAAGGACGTCTAATTCCAGGTTGGAAAAAATCCGAGCTGTTACAATCTACCCCCCTTAAAACAAAATTTCGTCCCCGAAATTGGCTAAGGGTAATAAGGAAAGATTTAATTATTTCTTTGCCTATGGTTTGCGTAGGGTATATACTAGCCTGGTTCATTTTAGTCTACCTCCCTTAAACTTTTTTTTTTCTTTATCCATTTCTCATACCCTGATGGTTTGCTACAATTTATTTCTTTATCTATTTGGAGTCTTGACGACAATTCCCAACAAGTTAGAGTAAGATAGCTGTTTTCAATGTTTGACCAACACGGAGAGACAGTTGTAATGGACTTGATCCCGATACATCGATCATCTACCTTGCCAGGGTAGAAGGCTCATCGTATCCCTTCCTAATCCTGATGGATCCTAGTCTTGTGCTCGGCTAAACAGTGAGTCCATTGGCAGTCGCCCAGGATTGAGAATTGGGTCAAGCTACGAATGTTTCATAGTTGTGTATTTCAGTAACTCCGTAGTCCGATCACTTTAGAAACGTAGGGAATGTCAATCATTGAAAGGTTCAAATTGTCTATTTCTAAGGTTGCCCTTTAGGTCTTATTCTAAGAGAGTCCTCGTTATTCTCTATGTCCAAGGAAATGGTGAATCAAATCTTACTAGATCATCCTAAAGCGGTTTCTCATAGTAGAACTTGCTAGGGCTCCTATAATATTCGTATTCAACGAGCACAGTTTCGATCCTGGGCCAGTGGGCAAGGGTCCACCACGCTTCCGCTGCGCCACCCAGATCAAAGAGGTGTAATAGGTGACCTAACTAGATTGGGCTCAAAATGTTCTACCCCCCTTAAAAAACTTAATTCCCTAAGGTTTAAGGATCTATGTCTCGCTCCGTATGTCAGAACGAGGTAAAATTTTAGGCCTATCTTTGGTATGAAATGGGAAGCGATCTATCACTACATTGGTCTTCCTCTCATCGATGATGTGTGCTATGACATTGATACCTATGGTCATAGAAAGCTAAAGATGATGGGTATTGTGGTTGATTTCAGGGGCAGGTGTGAGTTTGAGGCAAGATGCCTAATTCTACCAGGGAGTTTTGTCACGGTCTAGACTTATCCTATTTAATCATGTCTAACTTAACAGGCAGGCTATCTTTCTACGTTCATATGCACAAAACGTATGCCGATATGGCATGTAATTTGGGACCTAATTCCAACTATTCGTTGCCCATTTGGGTAATTCCTTGGGCCTAAAAGACAAAGTCACTATCAATTATATACTCCTAAGACAAACTTTTGGTTGCAAGTGGTTCGGCCAACACGGAAGAAAGTTACGTAGTGGGTTTGAGCCGGATACATAGATCTTCTGCCTCATGAGGACAGAAAATGTATCATATCATTTCTTAATCCTAGTTGATCCCGACCTTCTGCTTGATCAGAGCATAAAGTTCATTGGTCACCACCAGGATTGAGAATTCGATTCAAACCGCGAATACCTCGCTTATATGTAGTTTCTCTATTCCATGTTCCCGATTACACTAAGTCCTTGAGAGGGCGATTCTAAGGGGTATATAGATTTGACTCATCATTAAATCCAAGGGATATAGAAGTTTCCTCTAGGTATAATCCAAAAGTCTATTCTTATACACTAGCTTAGTTCAGATCATTTCTAATACAAGAAATTATTTATCATGTAGGGTCAAACGTTGTTTAAGTGGAATTGAGTTGTCTGTACTTGACGCTCGAGCATTTCACACATGCTCATACCAGTTAAGAGGGTCCTAGGGTTTACATTATTAACTTGTTAGATTTCCTATACGGTCAGGTCTGTTGAAATCTAGGAGCACCACTCTAGGTCCAAAACTTCAAGGGTCTATTTGGCCAGTGGTCTTAAGTCGTACTAAATGGGACTGCATTACTAACCTTACCTCAGGATTAGGAATGACATGTTTAGTAGGAGTGTGGGTGGGGATTAAAGGTAATGATATAGGATTTGAAAAATGAGCCTGGTGTTGGAAAATGTGAGATGGGATTTCCATATCCCACGATGGGGAATTTCTAAGTGTAATTTGAAAGAAAATTCCGGGATTTACGTTTAACTGCATACACTCCAAATATGGTATTGGAAAACATGGGATACACCCAATCTAGGGGCCATACCTTACACATGTATTATTACTTTTATAATTCCATTCACCTAATCTTACTTAATGCGGTTGGCCGAACAGGCCCTAAACATCCTCAAACATTAAAAACATTCTACCAACAACTACACCCATTAACATGAAATCATAAACACCTTAAGACGGTAACCCATGCAAACTACAAGACAACACTAGACATCCGAGAAAATGGCTGCCACGAACTCGAAGAAGGCCAAGGAAAATGAAGAAATGAGAGAGATAGGGCTGGAGCTTCTGGTTCTCCATGGATTGGAGCCTCAACAGGGGTTGTAGAGGTCCAAGTGACAGGGAATGAAGAAGGTAAAAGGGAGAAATGGGATAGGTTAGAAGGCTACACGATTTTGAGTCACAAATGGGGCATGTAAGAGCCCAAATGAGAGAGAATGGAGAGGTTGGACGTTGGCTATGGGAGAAAACTGTGATGGTGTGCGTGTTTGGCCAGGGAATGACGAAATGGGTGGATGAAAGGGAGATTGGAACGAGAAATCAGCAACTTGGAAGAGAAAAGAGAGCTTGGGGGGGTAATTTGTGAAGGAGGTATGCCATAGGGGGGTTTTAGTGAACGGCCCATACACCAGGGGGTTCCCCAAGCCCCCAAACACGATCTGCCCAGACGGCCGGCCCGGCCCAGCAAAAAAACTGGTGAGGCCTCGCCGAAAAATTTTGTGGTTTGTAAAGGAGGGACCCATGGGCATGTTCCACCAGTCCCCTAGGCTCCAAAAAAGTATGGGGCCCACCCTGGTTCACTCCAGAAGTGCTCTGTTTGGCCCCTGACCCCATTTTGAGCCGTATCCGGGCCAAAATGCAAACCAGAATGATTTTATATGACATGTAGCATATGGTTTTGGGGTAGGAGGAGCAAATCTATCTAACTAACCTATTTATTTGGTTAGATTCCAAAATTTGAATGGTCAAAAGTCTAATTTATACATATATTTACTATTTATAGTAACTTTTTGTTTAATATTATTCTTCATCATTTATACATTAGAACTTATACCTAGTGTGAAAGGACTTAGAAAAAAATTGAAGGATGAAGTGGTGCAAGGAGAGAGTTTGAAGGAATTTGATAGAAAGGGATTTTAGGCTTTGGTGTTGTGGTTAACACACAACCTAAGGACATTCGCCTCTAAGGAATGACTCAAACTAGTCGACTGATGGCCTAGAAGTGATTCGGGATTCTTTCGCGTGATCATGGGTGTGTATGGCCCAATCTCAGCGGTAGATTTCGGTCGGTTTCGCCGTTCGGCGAATTTGGAAAATCCTAAGTCAGTTTCTATGTTTTGTCGCTCCCTCCTAAGTCAGAGTGCGTCAGTGTGCATCGTGTGACCATAACCCAGGTCTGGTTTAATCCAAATCATGCTCTGATACCATCTGTAACATCCCGAAAATCGGGGGTCGAGCATAAACTCAACTCCCGAGTTCCAGAATGTCACTTCTGCAACAAAATGAATGATGATTGAATGTTAACTATATTCATGCATTGAACATGAGTGAGATTAAGCCAAAACAGCATATCATACTCCAGAGACAGTTACATTGCAAGCGGAAGACTGTGATATATATATAATATAAAAACAGTGGTGAGTCTCCAGAGTGTGATAAAATTACCAGGTTAATTAATTACAAGTACAGTTCTAAAATATACCAAATGTAAGAAAGTGTCATCTCTTCTATCCCAAGTACCGTAGCCCTGTCAATACATTACCAAGTCTTCATAGACCTGTCAGAGGGTTATATGTAGGAGAACTCCTCAACGTCATAGTAGTGGTTCGGCTCTGCTTCATGAGCATCGGCATCACCTAAAACTCAACAAATCTGTTTGGTGTGTACAACATCATCCCGTAACGTGGGAGTGAGTGATCAACTCAGCGGAACAGTAAAGCATAGGTTAACATATTATCAATTCAGCGAAGCAGTAATGATAAAGCAGTAAAATTAAACACTCCTAACTACTCTTATTAATGCAAGTATGAATGCAGTCATGATGTATGCCCTCACCACACCCTCCCTCGTGCGACACCATCTCACGTTCGCGGCATGCTTTCATCCCTCAGTGCTCCACATCTTCCAGGTACATGCAATGCATGATGAGCATGATTACCGAGTTGTTATTAGTCTATTTCAAACAGCAGGATTGGGAAACTAAGGTACCTCTCTTGTATCATTCCCAAACATGATCCATTCTAGGGTCGTCATCCTAGTTAATCTCAGACGATGGTGTGTTTTTTAGGTCACTGCAAAGGCTGCCAGGGCTGTTACGCACAAAGGTTATACTGCTCCCCCATTACCTCTTAAACGATTCATCACAATATAGAAACAGGCCTAGTCCATACTCTCTACACTGCGGCAAAACTCATCACCTCACCGCAAATTCAGAGTATGCTCGAGGCCACTCCACTAACGTCCTACCAACTGGCAGTCTATTTTCGAAGCCTGACCAATCCACTTATTGACAATGGGACTCGGATGCAACCCGACTGGGGACCACAGCCAGGCTACGTCAGTGTAGGCCGACAGCTTGAATATAGTATCCCATACCACCATAATCGGCTAACGAGTTTGGTTGCTCAATGGTCACTACGGGGAGGCACATGGCCCTAGCGTAGGCCGACAACTCGACCACGGTGTCCCATACCACCATGCCTGGCTCATGAGTCTTAGCGGATCGAGGTACCATGGTTAACAGGATTCCACTGGTAAGTTTGGTACCCTACGTTCAAGCAGTAGTGATCAAACATGATGAACATACATTAGACATATCGGGTTACTTGACAGGCCTGACTAGCTCGAGCGCACAATCAACTGAATGACATGAAGTGCATAAGCACTTCGCGTGGCCTAACCACTGTCGCCAACTGAAGTACGATTCGGGTTCGTCAAACACATCTTACGTGACGACATGAATCTCAGCCACGATCTCAACTCTGGTACCGATTGTCTGGACTATACACATAGCCCCAAACTCAATCAATCCTAATTCATCATAGCATGTGGAGTAAAGCATAATAAGCAAAGTCATTCAAGCATGTTAGTAAGCATGTCATAAAGCATGTTATAAAGCATGTCATGAAACACTACATAAACAGGAATACAAACACATAAATTGCACAAGTGATTTAAGTAAACATCCTCATGGAGGAAATCATACATGTCTCTAAGGTAGCTGAGAATCCCATCTCAACACCCTCCTAAGGCATCAACATCCAAACGCTTACTCACACAAGCATTTCCACAAACACTTAACATACACTATTTCAACATACATAGTGTATGTTAACAAACATGTAGTAGGGCGAGTCCTTTCGCCAAGCAAGTATTTTATGCATACATAATATATTTACACAACAATTAATCATGGCAAACACATCTCTAAAATATAAATGTATACGGTACTTTCTACAATACAGTATTTCTACTTTCTACAATACAGTATTTCTACATACATAGTGTATATTAGTAAAACATGTATTTGGGCGAATCCTTTCGCTAAATAAGTATTTTATCCATATATCATATATTCATACAACAAATAATCATGTCAAACACATTTCCAAAAAATATACGTATACGGTATTTTCTACGAATACCTAGAATATGTAAAATTTCATATTCTTCAACTTTAATCGAAACAAAAAACGGAAAGCACTTTGTACATGTGCAATTGCATGCAGATTACGAATCTATCATTATCTGACATTGAAAGCATTGAAAACCATAACCTATACACCTAAAGTCCTCACCTTACACCTTGGAATTGCAACGAATCAGCTAGGTTCGTTAAGCTTCCGTATTCGGCAGTTTTATAGCCTAAAGAGTGAAACCGGTTAGCTATTTCATAACCTATAACCTTCACACCCTAAAATAGATTTAGGGTTAGGGTTTCTTACCTTAAAACAGAGTCGGTATCGCTGGGAAAGCGACAAGAAATGGGTGGTGCAGCCCGTGTGGTGACTGGAAACAGCAGCAGGGAGATTCTCCCATAACTCTTTAGCTTTCTCTCTCTTTTTCTCTCTTCTTACTTTGGGTTTTTTCCAAATTCGTATGGCTGTGAGAGAGGGTGCTCTGAGGTCCTGATATAGCCTAAAAACTCTCCGAAATAGACTTAAGTTTAAGGTATACCTATGTTATAACTAAAACGACATTCTTTTAGCTCAACGGAGGACTTCTGGCGGGCCTCCTTGAGCCAAAAGTCAGACTTAAGCTCACTAACCTTCGATCTACGTGGAGTTAAGTTTTCATCTCAGTCGAATTCCCAGATCACACGTGGTGGACCAGTTTTAGTTCAACGGTTAGTGGGTCTCAATCCAAAATTCCAAGTATATGTAAATGTTTGTGAAATTTTTCCTGATCCGAGGGTGTATTTGGGTCAGATTCCGATGGTTTGGTTGCTTACAAATTGACCGCAAGCATCAAGTCTCAGATCACTATTCCAGATATTTATTTTGTAAAGGAAATATGAGTTTTCACACTCCGCTCCGGACTCAAGCGAACAGCCGTGGGACATTGTCTGGGTCTGATTTCTGAAATGGTTGTCAAGCCCAGCGAGGCGGTCCTAAGTGCTTAACCTCGTATTATTCGGACTCCCGATGTGCGGTCCAGACCTGATACGGAGTTTCAATGTGATCCCGAGAGCAGACGGGTAATGAGTTTGATCCTAGATTTTAGGGTAACCTAGCGTCAATGATTCTACAAGTTTTGGGTCTTGTAGATCGTATTTAAAGCGATTCCAATGGATTTCATGGCTAATCTAGTTAGCACTTAGTTAACTTTGTCAAATTTCTAAAGGATTTAATCCTAAGCGATTTCTGGTCGAGGTGGTACTCTGGCCTTTGTAGTTTGTATATAGAGTAATCCAAGTTGTACTACTTAGCTAGTGTCTAGGGTGAAAGTACTTAGGAAAAATTGAAAGATCAAGGTGGTGAAGGGTGGGATTTGTGAAGGAAATGGTTTTGAAAAGGGATTTGAGGATTTAATTGAGTGTTTGAGAAGTTAAACCGGTGTTAGGATTGACCCGTTGCCTAAGGACGTCTAATTCCAGGTTGGGAAAAATTCGGGCTGTTACACGATGCATGATCAGTAATGCTAGGTTGGGTAAGGAATTGTGGACTAAGTCCATTAACAATGCTTGTTACTTGGTAAATCGATCCCCTTGTATGGCTATTGAATGTAAAATTTCAGAGAAAGTGTGGAATGGTCAGTAGGTAGACTACTTGGGACTGCATATATTTGGTTGTGATGCTTACTCTCATATACCGTCAGTTGAGAGAGATAAGCTAGATCAAATGGCTAAGAAATATATCTTTGTTTGCTATGATAATGGTGTGAAGGGCTACAGGCTATATGACCGGGTCACATGGAAAATTATTCTTAGTCGTATCGTCAAATTCGACGAAAGATCCTTGTTCCTTAAGGATGAACACAAGTGGAAAAGTTATTTGTAGACGTTTAGTTAGATAGAGATGAGACATAAGCTAATACCGAGACGTAGACAAAAATATATGAGAAGGTGGAGCAGCCACTCATGAGAAGGAATCCGCTAAGGGATCGTAGGTTACCGGTGAGATGCAGGGATGACTCAAATGTTGCATTTTCCCTCATTATAGATGAGGGGGATCCTTCTATTCTTCAGGAGGCACTTGATGAGCCAGATGCCGAAAAGTAGAAAGCAACGATTGATGATGAAATAGATCATTGTATAAGAACGAGATGTGGGAGCTAGTAGAGCTTCCCATCAGATGAAAAGTGATTGGGTGCCAGTGAATCTTTAAGAAGAAACATGATAGGTATAAGGCAAAGTTGGTAGTGAAGGGGTATGATTAGAGAGAAGGTGTGGATTTCAATGAGATATTTACACCTGTGGTGAAGCAAATATCTATCAGATTCGTGTTGGCGTTGTTTGTCCAATACGATCTCGAGCTGGAACAAATGGATGTGAAGAGTGTCTTCCTACATGGAAAATTAGAAGAGCAGATTTACATGAAGCAAACAAAATGATTTGAAATATAAGGGGTGGAGAACAACGTTTGTAGGTTGAAGAGGTTATTGTACATATTGAAACAGTCGCATAGGTAGTGGTATAGGAAATTTGACTCTTTCATGGTGAGTTAGAGGTTTACCCGGAGTGAGTATGATCATTGTGTCTATTTTAAGACACTAAGTGACGAAAAATTTATTATTTTGGTATTGTATGTTGATTACATGCTTATTGTCAGTCATAACATGTATGAGATCAACATACTGAAGACTTAGTAATCATGGACATTCGAGATGAAAGATCTAAGGGTTGCAAAGACAGTTTTTGGCATTGGCATACAAAGAGATAAGAAGAGGAGAAGGCTATGGTTATCTCATGCAAAATACATTCAGAAGGTATTGATGAAGTATGTGATGGACAAGGCAAAGCCGGCCAGAGTTCCCCACACGTCTCATTTTAAGATTTCTTTTAAACACTGTCCCAAAACAGATGAAGAAAACCAGGTTATGTTTTGTGTGACTTATTCGAGCACAGTTGACAGCTTTTTCTATGCCATGGTCTATGCAAGACCGGATATTTCATATGCAGTGAGTGTTGTTAGTAGATACATGTCTAACTTCGGCAAGCAATAATGGGAGGCATTGAGCTGACTATTTCGATACATTCGAGGTATGTAGGACTACGTCTTATTGTTTGAAAAATCAGGAGACAAGTTAGTAGGCTATGTGGATTCTTATTATGTGGGTAGTATGGATAATAGGAGGTCAACTTCCAGTAACTTGTTTGTACTAACAGGCGGAGTGACCAGTTACATGTCAACGTTTTAGTTTGTCGTGGCTCTTTCCACGATCGAATCTGAGTATATGGTGATGACAGAAGCATTCAAGGAAGGTATTTGGTTGAAGGGGGGTGATAAATCAGTTGGAGCTTTAACATGAGGCCGTGTCGGTCAATTATGACAACAAGAGAGCGATCAATTTAGCTACAAATTCTATTTATCATTCGTATACTAAACATATTGATATGTATCATCATTTTATATGACATGTGCTTGAGGAAGGAGGTGTGATTTTAGAGAAAATTCACACGAGTGTGAATCCGGTTGGCGTGCTTATGAAGGTGGTTCCCATAGAGAAGTTCAAGTTCTATGTAACTTCTCTAGGCTTGGCGAATGTGTAAATGGAAGACAGAGTGTGCATGAGAAATAATGGTGGAGATATGATGCAAGGCAGAAGTAGAGATAATGATAAAGAGCTATGAAGATTGAAGAGATGGTGGAGATTATTGTTGATGTCTTCAATATGTAATTAATAGGGTCTGTCGATGCCATCAACCGACCACTCGATGTCGTCGATAGGTGCTCAATGCCATTAAAATAATCCAAAAAATCCATGTTGATTGCTGGAATGTTTTTGGTGTTGCTACTTAATGTCACCAAAGGTGTTCGATGTCATCGATAGATCGTCGATGCCATCGAAGTCCCATCGAGCACGCGCACAGAATTGTATAAGTGTGGGATTTGTTTCCTATTTCAGTTGTGATACTTTATATATCGGGTGTAATTGAGATTTGGGAGTAGTAGAGGAGTTCTAGGACTTTTTAATTCGTTCCTAAGAATTTCAAGGACATAACTAGGGCTTATGAAGTGGATTCAAGGCTTGTTCGAATCGGTAACACTCTATCTCTTGTAATTTTTGCTTTTATAGTGCATACTCATCGTTTTGTGCCGTGATTTTTTTTCCAAAAAGGTTTTTCTATGTAAAATTTAGATTGTTAGTATTTGGACTTGGTTCTGCGATTGTGTGTACTTTGCTTGATTTGTCTCTATGTGCTTCCACGGTTCCCCTACAGTCTTAGAATAGATTATAGTAACCCACCTGTCCTGCAGTAGTCATACCCACCAATTTTCATTGAATCCGACATCCATGGCAACCAAGCTGGGATGGTGTTGGCGGTATGGCTATATCACTTGGAAGAGACTTCTATATTATCTCCCATTCATTCACAGACTCTAATGTGGTCTTGCCAAATCGATTCACATGATTCAAGTTCTTTGAGGGAAATAGTTCCTCCAAATTTAATTATTCATTCCTTAAGAAAAAAAAAGTGTCATGAGACATTTACATCTACATGAATAAGAAAAGATACATGAACCACAAGTAAATTTAACTAAAGATGGTGCGTGCCTTAACCACATGTGTGAGGAAGATGGATTAAATAAAAAATAATATGATAATTGAGAGGGATAAGAGAAAAGATAAAGATGAAGAATTAGAAAAGAATAAGAAAGAAGATGATAATTGAGAGAAATACGAGAGAAGTAAAGAATGATTGTTGTTATTTTTCTAGCTATAGGAATTACATTGCATTCTCTTATATAAGCACTGCAATAAAGTTAGGGGTAACCTACAATTAGATAACAATAATGATAAAAATAACTCATATTTAAAAGAAATAATTAAAAGGAAAAAAATTGAATTTAAAAAGTATCTATCAAGTAGGATCTAAGAGATGGAGATTGCATCATTTACTGTCCATCACAAGATGCTCAAATTCATCTTCATATTCTTGCATCGATTTATCCTATTGCAGCCGTGACAACATCTCACCTAGCTGCATCTGTTCTGTGGCGCCAAAGCGAACACATATAGTGAACTTGAACTTGTTCCTCCACGTTTATGTCGTAATGATGTCTTCCATCAAATGATACCATGGAATGACTTTGCCTTCAAGGTGGAAAGTCACTAATCCAATCTTCTCATGTGCAAGGGTTTAGTTATAATTAAAGAACAACTAAGTCCCGTAGATCCAAATGAGGGGATCCTCTTCATTGAAACGGGAAATATACACCCGTGTATATTTAGTTTGCTTTATGGAAGAAGAGTCGACTATTATGAGACTGTTGGAGGTGTGGACAAAAATGGTGGTAGATGGTGTGTTTGGGGTGTCTCGGTTGTCTTGCTAATGTTAAGTTGTAGAAATATCCGCAAAGTGTCCTTTAAATTTGCAAAATTACTAACCCAAGTAACTATTGTTGCTTACGATCGACTATGTCTTAAGAGGTGTTTTGCCTTTGTTCTAATAACTTTTCAATTTGTTTTGTCATGACCGCCATTTCAATTTCAAATCGGTTAACAGAATCTTGTATTTTAGTCATTATGAGTTGATATTCTTTAATACCAAATGGTGTGTGCATTAACTGAATGTGCAAGGAAGAATGATTGAACAAGGAAGAAGATAAGAATTGAGAGAGATAAGGAAGAACGATTAGAAAAAATAAGGAAGAAGATGATAATTAAGAGAGAATAAGAGAGAAAATAAGAAAAAAATATTTTTTTTTTAAAGAAGAAGAAAAAAGATAATAATTGAGAGGAAATAAGACAAGAAAGATTATTGTTATTTCTTTACCCAAGATTACATTGCATTATCTCATATAAGCAACACAATAAAACTAGGTATAACTTGCAATTAAATAACAATGATGATAAACTCAAAGTTAAAAGAAATAATTAAAAATAAGAGATTTAAATTTTAAAATGAAATTTGAATTTGAAAATGGTATGTCATGTGTGATATAAGAGATAGGGTTGGCATAAAAAAAAAAACTCAAAGAAAATTTAATAAAATACGTTCTTTTAATATTTGTTCCATAAATGCAACCTATTTGGAAAGATTTTTATTTTTATTTTTAAAATAAAAAGATAAAAAGAGGGAGTGCATCATTCTCTTCCTCTTATGCAAACTCATATTTAGAAGGGTCAAATTTGGGTTAGAGTCGTGTTTCCTCCATAGGCTTATCTTCATGATCACCATCATCAACTTCAATGATCGTGGCTAATTGTGTGTTGCATCTGTTCCTAAGTGCAAATGTCTCTTCGCAATTATAGCATAAGCTCCTTTTCTCCTTTTCATTATTTCAACTGGTATGATTCTTTTGATTGGTGGAAAGCCTTGACCAATTTAAGTTTCCCCCATCTCTCTTGTCACCTTAGGTGGTATAGGCCAATGACTACTATGTCCTCCTATAATGTAGCTATTTCAAAGTCCCGAATTAATGACAAGGGTCATTACATTTACACCCTCACTCATATGTCCTCCAATAATATAACTATTTAAAGGCCTAAATCAATGACAAGGATCATGATATTTGCATTCTCATCTGTATTTCATCCTTCAGTCCTAGCACAAAACAACTCATTAAACATGCTATGGTGTAACGCCCTAAAAATCGGGGGTCGAGCATAAACTCAACTCCCGAGTTCCAACGCATCACTTATGCAACAAAATGAATGATGATTGAATGTTGTCTGCATTAATGTAGTGAACATGAGTGAGATTAAGCCAAAACAGCATATCATACTCCAGAGACAGTTAAATTGCAAGCGGAAGACTGTGATATATATATATATATATATATATATATATATATAATATAAATTGTGGTGAGTCTCCAGAGTGTGATAACATTATCAAGTTAAATAATTGCAAGTATAGTTCCAAAATATACCAAATGTGTAAGGTTCTCTAGTCAACATCCCTGTAGCCCCATCGATTAAGGCACGACTTAAATGAAGCCGCCAGAAAATAACATATACAAGAAAGTATCCTCATCGTTGCAGAGGTCTGGCTCCGCCTCACAAGCATCGCCATCTGCAAACAGACAAAGTCTGGTGGGTGTTCGGAACACCGTCCCGTAACGTGGGAGTGAGTAGCTAACTTAGTGGAACAATAAGGCACAGGTTAACATGTTATCAATACAGTCAAGCAGTAATGATAAAGCAGTACAATCAAACACTCCTAACTACTCTTATTAATGTAAGTATGAATGCAGTCATGATGGATGCCCTCACCACACCCTCCCTCGTACGACACCATCTTACGTTCGCGGCATACTTTCATCCCTCAGTACTCCACATCTTCCAGGCACATGCAATGCATGATGAGCATGATTACCGAGTTTTTATTAGTCCATTTCAAACAGCAGGATTGGGAAACTAAGGTACCTCCCTTGTATTATTCTCAAACATGATCCATTCTAGGGTCGTCAGTCCTAGTTAATCTCAGACGATGGTGTGTTTTCTAGGTCACTGCAAAGGCTGCCAAGGTTGTTACGCACAAAGGTTACACCACTCCCCCATACCTCTTTAACGATTCATCACTATACAGAAACAGGACTAGTTCATACTCTATACACCGCGGCAAAACTCTAAGGCTCACCGCAATTTCAGAGTATGCTCGAGGTCACTACAAAGAGATGTCAGGGCTGTTGCTCGCATTCGTTGCACCACTCCCCCATCACCTTATCAATGTAGGCCGACAGCACGAATATAGTGTCTCATACCACCATAATCAGCTTACAAGTCTGGTTACTCACTGGTCACTACGGGGAGGCATGTGGCCCTAGCGTAGGTCGACAGCTCGACCACGGTGTCCCATATTACCATGCCCAGCTCATGAGTCTTAGCGGATCGAGGTACCATGGTTAACGGGATTCCGCTGGTAAGTTTGGTACCCTAGGTTCAAGCAGTAGCGATCAAACATGGTGAACATACATTAGACAGATCGGGTTGCTTGACGAGCTCGACTAGCTCGAGGGCACAAGTTGAACGATATGAAGCGCATAAGCACTTCGTGTGGCCAGCTACTATCGTCAACCGAAGTACGACTCGGGTTCGACGAACACATCTCACGTGGCAAATGAATCCCAGCCACGATTTCAATCCCATTACCGATTGCCTGGATTATATACATAGTCCTAAACTCAATCAATCTTTATTCGTAGCATGTGGAGTAAAGCATGATAAACAAAGTAATTCAAGCATGTTAGTAAGCATGTCATAAAGCATGTTATAAAGCATGTTATAAAGCACTACATAAATAGGAATACTAACACATATATTGCACAGGTAAGCGGTTTAAGTAAACAACCTCATGGAGGAAATCATACATGTCTCTAAGGTAGTTGAGAATCCCATCTCAACACCCTCTTAAGGCATCAACATCCAAACACTTACTCACACAAGCATTTTCACAAAACTTAACATACACTATTTCAACATACTTAGTGTATGTTAGCAAACATGTATTATGGCGAGTCCTTTCGCCAAGCAAGTATTTTACGCATATATAATATATTCATACAACAAATAATCATGGCAAACACATCTCTAAAATATATATGTATACGGTACTTTCTACAATACAGTATTTCTACATACATAGTGTATATTAGTAAAACATGTATTTGGGCGAATCCTTTCCCCAAATAAGTATTTTATCCATATATCGTATATTCATACAACAAATAATCATGTCAAACACATTTCTAAAATTTATACATATACGGTATTTTCTACGAATACCTAGAATATGTAAAATTCCATAATCTACATCTTTAATCGAAATAGAAAACAGAAAAGCACTTTGTATATGTGCAATTGCATGCAGATCATGAATCTATCATTATCTGATATTGAAAGTGTTGAAAACTATAACCTATACACCTAAAGTCCTCACCTTTTATCGTAGAATCGTAACGGATACGATAGGTTTGCCAAGTTTCCGTATTCGGCAGTTTGGCTACCTATAGATCGAAATAGGTTAGCTATTTCATAACCTACAACTAATACAACCTTAAAACAGATTAGGGTTAGGGTTTCTTACCTAGAAACGAAGTCGGAATCGTCAGGAAAGCGATGAGAATGGGGTGGTGCAGCTTGTGTAGTGGCAGGGAATAGTAGTTAGGAGATTCTCCCACTTCTCTCACTCTTTCTCTCTTTTTTCCCTCTTCTCAAACTCAAATTCGGATGGCTGAAATGAGAGAGGGTTTAAGGTCCTTATATGGCCTAAAACTGCACTGAAATAGACTTGGGAACAGGGTATACTTGAGTTTTGTCCAAAGGGCTTCTGTTTCAGCTCAACGGAGGACTTCAGGTGGCCCCCCTTGAGCCAAAGGTCGGAATTAAGCTCACAGACATTGGATCTACGTGGAGTTAAATTTTCGTTTCAGTCGGATTCTCAGATCATGTGTGGCGGACCAGTTTCAGTTCAACGGTCAGTGGATCTCGATCGGAGATTCCGAGTACATGGATATGTTTATGAAAATTTTCCTGATCCGATGGTGTAATTTAGCCTAATTTCGACGGTCAGGTTGCTTAATACTGACCCGCAAGCGATAAGTCTCAGATTACTATTCAAGATATTTATTTTGGAAAGAAAACAAGTGTTCTCACACTCTCTCGCTCCTGACTCAAGCGAATAGCCATGGGACACTGTCTGGATTTGATTTCCGAGATGATTGTCAAGCCCAGCGAGGCGGTCCTAATTCCTTAATTTCGTATTTCGACTCCGATGTGCGGTCCAGACTGATGGTTTCAACGTGTGCTCGAGAGCCGGTCTGGTAATGAGATTGATCCTAGATTTTAGGGTAACCTAATCAATGATTCTACAAGTTTTGGGTCTTAATCATATTTAAAGTGATTCAAATGGATTTCGTAGCTAATCTAGTTTAGCACTTAGTTACTTTGTCTCATTTCTAAAGGATTTAATCCTAAGTGATTTCTGGTCGAGGTGGTACTCAGGCCTTTGTAGTTTATATATAAGGTGATCCAAGTTATAATACTTAACTAGTTTAAGATAGTGTCTAGGGTGAAAGTACTTAGAAAAATTGGAAGAACAAGGTGGTGAAGGGTAGGATTTGTGAAGGAAATGGGTTCAAAAGCGGTTTTAGACTTTGATTGTGTTCTGACAAGTTAATAAGGTGTTCGGATCGACCCATTGCCTAAGGACGTCTAATTCCAGGTTGGAAAAAATCCGGGATGTTACATATGGTAATCAACTAATGTTGTTGGCTTAACTATCAAACTTAGTTGATAATCACATGCTGAACTGTTTATATGTAATTCAAATTATGCACAAAGTTCACATATAAAGTTGAGGCCAACTCATCTTTCCAACAATACGCTCTATCCACTAGAATCATAGATTTGCATCCCCCATTAAATGAATTGAAGCTAGCGAGACAATTACATTGTCAAGGATATGATTAATTTTTTAATTGCTTTACCTTGAAAATCCATCATGCATTATTAACTCCTTCAAATTTCTGAAATTTCTTACAAATTGTTTATGTCTGGATGATCGTTCCGGTTGATTTTTTTCCTTCTAGCTTTGTACCTTGTAGTTTGAAGTTGACTTGGTGAAACCCATCATTTCTTGTTACGTTTTTCTTATCTCTATCAATCTGTGGAACATTTGTGTCAAAGCCTAATTGTGTTGATCGATTTGATCTTAATAGTTTCTTGTAGTCCTGCATTCCTGCTCGATTTGTGGCTGGGCAAACATTTTTGTGTCAATCCTTTGCTCTAATACTAAATTGATATACTCACATATATATTTGTTGAAGAACTGGCCCTATGGAAGCACCTTAATCTGTATTGAAACAAACAAGAGAAAATGAAAAATCCAAACAACCACGCACAATTTTTACATAGAAAACCCTTGCAAAAAAAAAAAAAAAAAAACTAGGGCACAAAGTGACGATCAATATACTATGTAGAGAGGATTATAGTGATGGAGAGAACTTACATAAAGAAAACCTAGCTCTCTCTCTCTTTGGAGGCTCTCTAAACACCCCAAAAAATAATAAAAAATTGTAACTCTCTCTTAACCTTAACATACCCGTGCTTTAATCAGCTCCCCTTTTGCTCCCCTGATCATTGATGTCGATGTTTTACCAATGCTTCAGCTCCAAGATCAAACACCTTACATGTGATGCTCTATTGAGATGACCAAAATGAAGGGTGGTTTGTAAAATCTCCTACAACTAATAGGGTAATTGAAATCTTAAGGGATTCATTTAGAAAGGTCTTTTAGAGGATTTAGACAAATGATATGCTAAGAAGCTTGTGTTTAAACTCTAGAAAATGATGGATTTTAAGTTTATTTTCTCATAGGAGGTTAGAATCCTCATTAGAGTGTTAAAGCTTATGAAGATGACTTGAAACTGATGGGATTAGAGGCCTAGGATATGGGATATTAATATAGAATAACCTAGCCTTCTATTACATAAAAAATTCCTCATTTTTCCAAGAACCGAATGCTCTTTTATAAGAAACCGATTTGTAACGACTATAAAGTGGCTAGTTAATGACTCTGTCGATAGGGTCAAAAGGGCCTTCGATGAGATCGAATGTCCTTCGATAGGATCAAAAGGGCCTTCGATGAGATCGAATGTCCTTCGATAGGATCAAATAGTATGTCGATCCCATCGAGAAAATTCAATAATTTAAATGTTTGGTTGTTGGACTCATTCTTCAAACGTATCAAGTGGTCCTTTGATTCCATCAAGTCATATCGATAGCCTGTCGATGGGATCGAGAATCAGTCAAAAACTGTTGTTTTAGGCATACGATTTAACAACATTTTTGCACATCTTCTAACCTTACTCATCATGTTCTAATTAGGTTTCTAAGGCTAAGGGATGATCAAACAAGGTTAACTTATTAAGCCATGATCATCTAAAGGTTTAGGGTTATTTTGGGTCAATGATTAAGGTTACTAAGGCACCTCATATATATGATCTTTGCTCCTTGATGCTCCATGTCTACTTATGTCTTTGCTCTTTAACTTCTAAGGGCTCAACCGACTATATGATATACAAACTCAGGTGATTGACAAACAATGTACATAAATCAATGCACTAATAAAAATTGTGTTTCTACATGAGGAATTAAAAGAGCATATTTAAATGAAGCAACTAGAAAGGTTCGAGGTGTAGGGAAAGAAGGATGTTATTTACAGGTTGGAGATGTCCTTGTATGGCCTGAAATAGTTGCTTAGGTAGTGGTATAAGAAGATTGATTCTTTCATGTTGAGTCAAAGTTTTAATAGAAGTAAATTTGATCATTGTGTTTATTTTTAGCACCGAGTCGCAAAGAATTTATGAGAAGATGAACTTAAAATCCACCATTTTTAGAGTTTATACCCAATATTCTTAGCATTTTATTTGTTTAAATCCTCTAGAGGACCCTTTAGATGAATCCCCTAAGATTCAATTACCCCATTTTTCAGGCTTGTGTCCTAGCATCTCGCCCTTCCGTAGGATCCCGCGGTCCTCCCGATCGAATTCCGGTGACCTGTGACCTGTAGATATCATTTGCGTGTGACCTTAAGTCGCATCCTGTAAACCTAAGCCAACTCAACCTGAGACCTATGCCATTGCGATCGCACTGTCACCGCGTCTCATACACCAATTCGATGCTTAGATCATAAGATGTGGACCACGCATTATAATGGTCGTGGACAACACGTAGTGGGACCCACCTCTCCCATATGGCACCATTCCCTAGGTAATCATGATTGCTAGCTATAGCCACCCTACCCTAGCCCATAGCCCCAAGCATGTTAGTAATGATGCCCTTTCTCTCCCATGTTTCTTACACATCAAATGATTGCCTAGTTAAGAGAGCTAGCAATCATTACCCCCTTTTCTCTCTCTTATCTCTTTCCCTCCATTTCTTTCTCATTTTCTCATTCTCTAGCAAGAGAGAGAGAGAGCTCCCAATGTCCCACCCTTCTCTAAAAATCCAGCAACTCCCTCTCTCTAGTACCCCAATCCAACCCTCTAAACTCCATCTCAACTATTGAATCTTGTTCCCTTGGAGCATTGGAACTCATTGGTGGAGGACGAAGTTCAAGATCCAAGGTAGGTGCCACGTTTAGGGTAGATCTTCCATTTTTCTTTGATTTTCTTGCTTAGGATCATGTATGACCTACCAATCAATGGTGAAGATCCTACTTGACCCTTTAGATGTGGCCAATGGCCCATCCTTGATGCATGCATGATCCATGATGGGGCTATTCTCCATGGACCCTATCATGATGTTTTTATTGAATCCATACTATTGATGAGTCATCTAGACCCTTGATTTCTGGTGGGGATGGCATCTTCACCTTAAATCCTCTTATGTAGGGCCATGCAATGCATGAGACCCATCTTGATGAATGTATGATGTACATGTGCATGAGGAGCTCATAGTGGCGGAGCTCCTCTAACCACCATCGCTCTCTCTCTCTCTCTCTCTCTCTCTCTCTCTCTCTTATTATTATTATTATTATTATTATTATGGTGATGATGATGTTGTATGTGGTTAGTGGGCCACTTGTACGTGGACCCCGTTTGATGGATGAATTGCATCAAGACCGTCCAGCAGCAGCAGCTACTGGACTGTATGAAAGGAAAACTCAAATATCAGCTTAATCCCAAAGCTGGTGGGTCCCACACAAGTGGACCCACCTTAACGTATGGGTTTCATACCCACCGTCCAGCTGATGGACGGTGGGACTCCACCTTAATATATGTGTTATATCCAGCTATCCGTCCGTTTTGTTGGATGTGGGACCCACCCCACACGTGCTGCACGTGTGGGGGTGGGCCCCATCTTGATGTACGCATTATATATTCACATCATCCATCGCTAGACGGTGCCATGTGGGGCCAGCCATGATGTATGGGTCTTATCCACATCGTCCAGCACTCTAATCGGTGGGACCCACCTCTATGTTGTGCTGTACATTCACACTGTCCGTCCTTGGATGGTGGTGCGTGGGCCCACCATGCTGTACATGCTATATCCACACTGTCCAATCCCTGGACGTAGGCCCACCTTGCTGTAAGTGTTTGATCTGCATCATACAGGGCAGTGGCCCACTCTGATGTATTTTATGCACACTGTTCGGGGCAGACGGCCTCGATATGTATGCGTTGTATATCCAGCTGGTGGGGCCCATTTTGTGTTGCAACAAGCCCACCTTGACGTATGCATTGTAAGCTCATTGTCCATCTATTTTCTGGACCTTTGGGCTAATTTGTGAGGCCCACCTTAATGTGTATATTGTGCATGCTGTCCATTTATTTTTTGGACTATATGGGCTGCCCCATCAGGCCCACTATGATGTATGTGTTGCACACACTATCCATCCCTTGTGCCTAGCTCATGAGCCCTTGTATGAGGCCCATTGTAATGTATATAAGGCCCTTATGTGAGGCCCAATATGATGTATATGTGGCCCTTATGTGAGGCCCATAGTAAGGCCCATGAGTAGGCCCAATGTGATATATATGTAACCCATGAGTGAGGCCTAATATGATGTATGTGAGGCCCATGAGATGAGGCCCAGTATGATGTATAATTGGCCTTTGTGCAAGGACCAATGGGATGTGTATGAGGCCATTGAGTGAGGCCCATTATGATGTATATGTGGCCCATTTGGTGAGGCCCATTATGATGTATGAGAGGCCCATATGATAAGGCCCAATGTAATGTATGAGAGGCTCATATGGTGAGGCCCAATGTGATATATGAAAGGCCTATGTGGTGAGGCCATTATGATGTGTAAACCCACCATAATGTATATAGTAATGTTTATGATGCCCAACTATTATCCTAGTTAGTATAAGGCCTATGGGCCCCCATCATGAGATAGATTCTATGGGCCATGCCTTGGGAGCAATGATGGTTAAATGTCCACATTGTAAGAGCAATGGGGGTTAAATGTCCACCTTGTAATCCTCCCTAGGGCTCATTGATTAGGCCCATTCTCATTTCTCCCTTAGTGGGTTAACCCAATTGATGGGCCCCCCACTATTATTAGTATGATCCATCTCACCTTATTAGGCTATCCCAATTCTTTAGGTCCCCATTGATGCTAGTAGAAGTACCCAAACCTGGAAGCCCACTCTTAGGCCCATGTGTAGGCCATCTAGACCCATCCTTGTTATGAGGAGGATGCATCATCACCTCTGGCCATAGATAGAAGAATTTGTAGTATTAGATTTGGTATATCCACTGTTGAGGACTGATCTTAATGTTATAGATCAGATCCGTTGTCCTTCTATGGACCCCGCCTTATATACAGGGTGATTATCAATTTCGATTATGAGTATGTGATAACATAGCATCTTGATACATGCTCATACGCATCATCTGCATGCTTGTTACGAGGAGTGACTGATCATAGCATTATGCCATTGGGCAGGTTGTTTATTGGGACTCCTTGATAGGCGGAGTTGTCCCTCATGAGCGCACGATACGCACAGGATTGATGCATGACTGGATTGTATGACTCATGCATCTTGCATCGTGTGATATGGTTACTATACGCCCTAGTGACATCAGGGCTGTAGCCTCTGTAGGTATACTGTGGACGGCAGGATTGGATACTGGAAATACTTGTTAAAGCACGGGGGCAGCATAGATGTCTCAGGGTGAAAGTCCCCAAACCCTTATGGTACTAATAGGATGTTCCAATGTCGAGACCGAGTGGATGTATGAGTGCACGAGTGCCGAATACCATTAGGCCATGTTCCCACTGTGTCGTGGTTGGTTGGAAGGGGGTGTGGCCTTACCCGCCTGAGGGTAGGGGGCAATGCTAGGCTGAGTCTGACCAGCTCATAAATGAGTTTATTATTGAGGTCTCTTCCACTGCTACCAGTTCATGTCGGGTAGATATTGGCAGACTACTATTTAGGCGGGTAGCGAGGTCTCTTCCACTTGCATGGTTGCACATCTAATTGGGGCGGCGATCCGGTGTAGAGTGTATTAGACCCCGGTGATATCCCAGAGATGAGCTGTATTGTTATGTGAATTCAGATGAGGACTGGCATGCTTGAGCTGCAACTCGCATATGACAATGGCGATGTAGTCATTGCATCGCATGGCCTTGGTGTGACCGATATCATTAATGCCTTGCATTGCATATCCTTGGTACGACTGATAACATTCATGGACTTACCAGTATTTTCGCATTACTCTGATATTGCATACTTGCATTTCTACCTTGCGTACACACTTACACCACCCTCTAAGCTTTCTATAAGCTTATGCACGACAGTTGCATGTAGGTGACGCTAGGGCAAAGCAAGCAGGAGCAGGAGTGTGCAGCCGAGCTTTTGGAGTTCCGATATTATCTTGTATTTCCCTTTACGCATTGTACTTAAATTTTTTTATTATAGTGGATATGTGGTGCTGTTCATGTTATTGTTCGTGGGTTATGCTTATTATGAAACAAATTTATATTGAAAATCCTCGTAGGATCCCAGGATCGAAACCTAGTATATGGGTGCCGGCAGCCGAGAATGGGGTACTATGGAAGCTGTCGGCACCGGATTCGGCGATGGGAAATTTCATGAGCCCGGTTTCGAGTTTGGGGGTGACACCATTAGTTGTAGGAGATTTTACAAACCTGCCATCACTTTGGTCAACTCAATGGAGCTGAAGCATTGGTAAACCATCAACATCAATGATTGGGGGAACAAAATGAGAGCTGATTGAAGCACATGAGAGCATCAATCAAACAACCTGAGAAGGCATTATAAAAGGGCTCAATCCAATAAGTTGTCAATTATAAGAGTTCTTACACTCATTCCTTGTGTAAGATTGAATGTAGAGTTTGTAACCTAAACTCGCATAGGTTCTTGTGTAGGATCATATCGCCACTGACACGGATAAGTACGTTGGTAAGTCCTTGTGTTGGCCACCGATTCTGGTGTATACATGGGTAAATCCTTGTATAAGTCACCGACATGGATGTTTACATGATAAGTCCTTGCGTAAGCTACCGACACGAGTGAGTACGTGAGTAAACCCCTGTGTAGGTGTTCAATGGGAGTGTATGTTTGTAAATGTTAGAAGTGAACCTGATTTAAAACTTCAAATAATGAATATTGGTACACATTAGGAGAGAGTGCATCCACCGGGAGTGGAGTAGGGAAACTGAATTACTATACATGCTTGTAGTTGAGATTTTCTGTCATGCCCTAAACTCGAAAACCGGGCTCACAAAATTTTTTATGTCCGGCACCGACAGCCTTCGTAGTACCCCATTCTCGGCTCCTGGTACCCATTTACCATGTTTCGATCTTGGGATCCTACAAGGAGGATTTTCAATATCAGTTTGATTCGTAATAAGCATAACCAAAGGCATAACCCATAAATAATAAACAAAAACTCCATCACATTTCTACAATGAACAGAACCTATAAGTACAGTGTGCATAAAGGGAAATACAATGATGATGACGCAAGCTCCAAGTTGATTTGCTATGCGCTTTTGCCTCAGCGCTACTGCGATCCAGCGTCACCTACACGCAACGGTCGTGCATAAGCTTACAGAAAGCTTTGAGGGTGGTGCAAGTGTGTGCGCAATGTAGTAATGCAATTACGCAATATCAGAGTAATGCAGAATATGCTGATGAATACATGAATACTATTGGCTGTACGAAGGCTATGCGATGCAAGGCATGAATGATGTCGGCCATATCAAAGCCATGCAATGCACGATGTAATTCAAGCATATCAATCCTCATCTGAGTCCACATAGCAATACAGCTCAACTTTGAAATATCACTGGGGTCTAGTGCACTCCAAACCAGATTGCTGCCCCATCGCGTGCAACAAGGTGAGAGGAAGAGACCTCACTATCCACCTGCCAATATCGGGCTCAACTCGTCGATAACGGACCCATTCCTCGAGCTGGTCAAACTCAGCCTAGCTTTGCTCCCTCCTCTCGGGCGGGTAAGGTTGCACCCCCTTCTAACCGACCACGACATAGTGGAAAGCGCAACCTTCTGGTAATCGGCACTCGGCACTCATGCATCCACTCGGTTTAGACGTTGGAGTAACCTCCTGGTACGATAAGGGTTTAGGAAATTTCACCCAGGGTCATCTGTAGTACCCCATGTAGAATAAGATTTCCGATGTCCAATCTTGCCAACTACGATATGCTTGTGGAGGCTATGGCTTTGATGTCGCTAGGGCGTACAATATACATGTCACACAATGCGAGATGAATGAATCACACAATCCAGTCATACAGCAATCATGCGCGTACCGCACAGTCATGTGGGCAACTCCCCTTACTAGGGAGTCACATAATAATCTACCCAATGGCATGTACTATAATCAATCATTCATCTCATCACAAGCATGCAGATGATGCATATGGGTATGTATCATGATGCTATGTTATCACATACTCATAACCGGTATCGATAACCGGCACCGATAATCGGCATTTACAATCGGCCTATATACAAGGCGGGGTCCATATATGAACGGCGACCGATCCAAACCATCATATAAAGATCAGCCCTCGACTGTGGTTATATCAAATCTGTTAGCATGGATCCATCCGTCTATGGCAAATGTCCACATCATATCATCCACAAGAGAATGATGCGAATGGGCCGATCAAGGCCTAAGCGAAGGCCACAATGTGGACATTCAACCATCATTGCCCATCAATGTGGACATTTAACCACATTGCTCCTAAGGAGTGACCCACATAGAGCCATACATATAGTGGGCCCATGGCCTCACATAAGGGCCTAATATATATCGCCATGGGCCTCACATATAACACAATGGCTGCGTCCTATAGGCCTCGAATACATCACAATGGGCCTCGCCCATGGGCCTTGAATACATCACAACGGGCCTCGCCCAAGGGCCTCGAATACATCACAATGGGCCTCGTCCATGGGCCTTGAATACATCATAATGGGCCTCTAATACATCACAATGGGCCTTGCCCATAGGCCTCTAATACATTATAATGGGCCTCGCCCATGGGCCTCAACACTGTGCTTCATATATCAAGTGGGCCGCATTACATGAGCCACACCATAAATAGTAGTGGAAATGAAGATCAAAGATCATCTGGACCATACCATAAATAGCAACAGAGATAATGACTCCCACTGTTCAAAATTCACAGGGGCCCACCATAATGTTCTTTTTCCATCCAATCTGTTCATGAGGTCACAAGGACCTGAATAAGAGGAAAAATAAATTTCATATAAATCCTAGATTTCTGTGGCCCAAATGAATTTCAAAGGTGGGCGTTCAACCTCACTGATTTTTACAGTATGGTCCACTTGATGAGCGGATCTGCCTCATTTTGGCCTCAAGCCTTAAATCAAGCTCGCCATTTGGATGGATGGTTTGGATGTAACACATACTCTATAGTGGGTCCCACCAGAGAGACAGATGGACGTGGTGGATATAACACATGCCACGATGGCCCCACAGAACTTACTGGCTCAATACAGCAGCTATATAATTACTGTAAGTACATTGGCCAACCTGCTTTCAATAGTAGGTGGGTCCCATGTGGGGTCCACCATAAATATAGTATATATATATTATATATATACACACATACATCATGGTGCGCCCTACCCAGATTGTCCAGATAGACGGTTGGGGTGAAAAACTTGCACTAGGTGGGCTTCACCGTCAGAATGGATGGACGGCTAGGATGAAACACCTGTACCAGGTGGGTCCACACATTTGGACCCACAAGCTCTGGAGAAAGATGATATTTATATTTTACTGCTCCTGGACGGTGTGCATTCAACACATACAATGGAGGGGTCCACATCAATGGACGGTGATGATAAAACCCATACATCCAGTGGCCCGCCGTCCCATCCCTGTTGGATGGACGATCAGATGAAAAGCACATACATCTGGTGGGCCCCACCCTCAAACATGTCACACGTGTGGGGTGGGTCCCATGCAAATGGATGGATGGATGGTTTAATAAAACACATATATTTCATGGTAGGGCCCACGGCTTGGACGGTGACAAAACAACAGCCACCTTGCTGCTGTAAGATGGATGGAGGGCGCAGATGATATCATGCATTGAGGTGGCCCACAAGCCATCATACAAAGAGAGAGAGAGAGAGAGGGGGGGGGGGAGAGGAAAGGGAACGTGTAGGGAAGGGACCCCGCCACTATTGGGCTCTCCCTTGAACAATACATCCATCAAGTGGGTCCCACAACAAGTGGGCCCTTAAATCACAAAAAGGTAAAAATGTGGGTCCTAGATCACCCACTGTCCATTCTTTTTGGCTCCTTGGAAAGGTAGACTCATTGGCTTCGATCTCCACGAAAGATGATGAAGAATGAAGGGCTGAGATGGGAGATGAGAGGGTTAGGAAGTGGGCCACACACAAAACTCTCTCATGGAGGCTTGAAGAGCTTGGACGTGGGATTTTTTTTTTTAGTTGCTTAGAAAATTGGGTTTGAGAAATGAGAGAGAGTGGGTTGTAAGGAGAGAGAGATGGGTGATGGAGTGATGAATGGGAGAGAACGATGTGTTGTGTAAGAGATTGTTGACTTTTGGGGTTGTTGTGTAAGAGAGGTATGGGTTGTGATGGGTTGAGTGATAGGTTGAGTGATGTGTTCAGTGATGGGTTGAGTGATGTGTGTACTTGACATATACTTGACCATTGATGGGATTTCTTTGATACATTGGGTAGAGATTCTCTTGAAATTGTAAATGCGCGGTGTTTTCCTCGAACTAAATGTGGATCCACCTCTCCTAGCTTGGGTATTGCCTTGGTGCACAAGATGCAGCATCGGAACCGCGGCGATGGTGCGGTTGTTGGGGTATAAGTCTCAGGCTGAGTCAACTCGGGTTAACAGCGTGTGACTCAGGGTCGCACCCAAATTTTGGTTAAAGGTCGCGGGTTACCGAAATTCGACAGGGAGGATCGCAGGAATCTATGGAATGTTATGAACTAAGTTACAGGTCTTACAGCTCTACCCTTCAAATAAAAATTTTTTCCTCGAAATTTACACAATCATGCAACTAGACATAACTCATGAGGAAGAAGAAACATAACATTATTATATAAAATTGGAGACAACAAAAAAAATAGAACACATAATCAATCATCAAAGAGATGAGAATAACGGTCTTGAATGTCAGCCTCACACTCCCAAGAAGCCTCCTCGAAAGAATGATAACCCCACTGAACCTTCACCAATGGAATAACCTTGGTCCGGAGGACCTGCTCCTTCCGATCAAGGATATGAATTGGCTGCTCAATGTAGGAAGCGTTCTCTCGAACCTCTAATGGCTACCAATCAATAACAAGAATGATGTCTGACTCACACTTCCTAAATATAGAGACATGCAAAACATTGTAGACGTTGGACAACTGAGATGGTAAGGCAAGCCGATAGGCCATGGCGCTAATGCTCCCAGTGATCTTAAAAAATCCTATGAATCTCAGGGCAAGCTTAACCTTCGCTCCAAATCGAACTACGCCCTTCATGGGTGAGACCTTAAGATACACCTAGTCCCCTACAGCAAACTCCAAGGGATGACATCGGCAATCACAAAACTCTTCTGCCGACTTGGAGCTATGCGTATCCTCTGCCTGATGATATCAATAACCTCTGATGTTTGCTGCACAAGCTCGGGACCTAGGAGACGACGCTCTTCAACCTCAGTCCAACAACTCGGTAATATGCATGCTCTTCCATACAGTGTCTCAAAAGGAGCATTACTAATGGTCGCCTGATAGCTGTTGTTGTATGCGAACTCAGCCAATTGTAGGTTCTCATCCCAGCTACCTCCGAAATCAATCACGTAGGCCCGAAGCATATCTTCAAGGATCTGGTTGACCCTCTCAGTCTGGCCATCGATCTGCGGAGATACATGGTGCTGAGCTACAAATCAGTCCCCATCGCCCTCTAAAAGCTCCCCCAAAACTGAGACATGAACCTCGGGTTTCAGTTAGAAATGATCGAGACTAGAAAGCCATGCAGTCTCACAATCTCCTCGATGAATAACCTTGCAAGCCGGTCCATAGACCAAATCGCACGCATCGCAAGAAAATGTACTGACTTCGTCAGACGATCCACACAATCCAGATTATGTCATGGCCGCATTGAGTCATTGGTAAGACCATAATAAAATCTGTCGACACGTGCTCCCACTTCCACGTCGGGATGTTTAACGGCTACAATAGACCAGGGGGTCTCTGATGATCAGCCTTAACACGCTAGCATGTATCACACTCGGCTACAAAACTGGTGATCTGGCATTTCATCCCCACCTAAAAATACTGTCGCCTCATGTCACGGTACATCTTTTTCAAGCTTGGGTGGATAGAAAACTGCAATCGATGTGCCTCAGTCATGTGGTCTCTATGTAACTCAGGAACATCCGGGATACATAATCGGCCTCTAAAGCAAAGTCCACCATCAGAACCAATCTGCTAATCTTACTGACTCTCAGATGCCACCTCAGCCATATAACTCTGCAATGACTCATCAGCCTGTTGAGCCTCGATCACCCTTACGACAAGAGAGGGTTAAATCGACAGGCTTGATAACTACACGATAGAAGACTGCAGACCGAACTCAAAATCATACTCTGCTCTATCCTTTAGCACCTCCACTCCTGGACCATCATATGCACCACCAACCTTGTGGCTAATGGGTGAGGGCATCCGTGACCAGTTCGCCTTGCCCGGGTGGTACTGAAGATCGAAATTATAGTCCTTCAGGAGCTCCATCCAGCGCCTTTGCCTCATGTTCAGATCAGACTAAGAGAATAGGTACTTCAGGCTCTTGTGGTCGGAGAAGAGCTCGAACCTAACCCCATAGAGATAGTGCCTCCACACTTTCAGTGCAAAGACAACTGCAGCTAATTCCAAATCATGCGTGGGGTAGTTCAGCTCATGGACCTTGAGCTAATGAGACGTGAAGGCCACTGGTCTCTCGTGCTACATCAGGACAACACCCAAACCAATACACGAGGCATCAGTAAATACAATAAATCCATCACTCCTAGAGGAAAGAGTGAGGACAGGAGCGGACGTCAGATGGTCCTTCAGCTCTGCGAATGCTTGCTCACATGCATTGCTCCAAATAAACTCAGCACCCTCCGAGTCAACATGGTCAATGGGGCTGCAATACAGGAGAAGCCCTCAATAAAATACCGATAGTAGCCCACCAAACCAAAGAAATTGTGGATCTTAGACGCGTTCGTAGGCTGACCCTACTGACGCACTGCATCAACCTTCAAGGGGTCCACTGCGATGCCCTCCCTCATCATCACATGATCGAGGAGCTTCACCTCCTCCTGCCAGAACTCGCACTTCTCCAGTTTCGCATAGAGATGGTGTGCACAGAGGGTCTGCAAGGTAACCTCTAGATGCTGAACATACTCATCACGGGTCCTTGAATTAATTAGGATGTCGTCGATGAACATCATAACAAACTGATCGAGATATGGATGGAAGACCTCGTTTATCAACTACATGAATACCGCGGGCGCATTGGTCAGTCCGAAGGACATGACCCGAAACTCAAAATGACCATAACATATCCCGAAAGCCGTCTTTGGGATGTCCTCCTCTCGGACCTGAATCTAATGATAACCAGAACGCAGGTCAATCTTCGAAAAGAACTGCGCACCCTGCAGCTGATCAAATATATCATAGATCCTCAGGAGCAGATACTTGTTCTTGATTATGACTTTGTTGAGCTCGCGGTAGTCCACTCAGAGTCTCAATGAGCCATCTTTCTTCTTCATGAAGAGTACCGACGCTCCCCACGGTGAACTACTCGGACTGATAAAGCCTAACTTGCATAACTCGTCCAATTGCTTCTGCAGTTCCCGTAACTCTAACGGTGCCATACGATACGGGGCCTTTAAAATAGGCGTGGTACCGGGCACAAGATCAATCTGAAACTCAGTGTGTCGGTGAGGAAGTAATCCTGGAATCTCCTAGAACACATCGGGAAAATCTCAAACCATAGGCAATTAGTCGATGCTCACCACTATGGGCTCATCTATGACACACGACATCATAAAAGACAATGGCTCTCCTCTGGGCTCGACAATGAACTGGAACTGCGGTAAGCTGGGTATACAGAACGTGACTATCCTCGCGGAGTAGTCCAATATGGCGTGGTACTCTGCAAGCCAATCCATGTCCAAGATAACATCGAACTCGGACATCAGTAATGCAAACAGATCGGTAGGCAAAATGATATCCCCAAATAGAATGGGGCAAGACGAGTAAAATTGGCCTAACACTGCAGTCTTCCCCAAGGGAGTCGATACTGATAAGCCCTTATGAGCAGACTCCAATGGCAAACTAGTTAATCGACAGAAACTCTTAGCCACAAAGGAATGAGATGCACCAGAATCAAACAATACACGTGTAATTTATGCAGAGACTTGCAGTATACCCTCGACAACCCTCTGGATGACTGCAGGTCCTGCTGAGCCGCATATAACCTAGCCTCGACCGGCTGGGGAGGTACCTCTCCCCTCTGAGCGTGTTGTTGCTACTGTCACTGAGGCAGTCGAAACTGCTGCCTCTACTGATCGGCCTCGGAGGCTGGTGCTAATGCTACAGCTGAGGGGGCCTCATGGTGGGGGCTACTGTCACTGCTGCTGTGGGGGTCTCTACTACTGCTGTGGTGGAGGCTGCTGTGAACCTCTTGGCTGCTATTGCTGCTAGGGGCGGGGACACTCCCGGATACGGTGCCCCATCACACCGTACCCAAAAAGGTGCCGGTGAACTGCCTCCGAGGTGGTGCTGGCGCTCGGAAGGTTGGGCGACCTGTGCACCTTTGCTATGGTCGACATTGTTGGAAGTCACTAGAGGGAGCTTGCCTCTTCCGATATCTCCTCTGACCCTGATCACTCTGAGAATTGGCCCACTTAGCCTCAAAAAATCTAGGCCTTCCATACCATCCCCTCGAAAGTCAAGAGCTCATGCCTAATAACACAGCCTTGAAGACCATAACGCAAGCTGTCCTCGAAGCTGTGGGCTCTCCGCTCCTCATCATCTACCAAGTATGGCGGAAATCTAGACAGCACTACAAAACGAGCCACATACTGAACCGCTGTCATATCTCCCTTCACTAGGGCTCGAACTCCAATGCTCGCTGTCGTCGAATATGATCAGGAAAATACTGTCGGTCAAACCAATCCATAAAATCATCCCATGTCCACTCAAAATCGACACTTGGTGCTCGGGAGACTGATGCCCACTAGTGCTCAGCCTCTCCCTAGAGAAGAAATACAGCTAACCGGACCTGCCGCTGGGTTGTACATCCCATCGTATAAAAAATCCTCTCCACATCAGAGCACCATCTCTCAGCTACTGTCGGGTCTAGCTCACCTTAGAAACGCGGGAGATCGAGCTGCCGAAATTCACAAAGAAGGGTGCTCGCGCGCTCCTACTCTGCTTGGGTTGGTGAAACAATGGGGTGCCTGCCCTGCCCCTGAAGAGCGGTTGTCATAGCCTGTAACATCTACTGTAACTGGGAGGCACTTACGGGTACGGTCGGTCTCAGGTGGAGGAACGACATCCTCAGGCTAGGGGGTAGGAATCTCTGGTGGTGGAGTGAGGATCGTAGGTGGTAGAATAGGAGTCTCAAGTGGTAGAGCGGGAGTTGCTCGGGTCGCTCTCCTGGGCGGCATGTCCAACATGAAAGAGTAAAGGTACCTATCAACTTTGAAAACTCTCGAATGCATGCACATTAAGGGTCTGTAACAGAAGATCACTAAGTTGTCCGAACTCAAGACTTAATCATTCTAAACTCATAGCAGACATGTAATGTTGTTCTCAGTTATTACCAAGTTATGCTCTGATACTAACTTCTGTTACATCCCGAACTCAGAAATCGAGCTCACAAAATTTTTGATTGTCGAATCCGGCGTCAACAGCCTCCATAGTACCCCATTCTCGGCTCCTGGCACCCATTTACCAGGTTCTGATCCTGGAATCCTATAAGGAGGATTTTCAACATCAGTTTGATTCGTAATAAGTGTAACTAAAGGCATAACCCACAAACGACAACTAAAAACTCCATCACATTTCCAATATGAACAAAACTTATAAGTACATTGCACATAAAGGGAAATATAATGATGATAGACAAAAGCTCCAAGATAATCTGCTATGCTCTTTTGCCTCAGTACTACTGCGATCCAAAGTCACTTGCACACAACGGTTGTGTATAAGCTTACAGAAAGCTTAGAGGGTGGTGCAAGTGTATGCGTAATGTAATAATGCATTTATGCAATATCAGAGTAATACGAAATATGCTGATGAATACGTAAATACTATTGGCGGTACCAAGGTTATGCAATGCATGACATGAATGATGTCGGCCATACTAAGGACATACAATGCAAGATGCAACTCAAGCATACCAATCCTCATCTGAGTCCACATATTAATACAACTCAACTTTGAAATATCACTGGGGTCTAGTGTACTTCAAACTAGATTATCGTCCCATCGCGCACAACAAGGTGAGTGGAAGAGACCTCACTGTCTGCCTGCCAATATTGGGCTCGGATCCTCAATAGCGGACCCATTCCTCGAGCTGGTCAAACTCAGCCTAGCTTTGCCTCATCCTCTCTGGCGGGTAAGGCCGCATCCCCTTCTAAGCGACCACGACACAGTGGAAAGTGCAGCCTTCTGGTAATCGACACTCCGCGCTCATGCATCCACTCGGTCTAGACATTATAACAACCTCTTGGTACTATAAGGGTTTAGGAAATTTCACCCAGGGATATCTATAACACCCCATATAGAACAAGATTTTCGATGTCCAATCCTGCCAACCAGGATATGCCTGTGAAGGTTATGGCCCTGATGTCGCTAGGGCATACAGTATACATCTCACACAATGCGACATATATGAATCACGCAATCCAGTCATATAGCAATTATGCGCGTACCACCCGGTCATGTGGTTAACTCCCCTTACCAGGGAGTCACATAACAATCTACCCAATGGCATGTACTATGATCAATCACTCATCTCATCACAAGCATGCGGATGATGCGTATGGGTATGTATCATGATGTTATGTTGTCATATACTCATAATCGACATCGATAATCTGCCTATATACAAGGTGGGGTCCATATATGAACGACCAATCCAAACCACATATAAAGATCAGCCCTCGACTGTGGTTATATCAAATCCGTTAGCACGGAGCCATCCGTCTATGGTGAATGGGGCCCACTTATTTGGGTTAACCCATAAGAGAATGATGAGAATGGGCCCATCAAGGCCAAAGGGAAGGCCACAATGTGAACATTCAACCATCATTGCCCGTCAATGTGGACATTTAACTACATTGCTCCCAAGGAGTGGCCCACATAGAGCCATACGTATAGTGGGCCCATGGCCTCACATAACAACCTAATATACATCGCCACAGGCCTCACATATAACACAATGGTCGTGTCCAATGGGCCTCAGATACATCACCATGGGCCTCAAATACATCACAATGGGCCTCGCCCATGGGCCTCAAATACATCACAATGAGCCTTGCCCATGGGCCTTGAATACATCACAACGAGCCTCGTCCAGGGGCCTCTAATACATCACAATGGGCCTCACCCATGGGCCTCTAATACATCACAATGGGCCTCGCCCATGGGCCTTAACACTGGGCTTTATATATCAAGTGAGCCGCATTACATGGGCCACACCATAAATAACAGCGGAGATGAAGATCGAAGATCATCTGGACCATACCATAAATAGCAGTGGAGATAATGATTCCCATTATTCAAAATTCACAGGGGCCCACCATAATGTTCATTTTCCATCCAATCTGTTCATGAGGTCACAAGGACTAGAATAAGAGGAAAAACAAATTTCATATTAATCTTAAACTTTTGTGGCCCAAATGAATTTTAAAGGTAGGCATTCAACCTCGCTGATTTTTGTAGTATGGTCCACTTGATAGGAGGATCTACCTCATTTTGGTCTCAAGCCTTAAATCAAGCTCACCATTTGGATGGACAGTTTGGATGTAACACATACATCTATAGTGGGTCCCACCAGAGAGACAAATGGACGCGGTGGATGAAAGTGCCCTGGTTTGTCAATTAGCATGAGCGTTGAGTCGGCTAGATAGAGAAGCTCCATAGGAAGATCAATCACCCGTCTGCCTCAACCGGATGTGGGCCCGAACTCGCCACAGGTAAATTTGAGCCTCACATCCCATGTCCCAAAACACCAGGTGAATAAAACCCTTAAAGCAAATTAGAACATCGTAGGGTTTTGAGTTAGAAAACTTTTTCAAAATTCAGAAAATCTCTAAGTTTTTTAGCTCTATCAATTTTATCGATATACTGATCGATATTATCGACATGCGCTGTCGATGTCCACGATGACCAAACGATATCATTGAAAAGAGGACAAAATATATCCAGCAACCACATACTCATCTGGACGGAATTATCGATGTATCGATATACCTATCGATATCATCGATATTCAAATCTCGAGTCTCTCGAAGTTGACTCGATATAATCAATGACAGAAAATGAGTCCTTATTTTTACTAAGAAAAAACATAAGATCATCGATATATTGAGGTCCTCCTTGATATCATCAGAATTCAAACCTCGATGATATCGGAAGGCTTCGATGATATCGGTCTTGGACTCACAAATATCCAGCAAATATTTCAAGATATTTTATCTTTGATCGAGGGTCACTCAAGAGAATTGATATTCAAATATCGATGATATCGATACAATATCGATTACATCAAATAAGGACATAAATTGTCCAGTAAGCTTAATAGAAAATCGATTGGATTTATCGATGCATTGACACAGCTATCGATATCATCGACATTCAAATTCTGATGATATCAAAGGTCCCTCGATCATTCCTTTGAACCTGAAATATTTCAAGGCAAGTCTCTCTGATTTTCAAATGTTGAGGAATTGATCCTCATATCGATGATATCGGAGTTCAGAATCCGATGACATCGACACGTGTTTCGATTTCCTCGACTAGCTGGTAAAAGGTTTCAAAAGTGTATGACATTTGAGTTTATGTCATCGAGTGGCCCGTCGATACAATCGAGAGTATATGCTCGATGATATCAAACCCGCTCGATGATATTGAACTCTGTCATAAATGTGACCATTTTATATCTGTTGGAACCCTTTTTCCTATATAAAGAGGACTTGTCTATTGTTGCTGGCAATGAAAGAAGAGAGTGCTTTTGAGTGTCTAACCTTAGATCATATACCCAAAGCCCTTTCTCTCATGAAAGTTCATCCTCCAATCCACTCTCATCATTGATATTTAATAGAGTGGATTGGGGAATGAACTTCCGCATTCAAGGATCCTTTAACTACCATCTTAATGGAAAATCATTTAGCTGGGATGCCTTGAATGCATGAATGATTGAAATCGCTCTATCTCCCTTATAGGAAAATCTTCAATAGAGTAGGATTCCATTATAACCTTGACCCAACTTGTCGCCATGCATTGGTAAATCTTCTGAGTGGTGGTTCAAGGAAGCAGAAGACTCTTCATGAACAATGGAGGAGATCTTCGACAACGTGCTGAAAGGGACTCATTTGCTTATCTTTAAGTTATCAGAGTCCAGAGGACCCTTGTGATTATTCCTTTCTAGGATTGGGTTTAAGGTGTTTCTCACCCCTTGCAAGTCCTCTAGGAGGCCTTCTGCAGGAGTGTACGTGGTGGGTACGTAGTGTTGACCCTTGCTCTGTGGAGAGCATAAACTTCCGATTACAGGTGAACCTGTCTAAAACCTTGGATTAGAGGTGAACCGTGTGAAACCTCCGTTCTGGTCTTGTGGAAGATCCTTGGCCAGTGTGCCTAAGAGTGGGTGCGATGTGTTGACCCTTGCTCATGAGAGCATAAACAGTCAGCCTATGTGTAGGTTGTAAAGGTTAAAGGTGAACATGTCTAAAACCTTATGTTAGAGGTGAACCGTGTGAAACCTTCATTAGGGTCTTGTGGAAGATCCTTGGCTAGTGTGCCTAAAAGTTAGTGCGATGTGTTGACCCTTGCTCGTGAGAGCATAAACAATCAGCCTAGGTGTTAGTTGTAAAGGTTAAAGCTTAACCTGATTTGAAACCTTGAGTTTGAGTTGAACCGTGTGAAACCTCCTTAGTGAAATCCGTTACACTCAAAGGTTGTGTGTGGTTACCAGGAGTGGAGTAGACAAGTAGTCGAACCACTATAAAAATGACTGTATTTGAGATTGCTATTCATCTGTTTGTGTGATTTCCTTCTATATTTTTATATCTGATTATCTGAGATTACATCACACACACACACACACAATCATATCCATCATAAACTAGTTTGCATATTATTCATCTCTCAAATAGTTTGTGATTGGATCCTCTACCGGGCTTGGAAGCCAGTAGAGTTATTTTTGAGTAATCCTAATCTATGCTAGGATTAGTGTGATAGGATTTTAAATTGGCATAAAATTATTAAAAAGTTATATTCACCCCCCTCTAGGACATATTGGCATATTCCTACTTTAACTAAAGTGGTCTTCAACACAATTTTAATTGGTATCAAAGCGGGTCTCTCTTAAGCGCTTCATCGCCTAGAGCGTGATCTTGACTGAAGTTAGTAATATGGCCAAAGGAGAGGGCTCATCGGTAACTAGACCTCCAGTTTTTTATAATGCTTATTGGAAGTCTAGGATGCGCTAGTTGGATCATGATGTTTGGACATAGTTGAAACTAGATATGTGCCACCGAGCGATCAAATTTTTCTTGAAAATGGCACAACTATCCCCAAAACCTAAATCCAACAAAATGTGAGCTGCATTCGAGAAAGAAAAACAAACGTCTGAAGCAAAACCAATGAATGCTATCTATTGTGTTGTGTCCCAAGGAGTATTCGTGCGACACATCTAAAGAGGCATAGGGTCTATTGGAAACAACCCATGAGGGAGCAAGCACAGTAAAAAGGTCCTAAGTACAACTCTCAACATCTCAATTTGAACACATCAGAATGGAGGATGATGAGACCTTCATAGAATTTTTTTAAAAAACTGAATATCATTTATAATTCCATGGGTGGATTAAGAAAGAAAGTTTTGGTCTAAAAATTTGTAGGAAAATACTAAGATCCCTACCAGAACATTTTCAACTCAAAAGTTTCAACCATTGAAGAGTGTAGGAATATGGATGAAATAAAAGTAGAAGAACTAGTAGGTTCCCTATAAACTTTTGAACTACACTTCAAACAAACTCTTAAATCCAAAAATACTGTCCTTAAAACTTCAAAGAATACTTTAAATGAGGAAGATGAAAGTGAAAGGGAAAGGCAATTGCAGCTACATAGGACGATACTAAAGATTCAAATTTTGAATGTAGTGACTCAGAGAGTGATGGAGACCGAAAATCCTTAAAAATTCTTATGATCTCCATAACTTCCATCATTCCCATAGAAACTAAGAAAACCGAAGATCCTCAAGCCACTAAATCATTTCCATTTGATAATGAGGAAACAGAGAAAGAAGAAAAGGATAAACTGCAGGATGCCTATAAACAACTCTATATCTATAGCATCAATATCCTTAAAAGACTTGGAATAAATGAAAACAAAAAATAATAATAAATTGCTGCAATTAGATTTAGACAAAACATTGGAAATCAATACATACTTAATTAATTATCTACAGCAATACCCCTCTGAAAATGATAAGCTAGAAAGAATCAATCTATCCCTTAAATCTGAATCTTTGAAACTTACTAAACAGATTGAACTATTAAAAGATAAAAATGAGCATCTAAAGAATGAAAATCACACACTCATGGTTGATATAGAGAAATACAGAAATTCTGCTAAAGTAAATTATAAATTTTCCCAAAATAGTGAAAAATTAGAAAAACTCTTAGGGATGGGATGACCTGGGAAAGATAAGAGTGGATTAGGATATGACAAATTCAAATACAAAAATATAGCACCAATGTTTGAGAAATCAATTGCATCAGGAAGTAAAACAAAAGCTACTTTTATCTGTCATTTATGTGGAGACCCTGGTCATTATAAATTTGAATACTTGTCACCTAGGAGGACTCGACTCATTTCTAGTCTAACTCATATTGGTAAATACAGACCAACCAGAAGAACAATACGAAATGTTAAGAGTCCACCTAGGAATTTGGCTAGAGGTAATACCCATCCATCACCACCCAGAATGATCGACAGAATGAAGGAGCCATTGAATCAAGTGGCTGAACTAAATAAAAAAACAAATGAATTTTTGAAACTTGGAAACATGGTTCAACTACCCAATAATTGAGCAAGGAAAACATGTCCAGGTCATGGCATCTAGATCTGGATGAATGTTGTAATGATGTAATTTTGATGGTTTTCATGATATATTTGAGGTCTCCACTTCTCTCTTTTTTTTTTTTTTTTTTTTTTATGTTTATAATTTTGGATGGTACAACTTTTGTACAAAGTTTAATGTGTATATATGTTGATATGAAAATATTCTATGATATGCATATCATCGAAGTAATCAAATCAATGTCATATTCTTTGTCTTCGATAAGCCAATCGATGAGATCGAAGTAAGTTCGAAGTCATCGAACAATTCCACCTGATAAAAGTCAGGCGAGCGAGAAAAGTTTTTACTTGTCACTTTTTACCATTTCCATTTGGGTGGTTCGTCTTCTAGAACATTTCATCCTGGCCAGTCGTCTACCCTTGAAATTTGAGGATACCCAACATCTACTTCCTCCATTCAAAGGTATCATTCCTTCGATTTGGAGTAACGTAGTTTGATAGGATTTCTGTTGAGACAACCATTCAATTGTTCACTTCCTAGTTAATTCTCTATCTTCCTTTACCTGGTTGTCGATTAATCATGTCAAAAAAAAAGGGAAAAGCCCCGATTGAAGGAGAATCATCTCGTTCTAAACGGCAAAAATCTCTGGCTCCGAGAAAAAGGGCCAGAGCATCCTCATCACCTGCTCCTCCACCGGCTGCATCAATTTCTCCTCCAAATGCAAATGTATTGGAAAAATATACTAGGAGGAGCCTGGTACATGAATGACGGATTGATAGGGAGTACATACAAACATTCAATCTAGAATATCTTTTGGATGTAATCGATTGGTTGCCCATTTTGGACTTTGGTGGTATATGCCATGAGGAAAGGACTTATCGCTTTCTTGCGTACTATCACTCTTTGGTCCTTGATCCTCCATCAATAATTGTCTCTGTTGGGGAAGAAAGTGTTGAAATCACGACCGAACTCATTGCCAACATATTTGGTCCTACCTTATCTTCTATTAGTCTATCCAGTCTTGACCTCGAGGACCCAACAAATCGATCTAAGGTCACCAAATTCCTATGTCAAGGTAGAGATATCCCATAGTATCAAGGGAACGCTCTTAAAGCTAAATACATGTCTCCTAAATACAGAATTTTACATGGGATTTTCTCCACAAATGTATACCCTAGAGGGATAAATCGAGCTGATCTTACCTCCTTCATGGTCTTGGTTCTATAGTATCGCATCTGGTATTATGCTATGTTTGCCCACTTTAATTTCCACCAATTAGCCTGTGTCATTTTCACCTCCAGAGCAACTCAACTACCTATTCCTCATATCATCCATGTGTTGTGTGGTCAATATACGGACTATCCTGAGCATCCAATGCAACATTTCGACAAGGTCATTATACGGAAGATGGATCTTAAGTTTCATCTGTATACAGAAGGACAGCCCGAGGAAGAGATACATGAAGACGCAAAGACAGGAGAAAGAATAGCACCTACTAAAGGAGAACTACAAGAGCCAAGATCCATTCCGACTACACCTGAATCTGCACCGACTCATCGTCATAAATTATATCAGGATCAGGTCGGGACAAAGATGCGAGGAATGACACGAATTGAAGATAATTTTGATAAGCTTTCAGCCTTGGAAAGGATGGTTGCTGGACTATAACATATGACACAACAACTTGTCAATCTACTGACCTGTCGAAGAGAGGACACAACACCATCCAGCTCGGCCCCGTGATTTTAATTTTACTCATCACATACACCTGCTCATCACTCATACTAAGGATATGAATATCTTTTTGATTATCTTAAGTTCTTAAGAGTGTATGTGATGATCTATTGACGTGTATGGCCTGTCTGTTTTTATGCTTGTCGGTCCTTAGAAGAACCACAATGGTTTACCAAACTAGGATTTGTTTTGGAATGATAGTCCTTTGGATGAGGAGAATATTTATTTTGATATGCTCATGGCTGGGGTTGATATTTGGATAGGTTATCTTGTTTGGATGTGATAATACTGCCAAACTGGGGCAGTATATACTTTTTGGATATTTGTATGGCTGATCATAATTCACATATTTTTTGCCATGATTATGCCTTAAGATCCCCCGATTTTGTCTAGTTTATGATATGTATGATGCAGGTGAAGTTTTTGATGATTATTCTATCTGCTTATATCACTGCTCTATTTGGTCTGCTATGCGTACATAGTTTCTGAAAATGATGTTTGATTAAACTGTTTTGATCATTATGCATCTATCCTTTATATATGTATGCTCTTTGAATTTTGGTTCTCACTAAAGCTTCAAACTTCAGTCAATATCAACTGCTATATTTATCTTTGTCAATGACTGAAAAAAAGGGGGAGAACAAGTCAAACACCCTGAAAGGAAAATTGCATATCTGTCTATGAATGGTGTTACAGGTGTTAGGGGGAGCAGCTGCACCAAGATAGGGGGAGTATACAGATAGGGGGAGCAGCTTCTGAATCTGTCTGAATGATTATGTGTGTGCTCACTAGATTAAATTGTAAAATTGTGTAAAGTGTATGTGCACACAATTTGGGATGTCAGTATAGAAGTTGTTCTAGGGTGTTTTGGTATTTTGTCACGTAATTGACAAAGGGGGAGATTGAAAGTGCCCTGGTTTGTCAATTAGCATGAGTGTTGAGTTGGCTAGATAGAGAAGCTCCATAGGAAGATCAATCAACCATCTGCCTCAGCCAAATGTGGGCCCGAACTCACCACAGGTAAATCTGAGCCTCACATCCCATGTCCCAAAACACCAGGTGAATAAAACACTTAAAACAAATTAGAACATCAAAAGGTTTTAAGTTAGAAAACTTTTTTAAAATTCAAAAAATCTCTAAGTTTTTTAACTCCGTCGATTTTATCGATATACTAATCGATATTGTCGACATTCACTGTCAATGTCCTTGATGACCAAACAATATTATCGAAAAGAGGACAAAATATATCCAGCAACCACATACTCATCTAGACGGAATTATCGATGTATCGATATACCTATCGATATCATCGATATTCAAATCTCGAGTCTATCGAAATTGACTTGATACAATCGATAGCAGAGAAAATGAGTCCCTATTTTTACTAAGAAAAAACATAAGATCGTCGATATATCGAGGTCCTCCTCGATATCATTGGAATTCAAATCTCGATGATATCTGTCTTGGACTCACAAATATCCAACAAATATTTCAGGATATTTTATCTTTGTTCGAGGGTCACTCAAGAGAATTGATATTCAAATATCGATGATATCGATACAGTATCGATTACATCAAACAAGGACATAAACTGTCCAGCAAGCTTAATAGAAAAATCGTTGGATTTATCGATGCATCGACACAACTATTGATATCATCGGCATTCAAATTCCGATGATATTGAAGGTCCCTCGATCATTCCTTTGAACCTGAAATATTTTAAGGCAAGTCTCTCTCATTTTCAAATGTCGAGGAATCGATCTTTGTATCGATAATATCGGAGTTTGAAATCCGATGACATTGATGTGTGTTTCGATTCCCTTGACCAGCTGATAAAAGGTTTTAAAAGCGTATGACATTTGAGTTTATGTCATCGAGCGGTCCGTCGATACAATCGAGAGTATACACTCGATGATATCGAACCTGCTCAATGATATCGAACTCTGTCATTAATGTGACCGTTTTATATCCATCGGAACCTTTTGTCTATATAAAGAGGACTTGTCTATTGTTGCTGGCAGAGAAAGAAGAGAGTGCTTTTGAGTGTCTAACCTTAGATCATATACCCAAAGCCCTTTCTCTCATGAAAGTTCATCCTCCAATCCACTCTCATCATTGATATTTAATAGAGTGGATTGGGGAATGAACTTCCGCATTCAAGGATCCTCCAGCTACCATCTTAATAACAAATCATTGAGCTAGGATGCCTTGAATGCATGAATGATTGGAATTGATCTCCCTTATTTAAAAATCTTCAATAGAGTAGTATTTCATTACAACCTTGACCCAACCCGTCGCCATGCATTGGTACATCTTCTGAGTTGTGGTTCAAGGAAGCAGAAGACTCTTCATCAACAAAGGAGGAGATCTTCGACAATATGTTGAAAGGGACTCATCTGCTTATCTGTAAGTTATCAGAGTCAAGAGGACCCTTGTGATCATTCCTTTCTAGGATTCGGTCTAAGGTATTTCTCACCCCTTGCAAGTCCTCTAGGAGGCCTCTGGCAAGAGTGTACGTGGTGCGTACGTAGTGTTGACCCTTGCTTTGTGGAGAGCATAAACTTCCGGTTAAAGGTGAACCTGTCTAAAACCTTGGGTTAGAGGTGAACTGTGTGAAACCTCCATTAGGGTCTTGTGGAAGATCCTTGGCCAGTGTGCCTAAAAGTGGGTGCGATGTGTTGACCCTTGCTTGTGAGAGCATAAACAGTCAGCCTAGGTGTAAGTTATAAAGGTTAAAGGTGAACCTATCTAAAACCTTGGGTTAGAAGTGAACCGTGTGAAACCTCTGTTAGGGTCTCGTGGAAGATTGTAACGCCTTGAAAATCGGGGGTCGAGCAAAGCTCTAATCCCGAGTTCCAATGCATCACTTATTCAACATAGATAATGATGATTGAATGTTGTCCATATTAGTGCATTTAAACATGAGTGCGATTATACTAAAACAACATATCATACTCCAAAGTTAAGGTAATTTGGCAAGCGGAAGATTGAAATATATGCATTTAATTATGCAAATGTTTCACAAATTTCGGAGTATGAGTATGGAACTAGGCTAAATATATACATGTGTTGTTTCTAAACATATAAAATGTTGGAAGTAAATGTGTTCAACTAAATAAGTATCCTAGTAGTCCCTGTGCATCAGTATGAGATCTACATAGATCTGCCCAATAGTTGAACGTAAGAGAATCCTTCCTCCTCGACTACGAAGTCCAACTCTGCTGTATAGACCTCACCATCACCTGCATCTAAACCAGAGACTGGGTGGTGTTTTAAAACACCGTCCCAGGTGGGAATGAGTAGCTAATTCAGTGGAACTATAAAGCAAAGGTTAACATGTTATCAATTCAGTCAAGTAGTAATGATAAAGCAATGCAACAAACATTCCTAAGTACTCTTGTTAATACAAGAATAGTATGTGATAATGATGCATACCCTCGCCTACACTCCCTCAGCAACATCATCTCACGATCGCAGCATGCAACACTCCCGCTGTGCTCAACTCCAACGCCAAAGGCACATGTAATGCTGTGCATGTGCATGATTAGTCAAGTTCTTAATTAAGCATATTCATATAGTAGGATTGGGAAGCTAAGGTACCTACCTTTATGTCATTTATCCAAACAATGATCCATCTAGGGTCGTCAATCCTAGTTAATCACATACGATAGGCAAGTTCACGAGTTTATACCATAGGTTGCTACGGGGGCTTGTCACCACATCGTAGGCTTAATTCACACTCGAGGTCACTACCACCAACGCCCTACCAAATGACAGTTAATTTTCGAAGGCTCGTCACCAACCCGACTGGGGACCACAGCCAGGCTCCACCGGGGTAGACCTATTTCATATTCGAGGTGACTATGGAAAGGCTTGTCGCCTTAGCGTAGTCCTAGAGTATACTCGAGGTCACTATGAGAGGCTTGTCACCTGATCGTTGGCCGATAGCTCGAATACAGTGTCCCATACCACTGTATTCAGCTCACGAGTTTGGTTTGCTCACTGGTCACTACGGGAGGCTTGTCGCCCGAGCATAGGCCGACAGCTCTACCACGGTGTCTCATACCACCATGCCCGGCTCATGAGTCTTAGCGGATCATGGTACCAAGGTTAAATGTGCTTTTCACTGGTAAGTTTGGTACCTTAGGTTCAAGCAGTATCGTCCATACATGGTGAACATACATTGTGTCAATTGAGTTACTTGACATGCTCAACTGGTACGAGCGTATGTTGAGTTAATCAACATGGAACGCATACACACTCCTCGTGGCCTAGCCACTGTCAATAACCAGCATACGACTCAGATTCCTCGAACGTATCCATCGTGGCTAAAATAATTCGGCCACCGATCATAAACCGTTACCGATTACTTGGACTACATCATAGCCCTAATCACACTTCAAATATAATAGGCATTCATATGCGCTAGTCAAAACAACATGTAGCAACCAATTCAAATATAAATCTCATATAGGCATTTCAATGAACACATAGAGTACATGTTATCATGCATAGGCATTCATCCATAAATCATGTAGTAGCAAGATAGATTAAATGAAGAAAATTATAACTATAGACAAGGTAATTGAGAATCCCATCTCAATGGCCTCATTAAACACATTTCAGCAAGCATTTACTCATTCAGGCATTTTATCAAATACTTAGACTACACATTACTAAATACATGGACTAGGTTAGTTATGACATGACCTATAACAATTTCCTACACAACGTAGGTTATAAAGCATATAACAAACATGGTCTTAGATTAGAAATCATGACGAGCACGAATCAAGATTTCACACTCATTCAAACATTTTATCAAACACTTAGGCTACCCTTTACCCAATATATGAACTAGGTTAGTTACGACATATATTATAGCAAATCATCACACATAGTGGTCATAATACCGATGACAACAATGAATCCTACGTTTACAGTCATGACAAACACAAATCATAATTTCATATTCATTCGAACATTTCAACAAACACATGGAATGCATCTTTATATTTAACATAGTTCACATATGTATAATATATACAAAGCATCCCAACTAGGATCATATAGCAGTAATCAAGTCAGATATAAATCATTAGCTGACATTGAAAACCCTGAAAACCATAACCTAAACGTTTAGAGTCCGTACCTTTCGCTGGTAGATGCGTAATGAACTCAATTCAAACACTATATCTTTGTCTACGGCACAACGACAACCTATAGCATGAAATAGGTTAGCTATTCCACTATCTGCTCTATTTGAATCCCTTAAACAGATTAGGGTTAGGATTTCTTACCCAAGAACGGAATCTGAAATTGTCGGAATAGTAATATGGGAAGGATGATTTGGCTCGTGGAGCGGTGGGATCGAAGGCCAGCAACGATCTCCCACTTTCTCTCTCACTTTTTCTCTCTTCTCTCTCCTAGGGTTTAGAAATTCGTATAGAATGAGAGAGGAGTGGGTTAGGTCCTTATATAGGCCCAGAACTGATGGTAATGGCCCCACGACCATGGTATACTTAGGTTATAGCCAAAAGGCATCTATTTCGGGCCAACAAAGCTCATCTGGAGGTCCTTTACCTGCACACATGTAACACCCCAGATTTTTCCTAACTTGGCAATGGACGTCCTTGGACGTAGAACTGCCCTAGGACCTTATTCTGCCTTGATTGATTAGGGTGTAAGTTAATTAAGTATTAATAGCTTGAATCACCTTCTATACAAACTACAAAGGCCCGAGTACCACCTCAGGCAGAAATCATACAGGACTAAATCCTTTAGAAATTAGGCGAGTGTTAGCTAATGCTAAACTAGTTTACTTGTGAAATTCACACTAATCACTTTAAATACGAACTGTAAGACCCAAAACTTGTAGAATCATCGACGCTACATTACCCTATAATTTAGGATCAATCTTATTACCCAGTTGCTCTCGAGAGCATCACGAAGCTCCGTATCGGACCTAGACCGCACGTCGAAAGTCTGATTACCGCAAAACTAAACAATTATGACCGCCTTACTAGGCTTGACTACCATCTCAGAAATCAAATCCATATAGTGTCTAGAAACGCACAACTTGAGCCTGGAGCGAAGTGTGTGAGAAACGCAAATATCTTTAAAGATTGAACTTAGATTTAAGTGAATTGAGTCGGTTCACTTGCAGGCCAAATCTAGGGATTCAGACCATCAGAATCTGACCCAATTACACCCTCAGATCAAAGGAAATTTTCCACACATGTCAGTGTACTTGTGGCCCTGATAGAATACCACTGACCGTCAAATTGGAACTAGTCTGCCATGGTCAATCTGTAAATTTGATCGGACCGAAAACTTAACTCGACCTAGATCCAATGCCAGGGAGCTTAAGTCTGACCGCACGTAGAAAAGGGACCTCCAGAAGTGCTCCGTTAGATCGGAACAGCCGATCTTTGGCTATAACCTAAGTATACCTTGGCCCTGGGGCCATTCCCATCAATTTTGGGCCTATATAAGGGCCTTAAACCCTCACTCTCTTATCCCATACGAATTTAGGAAACCCTAGGAGAGAGAAGATATAAAAGAGAAGGAAAGAGAGAGAAAGTGAGAGAGTGAACTGGTGTTTGTACTTGGGATTCAATCCCTCCACTCCACACATCTAACTACCACATTTGTGTCGTGAATCTGATGATTCTGACTCTGTACTTGGGTAAGAAATCCTAACCCTAACCTGTATTAGGGTTTTCAACTAGTGGAATAGATGAATTAACTAACCTATTCCCTGTTATAGGTTATTATGGTGCCGTAGACAAAGACTTAGCATTTAAACTGGTTTAATTTCGAGTCTACCGGCGAAAGGTGCAGACTATGAATGTATAGGTTATGGTTTTCAAGGCTTTCAATGCCGGTTAATGATTTATGACTGACGTGGGTGCCATTTCACATGCAAAATGCGATGTCTGTTTCGCTTTTTAGTTATATATGAACTATGTTGAATATAGGGTAATCCATGTGTTTGTTGAAATAATCGTATAAGTATGAAATTTGGATTTGTGTTTGCCATGATTAATTGTAGTGTTTATGTGATCGTTGCATATGCGACAACTCCTTATGAAAGGATTTGCCCTAATATAGTTTAAAGTTGAGTTGTACCCTGTAGGTTGCAATGTGTAGTCTAAGTGTTTGTGGAAATGATTGAATGACAATGGAATTTGAATTCCTGCCTGCTATGATAACTTGTCATGGGTATATACGGGTTGCATTCGTGACAACTCCTTAGTAAAAGGATTTTCCCTAATACATGTTGTGATCGACATACGTCATGTATGTTGATATGTGTAGTCTAAGTATTTGTAAAAATGTTTGTATGAGTAAGCACTTGGTAAATTGTACTTTAAGTGGGTGTTGAGATAAGATTCTCAACTACTTTAATGATGTGTATGATTTCCTCTATAAAATGTGTTTTATATTAATTATTTTACTTATGAAATGCATATGTGTGGATTCATGTTTATGTTGTACTTTAGAAAATGCTCAAATAGTCATAGGATTTGAATCACTTGTTCATTACTGCTTTGATTTTTTCTTATATGATTATTTGTTGTAATTAAATGTGGTTGGGGCTATTATATAGTCCAAGCAATCGGTAACAGGCCTTGATTATGTGGATGAGGTCATTTCACCACATAAGACACGTTCGATGAATCTAAGTCATACGATGGTTGTCGACAGTGGTACCTTGTCGACTACTTCAGAGTACGCTCGTACCAGTCGAGCTTGTCAAGTAACTCGATTGGCCTTATGTATGTTCACCATGTATAGACGCTACTGCTTGAACCTAAGGTACCAAACTCACCAGTAAATCCCGTTAACCTTGGTACCTTGATCTGCTAAGACTCATGAGCCGGACATGGTGGTATGGGACACCGTGGTCAAGCTGTCGACCTACGTTGGGGCGATGAGCCTCCCCGTAGTGACCAGTGAGCAACCCAGACTCGTGAGCCGAATACGGTGGTATAGGACATTGTATTCGAGCTGTCGGCCTATACTGATCAGGTGACGAGCCCTTTGTAGTGACCTCGAGCGTACTCTGAGTCTACATGGAGGCGACAAGCCTTTCCGTAGCAACTAGAGTATAAAGTAGGCTTGCACTGATCAGGCGACGAGCCCTTTGCAGTGACCTAGAACCGTAACATCGTATGAGATTTACTAGGACTGACGACCCTAGAATGGATCATTGTTTGGAAAATTATATAAGGGAGGTACGTTAGTTTCTCAATCCTGCTGTGTGAATAAACTTAAGTAAGAACTTGGCTAATCACGTGCATGCACCACATTGCATGTGCTTTGGCGTGGAAGATCACTTTCGGGTGGTTGCCATGCGCGCCGTAAGATGAAGATGCTGAGGGAGTGTAGGTGAGGGCATGCATCATTCTTACATATCATGTTATATTAATCAAGAGTATTTAGGACATAAATATTGTACTGCTTTATCATTACTGGTTGATTAAATTGATAACATGTTAACCTTTGCTTTATTGTTCCACTGAGTTGACCACTCACTCCCACGTTACGGGACGGTATTTTAAACACCAACCGGGCTCTATCTTAATTGCAGATGGCGACACAACTCTTGAGGTAGAGCCTGACTTTTATGATGACGAGGAAGCATTCTTGTGCATGCAGTATTCACGTTACAACACGGTCAGGGGCAAGTTCCCTGACAATGGATCTAAGCCAGGTTAAGATTTCAGTCCGATCGAATTTGTGGATCAACCGTGGGGGACTAGTTTCAGTTCAACGGATATCGTCGCTCGATCAGGGCCACAAGTACACTGACCTGTGTAGGGAAATTTCTCTAATCCAAGGGTGTAGTTGAGTCAGAATCTGATGGTCTAAAACCTTAAATTTGGCCTACAAGCGAACGACTAAATCACTTAATTTTAATTTTATTTCCTAAAGATATTCGCGTTTCTCACACACTTCGCTTCAAGCTCAGGTTGTGCATTTCGGGATACTATTTAGACTTAATTTTTGAGATGGTTGTCAAGCCCAGTAAGGAGGTCATAATCGTATAGTTTCATGGTAATCGGACTTCCAACGCGCGGTTTATGTCCGATACAGAGTTTTAATGTGCTCCCGAGAGCAACTGAGTTTTGAAATTGCTCATAGGTTTTTATGTAATGTTGAGTTAGTGATTTTAAAGGTTTTAGGTCTTATAGTTTGTATAGAAAGTGGTTTGAGCTAATTCCACTGATTATTCAGTTTAGTAGTTAACCAAATTATGCCCTAATTATGACAGAATATGGTCCTAGGGCAATTCTATGCCTCTTTCTGGTACTTTTAGTTAGTATATTATTTTAATTATTTTTTTAGTATTTCATCATTAAGTCTACTTCACTTCTACCAAATTTCATTAAATTTCATGTAGTAGAAAATTTCTAAAAATTCTAAGAGCAGCAGCTGTCCAAACTAATAATTTTCAAATAGTTGTCACAACAACCTATATTTAACTATATTAAAATTTTTATTATATTTTTTACTTATTTTTATATAAAACTATACTTATCAAGATTCAATTTGGATTTTGAATCACCTAAATCAGAGTTATAACGAGGGAGATATGACTTTTTAAAGTTAGATAAAAATTACAAAAAATGGGGTAGAAAACGGGTCGCCTGGCCCTCCGTGGCCTGCTAGACGGAGATGCATCCCCAATTCGGGGATGCCATCCCCGGTCACTAGACATTGGGGGGATGCCTCCCCAAACCGGCGATGTTATCTCCCTCGGGACACCAGATGTGCGCTAGACCCACCTCGGATCCCTCCGATTTGTGTCGTTTGGGCCCCCCGAGTCCATTTGATGTGGTTTTGCAACCCGATATTTGAAAAGGGTGTATTTTACAAATCAGAATGAGTTATTTGAAATGCAATATATGATTTTGGGGTAGGAGGAGTTACTCTATCCAAATAAACTATTTATTTTATCAGATTCTAAAAGGTTAATGGTCAAAAAATAAATTTAATTATATATTCACTATTTATAGTAAATTTTAATTCCATTATTGTTCTTCATCATTTAAATTTTAGGATTAGTGTCTAATATGAAAGTACTTGGAAAATTTTGAAGAATAAGGTGGTGAAAGGTGAGATTTTGAAGGAAATAGGTTGAAAAGGGATTTTAGACTTTGGGGTTGAGTTCTGAGAAGTTAATAAGGTGTTAGGATCGACCCATTGCCTAAGGATGTCTAATTTCAAGTGGCAAAAAATCCAGGGTGTTACAAAGATCCTTAGCCAGTGTGCCTAAAAGTAGGTGCGATGTGTTGACCCTTACTCGTGAGAGCATAAACAGTCAGCCTAGGTGTAGGTTGTAAAGGTTAAAGGTGAACATAATTTAAAACCTTAGGTTTGAGGTGAACCGTGTGAAACCTCCTTAGTGAAATCTGGTACACTCAAGGGTTAAGTACGGTTACCGAGAGTGGAGTAGACAAGTAGTCAAACCACTATAAAAATGACGGTGTTTGAGATTTCTATTCATCTGTTTGTGTTATTTCCTTCTATATTTTCATATCTAATTATCTAAGATCACATCTCACACACACACATAGTCATATCCATCATAAACTAGTTTGCGTATTATTCATCTCTCAAATAGTTTCTGATTGGATCCTCTACCGGGCTTGGAAGCCAGTAGAATTATTTTTTAGTAATCCTAATCTATGGTAGGATTAGTATGATAGGATTTTAAATTGACATAAAATTATTAAAAAGTCCTATTCACCCGCTCTAAGACATATTGGCATATTCCTACTTCAACTAAAGTGGTTTTCACAGCAATTTCAGTGGATATAACACATGCCACGATGGGCCCACAGAACTTGCTGGCTCAATACAGCAGCTATATAGCTATTGTAGGTACACCAACGAACCTGCTTTCAATAGTAGGTGGGTCCCATGTGGGGCCCACCATAAATATAATATACATATTATATATATATATACATACATACATACATCATGATGCGCCCTGCCCAGACCGTCTGGATGGACGGCTGGGGTGAAAGACCTACATCAAGTGGGCTTCACCATCAAAATGGATGGACGGCTGGGGTGAAAGACCTGCACCAAGTAGGCTTCACCGTCAAAATGGATGGACGGCTGGGATGAAACACCTACACCAGGTGGGTCCACACGTGTGGACCCACAAGCTCTGGAGAAAGCTGATATTTATGTTTTACTAATGTCCAGCAGCAACAGCTGCTGGACGGTGTGCATTCAACACATGTAATGGAGGGGTCCACATCAATGGACAGTGATGATAAAACCTATACATCCAGTGGCCCACCATCCCATCCCTGCTGGACAAACGGCCGGATGAAAAGCACATACATCTGGTGGGCCCCACCCTCTCACGTGTCACACATGTGGGGTGGGTCCCATGCAAATGGATGGACAGTTTAATAAAACACATATTTCATGGTAGGGCCCACAGCTTGGACGGTGACAATGTAACAGCCACCTTACTACTGTAAGATGGATTGACGTCGCAGACGATATCATGCATCGAGGTGGGCCACAAGCCATCACACAAAAAGAGAGAGAGAGAGAGAGAGAGAGAGAGAGAGAGAGTGAGAGAGAGAGAGAGAGAGGAAAGGGAATGTGTAGGGGAGGGACCCCGCCACTATTGGGCCCTCCCTTAAATAATACATCCATCAAGTGGGTCCCACAACAAATGGGCCCTTAAATCACAAAAAGGTAAAAATGTGGGTCCAAGATCACCTACTGTCCACTTCTTCTTAGCTCCTTGGAAAGGTAGACTCCTTGGCTTCGATCTCCATGGAAGATGATGAAGAATGAAGGGTTGAGATGGGAGATGAGAGGGTTAGGAAGTGGGCCACACATAAAACTCTCTCACGGAGACTTGAAGAGCTTGGACGTGGGATTTTTATTTTTTTTGGTTGCTTTGAAAAATGGGTTTGAGAAATGAGAAAGAGTGAGTTGTAAGGAGAGAGAGAGAGAGAGAGAGAGAGAGAGAGAGAGAGAGAGAGAGAGTTGGGTGATGGAGTGATGGATGGGAGAGAGGGATGGGTTGTATAAGAGATTGTTGACTTTTGGAGTTGTTGTGTAAGAGAGGTATGGGTTGTGATGGGTTGAGTGATAGGTTAGTGATGTGTTGAGTGATGTGTATACTTGACATGTACTTAACCATTGATGGGATTGATGGGATACATTGGGTAGAGATTCTCTTAGAATTGCAAATGCGTGGCTTTTTTCTCAAACTAAATGCGAGCCCACCTCTCCTGGCCTGGGTATCGCCTTGGTGCGTGAGACACGACATCAGAACCGCGGCGACGGCGCAGTCAATAGGGTATAAGTCTCGGGCTGAGTTGACTCGGGTTGACAGCGTGTAACTCAGGGTCGCGCGTAAATGCCGGTTACAAGTCGCAGATTACCGGAATTCGACAAGGAAGATTGTGAGAATCTACGAAATGGTATGGACTAAGATACGGGTCTTACATTTTCTTTTAAGCATTTGTTTATTATACTTATGTGATTGATTAGTGAATTATATGTATGCATGATTAGATGAGTGCTAGGAGTTAATAGTTAGCACATCCCTCCCACACATGTACACTATTACATATTGATTAGTTACCTGAATGACATATTTATTATATAGTCTATATGATTGGACCCTCTATTGGCTTGGAAGCCTTAGAGTTAATTAACTTAGTTTAAATTAACATATTAGTTTAAATAAGCAATTATGTGTTAATTGAAAAAAATGATTTGGTCCTAATCACCTCCCTCTAGGACATAGCCATTCATTTCATAACTCTACCAATATTTCACGTATAGCCGTGGTATTCTGCACCATGTGCAATTTTAATTTTAACATTTAACTGTTCTAATTTTAAATTATATTGGGCAACTAGAGCCAATACAAATATGATAGATGCCTATTTTACCACTAACACGAAAATCTCACTGAAATCAACACATTCCTTTTGATCATATCCCTTTGCTACCAATTTGGCTTTGTACTTAACCAGTTTCTTTCAAAATATCTACTTGAACCCAATCGCCTTCCTACTAATGAACATTTCAACTAGCTTTCACGTTTGAATTTTATACAAAGAATCTATTTCTTCATGCATAACTAACATCTACTTTTCTACATTTTTATTTTCTAAAGCTTCCTGGAAAGTAAGTGGATCACCCTCATCTGTAATGAGAGCAAATGCAACATTAGATTCATCCATGTATCTCAACATTAACCTATGATCCCTCTTTGGGTTTCTCCGGATAGGTAGTGGCTCCACCTCTTCCAATACCTCAACCCACGGCTCAAGTTCCTCAAGTGTCTTACCATTGTCTAATTCCACATCAATAACTAATTTTTCTTTTTTCCTTTTGCTCATATTTCCAAAACAAATAATCCTCATCAAATTGACATCCTGGCATATAATGATCTTCTATGAAGCATGGTCTATAACTTATAACCTTTCAACCCATTGCCACAGCAAAAAAATTGTTTACTTTTTTGCTCTTTGGTTTAGCGTATCTCTATCAACAGATAGTAAATGAGAATATGTATCATAACAAAAAATCCTTAAACCTAAGTAACCAACTGCCTTACCACTCCATACGTCCTCTGGAATTTTACAATCAATAATTGTAGACGGAGGCCTATTCACCAGATAACAAGCTACAGAAACAACTTTAGCCCAAAGCGTTGTGCCCAACCTGGAATTGCTCAACATACTCTAAGCTCTTTCTAAAAGAGTCTCGTTCATACATTCTACCACACCATTCTACTCTAGCATATGCGTCATTGTGTTGTGCTTGACTATTTCACCACTCTAGCAATACTGATCAAATTCTCTTGAAGTAAATTCTCTATCATTATTTGCCCTCAGAACTTTCACTTTCTGCCCTATCATTTTTTCAACCATCGCGTTTCATATTTTGAAAGTGGTAAACATATCAGATTTACGTTTCAAACTATAAACCTAAAACCTTTCTAAAGAAGTCGTGTATAAATACGACAAAGTAAGATGATCCTCCTTCAGAAATAGTGGGCGATGACCCCCACACATTAGAATGCATGTAATCAAGCTATCCTTTACTAACATGTTTCCTGATTTTAAAATGCAACCTATAATGTTTCTCATATATGCAATGTTCATATACATCTAAATCAAAGCTTTTAAAACTAAGAATTAACCTATGATCGAGAAATATCTTCATACCCCACTCGCTCATGTAGCCTAGGCGAGCATGCCACGAACGTGCCAATGTGGAATCCAGTACAGATGCTGCACTTCCACCAAATATAGTATTTTCGATCAACCAATAAAGATTATTGCTCCACTGTGCCTTTATTAATTTAAGAGTCCCATTTGAAACCTTCAGGACACCATCACAACTAGTGAACTTGCAACCAATTTCATCTATATCTTCTAAAGAGATCAAATTCTTTTTCAAGTCTGCAATGTGCCTCACATATGTCAGAGTATGTTCCACCCCATTAAACATCTTGATGCGAATCGAACTAATTCCAATCATCTTGCAGGCATGATCATTGCACATAAGAACTAGCCCACCATAATGCTCACTATATGTGGTAAACTAACATCGATGAGGACACATATGGTACGATGCCCCGTATCTAAGATCCATTCCTGATAGAAATTTCCTGTCTTGGTCACCGACAATACGTCACAACCATTGGAGCCATCACCAGATTTAATTGAATTAGCTTCCTTTGGCGAATCATCTAACTTATCATCCTTTCAAGCTTTCGAAAATTGACAATCATTTTCTAAATGTCTCATCCTTTAAAAATTCCAACACTTCAACTTTTATTTACCTCTTGACTTAGATATAAATCGCGGTTTTCCCTTCCCTCACTCAGATAGTCTTCCTTGAGCAAACAACACATCCACAGATGTACCTTCACCACCACTCCCCTATCGTAACTGCTTCTACTAAAAGACTGTGATAATGTTATCGATGTCCAAAGTATCCCTACTATGGCAAAGAGTATTAACCAGATACTCGAATGACTTAGGGAGAGATGCCAACAAAATTAAGGCTTTGCCCTCCTTATTGATCTTCACCTTAACACTCGTCAACTTATAAACCAATTTGTTGAATGTCTTAATATCATAAGATATATCCAACCCTTCCACCACTTTTAGAGTATAAAACCACCTCTTCAGAAATAGATGATTGGTGAGAGATTTTCCATGTAAATACTCTTCAACTTTGCCCACAAACCTACAATTATCGTCTCATCTATGATATTGTAAAGGACTTCATCGGCCAAGAACAATTGATTTGTACGAATTGTCTTTTGATCAAGTTCATCCCAATCTTCTTGCTTCATAAATTCTAGACGATGCACTTTCCCAAGGAGTGCATATTGCAGCTCTTGTTGAACTAGGAGGGCTTTCATCTTCTCTCAATAGTTCAAAGTTGTTTTTATCAATGAACTTCTCTGTTTCGAACTTCACATTCGATCCCCTTGAGGCCGTATCTCAAATCCAAACTAACAAACCGACCTCTCTCTGATGCCACTAGAGAACTAGCCCTGCGGATGCACGTTATTGAGTTTAAAAATAAGAAAAAATGAAAAATTCAAGCAACCATACTAGAACACATGATTTTTATGTGGAAAACCCTTACAGAAAAAAAACCACAACATAAAACTGACGATCAATCTACTATTTTGAGGAGATTATAGGGATGGAGAGAACTTACAGCAAAAATCCTAGCTCTCTCTCCTTAAAGGCTCTCAAAACACAAATATATATATATATATATATATATATATATATATATATATATATATATATATATATATATATATATATATATATATATAACTCTCTCTTAACCCTAACATAACTCATCCTAAAATCCACCATTTCAAGATAGAAATGTAAAAATAAAAAATAAAAATAAAAAAAATAAAAAATAAAAATAAAAATAAAAATAAAAAAATTCCCTTCAATGGTCCATTAACACTTGGGCCTTGTTAGCATGTGAAACATGAGTCATATGGGCTCATAAAAGTTAATAAACCCATTGTGATTTTGGTGTTACAATTTTAATAATATCAACTATTGTGATTTTTCTTTGAGGGAAACTTTTCTCCAAATTTAATTATTGATTTGTTGAGGAAAATGTCTCATACAACATCTATAGAAATATGAAATGGTACTTGGCCCACAAGTAGACAATAACTAAAGATAATCCAAAGACAACCTAATAAAATCCCACATTATATTATTTATAAGAAATAAAGGCAACCTAATTGGAAATATATAAAACATATCCTAAAATAGAAAGAGAGGGAGCATTTCAAACTATGGACTTGGACTGGTCCCTTTGCTTAAGACTATTTTGTCTTATGGATATGGTGTAAGGCTTGGCCTCCATTGAATTTTGCAGTACATGCTAAGGGAGATGATGTCATGAGAAAGGGTGTCTATGGCTTCTCGTATCTTTTTCTTTAGGATAGAATCAAATATATGAGGAGGTTAGGGTTTCAGGAGAATACTAATATGGTATACCCCACCACCCTACATACAATTTTGTAACCTACTAAGAGGGAAGTGTATTAATTCACCTCATCTATGTATATACTCATGATCTAATTCCTCTAATGCCATGGCCATCTACTAATGATATATCCCATGCCAATCAAAAGTGTATCTTCAGATTTGGACCATCAAGTTATTAGCAAGTACAACCAAAGAAATTTTAATGGTTAAAATAATACGTCAACGGTTAAAAATATTTGAAAACCCAATTAAAGCAATTAGAGTGCTGGGCCTAACAGAAAACCACTTGATGAGTCCCTGGTCCATAAACATGTTCCTAAGAAAAAAGTGGGTCCCCTTGTTTAACCCTGGAAAAATCAATGACTCTTGATAGAAGTACCCAATTACGTCCACTTTATTGGCCCTTGCATCGACCTCATAAGAAGAGCCAAAGATGACTAATCAGGATTGTAACTCTTACACATCCCCAGGTCAAAGGATTAACCATATTTCATAGATCATCAAGTCCTGAGCTCACAATCGCAGTCCAAGATAATGAGCTCCCATACTGTTGACTTGATCTCAATCCACCAATGTGAGTAGCCAAAGGTTTGAACTAGGATCCTTTATTCATAGCACACTCACACTCCTGTACAGGATAATGGCAAGGAATAAACTAACATCAAGTCGGCTCTTGATGGTGGAGACTGTCCCTCCTGAACTAGGTGATCAGTCCCCTCATACAACATGACCGTACATCTCATGAACGGATTTCTACAAGTGTGTCCTTGCACCTGTGGTAGTCATGTCTAATAGGGTACTAAGATACATAGACAACGACTCTCCTAGGTTAATGACCATCATGTACAACCTCAAGTTCCTAAGGACTGTTAGAGAAATCACTCAATAAACCCATAATAAAAATTTAAGGTAACACTACACACTTAGGATCAATAGGAGGTCCACCAAGGATTCATAATCATCATGATCTATAGCTGAGATCGCCTTGATTACATCCACATGGTTAGTGGATTAGAGCTTACATCAGTTTTCTAGGGACTGGCTCCAACATTAACACCATATGCAAGCAAGGCCCCAACATACCTCTTTTAGTCACAAGAGGGTCTTTAAACACCATGAGAATTTCACTAGAGCTCACACACTCGAATACGGTATTAAGGAAAATTCATGCATCTAGCTATGCATTATATAACTTCAATGCCAATTGAAGGTGAAAGCACAAAAAATAAACTAATTAAAAAAAATAAATCCATGAATGAGTTTACATTGAATGTATAATAAGGATTGTCTTATTCGTTACATTGAGAAGAATGAAAGTCCTCAAGAGATGCCTATTCTTAACCACAAGAGGGAGGAGAACACTATACAGTCTATGAGATCTTTAGATTCAATGAACTAGAGATTCTATGAGGGTAGTGAATTCTTAAGAGCTAAGAATTTTAGAAAGAGAATTGCACTTAACCAAAGCCCTGAACCTCCTTTTATAGGCCTCGATCAAGACAAATCTCATTAGAGATAAACTCCTTATCACTTATCTTATGATAGTAATGATGTGTAGAGAATTTTCATGCTGCCTGATAATAAGGAATCTAATATACACTCTCTAATCAAATAGGACCTAGTATGAGACAACTAAGACTTAAACCCCTCCAAAAGGGATGGCATTGTGCCAAATCTCTACAAGTGAAGCAGAAACAATTCTTCCCAATCTCCAATCATCTTATCTTAGAATGTTGATCTAACTACACTCAAAAGGTACGTTCAATTCCATACGCATAAGCATACAAATACTATTGTTCTGATAGTACACACCTACTTTTGAGATTAAACAAATTTTACTCATTCAAACTTACCCTATTAAAGCCTGCTGAGAACATTAATATAAATAATATGTAAAAATATTTTTTTCAACTCTTCAAATTAAAATCTGACTGTACATTTAAATCAATGCCTTAGATTAGATTTTTATGCATCATCACGACCCCAATTTTGATTAGACTACTTTCCTAAGTGATTGGGACTAGGCCGGATATGTCCTTGAGAATGCATGTCAAGGTACCATCACCTCATTGTGATATTCCCACATAGCAAGGAGTAACAAGGACACAAGATTCACCTATAAGACGAATACTTGTACAATAATATATTTAAAATTAATAAGTTATTTGTAAGTAATTGGTCTCACAACTTGTGGCTCAATTCACATATTGTGAATGATTAATGGCTTAATTCATACATTGTGAATGATTAAGCACTTGACATATACATGATATCATGTAGGATGCATCCTTTCAACCAATGATCCATCCCTTGTGCAATAAACACGCATACCCAATTTTACTAGGCATTTAGGCAACCATGCTCATCTCCATAACATCTCAGTCTGATCATCTCATAAATCTAGGCAAGATATATCTCACATGTACATGCATATGAATATGAATTACTTTTTTTGTGACTACTAGTACAATGGTTTGTGTCGTGATGGCAATTCAAATGTGTTATCATCATGAAATAATCACATTAATACAATAAACACAAATTCAGAAAACATCAATTGCTTAATGAATGGATTTGTACAAATGTCATGTAACACCCTCTCACGCCCCAAACTCGGAAACCTGGCTCACAAAATTTTTGATTGCCGAATACGGTGCCAACAGCCTCCGTAGAACCCCATTCTCGGTTCTCGGCACCCATTTACCAGGTTCCGATCCTGGGATCCTAGAAGGAGGATTTTCAACATCAATTTGATTCCTAATGAGCATAACCATAAGCATAACCCACAAACAACAACCAAAAACATCACAAATCCACTATAATAAAAAAACTTTTAAGATATAATAGGTACAGTGCGTAAAAGGAAGTACAACATCGAAAATCAAAAAGCTCCGAAAGTCTGCTGTACGCTCCGATCTCAACGCTACTGCGGTGTCCTAGCGTCACCTACATGCATCAATCATGCATAAGATTATGGAAAGCTTAGAAGGCAGTGTAAGTGTGTGCGCAACTTGAGCGTGCTCAGAATGTAATGTCAGAGTAATGTGGAATCATGCTGATGAGTACATAAATGCAATAAGCCATACCAAGGCTATGTAGTGCAAGACATGAATGCTATTGGTCTTATCAAGACCACGCGATGGGAGATGCAACTCAAGCATGCCAATCTATATATCAATGCAACTCATCACTAGAGCATTAAATATCAGTACGGCTCTCATTCTGGATAATCACCGGGGTTTAGTACACTCTAAATAATATTGCCCCTTTCCCAAGCACGCAATCTAAGTGAGCGTAAGAAACCTCACTATCCGCCTGGCCAATAGTCTACCAATACCTATCCGGCAGGTCGATAGCGGACCTATTCACGAGCTGGTCAAACTCAGCCTAGCAATGCCCCCTGCCCTCGAGCGGGTACGACCACACCCCTTTCTAACCGACCACAACACAGTGGGAGACGCAGCCTCCTGGTATTCAGCCTTCATGTGCTCATGTATTCACTCGGTCTTGACGTTAGAGTCATCCTCTGATACCATCGGGTTTAGGAATTTTCACCAAGGGACATCTATGGTGCCCTAATGCTAGTAATAATATTTTCGGTGTCTTATCCTGCCATCCACGATGTGCCTGTGGAGGCCACAACCCTAATGTCACTAGGGCGTACAGTAATCACAATCACATAATTACAAAGTGCATGAGTCATGCAGTCCAATCATGCATCAATCCTGTCTATACCATGCGCTCTTGTGTGGTATCTCTACCTATCAGAGAGTCCCATAAACCACTTGCACTATGGCATATGCAATGGCCAATCACATCTTATAACAAACATACGGATGATGCGTATGGGCATGTATCATAATGCTATGCTGTCACAAACTCATAATCAGCAATGCTAGCCAGTATCGGCAATCGGCACAGATAATCGACATTGATAATCAACCTCGACATAAGGCAGGGTCCATAAATGGACGGACGATGATGGATTAATTAAAATCAATGGGGCCCAAGCGTTTGGGTTAACCCACTAGAGAATGATGAGAATGGGCCCAACAAGGCCTAAGGGAAGGTCACAATGTGGACATTTAACCATCATTGCCCATCAATGTGGACCTTTACCCAACATTGCTCCCAAGGAATGGCGCTCATAGGGCCAATCGTATAATGGGCCCCCCAACCTCATACAAGGGCCTAATATACATCATCATGGGTCTCGCTTATGGGGCATATATGCATTACACTGGGCTTCACTCATGGGCCAATATAACATCGGGCTGTATCAAATGGGCCGAATCAAATGGACCGAAACAAATGGGCTGAATCAAACGAGCTGATTCAAATGGGCCGAATCAAATGGGTCAAATCAATGGGCCAAATCAAATGGGCCGAATCAATGGGCCGAGTCAAATGGGTCGAATCAAATGGGCCGAGTCAAACGTGTCGATATAAATGGGCCGATCACAACACAATTCATCTATCTTTTTAGAGATTAACATAGAGTATTGTGTATATAAAAAATGAATCATATCAAAAGATCAGCTGGACCATACCACATCTAACAGTGGTGATAATGATTTCCACAGTTAAATTCAAATGGGCTGCACCATAGTATTTATTTCCCATCCAGTCTGTTCATAAGGTCATAAAGACCTGGATTTAGAAGAAAAAAAAATTATATTGATTCAAAACTTCTGTAACCCAAAGGGGTCTTAATGGTAGATGTTCAACTCCACTACTTTCTGTAGTGTGGTCCACTGGATATTAAATCTGTCTTATTTTCAGTCTCAAACCTTGAGACAAACTTGCCAGTTAGATGGATGGTTAGGGTGCAACATATGCATCAGATTGTGGGGCCCACTGTCCAACCATCTGGATGGTGCGGCTAAGACCCAAACATCACAGTGGCACCATAGAAATGGATGGACGGTAGGGATACAACACGTGAATCATGGTGGGGTCGTGCTTGGCATGCCAGATAGGTGGACTATTAGGATACAACACGTGCATCATGGTGGGGCCGTGCTTGGCACGCCAGATAGGTGGACGATTGGGATATAACACGTGCATCATGGTGGAGCCGTGCTTGACACTCCAGATATGTGGATGGTTTGGATGGGATGCGCCCATCAGCAGTGAGTCGCACCATCATTCTTTGTGGATGGTGTGGATCCACCTCACGTCGGTAGATGACGTTAATGCAGCTGGCATGTGGCTGCAATAGGTATGGTGGGTCCCACATGGGAGTGGTCCACCATATCATTTATTAAATTTAATATATTATATTATATACTTATATATATCTTATACGTATATTTATACGTGTGTGTGTGTGGGGGGGGGTGGGAGTGTCAGCGCCCAACGTCCAGAGACGCCAGACGGCCGACCTAATGGTAGGCTCCACATGACTGGACGGTCTGGATATATTACACATCCATCATGGTAGGCCCCACACGCTGCTGTGGTAGGGTCCATGTCCATTCAATAGATGGCTAGGATGTTCACATTCATCATGGGGTCTCCAATCAGTACTATTCAGATGGACGATACTGGTGAATTATGCACAGTAAGGTGGGCCCCACCATGACAGCGTGAGTACAACTCATTCATCAGGTGGACTATAAAATTAGAGAGAGAGAGAGAGAGAAAGTTACATGTGAAGGGGAGGGACCCTGCCACTATTGGGCCCCTCCTAAATACAATGCATACATCAAGTGGGTCCCACAATAAGTGGGCCCTTAGAAATCAAAATCAACGGTGGATCACCCACCTATCGGCCTTCTTCTTTAAATCCTTGGACTCGTATGCTCCATGCCTTCAATTTTGATGGAGGTTGATGAAGAATGAATGGTTGAGATGGGAGATGAGAGGGTGGGCCACACTTGGCTTTGGAAGAGAGCTTGGGGAGTTAGACATTGGATTAGTTTTTTTTTGCTTGGGAGTGAAGAGAGAGAATGAGAGAGAGAGAGAGGGAAGTGATGGGATGAAAAGAGATGGAGTGATGGGTGATGGGTGGAGTTATGGAGTTGTAAGAAAAGGATAAGTGGAGAGAGAGAGAGAGAGAGTTGACTTTGGGAATGGGAAAGGGATGGGTTGCTTATACTTATAGTATGGTGTGTGCTTGATTGATTGATGAGATAGGTCGTAGAGATTCTCTCAAAATTTACACGGGCGGCATTTTCCTCGAAATGAACGTGGGCCTACATCTTCTAGCCTGGGTATCACATCGGCGTGTGAGATACGGCGTTGGAACCGCGGCGACAGCGCGGTTGCTAGGGCACAAGTTTCGGGTCTAGCTGATTTCAATATGCAGGAATCGACTTAGGATCATGCGCGAATGTCAGATACAGGTCAAGGGTTATCGAAATTGGATCGGCAGGACCGCAGAAGCCTATGGATTGGTACGGTCTAAGATACGGGCCTTAAAACTCTTCCTTCCTAATAAAAATTTTGTCCTCAAAATTTACACAATCACTGCAACTAGACATAACCCATTAGGAAGAGGAAACATGGCATCATCATTTAATAATCAAAGATAACATACAAGATATAACATATAATCAATCATCAAAGAGATGTTGATAGTGCTCTCAAATCTCGGCCTCACCAAGACGCTTCATCAACAAAATGATGACCCCACTGCACCTTCACCAAGGGAATGACTTTGGTCCGGAGGACTTCCTCCTTCCGATCAAGGATATGAACTGGCTGCTCAATGTAAGAAGCGTCCTCATGAACCTCCAACGGCTGCCAATCAATAACAGGAACTACGTCTGACCCACACTTCCTTAACATAGAAACATGGAAAATGTTGTGGACACCAGACAATTGAGATGGTAAGGCAAGCCGATAGGCCACAGTGCCAATGTGCCTAGTGATCTCAAAAGGTCCTATAAATCTCGGGGCAAGCTTGCCCTTCGTTCCGAATCGAACCACGACCTTCATGGGCGAGACCTTGAGATACACTCTATCCTTAACATCGACCTCCAAGGGACGATGCCGATGATTAGTAAAACTCTTCTGCCGGCTTTGAGCTCTGCCCATCATCTGCCTGATGATATCGATAGCCTTTGACGTCTTCTGCACAAGCTCGGGAGCTAGGAGACGCCTCTCTCCAACCTTTGTCCAACAACTCAGTAATCTGCACGGTCTACCATATAATGCCTCAAAAGGAGCCATGCCAATGGTCGCTTAATAGCTGTTGTTGTATGCGAACTTAGCCAATCACAGATACTCATCCTAGCTACCCCCGAAGTCTATCACGTAAGCCCGAAGCATATCCTCTAGGATCTAGTTGACCCTCTCGGTCTGGCCATCGGTCTGTGGATGGTACGCGTTGGTGAGCTGTAATATAATCCCCATCGCTCTCTGAAAACTCTCCCAAAATTGAGATGTGAACCTCGGGTCTTGGTCAGAAACGATTGAGACTGGAATGCCGTGTAGTCTCACAATCTCCTCGATAAATAACTTCGCATGCCTGTCCAAAGACCAGGTCGCACAAATCGTAAGAAAATGTGCCAACTTCGTCAGCCGATCTACGACAACCCAGATGGTATCATGACCGTGCTGAGTCCTCGACAAGCCCATAATGAAATCTGTAAATATGTGCTCCCACTTCCACGTCGGGACACTCAATGACTGCAATGGACCAGAGGGTCTCTGATGATCGGCCTTGACACACTGGCATGTATCACACTCTGCCACAAAACTGGTGATCTGGCGCTTCATCCCTCTAAAAAATACTATCTCCTCATATCATGATAGAAAACCACAATCGATGTGCCTCGGTCATAAGATCTCTACATAACTCAGGAATATCCGGGACACATAATCGATCTCGTAAGCAAAGTCCACCATCAGAACTAATCTGCCAATCTGTTTGACTCTAAGATTGTGTCTCTGCTCGGTAATCCTGTAATGACTTGTCTGTCTACTAAGCCTCGATCACCCTTGTGACAAGAGAGGGTTAAATCGACAGGCTCGATAGCTGAACAATAGAAGACTGCAGACCAAACTTGAAGTCATAATTTGTTATATCATCAAGTATCCTCCACTCCTAAATCATCATGTGTGCCACCAGGCCTTATGGCTGATGACTGAGGGCATCCACCGCCATGTTTGCCTTGCTTGGGTGATACTGGAGGTCGAAATCATAGTCCTTCAGGAGCTCCATCCAGCATCTCTCCCTCATGTTCAGCTTGGACTGAGAGAATAGGTACTTCAAGCTCTTGTGGTTGGAGAAGAGCTTGAACCTGACCCCATAGAGATAGTGTCTTCACACCTTCAGTGCGAAGATGACTGCTTCCAGATCCAAATCATGCGTGGGGTAGTTCAACTCATGGACCTTAAGCTGACGAGACGTGAAGGCTACAGGCCTGTCGTGCTGCATCAGGATAGTACCTAAACCAATATGTGAGGCATCGGTAAATACAATAAATCCATCACTCCCAGAGGGAAGAGTGAGGACAGGAGCAGACGTCAAATGGTCATTCAACTCCATGAATGCCTACTCACGTACGTTAGTCCGAATAAAATCTGTGTCATTCCGAGTTAACCTAGTCAACGGAGCTACAATACGGGAGAGACCCTCAATGAAACGCCGATAGTATCCCGCTAAACTAAGGAAATTGTGGATCTCGGACGCAGACGTGGGCTAGCCCCATGGACGCATTGCCTCAAACTTCGAGGGGTCCACTGCGACACCCTCCCTCGTCACCATGTGATCAAGGAACTTTACCTACTCCTGTTAAAACTCACACTTCTCCAGCTTCGGATACAGCTGGTGGGCACGGAGGGTCTGCAATGCAATCTCCAGATGCTACATATGGTCTTCATGGGTCTTCGAATATATCAGAATGCCGTCGATGAAGACCACAATAAATTGATCGAGATATAGATGGAAGACTTTGTTCATCAACTGCATGAAGACCACGGGTGCATTGGTCAGTCCGAAGGACATGACATGAAACTCAAAATGACCATAACGCGTCCTGAAAGCTGTCTTCTGGATGTCCTCCTCTCGGACCCGAATATGATGATAACCGAAATGCAGGTCAATCTTCGAAAAGAACTGTGCACCCTGCAGCTGATCAAACAAATCATCTATCCTCGAGAGTGGGTACTTGTTCTTAATCATGACCCGATTGAGCTCGCGGTAATCCATGTAGAGCCTCAATGAGCCATCTTTCTTCCTGACGAAGAGTACCGGCGCTCCCCACGGAGAACTGCTTGGACGGATGAATCTCAACTCTCGCAACTCGTCCAACTGTCGTTGTAGCTCTCACAACTCCATCGGTGTCATACGGTACGGGACCTTCGAGATAGGCATGGTACCAGGCACAAGATCAATCTAAAACTCAATATGCCAACAAGGCGGTAACCCCGAAATTTCCTTGAGTACATCAGGGAAATCACAAACAATCGGTAACTGATCAATATATGCGGCAATAGACTCATAAACGACGCAGGACATCAAATAAGACAACGACTCTCCTCGAGGTTCTGCAACGAACTGAAACTACGGCAAGCTTGGTATACAGAACGTGACTGTCCTGGCGGAGCAGTCCAAGATGGCATTGTACTCGACAAGCCAATTGATGCCTAAGATAACATCAAAATTTGACATCGGCAGTATGAACAAGTCAGTGGGCAAGAAAATCTCTCCTACTAACATGGGGCAAGACGAACAGAAGCGGCCTAATACTATATTCTTCCCTAAGGGTGTCGATATGGTCAACCCCTCGTGAGCAAACTTTGTCGAAAATCCAGTCGAACCGCAGAATCCCTCAGACATAAATAAGTGCAAAGCACCAGAATCAAATAAAACTCGAGCGATGCATGCAGAGACTGGAAGTATACCCTCAACGACTCCTCCGGAGGACTACAGGTCTTGCTAAGCTGCGTAGAACTTAGCCTGAGCTGGCTGGGGAGGTGCATGTCCCCTCTGAGGTTGCTGCTGCTATTGTTACCTCGGCAGCTGCCTGTACTGATATCTCTGTTGCTGTTGGGGCCTCGGCAGCTGAGGTAGATGCGGTCGTTGCTGTGCTAGCGGCTGTTGTGGCCCTCTCGGCTGCTGCAGATGAGGGCGAGGGCACTTATACACGTGGTGCCCTATCTAACCACATCCATAACAAGTCCCTGTAAATGACTATCGGGGTGACACTGGAGGTGCCGCTAGTGCTGCCAGTGCTCTGGCAGATGGGTGGCTCTTAGGCCTCTGTGTCCGTCGATGCTGCTAGGAGATACTAAAGGGACCTGCCTCTTCCGACCCCTCCTCTGATCTCGATCGCTCTGCGTGCTGGCCCACTCAGTCTCATAAATCTGAGCCCTTCGCACTACCGCCTAAAAGGTCGGGAGCTCATGCCCAATAACATGACCTTGAAAACTGTAATGCAAGCCGTTCTTGAAACGGCGGGCCTTCCGCCCCTTATCATCAACCAAATACGGCTTGCATTACAGTATTGCCCATCAACTTACAGAAGTATTTGGTTGATGATGAGGGGCGGAAGGCCTAAGGGAAGGTCACAATGTAGACATCCAACCATCATTGCCCGTTAATGTGGACCTTTAACCAACATTGCTCCCAAGGAATGACGCTCATAAGGCCAATCGTATAATGGGCCCCCAACCTCATACAAGGGCCTAATATACATCATCATGGGTCTCGCTTATGGGGCATATACGCATCATGTTGGGCTTCACTCATGGTCTAATATAACATCGGGTCGTATTAAATGGGCTGAATCAAATGGACCAAAACAAATGGGTCGAATCAAACGGGCTGATTCAAATGGGCTGAATCAAATGGGTCAAATCAATAGGCCAAATTAAATGGGCCGAGTCAAATGGGCCGAATCAAATGGGTCAAGTTAAATGGGCCGATCACAACACAATTCATCTATCTTTTTAGAGATCAACATAGAGTATTATATATATATATATATATATATATATATATATAATGAATCATATCAAAAGATCAACTGGACCATACCACATCTAACAGTGGTGATAATAATTTCTACAGTTAAATTCCAATGGTCCGCACCATAGTATTTATTTCCCATCTAGTGTGTTCATAAGGTCATAAAGACCTGGATTTAGAAGAAAAACAAATATTATATTGATTCAAAACTTTTGTAACACAAAGGGGTCTCAATGGTAGACGTTCTATTCCACTAATTTTCTGTAGTGTGGTCCACTAGATACTAAATCTATCTTATTTTCAGTCTCAAACCTTGAGACAAACTCACCAGTTAGATGGATGGTTAGGGTGCAACATATGCATCAGATTGTGGGGCCCACCATCCAACCATCTAGACGGTGCGGCTAATACCTAAACATCATGGTGGCACCATAGAAATTGATGAACGGTAGGGATACAACATGTGCATCATGGTGGGGCCGTGCTTGGCACGCCAGATAGGTGGACGATTGGGATACAACACGTGCATCATGGTGGGGCCGTGCTTGGCACACCAGATAGGTGGACGTTTGGGATACAACACGTGCATCATGGTGAGGCCGTGCTTAGCACGCCAGATAGGTGAACGGTTGGGATACAACACGTGCATCATAGTGGGACCGTGCTTGGCACTCCAGATAGGTAGACAGTTTGGATGGGATGCACCCATCAATAGTGGGTCCCACCGTCTTGCTGTGTGGACGGTGTGCATCCTCCTCACGTCAGTAGCTGACGTTAATGCAGCTGGCATGTGGCTGTAGTAGGTACGGTGGGTCGCACATGGGAATGGCCCACCATATCATTTATTAAATATAATATATTATATTATATACTAAATATATCTTATACATATATTTATACATCTGTGTGTGTGTGGGAGGGTGGGAGTGTCAGCGCCTAGCATCCAGAGACGCTGGACGGATGGCCTAATGGTAGGCTCCACATGAATGGATGGTCTGGATATATTACACATCCATCATGGTAGGCCCCACACGCTGCTGTGGTAGGGTCCCCGTCCATTCGATGGACGGCTAGGATGTTCACATACATCATGGGGTCTCCAATCAGTACTGTCCAGATGGACGATACTGGTGAATTACGCACAGCAAGGTGGGCCCCACCATGATAGCATGAGTATAACTCATTCATCAGGTGGACCACAAAATCTGAGAGAGAGAGAGAGAGACATGTGAAGGGGAGGGACCCCGCCACTATCGGGCCCTCCCAAATATAATGCATACATCAAGTGGGTCCCACATTAAGTGGGCCCTTAGAAATCGAAATCAACGGTGGATCACCCACCTATCGGCCTTCAATTTTGATGGAGGTTGATGAAGAATGAATGGTTGAGATGGGAGATGAGAGGATGGGCCACACTTTACTTTGGGAGAGAGCTTAGGGAGTTAGACATTGGATTTTTTTTTGCTTGGGAGTGAAGAGAGAGAATGAGTGAGAGAGGTAAGTGATGGGATGAAAAGAGATGGAGTGATGGGTGATGGGTGGAGTGATGGAGTTGTATGAAAGGGATGGGTGGAGAGAGAGAGAGAGAGAGAGAGAGAGTTGACTTTGGGAATGGAAAAGGGATGGGTTGCTTATACTTGTGGTATGGTGTGTACTTGATTGATTGATTGATTGATAGGATAGTTCATAGAGATTTTCTCGAAATTCGCACGCGTGGCATTTTCCTCGAAATGAATACAGGCCCACATCTTCCAGCCTGGGTATCACATTGGCGCGTGAGACATGACGTTGGAACTGCGGCGACGGCGCGGTCGATAGGGTACAAGTTTCGGGTTGAGCCAATTTCGGTATGTAAGACTCGACTTAGGATTGCGGTCGAACATCGGATGCAGGTCGAGGGTTGCTGAAATTTGATCAGGAGGATCACAGAAGCCTATGGAACGGTACGGTCTAAGATACGGGCCTTAAACACCCGTACTTTTTGATACTCAGGTGTTACCATCTAAGTACATGTGTGTGTGGGGCACACTGCCTAATCATTTATAATCTACCTATTTTGACTACACACTACCAGATTTGGGACTAAACCCACAAGATCCACCATTAAATCTGATCTATACCGTGCCTACTTAAAATTCACATTAATACAACTGTTTAATTATGGATCAAGTAGATCGATTCCATTTAGACTTTCCTAAGAGGCCCTAAGACCATAAATTGATTGCTTATAAACAATCTAATTATAAGTTACGTGAACTACTTATCGACCTGAGGGCCTATCCATGCATCCACAATAGTAGGGTCCTAAGGGACCCAAAAGATCATTTGTTTCACTTTAATCAAATCATCTAATCATCGATCCTTTCGAAGAAGCCCCGTGGGCACTCCACCTTCGATCTAAAACCAATCTGACCGTGGATCTAGGAATCTAACTGTACACTTATGCATCAAAAACCCTAAGGAACCCATAGAGCCTCCTGGATGGTGTGGATCTTAGAAAACATCAATTATAGGGCTTGTATCACCAAGTTTGTTGTTCATTAACTCCAAGAGTGTGAGAACTCATGATCAAGGCCTTAAATTCCACTACTAATCACAATATGGACAGTCTTGGGGGCCTTTAGGACCTTTTTATTGGTGATTATCAAATCTAGAAGAAATTCAACCCTCAGATTAGCGAGAATCAGTAATTGGCCGTGTAATCATTAGGTGTGGCCCATCCAAGTTTAAGATCTGCCTCATCCCCAGTCAAATGACCATAATTAGACCTCCGGACCAGATGGTCGGTGTGGATTTCGTCAAATCCACTTGTGGACCCCACTTTTGGGCAGTGTAGGTACATAGTTATGTGCACCGCGGTGTACCGGACCACCATTCCAAGTCAAACGAGTTTGACCCGACAATTCCAGGAATAGAAAGGAATTCTCTTCCTTTTTCCCACCTGCAGGCGTTTTTAAACGGACGACTTCCATCTGCTACGCTCGATGGCCCACCATTGTGTCCCACATGCTTGATCAGAACTGTCCATCGTGTCCACAACGCGAGGCCGACTAAAACCCTACCCTTCCTGCATGTGGAAACACATGTGCGTACTCATAGTGACAGGTGCAAGTGGGCTAGCGTACAGGCGGTGTTGTGTTTCTAGCCCTCCCAAGATCACCCTCCTATGATTAATGTAGCCCACCTTAGGCTGATCCAAACCACTCATCTGATTCAGACAGCGGGCCTGTACAAGTCCCAACTAATTTCACGGGTTTCCTGGTATGTGTAGGTGCATGATTCTCGGCTCAAACTGAGGTTGTGCATGGGAGTTTCTGAAAATGGAAGGCAGATTCGTCCTGCCAAGCTGGCGATCCACATGAGCCTTCCTCCCTTGATCTCAGCCATCCTTCAAAACATCATCCCAGCCCTATATTTCAACACCAAAAGTGGGCAGACACCCGATTGAGAGATGGAAAGGGCGTGAGAAGCCGTTCCATTTCGGGAAATTGTGCTGGCATGATCTGGGCTATCCTTGGAGCTTCATGCAGCCATTTGGGGTGTCCGATTTAGGGCTACAACAACCCTAACTATTTACCCCAAGATAATCGCACCCTGCACGAGAAATACACCAAGACAGAATATCTCGTGGGGTGTGGCATTTCAAACGAAACACGACGAGAATAGTGGGTCCCATAGTGATCAGGGGACCCATCTGGACTGTTAAGGTGGTATGGATTGCCATCTTAGATCGTTGATGGAAATTTGCTATGAGAGGCGACTCCATCTTCCTCGTCCAACGAAAGAAACCACCCTGATGAAGTAGGGTCCATTTCTCAATCAGGAGAGTTCCTTTGGTGGACCACGACAACAGAGATCCATCCCACGTGGTGGATTAGCACCATACAGGTGGGATCAACGTGTGAGACCCATCAAAACATCATGAAACAGCGACCATAGAGGCTGATCCAAAAATCCAGCCCTAGCCCTTTTTAAGGCCACATTCTTCTCAGAATTGCAGCCAAGAATCCCTGGAACAAAGGAGGAGAGAGAACAGAAAGAGAGAGAAGAAAGAAGAGAGAGAGAGAGAAGTGGAGGGTTAGCTGTCTCTCACGGTATGCTGTCGCACTCTTGTCGAGTTGCTGGACCCGCGAGGGTTGCTGCCATGTCAACTGAACTCAACTCATTGAGTCTGAGCCGTGTTGAGCTTGGGTTCAGTGAGCCCTGTTGAATTGAGGGAAGGAGAAGAAGATGAGGAGGTCGATTCACTGCTTGCGGTGCAATGCCGCACCAACCTGATCGAGTAACGGGCTGGGTTGCTGGGCTGTTTGAACCCAGGCTCAGTTGGGTCGAGGGAGAAAGAAAAAGGAGAAGAAAGGAAAGAAGAAGAAGAGGAGGAGAGAGAAAGAAGGGAGGTAGAGGCCATCAGGTGTTCGGTTGACTGAGTTAACTCAGCCAAGTTGACTCAGCACGCCCCATAGGGTCTAGCAACAGGTTTAGTAATGGGGCGAGCTGAGTCAACTTGGACTCAGAAGGCGCATCAAGTTGACTCTAGCAAGTTGCCGCTATCCGCATCTCCCTCCACCAACAACCTCTAAGTGGACAAGTTGTAATCAGTCCAGTTACTTAGAAGGCTTTTTGGTTAGGTTTGAATCATGCCACCTTGACGCATGGTTGGTTTCTAAAACTAGATTAGTTTAACTCGGCTGTATAGCCACTGATTTCAGCAACTTGTATGACAGGGACCAGGCTGCTCTAATGGTGTTTCGGGTTGTAGGTCGACTCCTCCAGTGACATCCTGTTAGGACCGACCCTGATCCTTGGAGTGAAATCGAGAACAAAAGAAATGGGTTCTTCGACTCACTGAGCCATCAAACTAGTACCACAATGGTTGGAAGCAACTCAGTTTGGGCTTGGATAGGTGCAAGTCCACCTAATCAAAGGGTCGGAGTTGAGTCACAACCAGGGGTGGAGTTCCACTCAATTAGGTGAATAGAACCAAGTTAGGATCAACTTGAGTAGGTGACTTGTGCGGTCAACTCAGTTGAGGCAACCAGATTATCATTGTTTATCTTACTGATTAAGACTCTAATAATACTTTCAAATGCCTAGCTAATCTAAAACTTTAACCTGCATCGAGAAGAATCTACCAGGCTGAGTCGATCTCAGGTGTGAAGTTGGACAAACTGGGTGATTGACTAGATGGTTGGGAATTAAATTATAAGGGTGCACACACTTCCCACCGACAATACAGACGGTTCAAAACGTAAGGTGATGATTTCTTCCACTTGAGCTTTCCATTTTCCCATTAGCTTAACTGATAGTTTTTATCTTAATTTCGGTTGATAATTGATATCTTTATATTACAATTACATGTTGTAACACCCCAAAAATCGGCACTCGAGTACAGAGACCTTGATCCCAAGTTTCCGGGTGTTAAACAAATAAAAATGCACATGTGGCCTATTTCAGATTTCACTCATTTTACACACGAGTAATCAGAGTAGGGCAATTCAAATTAGGGGATCTAAAGCGAGGTAGAGATAACAAAAATAAATAAATATGGGGCCGACAGTAAAGATACGATTAAAATATGGTGTTCGCCCAAATGAGAATTATACAAATCATAATAATTGCAATAGGAATAAAAGAACAACTACTAAGCGGGAACAAGCTAGAGATCTACTGGGCGCCTCGAGCGCAACACTAAATGGTCTTATTGTTGAGTTATCTACATATATTGAATAGAAGACGTCAAACGCCAACATAGTAAAGAAATATCCCCAAGATTGTTACTTGGGACATTTTAGGGATTAACAGGTTCACAACAAATACATATTAATACATGTAATATACTTAAGTATGTTGTATTTAATGCATAGATACTAAGCAATTACATGTGTTATCAACCTAGTCAATGCAGGTAATGATTAAACAAGAAATCAAACATTTCCTAAATACTCTTATTAAATGTGCATATGAAGATATGACATGATGCATGCTCTCACCATTTGACACTCCCTCAACACGTGACTCTGACCACCTGGTTCGTAAATGACAACACTTCCTCAACACGTGACTTCAACGCCTATTTCGCCACATTTTAAACTAATGCAATGCGGGAATGATCATATTAGATGAGTAATTATTAAGTTCAATTCATCTAGCATATCGGTGAAGCTAGGATACTGACGTTATATCACAAGTCCTTATCCGGATCACATGGTTCATTGCCACATGTAGCGACTCCTTACCAGTGTTCCTTGATCCAACTTTAGGAATCACCCATTTATCTCACAAATCAATAATTTTGAGGGTACGGTATGATACCTAAATGTATGAGGATCAATCCCAGTTGAGTCGTCACCCAATACCGGGTATGATCACTCAGTTTCGAGGTGTGAGCTTGTCACATAAAATCAAAACACATAAAGGAGAGGGCTCGTCACCAAATTCCATTCACGCCTGAGTCGTTCGAACGGTACTCTAGCACGTAACCATCAGCCAGATAATTTGATAGGGGTCGTTCGAACAATGGTCTATCACCTCCATCAGTGCTCACTGGTCATTATGGGGAGGCTCGTCACCCTAGCACAAGTTGACAGCTCGAACACAGTGTCTCATACCACCATGCCTGACTCATGAGTCTTAGTGGGATCGTAACAGTAACGGTTATGAATAGGATAAATCAATGTTAATGGTGGTATCCCAGATTCAATTGAATGTTATACAATCACCAAGTACAAGAATGATCGAGCTTGCATTAGACTGATGCGAATGATTACGGAGGACCTCATGCAAACCGACATTGGGTGCAAAGTATCCAGTGTAGCTCCAACTATTGTCGATCGTCCGTGTTCAACTCCGGTCGGCCGTATAAGCCTGGGATAGCCTCCCTAAAGCTGGTTATCCATGTATTTGGATAATTTGCAGAGCTCGGTACACCACCACAATACAACTCAATAATCTTAATATTTCTAAGCATTCAACATCCAAGAATTTTATAATATTAAGAGTTTCATGTTATTCAAGCATTTCATTGGGCATATTATCAATTAATTAGTAAATAAATGCATTTGATTATTCTAAAATGCAAAGTAGAAGCTTGGGGGTAGATCTTCACCTTTGAGTTAAAATCAAGTACTTGAATGCGGCCCTAGCGTCGAGAATTTGAGAAAACACTCCAAACCTAAATTAAAGTATAAGACTATCATTAATGACGTGAATTTATTCATAATTAAATATTAAACAATGAATTATGGCTTAACTAACTCAATTTGATTGATCCATCAGCTCGGTTTGACGAATAGAGACTCGAAATCGATGCACAACCTAAACCTAATGGAATGGGGCCCTATTACTGCTCTCGCAAGAGTATGGACCACTCCAATTGATAATTGTGACTTAAAGCCCTAACATACTCAATCCTAATATAAGGGGTCATTTGGCACCGTGGATTGGAGGGGATAGGAGAAGGTTTGCAATCCACAATGAGAGCTTGGATTACACCTAAAATCATTTCAAAAGTTACATGTGTAACATCTATGTCATTGTACACTATCATTCTATTGGGCACATGGCACACTAATGATGATCAGCACCGTCCAAACATTATCCAGCATCATCCAAACATTGTCCATATTAATCAACGATTAAAAATCATTGGTTAGTCACTCAAACATGATCTTGTGCTTGCGCTCCATCCCAGACTTAGAATTTCATCATTTTCAGGTAAAGCATATATTTCAGCGGGCTTATTACAACCATGGTGTCAAAATTTATATATCTCACTAATTACATATATTAAAGTTAATTTAGTAATTAAATTCAAACCCTAGTAAATATACCATGCATTGGTATTTTTGAATTAAAGTTGATTCACACTCCAAGGTGCTAAACACACTGGAAGGATTGCCAATCTAGGGGGTTTCCAATCCTGGGGTGTTCGAATCCAGAGGGTTCCAAATCGATGCTCCCAAACTGGCCATTAGGGTTTGTGAGAATCGACGAAAATAAAAGGGGGTTTCTAACCCTAATTATAAGGCACATATCCTAGTCCGTACTGTTCCGTCAATTCCCGCGATCCTTCCCGTCGAATTCCGGCAACTTGCGACTTATAATCAACATTTACACATGACCCAAAATCGTATCCCATAGATTTGAGTTAGCTTAATCCGAGACTTGTACCATTGCGACCGCACCGTCGCCACGGTTCCAACGTCACATCTTGCATACTGATCCGATACCCTGGCCAGGAGATGTGGGCTTGTATTCAGTACGAGGAAAACGTTGTGCGTGCGAATTCTGAGAGAATCTCTACGACTTGTCACATCCACCAATCAATCAATCAATCTTATCATGTCAAGTACACATCACCTCACACCTATCCCCAAGCCACCCCATAAGTCAAAAAGTTCTTACACACCCCATACCTTTCTTACACAACCTACCCCTAAAGTCAACAATATCTTACACACCCATCACTCACCACATCCATCACTCCATCACCCATCCCTCTCTCTCTCCTTACAACTCTCACTCTCTCATTTCTTAAACTCCATTCCAAGCAACCAAAAACACCACACGTCCAAGCTTCCCAAGCGCTCATGGAGGAGCTTTAATGCGGCCCACTTCCCACCTTCTCATCCCCCATCTCAACCATCAAAACTCCATCTCTTCCATTAAGATCGAAGCTAAGGAGCAAAGGAAGCCAAGGGAGCAAGTTGAAGTGGACGGTGGGTGATCTTGGACCCATATTTTCATCCTTTTTGGTATTTCTCTTTTGTGATTTAAGGGCCCACATTTGGTGGGATCCACTTTGATGTATGCTTGTATCCAAGAGGGGCCCATAGTGGCGGGGTCCCTCTGCCATTGTCGATCTCTTTCCTCTCCTTCTCTCTTTCTCCCTTTCTCTATGATGAATGGCCTGCCTATGATGTGTATATCTTATCCATGCCACCCGATGAATGGGCCACCTTGATCCCATTTTTGGGCATGCATGACGGGACGGTCATACATGCCTAGATGAAGGGAAAATAAATATCAGCTGGATCCAAATCTGGTGGCCCATTATGTGGGACCATCTCGATGCATGTACATCATCAGACAGTGGTTGGACCTTGTACAATTATTGTATAAATATATGTATATATATATTACAATATTATATTATATTATGAATATATAATATGATATAATATTATATTATATTACATATACATATATGCCATTTGTGTGGGCCCCATGTGGGACCAACCTGTTTTAGAAACGGACAAGTACAACAGTAGTAGAGCTGTTGTACTGACGTTGCGCAGCAATGTGGAGCCCACCTTATTATGTTGTATATTCCCACCGTCCATGGCCTAGGACGATGGGTTTGATCATGGGGTGTGTGTTATAAACACACCGTCCACTGACTTGTGAATATAAGCCGTCCATCTGCTAGGTGGTGGGACCCACTACTGATTAATGTCAGCACTTCTCTGGGTCCCACGTGAGATCCAGACCGTCCAGTTAATGAGACCCAGATCCACCACTATAATAGACCTGATTTTTACCAACCTGGGATTAGACGTCCTTAGGCAATGGGTCAATCCTAACACCTTATGAACCTGTCAGAACTGAATCCCACAGTCTAAAATCGCTTCTGAACCTGTTTCCTTCACAAATCCAACCCTTCACCACCTTGTTCTTTCAATTTTTCTAAGTACTTTCACCCTAGACACTATCTTAAACTAGCTAAGTAGTATAACTTGGATCACCTTATATACAAACTACAAAGGCCTGAGTACCACCTCGACCAGAAATCACGTAGGATTAAACCCTTTAGAAATGAGACAAAGTAACTAAGTGCTAAACTAGATTAGCTACGAAATCCAATTGAATCGCTTTAAATACGATCTGTAAGACATAAAACTTATAGAATCATTGACGTTAGGTTACCCTAAAATCTAGGATCCAACTCATTACCTGACTGCTCTCGGGAGCATCCCGAAATTCCATATCAGATCTGGACCGCACATCGGGAGTCCGAATAATACGGGGTTAAAGACTTAGGACCACCTCATTAGGCTTGACAACCATCTCGGAAATCAAATCCAGCCAGTATCCCACGGCTGTTCGCTTGAGTCCGGAGCGAGGGAGTGTGAAAACACTTGTTTTCTTTACAAAATAAATATCTGGAATAGTAATCTGAGACTCGTCGCTTGCGGATCAGTATTAAGCAACCAGATCATCAGAATCTGACCAAATTACACCCTCGGATCAGGAAAAATTTCATACACATTTACATGTACTCGGAATCTCCGATCGAGACCCACTGACCGTTGAACTGAAACTAGTCCGCCACACGTGATCTGAAAATTTGACTGAAATGAAAACTTAACTAAACATAGATCCAGTATTAGTGAGCTTAAGTCTGACCTTTGGCTCAAGGAGGCCCGCCAGAAGTCCTCCGTTGAGCTGAAACTAGCCCCCTTTGGCTATAACCCAAGTATACCTTGAACTTAAGTCTATTTCAGAGACTTTTTAGGCTATATAAGGACCTTAGAGCACCCTCTCTCACAGCCATATGAATTTGGGAAAAGCCCTAAGTAAGAAGAGAGAAAACGAGAGAGAAAGCTAGAGAGTTGTGGGAGAATATCCCTCCTACTATTTCCAATCACCACACGGGCTGCACCACCCCTTTCTTCTCGCTTTTCCATCGATACCGACTCCGTTTTAAGGTAAGAAACCCTAACCCTAGATCTGTTTTGGGGTGTGATGGTTATAGGTTATGAAATAGCTAACCGGTTTCACTTTTAGGCTATAAAACTGCCGAATATGGAAGCCTAACGAACCTAGCTGATTCGTTGCAATTCCAAGGAGTAAGGTGAGAACTTTAGGTGTATAGGTTACGGTTTTCAACATTTTCAATGTTAGATAATGATAGATTCATGATCTGCATGCAATTGCACATGTACAAAGTGCTTTCCGATTTCTGTTTCGATTAAAGTTGTAGAATATGGAATTTTACATATTCTAGGTATTCGTAGAAAATACCGTATACGTATATTTTTTGAAAATGTGTTTGACATGATTATTTGTTGTATGGATATATGATATATGGATAAAATACTTATTTGGTGAAAGGATTCACCTAAATACATGTTTTACTAATATACACTATGTATGTAGAAATACTGTATTGTAAGAAGTACCGTATACATGTATATTTTAGAGATGTGTTTGCCATGATTAATTGTTGTATAAATATATTATGTGTGCGTAAAATGTTTGCTTGGTGAAAGGATTCGCCCTAATACATCTTTGCTAACATACAATAAGTATGTTGAAATAGTGTATGTTATGTGTTTGTGGAAATGCTTGTGTGAGCAAGTGTTTGGATGTTGATGCCTTAGGAGGATGAGATTCTCAACTACCCTAGAGACATGTATGATTACCTCCATGAGGTTATTTACTTAAACCACTCACTTACAATATATGTGTTTGTATTCCTATTGATGTAGTACTTTACAACATGCTTTATATCATGCTTTATAACATGCCTTATAACATGCCTACTAGCATGCTTGAATTACTTTGTTTATCATGCTTTACTCCACATGCTATGGATGAGAATTGATTGAGTTTGGGACTATGTCTATAGTCCAGACAGTCGGTACCAGATTTGAGATCGTGGCTGAGGTTCATGTCGCCACGAGGGATGTGTTTGACGAACCCGAGTTGTACGTCAGTTGGCGACAGTGGTTAGGCCACGCGAAGTGCTTATGCACTTTATGTCGTCTAATTGATTGTGCGCTCGAGCTAGTCAGGCTCGTCAAGTAACCCGATGTGTCTAATGTATGTTCACCATGTTTGGTCGTTATTGCTTGAACCTAGGGTACCAAACTTACCAGTGAAATCCCCTTTAACCATGGTACCTCGATCCGCTAAGACTCATGAGCCGGGCATGGTGGTATGGGACACCGTGGTCGAGCTGTCGGCCTACGCTGGGGCCACGTGCCTCCCTGTAGTGACCAGTGAGCAACCAGACTCGTGAGCCGATTATGGTGGTATGAGACACTATATTCGTGCTGTCGGCCTACATTGATAAGGTGATGGGGGAGTGGTGCAACGAATGTGAGCAACAGCCTTGGCAGCCCTTTATAGTGACCGCGAGCATACTCTGAAATCGCATTGAACCTTAGAGTTATGCCGCAGTATATAGAGTATGAACTAGGCCTGTTTCTGTATAGTGATGAATCGTTTAAGAGATGATGGGGGAGTGGTGTAACATTTGTGTGTAACAGTCCTGGCAGCCTTTGCAGTGACCTAGAAAATACATCATCGTCTGATATTAAATAGGACTGACGACCCTAAAATGGATCATGTTTAGGAATGATACAAGGGAGGTACCTTAGTTTCCTAATCCTGCTATTTGAAATGGACTAATAAAAACTCGGTAATCATGCTTATCATGCATTGCATGTGCCTGGAAGATGTGGAGCACTGAGGGAAGAAAGCATGCCGTGAACGTGAGATGGTGTTGCACGAGGGAGGGTGTGGTGAGGGCATCCATCATGACTGCATTCATACTTGCATTAATAAGAGTAGTTAGGAGTGTTTGATTATACTACTTTATCATTACTGCTTGACTGCATTGATAACATGTTAACCTATGCTTTATTGTTCCACTAAGTTAGCTACTCACTCCCACATTATGGGATGGTGTTGTACACACCAACTAGATTTATTGAGTTTCAGGTGATGGCGATGCTTCTGAAGCAGAGCCAGACTACTACTATGATGTAGAACAGTTCTCCTATCTGTATCTCTCGGGCAGGTCTATGAAGACCTTGTATTGTAATGACGGGGCTATGGTACTTGGGATAGAAGACATTACACTTCCTCACATTACGTATATCTTAGAATTGTACTTGTAATTAATTAACCTCGTAACATCATCACACTCTGGAGACTCACCATAGTTTATATATGTTATTTATCTATCACATTCTTCCGCTTGCAATTTAACTGTCTCTGGAGTTTGATATGTTGTTTTGGCTTAATCTCACTCATGTTCAATGTACGAATACAGTCAACATTCAATCATCATTCATTTTGTTGCATAAGTCATGTTCTGGAACTCGGGAGTTGAGTTTATGCTCGATCCTCAATTTTCGGGATGTTACAGTTGGTATCAGAGCATGATTTGGATTAAACCGGACATAGGTTATGGTCACACGACGCACTCTGATGCACTCTGACATAGGAGGGAGTGACGGAACGTAGAAACCGATGTAGGATTTTTCAATTTCGCCAAACGTCGAAACCGACCGAAATCGATCGCTGAGATTGGGCTTGTACACACCCATGATCACGCGAAACAATCCCGAATCACTTCTAGGCCATCAGTCGACGGGTTTGAGTCATTCCCTAGAAATGAATGTTCTTAGGTAGTTGGTCAACCACAACACCTTACACTTCATCTCGAAGCCTAAAACCCCTTTTATCAATTCCTTCAAATTATCTCCTTTCACCACCTCATTCTTTAACTTTTTTTAGGTCCTTTCATATTAGACATAAACCCTAACGTATAAATGATGGAGAATAATACTTAAACAAAAATTTATTATAAATAGTAAATATATGTATAAATTGGACTTTTGACCATTCAAATTTTAGAATCTAACCAAATAAATGGGTTAGTTGGATATATTAGCTCCTCCTACCCCAAAATCATATGCTACACGTCACATAAAACCATTCCAGTTTACAATTTGACCTCGGTACGGCTCAAAATAGAGTCGGGGGCCAAACGGAGCACTTCTGGAGGGAACTAGGGTAGACGCCATACTTTTTTGGGGCCTAGGGGACTGGAGGAACATGACCATTGGGCCCCCTTTTGAAAAATCCAAATTTTTTTGGCGAGGCTCTCGCCGATTTTTTGGCTGGGCCGGGCCGGCCGTCCGGGCCGATGGTGTTTGGGGGCTAGGGGAACCCCCTGGTATGGGGGTCGTGGCTTAAAACTTCTCCAAATTAGTACTTCCTTCACAAAGTGACCCTCCAAGCTCTCTTTTCTCTTTCAAACTTCTGATTTTTGGCAAAAATTGACCCTCCAATCACCCATTCCATCATTTTCTATCACAACCCATTCACCTCCATCGTTCATAACAACATCTACCCTCTACCCTTTCTGTTTTTCCTCATTTGAGCTCCCACACCCCCCATTTGGAGCTCAAATCATGTAAGCTCTCAATCCCTCCCATCTGTCCACTTCCTTTCTTTAAACCCTGTCTATTGGGCCTCTACAATGTCTGTTGAGGCACCAGTCTGTGGAGAACCAAAGAACTCCAGATTTCCTTTTCTTCCTTTAGGGCCCGTTCGGCCAACTACATTAAGTGAGATTAGGTGGATGAAATTGTAAAAAGAAATAATAAATGTATGTGTAAAGTATTATCCCTAGATTGGTTGTATCCCATGTTTTCCAACACCATGTTTAAAATGTATGTAATTAAAAGTAAATTCCAAGATTTCCTTTCAAATTACACTTAGAAATTCACCATCTTGGGATTTGGAACACCCATCTTACACTTTCTGACACAAGGCTCATTTTCCAAATCCTATACCATTAATTTTAATCCCCTCCCACCCTTCCACCAAACAAGCCACTCCCAATCCCGAGGAGAGATTAGCAATACAGTCCCTTTTAATACCACTTAAGACCACTGGCCAAATAGTGTTGAAGTGATAAAGTCCCTCGATATACATTAACCCACCACACTTTGATAGCTTAAGCTTTTAGAGTAAATGGTTGTTTGACAATTAGGCCCTAGAGTTTTGGACCTAGAGCGGTGCTCCTAGATTTCGACAGACCTGACCGTATAGGAAATCCAACAAGTAATAATGTAAACCTTATGACCTCCATAGATGGTACGAGCCTGTGTGAAATGCTCGAGCATAGTTAAATTTGAGTTCGGGCAACTCAATTCCAAATAGACAACTTTGACCCTAAGTGATAAAACCTTCCTTGTATTAAAAATGATATGAAATCACCTAGCGTATGAGCGTGGACTTTGGACTACACCTATGGATTTTCTACTACTCCTAAACTAAGACTAGACTACCGATTACATTAGGGAATGTTAGAGACCGATAGACTCTGTTAGTCGGCTTGATTAGGTTGGAGCGAGACCCCATTTCTTTGTTAAATCCCCTCGATACTCACAGGCTTATTTAACAACTCTTAGGAGGCTTGTTTGATTAGTAACTATTCACGCTCAGAGAAAACTTATGTATCCCTTGGATTTAATGTTAGGTCAAGTCAATACAACCCTTAAAATTGCCTTCTCAAGGACTTAGTACAATCGGGAACACGGATCAGAGAAACTACATATAAGCGAGGTATTCGCGGTTTGAATCGAATTCTCAATCCTAGTTGTGACCAATGAACCCTATGCTCTGATCAAGCAGAAGGTCGGGATCAACTAGGATTAAGAACTGATACAATGATTTTCTGTCCTAGCTAGGCAGAAGGTCCATGTATCCGATTCTGACCCACTACACAACTTTCCTTCCATGTTGGCTCGACTACTTACAACCAAAAGTTTATAACTTCGTCTTTGAGAAGTGTAAGAATATATAGCCAATAGAGATTTTTCCTTTTAGGCCCACGGAATTTCCCAAATGGATGACAGATAGTTAGGAATTAGGTCCCTAGTTTGCCCATTAACCTATTCTTTCCAAATACCTTTGTACCAATAATGTATAAATTATCTTACAGTAATAAACTAGAAGTGACTAGAGAGGGTAAGTTGAGATCGTAATAAAGGTCCTTTAGTAGAATTAGGCATCTTGCCACAAACTCACATCCGCCCTTGGAATCTACCACAACACCCATCCGTAATAGCCCCTTTCTATAATCCTAGGTACCAAGACTGACGTATTGGGAAATTGTATCCCATTTCATGTTAAGGATAGGTCCTAGATTACACCTTGTTCCGACATATGGATCAGGACATAGATCTTGAACCCTGGAGAGCCCAATCTAGTTAGATCACCTAATACACCTCTTTGATCTGGGTGGCGCAGCGGAAACGTGGTGGACCCTTGCCCCACTGGCCTCGGATCGAATGGAATTGATACAGACTATATGTAAAGATAGGTCACTAATAAGATCTGAATCTCCCTTAGAATGCTTTAGGGTTCAAGTATTAAACTAATTAGTGTTAAAGAAAGGGCCTAATAATGAGTACGAGTTTAACTATTACCATAGACATGACTTAAGATAAGGACTCTCTTAGACTAAGACCTAAAAGGCAACCTTAGACATAGACAATTTGAACCTTTCAATGATGGTCATTTCCTACATTTATAGAGTGATCGGACCACGGAGTTACTGGAATATACAATTGCGAAGCATTTGCGGCTTGACCCAATTCTCAATCCTAAGCGACTGCCAACGGACTCACTGCTTATCCGAGCAGAAGACCAGGATCCTTCAGGATTAGGAAGGGATACGATGAGCCTTCTACCCTGGCAAGGTAGATGATCAATGTATTGGGATCAAGCCCACTATAATCGTCTCTCCGTGCTGATCAAACAATAAATACAACTATCTTACTCTAAATAAGTGAGAATTGTCGTCAAAACTACAGATAAGTAAAGAAATAAATTGTAGCAAACCATCAGGGTATGAGAAATGGATAAAGAAATAAGTTTTAAGGGGGGTAGACTAAAATGAACCAGGCTAGTATATATCCTACCACGCATAGGAACTCGAAATCAATAAGTCTTAGGCAAATGAAATAATTAAATCTTTCTTTATTACCCTTAGTCAATTTCGGGGATGAAATTTTGTTTTAAGGGGGGTAGATTGCAACAGCCCTGATTTTTGCCAACCTGGGATTAGACGTCCTTAGGCAATGGGTCAATCCTAACACCTTATGAACCTGTCAGAACTGAAACCCACAGTCTAAAATTGCTTCTAAACCCGTTTCCTTCACAAATCCAACCCTTCACCACCTTGTTCTTTCAATTTTCCTAAGTACTTTCACCCTAGACACTATCTTAAACTAGCTAAGTAGTATAACTTGGATCACCTTATATACAAACTACAAAGGCCTAAGTACCACCTCGACCAGAAATCACGTAGGATTAAACCCTTTAGAAATGAGACAAAGTAACTAAGTGCTAAACTAGATTAGCTACGAAATCCGATTGAATCGCTTTAAATACGATCTGTAAGACCCAAAACTTGTAGAATCATTAACGCTAGGTTACCCTAAAATCTAGGATCCAACTCATTACCCAACTGCTCTCAGGAGCATCCCGAAACTCTGTATCAGATCTGGACCGCACATCAGGAGTCCGAATAATATGAGGTTAAGGACTTAGGATCACCTCGTTGGGCTTGACAACCATCTCAGAAATCAAATCCAGCCAGTGTCCCATGGCTATTCGTTTGAGTCCGGAGCGAGGGAGTGTGAAAACACTTGTTTTCTTTACAAAATAAATATCTCGAATAGTAATCTGAGACTCGTCGCTTGCGGATCAGTATTAAGCAACCAGGTCATCAGAATCTGACCAAATTACACCCTCGGATCAGGAAAAATTTCATACACATTTACATGTAATCGGAATCTCCGACCGAGACCCACTGACCGTCGAACTGAAACTGGTCCGCCACGCGTGATCTGAAAATTCGACTGAAATGAAAACTTAAATAAACGTAGATCTAGTGTTAGTGAGCTTAAGTCCGACCTTTGGCTCAAGGAGGCCCGCCAGAAGTCCTCCGTTGAGTTGAAACCAGCCCCCTTTGGCTATAACCCAAGTATACCTTGAACTTAAGTCTATTTCAGAGACTTTTTAGGCTATATAAGGACCTTAGAGCACCCACTCTCACAGCCATACGAATTTGGGAAAAGCCCTAAGTAAGAAGAGAGAAAAAGAGAGAGAAAGCTAGAGAGTAGTGGGAGAATCTCCCTCCTACTGTTTCCAATCACCACACAGGCTGCACCACCCCTTTCTTCTCGCTTTCCCGTTGATACTGACTCCGTTTTAAGGTAAAAAACCCTAACCCTAGATCTGTTTTGGGGTGTGATGGTTATAGGTTATGAAATAGTTAATCGGTTTCACTCTTTAGGCTATAAAACTGCCGAATACGGAAGCCTAACGAACCTAGCTGATTCGTTGCAATTCCAAGGAGTAAGGTGAAGACTTTAGGTGTATAGGTTACGGTTTTCAACGTTTTCAATGTCAGATAATGATAGATTCATGATCTACATGCAATTGCACATGTACAAAGTGCTTTTCGATTTCTGTTTCGATTAAAGTTATAGAATATGGAATTTTACATATTCTAGGTATTCGTAGAAAATACCGTATATGTATATTTTTTGGAAATGTGTTTGACATGATTATTTGTTGTATGGATATATGATATATGGATAAAATACTTATTTGGCGAAAGGATTCACCTAAATACATGTTTTACTAATATACACTATGTATGTAGAAATACTGTATTGTAAGAAGTACCGTATACATGTATATTTTAGAGATGTGTTTGCCATGATTAATTGTTGTATAAATATATTATGTGTGCGTCAAATGTTTGCTTGGTGAAAGGATTCGCCCTAATACATCTTTACTAACATACAATAAGTATGTTAAAATAGTGTATGTTATGTGTTTGTGGAAATGCTTGTGTGAGCAAGTGTTTGGATGTTGATGCCTTAGGAGGGTGTTGAGATGGGATTCTTAACTACCCTAGAGACATGTATGATTACCTCCATGAGGTTATTTACTTAAACCACTCACTTACAATATATGTGTTTGTATTCCTATTGATGTAGTGCTTTACAACATGCTTTATATCATGCTTTATAACATGCCTTATAACATGCCTACTAGCATGCTTGAATTACTTTGTTTATCATGCTTTACTCCACATGCTATGGATAAGAATTGATTGAGTTTGGGACTATGTCTATAGTCCAGACAGTCGGTACCAGATTTGAGATCGTGGCTGAGGTTCATGTCGCCACGTGGGATGTGTTTGAAGAACCCGAGTCGTATGTCAGTTGGCGACAGTGGTTAGGCCACGCGAAGTGTTTATGCACTTCATGTCATCTAATTGATTGTGCACTCGAGCTAGTCAGGCTCGTCAAGTAACCCGATGTGTCTAATGTATGTTCACCATGTTTGGTCATTACTGCTTGAACCTAGAGTGCCAAACTTACTAGTGAAATCCCCTTTAACCATGGTACCTCGATCCACTAAGACTCATGAGCCGGGCATGGTGGTATGGGACACCGTGGTCGAGTTGTCGGCCTATGCTGGGGCCACGTGCCTCCCTATAGTGACTAGTGAGCAACCAGACTCGTGAACCGAGTATGGTGGTATGAGACACTATATTCGTGCTGTCGGCCTACATTGATAAGGTGATGGGGGAGTGGTGCAACGAATGAGAGCAATAGCCCTGACAGCCCTTTGTAGTGACCATGAGCATACTCTGAAATCGCGGTGAACCTTACAGTTATGCCGCGGTATATAGAGTATGAACTAAGCCTGTTTTGTATAGTGATGAATCGTTTAAGAGGTGATGGGGGAGTGGTGTAACCTTTATACGTAATGTACTACACAGCGTTTTTTGCAAGTGACCTAGAAAATACATCATCGTCTGATATTAACTAGGACTGACGACCCTAGAATGGATCATGTTTGGGAATGATACAAGGGAGGTACATTAGTTTCCCAATCCTGCTGTTTGAAATGGACTAATAAAAACTCAGTAATCATGCTCATCATGCATTGCATGTGCCTGGAAGATGTGGAGCACTGAGGGATGAAAGCATGCTGCGAACGTGAGATGGTGTCGCACGAGGGAGGGTGTGGTGAGGGCATCCATCATGACTGCATTCATACTTGCATTAATAAGAGTAGTTAGGAGTGTTTGATTATACTACTTTATCATTACTGCTTGACTGCATTGATAACATGTTAACCTATACTTTATTGTTCCACTAAGTTAGCTACTCACTCCCACATTATGGGATGGTGTTGTACACACCAACTAGATTTATTGAGTTTCAGGTGATGGCGATGCTTCTGAAGCAGAGCCAGACTACTACTATGATGTGGAGCAGTTCTCCTATCTGTATCTCTCGGGCAGGTCTATGAAGACCTGGTATTGTAATGACGGGGCTATGGTACTTGGGATAGAAGACATTACACTTCTTCGCATTAAGTATATCTTAGAATTGTACTTGTAATTAATTAACCTAGTAACATCATCACACTCTGGAGACTCACCATAGTTTATATATGTTATCTATTTATCACAGTCTTCCACTTGCAATTTAACTATCTCTGGAGTATGATATGCTGTTTTGGCTTAATCTCACTCATGTTCAATGCACGAATACAGTCAACATTCAATCATCATTCATTTTGTTGCATAAGTGATGTTCTGGAACTCGGGAGTTGAGTTTATGCTCAACCCCCGATTTTCGTGATGTTAGAACCGCTCAAGTGGTTGGCGGAGTGAAAGATACCTCGTTGCAACGCTGAGGTCTTGACATCAATTTCCTAAGGAGGGTGACTACCTGTGAAGTGTGACCTGACGGTGGGGTCTATGGGACCCACCCACCTCGTCCATCTCTTTTGATGGGCCACGCCATTTGTTTGTGTTTTATCCAAACAGTCCACTGCCGCTGGACGGTGGGACCCACGTCCGTGTGGGGCCCTCCTTGATGTGTTTTCGACGCCCAGATCCATAGCTCAACTGGCAGATGGAGTAGAGTTACCTCGTTTCAACGGTGGGACACACCCCATGTGTGATGGCCCTCCTTGATGAATGCACTGTCCAGGCCGTCCAGGGCCTGGACGTTTTTTTAAAAAATAAATATATTATTATAGTATATATATATATATAGTATATATATGTGTGTGTGCTGGTGGGCCCTACGTGGGACCAACCATTGCCCTTTTAAAGTAGTAAAGCTGCACTAACTGCAGCTATAATATTTTTTATATGTTATATATATACATGAGGGTGGGCCCTACGTGGGACCCACCTCTCCTCCCTTTTAACGCAGCAATGCTGCATGTGACATATATATATATATATATATATATATATATATATATATATATTATATGTTATATTATATATATATGGTGGTGGGGTCTGTGGGACCTACCTCTTTTTTTTTTAAGGCAGCAATGCTACACGTGTTGCAGTTATATAGCTCCTCTCTTGAAGTCAACAGCCCGCAGGCCCACCTTTGATGTATATTTTTTATCCCATGGCGTCCATCTGACGGTAGGACCCACTCCATATGTATGTGCTTCATCCCTGTGGTGTGGGCCCAATGATATATGTGCTTTATCTACACCATCCACTGTTTGGACGGTGGGGCCCACCATGATGCATGTGTTATATCCATACCGTCCAACCATTCGTGAGATAATTTTACAGCATGGGAAAATGGGTGAGTCTGATCTAAAGTTCAAGTGGGCCCCACCATTTAAATAGTGGACCGTGTCATCCACCGTTCAAACTCCAAAGGGCCACGGTAGTTTCCAATTAAGTTGATTATTGTTTTCATTTCATCTATCTCCATGATAACTTAGGAATATGTCAGATCTCAAATACATAACGGTGGGCCCGATTTGATATACATTTGGCCTATTTGACTCGGCCCATTTGACTAGGCCCGATGCGATGTACTTGGGGCCAAGTTGATTAGGCCGATGTGATATACGAGGCCTGTTGTCGAGGCCCACCTTGATATATATGAGGCCCATGTGATACGACCCATTTGATGTATTTGAGGCCCATTGTGATGTATTTGGGGCCCATGGGTTGAGGCCCATTGTGATGTATATTAGGGCCCGTGGGTTGAGGCCCATTGTGATGTATTTGGGGGCCCATGGGACGTGGCCCATTATGATATATTTTTGGCCCATTTAGCAAGGCCCAATGTGATGTATTCAATGCCTATGAGCATGGCCCATTGTGATACACTTGAGGCCCTCATATGAAGCCCAATACGATGTATGTGAGGCCCAATGTGATGCATGTGTAGCCGCTGCGTTGCGTATGAATCCCTTATGTGGGCCACTCCTTGGGAGCAATGTTGGTTAGATGTCCACATTAAGGGGCAATGATGGTTAGACGTCCTCATTGTGACCTTCCCTTAGGCCTTGTTAAGCCCATTCTCATCATTCTCTTAGTGGGTTAGCCCAAATAAGTGGGCCCTATTCACCGTAGATGGATGGATCCATGCTATCAGAATTGATATAACCACAGATGAGTGCCGATCTTTATACTTGGTTGATCGGCTGATCATCTATGGACCCCGCTTGTTTATCTACTGATTATCGGTGCCAATTATCGAGGCCAACGCTGATTATCGACCCTGGTTATCGGTGCCAATTATCGACCCTGTTATCTGTGCCGATTATCGATGCTGATTATCGGTGTCGATTTTCGTGACCGATTTGCCGATTCCAATTATCGATCGATTTCGATTGCCGTGGCCGATTGCCGATCAGTGATCAAGGCCATTTATCATGATCGATTGCCAATTCTGATTGTCTTGACTGATTGCCAATTAGCGATCGAGGCTGTTTATCATGACCGATTGTCGATTCCGATTGTCGTGACCAATTAACCGATTTCAATGGTCGTGGCCGATTGCCGATTAGCGATCGAGGCTGATTATCGTGACTGATTGCCAATTTTCGATTGACATGACCGATTTGCCAATTTCAATTATTGATCGATTTTGATTGTCGAGGCCAAGTATCGAGGCTAATTTCGAGTGTCAATTCCAATTGTTGAGGCCAATTCCGATTGTCAAGGCCCATTGTGATGTATTCGAGGCCCATGGGATGTGGCCCATTATGATATATTTCTAGCCCATATAGTGAGGTCTGACTTGATGTATATTAGGCCGGTGGGAGCAGCCCATTGCAATATATATTAGACCCGTGAGATGCAACCCACTTGATGTATATGTGGCCCATGAGTGTGGCCCATCGCGATGTATATTAAGCTCTTGAGTGAGGCCCATAGTGTTGTATATTTGGCCCTGGTGTAAGGTCATGAGTCTACTGTATGTTAAGCTCTATATGGGGTCATTCCTTGGGGATAATGTTGGTTAAATGTCGACATTGTCGGGGTTGATTATTGATGCCGGTTACTGATACCGATTATGAGTATGTGACCGCATAGCATCATGATACACACCCATACGCATCATCTGCATGTTTGTTATGAGATGTGGTTGACTATTGCATATGTCATTGGGGCAGGTTGTTATGAAACTCCCTGATAGGCAGAGGTTATCTCACATGAGCGCACGATATGCATAGGATTGGTGCATGACTAAATTGTATAACTCATGTATCTTGCATTGTGTGTTGTGATTATTGTACGCCCTAACGACATCAAGGCCATAGCCTCTACAGGCATATCGTGGATGGCTAGATGGGATACAAAAATGTTTGGTTCGAGCATCGGACTGCCATAGATGGCCCTGGGTGAAAATCCTAAAACTCTCTTGGTACCAGAGGATGCCCCAACGTCGAGACCGAGTGGATGTGTATGAGCGCTCGAGTGCCGAATACCAAGAGGATACATCTCCCACTATGTCATGGTCTGTTGGGAGGGGGTGTAGCCTTACCCATCTGAGGGAGTAGGCAAAGCTCGACTGAGTTTGACCAGCTCGAGGAATGGGTCCGCTATCAACGAGCCAGGTAGGTATTGGCAGATTACTAGCCAGACAGATAGTGAGGTCTCTTCCACTTACCTAGTTGTGCGCTTGATGGAGCGGCAGGTGGTGTGGAGTGTACTAGACCCTGGTGATGATCCCAGTGAGGAACCATACTGATATGTGGACTTATTGAGTAGGAATTGCATATTCATTCATTCATTTACTATCCACTTGGGCTGGTGGTGTGCAACTATTTGTTACGTATATCTTCTCATGACCAGGATTTCGGTTGGGCACGCGACTAACCTGAGACCAGGAGTTTATCACATTATGTCTAACTATCCAAATTTAGGTATGAGACTGGTTTGGATAGAAGTCCCTTATGATGGACCCCGTAGCTTGCGATACTACGTACTATCATCTCGACTTTGCCCTCCAACATGGTTATTCCATTCGCACCGCATATCGCATTACATCCATAGCATATGGCATTTTGGGTTACTATGTTTATGCATTTATATGGCCTAGATATGATTGACGGTATTCGTGGACTCATCGGGATTTGCATATTGCATTGCATCATCGGTATCTGATATTTGGCTGCTGTCTCCACATTACATAGCTGATCTACATTGCTTCATCAATATATAATATTATTTTTATTATATTTCTGCATCGCATAGCCTGGATAAGGCTGATGGTATTTATGGGCCTATCAGTATGTTTTCGCATTACTCTAATATCGTATGATTTATGAACTTGTCAGTATTTCACTTACTTTGATTTCTCTGATATTGCTTACTTAGCACTTACCTCGTGCATACACTTTCACCACCCACTAATCTTTCTATAAGCTTATGCACGATAGATGCGTGCAGGTGGCGTAAGGTTGCAGCAGCGTTGAGCATGAAGCATGCAGCGGTCTTCTGGAGCTTTAATTTTGTCATATGTAATTCCATTTCAGTATTGTATTTAAATGATTATATTAGTGGATATGTGATGATGATGTTGCCTTTGTGATTTGGGTAATCTTGTGGTTATGCTTATTACGAGATAAATGTATGTTAAAAAATCCTCCTTGTAGGATCTCAAGATCAAAATCTGGCGTATGTACGTTGGGAACTGAGAATGAGGTACTACGGAGGTTGTCAGCACCAGATTCGGTGATCGAAAATTTTGTGAGCCCGATTTCTGAGTTTGGGGTGTGACAGAAGTTGGTATCAGAGCATAACTTGGGAATACCTGAGGATAACATCACATATTTGCTGATAGCTATACTTACTGTGTGATTGTTGAGAACTTAAAATGGTTGGACCCCCCAAGTTGGAATAACTTAGAAACTTCCTGATATAGCTCCCTATCATGTGTGCATTCGAGAGTACCCAAGGATGATAGGCCCTTATTCCTTCCTTTAGGACATGACAACCAAGATAGTGACCCGAGCGACTTCTGTTTTCTCGCCTGAGATTCCTGTTCCCCCACCTGAGATTCTGCACCCCCATCCGAGTCTAGCGTAGCACCAACCGTGTCCGTAAGTGCGGACTGGCTATAACAAATGTTGTAAGCAATGACCCCAATTCTTCAGAGAGGAGATTGGAAGAGGAAGGCCCCTTTCGGTAGCTCCCAGCTGCAGTGATGTCGACGGCCACAGAGGCATAGGAACCGTCCATCCTTTTGAGCATTTGCACCACCTAAACGTCAGTCCTCAAGTGTATGCTTCAGATGTGATGAGGCGAGGCACCGCTTTTGGGAGTAGCCCCACCCTCGGCAGCCCCTATGTAACACCCCAGATTTTTGCCAACCTGGAATTAGACGTCCTTAGGCAATGGGTCGATCCTAACACTTTATTAATTAACTTGTCAGAACTGAATCCCACAGTCTAAAATCGCTTCTGAACCCATTTCCTTCACAAATCCAACCCTTCACCATCTTGTTCTTTCAATTTTCCTAAGTACTTTCACCCTAGACACTCTCTTAAACTAGTTAAGTATTATAACTTGGATCACTCTATATACAAACTACGAAGGACTAAGTACCACCTCAGACGGAAATCACTTAGGATTAAATCCTTTAGAAATTTGACAAAGTTAACTAAGTGCTGAACTAGATTAGCTATGAAATCCATTTGAATAGCTTTAAATACGATCTGCAAGACCCAAAACTTGTAGAATCATTGACGCTAGGTTACCCTAAAATCTAGGATCAATCTCATTACCCTTTGCTTCGGAGCATCTCAAAACTCCGTATCGGATCTGGATCGCACGTCCTAAGTCCGACAACACGGTTTAAGGAACTAGGACCGCCTCACATGGCTTGACAACCATCTCGAAATCAAATCCAAACAAGGTGTTCCACTGTCATTCGCTTAGTCCTGAGCGAGAGAGTGTGAAAACACTTGTTTTCTTTAAAAATAAATATCTTGAATAGTAATCTGAGACTCGTCGCTTGCGGATTAGTTTTAAGCAACCAGACCGTCAGAATCAGACCAAATTACACCCTCGGATCAGGAGAAATTTCATACACATTTACATGTATTCGGAATCTCCGATCGAGATCCGCTGACCGTTGAACTGAAACTGGTCTGCCACGCGTGATCTAGAAATCCCACTGAAACGAAAACTTAAGTAAACGTAGATCTAGCGTTAGTGAGCTTAAGTCCGACCTTTGGCTCAAGGAGGCCCGCCAGAAGTCCGCCGTTGGGCTGAAAAAGTCTCGCTTTGGTTATAACCTAAGTATACTTTGAACAGGAGTCTATTTCGGTAAATTTTTAGGCTATATAAGGACCTTAAACCCTCTCTCATGGCAGCCATACGAATTTGGATTTGAGAGAGAGAAAAGAGAGAGAAAGTGTGGGAGATGTGGGAGGAACTCCCTGCTGCTGTTCCCTGCCGCTATTCGGGCTCCACCGCCTAATTCTTATCGCTTTCCCGACGATTCCGGTGTCGTTTCTAGGTAAGAAACCCTAACCCTAACCTGTTTTAGGGTTGTATAAGTTGTAGGTTATGAAATAGCTAACCTGTTTCGTTCTCTAGGTTGCCAAACTCCCGTATATGGAAGCTTAGCGAACCTATCGACTTCGTTACGATTCTACGACAAAAGGTGAGGACTTTAGGTGTATAGGTTGCGGTTTTCAACGCTTTTAATGTCAGATAATGGTAGATTCATGATTTGCATGCAATTGCACATGTACAAAGTGCTTTCCGTTGTCTGTTTCGATTAGAATTGTAGAATTTGGAATTTTACATACTCTAGGTATTCGTATAAAATACTGTATACGTAATTTTTTTGAAAATGTGTTTGACATGTTTATTTGTCGTATGGATATACGATATATGGATAAAAGACTTATTTGGCGAAAAGAATCGCCGTAATACATGTTTGTTTGTATACATTATGTATGTTGAAAATGCGTATTCTAGAAAATACTGTATATGTATAAATTTTGGAGATATATTTATCATGATTATTTGCTGTAGTAATATATTATACATGGATAAAATACTCACTTGGCTAAAGGATAGCCCTAATACGTGTTTTGCTAACATACACCATGTATGTTGTAATAGTGTATTCTAAGTGTTTGTGAAAATGACTGAATGAGTATAGAATTCTCATTCGTGCTCGCCATGACTAATTGTCATGGATAATTGATTGTTGTTTTGGAAATACCCCTTTGACGAAAGAATTTGCCCTAAATCACGCCACGGCCAATACACACTATATATGCTAAAATGTGTGGCCCAAGTGTTTGTGGAAATGACTGAATGAATATGGAACTTGGATTCTGCATGTCATGGGTGTATGCATGTTATGATTGGGGTAACTCCTAGTGAAAGGATTTGGCCTTATACCTGATCAACATATGCCATGTATGTTGATTCCTGTATTTTAAAGTGTTTGTTGAAATGTCTGAATGAGTAGTAGTTAGTAAATTGTAATGTTTAAGGGTGTTGAGATATGATTCTCAACTCCTTTAACTATGTGTATGATTTCCTTGGATAGTTGTGTGATTAGAAATTGAACATGTACAAACTCATGCTTGTGTTGTGATTCATAACATGCTCAACTGCTTTATGATTTTAACTATGTAATGCATATGTTTAAATTTATATTTATGTTGTATGATCCGTCATGGGTGATGGGAGAGCGGAGCAATGAGTCAAAATGACCACAGCGACCACTAAACGGATAATACGGACCTTGATTGTATGAGTTGAATCTTGATCTACTACTGCTTTATCTATCTGCACTTGATTGTGTTTGGGGCTATGATTATAGTCCAGACAATCGGTACCAGAATTGCATTCGTGGCTGTGATCCATTTGCCACGTGAGATGTGTTCGACGAACCCGAGTCGTACTGCGGTTGACGATAGTGGTTGGCCACACGAAGTGCTTATGCGCTTCATATCGTTCAACTTGTTGTGCGCTCGAGCTAGCCGAGCTCGTCAAGCAACCCGATCTGTCTTATGTATGTTCACCATGTTTGGACGCTACCGCTTGAACCTAGGGTACCAAACTTACCAGTGAAATCCCGTTAACCATGGTACCTCGATCCGCTAAGACTCATGAGCCGGACATGGTGGTATGAGACACCGTAGCCGAGCTGTCGGCCTATGCTGGGGCCATGTGCCTCCCCGTAGTGACCATTGAGCAACCCAAACTCGTGAGCCGAATACGGTGGTATGGGACACTGTATTCAAGCTGTTGATAATTACGGCGAGAGCTGAGTACGGTGAGACCTGTACTCGTGCTGACGGGCGACGAGTCCTCTGTAGTATCTTCGAGTATACTCCAAGGTCTGTGATTGGCGACGAGTCTTTCACAGCAAATAGAGTATGAGTTGAGCCGAGTACGGTGAGACCTGTATTCGAGCTGACGGCTAGTGATTGAGCCGAGTACGGTGAGACCTGTACTCGAGCTGATGGTCAGCAATTGAGCCGCATACGGTGAGATCTGTATCCATGCTGACGGGTGACGAGCCCTTTGTGATGCCTTCGCTACGCCTCTCAAACCATAATATCGTATGAGATTAACTAGGACTGACGACCCTAGAATGGATCATGTTTGGGAATGATACAAGGGAGGTACCTTAGTTTCCCAATACTGCTGTTTGAACTGAACTAATAATTACTCAGTAATCACGCTCATCATCGCACTGCATGTGCCTGGTAGATGTGGAGCACTGAGGGAGTTATGCATTCGCGAACGTAAGATGATGTCGCAAGAGGGTGGTTTGGCAAGGGCATACATCATGTCATTTCATACTTGCATTAAATAAGGATAGTTAAAATCGTTTGATTGTACTGCTTTATCATTACTGCTTGACTGAATTGATAACATGTTAACCTATGCTTTATTGTTCCACTGAGTTGATCACTCACTCCCACGATACGGGACGGTGTTCCGAACACCCACCAGACTTTGTCTGATTGCAGATGGCGACGCTACTTCTGAGGCGGAGCCGGACTTCTATGACGACGAGAATGTTCCTCGTATATGTCTTTCTTTTACAGCGGCTTCGTGAGAGTCGTGCCTTGATTGTCGGGGCTACGGGATGTTGACTAGATCACACTACACAACTTGGTATAATTTAAAATCATACATGTAATTATTTAACCTGCAGCTTTATCACACTCGGAGACCCACCACAACTTTATATATTTTATCTATCTATCACAGTCTTCCACTTGTAAATTTAACTGTCTCTGGAGTATGATATGCTGTTTTGGCTTAATCTCACTCATGTTCATTGCACTAATACCGATCACATTCAATCATCATTCATTTTGTTGCATAAGTGATGCGTTGGAACTCGGGAGTTGAGTTTATGCTCGACCCCCGATTTTCAGGGCGTTACACCCTGCCACTTAGACTGTTCTCTGGTGCTTGCTTTGGGTGCGGTGGGATGGGGCATCGTAGGAGCGAGTGTCCCCATCCTCAGTAGCAGCAGCAGCGACGACAGTATATGTCGCCCGGACCCCATCAGCAGCAGCAGTAGCAGGATCCTCAGACATCAGGAGGAGTCGTCGAGGATTCGTGTGACTTAGCCCCTACACCGTCTTCCTAGATTGTTCATGAACGAAGCATCTTGGGAGTAAGAGCTTGAGATTTGTGGGCATTATCCCCATCCCCTAGACGTTTGATTAGATTGGTATGTTGTGTTCTTATATATATATATATATATATATATATATATAGTGGTGTGGTTTCCCTCCCTTTGTAAGCTCTGTGTTGGTTATGTGATAGTTTAAATTTCAAGGATGAAATTTTTATTAGGTGGGGAGAGCTATAAGGCCCGTATCCTAGGCCATACTGTTCCGTCAATTCCCATGATCCTTCCCGTCGAATTCTAGCAACCTACGACATAAAATTAACTTTTGCGCACGACCCTAAGTCATATCCCATATATTTGAGTCGGCTTAATTCGAAACTTGTACCATTGTGATGTAAATTAGACCCGTGAGACGCGACCCACTTGATGTATATGTGGCCCATGAGTGAGGCCCATCGCGATATGTATTAAGCTCTTGAGTGAGGCCCATGGTGTTGTATATTTGTCCCTGGTGTAAGGTCATGAGTCCACTGTATGTTAGGCTCTATATGGGGTCATTCCTTGGGGGCAATATTGGTTAAATGTCCACATTGTTGAGGTTGATTGTCGATGCTGGTTACTGATACCGATTATGAGTATGTGACTACATAGCATCATGATACACGCCCATACGCATCATCGCATGTTTGTTATGAGATGTGGTTGACCACTGCATATGTCATTAGGCAGGTTGTTATAAAACTTCTTGATAGGCGGAGGTTATCTCACATGAGCGCACAATATGCGCAGGATTGGTGCATGACTGAATTGTATGACTCATGCATCTTGCATTGTGTATTGTGATTATTCTATGCCCTAGCGACATCAGGGCCGTAGCATCCACAGGCTTATCGTGGATGGCTAGATGGGACACCAGAAATGTTTGATTCGAGCATCGGGCTGCCATAGATGGTCCTAGGTGAAAATCCCTAAAATCCTCTTGGTACCAGAGGATACCCCAACGTCAAGACCGAGTGGATGTATATGAGCACCCGAGTGCTGGATACCAGGAGGCTGCATCTCCCACTGTGTCGTGGTCGGTTGAGAGGGGGTGTGGCCTTACCCGCCCGAAGGAGTAGGCATAGTTAAGCTGAGTTCGACCAGCTCGAGGAATGGATTCACTATCGACGAGCCGGGTAGGTATTGGCAGATTACTAGCCAGACAGATAGTGAGGTCTCTTCCACTTACCCAGTTGTGCGCTTGATGGAGCGGCAGGTGGTGTGGAGTGTACTAGACCCTGGTGATGATCCCAGTGAGGAACCATACTGATATGTGGACTTATTGAGTAGGAATTGCATATTCATTCATTCATTTACTATCCACTTGGGCTGGTGGTGTGCAACTATTTGTTACGTATATCTTCTCATGACCAGGATTTCGGTTGGGCACACGACTAACCTGAGACCTGGAGTTTATCACATTGTGTCTAACTATCCAAATTTAGGTATGAGACTGGTTTGGATAGAAGCTCTTGTGATAAACCTCGTAGCCTGCGATACAACGTACTATTATCCCGACTTTGCACTCCAACATGGTCATTCCATTCGCACCGCATATCAAATTACATCCACAGCATATGGCATTTTGGGTTACTATATTTATGCATTTACATGGCCTAGATATGATTGACGGTATTCGTGAACTCATCGGGATTTGCATATTGCATTGCATCATCGACATCTGATATTTGGCTTACTGTCTCCACATTATATAGCTGATCTACATTGCTTCATCAGTATATAATATTGTTTTTATTATATTTATGTATCGCATAGATAGATAAGGCTGATGGTATTTATGGGCCTATCAATATATTTCCGCTTTACTCTGATATCGTATGATTTATGAACTTGTCAGTATTTTCACTTACTTTGATTTCTCTAATATTGCTTACTTAGCACTTACCTTGTGTACACACTTTCACCACCCACTAAGCTTTCTATAAGCTTATGCATGATAGATGCGTGCAGGTAGCGTTAGGTTGCAGCAGCGTTGAGCATAGAGCATGCAGCGGTCTTCTGGAGCTTTGATTTTGTCATATGTAATTCCATTTCAGCATTGTATTCAAATGATTATATTAATGGATATGTGATGATGATGTTGCCTTTGTGATTTGGGTAATCTTATGATTATGCTTATTACGAGATAAATGCATGTTGGAAAATCCTCTTTATAGGATCTCAAGATCGGAATCTGGCGTATGTATGCTGGGAGCCGAGAATGAGGTACTATGGATGCTGTTAGCACCAGATTTGGCGATCGAAAATTTTGTGAGCCCGATTTCCGAGTTTAGGGCATGACACTAATGGTTCAAAATGAAAGAAATGAAAGAAAAAGATGGAATGACATGTAGGGAAACCTCTTACTTAGCAAGTGAGTGGAGAATCGGACCCAAAATCTTTGGATTTCATCTATGGAAGACATGAGATCGGGAATAGAGATGCTGTCTTGCACGAATCTGGCGAGTAAGGAGATTAGATGGTGTGATCTGGCACAGGGCCCCACCATCTTTCTCATTCCTCTCTTCTCCTCCTCTCATTTCTCTCCTTGGCTTTGTAAATTCGTACGGGAGTAAATAAGGCCCCCAAATGACCTATTTATAGCACCAAATTTGGTGCAAATGGCCTTAAGAGTTGGGTTTTTACTATACTAGCCCTAGGGGATTGTGTTTCTACTTTTTGAGGTTCATTACGGGGCGTAGGGGTTGACACCCACCATTGGATAGTTGGCCCTAGTGATCTATGCATAAACATAATCGACCCACCGTTTAGATGTGTCGATCGAGGGATATGATTAGAAGTCTGTTCAACAGTCACCGATGGTCGATCGGGGCCACAATTATACGGATATGTTTGGTAAAATATCGTTAGTCGGTATCCCGACTTTGGCCATGAATCGACGGTCCAAAAGCTACAACTTCATAAAAGAACAAAGTGGGTAGCTTCACTTAAGTTACAGATTTTCATATAAGGTATTCATACAACCCAAGCACTCACCTTGTGAGTCCAAGTTAAGCAATTCGATGCATGATCTTGGTTTGATGTTCCGTGATGAACGTCAAGCCCACTAAGATGAATTTCTTTCTATAATCTCAAATTTAGTGGCCCATTAACAAGTGGTCTATAGCTTGTTTGGATAATCAGGGCCTTTTCAGAATGAATTGGGTATTGAGATTTCTTGTGAGAATGGTTAGGATTTTTATGAGCTAATTTCATAGTGTAGACTATTAGCAACTAGCGAGAATGATGATTTGGTCGTAATCACCCTAATCAAGAACCCTAATTCAACTATACTTGAAACTACCTGATTTAGTAAAATATACTAGAATAGAAATTTTTAATTTAATCATATAGGATGATTCCTAGTATGATTAGAAGCAATTTCTATGAAGATGCCAAGTATAAAAATTCTAAGATGAAAAAGATACGCACGGCCCATTGACAACGTGTAGTTGTAGAAAATTTTCAATTTCAATAACTCTATTTCATATAATGTTTTTGGCACTTTTAGTTAGTATATTATTTTAATTATTTTTCAGTAGTTCATCATCAAGTATACTTTATCTCCACCAAATTTCATTAAATTTTGTATTCTTGAAATTTTCTAAAAATTCTGGAAGTACCAGCTGTTCGAAACTAATAATTTTTGGACAGTTATCACCTCATCCCAGATTTAAATATATTAAAATTTTTATTTTATTTTTTATTTTTTTCACATAAAACTAGGCTTATCAAGCTTCATTCTGGCTTTTGAATCACCTGAATCGGAGTTATATTAAGGGAGATATGACTTTTTGAAGTCAGCCTAAAAACACAGAGAATTCGGCGGTGATCCACTGAAATCTGGTGCACCGGCAGTCCGCCGCAGTAATGGTGTTGGTCTTGCAGTTGGACCACCACCGTACACACCATCGGTTCGCGAGCAGAACCGTGCGATTTCTTCGATGCAGCATGTGCCTCATCAGCCCCACCTGTGGATAGGTTAGAGCAATTGATGACGATGATGCACCAGCAGCACCAGCAGCTCTTAGCTACTATTGCAGGGGCCCTAGCTCAGGGTGGAAGTGCGATTCTACCTTCCCATCTGTACACCCTGCTGAGACTGTGAGGCCTTCTACTCAGGATGAGGGTGTGCCTCCCCTGCGCCTTTTACATACCCTATGGAGAATCTGGGTACGAGTGGTATCCTCGGGCGATTCCAGCGTTTGAGGCCTCCTACCTTTATGGGTTCTCACAGACCCGAGGAGGAATATTAGCTCGACCGCATCTCCAAGATGCTGAGGATGCTATATTGTACAGTGCAAGAGCAGGTCGAGTTGGCCACCTTTATGTTTGAAAAGGAGGCTAACTTGTGGTGGGATAGTGTTCTGCGGACAGTTGCAGTTGGCTATATATGGATATGGGCAGCTTTTGAATTCCGCTTTCATGGGAAGTACTATCCCCAGACGTACCGACATGAGAAGGAGAATGAGTTCTTGCGTCTCAGACAAAGAGGCATGACAGTGACAGAGTACGAGCATCGGCTTACAGAGTTAGGCAGATACATCCCTACTATACTTGCTGACGCACAGATGCGGATGCGGCTTTTCTCCGAGGGCCTGCGACCTGACATTCGGAAGAAGATGTGCTATGCTAGTATACCCTCCTATGCTGAGCTAGTACACATGTCTATGCGGGCAGAGCAGGATGGAGATCGATTGACACGTTCTCGTGGGGCTATGGTTACTAAACCATAACCAGATATGTCGAGCAGGCCTTTCTTCGGTAAGAGGCCCCATACCGACTCTCCTCTCAGGATCGCGGCGCCACTAGCTCTGATGAGGTGACCGGGCGTGACATGAACTTACTGTGGGAGACCAGGTCATGTTGCTGAGACTTGCTTCTCGCGTATGAGAGATAGTGGGTTTTCACCGCCGCAGAGGATCAACTGCCAAGTTCCCTAGGCCATTTCAGCACCACCCCTGTGGATAACACCTGCACATCCATCCTTCAGCCCCCTGCACCTCGATTTAGGCCGCCTCAACAACTTATGGTGCCTCAGCCCAACCGACCTCAGCAGGCACGAGTTCATGCACTTACAGCGGAAGAGCTAGAGACAACACCTATGGCCTTCGAAGTTACTACACATGTCCAAGGTACTCCTGTCTTCTTATTAGTGGACACTGGGTCCACTACCTCTATCATTTCCTGTGTGGCAGTTAAGCGTCTAGCTTTACATACTACTCCCACGAAGGGAGTGAGACTCACTACTGCTACAGGGACTTTTTTGGATGTCACACGGACGTGTGAGGGTTGCTCAGTAGATTTGGGTAGCAGGACAGTATTCATTGATCTCATTGTCACCCACTATGGCACTACGACATTATCCTCGGTATGGACTGGCTCACCGAGATGAAGGCAGAGATTGATTGCGATAATCGGGTCGTGACAGCCAATGGACTTGATGACAAGGTCTTTACTTTTCTAGTGCAGGTTAGTTGGCCATGTCATGTTGGATGTTATGCTGCTTTACTAGAGTTTGTTGATGGGCTAACGTTAGGGAACATGATAGTAGTTCGGGAATTTGAAGATGTGTTCAGGACGATCCCTGGATTACCTCCTCGGCGCAAGATCGATTTTACTATTAATCTTGTGCTTGGTGCGACCCCCATTTCATTACTTATGTATCGGATGCCTCCATGTGAGATGGAGGAACTAAGAAAACAGATTAATGAGCTAGTAGAGAAGGGCTTCATACGACCCAGTGTGTTTCCTTGGGGAGCACCTGTGTTGTTTGTCAAGAAGAAGGATGGGTCGCTACGATTATGTTTTGATTACTGCAGGTTGAACCAATTGACCGTGGAGAACAAGTATCCTTTGCCCAGGATAGACAATCTGTTTGATCAATTGAAAGGGGTGTGATACTTCTCAAAGATTGATCTACAGTAAGGGTATCATCAGTTACGCGTAAGGGATGAGGACATATAGAAGACGGCCTTCAGGACCAGTTTTGGGCATTACGAGTTTCTCGTGATGTCGTTCGATCTTACGAACGTGTCGGCCATGTTCATGGACTTGATGAACAGGGTGTTTCGTCCGTTTCTATTCCGATTTGTCATCGTATTTATTGATGACATCCTGATATACTCTAAGAGTCGGGAAGAGCACGAGGAACACCTGCGAGCAGTCTTGGATACTCTGAGGAAGAAACAGTTGTTCGCACAGTACAAGAAGTGCGACTTCTGGAAAGAGGAAGTCAAGTTCCTAGGACATGTGGTGTCCAAGGAAGGGATAACGGTGGACCTTGCTAAGGTAGCCGCAGTTCAGGACTGGAAGTAGCCTGGTTCGGTTACTGAGGTGAGGAGTTTTCTGGGACTCGCTGGTTACTATCGACGATTCATTCAGGACTTCTCCAAGATAGCTAAACCTTTGTCTCAGTTAACTCGAAAGGATCTAAAGTTTGCCTGGAATGAGAAGGCGAAAGTAGCTTTTCAGGAGCAGAAGGACAGACTGACGTCCACCCCTGTGCTAGTATTGCCAGAGCAAGGGGTCAAGTATATGATTTACACCGGCACGTCTCGAGTTGGTTTGGGTTGTGTCCTTATGCAGAAGGACAAGGTGATCGCATATGCCTCGAGACAGTTGAGGAAACACGAGGAGAATTACCCTATGCACGACCTCGAGTTAGCAGCGGTCATCTTCGCATTGAAGCTCTGGAGACATTACCTCTACGGAGAGGAGTTCGAGCTTTTCTGCTGCCACAAGAGCCTTGGCTATATATTCACTCAGTGGGACTTGAATATGAGGCAGCGCAGATGGATGGAAACCTTGAAGGACTTCAAATTCGAGGTCTCCTACCATCCGGGCAAGGCTAACCTTGTAGCTAACGTATTGAGCCGCAAGAAGGCTATAACATTTGCGGCTCTGCTGATGGTTGAGGAATGGCACATGGTGGAGTTCGTGTGGGACTTCGAGCAGAAACTCACCGTGCAAGAGCCATTCGAGAGCATCGCGCACATTTGGGTGCGGTCACTTATTAATGATAGGATTATCGAGGCCGAGAAGGGCGATGCGCGATTGTCGGAGCTTCGAGAGTAAGCTAGCGATGACGAGAACTCCGAGTGGAGAGTTATCACAGATGGGGGCCTACGATACCGTGACCGCCTATGCGTCCCACGCAGTCATGACTTGAGACAGAAGATTCTAGAGACTGCCCACAAATCGAAGCTTGCGATGCATCCTGGTAGCACAAAGATATATCAGGACATGAAGAGGTTGTATTGGTGGGATAATATGAAGGCTCGTATAGCAGAATATGTCTCCCGTTGTCTCACGTGGAACAGGTCAAGGTAGAGCATCGCGGACCTCCTGGACTGCTTCAGCCCCTGCCCATAGCTGAATGAAAATGGGATTTCATCTCTATGGATTTCATCTCAGGGCTACCAAAGACGAGGAAGGGACATAATTTCATTTGGGTGATAGTGGACCGGTTAACGAAATCGGCCCATTTCCTCCCGATCAGAGTTTCGAACTTAGTAGACGACTTAGCCAAATTGTACATCAAAGAAATAGTGCATCTACATGAAGTTCCTCGGGAGATCATGTCGGACCGAGACACGCTATTCACATCTATCTTCTGGACTCGTATCTAGGAAGCGATGAGTGTGAAGTTGAAGTTCAGTTCCGCGTTCCACCCACAGACCGACGGGCAGATGGAGCGAGTGAATCAGATTTTGGAGGATATGTTGCGGGCTTGTGTTTTGGACTTCAAGGACAGTTGGAATGACTGTCTCCCATATACAGAGTTCGCTTACAATAACAGCTTTCAGGTGAGTATTGACATGGCTCCTTACGAGGCCTTGTACAGGCGCCCTTGTCGAGCACTGCATTGCTGGTCAGAGGTTGGCGAACGTAATTTGATTAGCCCAGAGTTAGTACAGGCGACTTCAGAGAAGATCGACATTATTAGGCATCAACTTCTGACAGCGCAGAGTAGACAGAAGAGCTACGCTGATACGAGACGGAGACCGCTAGAGTTTGAAGTTGGGGACCATGTATTCCTCCGAGTTTCCCCCATGAAGGGGGTCCTTCGTTTTGGCAAGAAAGGGAAGCTCACGCTGCGGTTCATTGGCCCATTCCAGATATTAGACCGAGTGGGTGTGGTGGCATACCATCTTGCTTTGCCCACACCACTTGCGGGCGTACACAACGTATTTCATGTATTTATGTTGAAGAAATATGTTCCTGATCCTTCCCACATTATCAGATGGGAACAGGTGCAGTTGAGCGAGGATGCTACATATGTACTGCATCCGACATGTATTCTAGACAGGAAGGAGCAGGTGTTGAGTAGCAAGGTTATTCCACTTGTGAAAGTATTATGGACACACCACACCGAAGAAGAAGTTACTTGGGAGACAGAAGCCGAGGTCCGAAAGAACTACCCTCAGATTCTCGAGGAGTACGAAAAGGTACTAATTTCGAGGATAAAATTTTTCTTTAAGGGGGGTAGATTGTAACGACTCAAAAACTTCCGTACAAAGACCCGAGTACCACCTCAGGCAAAAATCACTTAGAATCAAATCCTTTAGGAATTAGACAAAAGTAACTAAGTGCTAAACTAGATCAGCCACGAAATCTGCTTGATCCACTTTAAATACGATCTGCAAGACCCAAAACTTGTAGAATCATTGACGCTAGGTTACCCTAAAATCTAGGATCAATCTCATTACCCAGTTGCTCTCGGGAGCACATTGAAACTCCGTATCGGATATGGACCGCACGTCGAAAGTCCGATAACCACGAAATTATATACTTAGGACCGCCTTGCTGGGCTTGACAACTATCTCAAAAATCAAATCCAGATAGTGTCCCGGGGCTATTTGCTTGAGCCCGGAGTGAAGAGTGTGAGAAAACGTGGTTTTCTTTATAAATAAAATCTAATTTAAGTAATCTGAGACTTAACGCTTACGGGCCGACTATAAGGATTCAGACCGTCAGAATGTGACCCAAATACACCCTCGGATCAGGAGAAATTTCATACACAGGTCAGTGTACTTGTGGCCTTGATCGGTGATCGTGGACCATTGAACTGAAACTACTCTGCCACGGGCGATCTATAAACTTGATCGAACTGAAAACTCAGCTTGACCTAGATCCATTATAAGGGAGCTTAAGTCCGACCTTTGGCTCAAGGGGGGCTCCGGAAGTGCTCCGTTGAGATGAAACAGATGTCCTTTGGCTATAACCTAAGTATACCTTGGCTCTGGGGTCATTTCCATCAGTTTTAGGCCTATATAAGGACCTTAAACCCTCTCCCATTCACTCCATACGAATTTGAGAAAACTCTAGGAGAGAGAAGAGAGTAAAGAGAGGGAAGGTGTAAGAGAAGTGGGAGAAGATTCCTGGTACTCTATCCTGCTATTCTACGTGCCTATTCATCGTGATCTAATCGCTATTCCGGTAATTCTGACTTCGTTCTTAGGTAAGAAAACCTAACCCTAATCTGTTCTAGGGTTTCAATTATTACAAGTGGCAAGATAGCTGACTTAACTCGTGCTATAGGTTGTTATTCCATCGTTGACGAAGACTTGGAGTCTCTATCGAATTCGTTACGCTAATACGGCGTAATGTGCGGACTATAGACGTATAGGTTATGGTTTTCAAGGCTTTCAATGTCGGATAATGATAGATTCCTAATGTAGATGCTATTTCACATGCATAAAGTGATGCTATTTCATTTTTCAGTTATACGTTAACTAGGTTGAATATATTGTATTCCTCGTAGTTGTAGAAAATACCATATACGTACTAAATATGAAAATGTGTTTTTCATGATTAACTATTGTGTGTATATGCTAGATATATGTGTAACAACTCCTCGGCGAAAGGATTCGCCCTAATACATGTTTTGGCAAATATACGTTATGTATGTTAAATAAGTGTAGTCTAAGTGTTTGTGAAAATGCTTGTATGAGCAAGTACTTAGAAGATAGTGCTTTAGGTGGGTGTTGAGATAGGATTTTCAACTACCTTAGAGATGTGTATGATTTCCTCCATGCAAGTTGTTTAGTTTAATCGCTACTTATGAAATATATGTATTTGGATTTCATGTCTACTTCGTGTTTTATAACATGCTTGTTAACATGTTTGCACTACTTGGTTAATTCTGCTCTGACTACTCACATGCTTACTGGTTAAGGATTGAATGTGTTTGGGACTACGGTATAGTCCAGGTAATTGGTAACAGGCTTTGAGTTCGTGGCTGAGGTTCATTCGTCACATAAGACGTGTTTGAAGAACCCGAGTCATACTAGAGTTGTTAGGCCACGCGGAGTGTTTACGCACTCCATGTCGATCAACTTCAGGTGCACTCGTAATAGTCGAGCTCGTCCAATAACCCGATTTGCCCGATATATGTTCACCATGTATGGACGCTACTGCTTGAACCTAAGGTACCAAACTCACCAGTGAAAACCCGTTTAAACTTAGTACCTCGATTCGCTAAGACTCATGAGCCAGACATGGTGGTATGGGACACCATGGTCAAGTTGTCAGCCTACGCTGGGGTGACGAGCCTCCCCGTAGTGACCAGTGAGCAACATCGCCTCGTGAGCTGAATAAGGTGGTATGGGACACTGTATTCGAGCTGTCGGCTTACACTGATTTAGTGACGAGCCCTTTGTAGTGACCTCGAGCATACTCTGAGTCTACGTGGAGGTGACGACCCTTCCTTAGCATCTAGAATATAAACTAGGCTTGCACTAATTTGGTGACGAGCCCTTTGCAGCGACCCAGAACCGTAATATCGTATGAGATTTCCTAGGACTGACGACCCTAGAATGGATCATTGTTTGGGAAATGACATAAGGGAGGTACCTTAGTTTCCCAATCCTACTGTATGAAATGGACTAATAAGAACTCGGTAATCACGATCATAACATCGCACTACATGTGCCCCAGGTTGAAGAGCACAGAGGGAAGAAAGCATGTCGCGACCGTAAGATGGTGTCTTACGAGGGAGTGTAGGCGAGGGCATGCATCATTATTCATATCATCCTTGCATTAATAAGAGTAATTAGGGATGTTTGATTTTACTGCTTTATCATTACTGCTTGACTGAATTGATAATATGTTAACCTTTGCTCTATGATTCCACTGAGTTGATCACTCACTCCCACGTTACAGGACGGTGTTTTAAACACCAACCAGACTCTGTCTTGATTTCAGATGACAACGTGACCCTAAAGGCGGATCCTGATTACTATGATGATCAGGACAAGTTCTCTTATATGCAGTTCTCCGGCGGCTTCGCTTGGGCTATCCAGATTGACGGGGCTATGGAGACTATCATTGTAGTTGTACTGTTTGACATTTTGATTTTGAGACTATTACATGTATATGGTAACTCAGTGATGAATTCATACTCTGGAGACCGATCATGCTCTTTTAACTTATATACGTTTATTTATGTCTTTCAGCCTTCTACTTGCGTTTTACAACTTGATCCAGAGTATGAATTACTGTTTTGGTATAATCCCACTCATGATTAATTCACTAACATAGACAACATTTTAATCATAAGCATATATGTTGCATAAGTGATGTTTTGGAACTCGGGAGTTGAGTTGCTACTCGACCCCGATTTTCAGGGCGTTACATGTGATGATGATGTTGCATTTGTAATTTGGGTAAACTTGTGGTTGTGCCTATCTACAAACAAATTCATGTTGAAAATCCTTCTTGTAGGATCCCAGGATCAGAATCTAGCGTATGGGCGCTGGAGCCGAGAATGGGGTACTATGGAGCCTGTTGACACCAGATTTGGGGATCAAAAATTTTATAAGCCCGGTTTTTGAGTTTGAGGCGTGACAAAAAAGACAAAGGATTTTTCTATTAGTTTGGTCTTTATACTCTAGAGAAGGCACGAGTTCATGTTCTTCATTCATAGGAGCTTTGAACGCTCATATAAGTGAAAGATCAAAATGAAGAGAGCATGAAACTCGTATGGATAGAGTCTAAATAGACTAGGATAAGCTTGGGATACACTAGAGATTCTATGATGCCTTTTTCCACTAATTTTGCAAGTTTCTACAAGCCGCTTTTATAGAGAAAAAGTTCCAATGGATAGAAAACGACTAGTTTATGGTGCTACCGAAGCTAACTTCGGTATCACCGAACTTGCTTCAGTGGTACCGAATTACCAATCGATTGTACCGAATTAAATCCTCAAGTTGCTGAATGAAAAGAACCCCTTTCGGTGACACCAATTTTTATTCGGTCGATGTCACCGAAATATCCAGTCGGTGGTACCTAATTTCCTTCATAATGTTGCTGGACTATTTTGAGCCCTTTTGGTAACACTGAAGGTATCTTCAGTGATACCAAAGGTGCTATTCGATGACACCTTTTTCCTACCGAATTTGGACAGTTTTTCCTGTTTTAATTCCCATTTAATCATTCATCAATTTGGAACTTGCTAAAGCTAAGGCTAAAGAGTAGAAAATATATACTCGGAATTGGCTTTGAATAGATGACCTAAGTAGGGTTTCCTATTTGAATTAGGATCATCTTTTTGCAAGGTCAAGATCGTAGAAGCGATTCTTTGTCTTCAATGTAGCTTTGGTGCTTCCTAATCTAATTGCGTCGCTGGTCTTCATTTTCCAAAAACTTCTCCAACTACTTGACACAACTAGTCACGTGATTGACAAACAAGTGTGCAAAGGTGGGTGCACTTTCAATCTCCCCATTTATCAATTACGTGACAAAAACAACCTAACATACGACCGTGTCATGGTCCATACCAATATCATACCAAAATAATAAAAAATTACATATCAAAAGTGAAATTTACAACTCAAGACTCGACATGTAATACAAAATCATGCTACTCCCCCTTAGTGTCTACCAAGAATAACCTACAATAAGGGGAAAAGCAATTTCTGTAAAAACAAACATTATTTTGGATGGTAGGTTTCTTCTCTCCCTTTTTGTCAGTTATTGGCAAAGGATTTACAAAGAAGTAATCCAATAATATAGAGATGACAATCCATAGGGTAAGAGAATAAAACAATATATAATTATATAAGCATAAAGACCATAATCCAAATAATGAAATATATCATTATACGTAGTCAAATCATATGTTAGATGGAAAAGATAACCATAAAAGGAATATCTAACATAAACGGAAATAGATATCATTGTGGATTCATCAAAATTACTACTTTAAGATTGGGTAGTTTCATTCATCATCCAAAATTTTAAAAGTTAAGCCCTTAAGGGTAAAAGCACAACCAACCAAAAAAAATATCTAGATAGGTAGTATACAGCCTAAATGAGCATCAAAATATCAGGCTATAAGGGTTAAGAACCTTCTTGTGGAGGTGTATAGTCTTGGTCGGCCAATGAAGAGAAGGGAGGTAGAAATGACGAAAATGGACCGAAAAGAGGAAGTACCTTAAGAAATGTGAGGAATGAAAAGAGGTACCTAGGAAATACCGTTGAAACGGTCAAGTTTAGTAGCAAATCGTCCAGCCGACATCCAGGGAGAGCAAGGGAAAAATGAACTATTTAGAGTCTGACCTTTATAAGCCCCGCTCGATTTCGGTACCACCGATAGTTAGTTTGGTGTTACCGAAAGTCCCTTAGAAGGGATTTTTCAATAAACTCTAAAAGATGTACAAGTATATATTTCTTATTTGAATTTGTACATTCAAAAGACATCAAAATGGATAACATATATGTCTAAAATGTGAATATAACTTCAAGGATCAAAATTCAATATACATATATGTTCAAAAAGAAATTTGAGGCAATAATTCCTCAGATTTGATAATTAATGCAAATGGGCTACTTGGTTATGTTTACATCGCACGTACCCCAACATATTTTTGAAGATTTCCAAATATGTTGGCATCTAGCAGTTTTGTTAATATATCGGCGAGTTGTTGCTCGGTAGGCACATGTTCTAGTATAATGATGTTTTCTTCGACAAGTTCCCGAATGAAGTGATGTCGAATGTCTATGTGCTTTGTGCGAGAATGTTGGACTAGATTTTTTGAGATATTGATGGCACTTGTATTGTCACATAAGAGTGTCATTGTAGATTGTATAATGCCATAAACCAGCAACATTTGCTTCATCCATAGAAGATGTGCACAACAACTACCTGCTGCAATGTATTCGACTTCACAAGTGGATAGTGAGATTGAATTTTTCTTTTTGTTGTGCCAAGATACAAGGCAATTACCGATATAAAAATAACCACCGTTGGTTAACTTGTGATCATCAATGTTCCCAGCCCAGTCAGCATCTAAATACCCAACAATAATGGTAGATGTGTTAAAGGGGTACCATAAGCCGTAGTTAGTAGTCCCTGCCACAAACCGTATAATCCTTTTCATCATGGATAGATGTGATTCTTTAGGATTGGCCTAAAATCTAGCGCATGCACCAACGCTAAATGAGATGTCTGGCTGACTCGCGGTTAGGTAAAGTAAGTTGTTAATCATCCTGCGATACAAGTTCTGATCTACAATCTTCCCATTGATATCTTTAGAAAGTTTAGGAGTGGTGCTTATGGGAGTATTATGAGTGTGGCTAGAGTCAAGTCCAAATCTCTTTATTAGATATTTTGCATACTTGGACTGACATATGAATATTCCATCAGCCATTTGTTTTACTTGTAACCCCGAAAAGAAGTTCAGCTCACCAACATGCTCATCTCAAATTCAGATTTCATTAATTTAGCGAATTCATAAGCTACATCTTCGCAAGTGGATCCAAAAACAATATCATCCTCGTAAATCTGAGCAATGAGCAAGATATTCCTAGCCTTTTGCGTAAACAATGTCTTATCAACACTCCCCCCTACAAAAATTATGGTTGAGCAGAAATTGCGTTAAGCGCTCATACCATGCTCAAGGTGCTTGCTTCATACATAAAGAGCTTTACTCAATTTGTATACACGTTGAGGGTATTTAGGATCCAGAAATCCTTTTGGTTGTTCTACGTACACTTCTTCCTCAAGTACACCATTGAGAAAAGCGCTCTTAACATCCATTTAGAATACTTTGAATTTTAATGCATACGCAATAGACAAGAGAATTCCTATGGACTCGAGGTGAGCTACAAGAGAAAACGTCTCATCAAAATCGATGCCCTTAATTTATGAGTAGCGTCTTTCCACGAGTCTAGCCTTATTCCTTATTATATTACCAGATTCATCGGATTTGTTCTTGAAAACCCTTTGGTTCCGATGATGTTTGTATCATGTGGATTGGAAACTAGCTACCATACCTCATTCTTTTCAAATTGTTGGAGCTCTTCTTGCATAGCTGCTATCCAAAATTCATCTTGGAGAGCTTCTATGACATTCTTAGGCTCAATTTTCGAGGTGAAGCACAGATGACTAAAAATGTTCTTAAGTTGACGTCAAGTTTTCACACCATCAATAGGATCTCCAATGATTTGATTTATGGGATGATCCTTAATGAATGGTAAGTTATTCGATGGTTGAGGTTCATGAGGTGAAGTGACTTTGTTATCTAATTTTCCTATTGTGAACATGTCTACTTCAACCTCTATATCAATTTCAGGACTATTTTCATCGTGTGGTTGGTCATCAACAACCACATTGATTAATTCTTGAATAGTTAGTGTCCTTAAATTGTATACTCTATAAGCACGATTGTTAGTAGAAGATCTTAGAAAAATATTGTCACGCCCCAAACTCGGAAACTAGGCTCACAAAAATTCCCGATTGCCGAATTCGGTGTCGATAGCCTCCGTAGTACCCCATTATCGGCTCCCAGTGCGCATACGCCAGATTTCGATCTTGGGATCCTACAAGGAGGATTTTCCAACGTACATTTAACTCGTAATAAGCATAACCACAAGTTTATCCAAATCACAAAGGCAACATCATCATCACATATCCATTAATATAAACATTTGAGTATAATGCTGAAAGGGAAATACATATATAAAAAATCAAAGCTCCAAAAGTCAGCTGCACTCTCTAAGCTCAACGCTGCTGCAACCTAACGCCACCTGCCTGCACGCATCTATCGTGCATAAGCTTATAGAAAACTTAAAGGGTGGTGAAAGCATGTGAGCAGTATATGCATGCTCAGCATGTAATATCAGAGTAAACGGAGATACTGATAAGTCCAAGAGCTATAAAATATCAGAGTATGCAATACAATCAGCTATGCAAATGAGGAGTCGAAGAAAGCCAAATATCAGACGCCAAGGGTACAATGCAATATGTAAATCCTACTAAGTCCGTCTAGGCCATATAAGTGCAGAAACATAGCAACCCAAAATGTCATATGCCTATAGATGTAATGCAATATGCGATGCAAATGAAATGACCAAGCTGGAGAGTGAAGTCGAGATGATAGAATGTAGTATCACAGGTTACGAGGTCCATCACAAGGGACTTTTATCCAAACCAATCCCATACCTAAATTTGGATAGTCAGACTCAATGTAGTAAACTCCTTATCTCAGGTTAGTCGTGCGCCCCAACCGAAATCCTAGCTATTGGGAAGGTACATGTAACAAGTAGTTGTGCACCACCAGCCTGAGTGGATAGTGAATGAATAAATGAATGAGTATGCAACGCCTGCTCAATAAGTCCACATATCAGTACTGTACATCTCTGGGATCATCACCGGGGTATAGTACACTACACACCAACTTGTCACCCCATCAAGCGCACAACTGGGTAAGTGAAAGAGACCTCACTATCCGCATATCAATATTGGCCCGACTCGTCAATAGCGGACCCATTTATGAGCTGGTCAAACTCAGCCTAGTACTACCTACTCCCTCAAGTGGGTACGGTCACACCCCCTCCCAACCAACCACAATGCAGTGGAAGACATGGCCTGCTGGTATACGGCCCTCATGTGCTCATATATATATATATATATATATATATATATATCCACTCAGTCTAAACGTTAGGACATCCTCTAGTACCAAGAGGGTTTAGGAATTTTCACCTAAGGCCATGTATGACGGCCCGATGCTAATAACAGATTTTCGATGTCCCATCTGGCCATCCATGACATGATTGTGGAAGCTATAGCCCTGATGTCACTGGGGCATACAGTAATCACAATACAATGAAAGATGTATGAGTCATATAATCCAGTCATGCATCAATCCTGCGCATACCATGCGCTCATGTGAGATAATCTCTGCTTATCAGGAAGTCTCATAATAATCTACCCAATGATAAATGCAATGGTCAACCACATCTCATAACAAACATACAGATGATGTGTATGGGCATGTATCATGATGTTATGCTGTCACATACTCATAATCGGTATCGATAACATGCATCGATAATTGACATCGATAATCGGCCTATCAATGGACCTAAGGGAAGGTCACAATGAGGACATTTAACCCTTATTACCCATCAATGTGGAGATTTAACCAACATTGCTCCCAATGAGTGGCCCACGTAGAGCCAAATATATAGTAGGCCCATGGCCTCACACAAGGGTCTCATGCATCAAGTGGGCCACATCACATGGGCCTAATACACATCATTATGGGCCGCATGACATGAACCTAATACATATGAGAGAGAGAGAGAGATCGGTGAGATAGAGGGACAACGCCACTATGGGCCCCTCTTGCTTACAATCATGAAATGGGTCCCAAATCAAGTGGACCTTAAAATGATCAAATCCACACAAACAAAACCTTTAAAAAAACACCCACCTTAAGATCTATTCTTCCTTCTTCCATCAGCGTGTTCTATAGCTCCAAAGAATGTGATCTAACGGTTGAGATGAGGTTTGAAGGGTGGAGATGAGAGGTAGGAAGGTGGGCCACATTAGGCTCTCATCCCCTTGGAAGCCATGGACGTCCACTGTCCCTTAGTTACTTGGGAGATGGAGTTTGAAATGAGAGAGAGAAAGAGAGGGAACAAGATATAAGAGAGAGAGATGGGTGAGTGAGTGATGGGTGATGGAGAGAGTTGGCTTTAGGGTACTTGGTTGTAAGAGAGAGTTAAGGGTTGCTTGTACTTGAGGAGGGGATGTGGTACTTGAAATTTGATGTGATTGATGGGACATTCTCTTGGGATTGCAACATGCGGCATTTTCCTCAAACTGAACGCAGGCCCGCATCTCCTAGCCTGAGTATCGCCTCGGCGCGTGAGATGTGGCGTCAGAACACCGCTGACGGTGCAGTCACAAGGGTACAAGTTTCAAGTCGAGTCGACTTTGATATGCTGGACATGACTCAGGATCGCGCGCAAACGCCGATAACAGATCGTGGGTTGCTAGAATTCGACTGGGAGGACCGTGGAAGCCTACGGAACGGTTTAGAATACGGGCCTCACAAATACCTTCGTCGCTTTTAAAGTCAAACTTGCCTAGATGTTTTGTCTTTAAGAATATAGCATTTACTACCAAAGGCATGAAAATATTTTACACTAGGCTATTTTCCACTCCATAATTCATACGGAGTCTTATTCAATCCTGCTCTAAGATATACTCTATTAATTATGTAGCAGACTATGTTAATGGCTTCAGCCTAAAAACATTTAGCCATGTTTTTACTATTTAACATTACTCTATTAATTATGTAGTAGACTGTGTTGATGGCTTCATATGCATCTGATTTTTTTCGAAGAACGGCAACCCAAGTGAATCTGGAATAATCATTCACTACTACTGAAAAATATCTCTTTTCCCCATGGCTCTCCACTTTGGTAGGTCCCACTAGATCCATGTGAAATAGGTCAAGTGGTTTGGAAGTTGTTACGGTGCTTCCCTTTTTGTGTCCAACCTTTATTTGTTTGCCTTTAAGACAATCGCCGCACACAATCTTCTCCTTCTTTCTGATCTTAGAGAGACCTCTCACCAAATTTTTGGAGCTTAACTTCACTAAATTTCAGTAGTGGACATGCCCAATTCTTTGATGTCATAGCTTGGATTCATTGTTTACGGCCATGTGGCATTTTGTGGATGGGGCACTTTCTCCACGGCTCTTAATTACATACCAGTTGTCACTTGTGCGAAGACCTTTCATAACAAGTTTACCTATGTGAACTGAGATCTCACACATATTTTTGGAGAAGGTTATAGAATGTTCTTTGTCACAAATTTTGGAAATGCTTAGGAGATTGTGTTTCAGTCCCTCTACGCAAATAACGTCTTTAATCTTGGGCAAGCCAGGCCCAACTACTGTCCCTCATCCAACTATCTTGGCCGAGTTCCCATCACCAAAAGTGACTGATACGCCATCAAATTCTAAATACTCACAAAAAGGGGTCAGATCAATTATCATATGTCTGGAGCATCCACTATCAAGATACCACTTAGAGCTACTGTCTGCCTTAAGTGCAATGTGAATTACAAGGCAGTTGTTCTTCTTCTTTACAACCCACTTGGAGACAGTTTTTTTGGGAGATGTCACTTCATTTGGGAGTTGTTTGGATTTTTCAGGCAATTGTATCGAATATCCTTGTTTCATTAATTCCCTGGTTTTCCGATTCAGTTGATCCACTTGATTTATCAACTCCACCATCCTTTTAGTCATTTTAGGTGGAGTAGGGTATTTTCTTCCTTCATTTGATGTATGTTTTGAAGGGCTTTAGTTTTTTGAGATAATCTTCCTGCTGATTTAGATTTTCCTATATGGTTCAACCTGGAAGTGAGATGAGACCTACTGAATGCAAGACACTCAAACTTATAGTGTCCCAAGTCTCCACAGGAGTGATAGATTGGAGTGTTTTTTATGTTGCTACCAGATGCAACAGTTTTCTTAATCACAAGTGGTGTAGAGATAGGGTTTGACTTTTTGGAACCTAACCCTCTTTTGTCTTTATGGCTTCTTCCCATCCCTAGTAGTTTATCCAGTTTTTCACTACTTGTGAAAATTTGTAATTAAGTTCAACAGTCTGTTTTGACTTTTCTAAATCGAATCTTACTTTGAGGTTTTCATTTTTGAGTCCTTCATTTTATGATTATAAGAGTTTGATCTGTTTATTTAGTTTTTAATTTTCAGACTCAAGGGATATTAAAGTTCTTTCAAGCTTGTCATTTTCAATATGATATTATTGAAGATCATTTATCATTTGTATATTTATCTCTAATGTTTCATCTAGATCTTTTTATAATTGTTTATTTTTATTTTCTAAAATGCCAAGTTTTCTGAGAATACTGATGCTATGTATGTAGAGTTGATCAGAAGCATCATGTGTCACGCCCCAAACTAGTAAACCGGGCTTACAAAATTTTTGATCATAGAATCCGGTGCCGACAGCCTCCACAGTACCCCATTCTCGGCTCCTAGTGCGCATATGCCAAATTCCGATCTTGGGATCCTACAAGGAGGATTTTCCAATGTACATTTGTCTCATAAGAAGCATAACCACAAGTTTACCCAAATCACAAAGGTAACATCATCACCACATATCCACTAATATAATCATTTGAGTACAATACTGAAAAGGAAATACATGTATATAATAAAATCTCTAGAATCTCTGTTGCACGCTCCTGCCTCGGTTCGTCTGCGTCCTATCGTCACCTGCACGCATCTATCGTGCATAAGCTTATAGAAAGCTTAGAGGGTGGTGTAAGAGTGTGCACAAGATAAGTGCCAAGTATTCAATGTAATGCCATAATCATACAATGTCAGAAATATTGGCAAGATCATGAATCATACAATAACAGAGTAAGCGGAAATACTGACAAGCTCATAATTCATACAATATAAGAGTAATGCGAAAACATATTGATAGGCCCATAAATACCATCAGCCTTATCTAGGCTATGCGATGCAAAAATATAGTGAAACAATATCATATACTGATGAAGCAATGTAGATCAGCTACACAATGCGGAGACAGTAAGCTAAACATCACATGCCGATGATGCAATGCAATATGCAAATCCTGATGAGTCCACAAATACCATCAGTTGTATCTAGGCCATATAAATGCAGAAACATAGTATCCCAAAATGCCATATGCTGCGGATGTAATACGATATGCGGTGCGAATGGAATGACCATGATGGGTGTGAAGTCGGGATGTGGTACGTAGTATCACAAGCTTGGGGCCCACCACAAGAGACTTCTATCCAAACCAGTCTCATACCTAAATTTGGATAGTCAGACTCAATGTGGTAAACTGTTGATCTCAAGTTAGTCACGCGCCCCAACCGAAATCCTGGCCATTGCGAAGGTACACGTAATAAATACTTACGCACCACCAGCCTGAGTGGATAGTAAATGAATGAATGAATAAGTATACAACTCCTGCTCAATCGGTACTGTATATCTCTGAGATCATCACCAGGGTCTAGTACACTCCAAACTAGCTACCACCCCTGCAGGCTGCGTAGCCCAGCGAGTGGAAAAGACCTCACTACCTGCCTGCCAGCAGTATACTAATGCCTACCCGGCTCGTCGATAGCAGACCCATTTAGGAGTTGGTCAGACTCAGCCTAGCAATGCCTATTCCCTCAGGCGGGTAAGGTCACACCCCCTCCCAACCGACCACGACACAGTGGGAGACGCAGCCTCCTGGTATTCGGCACTTGGGCGCTCATGTATCCACTCGGTCTCAACATTGGGGCGTCCTTTACTACCAAGAGGGCTTAGGGATTTTCACCCAGGGCCATCTATGACAGCCCGATGCTATAACAGATTTTCAGTGTCCCATCTAGTCATCCACTATATGCCTGTGGAGGCTACGACCTTGATGTCGCTAGGGTATACAGTAATCACAACACACCATGTAAGATGCACGAGTCATACAATTCAGTCATGTATCAATCCCGCGCATACCATGCACTCATGTGAGATAACCTCCGTCTATCAGGGAGTCTCATAACAACCTGCCCAATGACATATGCAATGGCCAACCACATCTCATAACAAACATGCAGATGATGCGTATGAGCATGTATCATGATGCTATGCTTTCACGTACTCGTAACCGGTATCAATAACCGACATCGACAATCGACCTCGACAATGTGGACATTTAACCAACATTGCCCCTAAGGAATGGCCCACATAGAGCCTACCATGTAGTGGACTCATGGCCTCACACAAGGGCCAAAAATACAACACCATGGGCCTCACTTAAGAGCTTAATACACATCACGATGGGCCTTTCACATGGGCCTAACATACATCACAATGAGCTCCATCGCCCGGCCCTCGAATGCATCACATAAGCCTCATATACATCACATTGGGCCTCAAATACGGGCCGAATGCACATCACAATGGGCCTCAAATACAGGCCGCATATATATCACATTGGGCCTCGACAATCGGCCTCAATATCTGGCCTCGACAATCAGAATTAGCAATCGACCATGACAATCGAAATCGACAATCAGCCACGATAATCGGCCTTGATCAATAATCGGAATCTGCAAATCGGTCACGTCAATCGGCCACGACAATTGGAATCAATCAATAATCAGAATCGGCAAATCAGTCACGTCGATCAGAATAAAAACTGGCTACGACAATCGGGATCGATCAGTAATCAGAATCGGCAAATCGGTCATGTCAATCGAAATTGACAATCGGTCACGATAATCAGAATCGGTAAATCGGTCATGTCAATCAGAATAAAAAATCGGTCACGACAATCAAAATCGATCGATAATCAGAATCGACAAATCGGTCATGTCAATCGGAATGATAATCGACCACTACAATCGGGACAACCTTAATAATCGACACCAATGATCAACACCGACAATCAGCATCGATAATCGGCACCGATAATCAGCATATAAACAAGGTGGGGTCCATAGATGAATAACCGATCAACCATAACATATATAGATCGGCCCTCGGCAAATCTGATAGTGCGAAATCATCCTTCTATGGCGAATGAGGCCCACTTATCTGGGTTAACCCACAAAAGAATTATGAGAATGGGCCTAACAAGGCCTAAGGGAAGGTCACAATTTGGACATCCAACCATCATTGCCCATCAATGTGGACATCTAACCAGCATTGCTCCCAAGGAGTGGCCTACATAGGGCCAAACATACATCGCATTCGACCTTAACCATGGGCCTCGAATACATCACAATGGGCCTTGCCCATAGACCACGAATACGTCACAATGAGCCTTGCTCAAGAGCCTCGAATACATCACAATGGGCCTTGCCCATAGACCACGAATACATCATAATGGGCCTCGAATACATCACAATGGGTCAAATCAATCAAATGGGCCAAATCAAGTAGGCCGATACAAATGGGCCGAATCAATTGGGCTGATCAAATGGGCCGAATCAATTGGGCCGATCAAATGGGTCGATACTAATGGGCCGAGTCAATGGGCCCCAAATACCTCTTAATGGACCTCTCAAATACAACAAGTGGGCCAAATTACTCAGGCCGCACCATTCATCCAACTATAAAGATCATTTTAGAGCATTGTCCAAACAATGAATCAAATTAAGGGATCATCTGGACCATACCACAAATAGCAGTGGTGATAATGATTCCCATAGTTAAAAATTTATAGGGTCCACCGTAGCATTTATTTCCCCTTTAACTGTTCATAAGGTCACAAGGACCTGATTAGGGAGGGAAAGATAAATAAATATTATATTGATTCAAAACTTTGTAACCCAAAGGGGTTCCAGTGGTAGACGTTCAACACCACAGTTTTCTGCAATGTGGTCCATATGATAATTAGATCTGTCTCATTTTCGGTCTTGAGACGAGTCTTGCCAAATGGATGGACGGTTTAGATATAACACATACACCAGCGGGGCCCATAGAATTGTTGGTGTTATGAGGCCCATTGATAGATGGTATAGATGTAGCACATGCATCAATCTGTTGGACAGTGTAGATACAATACATACGTCATGATGGGGCCGCACTTGGCACCGTCTAAACAGACGGTGTAGATGAAACCCATATATGCAGGTGGGGTCCACGAGCGTGGCCAGTGGCCGGCATGACAAATGGGTGGACGGTTGGATGTACCGCATCCAGCATGGTGGGGCCACGTCCCAGCTGACATCAATACGACAGTTATACAGCTGTTGTATGTCTTTCAAATGGCACAGGTGGGTCCCACGTGGGGCTCACCACATTTATAAAAATATCTAATATATATATCCACCTAACATCCAGCACCCAGCAATGGACGGCTAGATGTATCGGTGGAGATATCACGTGGGTGTGGCCCACCTAATTACATTTACTATAATATATTATATATATATAGTATATACGTGTGTGCGTGTGTGTGAGAGGGTGAAGGGCATCAGCGTCCATGCCCTTGTTAGTATACACCCATGTCAGTACATACACCTCATGTTAGCTACCCCCACAGCTAGGCACTCACCACCATTAGTACACACCTCACTGTTAGTCCAGACACTCCACTGGTGGCCACATTTAGCATCCTTGGACGCTGGACAGTATGGAATCAACACAAGCATCATGGTGGGTCCCGCATGGACGTGGCCTACTTGCTTGGATCAATTGATATTTGTGTTTTTCCTTCCATCTAGGCCCGGCATCAGGCCAGACAGTGTAGATTCAACACATCCATCAGGTGTGTCCCACAACGGTGGATGGCATGGATGAGTTACATACTTCATGGTGGGCCACACATACACACACGAACATCCATAATAGAGGGAGAGAAAAATGAGAAGGGAAGGGACCCCGCCACTATTAGGCCCTCCCAAGTACAATGCATACATCAAGTGGGTCCCACGACAAGTGGGTCCCATGACAAGTGGGCCCCAAAAAAAAACGGTGGATCACCCACCTATCGGCCTTTTCCTTAGCTCCTTGAACTCCTATGCTCCTTGGCTTACATTTTGATGGAGGTTGATGGAGGATGAACGGTTCAGATGGGAGATGAGTAAGTGGGAAAGTGGGCCACACATGTTGCTCTTGGAAATGCTTGGGCGTTGGAATTTGCTCTTGGGTGTTTGGATATTTGATTAGAGAATGAGAGAGAGAGAGAGAGGGAGGTGATGGATTGATAGGGAATGGTGGGATGGGTGTTGTAAGAAGTGGGGATGGGAAGGTATGGGTTTAGTTGAAAATTGTGTAAAAGAGGGATGGGTAGGGGGAGAGAGAGTTGACTTGTGGAAAAGAGGGAATGGGCATTGTACTTATTGTAGGGTGAGGTGGCAGTGAGGTAAGGTAGTGTACTTAACTTGATTTGATGTGACGGGTCGTAGAGATTCTCTCAGAATTTGCAACGCACGGCATTTTCCTCGAGATGAACGCGGGCCCACATCTCCTGGCCTGGGTATCGGATCGGTGTGCGAGTCGCGTTGTTGAAATCGCGGCAACGGCGCGGTCACTAAGGTACAAGTTTTGGGTCGAGCCGACTTTAGTATGCAGGACTCGACTTAGGATCGCGTGCAAGGTCATATATAGGTTGAGGGTTGCCGGAATTCGACTAGGAGGACCGTGAAAGCCTCCGGAATGGTATGGTCTAGGATACGGGTCTCACATCATGTATACTCTCTTTTTCTTCTTTTTTTTCTTCAGTATCTATATCTTCCGTTTTTGTCAAGATCTCACTCTAGGTTGTTAAACCTTTCAGGAGGATCCTCGCTCTGATACCAATTGAAATTGCAGTTTATACCATTGATACTGAAGAATGAATATGAGACAAGGTCCTAGAGGAGGGTGAATAGGACTTTTCAGATATTTCTTCTATTTAAAATCCTAATTGCCTAACTTAAATAATCATTCAATTTAAAAAAAGTAAGGTAATATAAATCTAACGACTTCCCAGCCAATAGAGGATTTGATCACAAATGCTTATTAAAGATATACAAATATAACAACTAGCTTAGTGTTGTGAGCTTATGTGTGGAATATGCTTCTTATCAATTAATAGCATTCATTCAATCATGTATAAGAATTTAAACTATCAAACATATATAAGCATGATTAAACAGATGCGCAAATAATAATTCCAAACACAAGCACGTATAGTGGTTTGGCTACATGCCTACTCCACTCCCAGCATCCACACTCAATCCCAGAGTGAACCAGATTTCACTATTAATGGTTTTAAAACAGGTTCACCAATAACCTTTACAGTTCTACACTAAGGACACCAATTTATGCTCTCCACAAGAACAAAGGTTCCACACTAAGAACCTACATTTAGGCCCACCGGTCAAAGTCCCACACAAGGCACCTCCGTTTAGGCCTACTGGCAAAGGTCCCACACTAGGCACCTAATCGAGTTTGTTGATAGTAAACTCTTAGCCTTAATCCTACAGGAGGATAGGGACTAAATTGTGGACTCTTAACAGTTACACTTACTTGTTGGATTGAGTCCTCTTTTGTAGCTTGTCTTGGGTTACTTGATCTTTTCGCTCTTGTGCTTGAATCAGCTTTCTGGTGCTCTCCCAATTGTGTAGCTTGAATTTTTCTGTTGATTCAGCTTCACGATCAAGAACGATGTACCTATAAAGGTGACTAAGGTAGTGAGAGTTGGTTGAATCTCTTATCTAGGATAATGAGTGAATTTCTTAAGGGATTCAACCTATGGATGCTCTAGAGTATCAAAAAGACAATGGATTTTTCTATTGGCTTGGTCTTTGTACTCTAGAGAAGGCACGAGTTCATGTTCTTCATTAATAGGAGCTTTGAATGCTCATACAAGTGAAAGATCACAATGAAGAGAGCATGAAACTCGTATGGATAGAATCTAGTTAGGCTAGGATAAGTTCGTGATACACTAGAGACTCTATAATGCTTTTTTCCATTAATTTTGCAAGTTTTTATAGGTCGCTTTTATAGAGAAAAAGTTCCAATGGATAGAAAACGGATAGTTTACGATGCTATCGAAGCTAACTTAGGTATCATCGAACTTGCTTTGGTGGTACCGAATTACCAATTGGTAGTACCGAAATAAATTCTCAAGTTGCTGAATGAAAATGACCCCTTTCGCTGACACCGATTTTTGTTTAGTCGGTGGTAATGAATTTCCTTTGTAACGTTGCTGGACTGTTTTAAGCCATTTTGATAACATCGAAGGCATCTTCGGTGATACCGAATGTGCTATTTGGTAGCACCTTTTTCCTACTGAATTTGGACAGTTTTTTCTATTTTAATTCCTAATCCATTTAATTATTTATCAACTTGGAACTTACTATAGCTAAGACTAAAGGTAGAAAATATATACTTGAAATTGACTTTGAATAGATGACCAAAGTAGGGTTTCCTATTAGGATTGGAATCATCCTTTTATAAAGTCAAGATCATGTAAGCGGTTCTTTATTTTCAATTTAGCTTTGGTACTTCTGGATCCAACTGTGTCGGCGGTCTTTATTTGCCAGAAACTCATTCAACCACTTTGTTGTAACTAGTCATGAAAAGGCAGGTGCAATTTCAATGGCTACAAGTCGCTAACTCTCTATCCAAACTATGACGCCACGGGGCTAAAAAAGAAGGATTAAAGTCAGCTGTACCGCACGAAGGTAAATTAAGGGAGCCTCGCAGCATTTAGGCAGGATACCACCTGAATATTTTCTTTGCAGCCTTGATTTGACGACCCAGCTGTACGACATGTGGATCTGATTCATTTTTTGAATCATGCCCTGATATGATATCTACAAATGGATGTACGGTATTGATACAAAACATACATCACGGTGTAACTTATAACTCGGTGGCGTCACTTCAGTAGCGAGTCTCGCTACTCAACCTGTCATTAGCTAATCCACGTCCGTCTCCAGCTAGGTCCGGTGAGTGCAGTACCAATCCGCTCCCCAATTTATCACGTTATCGCGAAGAAAAAACAATATACCTACGGTCTACCTAATTTCGTAGTCCGTCGGAGTCTCTGACTGCCACGCACGCGCAGTGCAACAGAGTACACGAGATGCCCAAATGAAAAGAGAAAACATCTACGACAAAAATTACAAAGCCTCCCGAAGGGTGTGGCCATCCGATAAACGTATACATTCACAAAGCCGCTGCTGTACAGATGGTCTTTTAAGTGGTAAACAACTCAATCAAAACCACCCAAATGGTGGCCGAAGTCTTGTAGAAACGTATCTATCAAATAACTCTGTATATTTATGTCTTTTATTTGGACCGTTGAAATTTCTTCATACCTGCCGTCCATTTCGAATGGCAAATGTGGCAATTATGTTATACGCTTCCAACAATTGATACCACCGTTTGGATGATTTGTATCGAGGTATATTCGATTAACACAGAAAAACTTGGTGAAAGCTCTCTAGATTGTCATGCTCTTGCATGTACCGGATTGCACCAGAGTCTAAGAACTATATCACTGGGCACTGGGCAGAGCGACAAAATGCCAGAGGGGTCACAGGTTCACGGAAAAGTAAATGGAATCCAGTCTGGTTGCAAAGCAGCACCACTCCCCCACATGGACGCGGCTTCCGTGGATCCCGGACCGTGAGGCCCACCTACATCATGTATGTGTTGTATATCCACGCCGTCCATCCGTTTTAACAGCTCATTTTAGTAGATAGTCCCAAACATTAAGAAGATCCAGATCTTAGGTGTACCACACCACAGGAAACAGTAGCTATTTAATGACCACCATTAAAATCTTCCTACGGCCCATTGTAATGTTTATTTTCCGTCCAACCAGTTGATAAGGTCCTGGATGACGGGAAAAGACAAACATAAGCTTTCTCTAAAAAAATTTATGGCCCACAAGAAGTTTTTAATGGTGGTCGTTCATTGAACACTGTTTCCTGTGGTGTGGTCCACCTCAGATTTGGATCTTCTTAATGTTTGGTTCTCTACAATAAAATGAGCTGGAAAAACGGATGGAGAGAGTGGATATACAGCACATACATCAAGGTGAGCCCTACGGTAAGCGATACACCTACCTCTGCGGGTCCCGTGATCCACCAAGGAGGCGTCCCCTCGAACATCCTCCCCAAATGCTAGAAAGGCTCAGTATACTCGCTCGAGTATAATGTGCAGAATCCTCGACCCCAGTCCTCGGGTATTCACTTCTGATGAGTGGGGTTCATTTTCGAGTAACCTAAGCCCTTATTCTATTAATCAAATATGAACCGTCGGAATTATCCAAAAATTTCAATTTCTCATCTGAAAATGGACGGTTGAAAAGTGATACAAAACAACAGTCCACATTCAACTGAAATATAGGCCAGCATTGATGTCGATGATCTTCCGTGGCATACGGGAACAGACCATTAATAGTCTTAGGATCCTCTTGTCCGAACTTCATTACCAGAGTATATGTACTGTTCAAAGCCCGTTACGTTTCCTTGTACTTCTTATGCATACGCGTGGAAACCAAGTGCAAGTCTGCTACACCAGATCCACTTAAAAGGCAATCCCATTTTCGCAGCTGGCATGCATAAACAATAGGCCCGTCTGAACGTCACGTGGGCCACACGTGTACATAAAAATGAACAGCTAAGCACCCTCCTGGTTAACAGATCCAAACCGGGGAGGTCAGCTGATGATCGGATCCGATGTCTCACACGTGTGATAATTCTTCGTATAAAACCTAATGCATCTGCAAAGTCTACTCGACCGAGTACAGAGCACAGCATTCCTCCACTATATATTGGCATATATGTACGCATACCCATAACCCATGAAAACCCCACCCAACATCCAAGCTATGACAACTCCAACTCTCCCTTCTCTACTCCTCCCACTACTAACCCTGCTTAGCCTCTCTAAACACAAACCGGCTCAAGCCACCGAGCTAGCCAGGTGCACCCCTTCAGAGCATCATGGTTCGACCCTCACTATCATGCACCTGTATGGACCATGCTCCCCATTTCGAACCTCAAAATCACCACCCACGTGGGAATCCAACCTGTTGGAAATGGCCTCTAGGGATGAGGCTCGCCTGCTCTATCTGATGAGCCTGGCCACAACAGTGAACACGAGTAAAAAGACGATCGTGCCCATTGCTTCGGGTAGGCAGATCATCCAGAGCACCAACTACATTGTTATAGTCAGCGTGGGGACCCCACCTCAACCCTTGCTCATGGCCATGGACACCAGCAATGACGTTGCGTGGATACCGTGCGCCGGGTGCGTTGGATGCTCACCTAGCGCTTTCGACTCCACTAAGTCTTCCACCTACAAGACGCTTGGCTGCCAGGCTGTCCAGTGCAAGCAGGTACACTACGCACCCCTTCTTTTTTATTTTATTTTACCCTCCGCCACAAATTTCTTTTGTTATTTACGTAAAAGAGGAAATTACCAAGTCACGGGGCAACAGTGTCCTAATGCGCGATTTATGTACAAACGGGGCCCACCCTTGGGGAAACGGATTGGCTACTCCCCCTGCTACCAGCCAATGGCTGATGGTCGGTGCTCTGTGGGCCCCACCATGATGTATGTGTTTCATCCATGCCGTCCATCTATTTTTATAGATCATTTTATGGTATCATAATCCCCGATCTGAAGTGGACCACATTACAGGAAACAGTGTTGAATGAACGTCGACCATTAAAAACTTTTGGGGCCATAAAAGTTTTGGATCAAGCTGATCTTTGTTTTTCCCTTTATCTGTGTCTGTATGACCTAATCAACTGATTGGATGTCAAATAAACAATACAGTGGGCCTTAGGAGGATTTTAATGATGGATATCCAATCACTATTGTTTTCCTGTGGTGTGGTCCACCTGAGATTTATATCCCTCCCATTTTGGTCTTGGACCATAAAATGATTTATTAAAATAGATGGACGAAATGGATGAAACACATGCATCATGATGGGGCCCACAGATCACCGACCACCAGCCAGTGGCAGGGGGATTAGCCAATCCGTTTCCACACTTGGGTCATTCAGATTGTTGAGTCATCAATAATTCTCTCAACTTACAAATACAGGCTTATAAATCTTCTCAACGGGTCCAAAAGTTTAAAGGCTAGAATTTGTAATAACGTCAACGGTCTAGATCATTGATCTATTGAGTTTACTTAAAAACTGGCGCAATGGGACACATTTTCAGCTCTGATGTTCCCTAACTCTATATGTACTGTACAAGTATACACACGTGTGCATATAAAAGGTATTATTTGTTTCCATTCCTATTTTTTTGTAAGACCTCTTTTAATGATCAAGATCGAATTGAACTCAACATTTCCAGTACTATATCTTTTGCCTGATGATATTTTGCTAAGTGGGGACCCACCAATTCCTAGCCCAGCCTTGGATTCCTTTACAAACAAAACACGCCCACACGCACCACGATGGGCCAGGCTTCGATTCCTATATATATATATATATAGAGAGAGAGAGAGACATGCTCACTATGCATGTGCGCACCTCTGTACACGTATCATGGGCGTCTAATCTGAATAGTACATATGATGCGGAATCCCGTTAAATCTTGTGGGATCGGTTTTCACTCTAGTCTAAAACTCTATTGGGCTATAGCAAGGAGAGATGCAAATCAAGGGAGGAAAATATTTTCCTTTTCTATGGCCCTCTAAATTTTGGATCAAAGCAGAAGTTGGGCCCAAGGGTTTCATGGGGTGCTGCATGACGTGGACCAATCAGATCTGGATCTCACGTAACGTATGATGAGTTCTCGAAAAGTTTGCACGAGTTCTGTGGTGCGCATTCTAATATATATATATATATATAAAAACACACACTACATTAGTTACTCAAAACCAAGACTTTAGGATGGAAATCCTTGTCATCTACCACTAAGCATAGGTCAGACTCGGATTCAACTAATTTAAGCCAAAATTTATATGTACATGAATTTTGTCAATTCCAATCCTCAAGTAACACATGCGCCTTGAAGTTAGACCGTTCGTTTCATTTTTCTTTATGTCTATTAATTTCTGCATGTGTGGACTACTTGATCAACGAATGGATTAGCAAGAAATGGATATATGATCAATATTTTTTTACAAAGTGGGGCTAGGTCTGGGGTTTGGCCTTGGGCCTATAGTGTAGGCCGGTTCAGGCCAAACCTGGCCCATTGCCACCCCCACAGATGTAAGCATGCTAATATGAGCCATGTGCACCGCAGGTACCCAATCCATCGTGCACCGGTTCGGCCTGCACTTTCAACCTTACCTACGGTTCGTCCACCATCCAAGCCAACCTCTCCCAAGACACTTTCACCCTCACTGCCACTGATACCGTCCCGGACTACACCTTCGGCTGCCTGCAACAAGTGACCGGCACTTCCATCCCACCACAGGGACTCCTGGGCTTGGGCCGTGGCTCCTTCTCCCTCCCCTCACAGACCCAATCTCTCTACCTCTCCACCTTCTCCTACTGCCTCCCTAGCTTCAAGTCCCTAAACTTCTCTGGCTCTCTCCGCCTCGGCACAGTGGGCCAGCCCATCAGGATCAAATCCACGCCGCTCCTCAAGAACCCCAGGAGACCTTCTCTCTACTATGCCAACATGATTGGCATCAGTGTCGGACGAAGGCTTGTAGACATCCCTACTGCCGCGCTAGAGTTCAACCCAAGCACCGGTGCGGGCACCATCTTCGACTCAGGCACTGCGGTGACTAGGCTGGTGGAGCCCGCCTACAACGCGGTGCGGGATGAGTTCCGGAGACGGATCAACGGGACCGTGTCAACGCTGGGAGGTTTCGACACATGCTATATGGGTCCAATCATAGCTCCAACAATCACGCTGCATTTCACGGGGATGAATGTCACACTACCGTTGGATAATATATTGATAAGGAGTACGTCGGGGAGTCTAACGTGCTTGGCTATGGCTGCAGCGCCTGCTAATGTAAACTCGGTATTGAATGTGATAGCTAACATGCAGCAGCAGAATCATAGGGTGCTGATCGACGTGCCCAATTCCAGGCTTGGAGTCGCACGTGAGATGTGCAGCAGCTAATTGATGAATGTCTGATGTAGTGTTGTTGGTTTCTCTTCGGATTTCGACTCTAGTCCTAGTTTTTGTTTTTGTTTTTTTTTTTTTTTCCTTCTTCCTTCCTTCCTTTTAATGTACCGCCATTCGATAACTGCTTGGAACTGGAACATGCTTCTCAAAATGAGATTTCTAAAAAAAAAAAACGGTCTTTCAATAGTGCGAGATATGTGTGCACTAAATCGTACGTGTAGCGAGATGCATGCGTGAAGCCACGGAGTTCAACTAATTTTCAGCGAAGATCAGCTCTTTTTACTGAGAAAAACTTTAACATGATGGCAGTGTGATGGATGATACGCAGCCGCCTATAGATTACTACAGATTTTCAATAATGGGATGAAAGTCAAACTAAACTGTCCAAGATCCCCATTTAAATGTAACATGAACAAAAAATAGCTCATTTTAGGGATTGTTTGGATACCACCAAATTAGTTAATTTTTAATTTATTTCAAGAGATTGAGGTCGTTTGAATACTACAAAAGAAGTTACTTTTTAACTTATTTTTAACTTATGTTAAATAATTAAGTTGTCTTTTTCACTTAAATTAGTTTGGTAAGCATTAATGGAAAAGTAACTTATGTGCGAAAAGCTTCTTTATCTTAATAAATTATATATATATATATATATATATATAGAGAGAGAGAGAGAGAGAGAGAGAGAGAGAGAGAGAGAGAGAGAGAGTAATGCTCACACACAACTAGTTGGACCATTTAAATTGGTCCAACTAGCTGTGTATTAAATGGTAAGGATATCTTTTTTATCCACATGTAATGTCCACTCATCGGAGTTTAGGTGACAGCCAATTTTATATCCATATGATAGAAATACATATCATAGATCTAGTTGGTTTATCAAATTAGGCTTACTAATTTAATTTTATCTATCGGAAATTAGTAAATGATCTTTATTATTAGAGACATATACAAGCTGAATCTAACTTGTTGGAATAGATTTCTAACAGCCCACTTTTTTTATAAAAGAATAGTTAGCTATTAATTACAAAACAATAATATTTTATCTTTCACATGTTCAGAAGGAACTGTACGTAATTACCTGGCCAAATTTGTTACATATGCTGTGTATCTCGTGAATGTATCACACACGTACAACTTCTCCAGTTATACCATTTTCTTTCGAAGCAATCCTCTTCTTCCTCCTTTCTCTCGTCATTTAATGCACTCTCTTTTATTATCAGGCTCTCTCTTCCTCTGCCTGTCACAGGTTGAGTGGCCAGATAGGCTACCGAAGTGACGTCACCAAGTTCCGTGGGTCCCACCATGATATATGTTTTGTATCAACACCTTCCATTCATTTGGAGAGGTCATTTTAGGTCAATATCCAAAGAATTAGTTAAATCCAAAGCTCTAATAGTGGACCCCAACACAAAAAAAAAAAGTGGGACAGACAATGACACCCTCCATTAAAAACTTCTAAAGGCCACAAAAGTTTTATATCAGGCTGATATTTGTTTTTTTTTTTTTTTTCCCTTATTTCATGTCTTTTTTGACTTTTGAATAGGTTGGATTTCAAATAGACATTATGGTGGGCCTTAAGATAGTTTCAACGGTGGGAATCACTCCCTGTTATTTTCTGTGGTGGGGTCCACTACAGATTTTTATCTGCCTTATTCTTTGGCTCATGCCCTAAAATGTTATTTTAAAATGGATGGACAATGTGGATACAACACATACATCATAGTGGGGCCCAAAGAACTTGGTGACGTCACTATAGTAGCCGACTGGCTACTTAACTTGCCAGTATTTAATCCGCTTCCTGATACTTGTGCTTTCCCTCCATCCATTCAGGTCCATGTGACATTATGAATAGGTTGGATGTAAATAAACATCACGGTGGGCTTTAGGAATGTTTTAATGATGGGTGTTCATTGTTTACTTTTTTTTTTGTGGCGTTGTCCAGTTGAGATTTAAATCTGCCTCATTTTTAGGATCTTGCACTAAAATGATCTTTAAAAATTGAGGGACGGCACAGATATGTGTCACATACATCATGGTGCGCCCACGTTTATGGAAACGTACACTTACCCGTAGGTGTTATTACCTAATCCACTTTCTGTTAATATGGGAAACGTAAGATTTTTCTCGGAACCAACAATAGTTTGAGATACGCCCACCCTTCAAATTTTAAGGGCCCCACCGTGACATTTTTAAGAAATCCACTTCTATCCTTAGCTATATAATCCCATGTTAGACTAGGACAAAAAAAAAATAATCAGGCTAATCAATGATTTCAGTGGGCCATTCCAATTGAAACAATTGAGAGAGATTTCCACCCTTGATTTTTATGGGCCCTGTCATGATGAGAATATAAAATCCACTCCAACCATTAGCTCCCACACCAAAAATTAGGCCTCGAACCTAAAAATTTGGCACATGAGTGATTAAAGTGAATCACACCAAGGGAAAGAGATTGGAGGATGAGCTTTCTACATATACATTTTTCAATTATGTGGTTCATGTGAGCCAGGGATGGGACTGATTGTTTTGCACTAGGTCTAACTTGAGGTGGCTCACCTAATGATCAGCTAGATTTTACATAATACTGCAGTGGGGCCCACTTAAGTAAGCAACTCTTTTTCATCAATTGAAATAACCTTTATATGGGAATTTCTACTAGAGTTAACTGTTCATTAAATGCCCAGCTAGTTGGACGAAAACGAATCGTCCAACTAGTTGTGTGTGAGCATTTCTCATATATATATATAGGGAAACGGTACAATGCGCTCGAGCTGATTTTAACGCCCCATGAGGTCGAGCTGTGTGGGCCCCACCGTGATGCGTTTTGAACATCTACCCCATCAGTCAGATGCATCATTCCATCGTGGGCCTAGGTCTCAAAAATCAAGTCAATCCGTGACTTGTGTGGGCCACACCACATACAAAAGTGGGGAGGGGCCGTGCACCATTAAAACATTCATAACCATTTTTGAGGGCCCACCAAGATGTGGTTTGCAAATCCAGCCCATCCATTATGTGTGTCCCACTTAAATGAGGGTTCAGACCAAGTTTCAGGCACATGCAAAACTCAGGTGGACCCCACCAAGTGATTTTATATGTTTTAACGGTGCCTTCACATAATTTTAGATGGTATGGCCCACATTCGAGTTCAGATATCTGGTGATTTTTGGGATATCCCATAATTTAAAGGGTACCCATCAAATGCACGATGTTGATGGTCGAAACACATCACGGTGGGGCCCACACAGCTCGACCTCATGGGAGCTTATCGTCAGCTCGAGCGCATTGTACCTTTTTGAAAAGGCCTAGCTATATGTCCTAGAGGGGGGGGGGGGGTGAATAGGACTATGCCAAATAAATGTTATAACAGCGGAATTAAAAAACAATATGATAGCTAAAATAAATCATAATGCAGGAAAGTAAAACAACCTCAAAAATCTGATCTTGAAGGATTGATACAAATGTTATTCTAAGGACAACCTTTCACCAAAAACCAGAGTTTATGGTAGGACAACCTTATTTCTAGAAAGATCTTTGTATCAAATCTCAAACCAAAGAGGAATATAGAATTAAGCACAAATTGAAATAAAGTGTAATCACAAATGTATTGTTCTAGGATGACCATACACCATAAAAATGGTAGGGGGCAACCTTCTTTGGAACAACTTTAAAGGAAATTTAAATTCAAGCGATAAAGGAATAGCAGAGAAAGTAAATTCTAAATTATTACAAAATTCTCACAATGCTTGAATTAAATGATTACAACATTCATCACCACACATACATCCCACAAATGAATATTAAAGATTAGAAATGTAAATCATTCAACCACAACATAAGGGATTATAGTAGTTCGCCTGTGTGTTCACCAACTGTTAAACAATAGCCACACAGAATGCTACTCCACTCTAATATCCTCACACGGGGATATTAGCGTTCACTCACAAAATAGGTTTTCACAAAGTTCACCCAAAACCTTTACAATTGTGTCTTTGTCTGTGGGCTTACACAAAAAAAAACCTCACTTCTGAGTTTTCCTGGCTCTCCTCAGATAACCAATACAACAAGATTTTTCTGGCAAATCTTGAAAGAAACCAAAACAGAAAGAAATTTACAATTAAACGTAAAATACCTGATTAACTCCTTCGTTGTAGCAGCCCGGTAGAACCAAATTAGAGTAAATGATTGAATGTTCAAGTTCAATATCCAGTACTCAATTACAATGGTTCTAGTTCTAATAGATTTTAAATTAGACCAAATAGAGCTTGTCTTAATGATTTTGATTCCAAAGAAAGGGAATAACAATTCCTCTTATCAAATTAGATTGGAATAGCAGAAACAAAATCAATTAAATAAAGTTAAAGAAAGAGAGTATAAAATAAGCACACTTAGCTTAGATGGAGCATAAAATTACTTCTCAGAAGTTTGACAAAGATTGGCTTGAATGAATTAATTAATTGCTTGAATTCTTCTGAGTTTCGTGCTCTATTTATAGGTGAGCAGATCGCATCTTCGACTGGTCTAAGGAGCTCTTCGACTAGTCGAAGAAATAATAAATTTGAAAAAATCGGGCGTGATAAGCTTTGACCGTTCTCGACTGGTCGAAGGCCTTCTTCGACTGGTCGTAGGTCACCTTTGACTGGTCGAAGGTCTCCTTTGACTGGTCGAAGACCTTGTAAATTATCGCTGGACTTTGAATCGAAGATTTACGACTGGTCATAGAAGCAATCGACACTGTTCCTTCGACTGGTCGAAGCCTAACAGAATTTATCCGAAATTTGTAACAAACTTACGACTAATCGAGGAATTTCTTGGACTGGTCGAAGCAAAGCTAGGACTAGTCGAAGAAAGCCTAGGACTAGTCCCCGAACTGCCCAAACACAAGTTTCATATACATATGACTTATGTATCCAAAATGGCCTACTTCTAAGGTCAACCTATGGTCATTCAAACCCCAATCAAGAAGTAAGGACATTGAAAACATTAGGAACAAGTGACCTAGAAGTTTAAGCCTTGAAGTCTTGATGTAGCTCAACCTCGAAAGTGACTTGAGTTCTATACGAACTACTTTGTACTCTTCTTGAAGTCTTGTATTCTTGAGTCTTGTCTTGAGAGCAATACTTGAAGTTAAGGTTGATCTTTGTACTTGTAATCTTTGCTTGTTGTGAGCTTTGCTTGTTTATGAATGTTGATCTTTAGAAAGAGCTTCACTAATGCAAGTTATATAACAAGAAAGTTTTTGTCACCACTAATTTGACAACATACGGGATATAAACTATAGCACTTACAATCTCCCCCTTTGTCAAATTAGTGACAAAACACATAACAAGATATAACCAAGATAAAAGTAGAATCACCGGATTGAGTTAGAGAAGAGTTAGAGAGAAAACATAAACCAGTTGACATCAACTCTGGCTTACCTGCAAATTAAATCAATAACTAACATAAAACCTATCTAACAATAAACCATTCTTAAACCATTCCAAACATACTCCCCCTAAGTAACATAACCATTCTCCCCCTTTTTGTCACAATATGACAAATAAAATAACAATATAAAGGGATATATGAGAGGAAATAAGATGAGATATGAGATAATAGCATAGTATCACAAAAAAACAAATATCCAGCAGAAAAGAAAAATAGTATCCAATTCCAAATCGGATGACTCAGTCTTAAGATTTAAAGTTATTACAAACCGAAAAAAATCCCATATAGACTAGTCGAATAAGAACTAGAAGACGAGCGAGAATAGAGGGATCAAGTTGGTGCATGTCTTTGTTTAATCGCCGAAGATATTTCCGCATGTACTTGAATTGAGAATCATGAGCAACAGACATGTTTTCTATCTTTTCATTCAAATTTTCAACTTTACCCTCCAATGCACTCAGACGTGCATCAAAATCAGATGGTACAAAATCTGGATCATTTGTTGAATCAGAATCCAGTTTCTCAAAGATATCATCTATATTAATGTCATCCCCCGCTTCTTCATGACCAACACCACCACCATTACCACCTTGTTCAGGAAGTAATTCCAGCTTCATCTTATTGAGATTAGAGTTGTTGAAAATCAGATGATGGATAGGTGTCTCATTAACTGGCATATCGACCAACATATGTGTAGCTAATACAGTCATTAAATAACCAAAAGGGATGTCACTATGACCAGGATGGAGTCTAAACTGAAGAAGGAAATGGTAGATTAAGGATGGCAGACAAATCTGAGTACCACTGGAAATAGCATGAATAATACGTACCATAAATGAGGTCAAGTCAGTTTTATTACCTGACCGAGGATACAGATTAGACACAAAGATTCTGTGGAGTACTCTGTATTTGGGTAACAAATACCTTGCGGGAAGCGCATCCCTCTTTTTTAGTCCAGTGAGCATCCATGTTGCACAAGTCTCTAGTGAGCATATGCTTTTCAGATACAGAGGGTTTATCAGTCAAATTATGAATAGGAATACCCTCATCATTCACGGGAATATCCATAAGGGCTGAAATTAAATAACGATCAATTTCAAATGGCCCTTCACTAGTAGATATTTTAAAAGTTAAATTATCCAGTGAGAAGTCACTAATACATGTAAACATAGATTGAGCAATGGACCGGTATGCAGCCCACCCCAATGCAATAAGTTAACCCAACCTACAGCTTCAAGCAAAGGAAGGATATCAAAAGGTGCAATATGGTTAATATCAACAAGATGTTCAACAATAACATTACGAGCTCTAAGGTCTATAACATAAGAAGAATCATTAGTAGGCTCAAGAAGATGACGTTTGGTCAATCTGGAGGAAGAAGAAGGACCACGGGAAGTAGATTTTCTACCTCTAGAAGCCATATGCAGCAATAATAATAAGGAAATAAGAAAATGCAAAGGAATGAGAAATGGGTTTACTCAAAACAGATTTTTCAAAATTAAATCCCCAAATCTCAATGAAATCCTAAATAGAAAGCTTCAAGTTAGAAAAGAGAGCAATCTAGACACTGATTTGCAAGAAAAACGTAAATAGAACACTAACCTTGAAGAACAAGAATGGTGGGTTCGACAAGTCGAAGCTCGGCTCCTTAGAGAGAAAAAAAGAAATGAGGAAGAAAGCAAAAATCCCCAAATTTAAGTGATTTCCGAGATCTACGACTGGTCATAGGTATCTACGACCGGTCGTAGGTCAACTGGTCGAGTATACTCATGACAGGTCGAATGAAGTCCAGAAAAACATATTTCTTGCAATTTTTAAAGAAAATGGAATTAAACCTAGCAAATATATACACTATGATACATGTAGACATAAATAATCATTTTGAAATACACATGTCAAGATCAAATTTCATCTTATTAAACCTAATTTTATCAAGAGGTTTTGTGAAAATATCAGCTCTCTGATCTTCAATAGGAATATATTCCAGAGATATAACTTTTTCTTCTACCAATTCCCTAATATAATAAAATCTAATGTCAATGTGCTTAGTACGAGAATGCTGAATAGGATTTTTTGAAATATTTATTGCACTGGAATTATCACAATGCAATAACATAGAATCCTATTTAATTCCGTAATCACTTAGCATTCGTTGCATCCAAACAAGCTGTGTACATGCATTACCAGCTGCGATATACTACTTACAATTTGTTGAAAGTGATATAGAATTTTGTTTCTTACTAAACCAAGAAACTAAACAATTTCCAATGTAAAAGCAACCACCACTGGTTGATTTTCTATCATCTAGATTACCAAATTGTACAATCAAGATCTGAGTACCCAAAGAAGTTGGACACTAGTCTCATGAGGATACCAGAGACCAAGATTTATAGTACTTGCAACATATCTAATAATCCGCTTAACAAAGAATCAAGTGAGATTCTTTTGGATCGATTGAAATCTTGCGCAAATACCAACACTTAAAGAAATATCAGGTCTACTGGCAGTTAAATATAACAAACTACCAATCATACTCCGATAAAGTGTTGAATCAATATTTTTACCATTATAGTCTTTTGAGAGTTTCAGGGTAGTACTCATAAGAGTATCAAAATTCTTGCCATTCTCAAATCCAAATCTCTTGATTAGATTTAAGGCATACTTAGATTGAGAGATGAATATTCCTTCAGGTTGCTGCTTAACTTGCAAACCAAGAAAATAAGTTAATTCCCCAACCATGCTCATTTCAAACTGTGATTTCATCAAGTCTGCAAACTCAGTAGTCAAGTTAGTACAAGTTGATCCATAGATGATATCATCAACATAAATCTGTACTATTAAGATATGATCATTATGTTTTTTAACAAATAGAGTTTTATCAACAGATCCCATTTGAAAATTATGACTTAAAAGAAATTTTGTTAGTTTCTCATACCATGCCCTAGGTGCTTGTTTTAATCCATAAAGTGCCTTTTTAAGCCGATACACATGATCAGTATTTTTGGGATCTTCAAAACCCATTGGCTGTTCAACATATACTTCTTCATGTAAAACGCCATTTAGAAAAGCACTTTTCACATCCATTTGATATATTTTTATCTTTCTAAAACATGCAATGGATATAAATAGCCTGATAGATTCAAGACGTGCTACTGGTGCAAAAGTTTCATCAAAATCAATTCCTTCTATTTGAGTATAACCTTGTACCACTAGTCTAGCCTTGTTTCTAATTATATTTTCACTTTCGTCCGACTTATTTTTGAAAATCCATTTTGTTCCAATGATGTGTTTGTCTTTAGGTCTTGGTACGAGATACCAAACATCATTTCTTACAAATTAATTAAGTTCTTCTTGCATTGCAACAATCCAGTTCTCATCAGCAAGAGCTTCTTTTACATTGGATGGTTCTATTTGGGATGTAAAACATACATAATTACATAAATCCTCAAGTTGTCTACGGGTGCGAACACCAGTGAGAGGGTTTCCAAGAATTTGAGTGGTTGGATGATCTTTAACAGTCCTCAATTCAGATTCAGTCTGATTTGATGAAGTATCGGGTTTATCAATGATTAGAACTTCATCATTATCTGAATTAGAGATTGGCTTATTTAAGTGATCATCAATGACAACATTGATGGATTCTTGAATCACACCAGTCCTTTTGTTCAGAACCCTATAAGCACGACTGTTTAAGGAATATCCTAGAAAAATCCCTTCATCACTCTTTGTATCGAATTTTCCCAAATTTTCACGATCACGTAAAATATAGCATTTGCTGCCAAAAACTCGAAAGTATTTGACAGTAGGCTTTTTATTGAACCATAATTAAGTAAGTCGTTTTATTATTATCTTTGCTAGTATAAACTCGGTTAATAATATAGCAAGCTATATTTACAGCTTCAGCCCAAAGATTTTTAGAGAGCTTCATGCTATTCAACATGACATTAGCCATTTCTTGAAGCACCCTATTCTTTCTTTCCACAATTCCATTTTGTTGTGGAGTTTTGGGAGCTGAGAATTCATGTAATATTCCTTGGTCGGTCTGCAGAACTTCTCAAAATTGATATTCTCAAATTCAGATCCATGATCACTACGAATCTTACTTGATTTGAGAAGATTTTTCAGCTTTGAATCCTTTTGAGAACTTTTCTTATTTCTTCAAGGGTTTTGATTTATCCCTTAAGAAGACTACCCAAGTGTATCCGGTAAAGTCATCAACTATTACCGTAGAATATACTTTTACCACCACGACTTTCCGTTCTCAGTAGGTCCAATTAGATCCATGTGAAGAAGTTCGAGTGGTTTTGATGTGGTATTTGAATTCACCTTTTTGTGTGAGTTCCTTGTTTGTTTGCCTATCTGGCATTCACCACATATTTTATCTAATTTCTGAAGTTTGGGTAAACCTCTTATAAGTTCTTGATTGGTCAATCTATATAAATTTCGATAATGAACATGTCCAAGACGCTTGTGCCATAAATCAGTCTCGTCTGTATGAACCATGTAACATGTTTGATTAGATGAGCTGGATTCACTAATAATATAGCAATTTTTAGACGTTCTACGTCCAGTTAATATTACAGAACCCTTATTATTTAGTATCTCACAGCTTTGATTAGAGAATCGAATACTATGGTTATTATCACATATCTGAGATATGCTAAGTAAGTTATGTTTTAGGCCTTCAACATATAAAACATTTTTAAATACAGGAAGATTAAAAAGTTGAACCGTACCTTGGCCTATAATCTTGCAGTTGCTACCATCACCAAATGTGACTGAACCATCAGTCATATCTTTTAGATCCGTGAATAAAGCTTTGTCACCTGTCATATGCCTAGAGCGTCCACTGTCTAGGTACCACTTTAAATGACTTGTTGCTTTGAAAGCAATGTGAGCAACCAAGCAGGTGACTTTTGGAACCCATTTCATAACTGTTTTAGGTTTAGGAACATAGTTGGTCTTCTTTTGTTTATAGTTATAAGAATAACCTATAGAGTTAGATTTTAGGAGCTCCTTGAGTAAATCTACTATCTTTTCAGCTAGTGGATTTCGTTTCTGATTAAAGTTGACATGGTATTTGCTTCTGTGGTTTTTGAAGAGTTTTTGGATTTTTAGAAAAACCTTGATAAGTATTTTTCCCTTTTGAGTTTGAGGACTCTCCTTTCACAAATATAGGAGGAGTATACTTTTGTTTAGGAGATAAATTTTTATCATAGCCCAGCCCGGATAGATCGCCACATTTTCTTGATCCGGATAAGAGTTTTTCTAACTTTGGATCACATTGGGCATATTTCCATGTGTCCTTTTGACTCAGAAGAGAAGATACTTCCTTTTTGAGATTTTCAATCTTAGATTTCAAATCAACAATTAAAGAAATTTTGAATTCCAAATCGCATTTTGTTTTTTCAAAACAATCTGAAATTTGTGATTTTTCTAAGACAAGTGATTCAAAACATTCTTTGAGTTTAGAAAACTTTTCTTTTTGAAGTTTAAGTTTGACAGCAATTTTACAACTTTCTTTGTATAGGGCATTGTAAGCATCTTGAAGATCATCTTCATTTTCATATTCACTACTCAGATTTTCTTCACTTGTTGAGTCATTATCTGAAAATGTGAATTTGGCTAGAGTCACAAGTGCTTTAACTTCATTCCCTAACTCAGTTTCAGAATCTTCTGATTCAGAAGAAGTTTTAGAATCAGATGATTCATCCCACGTAGCCAACACTTCTTCTTGGGTTTGTCCTTTTTGGGACATCTATTTGCCAAATGCCCATATTCTTGACAGTTGTAACATTGACTATCTTTCAAAGATTTTTGAGATTTGGGTCTAAACTTCTTTTTATCGTTTGATTTTTGGAAATCAACCCTTTTCTTGCTTTTAAAAATCTTGTAGAATCTCTTAGCCAAAAGAGCCATATCATCTTCTGAATCAAAATTTTCTTCTGAATTACATTTAGAGGATTTTAGAGCAATCGATTTACCTTTAGGAGCTTTAAAGTTTAACTTGTAGGTTTGTAAAGAACCAACTAATTCCTCTACCCTCATATTATTCGTATCACGAAGTTCCTGGATCGCGGTTACTTTATAATTGAACCGTTCAGGAAGTGAGCGTAATATCTTTGCACACACTTTACTTTCTGGGATTTTATCGCCAAGACCCCATATTGAGTTTACAATGTCATTTAGTCTAGTGTAAAAGTCCATAAACATTTCATTTTCCTCCATATGAATTTCTTCAAATTTGGTTGTAAGGAGTTAGACTTTAGACTTTTTGACAATTGATGTACCCTCGTGTGTCATTTCTAGTATATCCCAAGCTTGTTTCGCAGTATCACAGGATATGATTCTTTTGAACTCATCCGATGATAGTACGCAAGTGATTGCATTTAGTGCTTTAGCATTGGCACTATACTCACTTTTCTGAAGAGTGGTCCATAAATAATAAGTAGGTACAGACATAGTTTTTGAACCGTCGGATTCAGTTACTTCAATGGTAGGAGTTTTCCATTCGATTCCATCGTGGGCTCGCCACACACTCTCATCCATTGATTTTAGGAAGATTCTCATTCTGGCTTTCCAATAGGCATAGTTGGAGCCATCAAATGGAGGAGGCCTCGTGACTGAAAGGCTATCAAAATTTGACATCTTTTTAAATAGCTTAGATCGTTAGCTCAGGAAATAAATCCAAATAAATAGCAATAAGAACGAGCTATTAGGCTCTGATACCACTTGAAAAGGCCTAGCTATATGTCCTAGAGGGGGGTGAATAGGACTATGCCAAATAAATGTTATAACAGCGGAATTAAAAAATAATATGATAGCCAAAATAAATCACAATGTAGGAAAGTAAAACAACCTCAAAAATCGATCTTGAGGGATTGATACAAATGTTATTCTAAGGACAACCTTTCACCAAAAACCAGAGTTTATGGTAGGACAACCTTATTTCTAGAAAGATCTTTGTATCAAATCTCAAACCAAAGAGGAATACAGAATTAAGCACAAATTGAAATAAAGTGTAATCACAAATGTATTGTTCTAGGGACAGCCATACACCATAAAAATGGTAGGGCAACCTTCTTTGAACAACTTTAAAGGAAATTTAAATTCAAGCGAGATAAAGGAATAACGAAAGTAAATTCTAAATTATTACAAAATTCCCACAATGCTTGAATTAAACGATTACAACATTCATCACCACACATACATCCCACAAATGAATATTAAAGATTAGAAATGTAAATCATTCAACCACAACACAAGGGATTATAGTGGTTCGCCTGTGTGTTCACCAACTATTAAACAATAACCACACAGAATGCTACTCCACTCCTAATATCCTCACACAGGGGATATTAGCGTTCACTCACAAAATAGGTTTTCACAGGTTCACCCAAAACCTTTACAATTGTGTCTTTGTCTGTGGGCTTACACAAAAAAAAACCCCACTTCTGAGTTTTCCTGGCTCTCTTCAGATAACTAATACAACAAGATTTTTCTGGCAAATCTTGAAAGAAACCAAAACAGAAAGAAATTTACAATTAAACGTAAAATACCTGATTAACTCCTTCGTTGTAGCAGTCCGGTAGAACCAAATTAGAGTAAATGATTGAATGTTCAAGTTCAATGTCCAGTACTCAATTACAATGGTTCTAGTTCTAATAGATTTTAAATTAGACCAAATAGGGCTTGTCTTAATTGATTTTGATTCCAAAGAAAGGGAATAACAATTCCTCTTATCAAATTAGAATGGAATAGCAGAAACAAAATCAATTAAATAAAGCTAAAGAAAGAGAGTATAAAATAAGCACACTTAGCTTAGATGGAGCACAAAATTACTTCTCAGAAGTTTGACAAAGATTGGCTTGAATGGATTCATTAATTGCTTGAATTCTTCTGAGTTTCGTGCTCTATTCATAGGTGAGCAGATCGCATCTTCGACTGGTCTAAGGAGCTCTTCGACTAATCGAAGAAATAACAGATTTGAAAAAAATCAGGTGCGATAAGCTTTGACCGTTCTACGACTAGTCGAAGGCCTCCTTCGACTGGTCGTAGGTCACCTTCGACTGGTCGAAGGTCTCCTTTGACTGGTCGAAGGTCTCCTTTGACTGGTCGAAGGTCTCCTTTGACTGGTCGAAGACCTTGTAAATTATCGCTGGACTTTGAATTGAAGATTCTGACCGGTCGTAGAAGCGATCGACACTTTCCTTCGATCGTCGGTCGCTAACTGTAATTTATCCGAATTTTGTAACAAACTTACGACTAATCGAGGAATTTCTTGGACTGGTCGAAGCAAAGCTAAGACTAGTCGAAGAAAGCCTAGGACAAGTCCCCGAACTGCCCAAACACAAGTGTCATATACATATGACTTATGTATCCAAAATGGCCTACTTCTAAGGTCAACCTATGGTCATTCAAACCCCAATCAAGAAGTAAGGACATTGAAAACATTAGGAACAAGTGACCTAGAAGTTTAAGCCTTGAAGTCTTGATGTAGCTCAACCTCGAAAGTGACTTGAGTTCTATACGAACTACTTTGTACTCTTCTTGAAGTCTTGTATTCTTGAGTCTTGTCTTGAGAGCAATACATGAAGTCAAGGTTGATCTTTGTACTTGTAATCTTTGCTTGTTGTGAGCTTTGCTTGTTTATGAATGTTGATCTTTAGAAAGAGCTTCACTAATGCAAGTTATATAATAGTGTTTTTGTCACCACTAATTTGACAACATACAGGGATATAAACTATAGCGCTTATAATTTTCCCATATATATATATGGGAAAAGGTACAATGCGCTCGAGCTGACGATAAACTCCCGTGAGGTCGAGCTGTGTCGGCCCCACCGTAATGTGTTTCAACCATCAACACCGATAGGTACCCTTTAAATTATGGGATATCCCAAAAATCAGTCGTATACGGAACTCAGGTGGGCCATACCATCTAAAATTATGTGAAGGCACCATCAAAACATATAAAATCACTTGGTGGGGCCCACCTAAGTTTTGCATGCACCTGAAACTTGGTTTGAACCCTTATTCAAGTGGGACACACATAATGGATGGGCTGGATTTGTAAACCACATCTCGGTGGGCCCTCAAAAATGGTTATGAATGTTTTAATGGTGCACGACCCCTCCCCACTTCTGTATGTGGTGTGGCCCACAGAAGTCACGGATTGACTTGATTTTTGAGACCTAGGGCCACGATGGAATGGTGCATCTGACTGATGGGGTAGATGTTCAAAACGCATCACGGTGGGGCCCACACAGCTCGACCTCATGGGACGGACTCATGAGGTGTGTGTGTGTGTGTGTGTGTGTGTGTGTGTGTGTGTGTGTGTGTGTGTGTGTGTGTGTGTGTGTGTGTGTGTGTATATATATATATATAGTATGCTCTCTGTGAGGATCCATGTCAAAAGAGGCCCATATGATGGATTGTCCATATCGAAGGTGGGGCTCACATGATGGATGATCCACATCAAAGGTAAGCCCCATAGGATGAATGACCTCATATTAATATGGGTCCACATAATGAATGGTCCACATCAAAGGTTGTCCCATAATGATAAATAACCCACATCCAAAGTGGGCTAGTATGATGGACGACCCACTTCAAAAGTTGGGCCTACACGATGGATAGTCCACGTCAAAGGTGGGCTCCACATGATGGGTAGTGGACATTAGATGGCCCCCACATGATGGATGGTGCATATGATGGTGGCTCCACATGATAGATGATCCACATAAAAGGTTAGCCCCTACTGATGAGTGACCCACATCAAGGTGAGCCCCGCATGATGGGCAACCCCCATTGAATGTGAGTCCCACATGATGGACAATCCACATCAAAGGTGGACTCCACATGATGGACGATCTACATCAAGGGTGCCACTCCACATGATGGGTGGTGGATGTTGAAGGTGGGCCCCACATGATGGATAATAACATTGATGAGTCCCACATGATGGATGACCAACATCAAAGGAGGCCCTACATAATGAACTATGCACATTACAGGTGGGCTCCTAATGACGAATGACTCACATCCAAGGTGGGCCGGACATGATGGATGACCCACATCGAAGGTGGGCCCCGCATGATGGATGACCCACATCAAAGGCGAAGACCACACAATTACTAGTTCACATCAAACAGTGGCCTGACATGATGGATGAAAGATGTGAAGGGTACCAATATGAATAGAGAGATAGTTACTTATGATGTTGGAAACCAAAAATGCTTTTCTACTTTTTTGGCTGGTAAGTATTGCTTACTAAACATACTTACATGTGTTGAGGGTGAAATATTACATATTATCCCCCATTTATTACTTGGTTTTATGAACATGATAATGCTTAATATCCTATTTTAATCATGTTTGTGTTGCAAGGTGAATTTAAGAGCTCGGATTGAAAAGGATGCTAAAAGAATGAATTTAACGTTAAAGAATCACCAAAGCCAAGGATTGATCTTATGAGACCAAGAATGAAGAATTCACATGCCAAAAATCCAAGAAAATCAAGTGAGGAATAAAGAGCATTGAAGACTTGAAGTGAAGAAAAGGAACCCTAAAAATCTGCCTCCTTTGACTAGTCGAAGATTCCTCGACTTAAACTCCAGTGACGAAATCCTTTAAAATCCCATCATCCTCGACCAGTTAAAGGTGCCCTCGACCAGTCTAAGGTTATGCAAACAACACACAGATTGCGTAAATTTGAGGCAGTTTCTGAATTTTTCCAACTCGGTGTGAAAGTTGAAGTTGCAAAACTATAAATAGGAGTCCTTAGGATGTTCCTAAGCATCTTCTAGGGTTTAAAGAGTGGAGCAAAAGGGTGGAGCCGCTATTTGGGAGTTTTTCTTCTTCTTCCTTAGTTGATGTTTTGTTTAAGAGTCTTTAGTTCAATCATGTCTATGGTTGACTAAACCTCTTAAATAGGGCTACGAGGTGAAGCTTATAGCGTGATTGGGATGTTTTTATTTGTTTTGATTCATGTTTTGTTGACCTTTCTTGGATTCTAGTTTGATTATTAAGGATTTTTTTAGTTTTAAATGGTTTATTGTGACAAATTACAATAGATCTGCGATAGCTTGAAATATCTTCTTTTCCTGAATTGAGATTGTGAAATTAGGAAATCCTGTTGTTCACCATCGTCCATTGAGCATAGTAGGATGATGGAATCCTTCTTAACCTTCACAATTCTCTTATGATTGGTTGTGGGATTGGTAAATCCTGTTGTTTGGTTTGTCTCCTGGGCATGGTTAGGTGATGGAATCACTTCCAAATCCTCACAACTCTCATCCATTGATGATTAGATCCACAAGAAGTTCAGAGATCTGACAAATCTCTTCTTACCAATTGAATAGGATAGGACTCTGATTTCAGTTGTGTCCTTGAATCAAGTAAGGTAGCCTCCCAATTGCTACAAGTGGATCCTTAGAAACCCTAGTTACCACCTTTAAATTTATAAGTTTCAATTACCTTATTCAAAATCACTTTCTCAAATATTCCAGATTTAAGTTTATATCTTCTTCTAGTTCTAGTTCTAGTTACTTTCAGTAGACACACAAGTTCAGTCCCTGTGGATTCAACCTCGGTCTCACCGAGATTATTACTGCAACGTGGCCCTACACTTGGGGTTGTGAACAACATGCTGAATATCTCACCAAAGAAAGTGACTGATGGTCCGCCGTGCACAAAATGGACTCCCTTTGTAGCCAGGGACCCTTCCATCGAATATCCCAGCTCTCGAGAAGGGAAAACCAATCACAAAACTTCTGCTCAATGACACAAGATGTCATAATATGATCCTCCTGACACAACAAGCTGCCTAGCAGGCTCACCCTAGAAGGAATGGAGGTCATGCCAAGAGTTCAGCCCAAGGTGCTCCTGTGGCCAAAGCTAAAATAAAAGTCCTACGTAAAAAAAGCAATACATAAAAATACAGCGGTCGATGAAAGAAAAGCACAAAAAAGCATGAGTCATAAGATATTACCTGAATATTCATGCAACATTCCTTAAGGACGTAAGAAACCCGAAAGCACAAGCAGATAAACCCCAGAAGTCTTGACAAGCACAATGCCAACAATTGATTGAGAGTACAATAACATGCTAAATACGTCCAAAAGAATGGCCAATTGGGCCATTGACCATCTAGAAAAAAGAAAGTCGGCCATCAAACAATACATAAAAGCATGAATACAATATCTAAAACGTGGCATCCTAAAATCACCACGATGTGTAGCAAAATGGTCATAAAAGTAATCAAGATCAAGCACCGAGCTGCCATCGACGAAAGTAGAAGGATCAATACCAAAAACACACACAAATCCCCAAGGCTCGACTGTCACGCCCCAAACTCGAAAATCAGGCTCACAAAATTCCCGATCACCGAATCCGACGCCGACAGCCTCCATAGTACCCCATTCTCGACTCTCAGCGCCCATACACCAGATTCCGATCCTAGGATCTTACAAGGAGGATTTTGACGTACATTTATCTCGCAAGAAGCATTACCATAAGCATAACCCACAAACAACAATCAGAAACATCACCACATATCCATTATAATCAAAACTTTAAGTACAATGCCCATAAAGGGAAATACAAAGATAATAATGATAGAAACTCCAGAAGCTCTGCAGCACACTCCTGCTCTTGCTCAGCTATGACCTAGCGTCACCTTCACGCATCAATCGTGCATAAGCTTATAGAAAGCTTAAAGGGTGGTGAAAGTGAGTGCGCAAGGTAGCAATGCAAGTATGCAATATCAGAGTAATGTGGAATATGTTGGTGAGTCCATGAATACTATCAGCCGTACCAAGGCTATGAGGTACAAGGCATGAATGTTGTCGGCCACACCAATGTCATGCGATGCAATGCAAGACCTAGATAGCCAATGTCATGTGCAAGATGCAGATCAAACATACCAATCCACACATCAATCCAGCTCATCTCTGGAGCATCATATATCAGTACAGTTCTCTCTGGATAATCATCGGGGTCTAATACATTCCAAACCAGATTGTTGCGACATCACGCGCAATAAGGTGAATGAAAGAGACCTCACTATCCGCCTGCCAATATTGGGCTCGGCTCGTCGATAGCGGACCCATTCCTTGAGCTGGTCAAACTCAGCCTAGCTTTGCCCCCTCCTCTCGGGCGGGTAAGGCCGCACCCCCTTCCAACCGACCACGACACAGTGAGAAGTGCAGCCTCTTGGTATTCAACACTTAGAGCTCATGCATCCACTCAGTCTAGACGTTGGAATGACCTCCTGGTACCATAAGGGTTTAGGAAATTTTACCCAGGGGCATCTATAACACCCTATGTAGAGAAAAGATTTTCAGTATCTAATCCTGCCATCCACACTATACCTACGGAGGCTACAACCCTGATGTCGTTAGGGTGTACAACAATCATAACACATAATGCAAGATGCATGAGTCACACAATTCAGTTATGCATCAATCCTACGCGTACCATGCACTTATGTAGGACAATTCCGCCTATCAGGGAGTCCCAATAAACAGTCTACCTAATGACATATGCAATGGTTAGCCACATCTTATAATAAGCATGCAGATGATGCGTATGGGCATGTATCATAAAGCTATATTATCGCATACTCATAGTCGGCATCGATAATCGGCCTAGACACAAGGCGGGGTCCATAGAAGGATAACAAGTCTATAACATGAGGGTCAGTCCTTAATTGTAGACATACCAAATCTGATAGCACAGATCCCTCCGTTTACGGTGAGAATGAATTCTCCTCATATCAAGGTTGGGCCTAGGTGGCCTACCTATAAAGCTAAGGATCCGGAATGGGCTTCCTTCACCGTACTATCATATGGCCCACTAGATGCCCTAGGAGGCCCAAACAAGTCCTAGATGGACTCCAAGATTAACATAATTCTACTAGCAACTAATGGGGGCCCAACTCATTTGAGTTAGCCCAATGCGAATGGATGGATCATACAAATATCAATGGGGCCCAATGATTAGGATCAACCCACTAAGGAAAGATGAGAATGGGCCTAACAATGGGCCCTAAGGAGAGTTACAATGCAGACATTTAACCATCATTGCTTTTACAATGTGGACATCAAACCATCATTGCTCCCAAGGCATGGCTTGTCAAAACATTATTACATAAATCATGGTGGAATCACACATCACAATGGACCTCATATACATCACATTAGGCCTCACACAAAGGCCTCACATACATCTCATTGGGCCTCACTCATGGGCCTCAAATAAATCACAATGGGCCTCATATTTGGGCCTCAAATACATCACAATGGGCCATATCTCATGGGCCTCAAATACATTACAATGGGCCTCACTCATGGGCCCAAATACATCACAATGGGCTGCATCTCATGGGCCTCAAATACATTACAATGGGCCTCACTCATGGGCCTCAAATACATCTCATTTGGGCCTCAAATACACAATGGGTCGCATCACATGGGCTAAACAATGGGCCTCATATACATCAAGTGGGCTCACCGTCCTAACTGGACTATCTGTACCATTCATCTATATTTAGAGATTATTTTAGAGCATTACCCAAAGGTGAATCATAATGGAAGATCATCTAGACCTTACCACAAATAGAAGTGGAGATAATGATTTTCATTTTTTAAATTTCACTGGACCCACCATCATGTTTATTTCCATCCAATCTATTCATAAGGTCACAAAGGCCTGAGTTAAGAGGAAAAACAAATTACATATTGATCAAGAACTTCTGTGACCCCAAAACGGTTTCAATGATGGACGTTCAATCCTCAACTGATTTTTACAGTGTGGTCCACCTGATAGGCAGATCTGCCTCATTTCTTATCTTAGGCCTTAAGAAGATCTCGCAGGGTGGATGGATGGTTGGGATATAACACTTATCGCATGATCAGTCCCACAGTGCTGCTGTCCAAACAGATGGACGGTGTGGATAATAATACATCAGGGGTGGGTCCCACTGTCAAAGAGCTGGATGGTGTGGATCTTCCTCACCTACATCATGCGAGACCCACAGAACTTACTTACGTCGAATCCAACAACTACGAAGCTGGTTAATCCTGAAAAGGCCAAGCTATATGTCCTAGAGGGGGGGTGAATAGGACTATGCCAAATTAAAATAAAATTAGCGGAAATAAACTAAACCAATAGCCTTACAATATAAATCAATTCACAATGCTAAATTTTAAATCACCTTGATAAATAAGTATTGAGAGATTGATACAAATTTAGTTCTAAGGACAACCTTACACCATAATAAACAAGGGCTTATGGTAGGACAACCTTATTTCTAGAACCTCTTTTGGATCAAGGACTCAATTTTAATATAAGTAAATGAAATAGCAAGGAATTGAAATTAAATGCAGAAGTATAGATCTAAATTATTACAACAATCCCCACACTTGCTTGAAATGTAAATAATTACAACATTCACATCCACTTGTACATTCCACACAATCGAATGATAAAAGATATGAAAATTAAGCAAGCATTCAATCCACAAGACAAAGAGTTATAGTGGTTCACCTGTGTGTACACCAACTGTTTTCCAAGAGCCACACAGAATGCTACTCCACTCTAATATCCTCACATAGGGGATATTAACATTCACTATCAAATAGGTTTTCACGGGTTCACCAAAACCTTTACAATTGTGTCTTTTTCACTTGGCTTACACAATTCAAAAAACCCTCTTTTCTGAGTTTTCTGGTTTTCCTCAGACAACCAAAACAATGAGATTTTTCTGGCTCAACCTCAAACAAAACCAGTACAATGAGATTTTTCTGGCTTAACCTCAAACAAAACCAAAAGTAAATAAATTTTACAGAATTGTAAAATACCTGGATTTCTCCTTTTCTTAGCAGCCCGGTAGAACCAATCGGAGTAGATGATTGAATGTCAAAGTTCAATTTCCAATACTCACATTCATAAGGTTCTAGATTCTAATAGATTTTAGATTTAACTTGTTGGGCGTAGCTATATTTGATTTTGATTCCAAGAAGAAGGAATAAGATAATTCCTCTTTTCAAATAAGATTGGAATATAGAAATAAAATCAAATTAAATAAGCTAGCAAAAAGGAATATTAAATAAGGACAATGTAGCTTAAAATAAACACGACTTATCTCGAGTGATCACTTGAAAATTCTTGAATTGAATAGAGTTGAAGTGTGAAAACTCGAATTTCGTGTTCAATTTATAGAAGCAAAAATCGTTCCTACGACCGTGTCTTAGAAACCTTGGGTAGGTCGTAGCTCTAATGTATTTTTGAAATATTGAGCGCGATCTTTGAAAGTCGTTCCACGTGATCGTCGTGAGTACCCTACGATTTGGTCGTGGGTCACCTACGACCTGGTTGTAGGACCATAGATAAAGTTCTTTGGATTACGAGTCGTAGATCCACGATCCGGTGCGTGGACGAGTCGAAGCCACACCTACGACCGGTCGAAGGACCTCCAGACTGGTCGTGGGCGTACCAAAAATTCGAAAAATCTTCAACAACTTAGGACTTTGGTCGTGGAATTTCTTAGACTAGTCGAACCAATGCCAGGACCCGGTCGAACAAGAGCTAGGGCCGGTCGTAGAATAGACCAAACTTATGTAAAATAAATATTTGATTTATGTATCCAAAGTGACCTACTTAAAGGGTCAACCTAAGGTCATTCAAACCTGAATCATGTCGTATGGACATTGAACTTCAACCATTCAACGAATGTAGTTTGTTTGAACCATATCAGGCTTGAGATCTTGAACTTGTTGTAGCTTTAAACTTGAGATCTTCATCAACATAACAACTACTTCATGCATTGCTTATTAGTCTTGAAGTCATGAGACTTGAACATCAACATTGTAGCTTCTTGAGACTTCAACATGTAGCTTCTTGAACTTCAATATGTAGCTTCTTGAAAAGTTCAACTTGTAGCTTCTTGAAGTATTTATGTAGTGTCTTGAATTCATATAAATCATCATACAAGCACAGGACATATATAGATGTTTTGACACATCACAAATTTGACAACCAAAGAAGCATGAGACCATAACACTTACAATCTCCCCCTTTGTCAAATTTGTGACAAAACACCCAAGTAATAATACTTCCAATAGACATAGGAGAAGTACAAACACAACAGGTTCACAATAGAGAAGCAAGCATGCAACACAACATGTTCACAATAGAGAAGCAAGCATAGTTATATAGATATGTTAGTTAATAACTAGCATCATTCTCCCATAACTACCCCTGAGAAGCTTAACTCCCCCTGAGTAATAGGAGCACATCATAACGATTAAATTTAAATAAATCATTAAAAACCAAAACTTCTCCCCCTTTTTGACACAAAATGACAAAGGAAGAAGAGCATCAATAATAATGAAAATAGGAGTTGATTCAAGAGAACATAGTGCATAATCCAAAAAGTCAGTAAGCATGTAAAGTTCAAAAAAAATATTACAGATCCATTAAAAATTCAGTCAGAACCAGAAGAGGGTGCAGGATTAGATGGATCAATTTTATGTAAACCCTTAGCAATCCGCCTCATATATTTGTGTAAATATGAAAATTGTGTGTCTTGGGTAACACGAATTTGAGCCACCTGCTCTTGAAGGGAATTCAATCTTTCATCAAAATCAGAAGGCTGAAAATCAGGATCATCAGCCGAGTCTGATTCAAGTTCTTCAAATAAATCATCCATATTCACGTCTTCAGGAAGATCACTAGCTTCAGCATTTCCTGCTTCAGCACCACTGCTACCAGCATCCACTTGGCCTTCAGCCAATTCTAAATTCATCTTGTTAAGATTGGAATTTAAAAGGGAGATTATGGATGGGTTTTTCTCTAGTAGGCATAGCCACGAGCATATGATTTGCCAGCACAGTCAATAAATAACCAAAGGGTATATCACTGTGTCCAGGATGGTGACGAGACAGAATAATGAAATGACAAATTAAAAACGGTAGACATATTTTTGCACCAGAGACTACAGAATGCAAAACACGAACCATGAAAGCAGTGAGTTCGGTTTTATTACCAGATCGTGGATAAAGATTTGAGATGAATATCCTATGAAGTACTACATGTATGCGGGTAACAAATACCTTGAGGGAAGTACATGACCTTTATGAGTCCAATGAACATCCAAATTACATAAATCTCTAGTAAGCATTTTTCGTTCGGATTAGAGAGATGTCATGTAAAATATTAATTGGAATGCTCTCATCATTGACAGTATTTTCATAATGTCAACAATCAAATGTCGATCCACTAAAAACAATCCTTCTTGAGTATCAACTTTAAAAGTAAAATCCTCAAGAGAAAAATTACGAGATACATGCAAACATGGATTGGGCAATGGACTGGTATGCAGCTCCACCCCAATGTAAGATGTTCTCCCATCCCACAGATTCCAACAGAGGAAGGATACCAAATGAAGCAATGTGATTAATATTAACATGACGCTCAACAATAACATTGCGCATACGCAAGTCCCGAGCATCGAAGGATCATTTTTCGGAGAGCGAAGATGACGTTGTACAATAGAAGCTGATCTAGATGAAGAGGGACCTCGAGTAGTTTTCTTTTACCTCTAGCATCCATTTTCAAAGAAGGATTTCAAGGAAACAACAAGATGCAAGATAGAAGAAATGAGGTTTAGATAGAAACAGATTTTTCAAGATAAAACCCCAAACTTGCAATGAACGACCAAATAGATTCCACAAGAATGAGATTTGAAACACTAATAGCAAGAATCTACAAAGAAAATGCAAAAGAACCACTAACCTTGAAGTATTATGAAGGTGGGTTCGACCATGGTCATAGCTAAAACCGTTGGAGGGTAAAAAGAAATGAAGAAGAAGAGTCAAAATCCCCAAATTAAAGTGAAATCCGAGTTTCACGATCGTGATGTGGTACACTCACGATTTGATCGAAATGCGACATAAAATTTGTAATTTTTTAAATAATTTTCAAATTTAAGCAAATAAAACATCAAATTTATGTACATTATGATACACCAAATCATGCAAATTCAATTTAAATTGCACATACCAAGATCAAACTTTAATTTATTAAACCTGCTTTTGTCGAGCGGTTTAGTGAAAATGTCCGCAAGTTGAGTCTTGGTTGAAATGTAATCCAAATATATTAATTTTTCTTCCACTAATTCACGAATGTAATGAAATCTAATGTCAATATGCTTAGTACGTGAATGCTTTGAATGGATTTTTAGAGATATTTATTGCCTTTGGAATTATCACAAAATAAAATCATAGAATCCCGAGTAATTCCATAATCGCTTAACATTCGTTTCATCCAAACAAGTTGAGTACATGCATTTCAAAGAAGAATGTATTCACCTCATTTGTTGATAGCGATATAGAACTTTGCTTCTTGCTAAACCAAGAAACAAGACAATTTCCAATGTAGAAACAACCACCACTGGTTGATTTCCTATCATCAATGTTTCCAGCCCAGTCAGCATCTGCGTACCCGGCTAATTGAACATTAGTCTCATGTGGATACCGAGACCCACTTTAGTAGAACTTGCGACATATCGCATAATCCGCTTAACAAGAAGTAAGTGAAATTCTTTAGGATTTGATTGATAACGAGCACAAATACCAACACTCAAAGCAATATCTGGTCTACTAGCAGTCAGATAAAGCAAACTACCAATCAAACTACGATACAATTTAGGATCCACATCATTACCTGTAGAGTCTTTTGAGAGTCTCAAAGTTGTACTCATAGGAGTATCATAATTTTTACCTTTCTCAAATCCAAATTTCTTAATTAAACTCTGAGCATATTTGGTTTGTGAGATAAAAATTCCATCAGGTTGTTGTTTTACTTGCAACCCTAGAAAATAGTTTAATTCTCCAACCATGCTCATTTCGAATTTAGACTTCATCAAATCTGCAAACTCAAATTGATCATGTTAGTACAAGTTGATCCATAAATAATATCGTCAACATATATTTGAACCATTAGAATATCATCGTTATGTTTCTTAACAAAGAGCGTCTTATCAACACACCCCATCGAAAATTATGACTCGGTAAAAACTTAGTCGGTTTTTAGTACCATGCTCTGGGAGCTTGTTTCGGACCATAGAGAGCCTTCTTAAGATGATACACATGATCGGTAAATTTAGGATCTTCAAACCACGTAGGTTGTTCAACATATACCTCTTCATGTAAATCACCATTCGAGAAAGGCACTCTTTACATCCATTTGGTAAATTTTAATCTTCCTAAAACATGCAATGGAGATAAAAAGTCGATTGATTCAAGACGAGCTACGGGAGCAAATGTTTCATTATAGTCAATACCTTCAATTTGTGTATACCCCATACAACTAGTCTTGCTTTATTTCGAATAATATTTCCAAGTTCATCGATTTGTTTTTGAAAATCCATTTTGTTCCAATAATATGTTTATCTTTAGGTCTAGGAACAAGGTGCCAGACATCATTTCTGACAAACTGATTAAGTTCTTCTTGCATCGCAAGAATCCAGTTTTCATCCGAAAGTGCTTCTTTTATGTTAACCGGTTCAATCTGGGATGTAAAGCATACGTAGTTACATATGTCCTCTAATTGTCTACGAGTGCGCACACCAGTGAGAGGGTTTCCAAGTATTTGAGAAGTTGGATGATCTTTAACAGTCCTTAATTCTGGATTAGTTTCACTTGATGAAATTTCTTGTTTTTCAAGTATAAGAACTTCATCATTATCTGAACTAGGGACAGGTGTATTCAAAAGATCATCAATCACAACATTTATTGACTCTTGAATCACACCGGTCCTGTTGTTCAGAACCCGATATGCACGACTGTTTAAAGAATATCCTAAAAAGATCCCTTCATCACTTTTAGTGTCGAACTTTCCCAAATTTTCACGGTCACGCAAAATATAGCACTTGCTGCCAAAAACTCGAAAGTATTTGACAGAAGGCTTTTTCTCAAACCACATTTCATAAGTTGTTTTATTATTAGATTTACAAATATAAACACGGTTAATAATGTAGCAGTTGTATTCACTGCTTCAGCCCAGAGATTCTAGGGAGCTTCATGCTATTTAACATAACATTTCCCATTTCTTGAAGCACTCTATTCTTCCTCTCGACAATTCCATTTTGTTGAGGAGTTTTAGGTGCAGAGAATTCATGCGATATTCCCTGATCGCTACAAAATTTCTCAAAACCGCTATTTTCGAACTCGGATCCATGATCACTACGGATCTTGCTGACTTGAGAACATTTTTCGGTTTGAATCCGTTTTATAATCTTTTTCACTTCATCAAGGGTTTCTCGATTTATCTCTCAAGAATGAAACCCAAGTGTATCTTGTGTAATCATCTACAATAACTAAGATGTACTTTTTGCCACCTCGACTTTCCGTTCTTGTTGGTCCTATAAGATCCATGTGGAGAAGCTCGAGTGGTCTTGTGGTGATATTGGAGTTTACCTTTTTGTGAGAGCTCCTAGTTTGTTTACCATACTGGCATTCACCACAAATCTTGTCTACTTTTGCATCTTAGGTAGTCCTCTAATTAGTTCACTTTTGCTCAATCAGTATAAATTTCGGTAGTGTACATGTCCAAGGCGTTTATGCCATAATTACCTCTTATCGGTATGGACCATGTAGCACGTTTGTTCGATGAGCTACCATTGCTTACTATATAGCGCTTTTGAAGTTCTCACGACCGCTTAATATTACTGAACCTTTTTCATTTATAATTTCACAACCTTGATTAGAAAATTTAACATTATGGTTGTTATCGCATATTTGAGATATGCTCAACGGAGTTGTGTTTTAAACCCTCAACATATAAAACATTTTTAAATAAGGAAGGTTATAGAGTTGAACCATACCTTTGCCAATTATCTTAGCAGATTGCTACCATCACCAAATGTGATGACCCATCACCATATCTTTAAGATCGGTGAATAGAGCTTTGTCGCCTGTCATATGTCTGGAGCATCCACTGTCTAGGTACCATTTTGAATGGCTTGTAGCTTTGAAAGCAGTGTGAGCAACCAAACAGGCAACCTTAGGAACCCATTTCAGTACTGTTTTGGGTTTAGGAGAATAATTGGTCTTCTTTTGCTTATAGTTATAAGAGTGACCTACTGAGTTAGATTTTAATAGCTCCTTAAGTAAATCAACAATTTTTTCAGCTAGTGGGTTTCGAATCTGATTTTTGAAATTTATATAGCTGCTTTTGTGTTTTTGAAAAGTTTTTGTATTTTTAGAAAAAACTTGACTAGTACCTTTTCCTTTTGAGTTAGAAGTCTCTCCTTTCACAAAATTGGAAGGAGTATTCTTCTGTTTAGGAGATGTGTTTTTATCAAAGCCCAACCCGGATCGATCGCCACATTTTCTTGATCCGAATAATAATTTTTCTAATTTTGGATCACCTTGGGCATATCTCCATGTGTCCTTCAAACTCAGAAGAGAAGATACTTCATTTTTAAGTTTCTCATTTTCAGATTTTAAATTTTCAATTAGGGAGGTTTTGAATTCTAGATCACACTTTGATTTTTCAAAACAATCTGAAATTTGAGATTTTTCTAAAACAAGGGTTTCAAAACATTCTTTAAGTTTAAAAAACTTTTCTTTTTGAAGTTTAAGTTTGACAGCAATTTTACAACTTTCCTTATATAAGGCATTGTAAGCATCTTGAAGATCTTCATCATTTTCATGATCACTATCCAAATTTTCTTCACTTGTTGAATCATCGTGATCGGAAAAGGTAAACTTGGCTAGAGTCATAAGGGCCTTAAGTTCACTGCCCGACTCGGTTTCTGAATTTTCTGATTCAGAAGAGGCTTCAGAATCAGACGATTCATCCCAAGTAGCCAACATACCCTTCCTTTTGGATCTGTCCTTTTTAGGACATTTGTTTGCTAAATGCCCATATTCTTGACAGTTGTAGCATTGACTATCTTTCAATGATTTCCAAGTTTTAGACTTAGGTTTAGTACGTTTCTTTTCATTTGCCTTTTGAAAGTCGACTCTTTTCTTACTTTTGAAAATCTTATAAAACTTTTTCGCCAAAGGGCCATATCATCTTCGACTTTTACGAATCAATTTTCTTGAGTAATACTTTTAGATGACTTCAAAGCAATAGATTTACCTTTAGGAGCTTTAAAACTTAATTCATAGGTTTGTAAAGAACCAACTAATTCTTCTACCTTCATATTGTCCGTATCGCGAAGTTCCCGGATTGCGGTTACCTTAGAATTGAACCGTTCGGGAAGAGAGCGTAGTATTTTTGCACACACTTTACTTTCTCGGGATCTTATCGCCAAGACCCACATTGAGTTAACAATGTCATTCAATCTAGTGAAAAAGTCCATAAACATTTCATTTTCCTCCATATGAATTTCTTCAAATTTAGTTGTGAGGAGTTGGACTTTAGATTTCTTGACAATTGATGTACCTTCGTGTGTCATTTCTAAATATCCCAGGCTTGCTTTGCGGTATCACAGATATGATTCTTTTGAACTCATCCTAGGTGATAGTGCGTAAGTGATTGCATTTAGTGCTTTAGCATTAGCACTACTCTCATTTTTCTCAAGTGTGGTCCATTGGTAATACGGTGTAATTTTCATAGATTTTGAACCATCAACACCGCCACTTCCATGGTAGGAGGTTCCATTCGATCCGTGGCTTGCCACACACTTTCATCCATTGATTTGAGGAAGATCCTCATTCGGCTTTCCAATAGGCATAGTTGGAACCATCAAAAGGTGGAGGCCTAGTAACTGAAAGGCTATCAAAATTTGACATCTTTTTATATAGCTTAGAACGTTAGCTCAGGAAATAAATCCAAATAAAAAGCAACAAAAATGAGCTATTAGGCTCTGATACCACTTGAAAAGGCCAAGCTATATGTCCTAGAGGGGGGGTGAGTAGGACTATGCCAAATTAAAATAAAATTAGCGGAAATAAACTAAACCAATAGCCTTACAATATAAATCAATTCACAATGCTAAATTTTAAATCACCTTGATAAATATGTATTGAGAGATTGATACAAATTTAGTTCTAAGGACAACCTTACACCATAATAAACAAGGGCTTATGGTAGGACAACCTTATTTCTAGAACCTCTTTTGGATCAATGACTCAATTTTAATATAAGTAAATGAAATAGCAAGGAATTGAAATTAAATGCAGAAGTATAGATCTAAATTATTACAACAATCCCCACACTTGCTTGAAATGTAAATAATTACAACATTCACATCCACTTGTACATTCCACACAATCGAATGATAAAAGATATGAAAATTAAGCAAGCATTCAATCCACAAGACAAAGAGTTATAGTGGTTCGCTTTGTGTGTACACCAACTTGTTTTCCAACATGACACACAATGCTACTCCACTCTAATATCCTCACACAGGGGATATTAGCGTTCACTATCAAATAGGTTTTCACAGGTTCACCAAAAACCTTTACAATTGTGTCTTTTCACTTGGGCTTACACAATTCAAAAACCCCTCTTTTCTGAGTTTTCTGGTTTTCCTCAGACAACCAAAACAATGAGATTTTTCTGGCTCAACCTCAAACAAAACCAGTACAATGAGATTTTTCTGGCTTAACCTCAAACAAAACCAAAAGTAAATAAATTTTACAGGAATTGTAAAATACCTGATTTCTCCTTTTCTTAGCGGCAGAGAACCAATCGGAGTAGATGATTGAATGTCAAAGTTCAATTTCCAATACTCACATTCATAAGGTTCTAGATTCTAATAGATTTTAGATTTAACTCGTTGGGCGTAGCTATATTTGATTTTGATTCCAAGAAGAAGGAATAAGATAATTCCTCTTTTCAAATAAGATTGGAATATAGAAACAAAATCAAATTAAATAAGCTAGCAAAAAGGAATATTAAATAAGCACAATGTAGCTTAAAATAAACACAGACTTATCTCAGAGTGATCACTTGAAAATTCTTGAATTGAATAGAGTTGAAGTGTGAAAACTCTGAATTTTGTGTTCAATTTATAGAAGCAAAAATCGTTCCTACGACTGGTCTTAGAAACCTTGGACTGGTCGTAGCTCTAACAGATTTTTGAAATATTGAGCGCGATCTTTGAAAGTCGTTCCACGACTGGTCGTGAGTACCCTACGACCGTCGTGGGTCACCTACGACTGTCGTAGATCCCTACGACCGGTCGTAGGACCATAGATAAAGTTCTTTGGATTACGAGTCGTAGATCCACGATCGGGTCGTGGACGAGTCGAAACCACACCTACGACCGGTCGAAGGACCTCCAGATCGGTCGTGGGCGTACAAAAATTTCGAAAAATCTTTAACAACTTAGGATTGGTCGTGGAATTTCTTGGACTAGTCGAACCAATGCCGGATCGGTCGAACAAGAGCTAGGGCCGGTCGTAGAATAGACCAAACTTATGTAAAATAAATATTTGATTTATGTATCCAAAGTGACCTACTTAAAGGGTCAACCTAAGGTCATTCAAACCTGAATCATGTCGTATGGACATTGAACTTCAACCATTCAACGAATGTAGTTTGTTTGAACCATATCAGGCTTGAGATCTTGAACTTGTTGTAGCTTTAAACTTGAGATCTTCATCAACATAACAACTACTTCATGCATTGCTTATTAGTCTTGAAGTCATGAGACTTGAACATCAACATTGTAGCTTCTTGAGACTTCAACATGTAGCTTCTTGAACTTCAATATGTAGCTTCTTAAAAAGTTCAACTTGTAGCTTCTTGAAGTATTTATGCAGTGTCTTGAATTCATATAAATCATCATGCAAGCACAGGACATAGATAGATGTTTTGACACATCACAAATTTGACAACCAAAGAAGCATGAGACCATAACACTTACAAATCCTCACCGTCCAATGGACGGTTGGGATATAACACTTACGGGAAGGTGGGTCCCACGTCTGTTAATTGGACAACACAGATGAAACACGTGCATCACGGTGGATTTCCACCATCCAGATATTTGGACAGTGTGAATACAACCTATACATTGAGGTGGGGTCCCACCGTCCTCCAGATGGACGGTGTGGATAAACACATACCTCACTATTAGCCCCACAGGTTGCTGACGTCAATTCACAGCAGCTATATGGCCGTGAGGTACACCAGCAAATCCGTTAACCACGGAAGGTGGGTCCCACGTGGGGCCCACCTCATATACATATATATATATATCATCATATGTATTATATATATTATTTTTATTTTTATTTTTTTACAATCAGCGTCCAGGCCTTGGACGGCTTGGATGTAAATGCATACATAGAGGTGAGTCACACCGTCCAGGAGGCTGGACGGTGTGGATAAACCATGTGCATCACGGTGGTCCCACGTGGGTGGGCCACACGTGTTTGGATTAAACTGCTATTTGTGATTTTTCTTCAAACAGGGCCTGCCCCAATTGGGCAACAAGGTGGCTACAATGTGGGCCCCGGTTTGGTCCACTTGGTGCTCAATATGGATAAAATACATACATCATAAGTGGGCCATAAAATCAAGGAAGAGAGAGAGAGAGAGAGAGAGAGAGAGAGAGAGAGAGAGAGAGAGAGAGAGAGAGAGAGAGAGAGAGAGAGACGGTGTGATGGAGGGACCCCGACATTATGGGCCCTCCCTTCCATGCATTATAACATACATCAAGTGGGTCCCATTACATGTGGGCCCACTAATCAAAATCAATGGTGAAGATCCCTTCTCCAACAAAATGCAAGGTCTAGATGACCTTTTCATACTAGGAAAATAGACATCATGATGGGGTCCATGGAGAATGGCCCCATCATGGGATGAATATATAAATCGTGGTGGGCCATCGGCCACACCTAGGGTCCAAAGTGAGATCTGTACCATCAATCGGTAGGCCCCACTTGGCCCATCATAAAATAAACAAAATCTAAGCCTATAAAACACCCGCTGTTGGATCTTCTTAGTCTATGGAATGTCAAACTCCTTGGCTCTCTCTTTGATGGAGGTTGATGAAGGTTGGAGGGTTGGGATGAGATATGAGAGGGGTAGGAAGTGGGCCACAGTTGGCAAAATCTTAGAGCTTGGAAATGCTTGGATGGTTGCTTCTCTTGGTGCTTAGGGAATGGGTGCAGAATGAGAGAGAGAGAGAGAGAGAGAGAGAGAGAGAGAGAGAGTTGTAAGAGAGAGGTGATGGGTGGGTGATGGATGTGAGTGATGGATGTACTTGACTTGAGAGTTGACTTAGGTGGGTTGCTTGTCTTGGGGAGAAAGATAGCATGAGCTAGGGATGGGATGTGTCTTGACTTGACTTGATTGATTGATGTGATGGGTTATAGAGACTCTCTCGGGATTTGCAAATGTACGGCGTTTCCTCGGAATATGCGCGGGCCCACAACTCTTGGCCTGGTATCGCATCGGTGTGCAAGAAACGGCATTAGAACTGCTACAATGGTGCGGTCGCTAAGGTATAAGTTTCGAGTCGAGCCGACTCAGATCTACGGGATGCGACCTAGGGTCGCACGCAAACGCTGTTTACAGATCGCAGGTTGTCTAAATTCGACGAGGAGGATCACGGATGTTTAAGGAATGGTACGGTTAGGATTCGAGCCTTACATTGATGCATTAAAGGAAGTAACATATCCTCTCTAAAAGGTAGGGAGACTAGTAAAAACAGGTAACTCATCGAAAGTAGCCAACTGACACTGTTGAAAGCAAAAATGTTCATCATCGAAACCTAGTAGAAGCTGGCCGCACTTAGCATATCCCAATCAATAACCACTTCCAGAAACTCCAGCAGGGCAGATAATCAATGCGTAGTCATGTGGCTGGCATTCATCAAAGGATAATGAGCTTATCCATGTCACCAATCAAGGAGAGCACACACTACCAGAAAAATAACTTTCCCCGACTGTCCACCCTTTTTTTCCCAACAGATCTAAATAGTCGATACATATTTGATAGTTTAAATACATCGGGGTTATGTAGAAAACTGTCGATGAAAGTCATGTTCAATGCTGACTGGCCCGCCCTTTTTTTCCCAACGGATTATAGTCGTCAGATAAATCACTGATGGCTAATGTTGAGTGCCAAATATTGCATATTCCCCTATTTATATCTTGGTTTTATGAACATGATAATGCTTAATAGATATATTTTATACATATTTGTATTGCAAGGTGAGTCTGAGAGCTTGGATTGAAAAGAATGTTAAAAGCATGGATTTGATACTTAAGAATCACCAAGGCAAGGGATGGATCTTAGGAGGCCAAGTTGAAGATTTCAAGACCCCAAGATTCAAGGAAACCAAGTGGAGAAGGAAGGCAGTAGAAAGTGCAAAGTGCAGAAATTCAGAGAATCTGAACTTCACTGTCTTTGACATTGACCACCGGTTGATGACATTGAAGCAAGTGTTCGATGACATCGAACACAGGTCAATGACATGGAGAATTACATGAAAATTGAGTTGTTGGACAAATTGGATGCATTTCTTAATGACATCGAAGCCTTGTTCAATTGCTCGAAGACCCGTTCGATGACATCGAATGCCATTCGATGACATTGAGATTTTTAGAGCAACTCGCTGGAACATTCTAGACACTTTTTCGATTACTCGAACACCTTCGATGACATCGAAGGACTATTCGATGGCATCGAAGCTATGTTCGATGGCATAAAGAGTTCCGCACAGTGCGAAAGATGTTACACAGTGTAAAAAGGCGCGACTTCCGGATTCAAGGTACTTTCGATGACATTGAAGGTGTTACGCAGAGTGCATAAATTTGAGGTGGTTTTTAAAGATGATCAGACTAAGGCTATAAATATGGGTTCTTTGAGGAGTTCTAAGGATGAATTAGGTTTCAAGAAGTAGAGCTAAAGGGTGGAGCAGCCTCCCAAGAGTTTTTCTTCCTTATTTATTTTTAATGTTTTCTTTAAGAGATTGAGTTTCTATCATGTCTATGGTTAGCTAAACCTCTTAGTTAAGGCTAAGAGGTGAAGCTTATAGCGTGTTGGGATGATTTTCTTGCTTTGATTCTTATTTTTATTGAACCTCATTGATTTCTAGTTTGAATTTAAGGAATATTTTCAGTTTTCTATGATTTATTGTGATTCAAATTACAATAGATGTTGTGATAGCTTTGAATATCTTCTTTCCCTTTCTCAGATTGTGAGATCGATAAATCCTATTATTCACATCGTTTCCTAGGCATGGTAGGATGATGGAATCCCTTCCAATCATAACAATGCTCCTTCATGTGTGGACTAGATCTATGAGAAGTTCAGAGATTTAATTTTCCAATTAAATAGGATAAGACTCCAATTCCAATTAAGTTTCTTAAATCAAGTAAGGTAACATCTTGATAGCTACAAGTGGATCCTTGGCTCTCTAGTTTCCTTTTGATTATTGAATTTCATTCACAATTACTCTCTTTTAATCTAGATTTAGGTTTAGATCTTTTTTTAGTTCTAGTTCTAGTTACTTTTAGAATATGTACAAGTTTAGTCCCTTTGGATTCGACTTCGGTCTCACTGAATTATTACTACATCACGACCCTGCACTTGGGGTTGTGAATAGCTAATATAATTCCTCAATGAAAATAAGCTGTCGGGGAAGAGGCATGGTTTTTTTTTTTTTTTTTTAATAGAAACCTAAAATCCATTTGTCTTTCATCGAACAAACTTCCCTCCCTCGCTCTCCCGCTCTCTAATGCGTACAAAACCCTAGCCCTCTCTCTCTCTCTCTCACTCCCCCTCTCACTCTCTCAGTCACGTGGGTCTGTCGCTCTCTCTCATTCCCTCTCCCACTCTCTCTATCGCTTATGTCTCTTGTTCTCTCTCGCTTCCCCTCTCACTCTCCATGTCACTCACTCGCTCCCCCCCTCTCTCTCTCTTAAACCCTAGCCCTCTATCGCTCTATCTCACTCCCCCTCTCACTCTCTTTGTCACTCACTCACCCTCTCTCTCTCTCTCTCTTTCCTTGGTCCTCTACTATAGCTCGTCCATCTTCTGCTTGCAAATCTCAAGTATGATGTAGGAATTTTCCTTTCTCACTGTTGCTTTCTACAACTTAAAATACCTGATTAGGGATATGCATTTTCAAATCCCCAATTACGGATTTGTATTGTTAAATCCCTAATTAGGGATTTGTATAGTCTAATCCTTAATTACGGAATTATATTATCGAATCCCTAATTAGGAATTTTTACTACCTTTTCGATTTATGCTTCACTATTCTTCATTTTTTATCTTGTCAAAGATGTATTGCATTTCAGTAGCTTTATTATTTGATTGCATTATGGTTTCATATTTCCCATAAATCATCTGGCCTTCCATGGTTAGATGGATGGGGTGGTTGGATGGATTGACCATAATAAACCTATTATGGCCACCTTGTTCTCACCTTTTTCTATTTTTGTGGTATGATATTTAGTTGCTTGATTTTCCATTAGCTGGTGGCATTTTTGTTCTTTCCATCTGTAACGCCCCGTGTTTTCAAGACCCGAGTACACGACTCGTTTCTCAAAAACCCGAGTGTTAACCTTAAATGATGGTCAAAGTCAAGTATATACTTTTTTTAAAAACTATCAGAGTAAGCAGATGAGCGTAGAATGGACAACTAAGCATAAAGGGAAATTTCAAAAATTCGTTTAGAATATACAAGTGGTTACCCATAATGACTTATACAAACCAATGTCTCCAAGAATAATAAATACAAGAATTACATGATACAATACATGAGAAATAGTAGAATGCATGTAAATTTGAGCCCTAAGACCCTTCAGCTTCTCAAGGGAGATACAGTCATGCAACTCTGGCATTGAACCTGGCTCCTCATCAACCCGAACCTAAAAATCACTTAAGCCACCTGTGCTACCTGTACGATTATATTTATTTGATGTATGAGTGGCCAACTCAGTGTGAACTCCCCTCAAGATTACGCATCGCCGCATCAGGTAAGAAATAGTATAAGACATACAAGGCATACAAAATGGTACATGATGCAGTCTTATTAAATGCATGGATGTATGAGTGCACATCAACTGGGGATGCTCATCCAGTTGGCTTTTGGGCAAAACCCATGCAATGTGGTCGGTCACCAGCGAAAGTACATAGTACATGCGTAGTGCCAAACTCGCTAAAAGTGGGTCGATAGTTGATGGTCTGGGAGCTAGCCAAACGATACCCCAACTAAATCCTATTAGGCACGTGCTATAGCATCTAGAATTATTCACTCGTCATCGCCCGAATGCTATGAATGCATGATTAGCCCACCCATTATTAATTCATTTATAACCAGCAAGTTTAGTAGCTCAAAGGTCAATACGGGGAGCTCAGAGCCCAGCGTAGGCCGATAGCTCGGGCATAGGTTCCATACCACTATCCCCGGCTCATGAGACTACCATCTTAAGATGTTTAATAGAAACTCGCCGACTAGTGGCCAATCATATTATAGTACATGGGGCTTACCATCGCATGGTCGTACAGTATAAAACATCGAACCCATATAGGAAAAATATTAAAACAACCCACATAGGGCCACATAGGGTGAATATTAAAACCAAACGATAAAGACCATCCTTAAAAACCATTGGACACAACCCTGGATGGTAGGCCCACATCAATGCTTCATCTAGCCACCACTCAATAACCACCAAGTCGAGGGTCCATTACAATCACAACTAGTCAAGTTACATCCCAAGTATGGGTGTACATTCATATGTGGGAATTTCCCACTAATGTACCAGTTTAAGTTCCATAAGCAATCCACAAAAAGAAATCCACAAGCATGAACAATTATTCAGGATAATCGTAAAACATGTAACACAGCAATTCAATTTCCACCAGTTAACACGTGTGATTATAAAGGAAGATATCAATTATGAATTTAAATAAAAAGTATAACTTAAGCTGATGAGAAGATGGAAAGTTCAAGGGGAAGAATCATCACCTTATACTTTGAATCGCCTTCTAGTGTCGCTAAGTGCTTGCGCCCTTAGAATTGCACCCTACCAGAAATTACAAACTTGTACAATTAGATACAGGTCTGCACACTACCTGGGTTTAAGATCACAACTTAGGGTTTGAGTTATCTATCTTAGGGTTTTAACGTCAAATTAGGGTTTTCGTCCTAGGGTTTGGTTGAATACTTAGATTCTAGGATTTGATCCCTAAGTCATTGTTGTTGGTATTATTATTATTATTATTATTATTATTATCATTATTATACCATGGGCCAAATAATATACATGACAGGTGTATTAATCCACCCATATTAATAATGATGGTTCACAATTTCATATTTAATCATTCCGACATTATCTATTATTCTTATAATGGCTAATAATCTCTTAAATAATGCAAGCGACATTAATGAAACCTTTACTAACGATAACATAATAAGGATTAGCAAGAATTATACCAATCCTATAAGGGAAAAGGTAATGTTTTCTAATGATAATAGCCCTAACTTTTGCGATGAACATAGTGATGATCTAACGTTAAAGATAATATTTAAGAGGGTTAAACAAAATACTATTATTTAACAATCGTGATTATGTTTATAATATTTAATATTAGTGTAAATAGTCTACACATGGCTAATCTTGTTTAATAATTGCACCAATTACCACAGTAATAATTAATGGTAAATTAAGACAATCTAATTTAGGGAGACAAAGTTGACTTATGTTATTCAACTTGGTGGCTCGACTTGACGTATCTGAGATGACCCAACTCCACATGCAACTCGACCGAGTCAACTCGGCGACGCTCCACCTCTCTATCTTCTTCTTCTCTTCATTGTTCTCTTCTTCCTTCTCCTATCTAATCTTCTTTCGTACCCACAACTGGTGAGTCCAGCAATCATTTGAACAAAACCAGTGACCGACTCGGGCTGACTTAGCGGTCCCGACGCAGGCCTCGCCACTTAGCTAGGCAAGAACGGGGATGATTGATAATGACTTTCTTTTCTTCTCACTCTCCTACCTTCTCTTCATTTTCTCCTTACTTTTCATTCCTCTATATTTTTCTTTCTATCTATCCTGGGATAACCAGGATCGAACAAGGACTGTCCCAACTTGAACCGAGTCAGCGACTCGGTCGGCTAAACAGAAACGTGGCGCATTTGCACCACCCAAACTCTTTCATTTCTTCCTCTCCTACATCACTCTCTCCTTCTCTCTGCTTTATCTTCTGCTCCTTTTGCTGGAACTCCAGTTAGGACTGGAGGTGACCCAAACCAAGTTCAGCTCGGCTGGTTGACCCAAAGAACTCCCGGGCGTGCCACATCGGCTGACTCCAAATTGGATTTATCGAGTTCGGGCAACACGCACACAACACTCCCTCTTTAACTCTCTATTCTTCATGTCTTCCTAGACAATAGCACTCGGACGGGCCTAGACCCTCCAAGCTTGAGTCGAAGCTCAGCAGTGGCCCGATGCAACAACGGCCAGCGAGCAGGTAGCGAGGCAGCCACATTCACCATCTTCTTCTTCTTTTTTCTTTCATCTCCTCTCTCTTTCTATCTGTTTCTTCTCTCTTTTCTTCTCTTTCTAACTCAACACCATCACCAGATGGTGGGAGCCCGAAAATGACATCCCAAACCGAGTCTGACTCGGTTTGGAGTGACGAGGAAGATGGCCAGCGTCCATGACAGATTCACACACACTGCCTCTTTCTTAAATCTGACTATATGAGATGGTTTATATGGGCTCCAAGAAGCTTATGTATATGCTCTTTCGAAGTTTTAGGATAGTTTGGGTGGTAGGTTCGGCCATAAAAGGTTCTGGCCGATTTTCGAGCGTGGCCGCTAGAAATGAAGGGAGGATCCCATGTTGCTCGATCCACTCTCTTTTATCTGCTTGCCCTAACGTTGTCAATTGTCTGATGGTAATGGATAGTTTAGATTAAAACTGGATGGCAATAACCTCCAAAATGCGGTTAATAAAACCAAAACTGGCAATGGCTTGGTTTTCTAACAAAGCCCTAAACCACTGCTACAATGGATGGCTAAGAAAGGCTTGGACGGAGGGCTAAGATGAGAAGTTTTTGCCTCACACGGATCGCCTTCGTGGCAGCAGTGGAATGGGATTTCCATTTTTACCAAATTTGTGTTTGCAGGGCTGATTTGCAATAAAGATAGTGCGTCTACACATGCAGGAAAATCTTCAGTGACAGTTGGGTTTTGGTTAGCCCCACGCTCTAAAGATGATGAACGGTTTGGATTGTCTGATCGGATGATCATGGTGGCTCGCTAATCAATCAATGGGCGTTGCTCATTTTGCTGGCAGAGAATGAAAGAAGAAGAGGAGATTTCCTCTTTAGCCTTCATCTGGTCAGCTATGCTTGACCGAGCTTACAAGTCCGATGCAAGGCGGGTGCTCCTGCACTGTGTACATGTGCAAGGAAACGTGGGGTCCACAAGTGGATTTGATGAAATCCACACCGCCCATTAAGTTCTAAGGGTCCAGTTAGGGCCTTAGATCAAATATGAGGATCCAAGGTCTAGGTGGGGCCCACAACTCGATTTGGGTCGTATTGGTGGATTCCCACCAATCCAATGGTCAAATCATACCGAAATTGAACGACAACGGTTGAAAGGATCTCAGGGATTTATTCAGGCAACTGGGACCACTTGCACTATGGATTTAGAATATTAAATGCTATTACTAGAATAAGTTTTAATGTTTACTATTATTATTATTATTATTTCCTTTATATATTTTGTCATATATAATTTATATTATGACAAATTGTTAATATATATATATATAAATTATATAAATATCAGTAAGTAGAGATTAATAAATATATATATTATTATTTGTATGGTCATATATGTGTTAGGTTTTTAAACTTTATACAAGTCATTAAATTGTTTGAAATATGATATTCATTATAAATTTTTCCAGTATATTTTATGTATTACAATTTCTATAGTTTGTAATTTACATTAATGATGTTGTAAGTATATGCATATAATATAGGTTATAGTTACATATCATTTTAATATGAAACTTTAAATATTTATAAAATATATAAATAATATTTCATAGTATATATGTTTAGGTTGTATTATCTTTTGTATTTATATTAAATTACATTAAATGGTAACACTCAAGTACTAGAAAATATGGAGTGTTACAATCTACCCCCCTTAACAGCAATCTCGTCCCGAGATTTGTTATGTATATCCCTAAGTGTTAATATTACAAGCAGTAATTTCCTTTTAGTAGTGCATTCTATTTCTCACTTGTGCAATCACGTCCTGCACTGTTAACAAGCCATATTTAAACGTACCACATCCCTAAGTGTCTAGTCCAGCATATCAATTCCTACTAAACATTTGGAACCATCCTAGCATTAACCAATACTAAGGATTTGTTTAAAGGTTTACCTATATCAAATGTCTCATCGCATCCAGTAAGAGTTAGGCGACCACTAATGATAGAATTTTACCTTCCTCTTTATTTTCTTTTACTTCTAATGATAGTCCCTAGCTGTCCAAAGTGTATTACCAATTTCTATTTTTCAGCGTTCAGGGCAACACGAATAGATGGTCATAGTAAGTTTGAGCCCATCCTGATACATCGATCCTTTACCTATGTAAAATAGAGGATTTTCTGTATCAATCCCTAATCCTGGTAAATCTTGATCTTTTGCCTGATTAGGGCTTTGAGATCATTAGAATTTGCTAGGATATGGGGTTCGGATCAAACTGTATACACATCGCATACACATGATTGCATCAGTCCATGATCCCGATTATTCTAGACTCATGGGGAGATCCTGTAATCATCTAATGAGAGCACCTGAAATTTATGTGTATAGACGCGAACGACCATCACGTTTCCAGCGCACACTCTGATTATCTACGTACTACTTGTAAGTCTTAAGACAAGGATTTTTACATGAAGTTTGAGTTGGAAATTTCTAAACCCACTTAGGATTTTAAATCTAATCCTAATATGTGCAGCCTAGGGTTGAAAACTTACCCAAAATTCTATAACCTGACCCTTGGTCACTTCTAAGTCCTGAAAATTTCGAGAGATACCACCTCTAGCTAAAGAGACGTATTAATGAAACCAATTTACAACTCTTACTGTGACTTTTAAGTTTAGGGAGTGTTAAATTTGGCCTAACATGCAATGTGAAGGGTAAGAAAGTTATACCATGTCTAAGTTCCTTTCACTCACTAAGTATTGTGACCATGTTGTCACTAACTAAAAGAAATTGCAGAAAAAGTCTGAACTCCATATTTATGAAAATGTTCTTTCGGAGTCAAGTTTATGGAATGTTCTGGTTTGGTCTGAGATACATCATAGTGGGTATTTGTCTTCCCACAGTGCATGAGTTCAATTTCTAAGTTCAAACAACAATATGGTAGTTTACAAGGGAACCAAGTTTTTAATTCCAAGTTCAAATGACTAAACCTGAAATCTCCAAGGGAAACTAGGATCATTTCTAAGTTCTGTAGTTGTCCAAACAATCGTTTAGGGAGTCAAACATTTAAATTTCTACATTGTCATGTCCTCCCACTCATAAGGGAATTCCACAATAATTTAATTAACCATCCTAACAATTTCTGAGGGAACCTAGGTTCATGTTTCTATATTCTCAAAGTGTACTTTGCTCAGATGGAATTTCATATAAGTTTGGATTGCCATCCAAGTCACTTCTAAGGGAACCTAAGTTTAGGTTTCTACATTTCTAATCATTCTTCTATATCTAGGGGAATTTATCCTAAGTTCAATTTCTAATTTTAAACATCCTAACTTGAGACATTTGAGACTTGTATAAGACCATTTCCCAAGGCTAAGTTTGTCTAAACTATGCTTTGATACCAACTGTAACGCCCCATGTTTTCAGGACTCGAGTACATGACTCGTTTCTCAAAAACCCGAGTGTTAACCTTAAAGGATGGTCAAAGTCGAGTATATACTCTCTTTTTTTTTTTTTCAACTATCAGAGTAAGCAGATGAGTGTAGAATGGACAAGTAAGCATAAAGAAAAATTTTAAAATTCATTTAGAATATATAAGTGGTTGCCCATAATGACTTATACAAACTAATGTCTCCAAGAATAACAAATATAAGAATTACATGATACAATACATGAGAAATAGTAGAATGCATGTAAATTTGAGCTGCAAGACCCCTCAACTTCTCAAGGGAGATACAGTCATGCAACTCTGGCACTTGAACCCGACTCCTCATCAACCGGAACCTAAAAATCACTTAAGCCACCTGTGCTACCTATATGGTTATATTTATTTGATGGATGAGTGACCAACTTAGTGTGAACTCCCCTCAAGATTACGCACTGCCGTATCAGGTAAGAAATAGTATAAAACATACAAGCATACAAAATGGTACATGATGCAGTCTTATTAAATGCATGGATGTATGAGTGCACATTAACTGAGAAAGCTCATCCAGTTGGCTTTTGGGCAAAACCCATGCAATGTGGCTGGTCACCAGCGAAAGTACATAGTACATGCATAGTGCCAAACTCACCAAAAGTGGATCGATAGTTGATGGTTTGGGAGGTAGAAAACGATACCCCGACTAAATCCTATTAGGCACGTGCTACAGCATTAGAATTATTCACCCGTCATACGCCCGAATGCTCGGGCATAGGTCCCATACCACCATCCCCGGCTCATGAGACTACTATCTTAGGATGTTTAATGGAAACTCGTCGACTAGTGGCCAATCATATTACAGTATATGGGGCTTACCATCACATGGTTGTACAGTATAAAACATCAAACACATATAGGAAAAATATTAAAATAACCCACGTAGGGCCACATAGGGCGAATATCAAAACCATACGATAAAGACCATCCTTAAAAACCATTGGACACAACCCTGGATGGTAGGCTCACATCAATGATTCATTTAGACCACCACTCAATAACCACCAAGTCGAGGGTCCATTATGATCATAACTAGTCAAGTTACATCCTAAGTATGGGTGTACATTCATATGTGAGAATTTTCCACTAATGTACCAGTTTAAGTTCCATAACCAATCCACAAAAAGAAATCCACAGGCATGAACAATTATTCAGGATAACTATAAAGCATGTAACACAGCAATTCAATTTTCACCAGTTAACACATGTGATTATAAAGGGAGATATCAATTATGAATTTAAATAAAAAATATAACTTAAGCTAATGAGAAGATGGAAAGCTCAAGGGGAAGAATCATCACCTTATACTTTAAATCGCCTTCTAGTGTCGCTAAGTGCTTGTGCCCTTAGAATTGCATCCTACCATAAATTACGAACTTGTACAATTAGATATAGGTCTGCACAATACCTAGGTTTAAGATCACAACTTAGGGTTTGAGTTATCTATCTTAGGGTTTTAACATCGAATTAGGGTTTTCGTCCTAGGGTTTGGTTGAATACTTAGATTCTAGGATTTGATTTCTAAGTCATTGTTATTATTATTATTATTATTATTATTATTATTATTATTATTATTATTATCATTATTATCATTATTATACCATGGGCCAAATAATATCCATGACAGGTGTATTAATCCACCCATATTAATAATGATGGTTCAAAATTTCATATTTAATCATTCCGACATTATCTATTATTCTTATAATGGCTAATAATTTCTTAAATAATGCAAGCGATATTAATGAAACCTTTACTAATGTTAACATAATAAGGATTAACAAGAATTATACCAATCCTATAAGGGAAAAGGTAATGTTTTTATATTGATAATAGCCCTGGTTGTTTACGATGAACCTAGTCATGATCTAACGTTAAAGATAATATTTAAGAGGGTTAAACAAAATACTACTATTTAACAATCGTGATTATGTTTATAATATTTAATATCAGTGTAAATAGTCTACACATGGTTAATCATGTTTAATAATTGCACCAATTACTGCAGTAACAATTAATGGTAAATTAAGACAATTTAATTTAGGGAGACAAAGTTGACTTATGATAGTCGACTTGGTGGCTCGACTCGACATATCTGAGTTGACCCTACTCCAAATGCAACTCGACCGAGTCAACTCGGTGACACTCCACCCCTCTATCTTCTTCTTCTCTTCATTGTTCTCTTCTTCCTTCTCCTATCTAATCTTCTTTCGTACCCACAACTGGTGAGTCCAACAATCATTTGAACAAAACTAGTGACTGACTCGGGCTAACTTAGTGGTCTCGACGCGCGACTCGCCACTCAGCTAGGCAAGAACGGGGATGATTGATAATGACTTTCTTTTCTTCTCACTCTCCTACCTTCTCTTCATTTTCTCCTTACTTTTCATTCCTCTGTATTTTTCTTTCTATCTATCCTGGGATAACCTGGACCAAACCAGGACTGTCCCAACTTGAACCGAGTCAGCGACTCGGTCGGCTAAACAGAAACGTGGCGCATCTGCACCACTCAAACTCTCTCATTTCTTCCTCTCCTACATCACTCTCTCCTTCTCTCTGTTTTATCTTCCTCTCCTTTTGCTGGAACTCCAGTGAAGACTGGAGGTGACCCAAACCAAGTTCAGCTCGGCTGGTTGACCCAGCAACTCGGGCGGCCACATCAGTGACTCGGTTGGGCCAAGTTCGGGCAACACGCACACAACACTCCCTCTCCAACTCTCTATTCTTCATGTCTTCCTAAACAATAGCACTCGGACTGGCCCAGACCCTCTAAGCTCGAGTCGAAGCTCGGCAGTGGCCCGGTGTAACAACGACCAGTGAGGAGGCCGTGAGGCAGCCACATTCACCATATTCTTCTTCTTTCTTTCTTTCATCTCCTCTCTCTTTCTATCTGTTTATTCTCTCTTTTCTTCTCTTTCTGACCTAACACCATCACCAGATGGTGGGAGCCCGAAAATGACATCCCAAACCGAGTCTGACTCAGTTTGGAGCGACGAGGAAGATGGCCAGTGTCCATGGCAGATTCCCACACATTGCCTCTTTCTTAAATCCGATTGCATGAGATGGTTTATATGGGCTCCAAGAAGCTTATGGATAAGCTCGTTCGAAGTTTTAAGATAGTTTGGGTGGTAGGTTCGGCAATAGAAGGTTCTGGCCAATTTTCGGGCGTGGCCACTAGAAATGAAGGGAGGATCCCATGTTGCTCGATCCACTCTTTTATCTGCCTGCCCTAACGTTGCCAATCGTCGAATGGTAATGGATGGTCTGGATTAAAACCAGATGGCAATAACCTCCAAAATGCGGCTAACAAAACCAAAATCGGTAATGGTTTGGTTTTTTAACAAACCCCAAAACCATTGCTACAATGGATGGCTGAGATAGACTTGGGCGGAGGGCTAAGATGAGAAGTTTTCTCCTTACACGGATCGCCTTTGTGGCAGCAGCGGAATGAGATTTCCGTTTTTACCAAATTTATGTTTGTAGGGCCGATTTGCAGTGAAGATAGTACGTCCACAAGTGCAGGAAAATCTTCAGTGACAGTTGGGTTTTGGTCAGCCCCACGCTCTAAAGATGGTGGATGGTTTGGATTGTCTGATCAGATGATCATGGTGGCCTGCTAATCAATCAAACGGGCGTTACTCGTTTTGTTGGTAGAGAACGAAAGAAGAAGAGGAGATTTCCTCTTTAGGCTTCATTGGGTCAGCTGTGCTTGATCGAGCTTACAAGTCCGGTGCATGGTGGGTGCTCCTGCATTGTGTACACGTGCAAGGAAATGTGGGGTCCACAAGTGGATTTGATGAAATTCACACCGCCTATTAGGTTCTAAGGGTCCAATTAGGGTCCTAGACCAAATATGAGGGTCCAAGGTCTAGGTGGGACCCATAACTCGATTTGGGTCGTATTGGTGGATTCCCGCCAATCCAACAGTCGGATCATACCGAAATTGAATGACAACGGTTGAAAGGGTCTAAGGGATTTATTCAGGCAATCGAGACCACCTACACTATGGATTTAGAATATTAAATGCTATTATTAGAATAAGTTTTAATGTTTACTATTATTATTATTTTTTTTCCTTTATATATTTTATCATATATAATTTATATTATGACAAATTGTTTATATATATATATATATTATAAATATCAGTAAGTAGAGATTAATAAATATATATATTATTATTTGTATGGTCATATATGTGCTTGGTTTTTAAACTTTATACAAGTCATTAAATTGTTTGAAATATGATATTCATTATAAATTTTTCCAGTATATTTTATGTATTACAATTTTTATAGTTTGTAATTTACATTAATGATGTTGTAAGTATATGCATATAATATAGGTTATAGTTACATATCATTTTAATATGAAACTTTAAATATTTATAAAATATATAAATAATATTTCATAGTATATATATTTAGGTTGTATTATCTTTTGTATTTATATTAAATTACATTAAATGGTAACACTCGAGTACTAAAAAGTACGGGGTGTTACAACATCTTCCTAGTGAAACTGTGTCACCCAGTCATGGTTTGTCATGGTTGATGTTGAAAAGGCCTAGCTATATGTCCTTATCGGGGGGGGGGGGACTAGGACTATGCCAAATAAAACTTATAACACAGAATTAAAAGAATATGATAGCCAAAATAAATTACAATGTAGGAAAGTAAAACAACCTCCGATTCAGATCTTGAGAGGTTGATACAAATGTTGTTCTAGGACAACCTTTCACCAAAAACCTCTCGGTGAGTTTATGGTAGGACAACCTTATTTCAGAAGATCTTCATTATTTATAATCTCAAACCAAAGAGGAATGTGAGGCACAAACCGAATCAAACAAATTGTAATCACAATGTATTGTTCTAGGGACGGTCCTACACCATAAAAATGGCATGGAACCTTCCTTGGAACAACTTTAAAGGAAATTAAATTTCGAGCGGATTTGCGCGGAATAACTTGAAAATAAATTCTAAACTATTACCAAATTTCCACAATGCTTCGAACTAAATGATTACAACATTCACCACCATACATACATCCCACAAATAAATAATTAAAGATTAAAAATGTAAATCATTCAACCACAACACAAGGGATTATAGTGGTTCGCTCATGTGTGTTCATTCAATTCGAAATAATGCCACACTTTTACTACTCCACTCGATGGATCCTCACACGATATTATCGTTCACAACAAAATAGGTTTTCACATTCACCCAAAAGTTTACAATTGTGTCTTTGTCCCATTACAAATTAGAAAACCACACCTTTTCCTAGCTCTCCTCGGATAACCAATACAACAAGATTTTTCAAATCTTGAAAGAAACCAAAACATTTACAATTAAATGTAAAATACCTGATTATCTCCTTCAAAAAGTCAGAATCAAGTCGAGTAAATGATTTCCAAGTTCATGTCACCACCTCTCTCTCTTCTCATGGTTCTAGTTCTAATAGATTTTAAATTAAACCAAATAGAGGAAATGACCTTAATTGATTTTGATTCCAGAAGAAATGGGAATAACAATTCCTCTTATCAAATTAGATTGGAATATCAAAATCAATTAAATAAAGCTAAAGAAAGAGAATATAAAATAAGCACACTTAGCTTAATGGAGCATTTTTATCATCGAAGTTTGATGAAGATTGGCTTGAATGAATTACTTAATTCCTTGAATTCTTCTCTCTCTCTCTTTATCTCTCTCTTTCTCTCTCTAGGGAACTCTTCGACTAGTCGAAGAAGTAACAAATTTAAAAAATTAGGCGATAAGCTTTGACTCAACTCACCGGTCGTTCACAAACTAGTCATCACTTATGCAAGACCAGTATATATGCTTTTAGTCGAAGATTTTCGAAATGTTGTCTTGATTGGTCGAATTAATTCTGAGGAGATTATACCAAAATATCAACAAACTCACGACTCAGTCGAGAATTTCTTAGAGTTATAAAAAAAGCGGACTAGTCGAAGAAAGCCTGGACAAGTCTTCGAAAGACTCATGTGACATATACATATGACTTATGTATCCAAAATGGCCTACTCCTAAGGTCAATACTACGAGTCAATCAAACCCCAATCATGAAGTAAAAACATCAAACATTAGGAACAAGTAACCTTGAAGTTTAAGCCTTGAAGTCTTGATGTAGCCAACCTTGAAAGTGTCTTGAGTCTTTACGAACCCTTGGCTCTTCTTAAGTCTTGCATTCTTGAGTCTTGTCTTGGAGAATACTTGCATATAAAGATCTTTGTACTTGTGATCTTTGCTTATTGTGAGCTTTGGTTGTTCAACAATGTTGATCTTTGTACTCGTTTTGTCGAGAGAGCTTCACTTATGCAAGTTATATAACAGTGATTTAGGTATCACAAATTTGACAACCAACAGGGATATAGACTATGACACTTACAGATGTTGATGCAAAGATCTGGTTAACCCTTATCGACCTACTGGACCTTCACGCACCTGCACAGGAAGAAGACAAAGGAGACCTTGGCTAGAGCAGGGGACCCTCCGATGCCACAGCCAGGCTGGGAATTTGGGTCTAGTAGTGTTAAGGGCTCTCGGGTGAGAGATTTTGCGTACCTTTTCATGTAGATTGCTTCATTATTTATAATGTAAACCGGCTAGATTTTGTGAGTCCTGTATCCTAGCCCTTACCATTCCGTAGGCTTCCACGGTCCTCTCAGTCGGATTCCGGCAACTCTCGACCCGTATTCGATATTTGCGCGTGAACTTAAGCCCAGTCCTGCATACCAAAGTTTGCTTGACCTGAAATTTGCACCTTAGCGACCACGCCGTCGCCATGATTCTAAAGCCATGACTCATGCACCGAACCAATACCCAGGCCAGGAGATGTGGGTCTACATTCAATTCGAGGAAAATGCCACACTTTTACGAATTCTGATGGAATCTCTACGATAAGTTCCATCAATCACATCAATCATAAGTCAAGTGCATCCCATCACAAGCCATCACACACCCTTACCTCTCCTTACCCAAAGTCAATGCAACCCATGCTTAACCCATTCTTTTCTTACAAAAAGTTAAAAGGGCCCATCCCTTTCCACTCCATCATCACTTCTCTCTCTCTCTCTCATTTCTCACTCTCCCAAGCAACTCCCAAGGAGAGGAAATGACCAAGCTCTCTATGAGAAGAGTCATGTGTGGCTCACTCCCTACCACCCTTTCTCCCATCTCCACCCTTGGATCATCATCTCCTCCGTTGAAGGAGCATTTTTGGAGCATTGGAAGGCTAGGGAGGAAGAAGAAGGATAGGTGGGTGCTTGTATTACTCTCTCTCTCTCTCTCTCTCTCTCTCTCTCTCTCTCCCTCTGTGTAACGCCCTAAAAATCGGGGGTCGAGTAGCAACTCAACTCCCGAGTTCCAAAACATCACTTATGCAACATATATGCTTATAATTAAATGTTGTCTGTGTTAGTGCATTAATCATGAGTGGGATTATACCAAAATAGTAATTCATACTCCAGATCAAGTTATAAAATGCAAGCGGAAGACTGAAAGACAAATAAATGTATATAAGTTAAAAGAGCACGATCGGTCTCCAGAGTATGAATACATCACTGAGTCACCATATACATGTAATAGTCTCAAAATCAAAATGTCAAACAGTACAACTACAATAATAATCTCTTTAACCCCGTCAATCCGGATGGCCTAAGTGAAGCCGCCAGAGAACTGCATATAAGAGAACTCGTCCTGATCGTCATAGTAATCAGGCTCGGTCTCCTGAGTCGCACATCATCGTCTAAGACGTAAACACGGTGGGTGTTCAGAACACCGTCCAAGAACGTGGGAGTGAGTGATCAACTCAGTGGAATCATAGAGCAAAGGTTAACATGTTATCAATTCGATCAAGCATAATGATAAAGCAATACAACAATCAGGTCCTAAGTACTCTTATTAATGCAAGAATGATATGAATGATATGATGCATGCCCTCGCCTACGCTCCCTCAACGACATGTAACCCTTCCTCAGTGCTTGACATGGTACGCCAAACGCACACGTAATGCGGTGCATGCACATGATTACCAAGTTCTTATTAGTCCATTTCATACAACAGGGTTGGGAAACTAAGGTACCTCCCTTATATCATTTCCCAAACAATGATCCATTCTTAGGTCTTCACCCAAACAGGAAATTCATACGATGTTACGGTTCTAGTGATTAAACTCGTCACCAACTTACATGAAGTTTATATTCTAGATACACATTGTTGCCTCCACGTAGAGTCAAAGTATGCTCGAGGTCACAACAACTCCCACCTAAAGTAGGCCGACTATCTCCCAAACCACCGTATTTGGCTCACGAGGTGATTTTACTCATTGGTCACTACAGGGAGGCTCATCGCCCCAGCGTAGGTCTACAGCATGACCGTAGTGTCCCATACCACCATGTCCGGCTCATGAAAACATGTATTAGGTTAAACAAATTTTTCACCGGTGAGTTTGGTAGTTGTTACAAACATGGTGAACATATATCGAGCCAATCGGGTTACTTGACAAGCTCGACGAGCGTACCTGAAGTTGATTGACATGAAGTTAATCATGGCAAACACATTTTCATATTTCGTACATATACGGTATTTTCTACAAATACATAAAATACACTAAACTCCACAGATTTCATATTTAACTGAATCGCAAAATGAACATCGCATTTTACATGTGAAATAGCACCCACATCATGAATCTATCATTATCCGGCATTGAAAGCTTTGAAAACCATAACCTATACATCTATAGTCTGCACCTTATGCCGTAGAAGCGTAACAAATTCACTAGAAACTCTAAGGCTTCGTCAACGATGGTACATCAACCTATAGCATGAGTTAAGTCAGCTATCTTGCCACTTGTAACAATTGAAACCCTAGAACAAATTAGGGTTAGGTTTTCTTACCTAAGAACGGAGTCAGAATAGCTGGAATAGTGATTAGGTAGCGATGGATAGACACGTAGAACAGTAGGATAGAGTACCAGGAGTCTTCTCCCACTTCTCTCACACTTTCCCTCACTTTACTTTCTTCTCTCTCCTAGGTTTTCTCAAATTCGTATGGAGTAAATGGGAGAGGGTTTAAGGTCCTTATATAGGCCTAAAACTGGTGGAAATGGCCCCAGGGCCAAGGTATACTTAGGTTATATCCAAAGGGAGTCTGTTTCAGCTCAACAGAGCACTTCTGGAGCCCCCCATGAGCCTAAAGTCGGACTTAAGCTCCCTTATGATGGATCTAGGTCAAGCTGAGTTTTCACTCCGATCGAGTTTACAAATCTCCCGTGGTGGAACAGTTTCAGTTCAATGGTCCACGATCACTGATCAGGGCCACAAGTACTGTCATGCCCAAAACCCGAAAATCGGATGCACAAGAATCCCGATCGCCGAGTCTAGTGCCGACAGGCTCCGTAGTACCCCATTCTCGACTCCTAGCATCCATACGCCAGATTCCGATCCTGGGATCCTACAAGGAGGATTATTTTTTTGTACATTTAACTTATAATAAGCATAACCACAAGATTACCCAATTCACAAAGGCAACATCATCATCACATATCCACTAATATAATCATTTGAGTATAATGTTGAAAAAGAAATACATAAGTAAAAAATCAAGCTCCAGAAGACCGCTGCACGCTCCAAACTCAACACTACTGCAACCTAACATCACCTGCACGCATCTATCGTACATAAGCTTATAGAAAGCTTAGAAGGTGGTGTAAGTGTGTGCACAAGATAAGTGTCAAGTATTCAACGCAATATCATAATCATACAATGTCGAAATAGGCGCAAGGTCATGAATCATATATTATCAGATTAAGAGAAAATACTGACAAGTCCATGAGTCAAGCAATATCAGAATAACAATACAGTTCAACTATACAAATGAGGAACAATATCAGAATATGCGATACAGATCAACTATTTAAATGAGGAGTCATAAAGAGCCAAATATCAGATGCCGTATCTAAACCATATAAATGTAGAAGCACAGGTAACCCAAAATATCATATGCCGTGAATGTAATGCAATATGCGGTGCAAATGGAATGACCATGCTGGAGTGTAAAGTCGGGATGATAGTACGTAGTATCGCAGGCTATGCGGTCTATCACAAGGGACTTCTATCCAAACTTGTCTTATACCTAAATTTGGATAGTCAAACTCAATGTGGTAAACTCCTGATCTCAGGTTAGTCGCGCGCCCCAACCGAAATCCTGGCCCTTGCAAAAGTTCACATAACAAATATTTGCGCACCACCAGCCTGAGTGGATAGTGAATGAATGAATGAATAAGTATGCAAATCCTACTCATTAAGTCCACATATCAGTATGGTTCATCTCTGCAAATCATCACCTGGGGTTTAATCATCTCCAAATGGCAATGCCCCTCTCCCAGCAGCACAGTCCAAGTGAGCGTAAGAAACCTCACTATCCGCCTGACAAATAGTCTGTCAATACCTATCCAGCACGTCGATAGCAGACCCATTCATGAGCTGGTCATACTCAGCCTAATATTGCCCCCTACCCTCGAGCGGGTAAGGCCACACCCCCTCAACTGACCACGACACAGTGGGAGACGCGGCCTCCTGGTATTCGGCACTCGGGCGCTCATATATTCACTCGGTCTCGACGTTGGGGCGTCTCCTAGCCCGGAGGTTTAGGAATTTTCACCCAGGGACATCTATGGCGCCCGTATTCTAGAACCAAACATTTTCAGTGTCCCATCTGGCCATCCAAGATATGCCTGTGGAGGCTATGGCCCTGATGTCGCTAGGGCATACAGTAATCATAATGTAAGATGCATGAGTCATACAATCCAGTCATGCATCAATCCTACGCATATCGTGCGCTCATGTGAGACAATCTCCGCCTATCAGGGAGTCTCATAACAGTCTGCCCAATGACATATGCAATGGTCAACCACATCTCATAACAAACATGCAGATGATGCGTATGGGCATGAATCATGATACTATGCAGTCACACACTCATAATTGGTATCAATAATCCGGCATCGACAATCGACCTCGACAATATGGACATTTAACCAACATTAATCCCAAGGAACGACCCACAAAGAGCCTAACATATAGTGGGCTCATGGCCTCACACAAGGGCCAAATATACAACACTATGGGTCTCACTCAAGAGCTTAATACACATCACAATGGGCCTTTCTCATAGGCTTAACATACATCACAATGGGCTCGATCTCCTGGCCCTCAAATGCATCACAATAGGCCTCATCACCTAGGCCCCAATATACATCACATTGGGCCTCAAATACGGCTGCATATACATCACATTGGTCCCGGACAATCAGAATCGGCAATCGGCCACAACAAATCAAAATCAGTAATCAGCCTTGATCGATAATCGGCAATCGGCCACGATAAATTAGAATCGGTAATCAGCCTTGATCGATAATCAACAATCGCCATGACAAATCAGAATCGGTAATCGGCCTCGATCGATAATTAGCAATCAGCCACGACAAATCAGAATAAGTAATCGGCCTCGATCGATAATCGACAATCAGCCACGATGAATCAAAATCGGTAATCGCCCTCGATCGATAATCAACAATCAACCACGATGAATTAAAATCAGTAAATCGGTCACAACAATCGGGATCGATTAATAATCAAAGTCAGCAAATCGGTCACGTCAATCGGAGTCGGTAATTGGTCAGGACAATTAGGATCGATCGATAATCAGGGTTGGAAAATTGATCACGTCAATTGGAATTGACCTAACAAAGGGCCTAAGGGAAGGTCACAATGTGGACATTTAACCATCCCCACACATCAATGGGGACATTTAACCATCATTGCTCCTAAGGAGTGGCCCACATAGGGTCGAACATACAGTGGGCCCGCGGCCTCATACAAGGGTTTAATATTCATCACAATGAGCCGAATACACAGGCCTAATATACATCACCATGGGCCACGACCCATGGTCCTCAGATACATCATAATGGGCTACGACCCATGGACCTCAATATACCTCAAGTGGACCGTATTGATGGGTCTCATATACATAACAGGTGGGCCCTGCACATGAACCTCAAATATACATTATACGGGTCCTATACGTGGGTCTCATATACATCTAATGGGCCAAGTACACATCAAGTGGGTTGCATCAATGGGCCGCACTAATGAGCCTCATACATATCAAGTGGGTTGCATCAATGGGCTGCACTAATGGGCCTCATACACATCACAGTCGATCCATACAAAGGCCTCGTATACATCTCATTGGGCCTCATATACGTCAAATGGGCCGCATCATGTAGGCCGCCCCAATTGGCTAAGCATGCATCAAATGGGCTAACATCAAAGGGGTTGAATCCAATGGGCTGAATCAATGGGCCGAGTGAAATGAGTCGAGAATATCACAATGGGCCTTACCTATGGGCCTCGAATACATCACATTGGGCCTCGCCCATGGGCCTTATACATATCAAGCGGGCCGCATCAATGGACCGCATATTCATAACAGGTGGGCTCTACTCATGGGTCTTAGGTACATGACATATGGGCCCTACACATGGGTCGAGGCCACGTATCTGGGTCTCGTATACATCAAGGGGCCACGTATCTGGGTCTTAAATACATCGAATGGGCCACGCGTTATGGGCCTAATACACATCACAATGGGCCTCGTGTACAGCAAGTCGGGCCTCGATATATAGGCTTCAAACACATAACAGGTGGCATTGCACATGGGCCAAAAATGCAACATGATGGGCCTCATGGATGGGCTGCACTAATGGGCCTTACACATCATGTGAGTCGCACACATACCCACAGAATGAATCGTATCGAGAGATCATCTGGACCATACTACAACTAGCAATGGAGATAATGATTTCCACCATTAAAATCCTATAGGGTCTACCACCGAAAATAGTGAGAGCAGCCACACCCACCGTTAAATCATTTATAGGATCCACCGTGTTTGTATTTTGAGATTAAACTTATTTGTCAGTTAATCACAGAGATAGATGAAGTGAAAACAAAGTATCAGCTTGATTGGAAGTACCGTGGCCCTGAAATTTTTTTTTGAACGGTGGGTGTCGTTGTCCCCACTATTTTGAATGAAGGGCCTACGTAGATGGGCCACCCTACTCAAAAGATCAAGTGGTATTGAGACCCCTATCAAATAGACCTGCTGGCGAGTGGTCTTCCTAGCCGTTGGGTCTGCCCAATCAGGTGGCCCTGCATGATCAGAAGATGGATGGCGAGGATGTACTACATACATCAAAGTGGACCCACGCCCATCAGCTGGATGGAGTAGATGAGATCCAAGCATCACGATGCATCCCACATAGCACCTGTCCAGATTTGGATGGTATGAATACAACACTACATCATGGTGGGCCCGGAACTCGCTCACATTATAAAACAGCAACAAGATGTTGGCTGCTGGCCCACCATTGAAAACAGATGAACGGTGGGGATGCAAAAATGATGAACGGCGCGGAGGTAAAATACATATATCAGGCGAGGCCGCATGGGTGGCCGTGCACTTACAACCCACACAAGTGGTATCCACGTCCAACTAGACGGTTGTGATCTAACACATACATCTTGGTATGGCCCACACAATCTACACGGCCTGGATTCCAGGCACGTGCACCACATGTGGGACCATCTGAATGTTAGATCTGTCTCATTCTCCTGCATCGCTAGAATAGGTGGATGGCGTGGATAAGGTCACACGCATCAGGTGGGCCGCACGATCATCAAGAGAGAGAGGGAAAGAGAGAGAGAGAGAGAGAGAGAGAGAGAGAGAGAGAGTACATACATCATGGCGTGGTCCCATAGGATCGTCCAACCTGTCCAGCACCGTCCAGATTGTCTGGACGGTGTGGATGAAACAAATACATCATAGTGTAGCCCCACAGTAGGTGGACAGCTGGGATAGGGGCTCCATGTGGGACCCACCATCCTAACTATTGGATGGTGGAGTCACGTAAGGTGATCAAGGTGGGTCCACACAATCTGGACGGTCCAGATCATCAGATATATGTTAGGGTGGCCCACCAGCAGATGACGGTGTGGATAACATCAGCAAGGAGGGTCCCACATGCTGCATTCAGCAGGGGACGGAGTGGATATAACTCGCATGCGTCATGGTGGTAGGGTCCACGTGACTTGCTGGAGTCCAAGGCAGCAGCAACTGCCTACTGCATGGGACCCGCTGTCCAGATAGACTGCCTGGATCTAAACACATCCAAGGTGAGTCCGCAATGGACTAGCGGTGTGGATTTTTGCATACATCTCAGTGGTCCCTGTTAGTGCTATGATTTCATATCCCTTTGGTTGTCAAATTTTGTAGTGCTAAAACCTATATGTCTTGTACTTCTTGTGTTTCTTGTTTGTGACTACACACTGCTTCAAGACAAGATCATGAATGAAGAATATTTTCAAGACAAGATCATAAATGAAGAATGTTTGCAAGACATGTCATGAATGAAGTCTACAAGAATAGAAGACTTCAAGTTTGCTTCTAACAAGTTCAAGATTAGAAGACTTCATCAAAACAAGTCAAGAATGTACCAAGCTCGACAAAGACCATCAACTCGACTCAAGCTTCTACTTCAAGATCATCTGAGAATACAGACCTTTAAGACTTCAATGTCCATCTCACTTCAAGGTTTGTTTGACCTTAGGTTGACCTTAGGTTGGTCTGTATGATAGGTCATTCTGGATACATAATCCGAATATTTTAATTTACTTGGTGTGACTGTTCTAAGACCAGTCCTAGAGATCTTAAGACCAGTCCTAGGTCTGCTACGACCAGTCTTAGGTTTCTCAGGACCAGTCCTAGGTTGTTACAGATTTTTGGATTTTCCTGGTTGTCCTTCGACCAGTCCTGGACTTGCTTCGACCAGTCCTGGGAAGTCCTACGACTCATCCTTTGACCGGTCGTAGTCCTACGACTCGAACTCCAGCAACCTATCTCGAGTCCCACGACCAGTCGTAGGTGTCTCACGACCAGTCGTAGGTGGTCCACGACCGGTCGTAGTCTACCTAAGACCAGTCGTGAGAACAACTAATCTAATCCTACGGAAATCTTTCAAAATCTTTGATGCTACGACCAGTCCTAGGATCCTAAGACCAGTCGAAGGTGGGATTTTTTAGGCCATAAATAATGCATGAATTTCAGAGTTTATTCATTCCATTCCATTCAATTCAAGCGATTTAAGGCTATACTCTGAGATAAGTTGTGATTATTTTTTAAGCTATTGTGCATATTTAATATTCCTTTTGTTAGCATTTTTCTATTGTGATTTTGATCGAAATTTGTGATATTCCTTCTTCTGGGATCAAAATCAAATATACCTTGCTCTTCTTGATTTAATCTAAAATCAATTAGACATAGAACCATTCTTTATGTGAGTATTAGACATTGAACGACGTATCATTTATCTACTCCGATTGGTTCTACTGGGCTACTTCAAAAGGAGATCCAGGTATTTTACTTTGTAATTTACTTTCTCTAGTTTTATTTGAGATTTGCCAGAAAAATCTCATTGTTTTGGTTATCTGAGGAGAGCCAGAAAACTTAGATTGTGGGGGTTTTTGGATTGTGTAAGCCCAAGATAAAAAGACACAATTGTGAAGGTTTTGGGTGAACCTGTGAAAACCTATTTTGATAGTGCATGCTAATATCCCCTGTGTGAGGATATTAGGAGTGGAGTAGCAATCTGTGTGGTCGTTGGCTAACAGTTGGTGAACACACAGGCGAACCACTATATATCGTTGTGTTGTGGATGTGCTTGATTTCTTTATTCATTTATTCCTTCAGTATTGTGAGTTGCTTTTGTGGATGAATGTTGTAATTTTCATTTCAAGCAAGTGTGGTTGAATGGTGTAATAACTTAGGATTTATTTCTTTAAGTTATTCTTGATTTATTTTCCATATCATTTGTGTTTTCTAGATCGTTTTAGAAATAAGGTTGTCCTACCATAAGCCATTGGATCATTCTCATATTTCATATGTTTTGAGTGTTATTATTTCAGCATTGTTATTTATATCTTTTATTATTCCGTTGTTTTAAGTTTTATTTGGCATTGCCCTATTCACCCCCCCTCTAGGGCATATAGCTAGGCCCTTTCAAGTGGTATCAGAGCCTAATAGCTCGTGCTTATTGATTCTTTATTGGATTTATTTCCTGAGCTAACGATCTGAGCTATATTAAGATGTCAAATTTTGATAGCCTTTCTGTCACTAGGCCACCACCCTTCAATGGCACAAACTATGCTTATTGGAAAGCAAGGATGAGAATCTTTCTCAAATACATGGATGAAAGTGTGTGGCTGGCCACAGTGAACGGATGGAAACTACCTATCACTGAAGTAACTGATGAAGATGGTTCAAAATCAATGAAAGTAATATCTTATGCTCTTTGGACCACACTTCAGAAAAGTGAGAGTAGTGTCAATGCAAAAACACTAAATGCAATTACTTGTGCATTGTCACCAGATGAATTCAAAAGAATCATCTCATGTGAAAATGCTAAACAAGCATGGGATCTTTTAGAAATGACACACGAGGGTACATCAATTGTCAAGAAATCTAAAGTCCAACTCCTCACAACTAAATTTGAAGAAATTCATATGGAGGAGAATGAAATGTTTATGGACTTCTACACTAGATTGAATGACATTATAAACTCAATGTGGGATCTTGGTGATAGAATCCCAGAAAGTAAAGTATGTGCAAAGATACTACGCTCACTTCCTGAACGGTTCAATTCAAAAGTAACTGCGATTCAGGAACTTCGTGATACGGATAACATAAGGGTTGAGGAACTAGTTGGTTCTTTACAGACCTACGAATTGAACTTTAAAGCTCCAAAAGGAAAACTAATTGCTCTCAAGTCATCTAAAAATATTCTACAAGAGAGCACTTCAGACTTTGAAAATTCCGAAGATGATATGGCACTTTTTGTAAAAAGGTTTTATAAAATTTTGAAAAATAAGAAAAAAGGAGATTTTCAAAAATCAAACGATAAGAAACAATATAAACCTAGAGCTCGAAAATCTTTGAAAGATAGTCAATGTTACAACTGTCAAGAGTATGGGCACTTGGCTAACAAATGTCCTAAAAAGGACAAATTAAAAAGAAAGAGTATGTTGGCTACTTGGGATGAATCATCTGATTCGGAATCCTCTTCGAAATTAGAAGATTCTGAAAACGAGTCAGGAGATGATGTTAAAGCCCTTATGACTCTAGCCAAAGTCACTTTTTCAGATTATGATGAAGTAACTAGCGAAGAGAATCTGAATAGTGATTGTGATAATGAAGATGATCTTCAGGATGCATACAATGCCCTTTATAAGGAGAGTCGTAAAATTGCTGTCAAGCTTAAATTACAAAAGGAAAAATTTTCTAAACTTAAAGAAGATTATGAGTCTCTTGTCTTAGAAAAATCTCATATTTCTGAGTTTTTTGAAAAGACCAAATGTGATTTAAAAATCAAAACCTCCCAAGTTGATGATTTGAAAGCCGAGAACGAGAAACTCAAAAATGAAGTAGCTTCTCTTTTGAGTTTAAAAGACACTTGGAGAAAAGCCCAAGGTGATCCTAAATTAGAAAAATTGTTATCCGGATCGAGAAAATGTGGCGATAGATCCGGGTTGGGCTATGATAAGGATACTTCCCCTAAACAAAAGAATACTGCTCCTAAGTTTGTGAAAGGAGAGTCTTCGAACTCAAAAGTAAAGTATACTTATCAAGGTTTTTCAAAAAATTCAAGGACCTTTCAAAAATCTAAAAATAGCCATGCCAACTTCAATCTTCAAAACCAAAATCCTTTGGCTGAAAAGATTATTGATCTTCTCAAGGAGCTATTAAAATTTAACTCTATAGGTCATTCATATAACAAAAGACGTAAAAAAGTCCAACTACACTCCTAATCCTAAAACAGTACTGAAATGGGTTCCTAAAGTTGACTGCTTGGTTGCCCACACTGCTTTTAAAGCTACAAGCCATTCAAAGTGGTACCTTGACAGTGGTTGCTCCAGACATATGACAGGCTACAAAGCTTTATTCACCGATCTTGAAGACAGGACTAATGGGTCAGTCACTTTTGGTGATGGAAGCAATTGCAAAATCATTGGCCAAGGTACGGATCAGCTTTATAACCTTCCCTTATTTAAAAATGTATTATATGTTGAGGGCTTGAAACACAACCTACTGAGTATATCTCAGATATGCGACAACAATCATAATGTAAAGTTTTCTAATCAAGGTTGTGAGATTGTTAATAAAGAGGGTTCTGTTATATTAACTGGTCGCAGAACATCTGAAAACTGCTACATCGTTAATAATGCAAGCTCATCTACTTAATCGTATTACATGGTCCATACTGATGAGACTAAATTATGGCATAAACGCCTTGGACATGTACACTACCGGAACTTATTTAGATTGAGCAAAAGAGAACTTATAAGATGTCTACCCAAATTACAAAAAGTAGACAAAATATGTGGTGAATGCCAGTTGGGCAAACAGATTAGGAGCTCTCACAAGAAAGTGAACTCCAATACCACATCTAGACCTCTCGAGCTTCTCCACATGGATCTCATTGGACCAACCAGAATGGAGAGCCGAGGTGGGAAAAAATACATCTTGGTTATCATAGATGACTTTACTAGATTCACTTGGGTATCGTTCTTAAAAGACAAATCTGAAACCCTAGATGAAGTAAAGAAGATCATCAAACGAATCCAAAATGAAAAAGGTTCTCAAGTTTATAAGATCCGTAGTGATCATGGTTCAATTCAAAAATAGCGCTTTGAGAAATTACAGCGATCGTGGAATATCACATGAATTCTCTGCGCCCAAAACTCCTCAACAAAATGGTATAGTTGAGAGAAAAAATAGAGTGCTTTAGGATATGGCTAATGTCATGTTAAATAGTATGAAGCTCTCCAGAAATCTTTGGGCTGAAGCAATTAATACTTTGCTACATTATTAATCGTGTTTATACTAGTAAATCAAAATAAGATCGCTTATGAGTTATGGTTCAAAAAGAAACCTACTATCAAATACTTTCAATTTTTGGCGTTAAGTGTTACATTTTTCGAGATCGTGAAAATTTGGGAAAATTTGATACGAAGAGTGATGAAGGTATTTTCCTTGGATATTCCTTAAACAAATCGAGCCTATAGGGTTCTAAATAAAAGAACAGTGTGATTCAAGAGTCCATCAATGTGGTCATTGATGATCATTTGAATACACTTGCTCCGAGTTCGATGATGATGAAATTCTTATAATCGAAAATCAAGATACCTCTTCATCTCAATCAACCTAGGATCACAAAGATCATCCAACTAATCAAATCCTTGGAAACCCTCTCACTTTGAGTTCGTACATGCAAACAACTTGAAAACATATGCAATTATGTTTGTTTTACATCCCAAATAGAACCTAGGTCAATGTAAAAGAAGCTCTTTCTGACGAAAATTGGATAGTAGCTATGCAGATGAACTTAAACAATTTGTTCGTAATGATGTCCGTATCTTGTTGCTAGACCTAAAGATAAACACATTATTGGAACAAAATGGATCTTTAAAAACAAGTCCGATGAACTTGGAAATATTATACGAAACAAGGCTAGATCTTGTACAAGGGTACACTCAAATTGAAGGTATCGATTACGATGAAACCTTTGCTCCGGGCCAGCTTCCTTGAATCTATCGACTTTTTATTTCCATCGCTTGCTTTAGAAAGTTTAAAATTTATCAGATGGATGTAAAGAGTGCCTTCTTAAATGGCGATTTACATGAAGAAGTTTATGTAGAACAATCCTCAGGGTTTGAAGACCCCAAGCTTTCTGATCATGTATTTCGTCTCAAAAAGGCTCTCTATGGTCTGAAACAAGCGCCCAGGGCATGGTATGAAAAATTGACTAAATTCTTACTTAGTCATAGTTTTCAAGCGGGAAGTGTCGATAAGACACTATTTGTTAAGAAATATAATAATGAGATTTTAATGGTTCAGATCTATGTAGATGATATTATTTGTGGATCAGCTTGTTCTAACATGTCTATTGAGTTTGCAGAGTTGATGAAATCAAGATTCGAAATGAGCATGGTTGGTGAACTAAATTACTTCCTAGGGTTACAAGTAAAACAACAACCCGATGGAATCTTCATTTCTCAAACCAAGTATGCTACAAACTTGGTTAAAAGGTTTGGATTTGAAAATGGTAAAAAATTTGATACTCCTATGAGTACAACCTTGAGACTCTCAAAAGACTCTACATGTAAAGATCCTAAGCTATATCATAGTATGATTGGTAGTTTATTATATCTAACTGCTAGTAGACCTGATATCGCTTTTAACGTTGGTATTTGTGCGAGATATCAGTCTAATCCTAAAGATTCACATCTTACTACTGTCAAACGGATTATTAGATATGCCGTAAGTACAACTAATTTGGGTCTTTGGTATCCTTTTGATACTAATGTTAATTTAGCTGGGTATTCTGATGCTGATTGGGCTGGTAATATTGATGATAGAAAATCAACCAGTGGTGGTTGTTTTTACATTAGAAATTGTTTGGTTTCTTAGTTTAGCAAGAAGCAAAGTTCAATATCGCTTTCCACTGCTGAGGCTGAGAATATCGCAGCAGGATATGCATGTACACAACTCGTATGGATGAAACGCATGTTAAGCGATTATGAAATTAATCAAGATTTAATGATCTTACATTGTGATAATTCCAGTGCTATCAATATTTCCAAAAATCCAATTCAGCATTCGCGTACTAAGCATATTGACATTAGGTATCATTACATTCGTGAATTAGTTGAAGAAAAAGCTATCTCTTTGGAATATATTCCAACCAATGTCCAACTTGCTGATATATTTACTAAACCGCTCGACAAAAACAGGTTTACTAAAATGAAATTTGATCTTGGTATGTGCATTTTAAATTGAATATACTTGTCTGCATGTATCATAGTGTACTATATGTGTATAAATTTCAATTTGTGCATAAAAATATTTATTTTTGTCGATGCTCGACCGGCCCTTGCCATACACGACCGGTCCTGACTCGACCGGTCGTAGACTGCACTCGACCGGTCGTAGAGATCGTGAGCATCATATAATTTGGGAAAAATCACTTTGTTCTTCATTTCCTCTTCTTCCTTCGACGAGTCGTGGCTCGACCTGTCTTGAGATCTCATGATTTTCTTCAAGATAAGTCATTTTTCTTCATTTTTCTTGAAGATTTATGCTTTCTATGCTTTGATTTGTAAATTCCATAAGCTTGATCTTGTCTTTTGTTGATTATTTAGGGTTTCCTCTCTAAAAATCTGATTTAGAGAGACCCACCACCTCTTGTGTTCTTTGTGCTTGCTCCTTGGTAAATCTTGTTGAAAATGGATGTTAGGGGAAAAAGAAAACATTCCGTGGTCCATCTTCATCTAGATCTACATTTATAACAAAACGGCACCTTCGGTCACCCGAAGATGATCCCAATGATGTACGGGATTTACGTAACCATAAAGTTATCGTTGAGCATCCTGTAAGTCTCAGTCACATTGAACAATTTGAGATTACACCTCTCCTTGAATCTGTTGGCTGGACTAACATTTTGTTTTGGGGTGGGCCTGCATACCAGTCCATTGCACAATCTATGGTTGCATGTATCTCTGATTTTTCCCTTGATAATTTAACGTTTTCAATTGCTACTAGAGAAGGAAAATTTTTGATAGATCGACATTTGATATCAGGTATTATGGATATACCTGTCAAAGATGAAGGTATTCCAATTCATACATTATATGACAAACCATCAGAATCGGAAAAACAAATGTTGACAAGAGATTTATGCAATATGGAAGTGCATTGGACACACAAAGGAAATGTGCTCCCCTCAAAATTTTTATTACCCAGATATAGAGTTTTGTACCGGATCTTCACTTCAAACGTGTATCCTCAGTCAGGCAATAAAACCGAGTTAACTGCCTTCATGGTTCGGGTATTGCACTCTGTTGTGTCCGGCATTGTTGTCTGTTTACCTTCTTTGATATGTCATTTTATCATTCAGTTTCATCTTCATCTGGGTCATAGTGATATTCCATTTGGTTATCTTATGACTTGTTTAGCCACAGATATGCTCGTTGCTTTACCTGAGAATGAGGCACCAATTCATCATCTTTTATTCAATAATACTAATTTAAATAAGATGAAGTTGGATTTTCTTCCTGGTCAATTCTATGAAGGTGGTGGTGAAGGTGCTGAAGCAGGAAATGAATGAGAAGCTGCTGATATTCCTCCACACGTTGATATAAATATGGATGATATATTTGAAGACATTGAAACTGACTCCCAAAATGATTCTGATTACGATCCATCTTCTGGTTATGATGCACGTCTAAGTGCATTGGAGGAGAAGGTTGATAACCTGAGTGTAGCCCATGATATTCAATTTAAATATATGCGAAAATATCTTCGTCACATTAATAGGGGTTTACATCAGATTGATCCAACCATCCCTGCTCCTTCATCTGGATCTGATTAGGTGGATTATCTTTTTTTTTGGTTTGAATAGGATGGATTCTGTATTATTATTACGATTGATGACTTTGGTTGTATGTTTTGGATTGATGACATTGAAGTGTTGTACTAATTTGATAATTAAATCTTGACTCTTCATATGGTGTTCTCTTCACTCCTTTAGCCTTCCTTTGTCATTTTATGACAAAAAGGGGGAGTAGTATGGAAAGGAGGTGAATGGGAGAAAGGGAGAGAGTAAGTACTTGAATATGGTTGATTGTTTCTACTCACTTAGGGGGAGTAGAGTATTTTTTTTCACTCTGATGGCTCATGATTCTTTCTTCATTTTACTCTTATATTTATAAATGTGTTTTGTCACAAATTTGACAAAGGGGGAGATTGTTAGTGCTATGATTTCATATCTCTTTGGTTGTCAAATTTTGTAGTGCCAAAACCTATATGTCTTGTACTTCTTGTGTTTCTTGTTTGTGACTACACACTGCTTCAAGACAAGATCATGAATGAAGAATGTTTTCAAGACAAGATCATAAATGAAGAATGTTTGCAAGACATGTCATGAATGAAGTCTACAAGAATAGAAGACTTCAAGTTTGCTTCTAACAAGTTCAAGATTAGAAGACTTCATCAAGACAAGTCAAGAATGTACCAAACTCGAGAAAGACCATCAACTCGACTCAAGCTTCTACTTCAAGATCATTTGAGAATACAGACCTTCAAGACTTCAATGTCCATCTCACTTCAAGGTTTGTTTGACCTTAGGTTGACCTTAGGTTGGTCTGTATGATAGGTCATTCTGGATACATAATCCGAATATTTTAATTTACTTGGTGTGACTGTTCTAAGACCAGTCCTAGAGATCTTAAGACCAATCCTAGGTCTGCTATGGCCAGTCTTAGGTTTCTCAGGACCAGTCCTAGGTTGTTACAGATTTTTGGATTTTTCTGGTTGTCCTTCGACTAGTCCTGGACTTGCTTCGACCAGTCCTGGGAAGTCCTATGACTCATCATTCGACTGATCGTAGTCCTACGACTCGAACTCCAGCAACTTATCTCGAGTCCCACGACTAGTCGTAGGTGTCTCACGACCAGTCGTAGGTGGTCCACGACTGGTCGTAGTCTACTTAAGACCAGTCGTGAGAACAGCTAATCTAATCCTGCGAAAATCTTTCAAAATCTTTGATGCTACGACCAGTCCTAGGATCCTAAGAACAGTCGAAGGTGGGATTTTTCAGTCTATAAATAATGCACAAATTTCAAAGTTTATTCATTCCATTCCATTCAATTCAAGCGATTTAAGGCTATACTCTGAGATAAGTTGTGATTATTTTTTAAGCTATTGTGCATATTTAATATTCCTTTTGTTAGCATTTTTCTATTGTGATTTTGATCCATATTCCAATCTTATTTAGAAAAGAGGAATTTGTGATATTCCTTCTTCTGGGATCAAAATCAAATAGACCTTGCTCTTTTTGATTTAATCTAAAATCAATTAGACAGAGAACCATTCTTTATGTGAGTATTGGACATTGAATGACGTATCATTCATCTACTCCTATTGGTTCTACTGGGCTACTTCAAAAGGAGATCCAGGTATTTTACTTTGTAATTTACTTTCTCTGGTTTTGTTTGAGATTTGCCAGAAAAATCTCATTGTTTTGGTTATCTCGAGGAGAGCGAAAACTCGGATTGTGGGGTTTTTGGATTGTGTAAGCCCGAGATAAAAAGACACAATTGTGAAGGTTTTGGGTGAACCTGTGAAAACCTATTTTGATAGTGCATGCTAATATCCCCTGTGTGAGGATATTAGGAGTGGAGTAGCAATCTGTGTGGCTGTTGGCTAACAGTTGGTGAACACACAGGCGAACCACTATATATCGTTGTGTTGTGGATGTGCTTGATTTCTTTATTCATTTATTCCTTCAGTATTGTGAGTTGCTTTTGTGGATGAATGTTGTAATTTTCATTTCAAGCAAGTGTGGTTGAATGGTGTAATAACTTAGGATTTATTTCTTTAAGTTATTCTTGATTTATTTTCCATATCATTTGTGTTTTCTAGATCGTTCTAGAAATAAGGTTGTCCTACCATAAGCCATTGGTTTTTGGTGTAAGGTTGTCCTTAGAACTGATTTAGTATCATTCTCATATTTCATATGTTTTGAGAGTGTTATTATTTCAGCATTGTTATTTATATCTTTTATTATTCCGCTGTTTTAAGTTTTATTTGGCATTGCCCTATTCACCCCCCCTCTAGGGCATATAGCTAGGCCCTTTCAGTCCCCACCATCCAGAACACTAGACGGTGTGGATGAAAGACACATGCATCAAGGTCAGGGGTCCCATGGACCTGCCGACGGACGGTTTGGGTAAAAACATTCCTCATGGTGGGGTTCACCATCCCAGTCAGTGGATGGTTAGATAAAATACATGCATCAGGTGGTCCACCATCAGATGGACGGCCTAGAGAACAATACCTCAGGTGGGTCTCACTGTCCAAATTTGTTGGATGGTGAGGATTCCTCACATACTCCAAGGTGGGCTCCACCATGATGGATGATGTGGATGCATATATCAGGTGGGCCATCAAACAACAACAAAACAAAACAACAAAAAAAGAGAGGGAGAGAGATAGAGATCGGAGTAGCGGAGGGACCCCGCCACTATGGGTCCCTCTTTGATACAACACATACATCAAGATGGGTCCCACCTATGTGGGCCCTTAAATCACAAATCAAGTAATAGAATCACCCATAAACAAAGAAGATTCACCCACCTTAGATTTCTCCTTCCTTCTTTCGCCAATGCATGCTAGAGCTCCAATTGAACAATTTCAACAGTCGGGATCAAACTTGGATGGTGGAGATGGGAGATAGGAAAGTGGGCCACACAAGCTCTCCCATGGAAGCTTGCTTGGACGTGGGATGCTTGCTTGGAGAATGAGAGAGAATGAAAGAGAGAGAGAGAGAGAGAGAGAGAGAGAGATGATGGGAGAGGAGTGATGGGAGAGATGTTGAGGTGATGGAAAAGTTGACTTTAGGTAAGGGTGATGTAAGAGGGGGATGGGTGCTTATACTTGGAGCTGTACACGAGCAGAGAAAACTCGGGTACTCACTCGACTCGACTCGCTTTTACTCGACTTGACTCGACTCGTCGGTTGTTAGAGTCGAGTACGAGTACAATTTTGGTACTCATTACTATTTCGAGTAGAGTACGAGTTGGGTAGTACTTGACTCGGTACTCGACTCGTATACTCGAATGGGTACTCGACTCGGTACTCGAGACTCGTACTCGACCCAGGGTAGCCCTAAAACTAAAATCGCCCCCCCTCCCTGTCACTTTCACCCTTTAGCCCACCCGCCTAAAAGAAAACCAAAAAAAATCCTCCCTCCCAGTGACCAGCGCCCCTCCCAGCGAGCAGCAGTCCAGCGCCCAGCAGGCCAGCAGTCTCTCTCTCTCTCTCTCTCTCTCGGTCAGTCCCGTCCGCCGTCCGGCCCCGTGGCCCGTCCCTCTTCTTCCCTCTCTCTCTCTCTCTCTCTCTCTCTCTCTCTCCTTATTGCTCGTCCCTGCGGCCTGCCCGGTACCCCTGTTGTTCGATCGTTTTGAACTTTTGAGTCGTTCGACGTTCCGGCGGTCCACACGGGGCCATCCGGTGGTCCCTGCCCTGCCCGGTCTCCCTTACTCAGCTACCCTTCTTCTTCCCTCTCTCTCTCAGGGCGCTCACATTGCCCTGTCCGGCGGCCTGTCCGACGCCTCTGTCCACAGCTCGTCCCTTGCCTGCCCGACGCCCCTGTCCGTAGGTCCTCCCACCTCTGCCCGGTGCTCGTCCGTCCATCAGGTAAGATTAAGAATTATTTTTTTAATTATTATTTTAATAGTATATAAAATAATTATTAGTTGATTTTTGTATTTTCATTTCATCCCACCTAGTGATAGACTGATAATAGATTAGTAGAGATTTGTTAATGGGTATGATATGAATGTAGCATACTTATGGGAGTTTAAATATAATTACTAAATTAATATTAATAATTTTAATTAGTAGACATGTAATGTAATGTTTGATATACTGATTGAAATTTCATTTTTTGAATTGACCACAGCATAGGATCATAATTGAACCACTAATTTTTTTTAATCATTGATTTATAGCGTTAGTTTACGGACTGCTCAAATCATACCATTGATGTAATTTTAATTATGTAGTCGATAATGGATTAATACTTTAATAGTTTAGTGACAACTATATATGTTACACATTCTATTCTTTTTCTTTAAAAAATAAACAAAAAAAGAAAATTTATTGATAATCTCACTAAAAAGAGAGGTCTCAAAATTAGTATGAGAGAATATTTACAATTCCTTTAATTCTAATTGCATACCATCCATACTTCTAAATGATTTTTAGATTCTGAAAACCCTTCAATGCATCGAGTCCTCCCAATCCATGCTTAATTGGATTTGGCATTTGGGTTGAGGAATGCTTAGTGCACTCAAGTTATTACACTTAGCATTCATCTTTCAGATTGCACTTTTAATTCATTTATTGTTTGATTGTCATCTTTTATTATTATTTGTATTGTTCTAGTTGTAGTATAGGATAATCAGTTGCCTATTTGAGGATTTCTATGTTGCCAGACATAGATTCAGTGTGTTCTTGGATGCATAGAAATTGCTCAAATTGTCTCTTTTTGGACAGTTAAGGGTTAGATAGATTGTAATGTCTTCATTTATTCCAATTTAAATGCATCTGCCTATTCTGGTTTCGTCTCTCCTTTTTCTCTCTGGATATATTTCATGTATTTATTTCCGTCGTCAAATGTCCACACTTTGTGTTGATGATTGACATGGGAATCAAATACAAGATTAATATATTCTGGAGAGATAAGGGGAGATGCTGCCGGAATTTCGGTATAGCATTTAAATTGGAAAATGAAGCATTACAATCCATCTAACTTTGAATGGGTGACTGATTTAGACAGTTAAGTAATTATGCCCGTTTAGCGGTCTATCCATCTAGGACCCTATCCCCTAGGTATAGCTGTATAACATATCGAGAACTTTATTTTATAGATGGCTAGTCAAGACGAAAGCCCAAATACCCCTGGAATGGGTGCATCGGCCACATCTCCTCTAATAGTAGAGGGAGACATAGACACGTCAACCGCATGCAAAGGGAAGAAGAAGAGATCAGCAGTGTGGGATGATTTCGAAGATGTGACAGTTAACGGTGTACAGAAGATAAAGTGTAATAACTGCAAAGGGTTATTCAGCAAGATTCTAGGAGGATCTACGACACATTTAATTAGACATTTGAAGACGTGTCCTAAGAAAGAAAGACTCCCTCCTCCCGCCAACAGACATTTGTCATTTACTGAAGTCGAAGGGACGACTCCCAGGCGTAGTGTCCACTCATAAGTTTGACAAGGAGAAGGTGAATGAGTGGTTTGCTAGATTAGTGATTTTGGAAGAAAAACCTTTCGAGAATGATTGAAAGTAAAGGGTTTAGGGTTTTCATCAATTCCTTAACCCTCGGGCCGAGAATGTCTCTGCGTCACAAGGTCAGAGAGAAAGCATGAAGATGTACGCAAAGGAGAAGATGAAACTGAAAGAAGTTTTAGCTTCAGTGACCAGAATAGCTTTGACCTCTGATTTATGGACGGCATCCAATCAAAGAAAAGGATACATTTCATTAACCGCTCACTATATCGATAAGGATTGGAAACTATGCAAGAGAATTTTGAACTTCAAACACCTTCTTCCTCCACATACTGGTTTACTTATTTCAGATTGCATCTACAGTTGTCTAGAAGGCTGGGGCATTGAGAAGAAAATTTCAGCAATAACTTTAGACAATGCTTCAGTAAATGACAGTGTCTTTTCATGCTTACGTAACCAGTTCAGGGCTATAGGAATTTATTTTTTGAAGGAAAAATATTCCAGGTTAGATGTTGTGCCCATATTGTAAATTTGATTGTACAAGAAGGGCTGAAAGCAATCGACGACACTATTGAGAACATAAGAGAAAGTGAAATATATAAGGGGGTCGCCATCGAGACTGAGTGCATGGAATGACATCATCCAACGTTTGAATGTGCCATCTAAAAAAAAGTTAAAATTGGATGTCTATACACGTTGGAACTCGACCTATGAAATGTTAGATGCGGTAATGGAATTACAGCTTGCATTTCTTGAATACGCGGCACGTGACAGAATGTATTCTTGGTTACCGAGCACAGATGATTGGGCCAAAGCACAACAAGTTCACACATTTCTCCAAGTTTTCTACGAGTGCATGAAGATTTTTTCTGGGAATCAGTATCCAACCGCGAATCTGTTTCTTCCATCTCTTTGGAAGATTAAGGATGCTCTGAGAAAAATGCCAAGTCTATGGGTCCAAATTTCATACGCGGATGACAGTTGGTATGAAGACGAAGTTCGATAAATACTGGGACGAATGTCATCTGTTGATGTCCTTGGCAGTTGTTCTTGATCCCCGTTGTAATATGGGATTGGTTAGCTTTATTTTCATGAAGCTTTATTCTACTGAAAGAGCGGCAGCAGAGACGTCTAAGGTTCGTGAAGCCCTTGAAGATCTGTATAAATCGTATGTTAATACTTTACCCGCAGCGGGTGTTGAAGAAAGTAGAGATGCGGATATTTCTGTACCTGGTAATCCGGATGTGCTAAATGAATACATATCATATTTGGCACAAGCACGAATAAGAGTTGATACTAAGGAATCAGAGTTAAAAATGTACCTCAAGGAGCCAATCATAGTGCGAGCTGAATTTGATGTGTTGGAATGGTGGAAGATGAGGGTTAGTGAATCAAAATACCCTTCATTATCTGTTATGGCACAAGACATATTATCAATACCAATTTCAACAGTGGCATCAGAATCCGCATTCAGCACAGGGAGCAGGGTTATGAGTAAGTATCGAAGCTCACTTTCGCCAAACACAGTTGAAGCGTTGATTTGTACGCAAAATTGGTTGCGCCCGATATGGGGAGGAGATATGAATGATGATGAAGAAGAGGAGATTGAGATTCATGACGAGTCTCTACCTACAGATCAGTAATTATTTTCGATTTTTCAAATTTTTTTAGCTGAATGTTGAATGATCTGTAATATTATTTCACTGTAACTCGCAAACACAAAAGTATTGGTTCTTTTGGAATGTGGTTTGGAAGACTTTGAATCATTGATATTTATTTACATATGCCTGTTCATTTGCTTTTATTTTTGAATTTTGATACATTTATATTGCTTTCTTTTGTTGCTATATCAAGTTCAATTTATTTATCAATATTCTGATTTTTTTTTATTAAAAATTGAATGTAGAAATGTCGTCATCTGAGCCATCGACAAACATTTGGGACTATGATTCCCTAGTTGAATCACTGCCACGGTCTGAAAAAATAAAGATTAAGTGTGGTTTATGTGGCGCAAAGTTTGTAAACAAGACTAATCGCTTTCGCCTACACTTGTCATGTCGAGGTGGTGATGCAAAACCATGCCCCAATGCGCTTAAGGATGTCCAAATTCTTTTTCAAGCCTTGTTAGATTCGAATAGAAAGTCTTCTACTCCATCCAAACCTTCTGCTTCTGGATCTGGTACACAAATGACATCTACAAAAGATGCAGAGGAGGAAGCCAGATTAAAAGCTTTGGAGGAAAAACAATTCCAAATCGCCATAAAACGCAGTATGGAAGATGCTTCTAGACTTCAGCGATATTCAAGTCAAAGACAATACGATGTTGAAGCAGGATCGAGTTACTCGTCGAGTACGACAAACAAGAACAAGAAAAAGAGTAACAAATTGAAATTCCTGACTCGTCTCGGTGAATTTTATAGGGCATTGGGTACTACATATAATTCTTCACATAAAGCAAGTTTGAAAAATCTAGTTGAAAGTGTAGAAGAGTACGAAGGAAAAATTTCTTTGCCTTCTGACTCAGAGGAAGTGAATCAATTTGTATATGAAAAAATAGATAGCAGTTCCGATGGATCAGATGACAATACAGGAATAGGAAGACACTCATCTTATAGAGGTTATTAGTTATAAATTGTCATTTTGAACGATGTAATGTAATTATGTAAAGACATTAATGTAATTATGTAACAATGTAATGTAATTATGTGCAATTTATATATTTTATTGTTTCGTTACTCGAAAACCCTACTCGAATTGGCCTCAAATTCAGACTCGGACTCGAACTCGCCTCGAAAACTCGTACTCGGTACTCAACTCGTGTGCTCGTACTCGGACTCGACTCGAAAACTCGGACTCGACTCTACTCGTTTACTACTCATACTCGGCTCGTACTCGGGCGAGTAGAGTACGAGCAGGGGGTCCCTGCTCGTTGGCCGAGTAGAGTCGAGTACGAGCAGCACTCGGGCGTTAAGAGCCGAGTACGAGTAGGGTGATACTTGACTCGACTCAACTCGTGTACAGCTCTACTTATACTTGACTTGATGGGATGGAGTACTTCACTTGACTTATGACATGATTGATCGGACATTCTCTTGGGATTGCAAAGCACGGCGTTTTCCTCGAACTGAACGCATCCCACATCTCCTGGCCTAGGTATCGCATCGGCGCGCAAGACGCGGTATCGAAACCGCGGCGATGGCACGATCGCATTGGTATAAGTCTCGGGTCGAGCCAACTCAGACTGACAGGATCTGTCTCAAGATCGAGTGAAGATGCCGGTTACAGATCGCGAGTCGCCGAAATTCGACCGAAATGACCGTGAAAGCCTCTGGAACGGTACGGGCTAGGATGCGGGTCTTACAAGTACACTGACCTGTGTATAAAATTTCCCCTGATCTGAGGGTGTATTTGGGTCAGATTTTAACGGTCTGAATCCTTATAATTGGCCCGCAAGCGACAAGTCTCAGATTACTTAAATTTAGATTTTTATTTCTAAAATACCCACGTTTCTCACACACTTCACTCCGGGCTCAAACGAATAGCCCCAGGACACTATCTGGATTTGATTTTCGAGGTGGTTGTCATGTCCAACAAGGTAGTCTTAATTATATAACTTTATAGTAATCGAACTTTTGACGTGCGGTCTAGATCCGATATGGAGTTTCAATGTGCTTCCGAGAGTAACTGGGTAATGAGATTGATCCTAGATTTTAGGGTAACCTAGCGTCAATGATTCTACATGTTTTGGGTCTTGCAAATCGTATTTAAAGTGGATCAAGCGGATTTCACAACTAATCTAGTTTAATGCTTAGTTAATTTCATCTAATTTCTAGAGGATTTGGTCCTGAGTGATTTCTGCCTGAGGTGGTACTCGGGTCTCGGTACAGATTTTTCCAAGACATTACAATCTACCCCCCTTAAAGAAAAATTTCATCCTCGAAATTAGTACCATTTCGTACTCCTCGAGAATCTAAGGGTAGTTCTTTCTGAACTCGGCCTCTCTCCCAAGTAGCCTCTTCCTCAGTATGATATGTCCACAATACCTTCATAAGTGGAATAACCTTGCTACGCAATACCTGCTCCCTGTCTAGAATATGCGTCGGACGTAGTACATATGTAGCATCCTCGCTCAACTGCACCTGTTCCCATCTGATAATGTGGGAAGGACCAGGAACGTATTTCTTCAGCATAGATATATGAAATACGTTGTTCACGCCCGTAAGTGGTGTGGGCAAGGCAAGACAGTATGCTACCATACCCACTCGGTCTAATATCTGGAATGGGCTAATGAACCGCCGCGTAAGTTTCCCCCTCTTGCCAAACCAAAGGACTCCCTTCATGGGAGAAACTCGGAGGAATACATGGTCCCCAACTTTGAACTCTAGCGGCCACCGCCTCGTATCGGCATAACTCTTCTGTCTGCTCTACGCTGTAAGAAGTCGACGCCTGATAATGTTGATCTTCTCTAAGGTCGCCTGTACTAACTCTGGGCCAATCAAACTATGCTTTCTATCCTCTGCTCAGCAATGCGGTGCTCGACAGGGGCGCCCATATAAGGCCTCGAAAAGAGTCATGCCAATACTCGCCTGAAAACTGTTATTATAGGCGAACTCTACATACGGGAGATAGTCATCCCAACTGTCCTTGAAGTCCAAAACACAAACCCATAACATATCCTCCAAAATCTGATTCACCCACTCCGTCTGCCCGTTAGTCTGTGGGTGGAACGTGGTACTGAACTTCAACTTTACACCCATCGCTTCCTGGTTATGAGTCTAGAAGATAGATGTGAATCGCGTGTCTCGGTCCAACACGATCTCCAAAGGAATTCCATGTAGACGCACTATTTCTTTGATGTACAATCTGGCCAAGTCGTCTGCTGAGTTCGAAACTCTGATAGGGAGGAAATGGGCCAATTTCGTTAACCGGTCCACAGTCTCCTAAATGGAATCATGTCACTTCCTCATCTTTGGTAGCCCTGAGATGAAATCCATGAAAATGAAATCTCATTTTCATTCTACTATGGGCATGGGCTGAAGCAATCTAGGAGGTTGGCGATGCTCTGCCTTGACCTGCTGACATGTGAGATAATGGGACACATACTCTGCAATATGGACCTTCATATTGTCCCACCAATATGACCTCTTCATATCTTGATACATCTTCGTGTTACCAGGATGCATCACAAGCTTCGAACTATGAACTACCTCGAGAACTTCTTGTCTCAAATCATGAATGTTTAGGACGTATAGTCAGCCAAGGTAATGCAGGCCCCCATTCATATCAACACTCCACTCTGCCTCCTCATCATTGCTAGCCAGCTTTCTAAGCTCAACCAGTCACTCATCATCTTTCTGGGCAGCAATAATTCTATCATCAACAAGCGGCTGCACTCCAATATGCACGATACTCTCAAACGGTTCCGCTACCGTGAGCTTCTACTCAAAGTCACGCATGAATTCCACCATGTGCCATTCCTCAAGCATCAGCAGAGCCGCAAATGCAATCGCCTTCTTACAGCTCAATGCGTCTGCCATAAGGTTAGCCTTGCCAGGATGGTAGGAAACCTCGAAATTGAAGTCCTTCAAGGTTTCCATCCATCGACGCTGCCTCATATTCAAATCCTGCTGAGTGAATATATACTTAAGGCTCTTATGGTCACAAAAGAGCTCGAACTCCTCTATGTAGAGGTAATGCCTCCAGAACTTCAATGCAAAAATGACGACCGCTAATTCTAGGTCATGCGTAGGGTAATTTTCCTCGTGTTTCCTCAACTACCTCGAGGCATAAGCAATCACCATGTCCTTCTGTATAAGGACACATCCCAAACCAACACGAGATGTGTCGGTATATATCATATATTTAACCCCTTGCTCTGGCAATACTAGCACAAGGGCGGACATCAACCTGTCCTTCAACTCTTGAAAAGCTGCTTCTGCCTTCTCATTCTAGGCGAACTTCAGATCCTTTTGAGTTAACTGAGACAAAGGTTTGACTATCTTTGAGAAGTCCCGAATAAAGCGTCGGTAATTGCCTGTCAGGCCCAGAAAACTTCGCACCTCAATAACCAAACCAGGCTGTTTCCATTCCTGAACTGTGGCTACCTTAGCAAGGTCCACCGCTATCCCTTCCCTGGACACCACATGTCCCAGGAACTTGACTTCCTCCTTTGAGAAGTCGCATTTCTTATACTATGCGAACAACTGGTTCTTCTTCGGAGTATCTAATACTGCTCGCAGGTGTTCCTCATGTTCTTTCCAACTCTTAGAGTATATCAGGATGTCATTTATAAACACGATGACGAATCGGAATAGAAACGGACGAAACACCCTGTTCATCAAGTCCATGAACACGGCTGGTGCGTTCGTAAGACTGAACGACATAAAAAAAAACTCGTAGTGCCCAAAACAAGTCCTGAAAGCCATCTTCTGTACGTCTTCATCCCTGACGCAAACTGATGAAACCCTTACTGCAAGTCGATCCTTGTGAAATACTCCGCTCCTCTCAACTGATCAAACAAATCGTCTATCCTGGGCAGAGGGTATTTTTTCTTCACCATCACCTGGTTCAATCTGCAGTAATCAATACACAACCACAGTGACCCATCATTCTTCTTCACAAATAACACAGGTGCTCCCCAAGGAGATACACTCGGTCGTATGAAGCCAGCATCTAATAGATCATCAATCTGTTTCCTCAACTCCTCCATCTCATATGAAGGCATGCGGTACGTCGGGAGTGAAATAGGCATCGCACCAGGCCCTAGATCAATGGTGAAATCAACCTCACGACGAGGAGGTAACCCTGGTATCTTACTGAACACTTCCCCAAAATCCCGAACTACAGGCATATTTTCAAGTGTCGGGCCATCAATATTCCTCAGTAAGGAAGCGTAACAAATAAGTCGAAAAGGGCAACTGACCTGCATGGGAAATGTAAAAGACATGCCCTCAGGCTCATAAGTTGTTACTAGACAGGTCTCGCAGTCAATCTCGGCCCTTGCTTTAGTTAACCAATCCATACCAAGGATGACGTCGAAAAGGTACAGTGTGGTGACAATCAAGTCAATACATATCGTCCTGCTCCCTAGATCTATCAAGCAACCCTCACACATCTTGGTGGCATTTGTAAAAGTTCCTGGTGCCGCGTGACTCGCACCCCAACCATCGGGGTCATATTCAGTCCTAAGTGCTTGACTGCAGAACATGATATCACGGAAATAGTGTATTCTGTATCTACCAACAAAAATATAGGGGTACCTTCGATGTGGGCGATGAGCTCGAAGGCCAAAGGTATCGTAGCTGTAGAGTCAGGCGCTTCCGCTGTAAGTGCATGGATGCACGCCTGCTAGGATCGGTTGGGCTGAGGCACCATAGGTCACTGGGGCAGCCTAAATCAAGGTGCAGGGAGTCTGAAGGATGGATGTGCAGGTGCAGTCCGTAGGGGTGAAGCTGACAAAACTTGAGGGGGAGGGCAGTTGATTCTCTACAGTGGCGAGAACCCGCTATCTCTCATACGCACAAAGCAACTCTCTGCAACGTGACCTGGTCTCCCACAGTAAGTACATGTCACACCAGGTCGCCTCATCGAAACTAGTGGCGCCGCGATCTTGGGAGGAGAGTCGGTACGGGATCTCTTGCTAAGGAATGGCCTGCTCGGCACATCTAGTCGTGGCCTAGGGATCATAAGCCCACGAGAATGTGACAATCGATCCGTGTCCTGCTCTGCACGCATAGACATGTGTACTAGCTCAGCATAGGAGGGTATACTAGCACAATACATCTTCGACCGAATGTCAGGTCGCAGGCCCTTGGAGAAATGCCGCATCCGCATCTGCGCGTCAGCAAGTATAGTAGGGACGTATCTACCCAACTCTGTAAACTGGTGCTCGTACTCTGTCACTATCATGCCTCTCTGTCTGAGGCGCAAGAGCTCATTCTCCTTCTCATGCCGGTACATCTAGGTATAGTACTTCTCATGAAAGTGAAACTCAAAAGCCACCCATGTCCATATATAGCCAACTGCAACTATCCGCAAAATACTATCCCACCACAAGCTAGCCTCCTTTTCAAACATAAAGGTGGCCAACTCGACCTGCTCCTGCTCTGTACAATGTAACATCCTCAGCATCTTGGAGATGCGATCGAGCCAATATTCTGCCTCCTCGGGTTTGTGAACCCGTAAAGGTAGGAGGCCTCAAGTGCTAGAATCGCTCGAGGAGACCACTTGTACCCAGATTCTCCGTAGGGTATGCAGCAGGTGCAGGGGGAGGCACACCCTCATCCTGAACAGAAGGCCCTACAGTCTCAGCAAGGTGTACAGATGGTGAAGGTGGAGTCGCACTCCCACCCTGAGCTAGGGCCCATGCAATCGTGGCTAAAAGTTGATGTTGCTGCTACTGATGCTGCATCTGCAGCTGCTGCTAGTGCATCATCATTAATAATTGCTCTAACCTTTCCATAGGTGGGGCTGCCAGAGGCACGTGCTACATCAAAGAAGACACATGATTCTGCTCACGAACTGGTGGTGTGTAAGGTGGCGGCCTAACTACAGGACCAGTAGATGGCTGAGACTCAGGCATAATCTCACGAACAGGGTCCACACCGGGGTCCATATGACCATCACATCGGAGAGGTGCCTGGGCCATCGAATCAGTAAGTGTGAGGTGTGCCATGCTCCGCGTGACGTTAGGTGGCATTCCCTATATGACATAGGGTGCAACTTGTGTAAGATGTAGCATAACAATATACAATCTTTTAAGCATTCACACACTCCATAGCATAAGAGACTGCATGCATTTCATTAACCAAAATTTGTCATAATACATGAAATACCGAGTTACATGAATCATGACAGAAGATGCATGTGAGCTAATACAACTAAAGCTTCAAACACTGAAAACATTCTACTTACTACTACACTACTAGGCCCATCAACATGAAAATACAAAGATAACCTAAAGCAGTAACCAAAAAAAGTTGCAAGACAATGGCATGGATGACTAGGCATCCGAGTCTAGCGAAGGAGGAGGGGCGCCCTTATCCTGCAGATAGCACAAGATAGTCTTCAAGGTGCGAGTCACCTTCTTAAACTTATGCTTCACGAGGCCTCGAAGATCCATAAGATCCTGTCGTAGGACAACCTGACCCTCTTCAAGTCGAGCTAAATGGGCATCCCTAACATCTTGATTAGCATCTTGCTCCAGTGCCATAGGAGGGGAGCTCTCCTCTGTGTCCTGGGCCTCCTCTTCTTCTTCCTGTTCTTCCTCTATCTCTTCCCTACTTTCTTTCTCGCTTTCATACTCATCACTAGCTGTCTCATGTTTGACTCCAGGAGGCTATTGTTTGGCTGCCATTGAACCAATCGACTACAAAGGAACCATGTGCAGTGATCCCTTTCACGTGCATTCTTCAAATTCTTCTCTCTCGCATGAACTTGGCCAAGAGGTATTCCCATGAGTCGAGCTATCAGGCCAGCGTCAATTGTAGCCTCTTGACCTCTTCCCACAGGAATCTTGAACTGGAAGGGCTCCAATGTAGGCTCTTGAATGTGGGCATAGATAGCTCAGACAGTACCCACATTCGCACGATATTTATCCTCAAACACAGGGCCCTAATCGGCTTTACCCAGGCGCTCCAATAACAGATACTCCCCAAAGAGCCGCCCATCCACCTGAGCTTCAAAAAGGACCCTACGATCTGCATATCTTCCATGAGACAACTTCGCCAGTCGAGCCCTTGGGAGAGGAACCTAGGGATCAAGATCCCGCTTAGTCCGCACCTTATGTTCAACGCCCGTGCTTATGGTGGCACCTCTCGGTCTCCTTGAACGAGTGGAGCGACTAGGCCCGGCTTCATCCACGACACCCTTTCTCTTTCCCATGAGAGAAAGAATGGTGGAAATTAAGAAAATGGCCGTAATAAGCTTAAATAGAGGCATGAAAAAGTGAAGAAAAGGGAGAAAAGGGATGAGATCTTTGGGTCTCCACGGATTTGAGCCTCAAATGAGGGTGTAAAGGCTCAAATGAAAGGGGATAAAGAAGGAAAATGAAGAGACGAGATGGGTGAGTGAGTTTATACAAATTTGAGACTCAAATGGTGGGTTTAAGAGCTCAAATGAGAGAGAATGGAGAGGTTAGGCAGCAATCGAGAAGAGTTTACATCAGGTAGTGGAGAGGGTGCACGAAAATGGAAGATAGAGCTCTTGGTGGGGCAATTTGAGAAACAAGAAGTTTTGAAGAAAAGAGAAAGCTTAGAGGGGTGGTTTGTGAAGGAGGGGTGACCTATGAGAGGTTTAAAATAAAACCCCGTGGACAGGGGGGCCATACAACCCCCAAAACATGATCGGCCCAACTTGCCCGCCCGGCCGGACCTATTTGGCGGCGAGGCCTCGCCGGTCTCTGGAGCTTCTGGCGAGAGCTCGCCCCTTGGACGAGGTCCTCCCCCCTTAGTCCAAAAACATGTGGGGCCCACCCTGGGTCTCACCAGATTTGTTTGGTTTGGCCCCCGACTCTGATTCGAGTCGTTTCGGGGCCTTTCGGGTATGTTGCTGATGTACTGCTATACATAGGGATTTTTTAAGGCTGGGATGGGGTAATTTGTGGTCTAGACCTAACATTTGATGGTCTAGGAGTGATTTATGGTCACTTTAAGCAATCCTGGGAGAGTACGGACTTGATCTCGGCGATCATTTTTGGTAAACTTCGCTAATTGGTGAAACCGGGACTCCTATAACTATTTCTACATTTCTTAGCACCCACCTAAGTTGAATTTGTGTCAGCGTAAAGCGTGTGACCACAACTCAGGTCCGGTTTAATCCAAATCATGCTTTGATACCAACTTGTAACGCCCTGAAAATCGGAGGTCGAGTAGCAACTCAACTCCTGAGTTCCAAAACATCACTTATGCAACATATATGCTTATGATTAAATATTATCTATGTTAGTGCATTAATCATGAGTGGGATTATACCAAAATAGTAATTCATACTCCAGATCAAGTTATAAAATATAAGCGAAAGACTGAAAGACATAAATAAACGTATATAAGTTAAAAGAGCACGATCGGTCTCCAGAGTATGAGTACATTACCGAGTCACCATATACATGTAATAGTCTCAAAATTAAAATGTTAAATAGTATAACTACAATGATAATCCCTGTAGCCCCGTCAATCCGGATGGCCTAAGCGAAGCCACCGGAGAACTGCATATAAGAGAACTTGTCCTGATCGTCATAGTAATCAGGCTCCGCCTCCTGAGTCGCATCATCATCTGCATCTAAGACAGAGTCTAGTGGGTATTCAGAACACCATCCCAGAACGTGGGAATGAGTGATCAACTCAGTGGAATCATAGAGCAAAGGTTAACATGTTATCAATTCGATCAAGCAGTAATGATAAAGCAATATAATAATCAGGTTCTAAGTACTCTTGTTAATGCAAGAATGATATGAATGATATGATGCATGCCCTCGCCTGTGCTCCCTCAGTGACTTCATCTCACAATCGTGCATGTAACCCTTCCTCAGTGCTTGACATGTTACGCCAAACGCACATGTAATGCGGTGCATGCTCATGATTACCAAGTTCTTATTAGTCCTTTTCATATAGCAGGGTTGGAAAACTAAGGTACCTCCCTTATTTCATTTCCTAAACAATGATCCATTCTAGGGTCGACAGTCCTAGGAAATCTCATACGATGTTATGGTTCTAGGTCACTGCAAAGGGCTCGTCACTAAATCAATGCAGGCATAGTTTATACTCTAGATGCTACGGAAGGGTTGTCGCCTCCACGTAGACTTAGAGTATACTTGAGGTCACTACAAAGGGCTCGTCTCCAAATCAGTGTAGGCCGACAGCTCCAATACAGTGTCCCATACCACCGTATTCAGCTCACGAGGTGATTTTGCTCACTGGTCACTACGGGGAGGCTCGTCGCCCCAACGTAGGTTGACAGCTCAACCACGGTGTCCCATACCACCATGTCTAGCTCATGAGTCTTAGTGGATCGAGGTACCAAGGTTAAACGGGATTTCACTGGTGAGTTTGGTACCTTAGGTTCAAGCAGTAGCGTCCAAACATGGTGAACATATATCGGGCCAATTGGGTTACTTGACGAGCTTGACTAGCACGAGCGCACCTGAAGTTGATTGACATGAAGTGCGTAAACACTCCGTGTGGCTTAACCACTACCGATAACTCTAGTACGACTCGGGTTCGTCAAACACATCCTACGTGGCGAATGAATCTCAGCCACGAACTCAAAGCCGGTTACCGATTTCCTGAACTATACTGTAGTCCCAAATACATTCAATCCTTAACCAGTAAGCATGTGGAGTAGTCAGAGCAGAATTAACCAAGTAATTCAAATATAGTAACAAGCATGTTATAAAACACAATGTAAATAGGAAATTCAAACACATACATTTCATAAGTAAGTGATTAAACTAAACAACTTGCATGAAGGAAACATAAACATCTATAAGGTAGTTGAGAATCCTATCTCAGCTCCCACCTAAAGCACTATCTCCTAAGTACTTACTCATACAAGCATTTTCACAAACACTTAGACTACGCTTAGTAACATACATAACGTATGTTGGCGAAAACGTGTATTAGGGCGAATCCTTTCGCTGAGGAGTTGTTGCACATACATCTAGCATATACACATAGTAGTTAATCATGACAAACACATTTTCATATTTCATACGTATACGATATTTTCTACAAATACATAGAATACACTAAACTCCACAGATTTCATATTTAACTGAATCGCAAAATGAACATCGCATTTTGCATGTGAAATAGCAACCACATCATGAATCTATCATTATCCAGCATTAAAAGCTTTAAAAACCATAACCTATACGTCTATAGTTCACACCTTATGCCATAGAAGCGTAACGAATTCGCTAGAAACTCTAAGGCTTCGTCAACGATGGTACATCAACCTATAGCATGAGTTAAGTCAGCTATCTCGCCACTTGTAACAATTAAAAACCTATAACAGATTAAGGTTAGGTTTTCTTACCTAAGAACGAAGTCAGAATTGCCAGAATATCGATAGGTAGCGATGGATAGGCACGTTGAACAATAGGATAGAGTACCAGGAGTCTTCTCCCACTTCTCTCACACTTTCCCTCACTTTACTCTCTTCTCTCTCCTAGGTTTTCTCAAATTCGTATAGAGTGAATGGGAGAGGGTTTAAGGTCCTTATATAGGCCTAAAACTGGTGGAAATGGCCCCAGGGCCAAGGTATACTTAGGTTATAGCCAAAGGGAGTCTGTTTCAGCTCAACGGAGCACTTTCGGAGCCCCCCCTTAAGCCTAAGGTCAGACTTAAGCTCCCTTATGATGGATCTAGGTCAAGCTGAGTTTTTAGTCCTATCGGGTTTACAGATCGCCCGTGGCGAACCAGTTTCAGTTCAATGGTCCACGATCACTGATCAGGGCTACAAGTACACTGACCTGTGTATGAAATTTCCCTTGATCCGAGGGTGTATTTGGGTCAGATTCTGACGGTCTGAATCCTTATAGTCGGCCCGTAAGCTACTAGTCTCAGATTACTTAAATTTAGATTTTTATTTCTAAAATATCCACGTTTCTCACACACTTCACTCCGGGCTCAAATGAATAACCCCAGGACACTATCTGGATTTGATTTTCGAGGTGGTTGTCAAGTCCAGCAAGGCGGTCTTAATTATATAACTTCGTAGTAATCGGACTTTCGACGTGCGGTCCAGATCCGATACGGAGTTTCAATGTGCTCCCAAGAGCAACTGGGTAATAAGATTGATCCTAGATTTTAGGGTAACCTGGCGTCAATGATTATACAAGTTTTGGGTCTTGCAGATCATATTTAAAGTGGATCAAGCAGATTTCACAGCTAATCTAGTTTAACGCTTAGTTAATTTCATCTAATTTCTAGAGGATTTAGCCCTGAGTGATTTCTGCCTAAGGTGGTACTCGGGTCTCGGTACGGATTTTTTCGAGACGTTACACACACACACACTCTCTCTCTCTCTCTCTCTTTCCCTTTTCTTGGTGATGATGTAGTTGTGTGGCCCACTTGGATGGACCCCACTTTGATGTATATATTACTCATGCCATCCAACCCCTTTCTTTTGGTGGCCCACGTCCATGGGTGGGGCCCACCTCAAATGTATGTATCATGCCCCATACTGTCCATCGTCCAGGGACGCTGGACGTGAATTGGGAAAACACAAATATTAACTTGGCTCATAAGCTTTTGGATGGGCCACTTGTGTAAGCCCCACACTGACGTATGGATTTAATCCAAGCCGTCCATCCTTTTCCGCAACTCATTTTAGGTGTTGAGCCAAAAAACAAAGCTGATCCGAACTTCTGGTGGGCCACAACACAGGAAAATGGGATTTTTACCATTGAAAAACTACCTGATGATTCTATGCTCTCAAATATTGGGCTTGTTTGGCTTGTCTTGAGCTATGGGAAGCAGTGGATGGGGTGGATGTTTCCGATGTGGGACCCATATACGAAAAATTGTGGAAAAATCGCGATTGCAAATATATATATATATATATATATATACCACACGCTGACGTCGGCGTCGGACGTGCAACGGCGGGCATTCTTCGCTAGAGATGGACGGGCTGGGACCTGGGTCCCAGCAGTGGGCCCCACCGTGACGTATCTTGAACATCCACACTGTGCAATGGTGGGCCCCCCTCTAAAAATTAGCCATATAGATGGCTCAGGTGGTCCACATCATAGGAAACAGTGGGGTTGGACGGTTGCTATTGAAACCATTTTTGTGGTCACAGAAGTTTTGGAACCTTATGAAATTTGTTTTTCCTATTCATCTGGGTCCATGTGACCTTCTCAATGGATTGGATGGAAAGTAAACGTTATGGTGGGCCCCACATGGGACCCACAATGATGTACGAGTTTTATTCACACCATCCACGGCAGTGGACGGTGGAACCCACCATGAAATTGTTTTATTAATGTCGTCCAGTTGTTGGACGGCCAGTAGGCCCCATCAATGACGTATTTGTTTTATCTATACCGTCCAGCAACCTAGGTCAGTGGACCGCACTCTTGATGTATGACGTATGGGTTACATCCAAACCGTCCATCCAGATAGTGGGCTAGCCTTAAGGCTTGAGACTAATGAGGCAGATCTGCCTATCAAGTGGACCACACATCAAAAAGCAGTGGAGGATTGAACGTCTGCCATTGGAACCTCCCTGGTTCCACAAGTTTTGGATAAGTATAATATTTATTTATTATTTATTTTTGGTCCGTGTGACCTTATTAAATAGATTGGATGGTGATACATGTTATGGTGGGCCCCACGTGGGACCACTGATGTATGTTTTGAAATCCACACCTTCCATTAGCGTGGACCCCACCATGAGGTATGTTTATATTCAAACCGTCCATCAACTCCTTGGCCATGGGCCAGGGAACGAGACAGATTCAATCCCTGGTGGGCCACATGCATGGACCCACTTGATGATGTGTTATATGTCTAGGTGCGTCCCATGCTGACCGTCTAGATCATGGGATGTACCATGATAGATGTGTTTTGATCTCCACTGTCCAGTGATCTGGACAGTGGAAACCACTATGATGCATGTGTGTTATCCATACTGACCTTGGCTGGTGGGGCTAGCAACGATGAACGTGTTTTATTCACCGTCCACGTGGATGTGTGTACACCACCATGATGTATTTTGTTTCATATCCACACCGTCCAGAGTGTCTGGATGGTGCTGGACCTCTTTTGGATGGTGTATAGTTCTGTCCAATGTTTGGGTGGTGCTGATTTACTTGGGAAATGTTTGGATAGTGTTGATCACATTAGTGAACCATGTACCCCTATAATAATATACAGTGATGCACATGCTACACCTACAACTGTTGAAATGATTTTGTTGTGGTCCAAGCCCACTTATGGCCCATTGGTGAGGCCCATCCATGAGGCCCATCATAATGTGTTTTGGCCCATGTACGGGGCCCACCTATTTGTATTGTTAGGCCCATGTAGCGTGTTCCATTTGATGTATATGAGGCCCAAGCAGTGCAGCCCACTTTTTATATATAAGGCCCATGTATAAGGCCCATGGTGATGCATTTGCAGCCCATTTGATGAGGCCGATTTGATATATTTGGGGCCCACTTAATAAGGCCTGATATGATGTATTTTGAGCCCACGTGATGTATATATTTTGTATCCAAGCAGCCCGTCCAGGGATGGGCGCGAGTCAGATATAATGATAGTATTACATTATTATTATTATATATATTATAATACATATATACATGTATATGTTGTTGGCCCCACGTGGGGACCACAGTGATGTATTTGTTTCATCCACACCGTCCAGATGATCTGGATGGTCTTTGGTTTATCTTGAGACGGTGCCAAATAGGGTTTGGGCGGTGCTGCGGACCCCACCTCGATGTATGTTTCATATCCACACCGTCTAGAGTGTTTGGATGGTGCTGGGCAATGTCTGGAAGGTGTTGATTCATGTGGGCAAAAATTTGGACAATGATGATTACCATTAGTGAGCCATGTACCCCCATAGAGTGATTGTGTACAGTGATGCACATGTTGCACCTACAACTATTGAAATAATATTAGATGTAATCCTAGCTCTCATCGTGATCTACAAACCCTCCACCTTCCTGGGAGACCCATATCATAGTGGGACCCACCGTGATATATATGTTGTATATCCACACCATCCATTCATGTGACCCCCACGTGTTGTACATATTTAAGGCCCAGATGGCGAGGCACAATGCGATGTATATATGGCCCATGTTCGAGGCCCAATATGATGTATACCCAGTCCAGGTGTTGGGGCCCATTGGGATGTATCTAAGGCCCATGTATTGTGGCCCACATGATGTATATGAGGCCCATGGGTTGCGGGCCATTGCGATGTATATTGAGGCCCATGGTTATGGCCGTTTGAGGCTCATGGTTGTGGCCCGTTATGATATGTTAGAGCCCATGGTTGAGGCCCATTAGGATGTGTTTATGGCCCATTTGGTAAGGCCCACTGAGATGTATTTTCGGCCCATGGGTCGAGGCCCATTGTGACATATTTCCAGCCCGTATGTAGTGGCTCATTGTGATATGTTTCCAACCCAGTTATCAAGGCCCAACTTGATGTGTATAAGGCCCATTAGTGCGACTCAATGATGCAGCCCACTTGTTGGATATGAGGCCCACCTTAATATTTATAAGGCCCATTTGAGGAGGCCCACCTTGATGTAATTGTGGCCCGTTGTTGAGGCCCACCTTGATATTTATAGGGGCTCATTTGATGAGGCCGATTTCGATTGCTAAGGACTATTGTTGAGACCTATATGATGTATATGCAACCCGTAGTTGAGGCCCATTGAGATGTGTATTCGGCCTATGTAATGTGTATGCAGCCCGTGTTTGAGACCTAATGTGATGAGTAAGAGGTCTTTGTGATGGGGCCCATTGTGATGTACTCGAGGTCCATGGGCAAGGCCCATTATGATATATTCGTGGCCTATGGGCAAGGCCCATTGTGATATGTAATAGGCCCATGAGGCATGGCCCATTTGATGTATTCGAGGCCCATGAGAAGGGCCCACCTGCTGTGTATATGTGGCCTTGAGCAAGGCCCATTGTGTTGTATATTAGGTCTTTGTGTGGGGCCGTGGGCCCATTATATGTTTGGCTCTATGTGGGCCATTCCTTGGGGGCAATGTTGGTTAAATATCCACATTGTTGAGGCTGATCGTGAATATCGATTATGAGTATGTGACAGCATAGCATCATGATACATGGCCATACGTATCATCTGTATATTTGTTATGAGATGTGATTGACCATTGCATATGTCATTGGGCAGGATGGTATGAGACTCCCTGATAGGCGGAGGTTATCTCACATGAGTGCACGACATGCACAGGATTGATGCATGACTGGATTGTATGACTCATGCATCTTGCATTGTATTATGATTACTGTATGCCCTAGTGACATTAGGGCCATAGCCTCCACAGGCATATTGTGGATGGTTAGACAGGACACCGAAAATTTATTTTAGCATCAGGCTGCCATAGATGGCCCTGAGTGAAAATCCCTAAAATCTCTTAGTTTCAGAGGACGTCCTAACGTCGAGACCGAGTGGATACATGAGTGCCCGAGTGCCGAATACCAGGAGCCGTGTCTCCTACTGTATCGTGGTCGGTTGGGAGGGGGTGTGGCCTTACCCGCTAGAGGATAGGGGGCAATACTAGGCTAAGTTTAACCAGCTCGCGAATGGGTCCGCTATCGACGTGCCAGATAGGTATTGACAGACTATTGGCCAGGCAGATAGTGAGGTTTCTTACGCTCACTTGGACTGTGTTGCTGGGAGAGGGCAGTGCCATTTGGAGTGTACTAAACCCCTGTGATGATCCAAGAGATGAACCGTACTGATATGTGGACTTATTGGGTAGGAGTTGCATATTCATTCATTCATTCATTGACTATCCACTCAGGTTGGTGGTGCGCGACTATTTGTTACGTGTGCCTTCGTAATCGCCAGGATTTCGGTTGGGGCGCGTGACTAACCTGAGATCAGGAGTTTACCACATTGAGTCTGACTATCCAAATTTAGGTATGGGACTAGTTTGGATAGAAGTTCCTTGTGATGGACTCCATAGCCTGTGATACTACGTACTATCATCTCGACTTTACACTCCAGCATGGTCATTCCATTCGCACCGCATATTACATTACATTCGCGGCATATGCCATTTTGGGTTACCTATGTTTCTGCATTTATATGGTTTAGATATGACATCTGATATTCGACTCTTTATGTTCTTCATTTGTATAGTCGATCTGTACTGCACATTCTAATATTGTTCCTCATTTATATAGTTGATCTGTATTGCGTATTCTGATAATGTTTGACTCATGGACCTGTCAGTATTTTTGTTTACTCTGGTAACGTATGATTCATGACCTCGTGCCTATTTCGACATTGTATGATTATGACATTTTGTTGAATACTTGACACTTACCTTGTGCACATACTTATACCACCCTCTAAGCTTTCTATAAGCTTATACACGATAGATGCGTGCAGGTGATGTTAAGTTGCAGCAGTGTTGAGCTTGGAGCATGCAACGGTCTTCTGGAGCTTGATTTCGATTTATGTATTTCCTTTTTAGCATTATACTCAAATGGTTATATTAGTGGATATGTGATGATGATGTTACCTTTGTGAATTTGGGTAATCTTATGGTTATGCTTATTACGAGTTAAATGTACAAAAAAAATCCTCCTTGTAGGATCCCAGGATAGGAATCTAGCATATGGACGCTAGGAGCCGATAATGGGGTACTACGGAGGCTGTCAGCACTGGATTCGGCGATCGGGATTCTTGTGAATCCAATCTCCGAGTTTTGGGGCATGACAAGATTTAGTTTGTGATCTTAGGAACGATCTAGGGGTGCAATCTAGGCATAAGTTTCTCAACCGTTTCATGAAATTTATGTGAGTGATAAAAGTTGACGTAGTTGACCCTAAAATCATGCAATTGATGGTTGAAACTGAGTTGGCCTTAACTTTCGATTGTTTAGGCTGAGGTTAAGCTGAGCAGAACCCTCAAATAATCGAGCAAATAAGACTGGTCAAAGCTTGGACAGATGAGCTTAGTTGAAGCTCGGATATATAAGCTTGGTCAAAGCTTGGACATATGAGCTTAGTTGAAGCTTGGACATATAAGCTTGGTCAAAGCTTGGACAGGTAAACTTAGTCGAAGCATTGGAAGTATTCGGTGTGTTAAGGGATATAGGGTATCTACCCTTCATCAAAAAGTTTTACCGACGCTCGTCCAAAGACTCTTCGGCCCAGATGCACATGTTAGTTCGAGCTAACCACATGAGTGATCAGGCCATTTTTACCCATAACAGAAGCCCTCTACTTCTTGAGTTCTTGACATGAGCTCGAGAAGTAAGTCAGTGGAATGAGGTCAGGTGAACAATCCACTTCGCATTCACTGCTTAACGGGTGAGAAGATGTGAAGATAAGGAATATCCACAATGATGGCCTGGCATGATCGAGAAGCCATACACTATTGCAATAACTTTTTTAGCTTCTAACCCATGCGGTGAGGATGGGTGGCACTGCTCGGGAAGTTGGGTTTGGGGGAGCAAATAGGGAGCAGCAGTGTGTTAAGTGGTGGACGCTAGGATGTCGCTTTATCTGTGACATTTAATGTAGACCATCAATACCTGCAACTGAGGAGGCTTATAAATGCGGAATACCCTGCTGGCAGCTCAACCATTTGCCCTTTGTCTTTCTTTTTACTGTTTCAGAGCTCTCGGAGTAGGCGATTTTCAGTGAGTTCCCCTTTCTTCTCTGATCACTATTTTCTCCATTTTCTTACTTTTTTCCTTCCTCTCCCCTACCGATATGTCGGATTTATTGGAAGAGGAACATGAATTTTATGCCTTTGAAGGCGATTCTGACCAAGGAAGTGTCGATTCTCAGTCTTGAGTTCCGTTGGAGATCGTTTCTCCAATCCCCTGGGATCTGCACAAGAAGCATGTGCCCTTACTTAGAGGGTGGCTATTCAATCCTCGGTTGAGCAGTCAGTTGACGACGGCCCTAGGAGGTCGATTTTGAAGGAGGCGGCCTTGGTTGAGATCTACTCGGATTCCAGATTCCGGGCTCCTATAGATCAGGATGCCAACCCCCTTAGAAGACCCCGGTAACCCTGCTAAAGGGGATGTCATCATCTTCACCAGCTTGTTTGAGGTTAGCCCATCTATTTATAAGGACTATGACAACTTATTTGAGGTTAGCCCCAGGGCATCTGATCCCAAACACCTAGAGGGCGCTGTTGGAACATACATTCTCTGGTTTTAGCTTAAGAACAATGAGCTGACACCCGAGGAGTTCACATACTTGTACTAGACCAAGCATAATCCCGGGCAGCCATGCTAGTACTACTTCTCAGCTTGGGCGAATAGAGGTTGGATCCTCATTGTCAATCTCCTAACTTTCAACAAAGATTGGAAGAATAAATGGTTCTGGGTGTCAGGAGAGTGGGAGGCGCTTGCTGCCGAGCTGGCTCGTTTATGAGTCAGAGTCCCCACCAAATTTGCCACTCCAGGTCGGGTATTGCATTGGTATAGTACTTAGATTATTTTTCCCACATCTTTTGATTTCATAATGACTTCACCACCTATCTATTTTTGTAGTCTATTTGAAGGGCCTGCTCGAGCTATCAGACCCCCTTCGTAGGCAAGTGGATAAGGTGAAAGTCCTGAAGGATAGGTTCCATTGTTGGAACATTCTAATCACCCCGAATCTACTTTACAAATATGGGCTCAGTAGATCGACTCCTCTTCAACAGCCGATCACTCTCCGTAGTTCTGCTTCTAATTCTTCTAGTAAGCACTAGGTAGTCGATTTGTTGATTACGCCTCAGCACTAGCATTAAGTTAATTTAAAGAGTTTTTATGTAGGCATGACCGAGGTCCAGAAGTTAGGCAAGAGGAAGTGTCCTCCTCCCGTTGAGGAGATGATGAGGAAGAAGACTGTTGCTTGGAAGAAAGTATCCGTCCCCTCAGTCACCCAAATACTCACTCCTCCAGTAGAGGTGAGGTTGAAGGTAGGAGCCGAACAACCCCACCGGGCCGACCGACTTTGGCCAAGGTGGGCGAGAAGGAGACCTTCGCCCCGACTGCCCCTTCACGGCCAAATACTATGGAGGTAATAGACTTGGATTTGGAGGAAGTGCTCATCACTCCTGAAGTTCATACAGCCGAGGACACTGAAGTTGCCCATGTGGCTGAAGAAACTGAGGCTGTAGCTATGGGCGGGGCTGCCCAAGTAGTCGAGGGGGCCGAGCTTCCAACGACTGAGAAGTTTGTCCCCTCGGCAGCTGTCACGCCCCGAACTCGGAGACCGGGCTCACAAAATTCCCGATCGCTGAATCCGGCGCCGACAGCCTCCGTAGTACCCCATTCTAGGCCGCCAGCACCCATATACCAGGTTCCGATCCTGGGATGCTACAAGGAGGGTTTCTAATAATCAGTTTGATTCGTAAAGAGCATAACCAAGCATAACCCACGAATAATAACCACAAGAACACCATCACAAAATTCACTATAAACAAAAACTTTGAGTACAGTGCATATAAAGGGAAATACAAGATAGTGGTAATATCAAAACTCCAAAAGCTCGGTGGCACGCTCCACAACTGCGAGACTACAGCTGCGTCCTGGCGTCACCTGCACGCATCAATCATGCATAAGCTTATAGAAAGCTTAGAGGGCGGTGTAAGTGTGTGCGAACGTGCTCAGAATGCAATGCCGGAGTAATGCGGAATCATGCTGATGAGTACGTAAATGCAACTAGCCGTACCAAGGCTATGCAGTACAAGATGTGAATGCTATCGACCATACCAAGGCCATGCGATGCAATATGTAAGTCAAGCATGTCAATCCTCATACCAATGCAACTCCTCACAAGAGCGTCAAATCAGTACGGTTCTCAGTCTGGATAATCACCGGGGTTCAGTACACTCCAAATGACACTGTCTCTCTCCAAGCAGCACAGTCCAAGTGAGCGTAAGAAACCTCACTATCCGCCTGGCCAATAGTCAGCCAATACCTATCCGACACGTCGATAGCAAACCCATTTCCGAGCTGGTCAAACTCAGCCTAGTAATGTCCCCTGCTCTCGGGCGAGTAAGGCCACCACTCCTTTCCAACCGACCATGACACAGTGGGAGACGCGGCCTCATGGTATTCGGCCCTCGTGTGCTCCTATATCCACTCGGTCTCGACGTTGGAGTCATCCTCTGGTACCATCGAGTTTAGAGACTCTCACCTAGGGACATCTATGGCGCCCCAATTGCTTGGGACAAGATTTTTCGGTATCCAATCCAGCCACCCACGGTGTGTCTGTGGAGGCTAAGGCCCTGATGTCGTTAGGGCATATCACAATAACACAAATGCAAGTACATGTATCACACTACCAGTCATGCAATCATCCTGCATGAAGTACGCACTCATGTAGGGCAACTCACCTATCGGGGAGCATGTGATGCAGTCGAGAGGCACATGCTATGATCAGTCACCCCTCATCACAAGCATGCATATGATGCGTATGATCATGAATCATGGGGCGACACTATACTTATGGTATGATAATGGGCGTTGCTCAAAGTGAAGATGGGCCTAAATGGTGCCAGTACAAGTATGGGCTATCGGTGAACCTTAGGAAGAATGACAATGCGGACATTCAACCAACATTATCTTTACAATGTGGACGTCAAACCAACATTGTTCCCAAGGCACAGCCCGCCATAAAACATCATTACAAACCATAGAGAATCACACATTGCAATGGACCTATATACCTCTTATTGGGCCCAACGGCCTTAGGTTCATTAAGTGGGCTGCCTCATATGGGCCTTATATAAGTCAAGTGGGCTGCATCAATGGCCTTATGTTCATTGCAATGGGTCATACTCCATGGAACTTTGAAAATATCACAATGGGTCTCGTAACATGGGCCTCATATATATCAGAGTGGGCCTTGACAACGGGCCACCAATACGTCGAATGGGCCTAATCTCATGGGCCTTATATATATACCAAGGTGGGCCTCAACAACGGCCAGAAATACATCAATATGGCTCCATCACATGGGCCTAGGGCCCACCATAATATTTATTTGAAATCCAACCTATTCATAAGGTCACTTGGACCTTGGGTAAGGCCCACTGTAATATTTATTTGAAATCCAACCTATTCATAAGGTCACTTGGACCTTGGGTAAGGTCCACCGTAATGTTTATTTGAAATCCAACCTATTCATAAGGTCATGGGACCAGGGGGCCCACCAGAATGTTTATTTGCCATGCAACCCGTTGATAGGGTCACGTGGGCCTAGCCCACGGTAATGTTTATTTGCCAGCCAACCTGTTTATAAGGTCACGTGGACCTGGGGGTGGGCATGGGGCCCACCAAAATATGGTTTACAAATCCAGTCCACCCACTATGTGTGTTCCACCTGAATAAGGGTCCAGATCAAGTTTCAGCCGCTTTCAAAATTCAGGTAGGCCCCACCAAGTGGTTTTATATGTTTAGGCATGTCTTCACATGACTTTAGATGGTATGGCCCACCTGAGTTCCGTATACGGCTGATTTTTGAGATACCCCTCAATTTAAAGGGGAACCATCAAATGTACGGTGCAGATGGTCGAAACACACCATGGTGGGGCCCACAGCTGGGCCGTGAGGCCCAGCCCGTCTGCCCGCCTACGTCTATGACGGCAAAGAAATAGCGGCAGTCTTTTTTTTTTTTTTTTTTTGAAAGTTCACGCCCATACTCGTTATACCCGTCCAGCGTCTAGGGACGCTGGACGGTATACATACAACACATGCACTGTGGTGGGTCCCACGACAAGTGGCCCACCATAATTATATATATATACACACACACATGTATATGTATATACATATATATATATATATTTATATATAAAATATATAATATATATAATGTAAATTCAATACGGATCTCTCCTAAAATGCAGTGGGCCACACCATCCGATGGATGGAGCAAGATTAACACAATTCGGTGGGGCCCACTACATTCTAGAGAGAGGAAAAAGGAGAGAGAGAGAGAGAGAGATACACGGTGAGATAGAGGAGGGACCCCGCCACTATGGGCCCTCTATTTCATACATACATACATCAAACGGGTCCCACTTTCAATGGTGGTTGATGATGATCCAACGGTTAAGATGAGAGATGTGAGAGTAGGGGAAAGTGGGCCACACTTAGTGTTTGGGGGGAGAGGAGGTTGGACGTGTGGGTGTTTTGGGAGATGAGAAATGGAATGAGAGAGGGAGGAGTAATGGTAAAAGGAATGAGGTGGTGTGGTGGTTTAATGAAGAGGTAATGGGGAGGTGAGGTTAGGTTTGAAATTTGTGAAAAGAGGTATGGTGAAGGGAGAGAAGAGTTGACTTGGGAGAAAAGAGGGAATGGCCATGAGTACTTGTTGTTAGGTGAGGTGTCATGGAGGTATGGTGGTGTACTTGACTTGATTGATGGGACATCTCGTAGAGATTCCTCGAGATTCGCAATGTGCGGCGTTGTTTCTTCAAACCAAACACTGACTGACATCTTCCCACTTAGGTATCGGTTCGATGCGTGAGTCGCGGCGTTGGAACCGCGGTGACGACGCGATCGCTAGGATACAAGTTTCGGTTCGAGCTGACTTTGGTATGCGGACTCGGCTTAGGATCGCTCGCAACGATGGAAATGGGTCGAGGATTGCCAGAATTCGACCGGTAGGATCGCGGAAGCCTACGAAACGGTACAGACTAGGGTACGGGTCTTACAACTCTCCCCTCCAAAAAAAAATTTTATCCTTGAAATTTGCACAATCATCGAAACTAGTCATAACTCATAATAGAAGAGGAAACAAGGCATCGTCATATAAAATCGAAGACAGTATACAAAATACAGCACAAGATCAATCATCAAAGAGATGGGGATAGCGCTCTCGAATCTCAGCCTCGCGCTCCCAAGATGCTTCATCAGAAGAATGGTGACCCCACTGAACCTTTACTAGGGGTATGACCTTGGTCCGGAGGACCTGCTCCTTCCGATCAAGGATACAAACTGGCTACTCAATGTAAGAAGCATCCCCATGAACCTCTAACGGCTGCCAATCAATAACAGGAACGATGTCTGACCCACACTTCCTCAACATAGAGATGTGAAAAACGTTGTGGATGACAGACAACTGCGGTGGTAAGGCAAGCCAATAGGCCACAGCGCCAATGCGCTTAGTGATCTCGAAAGGTCCTATGAATCTCGGGGCAAGCTTACCCTTCACTCCAAATCAAACTACGCCCTTCATGGGTGAGACCTTGAGATACACGTGGTCCCCTACATCAAACTCCAAGGGACGACGTTGGCGATCAGCAAAACTCTTCTGCCGACTTTGAGCTGTGTGTATCCTCTGCCTGATGATATCAATAGCCTCTAAAGTCTCCTGCACAAGCTCGGGACCTAGGAGACGCCGCTCTCCAACCTCGGTCCAACAACTCGTAGATCTGCACGGTCTGCCATATAGTGCCTCAAAAGGAGCTATGCCAATGGTCGCCTGATAGTTGTTGTTGTACGCGAACTCAGCCAATCGCAGATGCTCATCCTAGCTACCACCGAAGTCTATCGCGCAGGCCCGAAGCATATCCTCAAGGATTTGGTTGACCCTCTCGGTCTGGCCATCGGTCTGCGGATGATACGCGGTACTGAGCTGCAAATCAGTCCCCATCGCTCTCTGGAAGTTCCCCCAAAACTAAGACGTAAACCTCGAATCTCGGTAAAAAACGATCGAGACTGGAACGCCATGCAGTCTCACAACCTCCTCGATAAATAACCTCGCAAGCTGGTCCATAGACCAAGTCACACGCATAGCAAGAAAATGCGCCTACTTCGTCAGACGATCCACAACAAACCAAATGGCGTCATGACCGCGCTGAGTCCTCGGCAAGCCCATAATGAAATCTGTCGACACATGCTCCCACTTCTACATCGGGACACTCAACGGCTGCAATAGACCAGGAGGTCTCTGATGATCGGCCTTGACACGCTGGCATGTGTCACACTCGGCCACAAAACTGGCAATCTGGCGCTTCATCTCCGCCCAGAAATACTGTCTCCTCATATCACGATACATCTTCGTCGAGCCAGGGTGGATAGAAAACCGCGATCGATGTGCCTCGGTCATAAGATCTCTGCGCAACTCTGGAATATCCGGGACACATAATCGGCCTCTGAAGCGAAGTCCACCATCAACACCCATCTGCCAATCTGTTTGACTCTCAGATGCTGCCTCTGCTCGGTAATCCTGTAACGACTCATCTGTCTGCTGAGCCTCGATCACCCTTGCGACAAGAGAGGGTTGAATCGATAGGCTCGATAGCTAAACGATAGTAGACTGCAGACCAAAATCGAAGTCGTACTCTGCGATATCCTCGAGCATCTCCACTCCTGAATCATCATGTGTGCTACCAGGCCTCGCGGCTAACGGCTGAGGGCATCCGCTACCATGTTTACCTTGCCTGGGTGGTACTGGAGGTCAAAATCATAGTCCTTCAAAAGCTCCATCCAGCGTCTCTGTCTCATGTTTAGCTTGGACTGAGAGAATAGATACTTCAAGCTCTTGTGGTCAGAGAAGAGCTCGAACCTGACCCCATAGAGATAGTGTCTCCACACCTTCAGTGTGAAGACGACTGCTGCCAGCTCCAGATCATGCGTAGGGTAGTTCAGCTCATGGACCTTGAGTTGACGAGACGCGAAGGCTACAGGCCTGCCGTGCTACATCAGGACAACACCTAAACCAATACGTGAGGCATCGGTAAATACAACAAATCCATCACTCCCAGAGGGAAGAGTGAGGACAGGAGCGGATGTCAGACGGTCCTTCAGCTCCACGAATGCCTGCTCACATGCTTCAGTCCAAACAAAATTCGCGCCCTTCCGAGTCAACCTGGTCATCGGGGCCGCGATACGAGAGAAGCCCTCTATGAAACACCGATAATAGCCCGCCAAACCAAGGAAACTGCGGATCTCAGACACAGTAGTGGGCTGGTTCCACTGATGCACTGCCTCAACCTTCGAGGGGTCCACTGTGACACCCTCCCTCATCAGAGCCGAGGACGGCTCTGCCCTCGGTGGGGGATAATGTGACGCCCCGGTCACTACTTCATGTGGGCGGGCACATGTGGGCGGGCACACATGTGGGTGGGCCCCCAGGTGCGGCTGGTAGGCTACTATGTGGCTGGCAGGCTACTGTGCTGGGCGAGCTACTGTTGTAGTTGACTGTAACGTAACTTGTCCCATATCGGAAGAGTTGTCTGGAGTTGTGGTGGTTATATGTTGGGTTTCTCCCTTAACAGACATGACGCGTTGTGCTTGGAATGGGTGAGCCTAGGTCCAGTGACAAACAAAACCTCCGCTGCGTACTCTGATGGGTGTCAGTTAGGTTAGACAATATCTTGTGGGATAGGTGTGGGCGGGACCACGGGAGCACCGGGTCTGTTTACGAGTTACCCTTCCCCCACATGACGCGTTGGCCTTGTGCGCCAAGCAAAACCTCCGCTGTGCACTCTGATGCCAGTTGGGTTGGACAATATCATGGACAGGTAGGTGCTGTGTGGGCGGGACCACGGGAGCACCGGGTCTGGGCGAGCTACCAGTATCCTTACCCTAAATGACGCGTTTTAAAGCTGTGAGCTTCGGCAAAGCGGACAATATCATGTGCTGTGGGGGTGGGCCTTACAGCAACCCTGGCTGGTGATGAAGGGGGCGAGACCTCGAGCCCCTAGGCTAACAAGGAGGTGAGGACATTCTCACCGGGCTATCATATGTCTTGTTTGACAGATTGGGCGACGAGACATGCCTCAGAGTAAGATATTGTCGATCTGATAGATTTCCATCCAGAGAGGCCTTCCTTACTGTTGTTACCACGCTCTGCTATAAGGTATGCCAATTTACTTGATATTATTTCTACTCTATTTCATAATGTTAACTCATTCTCTTTATGTTCAGTTGATCTCGACATTACTGACCACCCGACAAAAGGTGAGGCGGATAGCTGATGAGTACGAGCAGGCTGAGGCAGCGCTCAAGGAGAAGACCGCTGAGATCAAGGCCCTTAGTTTGGGTCTTCAGGAGGGGGCAGCGGAGGCTGAGTCCCTAAGGGGGGCTCTGAAGTGTGCTAAGGAGGAGCAAGATGCTTTGAAGATCCAACTGGATGAGGCTCAACCTAAAGAGGGTCTGGTCATGGTTGAGCTCGAAGGGACAAAGTCCCACCTTAGTTCTGCTAGGGCCGAACTAGAGAGGGTGAAGGCGCACCTCTCGTCCATCCAATTTGACATTGTAGGGTTGAAGGCCTAACCGGAGAGGGTGAAGACAAGCTCGACGGCTAAGCTAGCTGAAGTTGAGAAGGCTTTGACTGCACATCTGAGTCTAAGATGGCCATCCCAGCGATCAAGGCTGCAACCATAGACGAGTACAAAGCCTCAAAGGAAAGATTTGACGAGGTGGACGTAGTCTACAACTGCGGCTATGACCATTGTGTCGAGGACGTCAATCGGCTATACCCTAAGATGAACTTAGACGGCCTCTTTAACGATGAAGTCTCGGAGGGGCCCTCATAGCCTAAAGTCGATGTCGAGCAGCCTCCTCCACCCGAGTAGCCTCCCTCAAATTAATTGTATATTTTGTAGCCCTTTTGGGTTTGAAATGAAAAGAAACTTTTTCCCTCTTGCCTACTCGTCCTCTGTGTATTATGAATGGTAGATCTTTGGAATCACGCATGTGTGGTGATCGGCTAGTTTTAGCCACGTCTAGTTGAAGGGACGAATGTTGTTATGACCTGTACACTACAGATTAGTTCATCTGTTTCCATAATTAATAATCTAACCTCTTCTCTAAGGGTCAGACTACTAGATGAACATTTAATTAATAATCTGACTTCTTCTTTAAGGGTCAGATTATTAGAGGAATTTTTCTCCTTGCATTTAAGGAGGTTGTAACACCCCATACTTTCCCATACTCGAATGTTACTGTGTAAACTGACTTAGTACGATGCAAACCTAGCTTAGTGAACATTCACGTGCCTCTTAGTTTAAAGCTAACCGTTGAAGGTAATCCCTATCCACATGTCACACCACCCAGTAGTCAAATAACATATACCAAGTATAACATTTTATCTAGTTATTATATTATAAATTTTACACAAACATGGATCAAAAGATTATAGATATATTTAATTATCAAATGAATAATGAGTGAAAATGCATTGTAATGGAGTGATATGTATGTATTTAGTGTATATGGGATATTACGAAAATAATATTATATTAAATAAACATAATGAATAATAATTTCACAGCATGAAATCAAATTATAAATAATAATGTATTATTGAATATCTTTTATGAGTATGTATACAAAAATCATTAGATACTTTAATAGAATTGTATATTATTTAACAATGTTATCAAATACAAATATAAATTTAATTAAATATGATATTATACAATTATATGTATAATATGATATTGTATACTACGAATTATATATATTAATGAATGCGTAAACAACAACACATAATTAGTACTATGCTAATATTAAAAATTCTATTTATATATATGTATGAGATTTTAAACATTGTAATTAGAAGTAATACACAAAAATAATTAAAAAAAATTTATATTAATATTGGTATCGGTTAGTAATATAGGGCGAAAGCCTTACAAATGGCCCATTAGGATCTTTTAGCCGTCAACGTTCAACTTCGAGAAGATCCAACCATTAGATTGACTGGAATCCCCAAGTAGGACCCTAAACCAAGGTGTATGGCCCACCCAGAACCTTTGATCTGTCCCACCTTCGGAAAAAGGCTATGGAAGGGCTGATTGAACCCAATGGATGGTGTGGATTTGTCAACACCATCCTTGTGGTCCCCACCTTTGATGGGTGTGCACGTGAGGTGCGTGCACTCATTGTGCAAAGGACCGTGGAGTCTCGGTCAGCTGGCGCTGACCCGAAACTTCCTAAAATAGAGAAACACCTCTCTGTTTCTTTCTTTCAACAGCGAACGGACAACGTCCGCCAATCTCCTATTAGTGGGCCACCACATGCGATCAAACGTGTGATCCGGACCGTTCATCTGACGCGCAGCGTGGCCCTTAGTGAAACCACGTCTTAAATACATATCCATGTACACGTATGCTCGCACAATAATCGATGCAAGATGGGCCTGGAAACATAATGTTTCCAGAAATGGAAACTATCTTTTTGTCAGCTAGGCAATCCGCGTGAGGATAAATCCACCCATCCCAACCATCCATTTCAAATCGATCCTAGCCCTCCAAAGCTAGGTTTTTGCTACAAAGGAAGAGAAATAAAGGGAACAGCCGTAAATCTCTCTTACTACTCCAACTCTAAACCACCGATCAAATGACGTTGGAGCTTCATCCCTTCTATTCCTGAAGCTTCCAAGGACAAATCTAAATCAGCCCACGCATTTAGAATGAAGAAGGAAGCCTTCGTTCAAGATCCGCCATCATAGCTCGGGCATCTTTCTCGTTCAAACGGCATTGAGTCGCGGTCCGATTTGGGCCGGTTCGTGCCACGCTGAGTCTCCAGCATGGTAAGAAGAAAGAAAAAGGAAAGAGAGAAGGTAAGACCATTTGGACTGGGCCGCACTGCACCACTACATTAGGCAACCCAAACTGAGCTGAGTCGGGGTCGAGCCAAGTCCGAGCTGGACCTGTTCCAACCAAGTTGAGCCTAGTTCGGGTCTGATTCATCTAGACCCACTGCTGGGAGTTGTAAAGAAGAAAAGAATTTTTTAAAAAAATAAAAATTGTTGAGTCTCCTCATTGTTATTGGGTTGATTCGGTTGGGCCCACCGATTTTGACCATTTTTAGATGTTTTAATCCAATAAGGTGGGTCTTGCATCATGGACGATATATCTGTTGTTGTTGCTTAGCTAGTTCAAGGAGAACTCGAATTCAAGTTGAGTTACCTTCCAAAACAAGGTTGGATTATGCCATTACACGGCTGAGTTAATGTCATTGGGACTTCTGAGTTTGGCAGTGGGTCAAATGGGTTCTGGTCTATTTCATTTCGACTAAACCAGCTAGCTCATTTGGGAATTTCGAGTTCTTTATCGAAGTGGAGTTGATCGGGTCTACTCACTCCATCACGTTGGTCAACTCAACGACTTGCTAAATCCCTGCCATTTTAGTATGGGTTGTGTAGCTGGCGAGTCGACTCAACTCACCGGAGTTGGGTCTAAGCAGGTCAACTAATGTAAGCCAGTTTTCTCTCTCAAAATAAATAGTTGATTTATTATCATAAAATGGTGTTACTGTAGTTATTGTGATTATAAATTTTGCTTAGCCATTAGCAGATTATGTATGCCAATATTAGTTATTATAATCAAATTTCAACCATTAGATGTTAGATATTAGCATCATTTCTAGACTTTATCATTCATAATAGATTACACCACTCGTTACTATCACGATGATTATTTTGCTACATTAGCTAAAATTGATTATAACACTAATGTTAATAAATACTTTATAATACTAAATTAATGTTAAAGTTAATTGCACACTAACTAGGGTTCAAACCCTAAAAATCTAGCCTAGACCTAAACTCTAAGGTGAAACCCTAAACCTAATTAATCTAAACCCTAGGTCTATACTTAAAAATGTAAATAATAAGTTAAGTTTGGATCAAATTGTAGGACTTCATAATTCATGGTAGATCATAGTATCTAGTATCGTGACTAGGCTCATTATTGACAGTTATAACTATTATCATAAGAAAATATTATCATTTTCCATATGGGATTAGTTTAATTCTTGTTAATATGATTGTTAGTAGTAGTCCTTATCATATTATTGTTTAGTAAAAATTTTAGGATTACTAGTATTATTTAATAGATTATTAGCCATTATAGGACTATTAAAGAATGTTGGTATAGTTACATATGAACTTGTGAATCACCATTATTAATATTGATTACTTAATACTTCTATTATGACTATTACTTCATTCATGGCACATAATAATAATAATAATAATAATAATAATAATCAGAGTTCAAATCCTAGAATCTAAACGTTTAACTAAGCCCTAGGATGAAAATCCTAATTCTACATCAAAATCCTAAAGACAAATGATTCAAGCCCTAGGCTATGACCTTAAACCTAGGTAGTGTGTAAAACTTAAATCTAATTGTACAAGTCCATGATTTGTGGTAGGATTCAATTCTAAGGGCGCAAGCACTTAGCAACACTAGAAGGTGATTCGGTTCATCAGGTGATGATTCTTCCCCTTTAGCTTTTCATTTTTCCATTAGCTTAAGTTATAGTCTTCATTATTTATTTTGATTAATTGATAATTGATATCTCCATCTTATAAATCACATGTGTTAATTGTTGGAATTGAATTGCTCGATCACATGTTTAATATTTTTTCTACATATCTTCTTATGCTTATGGATTACTTGTGGATTGCTTCTGGAATTTAAAGAGGTACATCCGTCGGAAACCCCCACTTATAAATGTACACCAATACTTGGGATGTAACCTGATTGATTGTGACTATAATGGACCTTCAACTTAGTGGTTATTGAATGGTGGTTTAAATTGACCATTGATATGGGCTACCATCCAGGGTTGTTGTGTCCAATGGTTTTTAAGGATGGTCTTTTATCGCATGGTTTTGATAACAACCCTATGTGGCTTATTTTGATATCGCCCTATGTGGCTTTGTTTTGGTATTTTCTTATATAGGTTCGATGTTTTATACTGTACGACCATGCGATGGTATGCCCCATATACTATAATGTGATTGGCCACTAGTCAACAGATTTCCATTAAACATCCTAAGATGGTAGTCTCATGAGCCGGGGATGGTGGTATGAGATTTATGCCTCAGCTGTCTGCCTACGCTGGTGACGAGCCCCCGTAGTGACCTTTGAGCTTATTTAAAATGGTTGGTTGTAATTGGACTAATAATGGGTTGGTTAACCATGCATACATGACACAAACCAACATCTATTACTATTATACGTGATATACGTATTTATCCGACTGGATGCTTTTCTTAGGTTGATGATATCTTACTGGATGTTTTTTCCAGGTCAATGATCGCATGGGTGATGAGCCCACTGTCCACACGGATGAGCATCCCCAGAGCGATGATTGCATTCACGCATCCATGCACATAATAAGACCTGCATCGTGTATTATTTTATATTCTTTGTTTTATAACTATGCTTACCTAATGAGGTAGTGTGTAATCTTGAGGGGAATTCACACTAATTTGGTCACTCATCTATCAAATAAATATAACTATACAGGTAGCACAGGTGGCTTAAGTGATTTTCAGGTTCGGGCTAATGAGGAGCCGGGTTCAAGTGCCAGGGTTGCATGACTGTATCTACCTTGAGGAGCTGAGGGGTCTTACGGCTCAAATTTACTTGTATTCTACTATTTCTCATGTATTGGATCATGTAATTCTCATATTTGTTAATTTTGGAGACATTGGTTTGTATAAGTCATTATGAGCAACCTCTTGTATATCCTAAATAAAATTTGAAATTTTCCTCTATGCTTACTTGTCCATTCTACGCTCATCTACTTACTCTGATGAAAGAAAAAAAATATATATATACTCGAATTTGACCCCCCTTTAAGGTTAACACTCGAGTTTTTGGGAAATGAGTCACATACTCGGGTCCTGAAAAGTCGGGGCATTACAGAGGTCCTCAGTAGTCTGAGTAGACAGAAAATAGTAGAACAAACTTCTCGTGCTGAGCAGTCTTTATTGAAGAACATAAGTGGATTTACATGTCATTTCATCATTCCTCGGTCCTGATGATTTAGGGATGATAAACTTTAGATGCTTGGCATTTCACGAGTGTGGCAAAGGCTGCCCTTCTAGATTCTCCTATCGATAGGTGCCCGATCGAGCCGTGCCTACCACTCGATACGGTCCTTCCCAGTTTGGTCCCAATGCTCCTGAATCGAGCTCTTTAGTGTTCTGGAATGCTTTCTGAATCTTCAGATTTTTACTTTGGAATTGAAGAATCGGGCAACCTACTGTTGTTGTGCAGTAGTCCTAAGACTGGCTAGTTCCCTTATTTCTTCGAGAAGGTCGAGGCCCATAGCCATTTGTTTGGAGTCTTAGGCCTCATCGTAAGATCACATGCGCGCTGTGGGGAGTCTCAGTTCAACCGGGATGACGACCTCTGCACCAAAGTTCAAGGAGAATGGAGTTTCCCTGGTTGACAATCGGGCATAAGTCCTATATGCCCAGAGTACATATGGGAGGTCCTCGGCCTAAGCACATTTTGCTTTCTCGAGTTTTGTCTTGAGGTGATTTTTTATTATCTTGTTGACTGCTTCTACCTGCCTATTAGCTTGGGGGTGCCGAGACAACGAGTAGGCATTGCAGATGCTGTCACGCCCCAGACTCAGTAACCGGACTCACAAGGATTCCGATGACCGGTTCTGAACGCAACAGCCTCCATAGTACCCCATTCTCGGCTCCTGAGGCAGGTTCCTATCCTGGGATCCTACAAGGAGGATTTTCATAACAGTATAATCATTCCAATACGAGCATACCCAAGATCACAGCAAGAACATCTGAGAATAACAAAGGCACACATCGCAAAATCCACTATAAATTTGAACTTTTACAATCATCCATAAGGTCCAAAGGACATACATGAGATAAAAAGAAAAGAGAGAAAGGTCAGCAACACTGGAGTCCTCAAATGCTCAGCTCTACTCCATGCTCTACTTCTTGTGTCGCTTTCTTAGAGTATCTGCACGCATCAATCGTGCATAAGCTTATAGAAGCTTAGAGGGTGGTGTAGGTGTGTGATAATGGTGCACAGAAGAGTAGTAGGAGATACAAGGAGAGAAGCATGGTCAATGAGGATATCACTAGCCTTACCCAGGCTTATCATGAATAAGATGCAATGAGTACTGGGTGCCATGCCAAGGCAATTCATGAAGGGGCTTATACAACCAATGCTAATGCAATGCAAGTAATATCAGTGCTCATATCCAAACCACAAGTCATGTACATTTCCGATCATAAGGAAATCACCAGGGTCCATTACACTGCTAAATGACTGCCGCTCTACAGACCCCGCACAGTCAAACGAGCGTAAGAGACCTCACTACCCGCCTGCGGACAGCCAATCACCAACAAGGCCTGAAGGTAGCGGACCCATTTACGAGCTGGTCAGACTCAGCCTATCAATGCCTCCTCACATCAGGCAGGTAAGGCCACACCCCTATCCAACCGACTACACGATAGTGGGAGACGCGGCCTAATGGTATAAGGCCCTCGTGCGCTCATATATTCTACTCGGTCACGACATTAGAGCAGATCCTTGGTACCATGGAAGTTTTGGGAATTTCACCCATGGGCATCCTATGCACCCGGTATGCTCAACTAATATTTCCAGTGTCCACACATACAGCAATCCACCAATACCCCTATGGAGGCAAGGCCCTGATGAAGTAAGGGCAGATAACCATAAGCTATGCAATGTCAGATGCATGAATCACACAATCACCCATGCATCAATCCCAAGCATCCATCTCTCGGGGAGATACCAATATGTTCTACACAATGACACAACCATGGCCAATCATACCTCAACCAAGCATGCATATGATGCGTATGGGAGTGGGCCATGAAGATGAATAGGGGTGCCAATGAGGTGAAGATGAACTCTCTACCTAACCATGAAGGGTCTAGGTACTTAACCAATTCCTCATAAGGGATACAACCTCTAGTGGGGGCCCATATACCTGAGGTAGCCCATGAGACTAAGGAGAACAATGATATGGGCCTAAATAGATGAAACGAGCCTAGCAAGGGTCTATGGTGGGCCTTTAACCACCCATAGAAGCCCATGGGCCTACCTTAGGGCCACCAATATGGACATCCAACCACAATTGGTCCCCAAGAGGTAGCCCATCTCTAATTGATTACGGATCAAGGCCCAAGGCCCACACAACATTAGAAATAAGGGATGGACAGCCATTACATACCACATACATTCATGTTAGGCTTCAGAAAGGCGGCCCAAGGCCTATCCAAAACATGGGTCCATGGGGAACACACATAGCCCAACCCATATATACCACTATGGGCCCACAGGGGAAAGGTTAGGGCCCAACATAAAGGTTATTAATCCCATATATTGTTGTGGCCTAGTGGGCAGCCCATTGCTCAAATCACATGGGCAAATGTCATGTTCTTAGTCAAGTAAGTTGGGCCTACAACCCGGCCCAAGTATAAAGTTGATTTGGTGGGCAATCAAGGGCCCATATACTTGTGTGTCGGCCCACTAATCCAACACAATAGTATGGTAAAAATGGCCCAAGAGTTCAATGGGCCTATCTAGAAAGTTCCAACCAATTGGGCTCAAAGAGTTCAACAACTAGCCACATTCATGGACCCAATTAAATTCAACTATGGTGGGCCTCAAAAGTGCATTTATTAAGCCCAATATTTAAGGAACTAAATGTATAAATTATTACCACTAAGATTCTTCACAACGTGTTGGGCCCCACTCCTCAAAATTTCAAATCAAAGGCCAAACATAATTATAACATGTTGCTGTCCTAAATTTGGGCACTCCATTGGAGTGGGCCTAGGGCCTCTAAAACTCTGAAAATTGAGGGCCAAGGTCCCTCATCATGCATACAATGAGAGAAAACCCAAAAAGGTGGCCCACCATCAGAGGAAACATTTTTGAATTATAATTTTTATCAAGGCATATTGCTGGACTGCACAGCAGAAAATTCTGGCAAGCCAACCATCTTGGCCCATTCTTTTGGATGCCCAAATGGGGTCGGAGTTAAAATTTTTCAGAGTGATACTTCAATAGGTGGGACACACCCCCACAAAATTTTAAAATTTTTAGATATTCCTAAGTATTTTAATTAATTTGAACAAAACAGTCTGTCCAGAAAATTGGATAGACCTGGACGTCCCAATGTGGTGGGCCAGTCCGGCCCTCGCCACGGTGTGCACAGGGGTCCATTGGCTCTAAAAATTGGTAGGTAGGTCCCACCATAGGTGGAAAACAACTTCATAAATTTTCAGAATTTTTAGACATTTAAAAATATTTTAATTTATTTAAAGAAATCAATTTATCCTGAAAATCGAACTGATCTGGACACCATATTGTAATGAGCCGGTCCAACCACCACCATGGTGTGTACAGGTGTCCACTGGCCCCAAAATTTTGTAGGTTGGTCCTACCATGAGTGGACCACTTCCCTATAAATTTTTATAATTTTTAGACACCTAAAAGTATTTTAATAAATTTCAGAATTCCAACCTGTCCAGGGTGGAATGTTGCTGGAACAGTGCAGAAAAATCCAGACTGTCCACCTCATTTGGACCACACCTTTGGGACCCCAATGAAGGTCAGATGGAGCTGAAATTTGGTATGGTTGTATATGGGTCATAAGGCTACAAGAATCACATATTATTTTGTTTCATTATTCCCACCAAAGACCCATAAATCAGGCCCCAAAGTGGCCCAAAAATCTGTCCAGGCAGATTTGGACAGCAGCATGTAATAGAAATGATTAAAATATAAACATGGTTTTTCATGGGGTTTAACCCTAGGAATTTGTGTGATGGACCACCCCAGTGGGCCCCACAAATGTCCAGACCTTCCCCATCATCAAATACCCCTTGCATGTGTCCCATCTAGGTGGATTTTGGGGCCACATGTCTAATGATGGACCGCTATGGGCGTCCAAGCTCCATGGTTGGTCTGGATTTTTGTTGGCCTACAAGGTGGGCCACACATGCAAGATTAGAATTTTATTATAAAGAAAAATAATAATAATAATAAAGAATTGGCCACAAGAGGAGGGGCTCCGCCACATTGAGGCCCTCTCCTTTATCAATCACACCATACATTCATTCTATTCATATGTTATAACATAGATCCACCACATGCATGTTCTAGATTCAAGATCAATGGTTGGGATGTCATCCCAACCATGATTCTAGGGTCTAGATGACCCATCATACTATAAAATCCAAGTAATCCTCCATGATGGGGGCCTATAGAGGGGAAACCACATGCATGGACATGCATGCATTAAAAAGGCCATTTGGCCACAACTAAGGGATGATGTAGGATCTCCACCATGGATTGGTGGGCCCTACACTTCCCACACAAAAAAAAGGAGATCTAAGAACATAAAATAGAAATCCTAAGTCCTAGGAGTACACCCACCTTAGATTGCTCCAAACTTGGACCTCCTAGCTCCTAGTGCACCAAGGGATCCATATCAATGGGTGAGATTGGATTTAGATGGTTGGATTTGGAAGATTAAAGGGGAAATGGGGCTGGAGAAGAGAGGGAGATGGGAGAGAAGTTGCTGGAGAAGAAGAGAAGAGAGAGAGAGAGAGAGAGAGAAATGAGAGGGAAAGAGAGGGAAAATCTTTTTAAGGGAAGTAATAATAACCTATGGTGACAATAACAATGTTGCTAGGGTAGGTTAGGTATGGGTAGTGTTTAGGGTGGGTAGTATTTATTCCATGCAATAGTGTAGTGTGTGTGTGTGGTGTGCATGGGAAATTGTGCCATGGTGGTGGTCCATATGCTTTTCTACAAAAAGTGGGCCACATGATGAAATGCTCATAACTTTTGATCCATAGGTCGGATTGACGCACAAGACGCGTCGTTGGAACCGCAACGACGATACGAACGAGATGACATAGGTCTTGGGTCGATCCGAGTCTGGTCTACGTGACTGAACTCAAGGTGACCATAAACACAATTTGAAGGTCGCGGGTCGCCGGAATTCGACCGGTAGGACCGCGAGACCATGATGAACAAGATGCATACTCACACACATACATGCAAACATGGGAACTAGGGTCGATTCTCACAGATGCCAAGCCTCCTACACATTCCACGGAACTTGTTATCAAATTGTCTCTCATTATTTGAGAATATGGTGTGCATAATCCCGAACCAGTAAATGATATTTTTCCAAACAAAGTCAGTGATCTTTTGCTTAGTAATTTTGGCCAATGGTTTGACCTCGGCCCACTTAGTGAAATAGTCAACCACCACATCGCATATCCGGTCTGGCCCTTTCCCGTGGGGTAATGGGTCGATGATATAGATTCCCCATTGTGCAAACGGCTAAGGTCCAATCATCAGAGTCAGTTCCTTGGTAGGTAGGCAAGGGATGATTGTAAACCTTTGAGACTAATCAAACTTCTGAGTGTATTGCTTAACATCCTTCTGAATGGTTGGCCAGAAATACCCTTACCGGATCACCTTGTGGGCAAGAGCTTGGCTTCAGGAATGATTGCCACATATTCCTTCATGAATTTCTTTCAAGACATAATTGGCCTCTTTAGGTCGGAGACACCTGAGATAGGACAATGAGTACCCTTTCTTGTATAGGACATCCCCTATCATCGTATATTGAGTTGACGTAGATCTGAGTTTGTGTGCTTCTAGTCGGTCATTGGGAAGCTTGCCTTCTCAAAGGTATTCGATGATTGGATCCATCTAGCTCGGAATCGAATGCATGGGTAGGGCAGCTTCTTGATAGGCTTATGGATGCTCGGCTCAGCCAAGAACTCGATCGGGATTGTCCTTGGGACAACTTCCTCGGCATTGGATGCTAATTTTGCCAACGCGTCCGCTTTCAAATTTTCTAACCTCAGGATTAGGCTGATGTCGCATTTCCTGAACTTGCCTATCAATTCCTGAGTTCTTTATAGATACGTGATCATCTGCTTCTCCTTAGCTTGATATTCATTGGTGATCTGATTAACGACGAGCTGGGAGTCGCAACGAACCTTTAGGACATGAGCCCTGCTAGTAATGCCTCATATTCCGCGACATTATTAGATGCGTGGAATCTGAACCATAGAGCATACTGGACAAATGTCAGGTCAGGTGTTATAAGGACGATAATAGCCACGTCGCGCCTGGAGTTGGAAGATCCATTGACGTACAATGTCCAGGTGTGGGGGTCGGCCTTGATCATTTGGGCGTCATCCGTTGGCCAGTTGAACTCTAGATCAATCGCTATGGTGAGCAACGAGCCCGTGTCGATCGGCCGATTAAACTCATCCATCAGGTCCGCAAACTCTTCTGGTTCATTTGAAGTAGTTCGGTCTTCGTGATCAGTGAGCTCGATGATGAAGTCAGCCACTGCCTGACCATTGATGGCATTCCTTGGCTAGTATCTTATGTCAAATTTTTCGAGCTCGATAACCCTTTTCGTGAGTCTTCTCGATACTTCAGGCCTTTAGAGCACTTGACAGAGAGGTTGATTAGTTGGGACTATTATCGCGTGGGCTTGAAAGTATGGGCGAAGACGTATGCACAAGATTACCAATGTTAATGCGAGCTTTTTTATATCTAGGTACCTGGTCTTGGCAGGGACCAAGGCTTTAATGACATAATATACTGGGAGTTATTTTCCTTCGGACTCTGATGAGGGCCGAACTCACCGCTGCTGCTGAGACTGCCAAGTATTGCAGTAAGGGTTCTCCATGTTCGAGCTTTAAGAGCAGTTGGGGTGATCCTAGGTATTACTTTAGTTATGAATGCTTGTTCACAATCCTCGGTCCATTCTACTTTCTTATTACCCTTCAGTTATTAGAAAAAGAGGAGGCACTTGTCAGTTGCTCTGGACACGAAGTGATTAAGGACGACGATTCTGCCGATGAGGCATTGGATTTCCTTAGCAGTTTGGGGTGAGCTCATATCTAATAAGGCTTTGGTCTTGTCGAGATTTTCCTCGATCCCTTTCTGGCTAACTAAGAACCCAATGAATTTCCCCGAGTTGACTCCAAATGTGCACTTGGTCGGGTTCAACTTCATTTTGTATTTTCACAGAATTGAGAACATCTCATCAAGGTTGATAACGTGGTCGGAAGATTCGATGCTTTTCACCAACATGTCGTCGACATAAACCTCCATAGATCGTCCGATCTGTTGAGTGAACATTTTGTTCACAAGCCGCTGATACGTTGCCCTGATATTTTTCAATTCAAAAGGGCATGACTTTATAGCAGTAAAGTCCCTTGTCCGTGAAGAAGGTTGTTTTTACTTGTCGTGCTAATGCATGGCTATTTGATTATAGCCCAAGTACGCATCCATGAAGCTTAGGAGTTCACACCTTTTCATGTTTTCGACCAGCTGGTCGATCCTGGGTAGAGGAAAGCTGTCCTTAGGACAGGCCTTATTTGGGTCAGTGTAGTCAACACAACCCGCCACTTCCTAGTAGACTTATTTACCAGAACGACGTTAGCAACCCAGTCAAGTTAGTAGACTTCTTCGATGAATCCCGCGTCTAAAAGCTTCCCGACCTCTTCCGCGATCTCGACATATCGCTTTGGCTCGAAAGCTCGCCTCTTCTGTTTAACAGGTTTGTGATCAGGGTCTGCATTCAGTTTGTGAACCATCACCTCAGGGTTGATGCCAGGCATGTCTTGATGGGATCAGGCGAACACATCGGTGTGGCGCTAAATGAGATTCATTATTTAACCTAGGAGGTCCGGAGTCAATGATGAACCAACCCGTACCGCTTGGGTTGAGTCGAAATCATTGAGAGGATTGGTCAGAAGATCTTCCATTGTGGATCCTCTTTCAAGCGAATCTTCCTTAGGGTCAATGGAAGTGACCACTAGAGTAGGACTAGAGTTCTTACTTTTAGAGCAGTCAAGTAGCATTGTCGAGCCTCATGCTGGTCTCCTCGGACGTGATCGACCCCATGATTGGTAGGAAATTTCATCATGAGGTGATAAGTAAACACCACGGCTCTCATGGAGTTAAGGGAGGGTCGTCTGAGGATGACATTGTAAGTGGAGGGACAATCTACCACTAGGAAGTCAACCATCATAGTGGTTTGGTTTCGTCCTTCTCCAATAGTAACAGGGAGTTGGATGGCTCCTTCGGAAATGACCTTGTCTCCTGCAAACCTGTGCAGGGGGTTTTAACAAGCTGAACACTACAAGAAATCCCACTTTTAGTGATGAAAATTTTCGTCGCTAAAAGCCAAATTTTCATAACTAAAAAGTTTTAGCAACAAAAATTTTCATCGCTAAATTCGTTACTAAAAGACCGAGGCAATAGATTTTTATCAACGAAATTTTTTGATCGTCGGTAATGCTAAGATTTTTAGCGACAAAATTTTTCGTCGCTAAAAAATAAATGTTAAACTTTTAGCGACGATATTTTTTGTCGCCAAAAATAATTACAAAACTTTTAGCGATGAAATTTTTCGTTGCTAAAAAATAAATGTTAGACTTTTAGCGACAATATTTTTCATCGCCAAAAATAATTACAAAACTTGTAGCGACGAAATGTTTCATCACTAAAAAATAAATGTTAAACTTTTAGTGACGATATTTTTCGTCGTAAAAAATAATTTCAAAACTTTTAACGACAAAATTTTTCATCGCTAAAAATAAATGTTAAACTTTTATCAACGATATTTTTCATCACCAAAAATAATTACAAAACTTTTAGCAACGAACAATTTCGTCGCTAAAAAATAAATGTTAGAATTTTAGCGACGATATTTTTCATCTCTAAAAAATACGTAAGAAACTTTTACCGACGAAAATCTTCGTAGGTAAAAGTCTATTTTAAAAAAAAAATATTTCAGCACAAAATTCTACACAAATTCTTGATATACACCTGTTACAATAAATTTCACAGATATTCTTCTTGATATACACTTGTTATATAATATATTTCATCATATTCACATTCACATCTATCTAAACCCAAACTACTTAAATCCATCCAAACATAAATTACATTCATCCAAACATAAACTACATCCATCCAAACACAAACAATCTTATCACTTCATCCACACATAAATACATATAAGTTTAAACACAAAAAATTATTCAAAAGTTGATTGGACTATCCATTTTGTCCAACACAACTTGATATTTTGTTGGCTCTAATTTTTGTTTTCTTGAAAAAGAATGCTTCAAATGATAGATGAATCATGTGTAAAGCCTAATGTAGATAATGTATAGCAAAGCACCCTCAATCCCTTGATCTAAAAGCCATTGTTTGAAGGTATTGGCTAAATCTTTGACCCTGCACATACGTTGTATCTGAAAATGATCCACAACACTCAAAGCCACAATTTTAATGAACCAGCATAGCTCATGATCATACTACATCCAAATCACATGTTGTAGATTGACTTTGGTCAGCTAATGTAGATCTTTTCTAACAAATCACCTCAATCCATTAAGCCAAAATCCATCTATCTATTTAATTTTAGTACAAAGACTATAGAAGCTAACTATCCTATATTAGGATTAATCTAGGAGCAGTTCTAAACCTGCATAGTTCCTGTAAAAGACTCTAAAAATACTAACATGGAAAACCTTCTCCAAGTGAAACATGTGCATAATATGTGGAAAAATTGTCGGGCTATCCCAACTTGTCAAATCTCAGTCAAAAGCATGTGTAGCTGAGCTGGGATGAACTGTCGAGCCTCTTGGAAGACCCAAAATAAGCGGAATAAAAAGGTAAAACTAAAAAGAGTGATCATAAGGAAAGCATGATGCACATTGATTTTCAGTTATGAATTTGAGTTTATTAGTAGAAAGCAAAGGAAAGAGGAAAAAGAAAAGAAAAAGCATCCAATGAAATGAGCAGTACCTACAACTTATCCTTGTAAGCAACAAGCAGGTCAAGTGTTGCTCTAAACACACGTTCCAGTGCTTCTCTAGGTAACCGGTCCACAGGAAGTGCAAGAAGTGAAGTTAATCCCAACAAGCAAACTTTCTTATCATGTTCCCTGCAATCACCATAGGACTATTAAAGCCACGGGAAAAGTTTTACAACATGAGGAGGAAAACAATCTGAGAAGCAGAAGTCACCTTCTAAAATTAGCATGCAAACCACTTTTTTTTTTAACCTATTGTAGCATCTGAAACTAGAGATTAAAAACTTCTACTACCACCCCAAGCTTTTACAATATGCCAAGTGTCATTATTGGATTATAGTAAAAGAGCATTAGCAATCTGCAATAAGTTTGAAAGACTTAGAACTTAATGTGCCTTGTTCATCTACAATTTCAGCCAATACTAAATTGAATTGTCTTTAGTAAACAAAGATAAGCTAAAATATCCCAAGACATGCTAGAATATGTTAAAATGGAAACACAATGATATAAGGTACTTGAATTCAAACACATTACTAGTAAGAGATTGTACTTTGAGAAGGAAACTAAAAGAACTGTAACAAGACTTCTAACTCCACAATTAACTTGAATTGTAAGGTACTTGAATTCACACACACTACCACTTGTATTGATTTATTTCTCAAGTCTATAGATATGAAATTATAAGTCACCTCTACATGCCTTAGTAGAAAATAAATGAAACTTGTACCTAACTCCACCTTAGAGAGCTCAAGAATGTCATTGATAAGTTACAAAACCAAATCTCCAGAAGATAGCATAACATCCAACAACTATCGTTGTTCTTGATCTAGATTTGTGTTGGCAAGGATCTCAGCCATACTAACCCCGGTAAGGGGAGATTTCATGAGACAGTTGCTAACATTTGTTTTTCCCTCATCATTTCCTCTAATGAAAGGGATAAAGAAAAAAGAGAAGAAATATAATAAGTGAAACTTGTAGTCATCCAAAGTTCTAATCCAGATTTAGACAAATGGTAGAAATTACAATACCTGTTATGTGAATTGTTTTATTCAGTTCTGTTTCCTTGGCCTTTTGCACAGCTATCTGCTCTCGAAGCCTTGCCATCTTTTCTCTTTTTATTACCTGTTATAAGATGAGAAACAATATATTATAAAGAAAATAAACCTTGCTGGCTGTAAGAACATAGAGAAGAAAAAAAAATAAAATGAAAATATGTTTCTTGAAATAACTTGAAAGTTGGACTAGACTTAGACCCAATGATATATACTTGGTTTTTTAGCGAAAAAATCAAGAAGAAAATGGAGTAAGGGTAAGAAGCTGAAAAGATATGTACTCCTGAAATGTAGCAATGGCATTTTAAATAGAGATAGAAGTTCATTCTAAACAGAGGTTGAACCATCATTTGGCTCATCACTAACATAGAGTCTCAATTTTCAATACTTGGCAAGCAATTTATTTTATAGTTAAGCTCTGGTTTATGGAGGGGTGCTTTAGAATCTAATGGATTTAAAATTAGTCATACTAAAACAGAGTAATATACTAAAACAGGACATGCTGATGTGTCATTTCAGTGGAATATTGAAGTCTTTAATAGGCTTGGCAAACATTTGAACATTAATATATTACAAGTAATTCAAACCAAACCTGAGTTGATTTAATGCAGACCTAAATTTCATTCCATTGCTAGCATACCCACCAAGAAACAATTGAAAAGACAAGAGAATCCTAAAGATGTAAACAAAATGGATAAATCATAAAAGCAATGCAAATGAAAATATTACAATATGAGAGAATCCTAAAGATGCAAACGATCTTCAAAGCATGGCACCTAACATATTGTATATATCAGACACATTCAGGGTCCAAACTATAGATCAAATGATTTTCAGAGCATGGTACCTAACATGTTGTATAGGCATTGATTAGAGTTAAATTTATGTTAACTTGTAAACTAATAAAAGAATGCATGACAGTCACAGATGAAAGTACCCCTCCATTTATGGTAATTGAGAATAGGTTAAGGTTTAGGTTTAGGAAATCGGGTTCGGGTTCGGGATTGGGTTTTCAAGTTTAGGTTTAGATTTAGGTTAGGGAGTTGAGATTAGGAATAGGGGTAGGTTTAGGTTTAGGGATTTGAGAATACATTTAGGTTTTAGGTTTAGGCTTAGGTTTAGGTTTAGGTTATAAGTGTAGGTTATAGGTTTAGGTTTAGGTTAGGTTATAGGTTAAGGTTTAGGGAATTGAGTTTAGGTTATAGGTTATAGGTTAAGGTTTAGGTTTAGGTTTAGGAAATCGGGTTCAGGTTCAGGTTTTCAAGTTTAGGTTTAGGTTAAGGAGTTGAGATTAGGATTAGCTATAGATTTAGGTTTAGGGATTTGAGAATACATTTAGGTTTTAGGTTTAGGTTTAGGTTTTTAGGTTTAGGTTATAAGTTATAGCTTTAAGGAATTGAGAATAGGTTAAGGTTTAGGTTTAGGAAATCGGGTTCGGTCTGTTCGATTGGGTTTAGATTTGGGTTTTCAAGTTTAGCTTTAGGTTAAGGAGTTGAGAGTAGGATTAGGTGTAGGTTTAGGTTTAGGGATTTGAGAATACATTTAGGTTTTAGGTTTAGGTTTAGGTTTTAGGTTAAGGTTTAGGTTATAGGATTAGGTTTAGGTTAGGGAGTTGAGATTAGGAATAGGTGTAGGTTTAAGTTTAGGGATTTGAGAATACATCTAGGTTTTAGGTTTAGGTCTAAGTTTTAGGTTTAGGTTATGGTTATAGGTTTAGGTTTAGGTTAGGGAGTTGAGATTAAGAATAGATGTAGGTTTAGGTTTAGGGATTTGAGAATACATTTAGGTTTTAGGTTTAGGTTTAGGTTATAGGTTTAGGTTTAGGTTATAAGTTAGGTTAGGTTTAGGTTAGCTTATAGGTTAAGGTTTAGGGAATTGAGTTTAGGTTATAGGTTATACATTATAGGTTAAGGTTTAGGTTATAGGTTAAGGTTAAGCTTATAGGTTTAGGTTTAGGTTATAGGTTTTGGGATTTGAGAATAGGTTGAGGTTATAAGTATAGGTTTAGGTTAAAATTGTAGGTCATAGGTTTAGGTTATAAGTTTATGTTAATGTTGTAGGTGATTTAGTTTTGTGGATTTGAGAATACATTTAGGTTTTAGGTTTAGGTTTAGGTTTTATGTTTAAGTTAAGGTTGAGTTTAGGTTATAGGTTTAGGTTTTAGGTTATAGGTTTAGGTTTAGGTTAGGTTATAGGTTAAGGTTTAGGGAATGAGAATAGGCTAAGGTTTAGGTTTAGAAATCGGATTCGGGTTTAGGTTTGGGTTTTCAAGTTTAGGTTTGGGTTAAGGAGTTGAGATTAGGGTTAGGTGTAGGTTTAGGTTCGTGGATTTGAGAATACATTTCGGTTTAGGTTTTGTTTAGGTTTTAGGTTTAGGTTATATGTTTAGGTTTAGGTTATAGGTTTAGGTTAGGTTATAGGTTAAGGTTTAGGGAATTAAGTTTAGGTTATAGGTTTAGGTTATTGGTTAAGGTTATAGGTTTAGGTTTAGGGAATGAGAATAGGTTAAGGTTTAGGTTTAGGAAATCGGGTTCGGGTTTAGGTTTGGGTTTTTAAGTTTTAGGTTTAAGTTAAGGAGTTGAGATTAGGATTAGTTATAGGTTTAGGTTTATGACATTTGAGAATACATTTAGGTTATAGGTTTAGGTTTAGGTTTTAGGTTTAGGTTAAGGTTATAGGTTTAGGTTTAGGTTAAGGTTATAAGTTTAGGTTTTAGGTTTAGGTTTAGGGATTTGAGAATACATTTACGTTTTAGGTTTAGGTTTAGGTTTAGGGATTTAAGAATACATTTACGTTTTAGGTTTAGGTTTAGGTTTTACATTTAGGTTAAAGTTACTGAGTTTAGGTTATAAGTGTTGGTTATAGGTTTAGGTTTAGGTTAGGTTATAGGTTAAGGTTTAGGGAATGAGAATAGGCTAAGGTTTAGGTTTAGAAATTAGGTTCGGGTTCGGGATCGGGTTTAGATTTGGGTTTTCAAGTTTAGGTTTGGGAGTTGAGATTAGGATTAGGTGTAGGTTTAGGTTTAGGGATTTGAGAATACATTTAGATTTTAGGTTTAGATTTAGGTTATAGGTTTAGGTTTAGGTTATAATGTGGGTTATAGGTTTAGGTTTAGGTTAGGTTATAGGTTAAGGTTTAGGGAATTGAGAATAGGTTGAGTTTTAAGTTTAGGAAATCGGGTTTGGGTTCGGGTTCGGGTTTGGGTTTGGGTTTTCAAGTTTAGGTTTTGGTAAGGAGTTGAGATTAGGATTAGGTGTAGGTTTAGGTTTAGGGATTTGAGAATACATTTAGGTTTTAGGTTTAGGTATAGGTTTTAGGTTTAGGTTTATGTTATAAGTGTAGGATATAGGTTAGGTTTAGGTTAGCTTATAGGTTAAGGTTTAGGGAATTGAGTTTAGGTTATAGGTTATACATTATAGGTTAAGGCTAAGGTTATAGGTTAAGGTTTAGGTTATAGGTTTAGGTTTAGGTTATAGGTTTTGAGATTTGAGAATAGGTTTAGGTTATAAGTATAGATTTAGGTTAATGTTGTAGGTCATAGGTTTAGGTTATAAGTTTATGTTAATGTTGTAGGTGGTTTAGGTTTAGGGATTTAAGAATACATTTAGGTTTTAGGTTTAGGTTTAGGTTTTACGTTTAAGTTAAGGTTACTGAGGTTTAGGTTTTAGGTTTAGGTTATAGGTTATAACTGTAGGTTATTGGTTTAGGTTTAGGTTAGGTTATAGGTTAAGGTTTAGGGAATTGAGAATAGGCTAAGGTTTAGGTTTAGGAGATCGGGTTCGGGTTTAGGTTTGGGTTTTCAAGTTTAGGTTTAGCTTAAGGAGTTGAGATTAGGATTAGGTGTAGGTTTAGGTTTAGGGATTTGAGAATACATTTAGGTTTTAGGTTTAGGTTATACGTTTAGGTTTAGGTTATAGGTTTACGTTAGGTTATAGGTTAAGGTTTAGGGAATTGAGTTTAGGTTATAGATTTAGGTTATTGGTTAAGGTTATAGGTTTAGGTTTAGGGAATTGAGAATAGGTTAAGGTTTAGGTTTAGGAAATCGGGTTCGGGTTTAGGTTTGGGTTTTCAAGTTTTAGGTTTAGGTTAAGGAGTTGAGATTAGGATTAGGTGTAAGTTTAGGTTTATAACATTTGAGAATACATTTAGGTTATAGATTTAGGTTTAGGTTTTAGATTTAGGTTAAGGTTATAGGTTTAGGTTTAGGTTAAGTTTATAGGTTTAGGTTTTAGGTTTAGGTTTAGGGATTTGAGAATACATTTACATTTTAGGTTTAGGTTTAGGTTTAGGGATTTGAGAATACATTTACGTTTTAGATTTAGGTTTAGGTTTAGGATTTGAGAATACATTTACATTTAGGTTTAGGTTTAGGTTTTACATTTAGGTTCAAGTTACCGGTTTAGGTTATAAGTGTTGGTTATAGGTTTAAGTTTATGTTAGGTTATAGGTTAAGGTTTAGGGAATTGAGAATAGGCTAAGGTTTAGGTTTAGGAAATCGGGTTCAGGTTTGGGATTGGGTTTAGGTTTGGGTTTTCAAGTTTAGGTTTAAGTTTAGGTTTGGGAGTTGAGATTAGGATTAGGTGTAGTTTAGGTTTAGGGATTTGAGAATACATTTAGGTTTTAGGTTTAGATTTAGGTTATAGGTTTAGGTTTAGGTTATAAGTGTAGGTTATAGGTTTAGGTTTATATTAGGTTATAGGTTAAGGTTTAGGGAATTGAGAATAGGTTATAGGTTAAGGTTTAGGGAATTGAGAATAGGTTGAGTTTTAGGCTTAGGAAATCGAGTTCGGGTTTGGGTTCGGGTTTAGGTTTGGGTTTTCAAGTTTAGGTTTTGGTAAGGAGTTGAGATTAGGATTAGGTGTGGGTTTAGGTTTAGGGATTTGAGAATACATTTAGGCTTTAGGTTTAGGTTTAGGGATTTGAGAATACATTTAGGCTTTAGGTTTAGGTTTAGGTTTTTGGTTTAGGTCAAGGTTATAGGTTTAGGTTATAGGTTATAGGTTATAGCTTTAGGGAATTGCGAATAGGTTAAGGTTTAGGTTTAGAAATTGGGTTCGGGTTCGGGATCGGGTTTAGGTTTGGGTTTAGGTTTTAGGTTATAGGTTAAGGGTTGGGTAATAGGTTTTGGTTTTCGTATAAGTTTTAGGTTATAGGTTAAGGTTTAGGTTATAAATATAAGTTTTGGGATTTGAGAATAGGTTTAGGTTAAGGTTGTAAGTATAGGTTATAGGTTAAGGTTAAGGTTTAGGTTTCGGATAGAAGTATAGGTTTTGGGATTTGATAATAGGTTTAGGTTCGGGTTATAAGTATAGGTTTTGGTTATAGGTTATGGTTTAGGTTTAGGTTATAAGTATAGGTTTAGGGATTTGAGAATAGGTTTAGGTTTAGGGATTTGAGAATACATTTAGGTTTTAGGTTTAGGTTTAGGTTAAGGTTTAGGTTAGGTAATAGGTTTAGCTTATAGGTTTAGATTTAGGTTATAAGTTATAGCTTTAGGGAATGAGAATAGGTTAAGGTTTAGGTTTAGGAAATCGGGTTTGGGTTCGGGTTCGGGATCCTTTAGGTTTGGGTTTTCAAGTTTAGGTTTATGCTAAGGAGTTGAGATTATGATTAGGTGTAGGTTTAGGTTTAGGGATTTGAGAATACATTTAGGTTTTATGTTTAGGGTTTTAATTTAAAGGTTTAGGTTTAGGTTTAGGTTTTAGGCTTAGGTTAAGGTTAAGTTATAGGTTATAAGTTTAGGTTATAGGTTATAGGTTATAGGTTTAGGTTTAGGTTATAGGTTTTGGTTTAGGGTTAGGTTTAGGTTATAGGTTATATGTTATAGGTTATAACTTTAGGAAATTGAGAATAGGTTTAGGTTATAGGTTTAGGGTGTGGTTTAGGTTAGGGGTATGGTCCCTGCAAATACAGATATAAACACGGCCTATCCAAATGGCCAGGTCCCTCCAATGCTGTCCATAAGAAATGGACAGTTTCATCTTGGTCATAACAACAGTTCTCACTTTCCAGAGACCCCCGCTCATCCATATATCTCCGATGCACATCCGGGTCTGCTCCATTAATTTTGAGCAAATACATAAACACGACCTGTCGAAATGGTCAAGCCCCTCCAATGATGTCCATATGAAATAGACAGCTTCATCATCTTTCAAGGACCCCTGCTCAACATCCAGATAGCTCCGACGCACATCCGGGTCTGCTCCATCAATTTCAAACTAATACAATTAAATCCTAAATTAGTTACTCATCCAAGGTTGGATAGATTATAATACTTTCATATTCCCACTTAAATGTTTATGCAGCATCTCCCCATGCCTCTCCAGATAAGTTGATCTTACATTACATTCCGATGTTAAAAATCTAAAGCAATGTAAAGATATTTGGCATTGGATACGGAACGGAAGAAACATATCTAGAGAGAAATGAGGAGATGGACCACGGATCAGACATGAATATTTAAATAGATTATATGAAAGCATACTATCCATCTAACCATGAACTGTCCAAAATGGGATAATTTGAGCGATTTCTATGCCACAAAAATACACTATATTTATGTATGGCCCCATAAAAATCCTCAAATAAGTAACTAATTGTCTAACTTACAAGTCACAACTATAAACTAACTAATAACAATAATGCATTTACGTTTTACGTTTAGGTTTAGGTTTTACATTTAGGTTAAGGTTACAGGTTTAGGTTATAAGTGTTGGTTATAAGTTTAGGTTTAGGTTAGGTTATAGGTTAAGGTTTAGGGAATTGAGAATAGGTTAAGGTTTATGTTTAGGAAATCAGGTTCGGGTTCGGGATCAGGTTTAGGTTTGGGTTTTCCAGTTTAGGTTTGGGAATTTAGATTAAGATTAGGTGTAGGATTAGGTTTAGGGATTTGAGAATACATTTAGGTTTAGGTTTAGGTTTAGGATATAGGTTATAGGTTTAGGTTTAGGTTAAGGTTTAGGTTTAGGTTATAAGCTAAAGGTTTATGGAATTGAGAATAGGTTAAGGTTTATGTTTAGGAAATTGGGTTCGAGTTTGGGATCGGGTTTTGGTTTGGGTTTTCAAGTTTAGGTTTAGGTTTATGTTAGGAGTTGAGATTAGGATTAGGTGTAGGTTTAGGTTTAGGGATTTGAGAATACATTTAGGTTTTAGGTTTAGGTTTAGGTTATAGGTTATAGATTTAGGTTTAGGGGTGAGAATAGGTTAAGGTTTAGGTTTAGGAAATCGGGTTCGGGTTCGGGATCGGGTTTATGTTTGGGTTTTCAAGTGTAGGTTTAGGTTTAGGTTAGGGAGTTGAGATTAGGATTAGGTGTAGGTTTAGGGATTTGAGAATACATTTAGGCTTTAGGTTTAGGTTTAGGAATTGAGAATAGGTTAAGGTTTAGGCTTAGAAAATCGGGTTCGGGTTCGGGATCGGGTTTAGGTTTGGGTTTTCAAGTTTAGGTTTAGGTTTAGGTTAGGAGTTGAGATTAGGATTAGGTGTAGGTTTAGGTTTAGGAATTTGAGAATACATTTAGGTTTTAGGTTTAGGTTAAGGTTATAGGTTTAGGTTTAAGTTATAGGTTATAGCTTTTGGGAATTGAGAATAGTTTAAGGTTTAGGTTTAGGAAATTGGATTGGGTTTCGGGCTCAGATTTAGGTTTAGGTTTAGGTTTTAGGTTTTAAGTTATAGGTTTAGGTTAAGGTTTAGGTTGTAGTTATAGGTTTTGGGATTTGAGAATAGGTTTAGATTATAGGTTAAGGGTGTGGTCCCTGCAAATATAGATATAAACACGACCTGTTCCAATTGGTCAGGCCCTTCCAATGTTGTCCATAGGAAATGGACAACTTCATCATAGTCATAACAACGATTCTCACCTTCCACGGGCCCCCGTTCAACATCCGGATAGCTCCGACGCACATCCGGGTCTACTCCATTAATTTCGAGCAAATACATAAACACGACCTATCCAAATGGCCAGGCCCCTCCAATGCTGTACATAGAAAATGAACAGTTTTATCATGGTCATAACAGCGTTTCCCACCTTCCAGGGACCCCCACTCATATGGATAGCTTCGACGCACATCCGGGTCTGCTCCATTAATTTCAAGCAAATATATAAACACGGCCTGTCCAAATGGTCAGGCCTTTCCAATGGTCATAACAGCGGTTCCCACCTTCCAGGGACCCCCGCTCAACATCCAGATAGCTCCGACGCTCATTCGAATACATAAATGGGTACAGTTTCAAAGAACATTATTAGCAATGTTTCAAATACATACCTCCCTTAGAAAGTCCTTCAGTTGATCCTCATGAAAGTCTTGACACTATAAGAAAAGCCACTTTTACCAACGAAAATTTTTGTAGGCAAAAGTATGATTTTCGTAGGAAAAAAGTTTTGCCCGTGAAAATTTTAGTTGGCAAATTCCTTGCTATTAGTCCGAGGGGAAAACTTTTTACCCATGAAAAAAAATTTTCGTTGGCAAAGGTAAGACTTTTGCTGATGAAATATTTCGTAGGCAAAACATTTTACCAACGCTAATTTTCGTTGGTAAAAATATTAACAAAACTTTTTACCTAAGCATACTTTTGTGGGTAAAAATATTTAAAATACTTTTTACCAACCAACAATTTCGTAGCTAAAATTATTTACATGACTTTTTATCTACGAATATTTTCATAGCTAAAAAAATTTAAAACACTTTTTACCCACCAACATTTTCGTAGCTAAAAATATTTACAAGACTTTTTACCTACCAACAATTTCATAGCTAAAAATATTTAAAACACTTTTTACCTACCAACAATTTCGTACCTAAAAATATTTACAAGACTTTTTACCTACGAAAATTTTCGTAGGTAAAAATTTGGATGAGACGACTTTACCTACGAAAATTTTTGTAGGTAAAAGTTTTTTATTTTCCCACAAGATTCTTGATATGCACCTGTTACAATATATTTCTTGATATACACCTGTTATGTAATATATTTCATCATATTCACATTCACATCCATTTAAACCCAAAATACGTAAATCCATCCAAACATAAACTACATCCATCCAAACACAAACAATCTTATGCACATCACATTCATCCACGGTTTAGGTTAAAGTTCATGAAACGGAGGAGTCTAAGTTGAAGGTGGAAGACTTCATCATTCCCGTGAAATAATCTTCATCCCATGGTTCCAAGTCTGCACAATCTTCATTGCATATTTTCCTCTTGAAATCCCTAATTGCCTTAAACTCCTACAAGGGGAAAAAAGACATCCAGAAAGTATCAGAAAAACTTCACACTCTACTACAACTGAAAAAATTGAGAAAAAGATCAAAAATACACCCAAGAAAGGACACAAATTTACCTCATCAGCCTTATGCCTAACAATCTTGCTTAAATCAAGCAAAAAGGGCATCATAACCTCTGGTGATGATGCAATATTCAGATGAATTGCAAATTGAAAGTAAGATTTATACTCCATTATCTGCACATAAAAGACAACAAAAAAATAAAATAAAATAAAAAATTACTGGTTTATAACATAAAAGAATCAACTTAGAGAACAGATTTTCAATTTTGATTTAGCACAGAAATTATGGAAAATCGCCAAACTTTCAAAACTAAAGATATTGAATGACGGGTTGAAGTGAAGGAAATGTAACCTCTACAAGCTCATGGCGAGCTGCAATAAGCTTATTAAGGACACCAAGGTTCGCACGCGGAACGAATTTCCTGATATGTATGATTGTTTCCTGACCAGAAAGAAATCCCAAAATATTCCAAGAACTTGAATTAACACGAAAAAAAGGAGAAAAAAAAAAATGAACAATATAGCCACGCTGCTAAAATTTTGAAACTCGGATATGAACAGAAAGAAGCAAAAGCTTTCATTTGATCAAATAATCAATCTAGATCCGTACAATGGCTATGTATATATAGTTTTATACAACTCCTAAAAATAAAAGAAGACAATACTTCAATCCTATTGGCCCACAAAAAAGAAATATTTCTAAATTGTCTCAAAGTTGCACTAAAAAGAGATGCTAAATGAAACTAAATGAAGGGTTCTACTCACCAGATCTCTCTACGAGTCTATTGGATATATACCTAGCCATATGGTGTATATGGCCCATATAGTTGTAGGAACTCACAAAAATCTATATGGTTTGTATATAAAGGTGTTTACAGTACCCAGTTGGACTTGCAAATCACAGTCCAAACAATGGTTATTTTTTAGCCATCAGATTAACCTTGTGGGGCCCACATGTCAATTGGACCATTGATCTCGTCGAGATCATTCGACAAGACCGTTGATAGGGTCCTTATCTTTCATTAGCTTGAATTGGGCTTAGCTCATGTAAACACTTTATCTACAACCACTTTGACTAAAAAGATATTAATTAAAAAAAAAAGTGTTGGTGGGTGCCAAGTGTGTGAGCATAGCACAAATATCTAAAAATCTAAATATGATCATAAAATGGTTGACATTTGAAAAACATTTCTTATTAAATTTTACCATCTAGATTGGGAGTGGGTACACGATTAATTAGATAAGAGGCAGTTAAAACACATTCTCCCGAAACGGATAAAGGTAGATTTGCTTAATAATTCAAAGCTTCAGCGATCTCAAGGAGATTTTTATGTTTACTCTCAATGACGCCGTTCTATTATGGGTCTTAACACAAATGCATTGATAGATGATGTCATTTTCTTAAATAAAATTTTATTAACATATAAGAAGTAAAAATGAAATTTGAGAACACAAACAACATCATGCAAGACTACATTTTGAATAAATGAATAGAGCCAACATGAATAATAGAACTGACATCACTTTTAGGTAGTTTGACAGGCTTACAATATTAAAAGTACATGTTGAGCTTGTAAGAAAAGATAAAGTGGGTGTCATATGGTCAGATGCTCCATAGTTTATAATCAATGTAGTAAGAAGAGAAGAAATAACTTAACTGTAAAGATGATAATTTATAGATGGAGTACTACCAATAAGATTGGTAGCAGTTGAATTTTCCACTATCATTCAACAGTGTCAACAATTGAGGGTGTAGATCAATAAAATTTCAGGTTGTGGAACTATCCGTTAGTCATACGAGGTTGAGAAGCATGAACCTAATTTTGTTGGACAAAACCATAGAGTGGGGTAGTTGGGGTCATGTGTTGTTAATTTTTATCTTTTTCCATGTGTTTGGATTCATGGACTTCATGAAAAATGAAAATTGTTTACTGTTCACTCCCCAAGTATAGGGTTGTGATGTAGTAATAACTCGGTAAGATCGAGGTCGAATCCCACGAGGACTGATCGTCACAATTCAAATCTGTGATCCTCCTTAACTAATTCAACAAATAATGGAGCAAATTACTAACACAAATTTATAGAAAATAACTATTGAGGATAGGGAAGAAAATTCAATAAGAGAAAGAGCACTAGGACTTTCGAATCCACCCCTAATTATCCCAACCCTTGTTTTATCTGTTAATTCACTTTAATATAGATTGATCTAACTTATCTAGAGAAAGCACAATCTGTGTCCTTAATCGGGCATACAGATTGTCTAATTCCTTCAAGCAATGCCATGAATAACATATCCCATGTCCAAATCGGGCATATGGAATATGCGATTCAAGAAAGCACCCTGCTTTCTTCCTCTACAGAACTGTTCATGATCGATACAAGCACCTAGAATAAGCATCCAGACCACATCCATCCATAGACTCGATCAAGTTCATAGATGGAGAAGTATAGAATTTAAAGCAATCAAGCACACTAGGGAAAGAAACAAACCAATCTAATTAAAATAAAATCAACATAGAAAAAAGGTGTTCAAATTAGGTTTCATCTCACCCAAGCTGAGAGATTAGTTACCCATAAAATCCATTAAACAGATGGATAAATAAAATTCAATAACAAACATCAAACCAATTTCTCTCTTTCTTCTTTCTTCTTTTTCTTCTCTCCTTTGCTCTAGATCTGAATTCTCCACTTTTTCCAATCTCTCAATGCCCTTCCTCATGTTTTGCAACTCTTTTTATAGCCGATGGAGTGGTGGAGTGGTGAAATTCGGATTTGGGAAGTCAATTTATGCCGCACGCGCAAAGAAAATTCATTTTCGCGCAGCCAAGTTCGGGACCTCAAAACACCATACTTTCCTCGTTCAAATTCCAACAAACACCGCCCCTTAGGACTTTCTTGGGTCCTCTACATGATGACGGTTCAGATCCGCCATATGATCAAAGATGGTGGCCCACAACCGCACGGAAAACCGGATTTCCAAATTTGTGCAAAACTTCCGCACCCTTTCGTCATGTCGTGATCGGTGGGCCTCATAGAAGTGTTTTCGGGAAATCCACCCCGTCCATTGGATTCGTGACGAAATTTCGACCAAGAATAGGTAGTTTTGAACGTCCATTGATACGTCCCAGAGAAGAAAACACAAAAGATCGATTTGGACGTTGCAGCAGCCAGCACTTTTGGGCCTCTGCACCGCACACATGTGCACGCATGGGCGTAAAATAGAAACATGGTTTTGAAGTCCTCGAAGCCATCTACAAGATGGACGATTGGATCGGCCGTAAGGGACACGTGTGGGGCCCACTAAAGAATCGCAGTGCAAACGGACAAATGCCGTCCGTTCATTGTCAGAACGAAAATGGCGAGCTGCCGTTTCGAGAAGGTGACGCGGCGGCTCCTCTGCGTAAATGGTAGGGTCCACCATGATGCTTTGTTGAGAAATCCAGACCGTCCATCGGATAAAGGACGAAAATTCTGAGGGAAAAATGTAATTTTTATCTTCTCGTGATGAGGCCCACCTGATATCTTCCTTTACCGTTCGAACAGATTTTGAATGGTTAAAAACAATCTTCGTGTCTTTATTCAATTCCGCCACCTGGCAAAGTGATGAGAGGCCTCCCGGGTTCGATGGACGGTCCGGATTGGATCTCGACTCGTGATGATGGCCCACAACCGAAACCCATCGGCCGGCCAGCCGGCGCCGGCGACTTTTGAAATCGCGAGAGGTCGGCGCTTCACGCCGCGCCGACCGACTCGCCGCTCGATGCACACCGAGTGCACCCGTGTATGGTGTACACTCACCATCATGTGGGGTCTATCTTGATAATTATGGCAAATGATCCGACCATCCGTTTTCTTACCTCATAAAACGGGATGAGACCGAATTTGAAGCATATCCAGATTATAGGTGGGCCCGAATCGATGGTTTGTGGGCTGATTTGTCTGTTGGAGCACTTCCATAGTGATCCGAGGGCTGAAATTTGAAATGTACGGTTAATTTATGTCCCTAATCTCATGTATGAAGTTTCGGACCAATTGGATGGCGGAAATCATGTGATCCTGCATTTTGTACCAATTTTAGGCCTCTATAAACGTGAACGGCCTGATTTCCTCCGGTCCCCTGTGCATGTAAATTCTTCAATATTGGTCCTCTCGGAGTCCATCCCGTGCTCTCGTAATTCCTAGGAGAGTCAAATCCATGCTTTTAACATCATTTTTCAATACACGCTCCTGATTTCATCCTGTAATAAAAACACAATTAAAATATGGCATTAAGCATTATCATGTACATAAAATTAGGTAATAGTTGGGGTCTAATATGCAATATTCGACCCTCATCACAACCCCCAACCAGCATTTTGCTAGTCCCGAGCAAAACATGCGAAAAATAATTTCAGAAATAAAGACAATTCCTATAAGCTCAAGTGACGGGTGAAAGATTAATTAAGATGTGAAAATTCCACGATTCATGAATGGTGAGAAAATTTTTCTCCTGAAATCAAGCTTACAAGTAAACTACATAATCAAGTTTAAAAAAACTTAATCCATTAATTAGAACAATTTTAAACATTGAGTTCCATGAGTGTATAATGTCATCTCAGCTTTCAACCATTAAGAGATTCAATTGTCAATTTCATGATATCTATGGTAATTAACAACAGAGCTCATGTCACCCAAAACTAGAACCACACTTGCCTTACAGATTAACCTTTCATTCTACCATTTTTTTTATATTCTTTATGAATAGGAGAATCAAATCCGCACCTATAGGGAGCAAACCTATGGTGAAAACTTGTCACCTAAATCTTTTCTCATGTCAACTATAAGGAATCGAATCTTCATCTATAGGGAGCAAACCTATGATGACGATTATGTGACTTATTCTTTCAATTCTTCTTTATAGACTGATGTTAAAAATTTTGTTTTTTCAGGCTGGTTCCTTTCATGCTTATTACCATGTTATCAATTAATATCGAACTGAAAACTTAATGTGTAAACGAGATCTGATATGTGAAATCATGGCTCAATCAATGTTTACAACTTCTAATCATGGATTAACCATTCAAACTTCAATGTGAAATTTGCTAGACAACCGAATCCAAGAGTCATAAATTTCTCACATTCTGAATCTTGTAATTTCAAAATCACAACTATCCTTCAAAATCACCTTGAATTCAATAGAAATTCCAGAAAAATTTTAAAAATTTTCACAATTTTTTCGCTCAAGACCAAGAAAATACTGATTAGGTAACCTAATCTCCCACCCCCAACCTAAAATCTACATTGTCCTCAATGTAAAAGAAATAAGCATGCAATGCACATGAGACAACGAAAAGAAAAGAGGAGGAGGGAAAGATAGTACCTGGATGGAGAATCAAGAAGCTCTTAAAAATATCAACAGTAAAAGCGAGTCAGAACAAGAGAGAAATCAGTAAAATAAAAGATCCTACCTATACCACTTTCGCAGGTGCTCTCGATTGCATTTAGCATATGCAACAAGCCTTTAAACCCCTAGGTTACCCCTAGTGGACGAGTTGTAGTCTCGTGAGGGTTTGCAGTAATGTTACCCACAAACATTAAACTAACTAACAAGGAAAAAGAAATCAAATGAAATGCTGGGTTGCCTCCCAGGAGCGCTAAGTTTAACGTCTTCAGCCAGACAAGAACGGACCATGAATGAAATAATCTTTATAACCAGGGTCCGCTAAAGAACTTACCTCAACACTAATTAACCGATCCCAGACAAGTGATGTGAGTTCCCATGAGCTGTGCTATCTGAAAGGAGGTAACTAACACTGTCGTCAAATAATTTCAGGACTTCTACTCGAATGACTTCTTCCATGTTAAGATCATGCTTCCTTTGTATTTTACGTGACATTTCCACAGCATGATCCTTACATACAGTGGGGCATACTCCTTGTATATCTGCTATCTTCCGTTCAATTCTTTGCCTTATATGCTCTAAGAACATTAAGCGGCTGTTCTCTTTGCCTTCTCGAGTTAGAATCGTGGCTTTGTCAGAAGAGTCTCGGATGGATGAAGAGGTTCCACTTTCGCTCTCCATTTTTCGGTCTCCAATATAGGAATAGAGTCGAAAAAAGGTGCATTGACTTCGTGGATGGGACTATCGATGTCAAAATCCATGCCGATTGTGCTAAGGTGTCTCAAGTGGATCTTCGAAGATTTACTAAGGAGTCCCGCACAAGGCTCTCGATCATGTCCACTTCAAATATGTCATCCAAATCATGGGTTGTTGTCCCGCATTAAAAACATTGAGTTTAATATTCATGTTACCAAAGGACAATTTCATAACTCCATTCCTAAGTTTATAATAGCATTAGATGTAGCCAAAATGGACGACCCAAGATGACTGGGATCCGACTATGAGGATTCCGGACAGCCGAGTATCTATAACTATGAAATCCACCGAAAATAGAATTTATCAACCTGGATTAGTACATCTTCAATAATACCCAGGGAACCTTGACAGATCTATCGGCCGGTGTAATGTTACCTTAGTCGGTTTCAACTCACCAAGTCCTAGTCGCTCATAAACCGAATAAGGTAACAAATTAACACTCGCCCCTAAATCAAGCAATGCTTTCCCCACCTTATGATCTCCTATGCCGCAAGAAATGGTGGGGCTCTGGATCCCTAAATTTAGGAGGAGTGTTATGTTGAATCATGGAGTGATCTGCTTCTGCCAGAAGACTTTCTTATGAACATTCTCGCTTTACGCTTTTGAGTGCATAAATCTTTAAGAAACTTGGCGTAAGGAGGGACTTGCTTGATGGCATCAAGTAACGGAATGTTGACTTGCACTTTTTAAACACATCTAGGATTTCATCAAAGTTATTTCTTTTCTTCATTGGTGCCGACGTTGAGGAAATGGTGCTTTGGGCACGTATGGTGGCACGTCACGCTCTTGGAGAGTCGAGAGTTTTTGGACTTTGGATGCATTGGTGTGTCTCTCTCGCTTCATCTTGATCTTCCGCTTTAGAATTTGATTCATCCCTAGGCATCTCTATTCTGTTATCAATCTGTTTGCCAGACCTAAGGGTAGTGATCGATTTGGCTTGCTCATGATATTGTCCTTGGTTAGAATTAGAGCCAATCTCATACTGTCCCTTTGGATTAGCCACGTGTTGACTAGGAACTTGCCTTTCTCTCTCTCTCAATGTGGCGACTAGTTGACCCATTTGTACTTCCACTTGGCAATGGATTGCGCATTTGCATGTAAGCTTTGGTGGTTGGCTAGTAAGGTTTGTTGGGTGTCTTTTTGGAATTGGAGAGAACTCTGCATAAAAAGATGGAGTGTATCCTCAAGAGATGGTTTCCTTGATTGTGCAGCAGCTGATTGTTGATATTGTGGAAACTGTGAGGTTGCATAGGAGGATTTCCAGATGGTCCTCCTTGTTGTAGTCCTTTGCCCAAGAGAAATTTGGATGCCTAGCCCAACCTGGGTTGTAAGTTTCAACGTAAGGATTATTCCCAGTGTCTTTGAAAAGTGTTCATTGCATGTACTTGTTCGTAAAGAAGTTCAGGGATGCCGCACTGATGGACAAGACCGCATAGGATGGGTAGAACTAGAACATATGGCACATGCCTCGGCTTGAGTTGTTTGTGGAGGTCCATTATGTAACATCGAGCATCAACCTTCTTTGTCGTGGCCATCAATCTTGGCATGGAGATCCGTGTGACTCCTATCTCATATATGCCACCTCTCTTTTGTGGTTGGGAACTTCTTTCACCCCTATCTGAATAGTCCCATTCTTTGGGAGTTTTCACACAAGGTTTCAAAGAATTTCCATGCTTCGGTATCGCTTTTGGTCATGAAGGACCCTCCACTGTGGCATCAACCATGCGACGGTTCACGGGGTGTCAAACCGTCATAAAAGTATTGCACTTGTTGCCACTTCTCAAAACCATGGTGTGGACATTTAAGAAGTAAGTCCTTCCATCTTTCCCAACATTCATGAAAGTGCTCTCCTCTTTTTGTGTGAAATTAGTGATTTCTCTACGGAGAGCATTAGTTTTGTGAACGAGGAAGAACTTGTTTAAGAACTTTCTAGACAATTGGTCCCATGTAGTGATAGACCCAACTTCTAGAGAATTAACCATGCCTTCGCCTTATCCTTCAATGAAAAAGGAAACAAAGCGTAGGCGGATCGAATCGTCTCGAGAAGTTTTGGAATTTAAAGGTGGAGCAAATGTCTAGGAATTCTTTCACATGATGATATGGGTCCTCCTTGTCCAACCCATAAAAGGAAGGTAACAACTGTATGACCCCAGTCTTGAGTTCAAAGTGTGCTGCCGTAGTGGTGGGCAACACTATGCATGAAGGCGCATTTAATTGGACAGGAGCTGAATAATCTCTAAGAGTTTTAGTTCCATTCTCTTCTGCCATTTCAACTGGGATGTCTTTCAATCTTCTATGGAATGTTCTTTCTATTTCAGGATCAAAAGGTGCTAGTTCTTTATCTAGAGATCTACGTCCTAGCATAAACCAAGTAACAACCTAAGAGAAAGAAAACTAGAACTAGAAATTATGCTATTGAAAAAAAACAAGTTAAAACTATGTGAATAAGAATGGGAAGAAAGAACCAGAAAAGGAGATGATTGATGGCAGAAGATTTAAGAAGCTCCTCCTTCACTTAGTAGCTTCCTTCCTCAATTCCTGTAAATAAAAACAAAAACAAATCAAGTTTCCTAAAATAGTGATAGAAAAATCCTAAGCAACGGTTAATTTCTAAAAAAGAAAGTTTCTAAAACTAGAAAATAGAAAGTTACCAAATCCAAAGTTAGAAAGTAGAAAATTCCTAAAAATTGAAAACCTAAATCTCAAAATAGAAAGTAGAGAGGACTGGAGAATTTAGAAAGATGTTACCAATTGGAGATCTATGTTAAAATCCTGCAAAAGAAAACAAACAAGTTAGTTTCTAAAACAGAAAATCTAAAATTAGAAATTTTCTAAAGAACAAAAAGTCAATTTCTAAAAAGGAAGGAAATCCTAGAATTGGAAAGTTACTAAAAATAAAAAGCTAAGTTAGTTTCTAAAAAGGAAAAAAAGATTTTCTAAAACTAGAAAATAGAAAGTTACTTAAAAGAAGAATCTAAATCTACAATTTTTTTTATAAAAATTTCTAAAAAATAAAATCCTAATTCTAAAAATAAAAATTAGAAAAAGTAAGAAACTTAGAAGGGATTACCAAATTAGAAGTTTATTTCAGGACCCTACAAAAGAGGAAATAGGTTAGTTTCTAAAATAAAGAAAATAACTCTAAGTTAGTAAAATCCTAAGCTATGAATTATGATAAGAGAGAATCTTAAATTCAATTTGGATCAAACAACACCCAAGAATCGGCGCCAAAAACTTGTTCACTCCCCAAGTATAGGGTTGTGATGTAGTAATAACTCGGTAAGATCGAGGTCGAATCCCACGAGGACCGATCGTCACAATTCAAATCTGTGATCCTCCTTAACTAATTCAACAAATAATGGAGCAAATTACTAACACAAATTTATAGAAAATAACTATTGAGGATAGGGAAGAAAATTCAATAAGAGAAAGAGCACTAGGACTTTCGAATCCACCTAATTATCCCAACCCTTGTTTTATCCGTTAATTCACTTTAATATAGATTGATCTAACTTATCTAGAGAAAGCACAATCTGTGTCCTTAATCGGGCATACAGTTGTCTAATTCCTTCAAGCAATGCCATGAATAACATATCCCATGTCCAAATCGGGCATATGGAATATGCAAGTCAAGAAAGCACCCTGTTTCTTCCTCTACAGAACCTGTTCATGATCGATACAAGCACCTAGAATAAGCATCCGGACCACATCCATCCATAGACTCGATCAAGTTCATAGATGGAGAAGTATAGAATTTAAAGCAATCAAGCACACTAGGGAAAGAAACAAACCAATCTAATTAAAATAAAATCAACATAGAAAAAGGTGTTCAAATTAGGGGTTTCATCTCACCAACATGAGAGATTAGTTACCCATAAAATCCATTAAACAGATGGATAAATAAAATTCAATAACAAACATCAAACCAATTTCTCTTTTCTTCTTTCTTCTTTTTCTTCTCTCCTTTGCTCTAGATCCGAATTCTCCACTTTTTCCAATCTCTGAATGCCCTTCCTCATGTTTTGCAACTCTTTTTATAGCCGATGGAGTGGTGGAGTGGTGAAATTCGATTTGGGAAGTCTGTCGCACGCTTAAAGAAAATTCATTTTCGCAGCCCAAGTTCAGACCTCAAAACACCATACTTTCCTCGTTCAAATTCCAACAAACACCGTCCCTTAGGACTTTCTTGGGTCCTCTACATGATAGACGGTTCGGATCAGACCGCCATATGATCAAAGATGGTGGCCCACAACCGCCTGGAAAACCGGATTTCCAAATTTGTGCAAAACTTCCGCACCCTTTTCGTCGTGATCGGTGGGCCTCATAGAAGTGTTTTCTGGGAAATCCACCCCCGTCCATTGGATTCGTGACGAAATTTCACCAAGAATAGGTAGTTTTGAACGTCCATTGATACGTCCCCAGAAGAAAACACAAAAAGATCGATTTGGACGTTGCAGAGCAAACCTCTTTGTGGCCTCTGCACGCACACATGTGTGCACGCATGGGCGTAAAATAGAAACATGGTTTTGAAGTCCTCGAAGCCATCTACAAGATGGACGGATTGGATCGGCCGAAGGGACACGTGTGGGGCCCACTAGCAACGCGCAGTGGAAACGGACAATGGTTCGTTGCCGTAAACGAAAATGGCGGTGCCGTTTCGAGAAGGTGACGCGGCGGCTCCTCTGCGTAAATGGTAGGGTCCACCATGATGCTTTGTTGAGAAATCCGCACCGTCCATCGGATAAAGGACGAAAATTCGGAGGAAAAATGTAATTTTTATCTTCTCACGATGAGGCCCACCGATATCTTCCTTTACCGTTCGAGATTTTGAATGGTTAAAAACAATCTTCGTTGTCTTTATTCAATTCCGCCACCTGGCAAAGGATGAGAGGCCTCCCTGGTTCGATGGACGGTCCGGATTGGATCTCGACTCGTGATGATGGCCCACAACCGAAACCCATCGGTCGGCCGGGCCGGGCGAATTTTTGAAATCGCGAGAGGTCGGTCAGCGCTCGCGCTGACCGACTCGCCGTTCGATGCACACCGAGTGCACCTGTGTATGGTGTACACTCACCATCATGTGGGGTCCATCTTGATAATTATGGCAAATCTGATCCGACCATCTGTTTTCTTACCTCATAAAACGGGATGAGACCGAATTTGAAGCATATCCAGATTATAGGTGGGCCCAGAATCGATGGTTTGTGGGCTGATTTGTCTGTTGGAGCACTTCCATAGTGATCCGAGGGCTGAAATTTGAAATGTACGGTTAATTTATGTCCCTAATCTCATGTATGAAGTTTCGGACCAATTGGATGGCGGAAATCATGTGATCCTGCATTTTGTACCAATTTCAGGCCTCTATAAACGTGAACGGCCTGATTTCCTCCGGTCCCAGGCATGTAAATTCTTCAATATTGGTCCTCTGGAGTCCATCCCGTGCTCTGGTAATTCCGGAGAGTCAAATCCATGCTTTTAACATCATTTTTCAATACACGCTCCTGATTTCATCCTGTAATAAAAACACAATTAAAATATGGCATTAAGCATTATCATGTACATAAAATTAGGTAATAGTTGGGGTCTAATATGCAATATTCGACCCTCATCATTTACCACTAGCTTGATATTTGGAGTTTTTGGAATCTATTATTGATAGTCAAAATTTTCTAGGAAAGAAAAAAAAAGGTGATTGTTGTCTAATGAAATTGAAGATTTCACTCTCTATCCAAACAAGCATTCCTTTTTTCGATACATAATTTCTACAATGACCATGAAAATTATTATTGGATAATTATGCGTGGATTACAAATATAATCCATGTAGCCAAACACATCCTTAGTATTCATCTGTATGCCTCAAGTTAAAAAGGTAAAATAGTTTGAACATTTTTCATTCACTATTAGGAATACAAAATTGACAATTCCAATAGCATTCACTTATGCCAAGTGCTCAAAATGACACATATGCACAGAGAAATACCATGCCTTAAGATTCAGTGTTCACTTCCGAAAATCAAATAATATAAGTCTGGACAATTTCATAAAACTAAGGATCCGAAAAAATAAAAATAAAAATCAGTCTAGCTTCTGAGGCACGTAGATTAAAAATGACATTTATGTGAATAACTCAACATGTCATAATAATCACTGTCACCGACATGGGTTCTTTGGTTCACTTTCCTGTTGTGCACTGAATTTATATTGTGGAGCATAGATAGTTTATCCAAGCTATTGATCTGATAGCCTCTATCTGTCATACACTAGAAGGTCATCTTTGGATTTTACTTCATTGAAGGTGGCTTGTTGGTTCGTTTCTTCTCAACTACTTATTTCCATTCCAATAATGTAAAGGAAATAGTTTATAGAACAATTTAGGAGATTTTATGGGCATGGTCCGTCCATGTAGGGCCCAATAGATCAATGGCTTGAATGAACCAGCACTGGCCCATATGTACAACCTCAGTGCACAACAGGGAAGTTTCCTTCCATCACAGACATGAATCCAACTTGGCGTCTTATTATTAAATTTCACCACCATAGCCAGTATTGTTATTACTTACAAATAAAAAATGAAAACATGAAGAAAACTAACAAGCTATTAATTAATTAAATTAATTACTGTCAAATGATAAAATAGAAAATAACAAATGATAAATTAAGTCAGCATTAGCAACATGTCCACATGTGCCATGTCAGCATAATCAAGCAATCTTAACCATGTGAGCTCTCCTATAAATCTGGAACATGGACAGTTGGTCATTTCATCTTTAACTATCAATTTCAATAGCCACCAATTGGACAGAATCCCCTGGTCCATGCCACTTCTAAGCTTTGGTCAATCACAATGGGGCCCACAATTTGGATGGTCTATGTCATGTTAGTTTGAATTGGTTTCTGACACTCCTTTGGGACTAGAGTCTAGCCAGCGGAAAATAAATGAGAAAAAGCTTACTTTCATGGCTACAAAGAAACGGCATCCCCAACAAGTGAACATGATGTACATGGTATCTACAATGGAAAATCATTATCATAAACTCAATGCTCCAACCTTGTATCAAATCCACATGAAAGAGAAGAGGAAATGAAACAAGAAAGAGGCTTTGGTACACTTATAAACATTCTTTAAAGTTTCATCATTGAGATGCCAAACAGTCTTATGGACAATGTAATCTCTTTGACCTTCAATATGCTGTACTAGAACTGCTATAAGAGGCCAGTCTAGTAATGCATTTGCCTTCAGCCTTCTCCCCGCAAGTCCTCATCTTTCATCAAATCTCATGATTGTTGATATACAGTCATGAGATGTGTGGTCTCTGATGTCTTATGATCCTAATGCTCTTATAGTGACTAATGGTAGATCGGAAATACCACGAAAATCTCCCACATCAAATGGTCCTAACCAACTGATTTTTTCCTACACTAAATGTGGACCACCAGTTGTACGATTTGTCAGATGGCTAGGATCATATGATAGGGGAGATATTTGGTATGGTCCATTGCATGATGTGGCCCACAGATCAAAGGATTAACTACCAAAATGGTGTTTTTGAGAAGAAGAAAGATTTTAGTTGGTAAAAAGATATAATGATTGAAGGTGTAGAGATGGTTAGCTTGGTCCATTAACAAGTGGGACATCCAGAAATGATCAGAATATCTATAACAGAAGGAGATTTAAAGTAGTCATGCATTAAGAAAGATGTAGACCTGAAGCCAGCAAGTGTTCCACCTAGAGAATGAGCACTTCCTCAGCTGCAAACACAGAAATAAATCCATTTTGGCAAGAGGAAACTGAAGAGAATTTGACTACATAACTGCGAAAAGTGATGCATGATTACCGATTTGGGAAACTGGTTCATCTCCATCTTGGTTGTTTAGAAAGTAGGAGGGTTGTGAATATGTGGTTTGGGCATTGTGAAACCCATGGTTACCTCTGCCATTGGTTTGAACTAAGGTTGGATTGTGTTCTTGGAGGGAAGCTCTTTTTCTCTTTTACTTTTCCTTTGTGTTGCTTAGAAAGAGAAGTTCAGATTTAGAGAGGATAAGGAAACCATTGGTGTCCACCCCTTTCCACCCACATAAAATGCTTTTGGATGTGAGAAAAGAGGTACTGTACAATGCTCCACCCAACGATATTTACAGTTTGCTCTGGTTTTTCAGTTTGTACAGGTGGATGCACGTCCATTGAAACCTTCTTTTTTTTTTTTGTACAGCGGACCCAACGAGATGTGGTTTATACATCTACGCTGTTCGTTGGACTTAGATAAGGGGTCACAACAGATTTTAGGCTATTTCAAAAGTTAGGTGGGCTCCAACAAATGCTTTTAAATGTTTTAGCCATGATTTCTCATAATTTCATATGGAGAATCCAAAAAAACCAACAAGAAGAAGAAAACTTAATGTCTATGGAGAATCCCAAAAAAAAAAAAAAAAAAACAAATTTACTAAAAGGTATGACAGGAACTCTTACAACTTGTGGAGAATCCAATGACCGTCTTGTCTACAACCTTTCGAGGAGTCGTGTTTCTTCCTCAAAAGAAAACAATCACAAGATAATAATCATCTTTCAGAAATTAGAACCCATATTCAAAAACCAGGAAATAACAAACAAGAAAAATACCCAATAGAAATTCCGTGTTCATTTGATCAGTTCCATGCAATTTCACACATCCAATTCATCTAAAAAATCAAAAACATGACTTGTATGAACAACAGAAGCTCCTTCCATTCAATCAGTTCCATGGAATTCCATGACTTCACCGAATACAATAACAGAATAACCATAATGATTTGTGAATACCGCTATAACTGTATGGAAAGGTTAGATCTAAAATTTCTTATACATAGTATAATAGGCATGCAAGAAATCTGAACTTCAACAATAAACTTGCATGCAGTGTGAAAAGAAAATTGCAAAAAAATGAGGAGAAACATCACCGTATACTCCTTCAACCAAGGTGCAATATGATCTGGTTCCAGATTTGGCTTAAGATATTTATGGCCATTATTGGTTTATATGATGATGATGGGTACTTATTCCTCTTTAAGGTCGAGTCTTGTTAAAAGAAAACCCATTTCCAAAAAAAAAAAAAAACTATTGGCCTCACACTAGTTGCATTATATATAGCACAGATAATGCTAATAATTACATTGTATAGAAGTTTCTAGAGTTTTCTAAAGGGGTCCTATAGATAGTGTCACATAGAGAAAATCTAAAAGTAGCTAGGGATTAAACACAGCATAAGACATCTTGAAAGTTAAATAGAAACAATGATCAAAGTCTAAGACATTCTTAAAAGCAACAATGTCTGGAGCTGGAGCATTGAATGATTTAGGGAATTACATAGATAACCGTGATCATCAAATGTATGTAACAAGTTATGGCATCCAGAAAAGGCATATCTCAACTTACAAAATACAAAATCTGAATGTTGTTCCACACCCAATCATCAACTAATTGGCCAATCAGAATGCCCACCCACTGAGAACTTAACATTAGGACTAAGATTATTAACTAATCCATGACATTAAAATGGCCTTGTTTTGTTTCAAGCTTTTATTCAGCCTTCAGGCCTCTCTTTTCTTAATATTTTTTTTGAAACGTTAATCTTTTCTTAATAAAAATCTTTGTCTGCCACTCAGGAAAAAACAATATGTATGTATTCATAATGAGAAACAAATTCAAAGTTACATCCAACAAGTCAGAAAAGAAAATACCAGCACAAAGACAGCCAAATGGGCAGTGGACTAAGGCCTTAGCACTTCTACAATTGGAAAAAATAACGAGGTAATAAGAATTATAAAACTAAAGTAGAAAACAGTAGCAGTAAACAAATAGTGATTTGAACCAACCAGACTTTTAGAGTAATTGCATACTTCAAGGGGACTGAATGCTTAAGATTATTTATTCATGAGATTTTCCTACCATGGCCAATTCAGTGGACCCCACCAGACATTTCAGATCACAAACTATTGAGCATTGCCATGATCCATCAATTTAAACTAATAACCATCATAGATCCCAACAACTCCTCCAAGCTTTCAAAACATTCCCCAACCAAACCCTAGTTAGAAAATCACATCAAGACAATGCAAAACTGAGGAATAGTAATCCCAAATGCTCCATTTTCAAAACCGTGTCAGATCTGAAGCGTTCACGCAACAGCCACATGAGAAATTCCCCTCAGCTTGAAAATCTACTGGCACACCTGCACGTCCCTAAAAGAAAATCACAACCAAAGACCTACACTCAACATGCACACATCATTCACATGATGAACGATCCATCCCAATATACACACCACAAGACCACTCAATCGGCATCCTAAATCACTCACACGTGTGCCAAGGCAGCATTTGCGGCACGGCTTGGAATAATCCGAAGAGGATCGAGGGTTATAGATGGAATTACTGTATATAAGAATCATTGTTGCCCGTTGTGAAACTTCTGTTCTGGGTAGAAATGGAGGTGGCGTAGACGCATTCGCTGCCTCCATGGACGACGAAAGTGTTGCCCTGCTCATCAATCTCAGGCCCAAGGAGTTATGTATGAAGGCATCTGTGGGAATGACAAAGAAGGACAGAGCGAGAGAATGAAGGGAATGGAATGGATCTTCCATGCCATTTTCTCCCTCTTTTCATTGCAAGAAGATAGATAGATAGAGAGAGAGAGAGAGAGAAAGAGAGAGAGGGATTAGGGCGTTTCAGGCGGGAGGGGTTTTTGGTTTCCCTCTCTCCGTGAAAATGCGAAACGGATTGGCTACTTTCCCTGCCACCAGCCCGGTGGCTGGTGGTTGGTGCTCTGTGGGCCCCACAACGATGTATGTGTTTCATCCATTCCGTTCATCCATTTTTATAAATCATTTTAGGGCTTGATCCTAAAAATTAGAGATATATAAATATCAGGTGGACCACACCACAGGAAAAGAATCGTGATTGGATATCCACCATGAAAATCCTCATAAGGCACATTGCTGTTTGTTTGACATCTAATCCGTTGATTAGGTCATATAGAACCAAATGAAGGGAAAAAAACAAAGATCAGCTTGATCCAAAACTTTTATGGCCCCTGCAAAAAAAAATTAATGGTCGACATTCAATTAACACTGTGTCCTGTAATATGGTCCACTTTAGATTGGGATATACCTCATTTTTTTATCTCATATCATGAAATGATATAGAAAAATATATAGACCTCGTGGATGAAATACATACATCATCTTGGGGCCCACGGAGCATCAACCTCATGGATGAAAATTATTTTTTAGGCTTTTAGAAGTTTTTAATGGTGGGTGTCACTATCCCACTGTTTTCTGTGCTGGGGTCCATTGGAGCTTTGGATTTAACTCGTTCTTTGGATATTGCCCTAAAATGATCTCTCCGAATGGATGGAAGGTGTGGATATAAAACATACATCATGGTAGGGCCCAAAAATGAGAGGTATATAAATCTGTAGCAAAGGTTGGGTGGGTCAGGTGGGTCAGATACTTTAGGAAAGGGTCCTGTATGATCGAGCTCATGGGAACTTCTCACGTGGTCGAGCTATGTGGGCCCTACTGTGATGCGTGTCGCCAAGCAACACCCTGCATTTGTTGGGCCCCCTTTAAATTATAGGATATCCCAAAAATCAGCCATATACAGAACTTAGATGTGTCATACCACTAAAATCATGTGAAGAAATGCCTAAAACATATAAAATCACTTAATGGGGCCCACTTGAAATTTTAATGCATATGAAACTTGGTCTTGACTCCTCATCTAAGTGGGACACACATAACGGAAGGGCTGGATTTGTGAACCACATCTCGGTGAGCCCAACAAATGATTGTGAATATTTTAATGGAAAGGTTAGTTTATGTAGAAACAATCTCTTTAAGGAAAGGTTAGTTTATATAGAAACAATTTTCAATCAATTTTTTGTTATTTATTTCCAAATTTCAGATGTTTGGATTCAGGAGTTTTTTATTTTATTTTTATTTTTCATGATTTATACTTTAAAAAAAAATTGAAGTCGAATGTTGAGATTAGAGTTTCTGAAACTTATCTGTAAATTTTTTATATGCTGATGTAGTGGGGAATTTCCCTTGGAAAATGCAGTTGTGTTCATCTTCCATGGACAATATATTCTGTCATCATGGGTTCAGCTCAGGCCAAATTTGCAAGCCTGATTATTGGGCCGTGCTCGGCTAACCTTTGACCTTGACCCAGCCCAAGATTGACCCATTGACATCCCTACTAGCCTTGAAGGAACATATCCATTTGTCTAGCTACTTGGTTTTCTGCACTGCATAGATTGTATTTCATAATACTAATCATTGATTTTACGCAAACATCATGTGTTTGGCATCATTGAAAGATCAGTCAAGCCACTTAAAAAATCTCTTATGAGAGAATGAGATGGACTTTCTATAGAAAAGCATGCTTAATGCTGAATCTTGAAACCTATATAGTTTTTACCTTTGTTATATGGTGGGGGATCATTGAATGGTCTGGATCATATAATATAGTAAGTAAGGCAAAAGGCAAGCAATAGCATGGGTAAGGAACCATTGTTGAAACATTTTTGTGATATGTGGCCCACATTAATGCAATCGGAACCATTAGTTGTATCACGATATTAATTAAAGTTAATTAAAGTTAAATAGGCTAGTTGCAAGTTTCTTCATTTGCTCATTTGGGTTTTAAACAAACCACCATACAATGACCTATTGGTATGTCAGAGTCTCTCGAGATGTGATGTTATGGTTAGAACCATTGGGACCAATGGCTCAATGGGTCAATTGAATGCACTTAATTAGTTTGGGCTTGGAGTTCTCTCTATGGTCCTAGAAAATACTAGCTCATTAGAAAAAATATTAAAGTTGCATTTGGTTGCTCAAGTCAAATGAATTGCAATATGGTATGGTAAAAGCTTAATAACCCAAGTGATCTAGACCTATGCTTCAAGACAAGGGGTTAGTTCAAGGTTGTAACTAGCGTCCAGTAATTCATGGAGTAGCATTTACGCGTTCTATTTTAATTGTGAATTAGGATGGTGCCACACAACCTTAGCCTTTCTCTATAATGAATTGAATAAATTGCAATCCACTTCAATTGAAATTAAGGGAATGTTCACATATGTTTGAACCTATTGTTATTACCATTCATTCAGGAGGCCTACTTGTGATATGTTAAGTGGAACTCAAATGGTGTATTTTCATTTCATCAAACCTCATGTAGGAAATCATGCTCCAAAGCATTTGTTTTGAGTTTCTTATACACTGATTTGAGTTGTAATTTATAAATGATGCTAGTGAGGTTAAGTGGATAAAACAGTTACATCAACGTGGCCCACAGAACCCTGCCCAGACAAATTATCATCCAGGCGGGTTAGGACGCAGTGCCCTTTGAATAAGGTTGGAAGCGAATTGCGTACTGAGTAACTCAGTACGCTAAGCGTACTGAGTAAACTCTGTGGGGTCCATCGTGATTTACATATTTTATCTACTCCGTCCATTCATTTTAACATATAATTTGAGGGCTTGATCTCAAAAATGAAGTATATCCAAATCTCAAGTGGACCTCACCACCAGAAACAGTGTGAATTGAATTTCTATCGTTGAAAATTTCTTGGGGCCCACAGAAGCTTTGGATCCGTCCGATACTTGTGGTTTACCTTCATCCATTTCTTTGTGATCTTACGAACATGTTGGCTGACAAATAAATGTCATTGTGGCCCTTAGAGACGTTTCAACGGTGGAAGTCATTATTCCCACTGTTTCCTATGGTGTGGTCTAGTTTAACTTTGGGCATAATTATATTTTGGACCCCATCACTAAAACGACCTGGAAAAATGGATGGACGGCGTGGATAACCTATATACATTTACAGTAGGCTCAACTGAGTTTACTCAGTACGATAATAGCGTACTGCGTAACTTAATGCGCAACCCGATTTCAAGAAGGGCTGTTTGATTTTCGAATTACAAAGGTAATTACAGGTAAATGGGTAAATGCGCAACCCGATTTAATGTTTTGTATTATCCACACTGTCCATCCCTTTAGCCAACTCATTATAGGGCATGAGCCTAAAAAGTATGTAGATCCAAAGATCAAGTGGACCATACTACTGGAAACAATGAGAATTGAACTCCTACCATTGAAAGCTTCTTGAAGACCCTAGAAAATTTTGATCAAACTGATATTTTTGTTTGCACTTTATCCATGCCTGTGTGACCTCATTAACGGGTTGGATGACAAATAAACATCACTGTGGACCCTAGGGAGAAAACAACTTTCAACCATTGACGTTTTAATGATCCCTGTTTCCTCAGGTGTGGTCCACTTGAGCTTTTAATTTTCCTCAGTTTTGGGCTTATGCCTTAAAATGTATTTTTTTAAAAGGATGGATGGTGTGGATAACTAATATATATCATGGTGGGGCCCACATAGTTAAAACAATAATTACTGGAAACTTTCAAACGGGTGTAGTAAGCAATAACCAGGTAATTACGTGTATTAACCCATGGAAATTGAAAATCAAACACCCCCTTAGGGCCAGCGCTGACCCTAGCCACTCTCTCTCTCTCTCTCATATGCTCCCCTCTCTCCTTTCTCTTCCTACAGATCTCTCCCTCCTCTCTCTACCTGTCGATCTCTCTTCCTCCTCTCCTTTATCTTCCCTGCTCGATCTCTCTTCCCACTCTCTCTCTATCTCCACCCAAGATTTTGTTGCTGACCGCCCTACCCACACACGCCCTCTGAACTCTCTCTGAATCTGTGGTTGAAGGCTATAAAACTCCACGAACATTGAGGTATCTCTCTCTATCTCTTTCTCTCTTTCTCAATGTCGATCTCAATGCCGATTTAGGGTTTTTAAGTTTATCTGCAAAAATAGATGAATCCGTGCCCAAACACTGACTAAGTGGCGTTGCCAACACACCTGCAGCGGTGGTGTGTTGATTTGTTGTGCATTGTGGGGCCCAACTTGATATATTCGTTTTATATTTGCCATCCATATGTTTCCCCCCTCAATTTTGGGCAAGAACTGAAAAATAAAACAAATCCAATCCACACTCTTCTATTTATTTCTATTTTACCAGATTGAATGTGTTTTCATTTCATGATTCTGGATGATTTTATTTTATTTTATTTTTGTTTTTTCCCGTAATTAATTTGTATCACCATCTCCCGCCCAACAGAATAAGTGCGCAAAAACCAATCGAATTGGTTTTTTTCGAGTTGACAGAAAAGCAATCTTGAAACCCCCTTTTCTGGAAACCCCTTCTTGAGGAAGTGCATCCAAACAAATTCCCAAAATAGGCCATATATCCACATTGTATCGCCTCTGCACTTCATTGTGCCATATCTGAGTATCATAACACCAACACCATTTTATTAGGATTAAATTTAAAAATTACAATTCCCTTGAGTAAGAGGTCTAAACTCTATACAGATACATGCATACGCCATTTTTGATTTTGGGTTGTTTTAGGGGGTTTTTGGAGGATTTGGGAGGCAGGTTTTGGGTTTTGGGGTTGTCTTCCTTTTTGTTTTTTGTTTTTTTTTTTTTTTTTTCCAACTTTGTGTTTGTGGGGTTCTGTTTTTAGGATTTTTTTGGAGGATTTGGGAGGTGGGTTTTTTTGGGATCTTGGTTTTGTCCCGGTTTTTTTGGGGTTTTTTTTTTTGGTGGAATTTTTTAGAGTTTAGGAGGATTTGGGATTTGGGCTTTTATTTTTACTCTGTTTTTGTTTTTATTTTTAAATTTTTTTGGGCATTTTTAGGGTTTATAGTATTTTAGTTTACATTTCTATGCATTTTTTCCCCATTTTTGTCTCTGTCTTAGGGGATTTTGATAGGATTTTGGGAGGTGGTTTTTTTTTCGGTTTCTCGACCCTCCTGTTTTCGGGATCTTTTTTTTTTTGGTAGATTTCTAGTGATTTTCTAGGGTTTTCCAGGCTATGTTTTAAGGGTGTTTGTTGATTTTTTTTTTTATTTTTATTTTGGGGGGGGGGGAGGTGGAATGTTTTAGGGATATCTAGGGCTGGTTTTTGGGCTTTATAAGCTGACGCCATTTCTTTTTAGAGGCTTTTGAGGGGAGAAGGGAGGTGGGTTTTCAGGATTTGTAGGGCTTGGGTTTGGGGAATTTTTCAAGGGCTTGTAGAGATGACGCTTTCGGTGCACAAGGATTCATCGAAGTATTGGATTCGGCAAGTAAATGTGGTATACGCCGAGAGCAGTGTGGAGGCATTGGAGCGGGTTTATACTGATCGTTGCTCGAAACCGAGCTTGATGTGTCATCGGAGCTTATAAGGGAATGCCCGATCCTGTCGAATATAGAGCCGAAGCATATCAAGGTCTGGTTTCAAAATCGAAGGTAAGAAAAATTGCTTCTTTTCCATTTTTTTGTTTTAATATATTTAGAATTTTTCTTTTTTTTCATGTGTTCTGGTCTCTGAGAGTTGGATTTTGGTGATATTTCATGGTTTGTGTCGAATGTGGGTGATGAAAGTGGTTTTTTTTTTTTATATATATATAAATATATTGGATTTGTTATTGTTGAATTTTCATTATAAGAGAAGTTCATGGGATTTTTTGAGAAATTCCTTTGCTTTTTAGTTGTAATTGTTCTTTTCTTTTAGCATTTTGGTTGAAAAATGGAATGGAAATGGTGCTAAATGAATGTGAAATTAACCATTCGGATGGTGTTCTTTATTTTTATTTTTTTTCTTATATAAATTTTCTTTATGATAGTTGTGTTTGGTGGTATTGATTAGACAATGCAACTTTCCGATTGATAGGACATTTAAAAAGGAAATTGACAATGCCAAGCACTGAACTGGAAAAGGAAAGCATCCACCTGGCATCAATTCATGCAATTTTCAGATGTTGGTCCATCCACGTTGGGACCCACCTGTTGAATGGTCTAGATCATTGATTTATATGCCTTGTGTGCAATTGACCCAGTTGGATGCACCCTTCTTAGTTTATATAATTTCCGCCCTCTGTATTATGATTGGAGAACTTAATCTCTTAAGTTATGAATTGCATGCTACTTATTAAATCCAGTTTCAACCAATTTGTATTTCGGTCTAATTGAAATGTATTCCTGGAAAATTTAGGAAAATGCAATTTGCAGTTGATAGATCAGCGTCCCCTCTCTTTTTCCCTTAATTTTCATGTTTTCATTATATATAGATGCCGCGAGAAGCAAAGGAAGGAAGCTTCTCACCTCCAGACGGTAAACAGGAAGCTGACTGCCATGAACAAGCGGCTGATGGAAGAAAATGACCGCCTGCAGAAGCAGGTCTCGCAGCTGGTGTACGAGAATGGTTATATGAAGCATCAGATACACAATGTAAGACCTCTCTTTGTGAATCCTGTTACTAGGTTATTCCAAAGAAAGATTCTATTCTTGTTTTCCACCCTTGGTTTCTGAAATCTTGCGAAATGAAGTTGAAAGCTGCTTTGGTGATTCGCAAAATAAGAGGTCGAAGAGGTGAATCCTGGAACATGTGCCAATGTGTTATAAATGTGAGATCTAGGCCATTCATTAAGCGGGGCTCACTGGGTAGTGGAAACATCCCTGGGCTGTTAATTGGCGCAATAAACTCATAGATGGGTCATCCTTATATGAGGGAAATGGACCTTTAGAATGAAAATCACCCAACAATCTACTTGCATGCGACCCATCTGATGATTAGACCAGCCCGGATGTGGTACAGGAGGTGTGTTCACATTGGCCCCTCTCCCGTGCATTGCCCAGGTTACATGTGCCACATGTCTTGCCTACTGTGATTCCATCACTTCAGCCTCTCCTTGCATGATTTGCAGTAGCTTTTCTAATGAAGTTTGCCTTGATACCTTAGCATTCTAAATTTTTTCTTTCCAAATTACCAAGTGTTTAACTCTTTTGCCTTTAGTCCATTCTCATCAAGGGCATGTTTGGAAGTACCTTGGGAACTAGGACTGGGCGGAAGGCTGTTTCGCAAACTGATATTCCATGACCAACATTGTTCTTTGGGAATTGAGAGCTTGAAACTAATAGCCAGCTCTGTCCAGGTTGTCTTCCATGCAAAGCCCCAACCACACTTAAAACCAAGTCACCCAACTGATATTAGTATATGCCGATTTGGGGGTACATTTAAACACACCCCAATCTGCATTTTGAGCTAAGGAATACGTTTAAAGTTCTATGTATAGTATGTGTAGTTTATTCTTTAGCTTGTTTTGATCATAGATCATTACTGGTTCTTAAATAGCCTTCTTACATTAAAAATTGACGCAAGCACCGCAATTGGCAAAGGTATTCCTGAGACTAAAAAGAAAAGGAAACTTTAAGACCAAAAAATGCTAACACTTTTCTCACTAAATGAAATAAAAAGTCTCTCCCCATAGAAGTAACCACTTATTATAGATTAACTACATCCTTGCCTTATGAATCTTCATTAGCTCTTCTAGAAATGTAAATTCTATTTTCCAAAAGTCCCACTCCTTTAATCTAAATCATGGAGTTTTCACATTTAATAAATACTTCTATTCCAAATACTTGAGAACATGAAGGACACATTCAGATACCCATAAATTCCCCTCATTGAAAATTATAGCATACATTGACTTTCTGCTTCTCAGCATCCAGCAACATCCAGAAACTGAGCTCCTAACTGGCATGTAATTTCCAAAAATTTACAGAGCATCACTTCCAGAATTACAATACTGGGCATTGTAACTTCTGAAAGGCACAGTAATGCCATAGGATGCAACTCGGCACCACTAATCCAAAGTGTGAATGTGTAATAACAAAACAAGCTTGGATTTGGCACAGGTTGAGATGCTTAGGATTGCATACAATATGTCAGCCAATCAGAATTAAACATTTCAAAGGTAGTTGAAACTCCATCTTACAGCAAACTTCCAATATATACAAAGTAAATGATCAAAAGCTTCCCAAATCCATAGTGAGTTCCCCCATATTTATTTATTTTTGGTTCTGAAAGTGATCAGCCAATTAGGACTGCATGTCGGCTTGCATTTATTTGGTTCCTTATTGACATTGTTATCTTGATCTAACTTGATTGTTTACCTATCTCACATTACTTTGCTTTACCTATTTTGATTTCTTACTTTGTTATCAATAAGTTGGAAGAATATAGAGTTGCCATGGTGTGTAAATGGTAATTTAATTCAGTTTTAACTGTCATGGGTGTTGTTTTAAACTGTATTCTGGTTTTTTCATGTTGGCCTTGGAACTTGCACTATTTTCTACTAACAATGCATCTTTCACGTTATATGTTGATGGATCTTGTTCGAAAAATATAGGGGCTCCTTATGGAATCTCTCTTGTGGGTCATTGGGGAAAGAATGAAGTAGCGATTGGTGTTAGTCCACTGGATCAATCCTTTCCTTATTCTAATGTGATTTTCTATGGAATATTTCATAAACCTGTTCATTTCTTTGGATTTGGACTTTGGAGTGCATCCTCATTTCTGTCTATAAATCATGTGTCTAGTTCATATCTATAAATTCAAATGCCTTAAACTTGTTTCTTGTTGTTTTTCTTTAACCTCGTATTGCTTTCATTTAGAAATGTACATATGGTTCATGCCATTAAATGCCTTATATGTTAGGATTGTCCTATCAAGGAGGTTTTCAATACTTGATACCTTGTGCTAGTTATGATTGCAGATGGGCTGGTCATCTTCTGTTACAGCAAAAGATTTCATACTTTAATGTTTTACCAAGTTCTATTAATAGAGATTCTTTTAATTCATAAGCGTTCCTAAGATCCATGTTGGACCAATGGATGGTCTGCTTGGCTTGATTTACTTGAGACAATGATATCAAAGAAAAGAAATAGTCGTAGTGACTGAGATTTTGGGGTTTTCTCTTGAAATGGCCTAAGATCTCTGAGAAATATTGGAATTGGCATTGGTTTGAAAGTGAAGATACTCAATCCAGCCCACATCTTCATTGGGTCCAATCCTCTTATTTCCATACCCAAACGGATTAGCAGGGCCTGCTTTATGTTATCCTTCAATTTGATATGAATCAAAGTTAAGAACTTTTCTAACCCTTGAGGTTCATATGCCGTGCAATAGCTGACTAAGGCTTCTTCCAAACAGGGCCTTAGTCTATTTATTTTTTCCCACCTTGGTTACAAACTTTTATTAGTGCTTGTTTCCAAATAGAAGCCTTAGTCTTGCCGAAAGATGAAGACCCGAGTTTGGTTAAGTGGGACAGCTGTTGGGGACATTGGAGGTAATTCATTGCACTTGTGCTACAATATTAGATGGGTTTTTTTTTAAAAAAAAAATATCATAATTCATGATAAATAGAAAAAAGTTTTTTATAACACAGACAAGATGGCGTGTAATCTATGATGACTAGATACCAATTAAGATTCAGACACTGGTATCATCTTTGCTTTAGAGACTGCTCATAAATGCTTATTAGAGAATTTTTAATTCTTTAATTGTCTTAAGGGGACTGGTGGTGGCTGTTTATGTATTAGCTCAAAATTGATGGAGCAGACCTGGATGTGCGTCGGAGCTATCTGAATGTTGAGCGGGGGTCCCTAGAAGGTGGGAACTGTTGTTATAACCATGATGAAGCTGTCCATTTCCTATGGACAGCATTGGAAGGGCCTGACCATTTGGATATGCCATGTTTATGTATTTGCTCGAAATTAATGGAGCAGACCTGGATGTGCGTCAGAGCTATCCGGATGAGCGGGGGTCCCTAGAAGGTAGGAACCGCTGTTATGACCATGATGAAGCTTTCCATTTCCTATGGACAGCATTGAAAGGGCTAGCCATTTGGACAGGCCGTGTTTGTGTATTTGCTCGAAATTAATGGAGTAGACTCGGATGTGCGTCGGAGCTATCCGGATGAGCGGGGGTCCTTGGAAGGTGGAAACCACTGTTATGACCATGATGAAGCTGTCAATTTCCTATGAACAGCATTGGAAGGGCCTGGCCATTTGGACAGGCCGTGTTTATATCTGTATTTGCAGGGACCACACCCTTAACCTAAACTGAACCCGAACCCGATTTTCTAAACCTAAACCTTAACCTATTCTCAATTCCTAAAGTTATAACCTATAACCTAAACCTAAACCTAACCTAAACCTATAACCTTAACCTATAACCTTAACCTATAACCTAAGGCAAAACCTATAACCTTAACCTAAACCAAAACCTACAACCTAAACCTTAACCTATAACCTATAACCTATAACCTTAACCCATAACCTAAACTTATAGCTTTAACCTAAACCTAAAACCAAAACCTAAACCTATAACCTAAACCTATAAACTAAAACCTAAACCTAAACCTAAACCTATAACCAAAACCAAAACCTATAACCTTAACCTAAACCAAAACCTATAACCTAAACCTTAACTTATAACCTATAAACTATAACCTATAACCTAAACTTATAACCTTAACCTAAACCTAAAACCAAAACCTAAACCTATAACATAAACCTATAAGCTAAAACCTAAACCTAAACCTAAAACCTAAATGTATTCTCAAATCGCTAAACCTAAACCTACACCTAATCCCAATCTCAACTCCCTAACCTAAACCTAAACCTAAACTTGAAAACCCGATCCCGAACCGAACCGAACCCGATTTCCTAAACATAAACCTTAACCTATTCTTAAATCCCTAAACCTAAACCTACACCAAATCCTAATCTCAACTCCCTAACCTAAACCTAACCCTAAACTTGAAACCCCAAACCTAAACTCGATCCCGAACCCGAACCCGAACCCGAACCCGATTTCTAAACCTAAACCTTAACCTATTCTCAATTCCCAAAGCTATAACCTATAACCTAAACCTATAACCTTAAACTAAACCCAAAACCTATAACCTTAACCTAAACCAAAACCCAAACCTATACCCGACCCAAAACCCGAACCTAAACCCAATCCCCGAACCAAAACCTAAACTCGATCTCCAACTCGAACCCAAATTCCTAAACCCAAACCTTAACCTATTCTCAATTCCCAAAGCTATAACCTATAACCTATAACCTAAACCTAAACCTAACCTAAACGTATAACCTTAACCTAAACCCAAAACCTAAACCTTAACCTAAACCAAATCCTATAACTTTAACCTAAACCAAAACCTATAACCTTAACCTAAACCAAAACCTATAACCTAAACCTTAACCTATAACTTATAACCTATAACCTAAACTTATAACCTTAACCTAAACCTATAATCTAAAACCTAAACCTAATCCTATAACCTAAACCAAAAGCTATAACCTTAACCTAAACCAAATCCTATAACCTAAACCTTAACCTATAACCTATAACCTTAACCTAAACCTAAAACCAAAACCTAAACCTATAACTTAAACATATAAGCTAAAACCTAAACCTAAACCTAAAACTTAAATGTATTCTCAAATCCCTAAACCTAAACCTACACCTAATCCCAATCTCAACTCCCTAACCTAAACCTAAACCTAAACTTGAAAACCCAAGCCTAAACCCGATCCCAAACCCGAACCCGATTTCCTAAACCTAAACCTAAACCTTAACCTATAACCCATACTTATAACCTTAACCTAAACCTATTCTCAAATCCCAAAACCTTAACCTATAACCTAAACCTAGACCTTAACCTTAACCTATAACCTATACTTATAACCTATAACCTATACCTATACTTATAACCTAAACCTAAACCTTAACCTATAACCTAAACCTATACTTATAACCTTAACCTAAACCTATTCTCAAATCCCAAAACCTTAACCTATAACCTAAACCTACAACTTAACTCTTAACCTATAACCTATACTTATAACCTATAACCTATAACCTAAAACCTAAACCTAAACCAAAACCCTACCCCGAACCCGAACCCGAACCCGATTTCCTAAACCTACACCATAACCGATTCTCAATCCCTATAGCTATAACCTATAACCTACCTATAACCTAAACTTAAAACCTAAACCTAAACCTAAACCTAAAACCTAAATGTGTTCTCAAATCCCCAAACCTAAACCCACACCTAATCCTATTCTCAACTCCCTAACCTAAACCTAAACCTAAAATTGAAAACCCAAACCTAAACCTAAACTTGAAAACCCAAACCTAAACCCGATCCCGATCCCGAACCCGAACCCAGAACCCGATTTCCTAAACCTAAACCTTAACCTATTCTCAATTTCTTATAGCTATAACCTATAACCTATACCTATAACCTAAACCTAAAACTTAAACCTAAACCTAAACCTAAAACCTAAATGTGTTCTCAAATCCATAAACCTAAACCCACCGAATCCTATTCTCAACTCCCCTAACCTAAACCTAAACCTCAACTTGAAAACCCAAACCTAAACCCGATCCAGAACCCGAACCCGATTCTAAACCTAAACCTTAACCTATTCTCGGTTCCTACAACTATAACCTATAACCTAAACCTAAAACCTAAATGTGTTCTCAAATCCTAAACCTAAACCTACACCTAATCCTAATCTCAACTCCCTAACCTAAACCTAAACTTGAAAACCCAAACCTAAACCCGATCTTGAACCCGAACCCGATTTCCTAAACCTAAACCTTAACCTATTCCCAATTCCTAAAAAGCTATAACCTACAACCTATAACCTAAACCTAAACATAAACCTTAACCAAAACCTATACCTTAACCTTATACCTATAACCTAAACTTATAACCTTAACCTAAACCTAAAACCTAAACCTAAACCTATAACCTATAACCTATAACCTAAATCAAATCTAAACCTAAACCTAAACCTATAACCTATAACCTAAACCTAAACCTAAACCTAAACCTAAAACCTAAACCTATAAACTAAAATCTAAAACCTAAACCTAAACCTAAAACCTAAATGTATTAGAAATCCTAAACCTAAACCTACACCTAATCCTAATCTCAACTCCCTAACCTAAACCTAAACCTAAACTTGAAAATCCAAACCTAAACCCGATCCCGAACCCGAACCCGATTTCCTAAACTTAAACTTATAACCTTAACCTAAACCTATTCTCAAATCCCAAAACCTATAACCTAAACCTAAACCAATATAACCTTAACCTAAACCTAAAACTTAACCTATAACCTAAACCTTAACCTATAACCTAAACCTATAACCTAAACTCAATTTCAAGAACCTTAACCTATAACCTAACCTAAACCTATAACCCGAACCTGATTTCCTAAACCTAAACCTTAATGTATTCTCAAATCCCTAAACCTAAACCTACACCTAATCCTAATCTCAACTCCCTAACCTAAACCTAAACCTAAACTTGAAAACCCAAACCTAAACTCGATCCCGAACCCGAACCCGATTTCCTAAACCTAAACTTATAACCTTAACCTGAACCTATTCTCAAATCTCAAAACCTATAACCTAAACCTAAACCTATATAACATTAACCTAAACCTAAAACTTAACCTATAACCTAAACCTTAACCTATAACCTTAACTTATAACCTAAACCTATAACTTAAACTCGATTTCGTAAACCTTAACCTATAACCTAACCTAAACCTAAACCTATAACCCGAACCCGATTTCCTAAACCTATACCTTAACGTATTCTCAAATACCTAAACCTAAACCTACACCTAATCCTAATCTCAACTCCCTAACCTAAACCTAAACCTAAACTTGAAAACCCAAACCCGATTTCCTAAACCTTAACCTATTCTCAATTCCCTACAGCTATAACCTATAACCCAAACCTAAAACCTAAACCTAAACCTAAATCTAAAGCCTAAATGTGTTCTCAAATCCCTAATCCTAAACTTACACCTAATCCTAATCTCAATTCCCTAACTTAAACTTAAACCTAAACTTGAAAACCCAAACCTAAACCCGATCCCGAACCCGAACCCAATTTCTAAACCTAAACCTTAACCTATTCTCAATTCCCTATAGCTATAACCTATAACCTACCTAAAACGTTAACTTAAAACCTAAACCATTTCCTAAACCTAAAACCTAAATGTGTTCTCAAATCCTTAAACCTAAACCTACACCTAATCCTAATCTTAACTCCTAACCTAAACCTAAACATAAACTTGAAAACCCAAACCTAAACCCGATCCCGAACCCGAACCCGATTTCTTAAACCTAAACCTTAACCTATCCTCAATTCCCTACAACTATAACCTATAACCTACCTATAACATAAACCTAAAGCCTAAATGTGTTCTCTAATCCCTAAACCTAAACTTACACCTAATATTAATCTCAACTCCCTAACTTAAACCTAAACTTAAACTTGAAAACCCAAAGAAAAACCCGATCCTGAACCCGAACCCAATTTCCTAAACCTAAACCTAAACCTTAACCTATTCTCAATTCCCTACAACTATAACTTATAACCTACCTATAACCTAAACCTATAACCTAAACCTAAACGTAAACCTAAAACCTAAATGTGTTCTCCAATCCCTAATCCTAAACCTACACATAATGCTAATCTCAACTCTCTAATCTAAACCAAAACCTAAACTTGAAAACCCAAACCAAAACCCGATCCCGAACCTGAACCCGATTTCCTAAAGGTAAGCCATAACCGATTCTCAATTCCCTACAACTATAACCTATAACCTAAACTTAAACCTAAAACCTAAATGTGTTGTCAAATCCCTAAACCTAAACCTACACCTAATGCTAATCTCAACTCCCTTACCTATACCTAAAACTAAGCTTGAAAACCCAAACCAAAACCTGATCCCGAACCCGAACCCAATTTCCTAAACCTAAACCATAACCAATTTTCAATTCCCTATAACTATAACCTATAACCTACCTATAACCTAAACTTAAAACCTAAATTTGTTCTCAAATCCCTAAACCTAAACCCATACCTAATCTTATTCTCAACTCCCTAACTGTGAGACCCGGCCTGAGTTCTCATGTGTGCATGTGTGTGCATAAGTGTGCATTTCATTCATTTTGGTCCCGCGGTCCTACCGGTCGAATCCCGGTGACTCGCGACCCTTGAATTATGTTGTGGTCATCCTTAAGTTTGGTCAGATAGACCCGACTCGAATTGACCCGAGACACATGCCATCTTATCCGTATCGGCGCCGTGATTCTAATGCCGCATCTCATGCGTTAATCCGACGTGTACATCTTAAGTTATGAGCATTTCATCATGTGGCCCACTTTTTGTACAAATGCATGTAGACCACCTCAATGGCACAATTTCCCATGCACACCACACACACTACACAATTTCTATAGAATAGACACTACCCACCCCACACACACCACCCAAAAGCCTACTCTACCCTACAACCTTGTTTTCTCCTCCCATAGGTAATTATTTCTTTTCTTACAAACAAATGATTTCTCTCTCTCTCTCTCTATCTCCTTATCTCTCTCCCTCCTTCTCATTCTCTCCATGGCCAGCAATTCCTCCATTTTCTCCAGCCCCTTCTCCCTAAAATACCTCCTCATCTACCCCTTCTCACTTGATCTTAGCCATTGATCCATGTTGCTTGGAGCCTCTAGATGATGGTGATGTAAGTTTCAAGGTTGATCTAGGTGGGTGCTCTTAGATCCTTCTTCATTTCTTTCTTAGGAGCTTGTGAGACCCATCAAGTGGTGATGGAGGTCCCTCATGTCTCCATGGTTGAGGCCAATGGCCCTTTTTCCTTTCATGCATGATCCATGGATGGGGCCATTCTCCATGGACCCCATCATAGCATTTTCCTTTGATACATGTCATTTTCCTCTCTTGTGGCTGGATTATTTTTATTTTCCATTATTCTATTCTTAATTTCCTGATGTGTGTGGCCCACTTAGTGGCCCCAGAATATCCAGACCGTCCAAGCAAAGTGGACGCCCATGGCTGTCCATTCCTTGGACATTGGCACTCTATTTGCTCCATTTTGGGCACATGCAATGGGTTTTATGGAGGGGGTATGGTCTGGATGTTTGTTGGGCCCACTGGGGTGGTCCATACCACAATTTTCATGGATTGATTTCCTCTTTTTATAGTGATTATAATTATTTTAATTCAGTATTATGTTGCTGTCCAAAAGCCATCTGGACAGATTTTTGAGCTGTCTTAAGCTCAGTGTTGGGGATGATTGGTGGGGTGTTTGGTCCCATTTGATATATACCTCTTAAAGGTGGGGATCCCACCTAGATGTTCCCCAAATTTCACCCTCATCCGTCCCTGTTTGATCACCCAAAAGAGTGGGCCAAGGAGGGTGGATATTCCAGATTTTCTAGATTGTCTAGCAATTGTGCTTGTTGTACAAACATAATTATCAGTATGTTTCTGAAATGGTGGGCCACCTTTGTGGACCCCACCTTATTGTATACTTGTGTAGGGATGTTGGTCCTACATTTTCTTAAAATTTGGCAGACCTGGGCCCACTCTAATGGGGTGCACAAATCAGGGGCAGCAGCATTGTTTCAGCAGTAGAATTTTGTTTTAAATACCTTGCTGTCCATAAATTGTAGGAGTTAAATAAAATACTTTTAATATCCTAAAAATTCTAAACTTTTGCAGAGAGGTGTCCCACCCATGGTAAGGCCTATCTGAAAAATTTTAGGGCCAATGGACACCATTTGGGCATCCAAATGGGTGGGCCAATATAGTGGGCTGCCAGAAATTTCTGCTGTGCAGTCCAGCAGCATAGCTTCATAAAAATAATTTAAAAAAAATATTTTCTTAAAAGGTAGGCTATATTTCCAGGTCCTACCTTGTTTTGGGCTTAATGAGGGACCTTGGGTCCAAATTTCAAGAATTTTGGAGGCCCAGAACCCACCCATTTGATGGCCCAAATTCAGGACAGTTATATTCCAGCAGTATTTTACCCTGTACAGATTGTATTCTTTAAATTAATTAAAATAATTTTGAGTATCCAAAAATTATGAAAATTTACAGGGAGGTAGTAAACTCATGGTAGAACCTACCTACCAAATTTCAGGTCTAATGGACTCCTGTGCATACCGTGGCAAGGCCCGGACTGGCCCACCACGTTGGGACGTCCATGCCAGTCCGATTTTCTGGACAGCTTGTTTTATTCAAATTAATTAAATTATTTCTAGATGTCCAAAAATTTTGAAATTTTGTGGGGTTGTGATCCACCTATGGAAGGAAAATCCTACAAATTTTTAGGGCCATCAGGCCCTTGGACTGACCGTGGTATGGCCTGTAAATTGGGTCAGTTTTGGGCCAAATACCCAGGCCCAAATGACTAACCACCACGGCATGCCCCTACCTTGGGCTACTGGGCCTGCATTCTAACGGCATGGCCCACTTGAAGTAAGTGTTGTATATCCCCCTTCTTATCTGGTGGGACCCATTGTGATATGTGTGGGTCACCATGGGTCAGTAACCCATTTAAATTAAATAAATTTCTGGACTCCGGCGGAGCCCAGGAAGTGGGTGGGCTGGAATTCCAAAGAAGGGGCCCAAATTTGTGCATAGTTGATCTTTTGGAGCCGTGGCGGCCCACCAGATTTAAGGGAGTGTTGCACACACTCTTTGCCCTCATTCGTTAGACATTTTGGGCTTAATGAGTGCCCTCTTGAGGCCCACCTTTGTCGTGGTTGTGGGTTAGCCTTAACCAGAATTTTTGATAGTTTTATAGGCCCTATGGGCTGGAAACCTATCCCTTGAGCCCAAGATTGTGCAAGGGCTGACCTTATTGATTCATGGGCCCAATGGGTCGACTACAAGCTGATCATGTGCATTTATTAGCCTTGATGCCCTCATGAAGTGCTTAATTGTGGGCTGACTTGCAAAACCCACATAAATGTATATTGTGGAGGACTTTGCTAAATCTTTGGGCTGGTGTGGCAAGGCCCACACTGTCAGTATAGGCCTTGCCCATGTGTATTTTTGGGTTTACGGGCTGCCTTCAAGTCCACCATAATGTATGAATTGGATGGCTTTTGTTTGGGCCATTTCTTTTGGGCCCATTATGTGATATATTATATGCATGTTTGTGTTAGCAAGTAGGCCTTGTGGACTCAGTTCTTTTGGATAGGCCCATTGATCTTGAGCCTATAGTCTCCTATCTATTGTGATGGGCTTAGGGGCAATAATACACAAGAAGTTGGGCCCTTGGCTACCCACTAAACTGACCCTGTACTTGGGCCAAAAGTGAGGCCCAACTCACTTGTTTTAAATGTGAAACTTGCCCATGTAAATGAACTACTGGGCTAGCCATGAAGCCCACCACAACATGTGAAATTATGACCTTTGTGGTTGGGCCCAAACCTTACTTGAGGGCCCACTATATGGCCTATGAGTTGGGCTTGGTGTATGGCCCATTAGGCCATGCATTGCTTGGGCTTTAGACCTTACATTATATGAGTAGTGGCGGGCTACCTCTTGGAAACCAGTTGAGGTTGGATGTCCTCCTGGGTGATCCTAAGGTAGGCCCATAGGTTTCTCTATGGATGGTTAAAGGCCCACCATAGACCATAGGCCATTTGTTTAAAGTTCAATGTGTATGTATGTGGAACCTACCTTAACGCATGATTGGTCCAGGCCGTTCAAGCCTTAGATCACCCGATTATGGAAGCACTCTTTGCCTTGGGTTGTTCTTGGCCTCACAATCCAGTAGCAAGCCCACTTGATCTTTTCATGATATATACATACTCTCCATCTGGTGGGGTCCCCCAGTGAGTATAGTTGGCCTTCATGAGATCATTCCCACTTATTTGACTAATTTCTAGGCTTTAGCAGGCCCAAGAAGCTGAGTGGGCCGAACGTTTATCAAGGGGCCTCAAATGTATATTGTTATGGTTGAAACTTTATTGGACATGGGACCCACCATATTGAGAACTTGTGTACGTGTTGCATTCTTGGGTTTTCTTATAATCTTTGGGCTTAATCAGTGCATTCTTTTGGGTCACCTTTAGTGATCACATGAGGACCCCATCTTAGATCAGATTTTTAGGACATCCCTTAGGCCTAGAGTGAGCTAGGATGTCCCAGCTTAGCCCAACCATATGTTGGGCCAGCTTCCACCATTTTGATGGACTTGTGGGCTAATATAAGGATAGTATTGGGCCCTTGGTTGCCCACTTAAATTGCTAGTTAATGGGCTGATGTAGTTGGGCCCATTTCATCATCCAAACTTAAACTTATTTTGGGCCGTATATTGTGTATGTGGGTTGCCCACCAAGTCCAACTTAATGCATGGATTCTATGGCCATTGAGAATTGAGCCTTGGGCCTTAATTTCTCTCTTGGGGCCCATGTTGTTAAAAGTAGTATTGTATCTTTTTATGGCCTATTATAAGGAATGTATGTATGTGGTTACCTGTGTTCTTATCTTGAATGTAGGGCCTTGGGCCTTGTATCCATATAGTTCGTGGTTGAGATGCTTCTTGGAGAATGGTGGTTAAATGTCCCCATTATGGACCCCTCTAGGCCCGATTGTATCTAAATGTGATTAGATACTCATCTTAGACTCTTGTTAGGCTCATTTCCACATTACTTAGACCCGTAGCTTGTATACTTAGTTCGTGGGCTACCCCAGGTAAATGGGCCCCCACTAGAAGTTGGATTCCTTAAGGATATTGTCAAGTACCTGGTCTTGGTTTCTTCTTGGATAGGAGGAATGTAATATACATTGTGTATCGCCCTATAGTGTGATTAAATTCATCCTCATGACCATGTGCATCATTGTATGCTTGGTTGACACTGTGTGTGTGGTCATATTGGGCATTGCATGATACCTTCCCCGAGGGACGTAGTATCCCCTCTTGAGCACGTTGGATGCTTGGGATTGATGCATGGTTGATTGTGTGATTCATGCATCTGACATTACATAGCATATGAGCATTATTGCCCTTACTTCATCAGGGTTGTAGCCTCCACAGATACATCGTGGATAGCCATATTTGGACACTAGAAATGTTACTTGAGCATACCGGGTGCATAGGATGCCCATGGGTGAAATTTCCAAAACTTTCATGGTACCAGGATCTGCTCCAACGGCATGATCGGGTGGTATATATGAGCGCATGAGGGCCTTATACCGTTAGGCCGCGACTCCCACTGTCGTGTAGTCGGTTGGATAGGGGTGTGGCCTTACTCGCCTGACGTAAGGGGGCATTGCTAGGCTGAGTCTGACCAGCTCGTGAATGGGTCCGCTACCTTCAGGCCTTGCTGGTGATTGGCTGTCCGCAGGCAGGGTAGTGAGGTCTCTTACGCTCGTTTGACTGTGCGAGGTCTGTAGAGCGGCAGTCATCCAGCAGTGTAATGGACCCCGGTGATTTCCTTATGATGGAAATGTATTTGATATGTGGATTGGATATGAGCACTGACATTACTTTGCATTGCATTTGCATCAGCTGTGTAAGCCTCATATTGCATTACGGTATTGCGTTGCATTACGGTTCATTGCATTACAATACTCACTCATTGCATTACGGTACTCATCGCATTACGACTTCATTGTATTACAGTACTCATTGCATTATATAGCCTTGGTATGGCTTCCTGCATTATTGTACTGCCTTGGTATAGTTTCTTACATTCATGATAGCCTTGGTAAGGCTAGTGGTATTGGTATTAATCATGACTCCCTTCTGCATTTTCTATCTTCTTTTGAGCACTATTATCACCCACTTTCACCACACTCTAAGCTTTCTATAAGCTTATGTACGATTGATGCGTGCAGGAAATCCTAGGCAGGCATCGTAGCAGCAGAGCGTGGAGTAGAGTTGAGCTTGAGGACTCCAGTGTTGCTGACTCTTTTCTCTCTTTTCCCATTATCTTATGTATGTCCTTTCAGACCTGATGTAAGCTTGTAAAAGTTCAAATTCTTAGTGAATTTTGTGATACGTATCCTTTGTTACTTCCAGATGTACTTCTTTGTGATCTTGGGTATGCTCGTATTGGTAATGATTATCTTGTTATGAAAATCCTCCTTGTAGGATCCCGGATCGGAACACGCCTCGGGAGCCGAGAATGGGGTACTACGGAGGCTATTCGGTCGGCAGGCCATCGGGTTCCTTGTTAGTCCGGTTACCGAGTCTGGGGCGTGACAGGAGTTGGTATCAGAGCATAGTAAGTAATTTTTGAATAACTTGGGATAGTATCACATATCTGATGCGAGCTTAGGAGAAGTAGTGTCCCGAGTGCGTTTCCCTCGTTTCGTTTGCGCCTTCAAGGATTTTAATTCCTAGGTGTCCATCACCTTTGTTCTTTCTGTAGACCATGTCGTCTAGTTGTGGTGCCCCTGATTATGATGCCCATGGCCGTGGTGCCCATGGACATGGTTCTCATTCCACTCCAGTGATCCAAGTGACTTTTGCTCCACCTTCTGAGATTCCTATTTCCCTTCTGGAGCCTGTCGTACCTATTCCTGAGGCTCCCGCCGTACCTATGCCTTTGTCGAGGGAGTCGGTGCCACCCCCTTATCGACGATTCTGTAGGAGCGAGCGTCTCCAAACGGTTGATGCGGTTGTCACTGATGTACTTCAGACCCATCAGCCTGTTCCTGAGGCGCCCGGACGGGCGGAACAGGAGCGTGTGAGCCCCCTTTTGGGAGATTCGATTTCGCAGCGTGCTCCGTTGGCGGTATTTCTACTTCATGGTGAGTCCGAGTGGACCAGTTCGCAAAGGGTTCGTGATCAAAGGAGACGTCGGAAGAGACAAGCCCCCTCCGGTATCTCACGACAGCGTCGACAGCGGCAGAGGTGCATAACCTATCGAGCAGCCAGAGCATCAACATTGCATATAGCAGCTTCTTCTAGGCCGTTTACTGGCATTTGCTATGGATGTGGGCAGACGGGACACCGTAGGCGCGAGTGTCCCCATCAGCAGGATGGACCTTTGCAGCGACCGCAGTAGCAGCAGATACTGCATATGCAGAGGAGACAGATACCACCCCAGCCACCTCAGGCTCGATTTTGCGTGACTCAGCGGGACTCTTAGTTATTAAGGGAGTTGTTATGGGTATTCTCCTTGTCTCTGTAAGTAAGTCTTGTGTTTTGGTGCATCACACCCTTTTGGTATCCAAGGGCTTTTGTTCACTCAGATTGCCATTAGAGTCTGCCGTAAGAAATTATCAGTATCGACATTTTTGGAAAGATCGCTGTGTTAGGTCGATGATATTATCGTGTTCCATTTTGGTTGGTGAGATGTTCTTATCCGCTAAATAGTTTTGTATTGCCAATGTTGAGCTTGTTTTGTTGTTAAGGCAGTATTCCTGGTTAGGGATGGTAGGCCAGATTTCTAGTTTTGTGGCCAAATGTGATGCTTATCAGTGTGTCAAGGCCGATCCTCTAAGACCCCCCCAGTCCCTTGTAGCCGTTGAGTGTCCCAAAGTGGGAGTATGAGAGTGTATTGATGGATTTCATCATAGGTTTGCCGAGATTAGGGAGCGTTATCCCCATTTGTTCGATGATTGATTGCACGTATTGCTTGTGTTGCCTTTTCTTGATTGATGATTGATATATATGATGATGTTATACATTTCGTTGTCTCAGTTTTGTCAATTTTGAGGACGAAATTTCTTTGTTGGTGGGGAGGATTGTGAGACCCGACCTGAGTTCTCATGTGTGCATGTGTGTGCATAAGTGTGCATTTCATTCATTTTGGTCCCGCGGTCCTACCGGTCGAATCCCGGTGACTCGCGACCCTTGGATTATGTTGCGGTCATCCTTAAGTTTGGTCACATAGACCCGACTCGGATTGACCCGAGACCCATGCCATCTTGTCCGTATCGGCGCCGCGATTCTAACGCCGCGTCCCATGCGTTAATCCGACGTGTACATCTCAAGTTATGAGCATTTCATCATGTGGCCCACTTTTTGTACAAATGCATGTGGACCACCTCAATGGCACAATTTCCCATGCACACCACACACACTACACAATTTCTATGGAATAGACACTACCCACCCCACACACACCACCCAAAAGCCTACTCTACCCTACAACCTTGTTTTCTCCTCCCATAGGTAATTATTTCTTTTCTTACAAACAAATGATTTCTCTCTCTCTCTCTCTCTCTATCTCCTTATCTCTCTCCCTCCTTCTCATTCTCTCCATGGCCAGCAATTCCTCCATTTTCTCCAGCCCCTTCTCCCTAAAATACCTCCTCATCTACCCCTTCTCACTTGATCTTAGCCATTGATCCATGTTGCTTGGAGCCTCTAGATGATGGTGATGTAAGTTTCAAGGTTGATCTAGGTGGGTGCTCTTAGATCCTTCTTCATTTCTTTCTTAGGAGCTTGTGGGACCCATCAAGTGGTGATGGAGGTCCCTCATGTCTCCATGGTTGAGGCCAATGGCCCTTTTTCCTTGCATGCATGATCCATGGATGGGGCCATTCTCCATGGACCCCATCATAGTATTTTCCTTTGATGCATGTCATTTTCCTCTCTTGTGGCTGGATTATTTTTATTTTCCATTATTCTATTCTTGATTTCCTCATGTGTGTGGCCCACATAGTGGCTCCGGAATATCCAGACCGTCCAAGCAAAGTGGACGCCCATGGCTGTCCATTCCTTGGACATTGGCACTCTATTTGCTCCATTTTGGGCACATGCAATGGGTTTTATGGAGGGGGTATGGTCTGGATGTTTGTTGGGGCCACTGGGGTGGTCCATACCACAATTTTCATTGATTGATTTCCTCTTTTTATAGTGATTATAATTATTTTAATTCAGTATTATGTTGCTGTCCAAAAGCCATCTGGACAGATTTTTGAGCTGTCTTAAGCTCAGTGTTGGGGATGATTGGTGGGGTGTTTAGTCCCATTTGATATATACCTCTTAAAGGTGGGGATCCCACCTAGATGTTCCCCAAATTTCACCCTCATCCGTCCCTGTTTGATCACCCAAAAGAGTGGGCCAAGGAGGGTGGATAGTCCAGATTTTCTAGATTGTCTAGCAATTGTGCTTGTTGTACAAACATAATTATCAGTCTGTTTCTGAAATGGTGGGCCACCTTTGTGGACTCCACCTTATTGTATACTTGTGTAGGGATGTTGGTCCTACATTTTCTTAAAATTTGGCAGACCTGGGCCCACTCTAATGGGGTGCACAAATCAGGGGCAGCAGCATTGTTTCAGCAGTAGAATTTTGTTTTAAATACCTTGCTGTCCATAAATTGTAGGAGTTAAATAAAATACTTTTAATATCCCAAAAATTCTAAACTTTTGCAGAGAGGTGTCCCACCCATGGTAGGGCCTATCTGAAAAATTTTAGGGCCAATGGACACCATTTGGGCATCCAAATGGGTGGGCCAATATAGTGGGCTGCCAGAAATTTCTGCTGTGCAGTCCAGCAGCATAGCTTCATAAAAATAATTTTAAAAAAATATTTTCTTAAAAGGTAGGCTATATTTCCAGGTCCTACCTTGTTTTGGGCTTAATGAGGGACCTTGGGTCCAAATTTCAAGAATTTTAGAGGCCCAGAACCCACCCATTTGATGGCCCAAATTCAGGACAGTTATATTCCAGCAGTATTTTACCCTGTACAAATTGTATTCTTTAAATTAATTAAAATACTTTTGAGTATCCAAAAATTATGAAAATTTACAGGGAGGTATTAAACTCATGGTAGAACCTACCTACTAAATTTCAGGTCTAATGGACTCCTGTACATACCGTGGCAAGGCCCGGACTGGCCCACCACGTTGGGACGTCCAGGCCAGTCCGATTTTCTGGACAGCTTGTTTTATTCAAATTAATTAAATTATTTCTAGATGTCCAAAAATTTTGAAATTTTGTGGGGTTGTGATCCACTTATGGAAGGACAATCCTGCAAATTTTCAGGGCCATCAGGCCCCTGGACTGACCGTGGTATGGCCTGTAAATTGGGTCAGTTTTGGGCCAAATACCCAGGCCCAAATGACTAACCACCACGGCATGCCCCTACCTTGGGCTACTGGGCCTGCATTCTAACGGCATGGCCCACTTGAAGTAAGTGTTGTATATCCCCCTTCTTATCTGGTGGGACCCATTGTGATATGTGTGGGTCACCATGGGTCAGTAACCCATTTAAATTAAATAAATTTCTGGACTCCAGCAGGCCCAAGAAGTGGGTGGGCTGGAATTCCAGCAAGGGGCCCAAATTTGTGCATAGTTGATCTTTTGGAGCCGTGGCGGCCCACCAGATTTAAGAGAGTGTTGCACACACTCTTTGCCCTCATTCGTTAGACATTTTGGGCTTAATGAGTGCCCTCTTGAGGCCCACCTTTGTCGTGGTTGTGGGTTAGCCTTAACCAGAATTTTTGATAGTTTTATAGGCCCTATGGGCTGGAAACCTATCCCTTGAGCCCAAGATTGTGCAAGGGCTGACCTTATTGATTCATGGGCCCAATGGGTCGACTATAAGCTGATCATGTGCATTTATTAGCCTTGATGCCCTTATGAAGTGCTTAATTGTGGGCTGACTTGCAAGGCCCACATAAATGTATATTGTGGAGGACTTTGCTAAATCTTTGGGCTGGTGTGGCAAGGCCCACACTGTCAGTATAGGCCTTGCCCATGTGTATTTTTGGGTTTACGGGCTGCCTTCAAGTCCACCATAATATATGAATTGGATGGCTTTTGTTTGGGCCATTTCTTTTGGGCCCATTATGTGATATATTATATGCATGTTTGTGTTAGCAAGTAGGCCTTGTGGACTCAGTTCTTTTGGATAGGCCCATTGATCTTGAGCCTATAGTCTCCTATCTATTGTGATGGGCTTAGGGGCAATAATACACAAGAAGTTGGGCCCTTGGCTACCCACTAAACTGACCCTGTACTTGGGCCAAAAGTGAGGCCCAACTCACTTGTTTTAAATGTGAAACTTGCCCATGTAAATGAACTACTGGGCTAGCTATGAAGCCCACCACAACATGTGAAATTATGACCTACTTGAGGACCCACTATATGGCCTATGAGTAGGGCTTGGTGTATGGCCCATTAGGCCATGCATTGCTTGGGCTTTAGACCTTACATTATATGAGTAGTGGCGGGCTATCTCTTGGAAACCAGTTGAGGTTGGATGTCCTCCTGGGTGATCCTAAGGTAGGCCCATAGGTTTCTCTATGGATGGTTAAAGGCCCACCATAGACCATAGGCCATTTGTTTAAAGTTCAATGTGTATGTATGTGGAACCTACCTTAACGCATGATTGGTCCAGGCCGTTCAAGCCTTAGATCACCCGATTATGGAAGCACTCTTTGCCTTAGGTTGCTGCTGGCCTCACAATCCAGAAGCAAGCCCACTTGATCTTTTCATGATATATACATACTCTCCATCTGGTGGGGTCCCCCAGTGAGTATAGTTGGCCTTCATGAGATCATTCCCACTTATTTGACTAATTTCTAGGCTTTAGCAGGCCCAAGAAGCTGAGTGGGCCAAACGTTTATCAAGGGGCCTCAAATGTACATTGTTATGGTTGAAACTTTATTGGACATGGGACCCACCATATTGAGAACTTTTATACGTGTTGCATTCTTGGGTTTTCTTATAATCTTTGGGCTTAATCAGTGCATTCTTTTGGGTCGCCTTTAGTGATCACATGAGGACCCCATCTTAGATCAGATTTTTAGGACATCCCTTAGGCCTAGAGTGAGCTAGGATGTCCCAGCTTAGCCCAACCATATGTTGGGCCAGCTTCCACCCTTTTGATGGACTTGTGGGCTAATATAAGGATAGTATTAGGCCCTTGGTTGCCCACTTAAATTGCTAGTTATTGGGCTTATGTAGTTGGGCCCATTTCATCATCCAAACTTAAACTTATTTTGGGTCGTATATTGTGTATGCGGGCTGCCCACCAAGTCCAACTTAATGCATGGATTCTATGGCCATTGAGAATTGAGCCTTGGGCCTTAATTTCTCTCTTGGGGCCCGTGTTGTTAAAAGTGGTATTGTATCTTTTTATGGCCTATTATAAGGAATGTATGTATGTGGTTACCTGTGTTCTTATCTTGAATGTAGGGCCTTGGGCCTTGTATCCATATAGTTCGTGGTTGAGATGCTTCTTGGGGAATGGTGGTTAAATGTCCCCATTATGGACCCCTCTAGGCCCGATTGTATCTAAATGTGATTAGATACTCATCTTAGACTCTTGTTAGGCTCATTTCCACATTACTTAGACCCGTAGCTTGTATACTTAGTTCGTGGGCTACCCCAGGTAAATGGGCCCCCACTAGAAGTTGGATTCCTTAAGGATATTGTCAAGTACCTGGTCTTGGTTCCTTCTTGGATAGGAGGAATGTAATATACATTGTGTATCGCCCTATAGTGTGATTAAATTCATCCTCATGACCATGTGCATCATTGTATGCTTGGTTGACACTGTGTGTGTGGTCATATTGGGCATTGCATGATACCTTCCCCGAGGGACGTAGTATCCCCTCTTGAGCACGTTGGATGCTTGGGATTGATGCATGGTTGATTGTGTGATTCATGCATCTGACATTACATAGCATATGAGCATTATTGCCCTTGCTTCATCAGGGTTGTAGCCTCCACAGATACATCGTGGATGGCCATATTTGGACACTGGAAATGTTACTTGAGCATACCGGGTGCATAGGATGCCTATGGGTGAAATTCCCAAAACTTCCATGGTACCAGGATCTGCTCCAACGGCGTGACCGGGTGGTATATATGAGCACATGAGGGCCTTATACCGTTAGGCCGCGACTCCCACTGTCGTGTAGTCGGTTGGATAGGGGTGTGGCCTTACTGCCTTGACGTAAGGGGGCATTGCTGGTGAGTCGACCGGCTCGTGAATGGGTCCGCTACCTTCGTGCCTTCTTGGTGATTGGTCGTCTCCGCAGCGGTAGTGAGGTCTTTTACGCTCGTTTGACCGTATGCGAGTCCAGAGCGGCGGTCATCCAAAGAAAGTGTAATGGACCCCGGTGATTTTCTTATGATGGAAATGTATTTGATATGTGGATTGGATATGAGCACTGACATTACTTTGCATTGCATTTGCATCGGCTGTGTAAGCCTCATATTGCATTACGATTACTCTCGTTGCATTACAGTACTCATTGCATTACAGTACTCATCGCATTACAGTACTCATTGTATTACAGTACTCATTGCATTATATAGCCTTAGTATGGCTTCCTGCATTATTGTACTGCCTTGGTATAGTTTCTTACATTCATAATAGCCTTGGTAAGGCTAGTGGTATTGGTATTAATCATGACTCCCTTCTGCATTCTCTATCTTCTTCTGAGCACTATTATCACCCACTTTCACCACCCTCTAAGCTTTCTATAAGCTTATGCACGATTGATGCGTGCAGGAAATCCTAGGCAAGCATCGTAGCGTGACGAGCGTGAAGTAGAGTTGAGCTTGAGGACTCCAGTGTTGCTGACTCTTTTCTCTCTTTTCCCATTATCTTATGTATGTCCTTTCAGACCTGATGTAAGCTTGTAAAAGTTCAAATTCTTAGTGAATTTTGTGATACGTATCCTTTGTTACTTCCAGATGTACTTGCTGTGATCTTGGGTATGCTCGTATTGGTAATGATTATACTGTTATGAAAATCCTCCTTGTAGGATCCCAGGATCGGAACCTGCCTCAGGAGCCGAGAATGGGGTACTACGGAGGCTGTTGCGGTCAGAACCGGCCATCGGGTTCCTTGTTAGTCCGGTTACCGAGTCTGGGGCGTGACACTAACCTAAACCTAAACCTAAACTTGAAAACCCAAACCTAAACCCGATCCCGATCCCGATTTCCTAAACCTAAACCTTAACCTATTCTCAATTCCCTAACGCTATGAATAATTTTTTGTATTTTATTTATGATGTTAAACTTATATGTATTTATGCGTGGATGAATGTCATGTGGATAAGATTGTTTGTGTTTGGATGGATGTAATTTTTGTTTGGATGAATGTAGTTTATGTTTGAATGGATTTACGTAGTTTGGGTTTAGATGGATGTGAATGTGAATATGATGAAATATATTATATAACAGGTGTATATCAGGAAGAATATGATGAACTATATTGTAACAGGTGTATATCAGGAATTTTGAGTTGGAAATTTTATTTTTTTAAAAAGACTTTTACCTACGAAATATTTCGTAGGTAAAATTCTGAGAAACGTTTTTACCTACGAAAGTTTTCGTAGGCAAAAGTCTCAACGTTTCCAATTTAAATTAAATATTATATTTTTACCTACGAACCACTTCGTAGGTAAAACTCTGATACACGTTTTTTCCTACGAAAAATTTCGTAGGTAAAGGTCTCAACGTTACTCAGCTTCTAAGTCGTTTGTTTGAAAGAGGTAAAAAATAAAGCACCTTTTACCACGAAAACATTCGTAGGTAAAAGACCCTTCAGCTACGACTAGGCAAAGTTTCCGTAAAAGTAACGTTTTCGATTTTTTGTTTTTTCTAAATGTTCAAAAGACCCTTTAGCTATGAATATTTTCGTAGGTAAATATGGGTTTTCCCTACGAAATTCAATTTTGTTGGTAAAAGTAAAGTTTTCAATTTTTTGTTTTTTTTTTTTTTAAAGTTCAAAAGACCCTTTAGCTACGCATATTTTTGTAGGTAAATATAGATTTTCCGAAGAAAAATTTTAAAGACCCTTTAGCTACGAATATTTTCGTAGGTAAATATGGGATTAACAGAAAAATTCAAAAGACCCTATAGCCACGAATATTTTCGTAGGTAAAGATGGGTTTCACCTACGAAATCCAATTTCGTAGGCAAAAATAAGCTTTCGATGAAGAAAAAGTTAAAACACCCTTTACCTATGAAAATTTTTGTACGTAAAGATGGCTTTTACCTATGAAATTAAATTTCGTTGGTAAAAGTATGCTTTTACCTATGAAAATAATTTTCGTCTGTAAAAGTCATCTTTATCTACGAAAATTAATTTCGTAGCTAAAAGTTTCGTAGGTAAAAACCATATTTCTTGTAGTGTGATCCGTAAGAACCTTAATGACAACATCCTGCATTCCATGATTGAATAAATAAGAAGATGCATCACCTTTACTTTCAAGTCAAACAAAAATGGGACAGAGAACCATGTAAGAAACACGAAGAAAAATGCGGATTTTTTTGAATATAATAGAGAGATTGATCCAGGAACTGAACCACAAATTACTCTCATCAGGTTAGTTATCAGAATAACATTTTCAGAGAAGTTCCCTGCATTAAACACTTGCCTATGTAATTCAATTGTCTTCAGTAAAATCAAATTACTATCTTAAAAGAAATGCGCTCCACACATGCGAAACGTCATTTTCAAACCAAACTACACTTGCTATTTTCAAATCTCACGCGGCCACTTCATTCCCCCACTATCTCCCTCGACTTCCCCACTCTCACCTCTCCATCTCTCTCTCTCTCTTGAAGCAAAAAAGAAGAAGAAAAAAAAAAAACTCTTTTATGTTTTTTCAATCCATCTTCCATTTTCTTCTTAATAAGAAAATCCATATTTACTAATATTCCCATTTTTCTATTTTTGAAAAGAATAAGTTTGGACTCCAAAAGCGTCAGCTCCAACACTCGTACTTTCAACCCAAACCCTAACCAAGGACCCTAAAATTACCAAACTGCCACTATGTGGGAACCCCCCAAATCTAGGAAAATCTAATGACTTGCAGTCAACTATTGCACAGTATATGAAATGGGAAGCAAATAGTGAACCAAAATGTCCATGCTTATGTAGTAAACCAGAAAGATAAATTGAAAACTTTCCAACAGTGTGCATTTTACCTGACTCAGGGAAATGTGAATGTTGTGAATGACCTGCCAAAGGAATCCACTAAAAAGCAAGGAACTCCAACATAGCTTTGCAAAGCATGAAGGGAAAGCAGGAGGGATTCCGAAGCGAGGAAGAGTCTGTTTTAAAAATGTTAGTAAGTGCAAAAGAATGGGAAGCAGGAGAGGGCGCAATGAGGCTAAATACTCTTAATCAAGTTCACTTTCTCTTAATCATGCAGTTCTACAAGAGAGAAGAAAATACAAATTATGGCTCATGTGAAAAGATGCAAATACTATCTTCTACAATTTTATTTTATTTTTTTTGTGTGTGTGTGTCAACGGTGTGGGTGTTAGTGAAATCCTCAATAAAAAAGATGAGTTCTTGCAATCATGCATATTTTGCAGCTTTCCTGGGTCAGAATTGACTATTGTGCACATTTCGGCACTGTCATGAATGAGAAATCTAAAAGAAGTTTAATCATATAGATGTTTTTTCTTCTTTCTTTAAAATTTTAATTATTAGAGTGATAGTAATTAGTGTGTTTGGATGCAAAATGACCAGCCATGTGAGTCATGATTCACCTTAGAAGGCAAAAAAAAAAAAAAAAAAAACATAATTAGTAGTATGTTAATGATTTGTACTTACAAGACATATCCAAGCTATCCATCGGGCAATAGCATTGGTACCATTGACATGCCAGCAGGAGTTGGTCCCCTACCATAGATCATAGGCTGTAAGATAATAATAATTATTATTATATATATATATATTTATATTTAGAGTTAAGCTTACCATCATTGTCATGTTAAAACCGTTCCTTGAATATGAGTATGTCCCTTATTGATATAAAATAGTCAAAGAGAATTATAGTTAAAAGAAAGAAAGAAAAAGAAAAGAAAAGAAGGCAAGCAGGTAATTAGACACTCAAATACTACCAAAAAGAAAAATATAAACTTATCTTGTTAACTCCCCCTGAAGTGACACCTACACCAACCTGCAACAACGGAAACCAGATCAATCCCAAATGTGTACTTAGCAATCAAGGAAGAAATGGGTTATACTGAAATTGCTATTAAATAGAAAGAAATATATTATAACATAAACAATCAGAAACCAAAAATCAGTAAAGTGGAATGGAACTCCCAATACACAAAGATGATCATACATAACATGAACATGAACAAAAGAAACCTAGGGTGTGTTTGGATGTACAACTCAACAACCTAGACGGAAACTAGAGAAATGACCAAATTGTAATCAATTTTCTGAGCTAGCTTCACATCGCATGCATTGGAATTCCAATTTGGAAAGAACACGTCTCTTGGCCATCATTTTTTATTAGACAAATTGCTGAAGTGCTTGTATGAATGGATGTTCCATTTGAAATGGATTGCAAGAATTGAAGATAGAGAGTTGCAGTTTGAGCATCCAAAGGATAGACCATGTAGAAAATTATTCAACCATGCATGTATGAATGGATGATCTGAATTGCAATAGTTATTCTGGTAAAGTGAAAATTACCAATTTGTAATTATAGTATGGCTGGTATGGGTTTGGGACTTTGGCTCCTAAGTGCAATCGCTATACTTTGAAGATGGACCTAAAATAACTGGAGTTGAAATTTGAGGGTGAGTTACTCAGTAGTGAATGCTAGGAAATGTAACCAGGATTTGGTTCATCTTTTTTAAATTGAATATTTTCAATTCAATTTAGTTGCTCATCCAAATACAACCCAAAATGTATTATGTTATTTTTGTAAAAACTAACATGTAGATGAAGGAATTGGCTAATGGAAATAACTGGAAAAGGATGATAATTTCAACTAAGATTTGGCTATTTGTGACTGATTTGAAATTCAGTATGAATCAGGGTGGTAAACTCGTCAGGAGGGCCAAACATTTGCATCGAATGTTGGATTATTGGCCATTCTTTTTCAACTGCCCATTTGTTCTGCATGCAGTGGCTCACATATGAGATAACTGGCCTGATTCTTAGGCTGGACAGATTGACAATTGGGCCTACCAGATGAAATTTTAGATCTTGATGAACGGTTTGGATCACACATGCATTCCATGTTAGCACTTATGTGGATGTCTAGGTTTAATGACCAAATTTGTGTCTGCAATCCTTATGGGAGATTGCTCTCAATTGAACTTCTCTAGCCTTACTTGAACCTTTCAACAATCAAAGGCAGTACCAAGACTAATTGATAATTGTCAAAAGAGCATTAATCACACCTTTTCAGCTCACCTAAAGATTGGACCATCTTGATTTTCAGGCCATGACACATGATTAGAGGGGATCTCCCCACAAATGGTCAAGATCTTGCACACGTGTACTAAACTGGACCTCAACATGAATGAGCAGCACAATGCAAACATAAAACCAATCTGACACATGGCAAGTTTGGTCAAGTCACACCTTATCCCAAGAGAAATACAATTTTCTTAGTTTTTTGGGTTGTTGAGTTGGGCCCTTGGTTCAATGATACAAACAACAACACTATATGGATGGTGGCCCATGAACCAAAAATCCTCCACATAAGGATAACCTGGGCCTTCAACTGGTGGCCAGTAGATAGATGATTGAGGATGAGATATTACCATCATGTGTGGGTAGGAAACCAATCCAATAAGATGAGCTATAATGGTATTTGCATTCTCTAAAATAGCCTCTTTCCCTGTTTGTACATGTGGAAAACAGAAACTTCATATGAAACTTTGCATAACAAAACATGGAATCTGATATCATCTGGACTCGACAAAATACAATGATTCTCAATCAACAAACCCATGAAACAAGGAGAAAAAGAGGCAAATTTTTGGCTTTTCAGCTAAACAAATAAGAACTAACCACTTTCTACTTGAGGAAGAAACTCCTTATAAACTCTCAAAATGCTGAGAAAACAGTAAATTTTGAAGCTTTCGACGGATGCTACCATCGCAATCTAGAAAACTACGGAAATAACAAACCTAACCTCATTTAAAGCAGCAAAAAAGGAGTACATCTCACTTTACATGAAAAAGACAATACCAAAGAATGGTCAGTAAAATGAGTTCAGATTCCCAACTCATTTCCAAATCATCCAACCATCAAAATCTATCTTGAAAAAAGATTAAAAACATTGTTAAATGAGGAAAAACAGTAAATTCAAAAACCAACCTCAGCTATAAAAAAATACCCAACAAAAAAATCAAAAATAAAAAATTAATGGCATCTCCCAACTTCGAAAAACATTAACTTGAAAGCTTTCAGCTTAATAGCTAAACCCGAGAAAAAACTTTAAAAAATAAAATAAAATAAAAATGACAACTCAAAAGAATCATGATGAAAAACAAACCGATTTCTCGCTTTCCACCACAAACCCAAAAAAGAAAACACACACACACACACACACATACACACACACTCTCTCTCTCTCTCTCTCTCTCTCTCTCTCTCTCTCTCTCTCTCTCTCTCTCTCTCTCTCTCTCTCTCTCTCCCCCCATTACGAAGTAGTATAATTCAAAGCTCCCAATTCATACAGAAACAATAAAAAATCAGAAAAAAAATCGTAAGAAAGTTGCCCCAATTGATAACAGCAGTAAATTTAAAGCTCTCAACTAAACTACCATCAAAATCTAATGCTAAAAACAGTCCAAAAACAAATACCCACCTCAGAAAAGGAATCTGAAGATAAATCCATGCTAAAATTGATTTTTAAAAGAAAGAAAAAAAAACATATGTGAATCCCCAAATCAGAAAATCAGGGAATTTCAATTCGGAATCCTCAAATTCGTTAATTAGGGATTTTCAAATCCCATATAGGCTGATTAGGGATTTCGAATCCTAAATCTTGCAATTAGGGTTTTCTGATTTGAATCCCCAAATCAGAAATTAGGGATTTCGAATCCCAAATCCAGCAATTAGGGTTTTGTGATTTGAATCCCCAAATCAGAAATTAGGGATTTCAAATCCCAAATCCAGCAATTAGTTTTGTGATTTGAATCCCCAAATCAGAAATTAGGGATTTCAAATCCCAAATCCAGCAATTAGGGTTTTCTGATTTGAATCCCCAAATCAGAAATTAGGGATTTCGAATCCCAAGTCCCATATTAGGGATTCCAGTCATATTACCCCATAATCCATTTGAAATTAGGGATTTTTTTTTTCGATTCGAATCAGTCAATTAGGGATTTTGAATTCAAACCCCAAATCTAGTTGCCAGATTGGGGATTTCAATCTGGAATCAGATTGGGGATTCCATTGTCATACCTAGAGTGAACTTCGCTCGATCTCGTGATGGATGTGGAACTCCTCCCCATCATCCATGGCTGTCACCTGTGGAAATCCTCCACTCAAGCTCCGGCAACCATGTCCAAGGCGAGAGAGAGAGAGAGAGAGAGAGAGCAAAGGGAGGGCGACGAGAGAGGGCAGAGAGCAGGGGTGAGAGAAAGAGGGCAGAGGGAGGGCGCGTGGCGAGTGAGAGAAATGGGGGGAGATTGGACGCGACTCTGTTTTGAGCGCACACCCAATTTTGGGCAGGCTATGGACGGTGCTCTATGGGCCCTACCATGATGTACGTGTTTCATCCATTCTGTTCATCCATTTTTAAAGATCATTTTAGAGCTTTATGCCAAAAATTAGAGGGATATAAATCTCGGGTGGTCCACACCACATGAGAACAATAGTGATTGGATATCCACCATTAAAGTCCTCCTAAGGCCCACTGTATTGTTTATTTGACATCCAATCTGTTGATTTGATCATACATGACCAGATGAAGGGAAAAAAACAAAAATCAGCTTGATCTAAAACTTTTATGGCTACCAAAATGTTTTTAACGATCAACGCTCATTCAACACTGTTTCTTGTAATGTGGTCCACTTGAGATTTGGATATATCTCATTTTTGGTCTCGTATTGTAAAATTATCTGTAAAACTATATGGACGGCATGGATGAAACACATACATCATGGTGGGGGGCACAGAGCACCGACCACCAGCCATTCGCCGGTGTCAGGAGGAGTAGCCAATCCGTTCCCAAGCAAGTAAATCCTGTGGGGCCCACCATGATTTATTCAATTTATCCACTCCATCCATCCATTTTAACATATAACTTTATTACACAAGCTCAAAATTGAAGCCTATAAAAATCTGAAGTGGACCACATCATAGGAAACAGTATAAATTGAATGTCTACCATTGAAAAATTTTGGGAGTCCACTGAAGTTTTAGATCAAGTTGATATTTTAGTTTTCCCTTCATCCATGTATTTGTGATCTATTGAACAGTTTGGATGACAAATAAAAATCACTGTAGGCCATAAGAAGATTTCAACGGTGGAAATGATTATTCCCACTATTTCCTGTGATATGGTTCACTTCAGCTTTGGATATGCTTTAATTATGGACTTAACCACTAAAATGATCTGGAAAAATGGATTGACAGTGTGGATACATAAACCATGACTTTGGGCCACGAGATTAAAAATAAAGTCAATCCATGACTTGGGTAGGCCACACCACATACTATAGTTGAGAGGGTTACCCTCCCATTAAAACATTCATAATCATTTATTGGGCCCACCTAGATGTGGTTCATAGATCCAGCCCATTCATTATGTGTGTCCCACTTGGATGAGGATTCAGCCCAAGTTTCATACACATCCAAAACTCATGTGGGCCTCACTAATTAAATGCTTTTATATGTTTCAGGGATGTCTTCACATAATTTTAGATGCTATGGCCCACCTGAGTTTTGTATATGACTGATTTTTGGACTTAAAGGGGACACATCAAATGCATGGTGTTGATGTTCTACATACATCATGGTGGGGCGCACACAAATTAACCTCATTGGAAGTTCCCATGAGGTGACCTTATAATACGATTTCACTATTTAGGTAACTCTTTCATGGGTGTTACTCTAACCATGTAGGGCCTACCTTGATATATTTTATGTATATCGACACTGTCCATATATTTTATGATGTGATTTCAAATAATAAGAACTCAATAAAGTTATCCGTTAACATAGATTAACGGAGTGGATAAAATAAATAAATAAATAACAAGTTCTCATGAGGTCAATAAGTTGGGTCACAATGTTGACCAAAATATTTAGCCCATTTTACATGTCTGGTCCATTCACTCTATTTTACTGATCATTACCCTCAAATTGACTAGTTACTCGCCCCGATCATGCTACATATGAGAGAGATTGGGCGAACAAGATTGATCAACAATCTGAGTGAATTTTGATTTAAACATCTAAAGTTATTTACTTTTCAATCTGGACTGATTAGATTGTCCAAAAAACGGTTAAAGGTTGTTCATAATATCAAAAATATATGAATGAATAGAAAACACAAACATCAGCTTGATCCAAAACTTCTATGGCCTCCAAGAATTTTTAAATGGTAGAGGTTCAATCACACTATTTCCTATGGTGTAGTCCACTTGAGCTTTAGATATGTTTCTTTTTTATTCTTTAGACCTCAAATTATCTGTTAACATAGATGAATGGAGTGGATAAAATAAATAAATAACAGTGGACCCCACAGAGTTTACTCTGGTAAAAGTAACGAGTAACTCACCTAAATGTAGTAGAGAAGTGTTTCCATAAAACATTCATAATCATATATTGGGCCTGCCTGAATGTGATTCACATATCCAACCCACTCATTATGTGTGTCCCACTTGGATGAGGGATATTAGACCAAGTTTCAACCGCATCCGTGTCTGTATTAACTTATAAACAGGTTGGATCTCAAATAAACATCGCGGTGGGCCCTAAGAAGGTTTCAATAGTGGGTGTCTGTAATAGCCCAGATTTTAGCCAACCTGAAATTCGACGTCCTTAGGCAATGGGTCAATCCTAACACCTTATGAACCTGTCAGAACTCAATCCCAAAGTCTACAACCGCATTTGAACCCATTTCCTTCACAAATCCCACCCTTCACCACCTTGATCTTTCAATTTTTCTAAGTACTTTCACCCTAGACCCTATCTTAAACTAGTTAAGTATTATAACTTAGATCACCTTACATACAAACTACAAAGGCCCAAGTACCACCTCGACCAAAAATCACTTAGGATTAAATCCTTTAAAAATGAGACAAAGTAACTAAGTGCTAAACTAGATTAGCTACGAAATCCGCTTGATCCACTTTAAATACGATCTGCAAGACCAAAAACTTATAGAATCATTGACGCTAGGTTACCCTAAAATCTAGGATCAAACTCATTACCCGACTGCTCTCGGGAGCATCTTGAAACTCCGTATCAGATCTGGACCGCACATCGGGAGTCTGAATAATATAAGGTTAAGGACTTAGGACCGCCTCGCTGGGCTTGACAACCATCTCAGAAATCAAATCTATCCAGTGTCCCACAGCTATTCGCTTGAGTCCGGAGAGAGGGAGTGTGAAAACACTTGTTTTCTTTACAAAATAAATATCTTGAATAGTAATCTGAGACTCGTCGCTTGGATCAAGATATAACAACCAGACTCGACCGTCCAAATCGACCAAATTACTCGGATTAGGAAAAATTTCATACACATTTACATGTACTCGGAATTTCTGATCGAGACCCACTGACCGTCGAACTGAAACTGGTCTACCACGCGTGATCTGGAAATTCGACTGAAATGAAAACTTAACTAAACGTAGATCCACTGTCTGTGATCTTAAGTCTGACCTTTGGCTCATGGGGGGGCTCCGGAAATGCTCCGTTGAGCTGAAACAGATGCTCTTTGGACAAAACCCAAGTATACCCTGTTCCCAAGTCTATTTTGGAGACATTTTAGACTATATAAGGACCTTAAACCCTCTTCCATTTCAGCCATCCAAATTTGAGAAAAACCCTAGGGAAAGAGAGAGAAAGTGAGAGAGATGAGGGAGAATCTCCCTGCCGTGCTTCCCTGCCGCTCCACGAGTTCCACCGCTCCGTTCTAATCGCTTTCTCGGCGATTCCAACTCCGTTTCTAGGTAAGAAACCCTAACCCTAATATGTTTGGGGGTTGTATAGGTTGTAGGTTATGAAATAGCTAACCTATTTCGTTCTCTAGGTTGCCAAACTGCCGAATACGGAAGCTTAGCAAACCTATCGACTCCGTTATGATTCTACGACACAAGGTGCGGACTTTAGGTGTATAGGTTATGGTTTTCAACGCTTTCAATGTCAGATAATGATAGATTCATGATCTGCATGCAATTGCACATGTACAAAGTGCTTTTCCTATTCTGTTTCGATTAAAGATGTAGATTATGGAATTTTACATATTCTAGGTATTCGTAGAAAATACCGTATACGTATAAATTTTGGAAATGTGTTTGACATGATTATTTGTTGTATGAATATATGATATATGGATAAAATACTTATTTGGCGAATGGATTCACCCAAATACATGTTTTACTAATATACACTATATATGTAGAAATACTGTATTGTAGAAAGTATTGTATACATATATATTTTAGAGATGTGTTTGCCATAATTATTTGTTGTATAAATATACTATATATGCGTAAAATATTTTCTTGGTGAAAGGACTCGTCCTAATACATGCTTGTTAACATACACTAAGTATGTTGAAATAGTGTATGTTAAGTGTTTGTGAAAATGCTTGTGTGAGTAAGTGTTTGGATGTTGATGCCTTAGGTAGGTGTTGGGATGGGATTCTCAACTACCTTAGAAACATGTATGATTTCCCCTATGTGGGTTGTTCACTTTAACCACTTACTTATGAAATATATGTGTTTGTATTCCTATTTATATAGTGCTTCATAACATGCTTTATAATATGTTTTATGATATGCTTGTTAACATGCTCAACTGATTGTATGAGTTTATTTATGTAAGGCGTGTGTTTAAATTCATATTTATGTTGTATGATCCGTCATGAGTGATGGGGGAGTAGTGTAACGAATGCGTGTAACAGCCTTGGCAGCCCTAAATGGATAATACCAGACCTTGATTGTATGGGTTGAATCTTGATTCACTACTGCTTTATCTATCTGCAATTGATTGTGTTTGGGGCTATGATTATAGTCCAGACAATCGGTACCAAAATTGAATTCGTGGTTGTGATTCTTTTGCCACGCGTGATGTGTTCGACGAACTTGAGTCGTACTTCGGTTGGTGATAGTGGTTGGCCACGCGAAGTGCTTATGCACTTCATGTCGTTCAACTTGTTGTGCGCTCGAGCTAGCCAAGCTCGTCAAGTAACCTGATCTGTCTAATGTATGTTCACCATGTTTGGTCGCTACTGCTTGAACCTAGGGTACCAAACTTACCAGTAAAATCCCTTTTAACCATGGTACCTCGATCCACTAAGACTCATGAGCCGGGCATGGTGGTATGGGACACCGTGGTTGAGCTATCGGCCTATGCTGGGGCCACGTGCCTCCCCGTAGTGACAAGTGAGCAATCAGACTCGTGAGCCGATTATGGTGGTATGGGACACTATATTCGAGCTGTCGATCTACACTGGCGTAGCCTGGCTATGGTCCCCAGTCATGTTGCATCCGAGTCCCATTGTCAATAAGTGGACTGGTTGGGCTTCGAAAATAGACTGCCAGTTGGTAGGACGTTAGTAGAGTGACCTCGAGCATACTCTGAATTTGCGGTGAGGCGATGAGTTTTGCCGCAGTGTAGAGAGTATAGACTAGGCCTGTTTCTGTATAGTGATGAATCGTTTAAGAGGTAATGGGGGAGTGGTATAACCTTTGTGCGTAACAGCCCTGGAAGCCTTTGCAGTGACCTAGAAAAAACACACCATCGTCTAAGATTAACTAGGACTGACGACCCTAGAATGGATCATGTTTGGGAAGGATACAAGGGAGGTACCTTAGTTTTCCAATCCTACTATTTGAAATGGACTAATAAATACTCGGTAATCATGCTCATCATGCATTGCATATGCCTGGAAGATGTGGAGCACTAAGGGATGAAAGCATGTCGCGAACGTGAGATGGTGTCGCACGAGGGAGGGTGTGGTGAGGGCATACATCATGCCAGCATTCATACTTGCATTAATAAGAGTAGTTAGGAGTGTTTGATTTTACTGCTTTATCATTACTGCTTGACTGAATTGATAACATGTTAACCTATGCTTTACTGTTCCACTGAGTTGATCACTCACTCCCACGTTACGGGACGGTGTTATACACACCAACCAGATTTGCTGAGTTTCAGGTGATGGCGATGCTTATGAAGCAGAGCCGGACTACTTCTATGATGATGAGGAGGAGTTCTCCTATCTGTATCTCTCTGGCAGGTCTATGAAGACCTGGTATTGTATTGACGGGGCTATGGTACTTGGGATAGAAGACATTACACTTCCTCACATTAGGTATATTTTAGAATTGTACTGTAATTATTTAACCTGGTAACTTTATCACACTCTGGAGACTCACCACAGTTTTTATATGTTATTTATCTATCACAGTCTTCCGCTTGCAATTTAACTGTCTCTGGAGTATGATATGTTATTTTGGCTTAATCTCACTCATGTTCACTACTCTAATACAGACAATATTCAATCATCATTCATTTTATTACATAAGTGATGTTCTGGAACTCGGGAGTTGAGTTTATGCTCGACCCCCCGATTTTCGGGATGTTACAGTGTCACTATCCCACTCTTTTCTATTGTAGGTCCACTTGAACTTTAGATCTACCCCGTGAATCAGATGCACTATTCTATGGTGGGCCATGAGCTTAAAAACTCATGTGTCCCACTTGGATGAGGATTCAGCCCAAGTTTCATACACATCCAAAACTCATGTGGGCCTCACCAATTAAATGCTTTTATATGTTTCAGGGATGTCTTCACATAATTTTAGATGCTATGGCCCACCTGAGTTTCGTATACGACTGATTTTTGGACTTAAAGGGGACACATCAAATGCATGGTGTTGATGTTCTACATACATCATGGTGGGGCGCACACAGATTAACCTCATTGGAAGTTCCCATGAGGTGACCTTATAGTACCATTTCACTATTTAGGTAACTCCTTCATGGGTGTTACTCTAACCGTGTAGGGCCCACCTTGATATATTTTATGTATATCGACACTGTCCATATATTTTTCCATCATATTTTAGGATGTGATTTCAAATCATAAGAACTAAACAATCTCAGGTGGGCCATACTAATCAAAACAATGATGAATAACTATTAAAAACCTTTTGAAGGGCACAAAAGTTTTGGATCAATTTGATCTTTGTAGTTTACCTTCATCTAGATCTTCTTTACATTATCAACAAGTTGGATTGCAAATAAACATTACTAAAACCTTACGATGGGGCTCTTTATAATTTTTAATGGCGACGTACTATATTATCATTTTTTCCAGTGGTGTGGCCCACTTAAGATTTAAATCTAAACAATTTTTTATACCCAACCCAAAAATGGGTTGGAGAAACATAGGGGCAGCAAGGATATACAACACATCATCAAAATCTCCTTTTGTTATCCAACTTTCAATTTTTCTTGTCAAAATATAAATTTTAGTTTTTTTTTTTAATATATTTTTTTTACAATTTGTCAATTTTTTCACAATTTTTTTTTAATTTTTTAAATTTTCTTTTTCAAAATATCATTTTTTTAAATCTCACTTTTATTATATAACTTTTCAATTTTTCTTGTCAAAATACAAAATATAGTTTTCTTTTTTAAAAAATATATATATTTTTTTTTTACAATTTGTCAATTTTTTCACAATTCTGTTTAATTTTTTAAATTTTCTATTTCAAAATATCATTTTTTTATCAAAATCTTTTTTTTTTTTTTCAAAATATCAACAATTTTTTTTTCTTTCAAAATTTAAATTTTTCTTAAACATTTTTAATTATTTTTCTAAGCTTCTCAACTTTTTTTTTTCGAAATTCATAATTTTTTTGAGCTTGTTAATTTTTGACCGTCATTAGAAGCATTAGGGACGGTTTAGGACTGTCTCTATTAGAGACGGTTTAGGACTTCTTTAACAATCTCTAATAGAGACGGTCTTTGACAGTCTCTAATAGCGACGATCTTTAACAAGGCTATAAGACGGCTAGGGACCGTCTCTAATAGAGACGGTCTTTGGCAATCTCATATTATAAGTAAAAGACGGCCAATGACAGTCTCTAATACAGATGGCCAATGACTATCTCAGATGACTGCATATAAGACGGTTAAAGACCATCTCTAATGTGGACGGTCTTCGACTATCTCAAATGACCGCATATAAGACAGTTAACGACCGTCTTAAATGATTTATGGACGTTCAACATTTTAAGACAATATTAGGGACGGTCAAGATTCGTCTAAAATTTTAGAGACAGTTTACGGACGTCTCTAAAGCGTCTTCAAACCAAGGAATTTTAGAGACGGTCCTGGACCGTCTCAAAATCCGTCATTTTATTTCCATTTTTCACATAATGGATTTGAGAATAGGTTTAAGTTAAGGTTGTAAGTATAGGTTATAGGTTAAGGTTAAGGTTTAGGTTTTGACTATAAGTATAGGTTTTGGGAGTTGAGAATAGGTTTAAGTTAAGGTTATAAGTTTAGGTTAAGGTTATAAGTATAGGTTTTGGTTATAAGTTAAGGTTTAAGTTTAGGTTATAAGTATAGGTTTTGGGATTTGAGAATAGCTTTAGGTTTAGGAATTTGAGAATACATTTAGGTTTTAGGTTTAGGTTTAGGTTTAAGTTAGGTTATAGGCTTAAGTTAGGTTATAGCTTTAGGGAATTAAGAATAGGTTAAGGTTAAGGTTTAGGAAACCGAGTTTGGGTTCAGGTTCGAGATCGGGTTTAGGTTCAGGTTTTCAAGTTTAGGTTTATGCTAAGGAGTTGAGATTACGATTAGGTGTAGGTTTAGGTTTAGGGATTTTAGAATACATTTAGGTTTTAGGTTTAGGTTTAGGGTTTTAGTTTATAGGTTTAGGTTTAGGTTTTAGGCTTTGGTTAAGGTTAGGTTATAGGTTATAAGTTTAGGTTATAGGTTATAAGTTAGAGGTTTAGGTTTAGGTTTTAGGCTTTGGTTAAGGTTAGGTTATAGGTTATAGGTTATAGGTTAGAGGTTAAGGTTTAGGTTATAGGTTTTGGTTTAGGGTTAGGTTTAGGTTACAGGTTATAGGTTATAGGTTATAGCTTTAGGGAATTGAGAATAGGTTTAAATTATAGGTTTAAGGTGTGGTCCCTGCAAGTACAGATATAAACACGGCCTGTCCAAATGGCCAAGCCCCTTCAATGTTGTCAATAGGAAATGAACAGCTTCATCATGGTCATAACACCGGTTCCCACCTTCCAGGGACCCCCGCTCATCCGAATAGCTCCGACGCACATCCGGGTCTGCTCCATTAATTTCGAGCAAATACATAAATATACCTGTCCAAATGGCCAAGCCCCTCCAATGTTGTCCATAGGAAATAGACAGCTTCATCATGGTCATAACAGCGGTTCCCACCTTCTAAGGACCCCCGCTCAACATCCGGATAGCTCCAAAGCACATCCGAGTCTGCTCCATCAATTTCGAGCTAATACAATTAAATCCTAAATTAGTTACTTATCCAAGGTTGGATAGATTGTAATACTTTCATATTCCCATTAAACGTCCACGTCGAAAATCCGGCAGCATCTCCCCATGCCTCTCCAGATAAGTTGATCTTACGTTACATTTCAATACCAAAAATCTAAAGCAATGTAAAGATATTTGGCATTGGATATTGAACGGAAGAAACATATCCAGAGAGAAACGAGGAGATGGACCGCGGATCAGGCATGAACATTTAAATAGATTATATGAAAGCATACTATCCATCTAACCTTGAACTGTCCAAAATAAGACAACTTGAGCGATTTCTATGCCACTAAAAACACACTATATCTATGTATGGCCCCATAGAAATCCTCAAACAAGTAACTAATTATCTAACTTACAAATCTATAACTTACAAGTCACAACTATAAACTAACTAATTACAATAATAATTTGAGATAAAAAAAAATGTAATATACAAGTTCATTAAGGTTTGTAAGGACAATTATAGGCAAAAGAAGGCAATGGAACAATATAAGCTGCATTAGTAACAGAGGAACATGGATAAAGTGAATATCAGCTTGATCCAAGGCTACTGGCCTCAATAAGTTTTCGACAGTAAGCCTTCAATTCCTACTATTTCCAGTGGTATGGTGTAATTGAGTTTGGATTATGATTCACTTAATCTAAGGATCACTCAACGTGCATGAAATCCATGTTGCCCATCACCTGTTTTTGGCTTTAGATCTCAAAATTCTGGATGATTCAACACTCAAACGGGACACCCTAAAGAAAATATACCAAAACCATATAAATTCACCTAATTGGCCCACTAGAGTTTCGGAATACTGGGATTTTTAGTTAATTCCTTCGTTCTAATGAAGCACATTAGCTGAATCGATATGATTGGGATGGAAGATAAACACCAAGGTGGGTCCTACATAAAACTAAGGGCTGGTGTTCCATCCGACTAAATCATGTGGTGTTTTGTACCTAAGTTTTAGATGATCATGATCTTTAGGATAAACAGTTAAAATGGGGCATATTACCTGGTTTATTGGATGGGATATTAAAAACATTCATCAGGGTGGGACCCACACACGGTAACATGCACTAAGGTGTTAATCCTCACCCATCCCAAATACCCTTAACAATTATAAATCAAATTAGAACCGCTTTTAGCTTTAAAAATGAGTTTGAGAACCATTACAAGTGCAATACAAATGGCCCATGATATTTTACTATTTATAGTCTGCCAATTTTATTTAAATATGTGATGGGAATACCTAACAAATTGGCAGCTAACTAGTTTCTCCTCCTTTTCATTTGCATCCATCGTCAAAACAGATTTTATCCAACCATGTACTCTGTTTTGACCATACCTTGAAACACAGAGTTGAGAAATTAAAGAGGTCCCATGGGAATGGACCAGGCTTATATCTGTCTAAGTATGGCCTATTGAAAATCCTAGGCTAAAGCACACCACTTGCTCTTATCACACTAGCCTATTAACAAACCCTCCTAAATTTTAAGCCCACACCAACACTCGGTCAATTGTATATTTTCAGCCCAAGCTTGAAACTACAATGAGCTAAACATACTAAGGGCTGACTTACAATCCACTTTTGCAGGCATTTTGCCATTAGGAATATTGGATGTTTTCATGCAACTAGAATGAGTCCCAAACCATTTTTTTGTTGGTAAAGGTTCAGTTCAAACCAATCCAACTGCCAGGTTGATTGGTCTGCCGTGATTTCCACAAATTCATGTCCTCCAACGTAGTGGTTATAGTGGAGCTAGGAAACATATACAAATATCTAAATCCCCAAATTCATAAATCAGCATTGAGAGAGAGAGAGAGAGAAATTAACCATTGTCGGATCGGAGCTAGATATGTCTTTTGATCTGGATTTCCTCTCCTTCTTCTTATTCTTCTTCTTCTTCTTCTTCTTTCGAGTGCTCTCCAAGTCTCTATCACAGATCTAAGGTGGGTTTGCGGTGAAAGGGGGATTTCAAAACCCTAACGAGAGAGAGAGAGAGGTATTCGGAAACGAGTATTGGGAAGAGAGAGGGATTAGGAAACCGAGAGAGAGGGATCGAGAGAAGAGAGAGAGAGAGATCGAGAGAGAGAGAGAGAGAGAGAGAGAGAGAGAGTTTGGGAGAGGGCAGGCGTAACGCAAAGAGGTTTGAGGAGGGTTTGAGAGGGTGGGCGGGAGATTTGGGTTTTGGGAGGGGCGGGCGTTTTTAGGAAACGGATTGGCTACTCCCCCTGCCACCCGCCATTGCCAGGTGGTCGGTGCTCTGTGGGCCCCACTATGATGTATGTGTTTCATCCATTCTGTCCATCTATTTTTATAGATCATTTTATAGTATGAAAAGAAAAATGAGTTATATCTCAATCTCAAGTGGACCACATTATAAGAAACAGTGTATAATGAACATTGACCATTAAAAACGTTTCGGGGGCCACAAAAGTTTTGGATCAAGCTGATATTTATTTTTTCCCTTCATCTAGGTATTTATGACCTAATCAACATATTGGATGTCAAATAAACAGTACATTAGGCCTTGGGAGGATTTTAATAGTGGATATCCAATCATTATTTTTTCCCGGTGGTGTGGTCCACCTAAGATTTATATCGCTATAATTTTTTTTTGTAAATTACTAAAATGATCTATAAAAATGGATGAATGGAATGGATAAAACACATACATCATTGTGGGACCCACGGAGCACTGACCATGGAAGGACAGTGACACCCATCGTTGAGACTTTGCTAGGGCCACTATGATGTTTATTTGAGATCTAACCGGTTAAAAAAGACATGGATGATTTGAGACAAATCAAATATCAGCTTGATCCAAGACTTCTGTCGCCCTCTGAAATTTTTTATTAGTAAGTGTTCAATCCTCACAATTTTATTTATTTATTTATTTATTTATTTATTTTTGTGGTGGGTCAACTTGAGATTTTGGTTAGCTTGGTTATGGATGTACATGAGCAAAGTTAGCTCGGTTAGCTTGCTCCACTCGACTTGAAAAAGCTCGATTCGTCTAAGTTCGAAACTGAGTTCAAGCCGAGTCAAGTTTATTTTTTTAGCTTGAAAAAATTTTGAACCGAGTTTAAGCTTCTTTTTTTTTGTTAGCTTGTTAGTACACCCACTGTTAGTTCACACTTCATTATTAGCCACCCCCACTAGGGAATCAATACCAGGACCTTGGTGTTGAAACGAGGTATCTTTCACTCAGTCTACCACTTGAGCTATGGATCCCGGTGTTAACCAAACCGAGTTCAAGCTTGCCCGAGCTTGAGTCGACTCGGATCGAACGCAACTCAAATCGAACCAGTTCGGTGACTTGGTTACTTTGATATTGTTGTTGCTCACCAAGTGTTTGATGAAATGACTCAATGAAATATGGCTACGATGATGTATGTGTTTTATCAACACCTTCCATCCATTTTTCTATATCAAGTTAGGTCATGAGCTCAAAAATGGGTTAGATTAAAATCTCAAGTGGACCACACCACAGGAAAACAAGGATGATCGAACGTCAACATTTAAAAACTTGCCATGGCCTACTGTAATGTTTATTTCTCATCCATCCTGTTGATAACATCACAGGCATGGATGAAAGGAAAACACATATATCAGCATGATCCAAAATTTTCGTGGCCCTAAAAAAGTTTCCAATCCACACTATTTTCTGAAGTGTGATTCCCTTGAGATTTGGATTTGCCCTATTTTTGGCCTCATTAGCTAAAATAAGTTGGCAAAATGGATGGACAGGGTAAATAAGACACACGCATCATGGTAGGGCCCACATAGCTTTGACACCAGCTAGCTGGCTAGCCTTGGGTGCACTAGTCAAACCGCCTATTGATTTCCAACAAACATCAGGTACGCCACAGTTAAGGATTACGTACTGAGTAACCCAGTTCGATTACCGTACTGATTAAACCCTATTAAGCCCACTTTGAATGTGTATGTCTTATCCACACTGTCCATCTAGTACTTCAACTCATTTTAGTGGTTGAGCCCAAAATTGAAGCATATAAAAAGTTCAAGTTGACCACACCACAGGAAACAACAGGGAAAATGATGTCGGCTGTTGAAACCTTCCCAATAAGCTCAAGTGATGCTTATTTGTTATCCAACCTAATCACAAGTTCACAAAGACATGGATGAAGGGAAAAAAACAAATATCAACTTGATTTAAAACTTTCGTGACCCTTAAGAATATTTCAACGGTAGATGTTCAGTTGACATTGCTTCCTAGGGTGTAGTCTACTTGAGCTTTATTTATGCTTTGATCTTGTGCTCATGCCCATAGATGGCGTTGATAAGCTAAATAAATTTTTGTGCCCTCAGAGTTAACTCAATAAGCTATAGTGTACGCAGTTAGTACACATGTAACTTCATTTGTTTCTACAGTTGCGCTGTAAGCGGACTACATAACATATTGTTCATTCATATTTCGAGATAATTTTAGAGAATTATCCATATGCGGCCCTCCTTAATATATTAATAAATAAATGTATAAAAAGAATCCATCGTAGGTGGACCACACCATTAGAAATAGGCAAACAACCCATGGGTTCATTAAACCAGTCACAACTATTTCTGTGGTGGGGTTCACATGAGATTTGGATAATCCTAAAATGGTTGTACACTCGTTCGGTTCTATTTTTTCCTTGAACCACACCAGAAACACAGTATGTAAATTGGCAGTTCATTCTCAAACCACACCAGCAACACAGTATGTAAGTAGTATACAATGTACGTGCACCCACCTTCTAGTGATCTAGATCATATTTATGGTGCACTATGAATGGATCATGAATAAAGGTAACCTTTTAGTGATTTTCATATCACTTTTCTATGACCAACCGGAGTTTTAGATTAGAGTGAAAATTAGTCCCTGTGGGTTTAATGGGATGTTTCATCACATGAACCGTTCGGATTAGAGTCCCATGACACATGTGTAAAGGATTGTACATGCGCACGTGCACAGGTGAGCATGCGTACGAGTAACACCTAATCCACTCCCTTTTTAAAGCAGAAACGGAACATCATTTTGGGGAGGAGTAAAGAGGGAGGGCAGTCGTTGCAGACAGAGAGAGGGATTGCAGAGAGGGAGGGTGGTCATTGCAAACACAGAAAGAGAGAGAGATTGCAGAGAGGGAGGGTAGTCGTTACAGATGGAGAGAGATTGTAGAGACGGAGGGTGATCGTTGCAGACGAAGAGAGATTGCAGAGAGGGAGAGTGCATTTCTCCATCTTCCCCTCTTTTTAAAAATCCTAGGAATTTCTCCAGTGGATTGAGGTATCTCTCTCTCTCTCTCTCAATCTCTCTCAATCTCAATTCCGATTTAGGGTGGATTCCACCGGAATGTTTATTTGCCATACAACCTGTTGATATGCTAGGTGGGGCCGACGGTGACGTTAGTTGCAATGGGTTGTGTAGCCCATCTTACCCAAAAATCTAACCTGGATTTGGGGATTTTGGACCCCAAATTGGTGTTTTTTTTATTTTACAAATTAGGGGTTTGGGGATTTTAGAATTTTGGGGTGCTGAGTAATTTTGGTTAATGGAAATTTCACCTTCTGTGTGTATGCATGGAAATTTGCATGTTCAGGCCTTATAAATAAATAAATCTCACGGTCATTTGCATGTTCTTGCATGGATCTAACTTTGACTTCAGATTACCATCTTTTACCCTTGTTACTTTTTATAAAATGATCCAGTAACTTCTCAAGCATGCAAAATTCTGGAAATGGATTCATTTTCATATTTTTGTCTTTGAGGTTGGCTTGAATGCATCTTGGCATACTGCAATATGATATGTTGGGATTTTATCCATTGAAATTAGGTTTTTTAATGACCCAAACCATTTGTGTGATCAGGCTCCCCTTGGATGAGGAATGCTTGAAAAGTTTATCGGATTGAATATTTAACTCTTCGATTACATAAAGGTTTTGGTGATTGTCCATTTTTAAAGTGAAAGACTCAAATTTCAAATGGTTGAAATAATCTAATATAAGAGATTTTATTTGTTGTCTATCCACCATTCAATTTGAGGCTGATTGTATAAATGGTTTGGACCATTTAAAGAAGATCCAGTTTCAAAGGATAAAATCCTAATGCATCACATTGCAATGAGTTGGGATGTATTCCAACAAAGCTCTTCATCTTAATATGTTTGATTCTGACATTGGCATAAATTTGTATGGAAACATGTGAATGTTTCATCAAAGAGGTCATTTTCCATTTTCCATTTTTTTTTATGTCTGGCAATGTCCTTGTATAAATGATAGTACACAACTACACATTATCCACAAATACTACACAAGGGATTTATATATATCTCACTACATATAAATTGTTTCTTTTATTAGCTATGATCAATCATTGAGGGTTAAGGGTAGGACTGAAGAGTGTAAGTGTTGAAATTAACATTTACTAGTAAAAGAGATGGAAAAGAAATCAATATCATTCCAGAAAAGTCCTGGGAATACCAGACAAGCATTATTAAAGAACTCCAAGTTGTTCATCAGGTAGGCACCATTTTTCAGATGCCTTGACAGAAGAATGAATGGGTCCATTCATTTGATGGGCCACAATTCATTAAACAAGTTAATAGATAAGATAAACTAGGCCAAGTCATGTGCAGCTGTGCATATGGGATCTGAGCTACATACATTTCTAATTATCCACCAATTCAATAATTCATGCATCCTCACCACATCATTACAATCCATTCACAACTTTTAGCTCTGTGAATAGAGGCTTGTATTTCTCCACCTACAGATTTGTAACTCACTTGTGCAAACCCCATGCAATAGAAATTGTTATCCTCTCCTTGAAATTGCATGCTTTCTTATCGTTTTTCAATTCAATCACAACGTGGTGTGCCATGAATGAGAATAAAGATTACAGACATTCCCTAATTCATGTTATATTTTAAATTGCTGGCACGGATCAGTGTACGCAGATATTTGAAATTTAAATTCTAAGGATACAACCGATCACATGGATCGGTCACCACCCATGGTTGCAGATGTATTGGATTCCAAAGTACTTGGAATATCCATTTTCATTACACTTTTAGTGGTATATCTTGTTTGATCATAAAAGAATAGTACAGGGCCATACTCCAAAATCTCCTCACCTAATGACCTTAATTGTCCAGTTAGTGCACTTGTAAATGGATGGTTAGAAACTATAAAGCCAACAACCTGCGGCTCCATCGACCGGATGACCTTGATCATCCAATGGTGATATGATTTTAAGTATATCAGTTCGACTCTCTTGAATTTTGGTCATGGAAAGTGAAAGTCATTTCATTTAGTACGAGATCACTTCACACCTCACGGTGCTTACTCCTCTCATAAATTGTGTATGTATGTACTTATGCCATAGACTGTATGTGCACATGTATGGATGGATGGATGGATAGATGCACTTACTTGGAGCTCAGACTGTATGTGCACACGTATGAAATCATTGAATTAAGACCACAATCCATTTCTTTTTAACTGTTCCTTTGATGGTTAATAATATAGAAGTCGCCTTCTTTTTTGGCTATGTTTCATACACAATGTGGCCCACAACTTTGAGCATTTATAATGGTGTCTATGTACATGGATGAGCTACATAATTTAGCACTTCGTAGCAATAAACATTGGATTTAAACCACAATCACAAGTATCGTGTAGCAATGTTACATCTTTGCATAGAATAAAACAGTTTTGAACAAGGTTTTAAGTATTGGCCGCCTTATCGGTGGTGAATGATATGATACCCAATACACTAATTTTAATCCTCAGTTTTCAATGACAGGTGAGTCCATGGTCCAATAATCCAAACCCATGCCTGTTTGTCTCAACAGCAGATGGACTACGCCTAAGAATCTCCTCGATAAGACAATCTTAACCTATCAATTTTTGGCTTATATATAAAAGGTACGTTGTCTTGTCTCACTCATGTACTATTTCATGTTATATACGTTGTATTATATATATCATTGAATATACATTGTATGAGATTTACAATAATCTTAGAGTGCAGAAAATTTTCAAGTCTATGCATTTTAGTCTGAGTTCCTTTTCTAATCACGATAGTCTTAGGAGGGTTGATTTGAGGGATGGGTTGACCGTAAAAGGGCCGATTAAAACTATATTAGGTTATCTTGCTGGTCTTGAAATGATTATGTCTGGCAAGATAACCCAATATAGTTTTAATAAGCTCTTTTACAATGAACCCATCCCTCGTATCAACCCTCCCAAGGCTATCATGATTAGAGAAATAACTCAGACTGAAATGCAAATACTTGAAAATTTCCTGCACTCTAAGATTACTGTAAACCTCATACAATTTACTTGAAAATTTTCAACAGTTGTAGGTCATCTGGTATAAAGAGCTTGTCCTTCTTTACTAACTGAACATAAAACATGAACTCAATGACAATTTTTCAGCCTATGAATCTTATGTATATGCAGAAAAGCAACAGAAGTGGTTAATGTTTTTAATCATTCAATGTCCAACTACTATCCATTATAGGGACTGCCTAATCAATAGTCTGAAAGATTAGTTTTCATCCATAAAAAAAATAGATGCGTACCTTATTTTTAAATGTATTAGCTCGAACTTGATGGAGCAGGCCCGGATGTGCATCGGAGCTATCCGGATGTTGAATGGGGGTCCTTGGAATGTGGGAATCGCTGTTATGACCATGATGAAGCTGTCCATTTTCTTAGACAACATTGGAGTGGTCTGGCTATTTGGACAGGCCATGTTTATATCTGTATTTGCTTGAAATTGATGGAGCAGACCCGGATGTGCGTCGGAGCTATCTGGATATTGAACGGGGGTCCCTGCAAGGTGAGAACCCCTGTTATCACCATGATGAAGCTGTCCATTTCCTATGAACAATATTAGACTGGCCTGACCATTTGGACAGGCCGTGTTTATATCTGTATATTCTCGAAATTGATGGAGCAGACCCGGATGTGCGTCAGAGCTATCCGGATGTTGAGCGAGGGTCCCTGCAAGGTGAGAACCTCTGTTATGACCATGATGAAGCTGTCAATTTCCTATGGACAACATTAGAGTGGCCTGACCATTTGGACAGGCCGTGTTTATATCTGTATTTTCTCGAAATTGATGGAGCAGACCCGGATGTGCGTCGGAGCTATCCGGATGTTGAGCAGGGGTCCGTGGAAGGTGGGAACCACTGTTATGACCACGATGAAGCTGTCCATTTCCTATGGACAGTATTGGAGTGGCCTGGCTATTTGGACAAGCCGTGTTTATATCTGTATTTGTTCAAAATTGATGGAGCAGACCCGGATGTGCGTCGGAGCTATCTGGATGTTGAGCGGGGGTCCTTGGAAGGTAGGAACTGCTGTCATGACCATGATGAAGCTGTCCATTTTCTATGGACAACATTGGAGTGGCCTGGCCATTTGGATAGATCGTGTTTATATCTGTATTTGCAGGGACCACACCCTTAACCTAAACCACAACCTAAACTTATAACCTAAACCTAAACTTGAAAACCCGAACCTAAACCCGATCTTAAACCCAAACTTGATTTCCTAAACCTAAACCTTAACCTATTCTTAGTTCCCTAAAGATATAACTTATAACCTATAACCTAAACTTAAACCTAACCTAAACCTATAACCTTGGCCTAAACCTAAAACCTAAACTTACACCTAATCCTAATCTCAACTACTTAACCTAAATCTAAACTTGAAAACCCAAGCCTAAACTCAAACCCGATTTCCTAAACCTAAACCTTAACCTATTCTCAAATCCCTAAACCTAAACCTACACCTAATCCTAATCTCAACTCCCTAACTAAACCTAAACCTAAACTTGAAAACCCAAACTTAAACCCGATCCCGAACCTGAACCCGATTTCCTAAACCTAAACCTTAACCTATTCTCAATTCCCTAAAGCTATAACCTATAACTTATAACCTAAACCTAAACCTAAACCCTAACCAAAACCTATAACATAAACCTTAACCTATAACCTATAACTTATAACATATAACCGAAACTTATAACCTATAACCTAACCTTAACCTAAACCTAAAACCTACACCTAAACCTATAACCTAAACCTATAAACTAAAACCTAAACCTAAACCTGTAAGGGTTATGGTCTCATACTCCTTTGGTTGTCAAATTTTGATGTGTCAAAACATCTATCTGTGTCTTGTGCTTGTATGATGATTTTTATTCAAGACACTGCTTAAATACTTCAAGAAGCTATAAGTCGAACTCTTCAAGATGTTACAAGTTGAAGCTCAAGATGTTGAAGTTCAAGAAGCTACAATGTTGATGTTCAAGTCTTAAAGAACAACTCATGACTTCAAGACTAATAAGCAATGCATGAAGTAGTTGTTATGCTGATGAAGATCTCAAGTTTGAAGCTACAACAAAGTTCAAGATCTCAAGCCTGATATGGTTCAAACAATCTATATTCATTGAATGGTTGAAGTTCAATGTCCATACGACATGTTTCAGGTTTGAATGACCTTAGGTTGACCCTTTAAGTAGGTCATTTTGGATACATAAATCAAATGTTTATTTTACATAAGTTTGGTCTATTCCAAGACCAGTCCTAGCTCTTGTTCGACTGAGTCCTGGCATTGGTTCGACTAGTCCAAGAAATTCCACGATCAGTCCTAAGTAGTTGAAGATTTTTCAGAATTTTTGGTACGCCCACGACCAGTCCTGGAAGTCCTTCGACCGGTCGTAGGTTGGCTTCGACTCGTCCATGATCAGTCGTGGAGCTACGACTCAAAATCCAGCAACTTATTTCATGGTCCTACGACCAGTCGTATGGATCTACGACCAGTCGTAGGTGACCCACGACCAGTCGTAGGGTACTCACGACCAGTCGTGAAACGGCTTTCAATTATCGCGCTCAATTTTTCAAAAATCTGTTAGAGCTACGACCAGTCCTAAGTTTCTAAGACCAGTCGTAGGAACGATTTTTTCTTCTATAAATTGAACACGAAATTCAGAGTTTTTACACCTCAACTCCATTCCATTTCAAGAATTTTCAAGTAATCACTCTGAGATAAGTCTGTGTTTATTTTAAGCTAAATTGTGCTTATTTAATATTCCTTTTTGCTAGCTTATTTAATTTGATTTTGTTTCTATATTCCAATCTTATTTGAAAAGAGGAATTACCTTATTCCTTCTTCTTGGAATCAAAATCAAATATAGCTACGCCCAACAAGTTAAATCTAAAATCTATTAGAATTTAGAACCTTATGAATGTGAGTATTGGAAATTGAACTTTGACATTCAATCATCTACTCCGATTGGTTCTCTTGATTCTTTGCTAAAAGAGAAATCCGGGTATTTTACAATTACAGTAAAATTCATTTATTTTGGTTTTGTTTGAGGTTAAGCGAGAAAAATCTCATTGTCTTGGTTTTGTTTGAGATTGAGCGAGAAAAATCTCATTGTATTGGTTGTCGAGGAAAACTAAAAACTCAAAAAGAGGGGTTTTTGAATTGTGTAAGCCCAAGTGAAAAGACACAATTGTAAAGGTTTTTGGTGAACTTTGAGAAAACCTATTTGATAGTGAACGCTAATATCCCCTGTGTGAGGATATTAGGAGTGGAGTAACATTCTGTGTGTTTGGAAAACGCAGTTGGTGTACACACAAAGCGAACCACTATAACTCTTTGTCTTGTGGATTGAATGCTTGCTTAATTTTCATATCTTTTATCATTTGATTGTGTGGAATGTACAAGTGGATGTGAATGTTGTAACTATTTACATTTCAAGCAAGTGTGGGGATTGTTGTAATAATTTAGATCTTTATACGCATTTATTTTCAATTCCTTTCTATTTCATTTACTTATATTAACATTGAGTCCTTGATTCAAAAGAGGTTTTAGAAATAAGGTTGTCCTACCATAAGCCCTTGTTTATTATGGTGTAAGGTTGTCCTTAGAACTGAATTTGTATCAATCTCTCAATACTTATTTATCAAGGTGATTTAAATTTAGCATTGTGAATTGATTCATAATTGTAAGGGTATTGGTTTAACTTTAGTTCCGCTGATTTTATTTTAAATTTGGCATAGTCCTATTCACCCCCCCTCTAGGACATATAGCTTGGCCTTTTCAAGTGGTATCAGAGCCTAATAGCTCATTTTTGTTGCTTTTTATTTGGATTTATTTCCTGAGCTAACGATCTAAGCTATATAAAAAGATGTCAAATTTTGATAGCCTTTCAGTTACTAGGCCTCCACCTTTTGATGGCTCCAACTATGCCTATTGGAAAGCAAGAATGAGGATCTTCCTCAAATCAATGGATGAAAGTGTGTGGCTAGCCACAGTGACTGAATGGAAACCTCCTATCATGGAAGTAACTGGTGTTGATGGTTCAAAATCTATGAAAATTACATCGTATTTCCAATGGACCACACTTCAGAAAAATGAGAGTAGTGCTAATGCTAAAGCACTAAATGCAATCACTTATGCACTATCACTTAGGATGAGTTCAAAAGAATCATATCTGTGATACTGCAAAGCAAGCTTTGGGATATTTTAGAAATGACACGCGAAGGTACTTCAATTGTCAAGAAATCTAAAGTCCAACTCCTCACAACTAAATTTGAAGAAATTCATATGGAGGAAAATGAAATGTTTATGGACTTTTACACTAGATTGAATGACATTGTAAACTCAATGTGGGGTCTTGGCGATAAGATCTCGAGAAAGTAAAGTGTGTGCAAAAATACTACGCTCTCTTCTGAACGGTTCAATTCAAACGTAACCGCACTTAATCCAAGAACTTCGTGATACGGACAATATGAAGGTAGAAGAATTAGTTGGTTCTTTGCAAACCTATGAATTAAGTTTTAAAGCTCCTAAAGGTAAGTCTATTGCTTTGAAGTCATCTAAAAGTATTACTCAAGAAAATTGATTCGAGAAAAGTCTGAAGATGATATGGCCCTTTTGCGAAAAAGTTTTATAAGATTTTCAAAAGTAAGAAAAGAATCGACTTTCAAAAGGCAAATGAAAAGAATCGTTCCAAACCTAAGTCTAAAACTTGGAAATCATTGAAAGATAGTCAATGCTACAATTGTCAAGAATATGGGCATTTAGCAAACAAATGTCCTAAAAGGATAGATCCAAAAGGAAGGGTATGTTGGCTACTTGGGATGAATCGTCGATTAAAAGCCTCTTGAATCGAGAAAATTGAAAACCGAGTCGGGCGATGAACTTAAGGCCCTTATGACTCTAGCCAAGTTTACCTTTTCAGATCACGATGATTCAACAAGTGAAGAAAATTTGGATAGTGATCATGAAAATGATGAAGATCTTCAAGATGCTTACAATGCCTTATATAAGGAAAGTTGTAAAATTGTTTGTCAAACTTAAACTTCAAAAGAAAAGTTTTTAAACTTAAAGAATGTTTTGAAACCCTTGTTTTAGAAAAATCTCAAATTTGATTGTTTTGAAAAATCAAAGTGTGATTTAGAATTCAAAACCTCCCTAATTGAAAATTTGAAATCTGAAAATGAGAAACTTAAAAATGAAGTATCTTCTCTTCGAGTTTGAAGGACACATGGAGATATGCCCAAGGTGATCCAAAATTAGAAAAATTATTATCCTGGATCAAGAAAATGTGGCGATCGATCCGGGTTGGGCTTTGATAAAAACACATCTCCTAAACGAGAAGAATGCTCCTTCCAATTTTGTGAAAGGAGAGACTTCTAACTCAAATGGAAAAGGTACTAGTCAAGTTTTTTCTAAAAATACAAAAACTTTTCAAAAACACAAAAGTAGCTATATAAATTTCAAAAATCGATTCAAAACCCACTAGTTGAAAAAATTGTTGATTTACTTAAGGAGCTATTAAAATCTAACTTTCAGATGGTCACTCTTATAACTATAAACAAAACAAGACCAATTATTCTCCTAAACCCAAAACAAGATCTTGAAATGGGTTCCCAAGGTTACTTGTTTGGTTGCTCACACTTTTTCAAAGCTACAAGCCATTCAAAATGGTACCTAGGCAGTGGATGCTCCGGACATATGACGAGCGACAAAGCTCTATTCACCGATCTTAAAGATATGTGATGGGTCGGTCACATTTGGTGATGGTAGCAAGCTATGCAAGATAATTGGCAAAGGTACGGTCCAACTCTATAACCTTCCCTTATTTAAAAATGTGTTATATGTTGAGGGTTTAAAACACAACTTTGTTGAGCATATCTCAAATATGCGATAACAACCATAATGTTAAATTTTCTAATCAAGGTTGTGAAATTACAAATGAAAAGGGTTACGTAATATTAGCTGGTCGCAGAACTTAAAACTGCTATATAGTAAGCAATGGTAGCTCATCTAATCAAACGTGCTACATGGTCCATACCGATGAGAGACAGTTTATGGCATAAACGCCTTGGACATGTACACTACCGAAATTTATCTGATTGAGCAAAAGTGAACTAATTAAAGGTCTACCTAAAATGCAAAAAGTAGACAAGATTTGTGGTGAATGCCGATATGGTAAACAAACTAGGAGCTCTCACAAAAGGTGAACTCCAATATCACCACAAGACCACTCGAGCTTCTCCATATGGATCTTATAGGACCAACAAGAACGGAAAGTCGAGGTGGCAAAAAGTACATCTTAGTTATTGTAGATGATTATACAAGATACACTTGGGTTTCATTCTTGAGAGATAAATCGAAACCCTTGATGAAGTGAAAAAGATTATAAAACAGTTCAAATTGAAAAATGTTCTCAAGTCAGCAAGATCCGTAGTGATCATGGATCCGAATTCGAAAATAGCGGTTTTGAGAAATTTTGTAGCGATCAGGGAATATCGCATGAATTCTCAGCACCTAAAACTCCTCAACAAAATGGAATTGTCGAGAGGAAGAATAGAGTGCTTCAAGAAATGGGAAGTGTTATGTTAAATAGCATGAAGCTTCCTAGGAATCTCTGGGCTGAAGCGGTGAATACAGCCTGCTACATTATTAACCGTGTTTATATTTGTAAATCTAATAATAAAACGGCTTATGAAATGTGGTTTGAGAAAAAGCCTTCTGTCAAATATTTTCGAGTTTTTGGCAGCAAGTGCTATATTTTGCGTGACCGTGAAAATTTGGGAAAATTCGACACTAAAAGTGATGAAGGGATCTTTTTAGGTTATTCTTTAAATAGTCGTGCATATCGTGTTCTGAACAACAGGACCGGTGTGATTCAAGAGTCAATAAATGTTGTGATTGACGATCTTTTGAATACACCTGTCCCTAGTTTAGATAATGATGAAGTTCTTATACTTGAAAAACAAGAAATTTCATCAAGTGAAACTAATCCTGAATTAAGGACTGTTAAAGATCATCCAACTTCTCAAATACTTGGAAACCCTCTCACTGTGTGCGCACTTCGTAGACAATTAGAGGACATATGTAACTTCACGTATGCTTTACATCCCAGATTGAGCCAAGGTAACGTAAAAGAAGCACTTTCGATGAAAATTGGATTCTTGCGATGCAAGAAGAACTTAATCGGTTTGTCGAAATGATGTCGGCAACTTGTTCCTAGACCTAAAGATAAACATATTATTGGAACAAAATGGATTTTCAAAAACAAATCGATGAACTTGGAAATATTATTCGAAATAAAGCAAGACTAGTTGTTGAGGGGATATACACAAATTGAAGGTATTGACTATAATGAAACATTTGCCCCTGTGAGCTCGTCTTGAATCAATCAGACTTTTATCTCCATTGCATGTTTTAGGAAAATTAAAATTTATCAAATGGATGTAAAGAGTGCCTTTCTCGAATGGTGATTTACATGAAGAGGTATATGTTGAACAACCTACGAGGGTTTGAAGATCCTAAATTTACTTGATCATGTGTATCGTCTTAAGAAAGCTCTCTATGTCAAAAACAAGCTCCCGAGCATGGTACGAAAAAGCCCGACTAAGTTTTTACTTGAGTCATAATTTTCGGATGGGGTGTGTTGATAAGACGCTCTTTGTTAAGAAACATAACGATGATATTCTAATGGTTCAAATATATGTTGACGATATTATTTATGGATCAACTTTGTACTAACATGATTGTTGAGTTTGTAGATTTGATGAAGTCTAAATTCGAAATGAGCATGGTTGGAGAATTAAACTATTTCCTAGGGTTGCAAGTAAAACAACAACTTTGATGGAATTTTTATTTCTCAAACCAAATATGCTCGAGTTTAATTAAGAAATTTGGATTTGAGAAAGGTAAAAATTTTGATACTCCTATGAGTACAAGCTGTAAGACTCTCAAAAGACTCTACGGGTAATGATGTGGATCCTAAATTGTATCGTAGTTTGATTGGTAGTTTACTTTATCTAACTGCTAGTAGACCGATATTGCTTTGAGTGTTGGTATTTGTGCTCGTTATCAATCAAATCCTAAAGAATCTCACTTAATCGCTATTTGTTAAGCGGATTATGCGTTATGTCGCAAGTTCTACTAAATTGGGTCTCTGGTATCCACATGAGACTAATGTTCAATTAGCCAGAATGCTTGAGATCTTGGTAAATTTGGGAAACATTGATGATAGGAAATCAACCAGTGGTGGTTGTTTCTACATTGAAATTGTCTTGTTTCTTGGTTTAGCAAGAAGCAAAGTTCTATATCGCTATCAATCACGAGAAATTTGAATACATTCTTCTTGAAATGCATGTACTCAACTTGTTTGGATGAAACGAATGTTAGCGATTATGGAATTACTCAAGATTCTATGATTTTATTTTGTGATAATTCGATCTGCAATAAATATCTCTAAAAATCCAGTTCAGCATTCACGTACTAAGCATATTGACATTAGATTTCATTACATTCGTGAATTAGTGGAAGAAAAATTAATATATTTGGATTACATTCCAACCGAGACTCAACTGGCGGACATTTTCACTAAACGGCTCGACAAAAGCAGGTTTAATAAATTAAAGTTTGATCTCGGTATGTGCAATTTAAATTGAGTTTGCATGATTTTGTGTATCATAATGTACATAAGTTTGATGTTTTAATTTGAAATTATTTTAAAAAAAAAAATTTGCAAATTTTGTCGTACTCGACCTGTCGTGAGAATATACGACCGGCCGTGCCACGACCGGTCGAACACGTACATGACCTGTCGTGAATCTCGGGATTTCACTTAAAATTGGGGATTTTGTCTTCTTCTTCATTTCTCTCCAACGGTTCTAGCTACGACCGACCCAACCCACCTTCATTGTTCTTCAAGGTTAGTGGTTCTTTTGCATTTTTTTTGTAGATTCTTGCTATTAGTGTTTCAAATCTCATTTTTGTGGAATCTATTTGGTCATTCATTGCAGGTTTGGGGTTTTATCATGAAAAATCTGTTTTATTTAAACCTCATTTCTTCCAACTTGTTGTATCCTTGAAATCCTTCCTTGAATATGGATGCTAGAGGTAAAAAGAAAACTACTCGAGGTCCATCTTCTTCTAGATCAGCTTCTATTGTTCAACGTCATCTTCGCTCTCCTGAAAATGATCCTTCTGATGCTCGGGATTTGCGTATGCACAATGTTATTGTTGAGCGTCATGTTAATGTCAATCACATTGCTTCTTTTGGTATTCCTTCTTTGTTGGAATCTGTGGAATGGGTTAACATCTTACATTGGGGTGGAGCTGCATACCAGTCCATTGCCCAATCCATGTTTGCATGTATCTGTGATTTTTCTCTTGAGGATTTAACTTTTAAAGTTAATACTCAAGAAGGATTGTTTGTAGTAGATCGACATTTGATTGCAGACATTATGGAAATACTTGTCAATGATGAAAGCATTCCAATTAATATTTTACATGACAGTCTCTCAGAATCTGAACGAAGAATGCTTACTAGAGATTTATATAATTTGGATGTTCATTGGACTCATAAAGGTCATACACTTCCCTCAAGGTATTTGTTACCCAGACACAGAGTACTTCATAAGATATTCATCTCTAATCTTTATCCACGTTCTGGTAATAAAACCGAACTCACTGCTTTCATGGTTCGTGTTTTGCATTCTGTTGTCTCTGGTGCAAAAATATGTCTCCCTTCTTTAATTTGTCATTCTATTATTACATTTGTGTCACCATCCTGGACATAGTGATATACCCTTTGGTTATTTATTGACTATGTTGGCAAATCATATGCTCATAGCTATGCCTACTAGAGAAAAACCCATCCATCATCTCCCTTTTAATAATTCCAATCTTAATAAGATGACTTTAGATTTGGCTAAAGGCCAAGTGGATCTTGTGCTTGCGGTGGTCTTGAAGCGGTAATCTTTGAAGCTAGTGATCTTCTGAAGACGTGAATATGGATGACTTATTTGAATAACTTGAGTCAGACTCGGCTGATGATCCTGATTTTCAGCCTTCTGATTTTGATGAAAGATTGAATTCTCTTCAAGAGCAGGTGGCTCAAATTCGTGTTACTCAAGACACACAATTTTCATATTTACGCAAATATATGAGGCGGGTTGCTAAGGGTTTACACAAAATTGATCCATCTAATCCTGCACCCTCTTCTGGTTCTGACTGATTTTTTTTTAGTCTGTAATATTTACTGATATTTGCATGCATCTCAAAACCTTACTGTTGGTTATGCACAATTTTCTCTTGCATCAACTCCTATTTTCATTACTGCTCTTCTTTCTTTGTCATTTTGTGTCAAAAAGGGGAGAAGTTTGGAGGACTTTGTCATTTTGACTATTTATCTTTATGATGTGCTCCATTACTCAGGGGGAGTTATGGGAAAATGAATGATGCTAGTTATTGCTTATCATGTCTATATATCTGCATGCTTCTCACTTTGTGTTTCTATTGGAAGTATTATTACTTGGGTGTTTTGTCACAAATTTGACAAAGGGGAGATTGTAAGGGTTATGGTCTCATACTCCTTTGGTTGTCAAATTTTGATGTGTCAAAACATCTATCTGTGTCTTGTGCTTGTATGATGATTTTTATTCAAGACACTGCTTAAATACTTCAAGAAGCTATAAGTCGAACTCTTCAAGATGTTACAAGTTGAAGCTCAAGATGTTGAAGTTCAAGAAGCTACAATGTTGATGTTCAAGTCTTAAAGAACAACTCATGACTTCAAGACTAATAAGCAATGCATGAAGTAGTTGTTATGCTGATGAAGATCTCAAGTTTGAAGCTACAACAAAGTTCAAGATCTCAAGCCTGATATGGTTCAAACAATCTATATTCATTGAATGGTTGAAGTTCAATGTCCATACGACATGTTTCAGGTTTGAATGACCTTAGGTTGACCCTTTAAGTAGGTCATTTTGGATACATAAATCAAATGTTTATTTTACATAAGTTTGGTCTATTCCAAGACCGGTCCTAGCTCTTGTTCGACCGATCCCGCATTGGTTCGACTAGTCCAAGAAATTCCACGATCGGTCTAAGTAGTTGAAGATTTTTCGAATTTTTGTACGCCCACGACCGATCTGGAAGTCCTTCGACCGGTCGTAGGTTGGCTTCGACTTCGTCCATGATCGGTCGTGGAGCTACGACTCAAAATCCAAAGCAACTTATTTCATGGTCCTACGACCCGGTCGTATGGATCTACGACCCGATCGTAGGTGACCCACGACCGGTCGTAGGGTACTCACGACCGGTCGTGGAACGGCTTTCAATTATCGCGCTCAATTTTTCAAAAATGCATTGAGCTACGACCAGATCCTAAGTTTCTAAGACGGTCGTAGGAACGATTTTTCTTCTATAAATTGAACACGAAATTCGAGAGTTTTTACACCTCAACTCCATTCCATTTCAAGAATTTTCAAGTAATCACTCGAGATAAGTCTGTGTTTATTTTAAGCTAAATTGTGCTTATTTAATATTCCTTTTGCTAGCTTATTTAATTTGATTTTGTTTCTATTTCCAATCTTATTTGAAAAGAGGAATTATCTTATTCCTTCTTCTTGGAATCAAAATCAAATATAGCTACGCTTGAACAAGTTAAATCTAAAATCTATTAGAATTTAGAACCTTATGAATGTGAGTATTGGAAATTGAACTTTGACATTCAATCATCTACTCCGATTGGTTCTACTGGAAATTTGCTAAAGGAGAAATCCGGTATTTTACAATTCTATAAAATTCATTTATTTTTGGTTTTGTTTGAGGTTAAGCGAGAAAAATCTCATTGTCTTGGTTTTGTTTGAGATTGAGCGAGAAAAATCTCATTGTATTGGTTGTCGAGGAAAACCAGAAAACTTCGAAAAGAGGGTTTTTGAATTGTGTAAGCCCAAGTGAAAAGACACAATTGTAAAGGTTTTTGGTGAACTTTGAGAAAACCTATTTGATAGTGAACGCTAATATCCCCTGTGTGAGGATATTAGGAGTGGAGTAGCATTCTGTGTGGCTGTTGGAAAACAGTTGGTGTACACACAGGCGAACCACTATAACTCTTTGTCTTGTGGATTGAATGCTTACTTAATTTTCATATCTTTTATCATTTAATTGTGTGGAATGTACAAGTGGATGTGAATGTTGTAACTATTTACATTTCAAGCAAGTGTGGGGATTGTTGTAATAATTTAGATCTTTACTTCTGCATTTATTTTCAATTCCTTGCTATTTCATTTACTTATATTAACATTGAGTCCTTGATTCAAAAGAGGTTCTAGAAATAAGGTTGTCCTACCATAAGCCCTTGTTTATTATGGTGTAAGGTTGTCCTTAGAACTGAATTTGTATCAATCTCTCAATACTTATTTATCAAGGTGATTTAAATTTAGCATTGTGAATTGATTCATAATTGTAAGGGTATTGGTTTAACTTTAGTTCCGCTGATTTTATTTTAAATTTGGCATAGTCCTATTCACCCCCCCCCCTCTAGGACATATAGCTTGGCCTTTTCAAAACCTAAAACCTAAATGTATTCTTAAATCCCTAAACCTAAACCTACACCTAATCCTAATCTCAACTCCTTAAGCTAAACCTAAACTTGAAAACCCAAACCTAAACCCGATCCCAAACCCGAACCCGATTTCCTAAACCTAAACCTTAGCTTATTGTCAGCTCCCTAAAGCTATAACCGATAGCCTATAATCTAAACCTAAACCTAACCTAAACATATAACCTTAACCTAAACCTAAAACCTAAACCTAAACCTAAAACCTAAATGTATTCTCAAATCCTTAAACCTAAACTTACACCAAATCCTAATCTCAACTACTTAACCTAAACCTAAAGAAAACCCAAGCCTAATCCCGATCTCAAACCCGACCCCAATTTCTAAACCTAAACCTTAACCTATTCCCAAATCCCTAAACCTAAACATACACCTAATCCTAATCTCAACTCCCTAACCTAAACCTAAAACTAAACTTGAAAACCCAAACCTAAACCCGATCCCGAACCCGAACACGATTTCCTAAACCTAAACCTTAACCTATTCTCAATTCCTAAAGCTATAACCTATAACCTAAACCTAATCCTAAACCTTAACCAAAATCTATAACCTAAACCTTAACATATAACCTATAACATATAACCAAAACTTATAACCTACAACCTAACCTTAACCTAAACCTAAAACCTATAACCTAAACCTATAAACTAAAACCTAAATGTATTCCCAAATCCCTACACCTAATCTTAATCTCAACTCCTTAACCTAAACCTAAACTTGAAAACCCAAACCTAAACCCGATCCCGAACCCGAACCAAATTTCCTTAACTTAAACCTTAACCTATTCTCAATTACCTAAAGCTATAACTTATAACCTATAACCTAAAACCTATACCAAAACCTAAAACCTAAATGTATTTTCAAATTCCTAAACGTAAACCTACACCTAAACCTAATCTGAACTTCCTAACCTAAACCTAAACCTAAACTTGAAAACTAAAAATGAAACCCAATCCTGAACTTGCACCTAATTTCCTAAACCTAAACCTTAACCTATTCTCAATTCCCTAAAGCTATAACCTATAACCTATAACCTAAACCTAAACATAAACCTTAACTAAAACCTATAACCTATAACTTAAACTTATAACCTTAACCAAAACCTAAAACCTAAACCTAAACCTATAACCTAAAACATAATCCGAAACCTAAACTTAAACCTAAACCTATACCTAAACCTATAACCTATAACCTAAACCTAAACCTAAACCTAAGACCTAAACCTTTACCTAAACCTAAAACCTAAGACCTAAACCTAAACCTATAACCAAAACCTATAAACAAAAACCTAAAACCTAAACCTAAACCTATAACCTAAATGTATTCTCAAATCCTAAACTTAAACCAACCCCTAATCCTAATCTCAACTCCCTAACCTAAACCTAAACCTAAACTTGAAAACCCAAGCCTAAACTAGATCCCGAACCCGAACCCGATTTCTTAAACCTGAACCTTGACCTATTCTCGATTCCCTAAAGCTATAACCTATAACCTAAACCTAAACCTAACCTAACCTAAACCTATAACCAAAACCTATAACCTATAACCTTAACCTAAACCTAAAACCTAAAACTAAACCTAAACCAAAACCAATAACCTTAACCTAAACTAAAACCTAAAACCTAAACCGTAATCTATAACCTATAACCTAAACTTAACCTAAACCTAAAACCTAAACCTAAACCTATAAACTAAAACCTAAACCAAAACCTAAAACCTAAATGTATTCTCCAATCCCTAAATGTAAACCTATACATAATTCTAATCTCAACTTCATAACCTAAACCAAAACCTAAACTTGGAAACCTAAACCTAAACCCAAACCCAATTTCTAAACCTAAACCTTAACCTATTCTCAATTCCCTAAAGCTATAACCTATAACCTAAACCTAAACCTAAACCTAACCTAAACCTATAACCTTAACCTAAACCTAAAACCTAAACCAAAACCTATAACTAAACCTTAACCTATAACCTATAACCTATAAACTAAACTTATAACCTTAACCTAAACCTTAAACTAAAACCTAAACCTATAACCTAAACCTATAAACTAAAACCTAAACGTAAACCTAAACCTAAAACCTAAATGTATTCTCAAATCCCTAAACCTAAACCTACACCTAATCCTAATCACAACTCCCCAACCTAAACCTAAACATAAACTTGAAAACCCAAACCTAAACTTGATCCCGAACCCGAACCCGATTTCCTAAAACTAAACCTTAACCTATTCTCAATTCCCTAAAGCTATAACCTATAACATAAACCTTAACCTCTAACCTATAAACGATAACCTAAACTTATAACCTATAACCTAACCTTAACCTAAACCTAAAACCTAAACCTAAACCTATAACCTAAACTTATAAACTAAAACCTAAACCTAAAACCTAAATGTATTCTCAAATCCCTAAACCCAAATCTACACCTAATCTTAATCTCGATTCCCTAACCTAAACCTAAACCTAAACTTGAAAACCCAAACCTAAACCCTATCCCAAACCCGAATCTGATTTCCTAAACCTAAACCTTAACCTATTCTCAATTCCCTAAAGCTATTACCTATAACATAAACCCGATTTCCTAAACCTAAACCTTATCCTAATCTCAACTCCTTAACCTAAACCTAAACTTGAAAACCCAAACCTAAACTCCGAACACAGAACACGATTTCCTAAACCTAAACCTTAACCTATTCTCAATTCCTAAACCTTAACCTATAACCTAACTTAAACCTAAACCTATAACCTACACTTATAACCTAAACCTAAACCTATAACCAAAACCTAAAACCTAAATGTATTCCCAAATCCCTAAACCTAAACCTACACCTAATCCTAATCTCAACTCCCTAACCTAAACTTGAAAACCGAAACCTAAACCCAATACCGAACCTGAACCAGAACCTGATTTCTTAAACCTAAACCTTAACCTATTTTCAATTCCCTAAAGCTATAACCTATAACCTATAACCTTAACCTAAACCTAAACCTAAACCTATAACTTAAACCTAAACCTAAACCTTAACCTTAACCTAAACCTAAACCTATAACCATAACCCAAACCAAAACCTATAGCCTAAACCTTAACCTACAACCAATAACCCATAACCTATAACCTAAACTTATAACCTATAACCTAACTTTAACCTAAACCTAAAACCTAAACCTAAACCTATAAGTGTAGGTTATAGGTTTACGTTTAGGTTAAGGTTTTTTCTCTTTTCATTTGTCTGGATCGCCTCTCATATGTTCTCTCTCTTTTCATTTGTTTTTTTCCATGGGATTGTTTGTGTTTGGATGGATGTTGGATGCAGTTTATGTTTGGATGAATGTAGTTTATGTCTGGATAGATTTACGTAGTTTGGGTTTAGATGGATGTGAATGTGAATATGATGAAATATATTATATAACAGGTGTATATCATGAAGAAAATGATGAATTATATTGTAACAGGTGTATATCAGGAAATCTGAGCTGGAATATTTTCAAAAAAAAAAAGAAGAGACTTTTACCTACGAAATATTTCGTAGGTAAAAGTCTCATCCACGTTTTTTAGCTACGAAAATTTTCGTAGCTAAAAGTAAACCTTTCGATTTTTTTCAAAAATTGTTTGCAGCCTTTAGCGACGAAACTTTTCGTAGCTAAAAGTCTCATCCACGGTTTTTAGCTATGAAAATTTTCGTAGCTACAAGTAAACCTTTTGATTTTTTTTAAAAAATAAATTATTTACAGCCTTTAGCAACGAAAATATTTATAGCTAAAAGCCTCATCCATGTTTTTTAGTTACGAAAATTTTTGTAGCTAAAAGTAAACCATTCAATTTTTTTAAAAAGTTGTTTACAACCTTTAGTAACGAAACTTTTCATAGCTAAAAGTCTCATCCATGTTTTGTAGCTATGAAACTTTTCGTAGCTAAAAGTAAACCTTTCGATTTTTTTCAAAATTGTTTATAGCCTTTAGTGAAGAAACTTTTCATAGCTCAAAGTCTCATCCACGTTTTGTAGCTACGGAAATTTTTGTAGCTAAAAGTAAACCAATCGATTTTTTCAAAAATTGTTTACTTCCTTTAGCGACGAAACTTTTAGTAGCTAAAAGTGTTATCCACGTTTTTTAACTACAAAAATTTTCGTAGTTAAAAGTAAACCTTTCAATTTTTTCCAAAAATTATTTACTGCCTTTACCAACAAAACATTTCGTAGCTAAAAGTCTCATCCACATTTTTTAGCTACGAAAATTTTCGTAGCTAAAAGTAAACCTTTCGATTTAAAAAAAAAATTTGTTTACAGCCTTCAGCGATGAAACTTTTCGTAGCTAAAAGTCTCATCCACGTTTTTTAGGTATGAAACTTTTCATAGCTAAACATAAACCTTTCGATTTTTTAAAAAAATTGTTTACAGCCTTTAGCGATGAAACTTTTCGTAGCTAAAAGTCTCATCCACGTTTTTTAGCTACGAAAATATGCGTAGCTAAAAGTAAATCGTTCATTTTTTTCCAAAAATTGTTTACAGCCTTTAGCGACGAAACTTTTCATAGCTAAAAGTCTCATCCACGTTTTTTAGCTACAAAAATTTTCACAGCTAAAAGTAAACCTTTCGATTTTTTTCAAAAATTGTTGATAGCCTTTAGCAATGAAACTTTTTATAGCTAAAAGTCTCATCCACGATTTTTAGCTACGAAAAGTTTCATAGCTAAAAGTAAAACTTTCGATTTTTTAAAAAAATTGTTTACAGCCTTTAGCGACGAAACTTTTCGTAGCTAAAAGTCTCATCCATGTTTTTTAGCTACAAAAAAAAAGTTTCGTCGCTAAAAACCCTCTTTCTTGTAATGGAAGTGGTGACCAGTCGATCCCCATCTTGTTAAACACCTCGGTAAGGAGTACATCAGTCGAGCTACCCATGTCTACAAGGATACGATACATTTTTCAGTTGGCTATGGTCATGACTATGACTAGGGCGTCATCGTGTGGATGTTAGATATCACGGGCGTGTTCTTTAGTGAACGTCAGACCGCAAGGGCACATCCGTTGCTCATTAGGCGGTCTGCTAGTGAGGCAGATATAATGATCAGGGCTGGCACTCTGAGCATGGGCCTTTCGGGCATGGTTCGAATCATTGCCAACTGCAGGTTTGCCAAAGATAGTACAGATCTCGCCGACCTAGAAATTGTTGATCGTCCTGCTAGGCTGCTCGTCCCTCCAACTTAGTTGTTCTTCTTTAATGTATTCTCTCAAGTGCCCGTTACGAATGAGGGCCTCGATTTCTTGTTTGAGTTCAAAACAATCGTTGGTGGAATGGCCGTGGTCACGATGAAAGCGGCAGTACTTTCTCTTATCCTGCTTGTCTGCGTTGGTTTTCATCTGGTTTGGCCATTTCAGCAATCACTTATCTTGCACTTCCAAAAGGACTTGTTCAAGCATGGCGTTGGGAGGGATGTATGGGCTAAACATGCTTTCAGGTCGTCTACTCGGTCGCTGACCTCTTAGCGGGTCCTCGTCCCTTCTTCGTTTGTTGGAGGGTGCTTGGGATGGGGCTTCCTCTTTTCGTTTCTTGTCCTTTGCTGAGTTCCCGACATCTCGAGTAGCTTTTCTAAACTGAAAAGCTCCTCGACATTCGAGTATTTTTGTGCTCGGTTCATGAGCTCACCCAGCGTCACTGGAGGGTTCTTGCCTATGAAGAAGAGGAACCTTCCTTCCTTCAGTCCGGCTATCATGGTCGTTAAGGCTATTTTGTCAGAGTAATCGTCCACCTGCACCATTTCTTCGTTGAACCGTATGATGTAATCCTTCAATGTTTCACCTTCTTTCTGCTTGATAGTGAGTAGGTGTGTGGACGATTTCCTCTGTTCCTTCTTAACAATGAACAGCATTAGGAATGCCTTTCTGAGATTAGAAAAGGAACCGATTGACTTCTGCTTCAACTACTTATACCAACTCCATGTAGCCCATGTTAATGTTAAGGTAAAGGCATGGCACATGATTGGTCTAGACACTGATTGGAGCTTCATCCATGCCTTGAAAGATTCCAAATGCTCAATGGGGTCCCTAGAGGTTGAGATGGGGTGACGGGTGGCATCCGAAATCTCGGAGGGAGGGCTGAGCTCATGATGTCGTCGGTGAACGGTGGCTCCGCTTCTTCCATCATTGAGTCTATTGAGATCAGAGATTGCACTCGATAGGCTTGGCGTATATCGCCGATCTGACCTCGTAGTTCGTCAAGTTGAGCTTCCCAAGGATCTTTGTTCTCGGCGACAACTTCATGGCCGGGCTCTACCTCGAGGGCTTTTCCACTCCTCTTCTTTTCTAACTCATGACGTAGTTCAGTTGGGGATAGCGCGGATGTCTCCAAGATGTGAGAGGGTGCATGGCATGGAGCTTTATGGGGTAGGTTTCTCCGAGAATTCATCGGTGTAGTGACCTTATCAGTAGCTTGTACAACGGCCTCCTGATTGGGAAGAGGGATCTGTCTTTCTAACATCTGCCTTATTTGGCCAAGATCGTTGGCCGGTGTTTCAAACTGATGCTCTAAAGAAAGAATGTGACCTCCTCAGTTTTGAGACCGTTGTGCAAGACCTGTAGAGGCAGATTCAGCTTGGATTTGGGACGATGACTCCCAGTGAACGGGTTGATCAACAACGGCGGTGGGGGAAGGGGCTTTCTTCCTCCTTTTGGCCATTGTTGCTATGTGAAGAGCTAGGAATGACTTTGATGTCATTCCCACAGACGACGCCAAACTGTTGAAGTAAAAATCTGGTTTAACCTTATCGAGCTGTTGGACTTTCACGCACCTGCATAGAAATAAGACAAAGGAGACCCTGACTAGAGCAAGGGACCTTCCGATGCTAAAGTCAAGTTGGGAATCTAGGTCTAGTAGTGTTGAGGGGTCTCGGGTGAGAGTTTTGCATACCTTTTCATATAGATGGCTTCGTTATTTATGGTGTAAACTGGCTAGAGTCAGTTTGTGATCTTAGGCGTGATCCAGGGTTGCAATCTAGGCATAAGTTTCTCAAACCTTACACAGAATTTATGTGAGTGAAAATTGTTGATGTAGTTGACCCTAAAATCATGGAACGGATGGTTAAAACTGAGCTGAGCTGAACTTTCGATTGTTCATGCTAAGGCCGAGCTGAGCTGAACCCTCAAATAATCGAGTAGACAAATGAGCTTAGTCGAAGCTTGGACATATAAGCTTGGTCGAAGATTGAACAGGTAAGCTTAGTCAAAGCCTACGAAGTATTCGGTGTGCTAAGGGGTACAGGGCATCTACCCTTCATCGAAAAGGTTTACCGATGCTCGTCTAAAGGCTCTTCGGCCAAGATGCACATGCTTGTGAGTTCAAGCTAAGCACATGAGTGGTCAGGCCATTTTTACCCATAACGGTTGACATGTTTTATTTTCCACTTAGGCATATGGCATGAATGTGCAAAGAATGAAGCTAATGAAAAGTATTTAAGCTGACTTTCTGATGCACCTCACTTTCCTTTGATTTAGAGATGGTTGTGTTGCTTGTCTTCTTTAGGGTTTTAATGGTAGGTTTTTTTTTATGTTGTTGTACCTGTATATGGATCTAACTAAGGGAATGGTTTGGGTCATATTTACTTTTAAAAAATGGGTACAATATATGAGGAACTAGATCTGGATCTAATTAGATTGGGGTCCCTAGTCCTTACAGCCCATAACATGTGGAATTAGTAAAGCTCCACAGAGATTATTAGTATAAGATAGACAAATATTGTCGAAACTAAGGTCAGTATAAGATAGGCATCAAGGTGCCTTTACTTAGAGTTCAAATTTAAAAATATGGCTAAAGGCCTTTAGGATGGGCATTTTGGTGCCTTTTCCAATACTTTAAACTTACACATGTCAACTTTGGCAAGTTTAAATACCAATTATTTATTAGTTTGATATATCCATTCCAACAAGACATATTTAAGGGTTTTATCAAGTAATAATCATACATGTTTCTTGGTTCATCTAAATTTTAAATGATCAATAATTCATCATTCAACTGAATATGAATAACAAAAATGTGTGTTTCATGCAATTATAATCACCTCTTAATTGAACTTAAGGGTTAACAATTCCAAGTGCAGGTCCATGATGTAGTAATAACTCAATGAGACCGAGGTTGATCCATAGGGAGATTGGTGAGAACGTAATTAAAACTAATCGGGTTGTCTGGGTTTTTAATCTAATGAAGTAGAAAGGGTTTTAAATAAGTGATAAAAATGACTAAGGATCCAAGAATCCCCGATCAATAGAACTTGAACTTAATTCGTCTTCTTGAGTTGATAACTCAACTAAAACTATATTACAATCTGTTCTAATTGGAAGATAACATAATAAAATCAATCATAAACATCCAACATAAATTAGAATTACGATAGGTTTGATCTCTCATGAAGATCTGGGTAATTAATCGTAGGGAATCAAAAGTATTTAATATATCAGAGGCCCCATTAGATAAATCGATATTACAAATTGATTCCTTCTCCAATCTAAGAATTCAATCACATCCAATCACAATTCAACATAAAAATCTAAAACTTTCATTGAAAATAAATTAAATATAAAAAATCCATCAAAAGGCTTATCCCTTAGCCTTAGCTAAGAGAATAGCCAAGCATGACTAATGTCTTAAATAAATAAATAAATAAAGAAAAGCATGAAAAGTAAACTAGAATCAAAGGATTAAAGAAGAAGGATGACTCCGTGGAAGCTCAATCACCTCTTAGTCTCTCTTCCAAGCCCCAATTTATACCTATAATAGCCTAAAAGACCTCCTTAAATAGGAAAATCCCACACCGATTTTGGACCGACTTCAAATTTACACAGTTTTGTTACACTTCAGTTGCAATGATGATCACCTTCGGTCACACCGAAGTCACATCGAATCCAAACGAAGATTCTTTCAGTTGTAACCAAAATTCTTCAAAACATGTATAAACTCTATCTCCTTTAGGTCACACTGAACCTACCTTCGATGGAACCAAACATCACTTTGGTTGCACTTAATAATCGAGTTGAATTTACTCTAAAAATCACTACTTGTTGTTGGACTATCTTAGGCACTTTCGGTCGAACCGAACCGAACATACCTCGGGTGGGACCAAATTGTCTGTTATTTTTATTACTTGATTGTGTAAATTTCCATCCTCAATACTTGGTTTTGATTGCGTTCATGACCTTAGTACTTCATTTCTTCTGGTCTTTAGCACTTCAAATCTTCATTCCTTCATCCAAATCTTCCCTTCTTTATCATAAGCTCCTTTGAGACTTAATTCATCCTTCTTAAACATGATTTCATCTTTAGTTTCTGAATTACCTCGCATGCATAGAACATTCATTAGTATATCGATTTAATCATTTAAATGAATGAAAACTAATGCAATTGAGAGGATACATATGCAATATTTAAGCTTGAACACAACCCCCAACCAACATTTTTCTAGTCTTGAGCAAAACATGCAAAATATTTCAAACTCAAAAACAAATTCTTAAAAGAGTCAATCCAGTAATCTCATGTAATATTCAAAACCAATCCAATTTAGGAAAAACCAAATTCACTAATATTGACTATAACATTCACTTAGGTTTTTTGGACTTTAATAAATATCCTAATTGTGGCCAGAGAAATAATCAAATATTGAATAAATCCCAACATTGAGTTTCATGAATGCACCATGTAATATAAACTTATCACAACTACATGTTCAATTCTTCAACTTTCATGTTCACATTGATAATCAACGAAATGATCAGGTTAACCAAAGCCTAAACAAAAAATTTTCTTACAGTTCAACATTTCTCGCATCTAGCTTTTGATTTTTTCCATCGACAACTTTCAAACTATTTCTCTCTCTCGCTCTCTCTCTCTCCCTCTCTCTCTCTCTTTCTCTCTCTTTCTATACCAAATAGTCTTTTTCATGGAAAATTTAATAGGTATCCCTTTTCGACAACTATTGTTTTTTGTTGGGAATTACTCTCTCTCTCTCTCTCTCTCTCTCTCCATTGAACATGATGGACAAATTTCCTAGGCTTGTTTCTTAACATTCTCAATAATCATCAAGTAAACAATTCAATATCCAACTAAACTATAATGTGTAATGTTGATGTAAAAATCTGGTTAACCTTTATAACACCCTGAACTTTTCAATATCGAGTATTGAAAGTTCTTGAGTGTTACCATAAGACATTACCTAGCATGTACATGTGTATGATACAAATCCAACTATCCTAACCTTACATCTATTCCTTGACATGATTCTAACCGTTGGTAATAATCTCCATTCATAGATCAAGTAATCTGACCGCTGATTTTGAGACAAGACCATCCATCATGTGACTTAATGTGTATAACCTCCCTTAAAGAAATTCGCGAATAACTCCTTATCCATAATGACTTAGAAATAACTTCTTTCACAAGAATTACTTACAAATGTGTCCACAACCATGTAGAACCATTCGATTTCAGAAAACTCTTAGATCAGCAATAGTTATGAAAATGTCATCAACCTATATTCCTAAATTCTAGATCACATGGTTCCTACTATCCGTTTAATGTGAAATTTTATACCATACTTAATTATCATAAATTAACTATACATATCGAATTTCAGCTCTTAAATCATAGTAAACTATCTACTTGACCTCTACATCCATCCGTACACTTATCAAATCAAGATTCTGATCCGTTCATCTTGTTCACCCTATATGAATATGCCTAACCCACCATTAGAATTGTAATTAGAGGGACTTATACATGTGACCAAGTCACTTGAATATAATGGTATACATGTTCTACCCCTAATCACTCTAGAAACCCACTTTGTGTTCATCTATTTACAAAACTAACCATACATCCACCCATACACATGGTCAGAGTACTAATCATAAAGTTTCTTTATTTTTAACAGTCATCTGACAATCCATCAGGTTTGGATCCGCCAAATGGGTCATCCAAATATTAGGATAAATCGATCATTATGAAGATCTTTGGGTTTAAGTTTAAACTACCGAGTAGCGCATCAATTAAATAGGTATAAATGTTTTTGTGAATTTTGAAGTAAGTTAGCTATCTAAAAAGCATCTTGATTATTCTCGAGAGATCAGGGCCCAAATTGGGGTGATTGAAAGAGCATGAAAACGACGAATGCCTGAAAAATTACAACCCATTGGGACGGTGTATTAAGATGTTATGTATGGTGGAAGTAAGACAAACATCAAGGGTAGATTTGTAAATAAGTCAATGTCATGTGCGTGAACTGAATAGACGTGAGACAGAAGGAAGTTTTTACGGTAGATTTCAATCATACGTTCTTGTAATGTGTGGCCCACCAGAGACTTGGATTTGCGTCATCTTTTGGCCCGTGGCCTAACGTCACCCTACAAAACAGATAAACGGAGTGGATCATCCGAAAGGCCATCAAAAGTGGACCCTCCGATCTTTAAACAAACCATATAAAACAATGTCGCATGTTGTAACAGCGAATGACAAAGCCGGTTTAAAGATAGGTTTTACCCCATCTTCCTGCCTCTGATGTGGCCATCTGATCGTCGTATCCACCCCAAATTCAAGCCCATGGACCAACACAACCCTCTCATGCTAATGGAGGGAATGGATTTGCCTAAAGAACACCCCAAGTGGACTCTACAGAATCAGCCATTGAACAAGGCCATCTCACCTCGTGTTATAACAGCGTCCAAGAAGATTCTAACTTGGATTCTTTCCTCCAACTTGCGCTCTCCTATGCAACCTCCTCTACCACATCCTAACCGTCCAAATCCCACTCTAGAGGATCCCGATCCTCCCCAAGCCATCCAAGAGATAGAAAAGGAAGCAGAGAAACAGTATTTCTACCATTTCTCATGCTGACTAATCACACTACAAAAAAATGCGTCCGCAGAACACCCACCATAATGATCGGACCACCGATCCTGTGGGCCAGGGAGCATTAAAGGGCAATCACAGGCCATCTGGAAGAGGCTATTCAAATCAAGATCGACTGAAGACAGATCTGCCATTAGAGTAGAGCTCGCCATTCCAACCTGTCCTTGGATAGTAGTGTTCGTCCTAGCACCCTAGGGATGATTGTAACCGGCCATCCGTTGGCCCTCCCAAAACTGACCCAACTTCTTGAAAATGACAGAGGAAGAATCCTACACAAACAGAATTAACAAATTCGCAAAGCAAGCGCCAACGCCGTTCAACCTCACACACCACACCAGCACATTACGCAGGAAGTCTCTTAAACTTACGTACAATCACCTCACGCACACCGTAGCATAATTTATGCACGTCCCCGCACAATCGGAGCTGTGTAAGAAGCATCTGGAAGCCCAAGAAAGGTTATAAAGACCACCTCCGATTTACAAGAAACCAAAAGAAAAGAGAGAGAGATAGATTACGAGAGAAAGAGAAGAAGAAAGAGAGCTGCTGCTCAACTGCGAGGAAAAGAAAGAGAGATAGATTGCGAGAAAGAGAGAAGAAGGAGGAGTACTACGGTTCAACCACAAGGAAGAGAAAGAGAGAGAGAGAGAGAGAGAGGGGGGGGGGGTAAGTGTAAGAGTAGGAGGAGAGATTTCCCCAAACCTCACACAATTAAGTAGATTTCTCTACCAAGGTTGGTAAAGGTAATCCCCGTAAGTTTATCAACATAACGTAGGTGAATTATATCTTTCTCATTACTAAACTTACTTGAAATTCAACTTGAACTAGGAGGACTAGAAAAAAATTTACCATAAGGTCCCAGAACATCAGTAAACTAATGTGAGGGTTTATTCCTTTAAGCTTACAGTAATTTAAGTTTATATGTTATTATCTTGCCTTTTACATACTATATTTCATGTTACTGTGAATTCTCCTTGCAATTATATGTTTTACCATTAATTATTTACCTTTTAAGATTATAATATAATGTTGATTATAAGAGATCTTTGTGAATTTATGTGGGGTGATGGATACAAGCCTTGTCCTTGCCTTATCAAATTTATTGAGTTGGCCCTACCACTCGTCTCTTTATTTGAGTTGGCCCTGCCACTCGTATCTTTATTTGAGTTGGCCCTTCCACTCGTCTCTTTATTTGAGTTGGACATTGCCACTCTCCTCTTTATTGAGTTGGCCATTGTCACTCTTCTATTTGTTGAGTTAGCTATTGCTACTCTTCTTTTATTGAGTTGACCATTGTCACTCTCCTCTTATTATGTTGGCCATTGCCACTTTTATCTATATTGAGTTGACCATTATCACTCTTCTCTTTATTTTATATTGGCCTTGTGCTATCTATCTTTAAGGCTTGGGCATCTTGCTATTCCAGAACCTCTATGATTCAGATCATGTTTTCTATCAATGCAAGTGATATGTTGAAGGCATCACAACTAGTGACTCAATATTTATCATAAATGTAATACATTACAGGTAGCGACCCTCTTAGTCGGCACGTAATTCCATGAGTTAGTTGGTGTGGTGCATAATCGATGTATGTAAATCGACATATGTGTTATATCACTTTTTTTTAGGATTAGATATCGTAAATAGTCGCTCCATGAACACATGTTACATAAATCCCCCAACTGCGTTGTTGTGTCGCCTTGAGATGTTCGCGTAAATTCACGTTCACGTTAGCCATGCCGGCGAATATCCATAGTTATGAGATGCGGATTGAGTCAGATTTTCTATGAATTATATTGTACATTGTGATGATCACTACGTATGATGAGCCGCATATACTTTGTTAGGCATGCATCTCATGTAGATTGTTTGCATATACTGATATCTCATGTATTAGTGGAGTATGAGACGTATCGGAACCTTTACATTACTTTTATGAATCTCTTAAATTATTATTAATCTTAAAGGATAACCATCACTATGAGTAGGGTGTTAACCCTCTCCAAACTATACAAATAATGAAGATGATGTATAGATTGAAGACCTAGAAGACCATCTCCCTATGGAAGACTATACTGAAAGAATAAGAAGATAATTTTATGATTTAGTTTTATACTTCTGTTGCGAACTTGATTAATGTAATAATCTTCCATTGAGAAGGCATTTGATTATTAATTGAATTTCTTTACTCTGATGAAATAATTAATCCAGTCAATTTTCTTCTTGTGAATGTTACTTTCATTAATGTATCCAGATGCGATTTAAATAAAAAAAAAAGGTGCAATTTCTAAAGCATCCAAGTTTTATATTATTAACACCCAGTTTTTTTGGGCACGAGTATAAATTCTGGTCATGAAAATTTGGGATACTATAGCCTTCCCTGGGCCTTTGTGTACCTGCACAAAGGATGGACAAAGGAGACCTTAGCTGGTGTAGGGGACCCTCTAATGCCTAAGTTAGGTAGGGAATATGGGTCTAATTGAGTAAGGGGTTTTAGGCTAGAGATTGTGCATACCTTTCACCATTAGAGATGCTCATATTTATAGTTGAGGAGAGGCGGTGATGTAGAGGAGGTCTCCCTACTTAATACGGACGTACTTTAGAGGGATTCGAATCCCGAACGCATGGGGGAATCTTCTAAGATCCTTGGTGAAGATCTCAGGATCTTGAGCATGTTGCGGATATCTCCCGATATCCTTGAAGAAGATCTTAGGCGAATCTCTCTTAAATAAGATCTGATTATTCGGAATCAGCTGAGATGTGTAGTAGGATGCTGAGATGGTTTTGACCGAGCTGACCTAGGGGTACTATACCGACTTGGATTCTTTGGGGAGCCCCGACCATTCTCTCAGTACTATGTAGATTGCCGACCTGCCCTCATACTTCGCATTAGGGCAGTGAGGTCGAGCTCCTTTTGGCAACAGGCGGGTTGGTGGTTGGTAGATCTTTCGTCCTACCCATAAGATGCCAAGCTTCGATCTTATTTCATACTCGGTCAAGGGCCGAGGATCGAACTTCTCGTCGCATCTGCCGTTTGTCCAACCTGGCGGAGTGCGTAGGGTTCTGACCTGACTTCTTCTTATCGGTCGGTTCATTTTCCCCCATAACATGTAAGCCGGATATGACAAGTTATATTCATCATTCAATCAATGTTCAAACTTTCTTATTTAAAATTTAAGGCCCAAGGCTCAATTCCCAATGGCCATAGAATCCATGCATTAAATTGGACTTGGTGGGCAGCCCGTGTACACAATATACGGCCCAAAAAAATAAGTTTAAGTTTGGATGAAATGGGCCCAATTACATTAGCCTAATAACTAGCAATTTAAGTGGGCAACTAAGGGCCTAATACTATCCTTATCTGAGCCCACAAGTCCATCAAAATGGTGGAAGTCAGCCCAATATATGGTTGGGCCAAGCCAGGATGTCCCAACCCACTCTGGGCCCATGGGACGCCCCAAAAATCAGATCTAAGATGGGGTCCTCATGTGATCACTAAAGGTGACCCAAAAGAATGCACTAATTAAGCACAAAGATTATAAGAAAACATAAGCATGTAACACGTACACAAGTTCTCAATATGGTGGGCCCCACAACCAAATAAAGTTTTAACCATAAAGTTGTACATCTAAGGCCCTTTGATAAACTTTGGCCCGTTTGACTTCCTGGACCTGCTAAGGTCTAGAAATTAGTTAACTATGAGGAAATAATCTCATGAAGGCCAACTATACTCACTGGGGGACCCCACCAGATGGAGAGTGTATATATCATGAAAAGATCAAGTGGACCTGCTACTGGATTGTGAGTTCAGCAGCAACCAAGGCAGAGAGTGCTTCCATGATCGGGCGATCCAAGGCTTTAATGGCCTGAACCAACATACGTTGAGGTAGGCTCCACATACATCCATATTTAGCCTCAAATAAATGGCCTAGGGTCTATGGTGGGCCTTTAACCATCCATAGAGAAACCCATGGGCCTACCTTAGGATCACCCAGGAGGACATCCATCCTCAACTGGTTTCCAAAAGATAGCCCGCTACGCAAATAAAGTAAGGTCTAAGGCCCAAGCAATGCATGGCCTAATGGACTATGCACAAGCCCAATTCATAGACAAAATGGTGGACCCTCAAGCAAGGTTTGGGTCTAATCATAAAGGTCATAAATCTATATATTGTGGTGGGCTTCATAGGCAACCTAGTAGTTCATCCATATGGGCAAATTTCACATTTAACAGAAGTGAGTTGGGCCTCACTTTTTAGCCCAAGTACAAGGTCGATTTAGTGGGCAGCCAAGGGCCCGACTAATTGCATATTATAGCCCCTAACCCATCACAATAGGTAGGAGAGTATAGGCCCAAAGGTCATTGGACCTACTTAGAAGGTTCTAGCCCAAAAAGGCCTAAGGAACTAGTTAATTAACCACATACCATGATCCAATAAAACCCAACTTGAGTGGGCCTCAGATGGGCCCTAATTAAACCTATAAATACTGAAGGAAAAATGGTAAAATAACATATTAATCCATCCTCAAATATGGTGGGTCATGCTGCCCTAGAATAACTCTTATGGGTAGCAATATTGGGCCCATTGCTAAATTCTAGCCCACCCATTTTCTGGGTTGGTTGGAATCCAACAATAAAATTGTTTTATAGCATATTTAATCTCTGAGGGTGTAACGCCCTGAAATTCGGGGGTCGAGTATAAACTCAACTCCCGAGTTCCAACGCATCACTTATACAATATAGATAATGATGATTGAATGTTGTTCGTATTAGTGCGTTTAACATGAGTGAGACTATACTAAAACACCATATCATAATCCAGAGACAGTTAACTTACACAAGTGAAAGACTGTGATACATAAATAAAGCATATAAATGGCGGTAAGTCCCCAGAGTATGATCAGATTATTAGGTTAAGTGATTACAAGTAAAGTTCCAAAATTTACAAAATGATACAGTATAATGTTCAACTAGTTGTATTTCTGAAATCCCAGTAATCCCCATCGATCAGAGCACGGTTTACATAAACCCGCCTAACAACTGCATGTAAGAGAATGCCTCCTCATCATCCTCGAAGTATGGCTCCGCCCTCGTAGGCATCACCATCAGCTGTAGCTAAGACAGGGTCTGGTTGGTGTTTAAAGCACCGTCCCAAAACGTGGGAGTGAGTGATCAACTCAGTGGAGCTATAAAGCAAAGGTTAACATGTTATCAATTCAGTCAAGTAGTAATGATAAAGCAATACAATCAACCATCCCTAAGTACTCTAGTTAATGCAAGGATGATATGTATTAATGATGTATGCCCTCTCATGCACTCCCTTGCAACTTCATCTCATGGTCGCGACATGCATACCTTCCACTGTGCTCAACTCCAACACCAAAGGCATATGCAATGCGGTGCATGAATATGATTACTAAGTTCTTATTAAACCTTCTCATACAGCAGGATTGGGATGCTAAGGTACTTCCCTTATATCATTTCCCAAACAATGATCCATTCTAGGGTCTTCGGTCCTAGTAAACCTCATACAATGTTGCGGTTCTAGGTCACTACAAAGGGCTCGTCACCTAATCATTGTAGGCCTAGTTTACACTCTAGTTGCTATGGAAAGGCTCGTTGCCTCATATTAGTCTCAGAGTATGCTCAAGGTCACTACATAGGGCTCGTCACCTAATCAGTGTAGGCCGATAGCTGGAATACAGTGTCTCATACCACCATATTCGGCTCACGAGACGATGTTATTCACTGGTCACTACGGGGAGGCTCATCGCCCCAGCATAGGCCGATAGCTCGATCACGATGTCCCATACCACCATGTCCGGCTCATGAGTCTTAGCGGATTGAGGTACCAAGGTTAAACGGGCTTTCCATTGGTGAGTTTGGTACCTTAAATTCAAGCGGTAGCGTCCATACATAGTGAACATACATCGGGTCAATCGGGTTACTTGACGAGCTCGACTGATATGAGCGCACATCGAGTAGATTGACATGAAGTGCGTATGCAATCCGTATGGCCTAACCACTGTCGACAACCCAAGTACGACTCAGATTCATCGAACACGTCTTGTGTGGCAAACAACCTCAGCCACTAACTTGAAAAATCATTACCAATCGTCTGGACTACGTCGTAGCCCCAAACACACTCCATGCAATTGTATATGCATGTAGTAGCCAAAGATAACATGTGATAACTAAAATCAAATGTAAATCTCATTCGAGCATTTCAACGAACACATAGTGTACATGTTAGCATACATAGGCATTTCAACGGTAAATTGCATAGTAGTATGATAGGTTACATAAAGAAAGCTCTAACTATGTATAAGGGAATTGAGAATCCTATCTCAACACCCTCATTTGGTACATCACGTCAAGCATTTTCTCATTCAGGCAATTTATCAAACACTTAGACAGCATATATTACATGCATGTAATAAGTTAGTTAAAAACACATATTATAGCGAATCCTTTCACAAAAGAGTTGCTACGTGCACAACGATCATACATTAGCCACCAATAATCATGTCAAGCACCAATCATAATTCCATATTCACTCAAAACATTTTACCAAACACTTGGAATGCATTATAATCTACATAGTTTACATATATATGTAATATACGGGAAACAACGTATCTAAGCATATGTGATAGCAATCAAGTCAGACACAAATCATTGCTGACATTGAAAGCCTTGAAAACTATAACCTAAACATTTATAGTCCACACCTTTCACCGGTAGACTCGTAACGAACTCAGTTTAAACACTAAGTCCTCGCCTATGGCACAACGACAACCTATAGCATGAAATAGGTTAGCTACTTCAGCATTTACTCTACCTGTATCCCTAAAACAGATTAAGGTTAGGATTTCTTACCTAGGAATGGAATCGAAATCATCGGGATAGTGATTCAGAGAGGTTGATTCAGCCCGTGGAGTGATGGGATTGAATCCTAGGAATGAACTTCAATTCTCTCCCTCACTTTCTCTCTCTTTCCTTCTCTTTCTTCTCTCTTCTCTCTTCTCTCTTCTCTCTTCTCTCTCTAGGGTTTGCAAATTAATATGTGAAGGGAGAGAGAGGGTTTAAGGCCCTTATATAGGCCCAGAACTGATGGGAATGGCCTCAGGGCCATGGTATACTTAGGTTATAGCCAAATAATGGCTGTTTCAGTCCAACAGAGCACTTCTGGTGGCCCATTTTCTACGTGTGATCGGACTTAAGCTCCCTAACATTGGATCTAGGTTGAGTTAAGGTTTCGGTTCGATTGGATTTATAAATCGACCGCGGAGGACTAGTTTCAGTTCAACGGTCACCGGTGTTCGATCAGGGCCACAAGTACGCTAACAAGTGTATGAAATTTTCCATGATCTGAGGGTGTATTTAGGTCAGATTCTGATAGTATGGAAGCTTAGATTTGGCCCACAAGCGAACGACCCAAATCACTTAAATCTGAGTTCAATTTCTAAAGATATTCGCGTTTCTCACGCACTTCGCTCCGAGCTCAAGTTGTGCGTTTCCGGAAACTATCTGGATTTGATTTCCGAGATGGTTATCAAGCCCAGTAAGGTGGTCATAAGTGTATAGCTTCGTGGTCAACGGACTTTCGACGCGCGGTCCACGTCCGATATGAAGTTTCAAGGTGTTCCTGAGAGAAAACGAGTTTAAAGATTGATCCTAGGTTTGAGGGTAATGTAGCGTTAATGATTCTGCAAGTTTTGGGTCTTGCAGTTCGTATTTAAAGTGGTTCAAGCTAATTTCACAACTAATCTAGTTTGGCACTTGGTTAATTTTGTATAATTCCTAAAGGATTTGGTCCTGAGTGATTTCTGCCTGAGGTGATACTCGGGTCTTTGTACGGATTTTTTTGAAACGTTATAAAGGGAGATATACAACACATATTCAAGTGGGCCATGCCGTTGGAATGCAGGCCCAACAGCTCAAGGCAAGGATATCCCATATGTAGGCAACTCTACGAGCTCAGGTATTTGGCCCAAAAACTCATCCCATGGGACCCCAATTAGAGGCTACCAAAGGGAGGATGGTCAAGTCCCCTAAGGACCCCACATGGATGGATGGTGGGATATACAACACATTTAGGTGGGCCCACAAAGTAGGATGGATGCCCCAGCTTGGGTGTCCCAAATTGGTGGGCCACTCCAGGCCGCACCACAGATGGTACAAAGGCCCATTGGCCTTGAAATTTTGCAAGTTGGTACTTCCATGGGTGGGCCACACCTCTATAAAATTTCACAATTTTTAAATACTTAGAAGTATTTTAATTTATTTAAATAAAACAGTCTATCCAGAAAATCTGGTTGTTCTAGATGTCCCAACGTGGTGGGCCGGTCCAGCCCTCACCACGGTGTGCACAGGGGTCCATTAGACCCAAACATATGTAGTGCGTCCTACCATGGGTGGGCCACCTATTTGTAAATTTTCATGATTTTTTTATACTAAGAAGTATTTTAATAAATTTCAGAGTTACAATCTGTCCAGGGTGAAATGTTGCTGGAAATATAACTGTCCTAAATTTGGGCCATCCAAATGGATGGGTTCTGAGCCTCCAAAATTCCTAAAATTTGGACCCAAGGTCCCTCATCAAGCCTACAACAAGGTGGGACCCAGAAAGATGGCCCACCTTCTGAGAAAATATTTTTAAATTTTTATTTTTTATAGGACTATGATGTTGGACTGCACAGTAGAAATTTCTGGCAGTCCACTATGTTGGCACACCTTTTTGGATGCCCAAATGGGGTCCATTGGGGCTGAAATTTGGTATGGTTGTTAGAATACATCAGGGTGGGGTCCACACACCAATGATCCACCCTTAACTCCTTCAAAAACATATTAAACATGTTTGTCAAATACTTCCCAAAAATAAGCAACATGAGCTTATGAAAATTCTGGACAGCAAAGTATATTGTTGCATAGTTCAACCCATAAATAAAAGTCCAGCAAGAAAAATCCTCATATACATCAAAGTGAGGCCACCTAGATGGGCTACACACATTTGAAACATGCTCCAAATCAATCCGGACCTTGCATGTGAGAATGAACAGCAAGGTGGATCTCCATATGTCCAATAAATGGGACATAGGGACGTCCCATCAAGGGTGGACGGTTAGATGTGCCTTGCACATCAAGTGGGCCACCATGATCATCAATATTAGGGGAAGGAATTAGAGAAAGAAAACAAGAGAAAGGGATCGGCCATTCAAGAGGGGTTTTGCCACTATAAATCCCTTATGCACAAAGAAAAACCAACCATACATTGCTCATCCTATGGATCTATGCATGCATGGACCTCCATAATAAAAATCTGAGGTGGGGATGTCATCCCCACCATAAAACAAAGGTCTAGATGACCTTGGAAGGGCTGAGATTGTGAAATACATCATGATGGGGTCCATGGAGAATGGCCCCATCAGGGAATGACACATGCATGAAGGATGGCCAATGGCCACATCCAAAGGTTTAGATGGGATCCCCACCATGGATTGGTGGGTCCCACTTGTCCCATGCATGAAGAAACAAAAGAAGTAAAAGAGAGGAGAGAAATTAGCACTAGTAGAAGCACCCACCTCGAATTTTTAAGCTTCCACCATTACTAGGGACCCCAAGCTCCATGGGTTAAGATTCTAAGGCTAAGATGGGATTGTGGTGGCTAGATGATGGGGGATTAAGGAAGAAAGTGGCTGAAAAATGGAGGGGTAGCAAGGAGAAGAGAGAGAAGAGAGTAGAGAGAAATGAGAGAGAGAGTAGGGAAAATTGCTAGAAAAGAGGGAGGGAGAGTAATCACGAGTTCTCTCACCTAGGATAGGGAAACTCATTAGGAGAACTAGGGTGATATAAACAATGCTCATAGGGTTTAGGTTAGGCTTGGGTGGTGTCTAAGGTGGGTAGTGTTTGTTCTATGGAATTGTAGTGTGTGTGGGTGGTGTGCATGAGAAATTGTGCCATGGAAGTGGTCCATATGCTTTTGTACAAAAAGTGGGCTACATGATGGAATGCTCATAACTTTTGATCCATAAGTCGAATGGACGCACAAGACACGTCGTTGGAATCACAACGACGATACGAACGAGATGACATAGGTCTAGGGTCGATCTGAGTCGGGTCTACATGACCGAACTCAAGGATGACCGCAAACACAATCTGAGGGTCACGAGTCACTGGAATTTGACCGGTAAGACCGCTGGACCAAAATGAACGAGATGCATACTCACACACATGCAAACATGCAAACTCAGGTCGGGTCTTACAATTGTGTTTCCAAAGACTGGACTGTCATGCTCCATGAATGTTCTTATTTTTGCTTTGAGTTACTCGCAAACCAAAGCCTACCTAGTTCCAGTCCAATTTATGTCTTCTCTTTCTAATTGAATAGACTAGCAAACATGTTTTAATATGAGATTTAGCTGCTCTAATTTCTCAAGCACTAGTTGTTTATGTCTTCTTTTTCTAGTTGAATAGACTAGCAAACTACTGGAAATTACTTCCACAATCCATTTTCTAGTTGTTTCTGATTGATGGTTGGGTTTGGCTCCCTATTTAGCTCCAAGGTCTTTTATGGTTGGTTTTCAGCTTTTTTGAATTAGATATTTTATATGATTATAGGTCCTATTGCTGATGACATGTTCCACTGGCAAACAACAAATATGGGACCAACAGATAGCCCCTTTGCAGGTGGTGTATTTTTGGTAAGCATTCGCTTCCCACCAGCTTTTCAGCTTTTATGTATGTTGTACCTTCATTTAACTCTAATTGCTATCTACTAGGGATCCAATATTAGACATATGGGACCAAAAGGCTATGATGATTATGATGATGGTGACAATGAGTGAAGTTACATTTGGGCGAGGTTCTTCAAAACCTTCAGGGTGGCTTGGGTAATGTTAAGAAAGATTGATGCTTGGGTAACTATCCTTTTTCTTTATTCTGATCTATATATTAATATACGTTCTTTATATTCTTTGAATTTGTAGCTATGGTTTGACCAAGTGTGGAGGTGATTACATCGTGAGTGAATTATAACTTTTCCAAGTTAGTCATTTGTAAAGTAATCACATCAGTGTCAACAATGGAGGGCGAGTAGATCTGGTTATTGGTGCCCCACGCCTACAAAATCTCCCTGATTGGATAACTGTAAGCCATTGATGGTCTGCCTGCAAATGTATGCTTAAGACTAAACTGTGTAAATGCTATGTTGCTGTTATTGAAGTTTTTGCATGTGTCTAATGATTCATTCATCTTGGATAATTTTATTTTATTTTTTTTTTAAAGGAAAGAAAAGAATGAGTTCATAAAGACAAATAAAAGAAAATTGTGTTTAATTCAGTTTGCTTACTATTTTCTGAAATAAACGGAGTTCTAGACATTTGGTAAACTATACGAATAGTTTTTGAGTCTAAAACAGGGTTTTGCTAACTGTAGGTAGGCCTTATTGAATGGGCCAGGCCAAAAGTCTAATTGAATGATCTATGAGTAACATGCAGGAAAAAAAAAGCAGCAAGTGAAGTCATACTGGTCATGTAGGCTTGGATTGTATTATGGACCATATGGTGAGGTAGGTCCATATATATTGGAGATGAGCACGTGAAATTCAAATGAACCAGTTCAACTCTAACCCATATGTGATTATATCAAATTGCAAAGGGGCTTTGGTTGTCAAATAGGAGCCACATATGATGGCTTCGCCTTCTTGATGTATTTGTTTCCGCTCACAATTTATTTTTTTTACATCTGTGTTGTAAAATGATTGGGATTGTTTGGTTGTTTTCTAGTGTTTGTTTGGGAATCTGTCAAAGGATTATAACTGGGTCACTTGGTAGATCAGTTTGGGACTCATGATCATTGCATTTACACGTTAAGTCTTTAAGGTAAGATACAAGCTCATTATCCCAACCACCTAATTAAATGATGTTGTGGACATAGATCGTATTCACCCTTGCATATATCAAATGAGCGGTTTCAATCTTGTCCACCTATGACATGAATGCAACAATGACATAGAGGAAAGTTCCCTCCAAAACTACTGGATATGCTTCTAATGTGAATAAGCCATTCATCAAGTTAGCCCCACATGGAAATAGACTTCACACACGCTGACATGTACTTCAACCATTGGTCACTTTCTCTTCTAGTCCATTTCTTTCACACACGTATGGCCCACCTGGAGAGTAAGCCAACTTGTCCAGTGCTGAGGCCAAATGATTAATGGTGCTGATCTCGGAACACGTGTGATGTGTTGGCAGTTGCAACATGCTATGATCTTACCTTATTTTGCATTTGTATATCTGTTTCTGTTTAAATCTTTTTTAATCATCCAAAACTATACATATTTAGTTTTCTTAAGGTCAGGTCAAAATGGGAGACACTTTTTGAATTGAGTTCTGTAGTTGCCTCCTAATCACCTCAAGTCTGACCCACTCTTGTATGATTTTAAATGTATTGATAGGGTGTTTGATTGTTTTATAAATAGAATGTCAATTTCAGATGATCATATTGTCTGGGTGTTTGATTATTTTGGCATGAAACCATAGACTGAAATTGATTTAAGAGGAGAATTGATATATAACATTTCTTTATATTTATATAATTTATGGAGCTTTGATGTTATATATATATATATATATATATACAACTAGCTGTGTATTAAATTGCACAAAATCCTTTTTCAAATCAATGTAATATACCATGTGAGAATGTGTGACACTATGTCTTACATATGTGTGATGAAATTTACATGTTAAAGATCTAACCTATTCATCAAATAGAGTCCATTAATTAAAAATTATCTACTAAAAATTATTAAATGGTTCTCATAGCTATAGCCACACTTGTAAGTTGAATATGGATAGTTGGAATAGATTTCTAACTGTCTAATTTTTTCAAAAGAATATTATATTATTGATCACTATAAAAAAATTATCTTCACTTGCTTAAAAGGGATGTTACCTAATTAACAGATTAGATGTCTTACATATGCTGTGCTTAGTCCAAACACATAACATATGTACATTTTTTACACTACGTGAAAAATGGAAAAAAATTGACGGATTTAGAGACGGTTCTGGACCATCTCTAAAATTGCTTGGTTTAAAGACGCTTTAGAGACGGCGTAAACCGTCTCTAAACTTTTAGACAGCCCTTGACCGTCATTAATATTGTCTCAAAATTTTGAACGTCCACAAGTCATTTAAGATGGTCAAAAACCGTCGTTAACTGCGGATAAAAGACTGCCATTAACCGTCTGGAATAAGAGACGGTCTCTGACCGTCTTATATGCGACAATTTGAGACGGTCAAAGACCGTCCGTATTAGAGATGGTCATTAGCCGTCTCTTACTGGTAATTTGAGACTGTCAAGGACCGTCTCAATTAGAGACAGTCATTGGCCGTCTCTTCCTGTAATTTGAGATTGTCAAAATTAGTCTGTATCAGGGACAGTCCTTAACTGTCTCCATTTGAGATTGTTAAGGACCGTCTCTATTAGAGACGGTCTTTGACCGTCTCATATGCGGTCATTTGAGACGGTCAGAGACCGTCCGTATTAGAGACGATCATTGGCTGTCTTTTATTAGTAATCCGAGACTGTCAATGGTCGTCTCAATTATAGACGGTCATCGGCCGTTTTTCAGTGGTTACCTGATAGAGTCAAAAAATAGTCTGCATTAGGGACGGTCCTTAGTCGTCTCTATTTGAGACTGTCAAAGACCGTCTCTATTAGAGTCGGTCCTTGGCTGTCTTATAGTGGTCATTTAAGACTATCAAAGACCGTCTGCATTAGAGACGGTCCTAAACCGTCTCTAATGCTCAAGTCAAAAATTAAGAATAAAAAAATTTATGAATTTCGAAAAAAAAAAAAAAAAAAAAGGAAGTTAAAAAGCTTAGAAAAATAACTAACAATGTTTAAGAAAAAAATTTAGATTTTGAAAAAAAAAATGTAATCTTATAAAAATATAGATTTTGCAAAAAAAAATTAAGAACTTTGATTAATGTTGATAATTTTGAAAAAAAAAAAAATCGATAAGAAAATGATATTTTGAAAAAGAAAATTTTAAAAATTAAACAAAATTGTGAAAAAATTGACAAGTTGTAAAAATATATATATTTTAAAAAAGAAAACTAGATTTTGTATTTTGAAAAGAAAAATTAAAAAGTTACATAACAAAAGTGATATTTAAAAAATGATATTTTGAAAAAGAAAATTTTAAAAATAAAACAAATTGTGAAAAAATTAACAAATTATTAAAAAATATATATTTTTTTAAAAAGAAAACTAGATTTTGTATTTTGAAAATAAAAATTAAAAAGTTACATAACAAAAGTGATATTTAAAAAATGATATTTTGAAAAAGAAATTTTAAAAAATTAAACAAAATTGTGAAAAAATTGACAAATTATAAAAATATATATTTTTTTAAAAAGAAAACTAGATTTTGTATTTTGAAAAGAAAAATTAAAAAGTTATATAACAAAAGTGATATTTAAAAAATGATATTTTGAAAAAGAAAATTTAAAAAATTAAACAAAATTGTGAAAAAATTGACAATTTGTAAAAAATATATAATTTTTAAAAAAGAAAACTAGATTTTGTATTTTGACAAGAAAAATTGAAAAAAAGAAAAAAGGGATCTATACCAAATTGAATGGATGTGGCCTACAATACACAAGGTGGGATTAAAACATAAACGTGAAAAGAAAAAAGAAGAAGAAGAAGAAGAAGAGTGCAACTCGAAGTTAAGAAAAAATATACATGTTTAAGAAAGAGGAGTGCAAATCAAAGTTCCTCAATACCTTGGTCAAAAAGAAAATGGTCTAAATTCAACGGTAATATTAGATGGTTGAGATTATCCAATCATTGTGATATTAAAATAAGTGTTCTACCCAACAGAATAGATGTGCTCTTCAACACAATAGAAGTGCAAACCAAAGGAGATTGAAGCATATGTTTAAAAAGAATAGTACAACTCAATGTTCCTCAGGATAGTCAAAAAGAAAATAGTCCAAATTAATCCAACGGCAATTTCAGACAGTTAAGATCATCCAATCAATGTGACCTTTGGAGAGGTCATTCTCATGTTATCATTTTTCGGCTATTAACTCGTCTCCAAAGCAATGAGATGTCAACTTGCACAGCTTAGATATAATTTAAGCTGCTTGTTAAAAAGGAATTGGAATATAGTTTAAGCCAAATGGAATCTCAAAAAAAAAAAGACAACCGACATCCATCCAATCGTACCAAGTCCACCAATCAGGCGGCAAAGATTGTTCCATGAAAGGCATTCCCAGCCCTCCACCCATCCACAGTCGGCCCCCACATATTAGCTCCAAGGACTCTAAAACAATAAAACACAATACATAAGTCTCACTAGAAACCCTAGAACTTGCAAAAAAATAAGACATTGACACAGACAGAATTTTTTCCAAATGGAATCAAATTAATATCAAAGGTTAGTTTCCAAACACCACTAGTAGAATCGAACAATCTTTAACAAGAAAACAAAATCAAACCCTACAACCCCTAGAATTCAACATACAGCCTCATCAAAACAACAAAATCCAAATGTGAAAAAATCATCATAAGAGCGATTCATGATCCACCTGAGATTATTGAGTTCTTATGATTCGAAATCACATCCCTATAATATGATGGAAAAATATATGGACGGTGTCGATATACGTAAAATATATCAAGGTGGACCCTACATGGTTAGAGTAACACCCATGAAGGAGTTACCTAAATAGTGAAATGGTACTATAAGGTCACCTCATGGGAACTTCCCATGAGGTTAATCTGTGTGCGCCCCACCATGATGTATGTAAAACATCAACACCATGCATTTGATGTGTCCCATTTAAGTCAAAAAATCAGTCGTATACAAAACTCAGGTGAGCCATATCATCTAAAACTATGTGAAGACATCCCTAATTAAAACATATAAAAACATTTAATTGGTGGGGCCCACATGAGTTTTGGATGTGTATGAAACTTGGGCTGACTCCTCATCCAAGTGGGACACACGTATATAATGAATGGGCTGGATCTATGAACCACATCTAGGTGGGCCCAATAAATGATTATGAATGCTTTAATGGGAGGGTAACCTTCTCAACTATAGTATGTGGTGTGGCCCACCTAAGTCATGGATTGACTTTATTTTTAAGCTCGTGGCCCAAAGTCATGGTTTATGATATCCACACCGTCAATCCATTTTTCCAAATCATTTTAGGGCTCATTTGGACAGGTGGATTAGAAGGGGTTAGAAGTTAAATCCCTAGATTGGCCGGGCGTGCCAAACAAACTGGGTGATCTGATCCTGGGATATATAGCAATCCCAGGATTCTTAAGACAATCCACTGACAACACCATCATTACCTTTAATCTCATCCAATCCACCTTAATCCATTCAAATTTGCCTAGGACATGTTTGGTTCGAGGGATTGGAAGGGATGAGAAGGTTTAATCACGGGATTGGCTGAGTGTACCAAACAGACTTGATATAGCAATCCGGGGGGATATAACAATTTCATGGATCTTAAGACAATCCATTGACAACGCCATCATCACCTTGAAATTCATGCCATCCACCCTAATACCATTCAATCCCTTCCAATCCACCCATCCAAGCAGGCCCTTAGTGGTTGAGTCCACAATTAAAGTATATCCAAAGCTCAAGTGGACCATACCATAGGAAACAGTGGGAATAATGATTTCCACCGTTGAAATCTTCCTATGGCCTACAGTGATATTTATTTGTCATCCAACCTGTTCAATAGATCATAAATACATGGATGAAGGGAAAACTAAAATATCAACTTGATCCAAAACTTCAGTGGCCTCCCAAAATTTTTCAATGGTAGACGTTCAATTTATACTGTTTCCTATGATGTGGTCCACTTCAGATTTTTATAGGCTTCAATTTTGACCTTACGTAATAAAACTATATGTTAAAATGGATGGATGGAGTGGATAAATTGAATAAATCATAGTGGGCCCCACAGGACACTTAGGGTATAAGGAAATAGTGTTAAATGAATTTTGACCATTAAAAATGTTTTAGGGGCCATAAAAGTTTTGGATCAAGCTGATATATTTTTTTTCCCTTCATCTGGGTCTTTATGACCAAATCAACAGATTGGATGTCAAATAAACAGTACGGTGGGCCTTAGGAGGATTTTAATTGTGAATATCCATTCATTAATTTTGTCCTGTGGTGTGGCCCACCTAGGATTTATATCCCTATCGTTGGTGGTTGATGCTCTGTGGCCCCCACCATGATATATGTGTTTCATCCATGCCGTCCATATATTTTTACAGATAATTTTACGATATGAGACCGAAAATGAGATATATCCAAATCCCAAGTGGACCACATTATAGGAAACAGTGTTGAATGAGCGTCGACCATTAAAAACATTTGGTAGCCATAAAAGTTTTGGATCAAGCTAATTTTTGTTTTTTCCCTTCATCTGGTCCTGTATGACCAAATCAACAGATTGGATGTCAAATAAACAGTACAGTGGGCCTTAGGAGGATTTTAATGGTGGATATCCAATCACTATTGTTCTCATGTGGTGTGGACCACCTGAGATTTATATTCCTCTAATTTTTGGCATAAAACTCTAAAATGATTTTTAAAAATGGATGAACGGAATGGATGAAACACATACATCATGATAGGGCCCACAGAGAACCGACCACCAGAGCCCAAAATTGGGCGCACGCCCAAAATCGAGTCACACGCGCCCAATCCCCAATTCGGCACCCTCCATCTACCCTTCCTCTCTCTCTCTCTCTCTCTCTCTCTCTCTCTCTCTCTCTCTCTCACCGCTGCCCTCCCTCGCCGCCCTCCCTCACGCCCTCTCTCACTCTCCCGCATCCTCTCTCTCTCTCGGTCCTCTCTCCACCGCACCGCCTCTCTCTCTATCTGTTTCTCTCGGTGCTCTCTCACTCTCGCATCCACACGAGGTATCTCTCTCTCTCTTTCTTTCTCGCTCAATCTCTCCTCTCTCTCTTTCTTTCTCGCTCAATCTCTCTCAATCTCAATACCGATTGAAGCGATTTAGGGATTTGGGGATTTGGGGATTTAGGGATTTGGGGATTTAGGGCGTGTTTGGACGGGCCCATCCCATGGGATTGGATTGCATTAGGGTGGATGGCAAGTAATGATGGCTGTGTTAGTGGATTGCTGGCAATCTCATGGGATTGTTATATCCAGGGAATTCACCACTGAGTATGTTTAGCTCGCCTGGCCAATCTCGGGATTACGTTAGGCAATCCCAGGATTGCTCCGTCTAACCAAACATGTCCCAAGCAAAATAGATGGGATTAAGAGGGATTGGGTGGATTTCAAGGTAATGATGGTGATGTCAGTGGATTGCTGGCAATCCCATGGGATTGTTATATCCAACTTCTGCCTGTTTGGCATGCCCGGCCAAATCTCGGGATTGCTCCTTCCAATCCACCCTAATACAACCTAATCCCATCCACCCTGCCCGGCCAAACAGGCCCTTAGGGATTAAGGTGGGCCCTATTGAATTTACTCAGTACAATAAGAGCATACAGAGTAACTCAGTATGCAATCCGATTTCCTCTGCAGCACCACCATGATCTATGGCCCTGTATGATCTATGGCCCCACCATGATGTATATATTTTATCCATGCCATTCATCCATTTTTACAGATTATTTCAGGTATTTATCCCAAAAATTAGAGGGTTGTAAATCAGAGAAATGGAGAAAAATCAGAGAAATGGATGAAATGCATTCAGCCTCCGTTGGTGTTAACAGACGATCCTTCCTGTTGGGGCATCCACCTTCAAGGAAGCCATGAAGATGGGTGTCGAAGTATATCACCATTTGAAGGCAAGCTTTTATTTTGCTTAACAGCTTCAAAAACTGTCCATTTAGGTCTCAGCTACAAACTTTGATTCCCTCTTGAAAAGGCCAAGCTATATGTCCTAGAGGGGGGGGGTGAATAGGACTATGCCAAATTTAAAAATAAATCAAGAACGAAAGTAAATCAATACTCTTCCAATAATGAATCAATTTACAATGCTAAATATAAATCACCTTGATAAATAATTATTGAGAGATTGATACAAATTCGGCTTCTAAGGACAACCTTACACCATAATAAACAAGGGCTTATGGTAGGACAACCTTATTTCTAGAACTCTTTTGAATCAAGAACTCAATGTTAATATAATTAAATGAAATAGCAAGGAATTGAAACTAAATGCGTATAAAGATCTAAATTATTACAACAATCCCCACACTTGCTTGAAAATGTAAATAGTTACAACATTCACATCCACTTGTACATTCCACACAATTGAATGATAAAAGATATGAAAATTAATCAAGCATTCAATCCACAAGACAAAGAGTTATAGTGGTTCGCCTCAGTGTACACCAACTGCTTTACAACATGTACCACACGAATGCTACTCTCACTCCTAATATCCTCACACAGGGATATTAGCGTTCACTATCAAATAGGTTTTACAGTTCACCAAAAACCTTTACAATTGTGTCTTTTTTCACTTGGGCTTACACAATTCAAAACCCCTTTTTCTGAGTTTTCTGGTTTTCCTCAGACAACCAAAATAATGAGATTTTTCTGGCTCAACCTCAAACAAAACCAATACAATGAGATTTTTCTGGCTCAACCTCAAACAAAACCAATAACAAATGAATTTTACAGAATTGTAAAATACCTGGATTTCTCCTTTAGCAGAAATTCTAGAACCAATCGGAGTAGATGATTGAATATCAAAGTTCAATTTCCAATACTCACATTCATAGGTTCTAAATTCTAATAGATTTTAGATTTAACTTGTTGGGCGTAGCTATATTTGATTTTGATTCCAAGAAGAAGGAATAATATAATTCCTCTTTTCAAATAAGATTGGAATAGAGAAACAAAATCAAATAAAATAAGCTAGCAAAAAGGAATATTAAATAAGCACAATTAAGCTTAAAATAAACACAGACTTATCTCGAGTGATAACTTGAAAATTCTTGAATGGAATGGAGTTCTAATATCAAAACTCAAATTCGTGTTCAATTTATAGACGAAAAAATCGTTCCTACGACCGGGTCTTAGAAACCTAGGACAGTCGTAGCTCTGCAATTTTTGAAAAATTGAGCGATCTTTGAAAGCCGTTCTCTACGACCGGTCGTGTGAACCCTACGACCGGTCGTGGGTCACCTACGACCGGTCGTAGATACCTACGACCGGTCGTAGGACCATGAAATCGATTCTTGGCCTTTCGGTCGTAGCTCCACGACGGATCGTGGACGGTCGAAGCCAACCTACGACCGGTCGAAGGACTTCCAGACAGTCGTCGTGGGCGTTCCAAAAATCCGAAAAAAACTTCAACAACTTAGGACTGATCGTGGGATTTCTTGGACTAGTCGAACCAATGCTAGGGCTGGTCGAACAAGAGCTAGGACTGGTCTTGGAATAGACCAACTTTATGTTAAATAAAGATTTGATTTATGTATCCAAAATGACCTACTTAAAGTGTCAACCTAAGGTCATTTAAACCGAAACATGTCGTATGGATATTGAACTTCAACCATTCAACGAATGTAGATTGTTTGAACCAATATCGTGCTTGAAGTCTTGAATAATATCGGTTTGAAGTCTTGACCAATATCGAAGCTTGAAGTCTTGAGATCTTGAGCTTCAACATCTTGTCGCTTTTTATAGCTTTTTGAACTTTAACATCTTGTGCTTCAACTTGTAGCATCTTGAAGTACTTAGGCGTGTCTTGAATAAAATAATCATCATACCAAAGACAAGACACGTATAGATGTTTTGACACATCAAAATTTGACAACCAAAGGAGTATGAGATCATAACCCTTACAATCTCCCCTTTGTCAAATTTGTGACAAAACACCACACCAAATAATAATTCTTCCAATAGACATAAGAGAAGTACAAAGCAAGCACAGATGCACAGATGTATAGACATGATAAGCAATAATCATATTCCCATAACTCTTGAGAAGTTTAACTCCCCCTGAGTAATAGAACTAAGCACAGATAGATGTTTTGACACATCAAAATTTGACAACCAAAGGAGTATGAGATCATAACCCTTACAATCTCCCCCTTTGTCAAATTTGTGACAAAACACCACACCAAATAATAATTCTTCCAATAGACATAAGAGAAGTACAAAGCAAGCACAGATGCACAGATGTATAGACATGATAAGCAATAATCATATTCCCATAACTCTTGAGAAGTTTAACTCCCCCTGAGTAATAGAACTAAGCACAGAAATAAGTTATAAGTTAAGCAACATGACGTAATTTCTCCAAACTTTAATGACGTAATTTCACCAAACTTCTCCCCTTTTTGTCACAAAAGGACAAAGGAAGAAGAACATAATAAGATAGTAGAAGTAGCAAGAGAAAAATGTCAACAAAAAGTTTTGAGAGGCAAGCAAATATTAGTAAATATTACGAACCAAAAAAATTCAATGTAACTTAAGAGGGCGCAGATTAGATGGATCAATTTTGTGTAACCCTTTAGCAATTCGCCTCATATATTTTCGCATATAAGAAAATTGTGTGTCTTGAATAACACGAATTTGAGCCACCGCTTTGAAGAGAATTCAACCTTTCATCAAAATCGACGGTGAAAATCGGGATCATCACCGAGTCGACTCAAGTTCTTCAAATAAGTCATCCATATTCACATCCTCGGAAGATCACTAGCTTCAAGATTACCGCCGCACCACCATCGCTACCAAAGATCCACTTGTTCTCTACCCAAATCTAAAGTCATCTTATTAAGATTGGAATTATTAAAGGGAAGATGGTGGATGGGTTTTTCTCTAGTAGGCATGGCTATGAGCATATGATTTGCTAACCTAGTCAAGAAAATAACCAAAGGGTATATCACTATGTCCTGGATGGTGACGTGACGTAATAATGGAATGACAAATTAAAGAAGGGAGGCATATATTAACACCGAGACAACAGAATACAAAACACGAACCATAAAAGAAGTGAGTTCGGTTTTATTACCGAACGTGGATAAAGATTTGAAATGAATATCTTATGTAGTACTCAGTATCCGGGTAACAAATACCTTGAGGGAAGTGTATGACCTTTATGAGTCCAATGAACATCCATATTACATAAATCTCTAGTAAGCATTCGTCGTTCGATTCTCGAGAGACTATCATGTAAAATATTAATTGGAATGCTTTCATTGATAGGTATTTCCATAATATCTCGCAATCAAATGACGATCTACAACAAACAAACCTTCTTGAGTATCAACTTTAAAAATTAAATTCTCAAGAGAAAAATCACAGATACATGCAAACATGGATTGGGCAATGGACTGGTATGCGGCTCCACCCCAATGTAGGATGTTATCCCATCCCACGATTCCAACAAAGAAGGAATACCAAAAGAAGCAATGTGATTGACAAACATGACGTTCAACAATTACATTACGCATACGTAAATCTCGAGCATCAAGGGATCATTTTCGGAGAACGAAGATGACGTTGAACAATAGAAGTTGATCTAGACGAGGATGGACCTCGAGTAGTTTTCTTTTTACCTCTAGGATCCATTTTCAAAGAAAGATTTCAAGGGAACAAATAGATGCAAGATAGAAGGAATGAGATTTAGATAGAACAGATTTTTTTTTTAAGAGAAAAACCCCAAATCCTGCAATCAATGAGCAAATAGATTCCACAAACATGAGTTTTGAAGCATTAATAGTAAGAATCTACAAGGAAAATGTAAAAGAATCACTAACCTTGAAGAACAATGAAGATGGGTTGGGGGGCAAACCAGTAGCTAGGACGGTTGGAAAGAAATGAAGAAATGAAGAAGAAGACTAAAATCCCCAATTTTAAGTGAAATCCCGTGCTTTACGACAGGTCGAGTATGTGTTCGACCGGTCGTAGCACGACCGGTCGTGTATTCTCACGACAGGTGAGTATGACAAAAAATTTGCAAATTTTTTCTATTTTTTTAAATAATTTCAAGTTTAAGCAAATAAAACATCAAACTTATGATACACAAAATCATGCAAACTCAATTTAAATTGCACATACCGAGATCAAATTTTAATTTATTAAACCGGTTTTTGTCGAGCGGTTTAGTGAAAATGTCCGCAAGTTGAATTTCTATTGGAATGTAATCCAAATTTATTAATTTTTCTTCCACTAATTCACGAATGTAATGAAATCTAATGTCAATATGCTTAGTACGTGAATGCTTGAATCGATTTTTAGAGATATTTATTGCAATCGAATTATCACAAAATAAAATCATAGAATCTTGAGTAATTCCATAATCGCTTAACATTCGTTTCATCCAAACAAGTTGAGTACATGCATTTCCAGCAGCAATGTATTCAGCTTCAGCAGTTGATAGCGATATAGAACTTTGCTTCTTGCTAAACCAAGAAACAAGACAATTTCCAATGTAGAAACAACCACCACTGGTTGATTTCCTATCATCAATGTTTCCAAATTTTACCAAGATCTCATCTGCATGCCTATTAATTGAACATTAGTCTCATGTGGATACCAGAGACCCAATTTAGTAGAACTTGCGACATAACGTATAATCCGCTTAACAAAGCTAGCTTAAGTGAGATTCTTTAGGATTTGATTGATAACGAGCACAAATACCAACACTCAAAGCAATATCCGGTCTACTAGCTAGCTTAGATAAAGTAAGCTACCAATCAAACTACGATACAATTTAGGATCCACATCATTACCCGTAGAGTCTTTTGAGAGTCTTACGCTTGTACTCATTGGAGTATCAAAATTTTTACCTTTCTCGAATCCAAATTTTTTAATTAAACTCGAGCATATTTGGTTTGTGAAATAAATATTCCATCAGTTGTTGTTTTACTTGCAATCCTAGGAAATAGTTTAATTCTCCAACCATGCTCATTTCAATTTAGACTTCATCAAATCTGCAAACTCAACAAATCATGTTAGTACAGTTGATCCATAAATAATATCGTCAACATATATTTGAACCATTAGAATATCATCGTTATATTTTTTAACAAAGAGTGTCTTATCAACACACCCCATCTGAAAGTTATGACTCAGTAAAAACTTAGTCAATTTTTCGTACCATGCTCTGGGAGCTTGTTTCAGACCATAGAGAGCTTTCTTAAGACGATACACATGATCAAGAATTTAGGATCTTCAAACCCTGTAGGTTGTTCAACATATACCTCTTCATGTAAATCACCATTCAGAAAGGCACTCTTAACATCCATTTGATAAATTTTAATTTTCTTAAAACATGCAATGGAGATAAAAAGTCTGATAGATTCAAGACGAGCTACAGGGGCAAATGTTTCATTATAGTCAATACCTTCGATTTGAGTATATCCCTGTACAACTAGTCTTGCTTTATTTCAATAATATTTCCAAGCTCATCGGATTTGTTTTTGAAAATCCATTTTGTTCCAATAATATGTTTATCTTTAGGTCTAGGAACAAGTTGCCGACATCATTTCGACAACCGATTAAGTTCTTCTTGCATCGCAAGAATCCAATTTTCATCGAAAGTGCTTCTTTTACGTTACCGGCTCAATCTGGGATGTAAAACATACGTAGTTACATATGTCCTCTAATTGTCTACGAGTGCGCACACCGGTGAGAGGATTTCCAAGTATTTGAGAGGTTGGATGATCTTTAACAAATTTCCTTAATTCAGATTAGTTTCATTTGATGAAGTTTCTTGTTTTTCAAGTATAAGAACTTCATCATTATCTAAACTAGGAACAGTGTTTTCAAAAGATCATCAATCACAACATTTATTGACTCTTGAATTACACCAAATCCGTTGTTCAACACGATAAGCACGATCGTTTAAAGAATAACCTAAAAGATCCCATCATCACTTTTAGTGTCGAATTTTCCCAAATTTTCACGGTCACGCAAAATATAGCACTTCTTCGCCAAAAATTCAAAATATTTGACAAGGCTTTTTTCTCAAACCACATTTCATAAGCCGCTTTATTATTAGATTTACAAATATAAACACGGTTAATAATGTAGCAGTCGTATTCACTTTCAAATTTCAGATTCCTAGGTAGCTTCATGCTATTTAACATAACATTTCCCATTTCTTGAAGCACTCTATTCTTCCTTTCGACAATTCCATTTTGTTGAGGAGTTTTAGGTGCAGAGAATTCATGCGATATTCCCTGATCGCTACAAAATTTCTCAAAACCGCTATTTTCAAATTCGGATCCATGATCACTACGGATCTTGTTGACTTGAGAACATTTTTCAGTTTGAATCCGCTTTATAATCTTTTTCACTTCATCAAGGGTTTCGATTTATCTTTCAAGAATGAAACCCAAGTATATCTTGTGTAATCATCTACAATAACTAAGATGTACTTTTTGCCACCCTCGACTTTCCGTTCTTGTTGGTCCTATAAGATCCATATGGAGAAGCTCGAGTGGTCTTGTGGTGATATTGGAGTTCACCTTTTGTGAGAGCTCCTAGTTTGTTTACCATACTCGGCATTCACCACAAATCTTGTCTACTTTTTTCATTTTAGGTAGACCTTTTATTAGTTCACTTTTGCTCAATCTGTATAAATTTCGTAGTGTACATGTCCAAGGCGTTTATGCCATAAATCTATCTCATCGGTATGGACCATGTAGCACGTTTGATTAGATGAGCTACCGTTGCTTACTATATAGCAGCTTTTCGAAGTTCTGCGACAAGTTAATATTACTGAACCCTTTTCATTTGTAATTTCACAACCTTGATTAGAAAATTTAACATTATGGTTGTTATCGCATATTTGAGATATGCTCAACAGGTTGTGTTTTAAACCTTCAACATATAACACATTTTTAAATAAGGGAAGGTTATAGAGTTGGACCGTACCTTTGCCAATTATCTTGCAGTTGCTACCATCACCAAATGTGACTGACCCATCAATCATATCTTTAAGATCGGTGAATAGAGCTTTGTCGCCTGTCATATGTCTGGAGCATCCACTGTCTAGGTACCATTTTGAATGGCTTGTAGCTTTGAAAGCAGTGTGAGCAACCAAACAAGTAACCTTGGGAACCCATTTCAGTACTGTTTTGGGTTTAGGAGAATAATTGGTCTTCTTTTGTTTATAGTTATAAGAGTGACCTACTGAGTTAGATTTTAACACTCCTTAAGTAAATCAATAATTTTTTCAGCTAGCGGGTTTCGAATCTGATTTTTGAAATTTGTATAGCTGCTTTTGTGTTTTTGAAAGGTTTTTGTATTTTTAGAAACAGCTTGATTAGTACCTTTTCCTTTTGAGTTAGAAGTCTCTCCTTTCACAAAAATGGAAGGAGCATTCTTCTTTAGGAGATGTGTTTTTATCAAACCCCAACCCGGATCGATCACCACATTTTCTTGATCCTGATAATAATTTTTCTAATTTTGGATCACCTTGGGCATATCTCCATGTGTCCTTCAAACTCGAAGAGAGGATACTTCATTTTTAAGTTTCTCATTTTCAGATTTCAAATTTTCAATTAGGGAGGTTTTAAATTCTAAATCACACTTTGATTTTTCAAAACAATCTGAAATTTGAGATTTTTCTAAAACAAGGGTTTCAAAACATTCTTTAAGTTTAAAAACTTTTCTTTTTGAAGTTTAAGTTTGACAGGAATTTTACAACTTTCCTTATATAAGGCATTATAAGCATCTTGAAGATCTTCATCATTTTCATGATCACTATCCATATTTTCTTCACTTGTTGAATCATCGTGATCTGAAAAGGTAAACTTGGCTAGAGTCATAAGGGCCTTAAGTTCACTGCCCGACTCAGTTTCTGAATTTTCTGATTCAGAAGAGGCTTCAATCGACGATTCATCCCAAGTAGCCAACATACCCTTCCTTTTGGATCTGTCCTTTTAGGACATTTGTTTGCTAAATGCCCATATTCTTGACAGCTTATAACATTGACTATCTTTCAATGATTTTCAAGTTTTAGACTTAGGTTTAGAACGTTTCTTTTCATTTGCCTTTTGAAAGTCAACTCTTTTCTTACTTTTGAAAATCTTATAAAACTTTTTCGCTAAAGGGCCATATCATCTTCGACTTTTCTCAATCAATTTTCTTGAGTAATACTTTTAGATGACTTCAAAGCAATAGACTTACTTTTAGGAGCTTTAAAACTTAATTCATAGGTTTGCAAAGAACCAACTAACTCTTCTACCTTCATATTGTCCGTATCACGAAGTTCCTGGATTGCGGTTACCTTTGAATTGAACCGTTCAGAAGAGAGCGTAGTATTTTTGCACACACTTTACTTTCTCGAGATCTTTTCACCAAGACCCCACATAGAGTTTACAATGTCATTCAATCTAGTGTAAAAGTCCATAAACATTTCATTTTCCTCCATATGAATTTCTTCAAATTTAGTTGTGAGGAGTTGGACTTTAGATTTCTTGACAATTGTAGTACCTTCGTGTGTCATTTCTAAAATATCCTGGCTTGCTTTGCATAAGATCACAGATATGATTCTTTTGAACTCATCCTAGGTGATAGTGCGCAAGTGATTGCATTTAGTGCTTTAGCATTAGCACTACTCTCATTTTTCTCAAGTGTGGTCCATTGGAAAAATGGTGTAATTTTCATAGATTTTGAACCATCAACACCGCCATTTTCCATGGTAGGAGGATTCCATTCGACCACTGTGGCTAGCCACACACTTTCATCCATTGATCCGAGGAAGATTCTCATTCGGCTTTCCAATAGGCATAGTTGGAGCCATCAAAAGGTGGAGGCCTAGTAATCGAAAGGCTATCAAAATTTGACATCTTTTTAAATAGCTTAGATCGTTAGCTCAGAAATAAATCCAAATAAAAATAACAAGTAATGAGCTATTAGGCTCGATACCACTTGAAAAGGCCAAGCTATATGTCCTAGAGGGGGGGGGGTGAATAGGACTATGCCAAATTTAAAAAATAAATCAATGCGAACGAAAGTAAATCAATACTCTTCCAATAATGAATCAATTTACAATGCTAAATATAAATCACCTTGATAAATAATTATTGAGAGATTGATACAAATTCGGGCTTCTAAGGACAACCTTACACCATAATAAACAAGGGCTTATGGTAGGACAACCTTATTTCTAGAACCTCTTTTGAATCAAGAACTCAATGTTAATATAATTAAATGAAATAGCAAGGAATTGAAACTAAATGCAGAAGTAAAGATCTAAATTATTACAACAATCCCCACACTTGCTTGAAAATGTAAATAGTTACAACATTCACATCCACTTGTACATTCCACACAATTGAATGATAAAAGATATGAAAATTAATCAAGCATTCAATCCACAAGACAAAGAGTTATAGTGGTTCGCTTTGTGGTACACCAACTGCTTTACAACAAATGACCACAGAATGCTACTCCACTCCTAATATCCTCACACAGGGGATATTAGCGTTCACTATCAAATAGGTTTTACAGGTTCACCAAAAACCTTTACAATTGTGTCTTTTTTCACTTGGGCTTACACAATTCAAAAACCCCTTTTTCTGAGTTTTCTGGTTTTCCTCAGACAACCAAAATAATGAGATTTTTCTGGCTCAACCTCAAACAAAACCAATACAATGAGATTTTTCTGGCTCAACCTCAAACAAAACCAATAACAAATGAATTTTACAGAATTGTAAAATACCTGGATTTCTCCTTTAGCAGCCCGGTAGAACCAATCGGAGTAGATGATTGAATATCAAAGTTCAATTTCCAATACTCACATTCATAGGTTCTAAATTCTAATAGATTTTAGATTTAACTTGTTGGGCGTAGCTATATTTGATTTTGATTCCAAGAAGAAGGAATAATATAATTCCTCTTTTCAAATAAGATTGGAATAGAGAAACAAAATCAAATAAAATAAGCTAGCAAAAGAAATATTAAATAAGCACAATTAAGCTTAAAATAAACACAGACTTATCTCGAGTGATAACTTGAAAATTCTTGAATGGAATGGAGTTCGAATATCAAAACTCAAATTCGTGTTCAATTTATAGACGAAAAAATCGTTCCTACGACCGGTCTTAGAAACCTAGACAGTCGTAGCTCTAATGATTTTTGAAAAATTGAGCGCGATCTTTGAAAGCCGTTCTACGACGGTCGTGTGAACCCTACGACCGGTCGTGGGTCACCTACGACCGGTCGTAGATACCTACGACCGGTCGTAGGACCATGAAATCGCTTGTTCGGGACTTTCGTCGTCGTAGCTCCACGACAGATCGTGGACGGTCGAAGCCAACCTACGACCGGTCGAAGGACTTCCAGACAGTCGTGGGCGTTCCAAAAATCCGAAAAACTTCAACAACTTAGGACCGATCGTGGGATTTCTTGGACTAGTCGAACCAATGCTAGACCGGTCGAACAAGAGCTAGGACTGGTCTTGGAATAGACCAACTTTATGTTAAATAAAGATTTGATTTATGTATCCAAAATGACCTACTTAAAGTGTCAACCTAAGGTCATTTAAACCCAAACATGTCGTATGGATATTGAACTTCAACCATTCAACGAATGTAGATTGTTTGAACCAATATCGCTTGAAGTCTTGAATAATATCGTTTGAAGTCTTGACCAATATCGAGCTTGAAGTCTTGAGATCTTGAGCTTCAACATCTTGTCGCTTTTTATGGCTTTTCGAACTTTAACATCTTGTGCTTCAACTTGTAGCATCTTGAAGTACTTAAGCAGTGTCTTGAATAAAATAATCATCATACCAGCACAAGACACAGATAGATGTTTTGACACATCAAAATTTGACAACCAAAGGAGTATGAGATCATAACCCTTACACCTCTTCTCCTTTATGCTGTGATTAAGGAAAAATATGGCCAAGATGCAATGGATGTTGGTGATGAAGGCTGCTTTGCTCCTAATATTCAGGTTTGTTGCTAATTTAGCTTTTCCACCCTGAGAGAGCAAAAAGGAAAGACGAGAATCCCTAAACACAGTCATGATTTGCATCCATATTCGTGTTCTCAATTACCAATATCATGACATGAGATTACCTTATAGGTGCATGTTGATGGGAAATGGATGATTGATGAGCTTTTAATTTTCCATTTATATATTTTTCAGATTTTTTTTTTGTTTGGTAATTTAAGAAAATCAGAAATCTTACAATGGGTGTAGGGAAATTAGTAAAGCACATGCTCTAAGGCATGGCTATCCACTGCTAAACACCTAGGCCGTAAACACCTAATAAAAAGTTTTCTCTATTGCCAAACACCTAAGAATCTTTGTTCAGTCGTTAAGTTATTTATTTTTGTATATTTGCATGTCCTTATTCTATCACGATTTGATTTGTTTTTACAACTAATTGATGACATTAGCTTCTTAATTAGGCATAAATCTATGTTTGTGTGTAGGTCAATGGCATTGAGTACAAAGTATAACTCTCTCCCAAATGAATCTTCATCATGTGAAAATTTTGACATTGTTTTTTTCTTTCTCGGGTTGTCTTCTAACAGAAATGTCTTTTGGATGGAAACTTTTTTGTAAATATACATCTCTAAACCTAAACACTTTAAGGAATGTTTCAATGCAGCTTTAAATTTACGCTTTCCATGACATTAATATTTTTGGTGTTTCATGATGCTTTCTAAGCATTATCTTTGATCAGGTTATCTTTGTGAATGATTTATGCTAATACCATGTCTATGTTCTTCATATGTTGTTGAAATTGATGCAGCAAGCAATTATCCATTTACTCCTTTAGCTAAACAGATTGCTAGTTCATGTGGTTTTGCCTTTTACTTTTTTACTTCATAATTCAATTATATTCATTTAGGTTTCTTTTCTTGAAAAAGAATTATGGAAATTGTAATAGTTAAGTTCCTACTTTTTTACTTTTTAACATTCAACACCAGGTTTCCTATCACAGCCTTCTTTATTCATTACACTGCAAAAGTCTATAGTTGCTTCTCTTGTTGAATACTTATAAAATAAATATTATGGTAGTTTACATTGTCTATTGGGCAATGGATTTATCCGACTTCAACTTCCATCCATGATGTTTGGTTGGTTAACTTTTGAAGAATACATACTGTTCAAATGAGTCAAGTATATGATATAGACTTAGAATCTCAAATGGAAAATTTTCCCATGGTACAAGTGCATGGAAAACTTTCCACATATCAACTTGCATTTGGATCAGTTGGCCTCCACATCACCCATCTGGACCGTCCATTAGGAAAACATTACAAGGAAAACATCTCCACAACATCAATCCAACTTAGGCATGTATGAGAATATGAAAGTATTACAGCACAGGAAACAATTTGATTGAACATCTACCATTGAAAAATTTTTGGAGGCCAAAGAAGTTTTGCATCAAGCTGATGTTTGTGCTTTTTTGGATCAAGCTGATGTTTGTGCTTTCTCTTCATCCATGTCTTTGTGATCATATTAACAAGTTGGATGACAAATAAATATTACTTTAGACCCTAAGAAGGTTTCAACAGTGGAAATCTGGATTTTCTTATTAGTAAATTTTAACTGAACTCGTTCTTTTGAAAAATAGAAAAATGGGAATATTAGTAAATATGGATTTTCTTATTAAGAAGAAAATGGAAGATGGATTGAAAAAACATAAAAGAGTTTTACAGAAATTATTTATTCCAAACAGGACATTTATCAAAGGAGCACTATTGGGTGATATTTAAGATTTTCATAATAAATAGATTAAGAGCCAATGATAATTATAAGTAGACTTGCAGTAAAAAATAAAGAATTTGATTTTTTTCAAAACATGGAAAGACTAATCAGAATCCTATTTTTTGTAACTTCACCATTACTTCAAATGGAGGGATTGCACAAAGATTTGGTTAGGGAGACCACTGATGGTGAACTAGCAGCTACAACAAATATGAGAGTTACAAAGGTGAAAAGAAACATAAGTCGGTCGGTAAGATAAGATGCATGATTTTCCTTTTCAATTGTTAGTCATAGATTGACAGTACTTGTTTCAATTTTCTTGGATGGATGATGAATGTATTTGGGAATGTAAATAAAAATAAAAAACTTATAATATATATATATATGTTATCAATGGAGGATACCTTATTTAGGGGGACATAAAATTCTTGTAGCTTATGGTATGGTTCCCCATATTGGTTGTATGTTACTAGTATGTAGTAGATAATACTAGGTTCAATAGTAGATAATACTAGAAAATCCCTAAACCTAAACCTACACCTAATCCTAATCTACTCCTTAACCCGAATCCAAACCTAAACCTATACTTATAACCTAAAACTATTCTCAAATCTCAAAACCTATAACCTAAACCTGAATCCAAACTCGAACCCGAATTCCTAAACCTTAACCTAAACATATAACCTATAACCTAAGCCTATACCTAAACCTAAAATCTAAAGCTAAAGTTAAACCTATAACTTAAACCTAAACTCAAATCCCTAAATCTTAACCTAAACCTACAACCTAAACTTAAACTTATAACCTTAACCCTAAACCTCACACCTAAACCTACACCTAATCCTAATCTCAACTCCCTAACCTAAACCTAAACCTAAACTTGAAAACCCAAAACTAAACCCGAACACCGAACCCGATCCCGATTTCCTAAACCTAAACTTAAGACCTTAACCTAAACCTATTCTCAAATCCCAAAACCCAGTAACCTAAACCTAAACCTATAACCTATAACCTAAACCAAAACCTATAACCAAAACCAAAACCTATAACCTAAACCCGAACCCATTCTCAAATCCCATAACCTATAACCTAAACCTAAATCAAAACCTATAACCAAAACCAAAACCAAAACCAAAACCAAAACCTATAACCTAAACCCAAACCCAAACCCAAACCCAAACCCGAACCCGAATTCCTAAACCTTAAGTTAAACATATAACCTATAACCTATAACTTAAGCCTATACCTAAACCTAAAACCTTACTAATAACGTAAACCTTAACCTATTCTCAATTCCCTAAACCTATAGCTTATAACCTAAACCTAAACCTTAACCTAAACCTAAACCTAAACCTTAACCTAAACCTATAACCTTAACCTAAACCAAATTCTATGACCTAAAACCTAAATGTATTCTCAAATCCCTAAACCTAAACCTTCACCTAATCCTAATCTCAACTCCCTAACTTAAACCTAAACCTAACTTGAAAACCCAAACCTAAACCCGATCCCTAACCCCGAACCCAACCCGATTTCCTAAACCTAAACCTTAACCTTTTCTCAATTCCCTAAACCTTAACCTATAACCTAACTTAAACCTAAACCTAAACCTATAACCTACACTTATAACCTAAACCTAAACCTAAGCTAAAACCTAAACCTTAACATATAACCTAAAACATAAACTAAACCTATTCTTATAACCTTAACCTAAACATAAAACCTAAACCTAAACTAAACCTATTCTTATAACCTAAACCTATTATCAAATTCCAAAACCTATAACCTAAACCTAAACCTATACCTAAACCTAAAACATAAACCTAAACCTACACTTATAACCTATAACCTAAACCTAAACCTAAAAGCCAAACGTAAACCCGATCTTGAATCCGAACTCCCGATTTCCTATACCTAAAGCTTAACGTATTCTCAAATCCCCTAAACTTAAATCTACACCTAATCCTAATCTCAACTCCCTAACCTAAACCTAAACCTAAACTTGAAAACCCAAACCTTGAAACCTAAATGTATTCTCAAATCCCTAAACCTAAACCTACACCTAATTCTAATCTCAACTCCCTAACCTAAACCTAAACCTAAACTTGAAAACCCAAACCTAAACGCGATCCCGAACCCAAACCCGATTTCCTAAACCTAAACCTTAAACTATTCTCACCAAAACCTTTCCCTAAACCTATAGTTTATAACCTAAACCTAAACCTAACCTAAACCTAAACCTAAACCTAAAACCTTAACCAAAACCAAAACCTATGACCTAAAACCTTAACCTATAACCTATAACCTAACCTTAACCTAAACCTTAACCTAAAACCTAAACCTACACCTAATCGTAATCTCAACTCCCTAACCTAAACCTAAACCTAAACTTGAAAACCCAAACCTAAAACCCGATCCCGAACCCGATTTCCTAAACCTAAACCTTAACCTATTCTCAAATCCCTAAACTTAAACCTACACCTAATCCTAATCTAAACTCCCTAACCTAAACCTAAACTTGAAAACCCAAACATAAACCCAATCCTAAACCCGAACCCGAATTCCTAAACCTAAACCTTAGCCTATTTTCAAATCCCTAAACCTAAACCTACACCTAATCCTAATCTCAACTCCCTAACCTAAACCTAAACCTAAACTTGAAAACCCAAACCTAAACCTCGATCCCGAACCCGAACCCGATTTCATAAACCTAAACCTTAACATATTCTCAATTCCCTAAACCTATAGCTTATAAGTCCTAAAACCTTAACTCGAACCTAAACCTATAACCTTAAAACCAAAACCTATGACCTAAAACCTTAACCTATAACCTATAACCTAAACTTATAACCTAACCTTAACCTCAACCTAAAATCTAAACACCAATAACTTAAAACCTAAACCTAAACCTAAAACCTAAATGTATTCTCAAATCCCTAAACCTAAACATACACCTAATCCTAATCTCAACACCCTAACCTAAACCTAAACTTGAAAACCCAAACCTAAACCCGATCCAAACCCGAACCCGAACCCGATTCTCCTAAACCTAAACCTTAACCTATTCTCAATTCCCCTAAACCTATAGCTTATAACCTAAACCTAAACCTAAACCTAAACCTATAACCTTAACCTAAACCAAAACTTATGACCTAAAACCTAAATGTATTCTCAAATCTCTAAACCTAGACCTACACCTAATCCTAATCTCAACTCCCTAACCTAAACCTAAACCTAAACTTGAAAACCCAAACCTAAAACCCGATCCAAACCCAAACCCGATTTCCTAAACCTAAACCTTAACCTATTCTCAAATCCCAAACTTAAACCTACACCTAATCCTAATCTAAACTCCCTAACCTAAACCTAAACCTTAACTTGAAAACCCAAACCTAAACCCAATCCCCCAACCCGAACCCAAATTCCTAAACCTAAACCTTAACCTATTTTCAAATCCCTAAACATAAACCTACACCTAATCATAATCTCGACTCCCTAACCTAAACCTGAACCTAAACTTGAAAACCCAAACTGTCACGCCCCAGACTCAGTAACCGGACTCACAAGGATTTCGATGACCGGTTCTGAACGCAACAGCCTCCATAGTATCCCATTCTCGGCTCTGAGGCGGAGTTCCGATCCTGGGATCCTACAAGGAGGATTTTTCATAACAATATAATCATTACTAATATGAGCATACCCAAGATCACAGCAAGAACATCTGAGAATAACAAAGGCACACATCGCAAAATCCACTATAATTTAAACTTTTACAATCATCCATAAGGTCCAAAGGATATACATGAGAAAAAAAGGAAAAGAGAGAAAGGTCAAAGAACACCTTTGGAGTCCTCAAATGCTCAAATCTACTCCATGCTCTCTTTGGCATGTGTCGCCCGCTGAGTATCCTGCACGCATCAATCGTGCATAAGCTTATAGAAGCTTAGAGGGTGGTGTAGGTGTGTGATAATGGTGCACAGAAGAGTAGTAGGAGATACAAGGAGAGAAGCATGATCAATGAGGATATCACTAGCCTTACCCAGGCTTATCATGAATAAGATGTAATGAGTACTGGGTGCCATGCCAAGGCAGTGCATGAAGGGGCTTGTACAACCAATGCTAATGCAATGCAAGTAATGTCAGTGCTCATATCCAAACCACAAGTCATGTACATTTCCGATCATAAGGAAATCACCGGGGTCTATTACAACTCGGCTGAATGATCACCGCTCTGCTGACACCCCCACATGACAAACGAGCGTAAGAGACCTCACTACCCGCTGCGGACGCCAATCACCAACAAGGCACGAAGGTAGCGGACCCATTTACGAGTTGGTCGAGACTCGGCCTAGCAATGCCTCCTCACATCGGCGGTAAGGCCACACCCCTATCCAACCGACTACACGACAGGTGGGAGACGCGGCCTAATGGTATAAGGCCCTCGTGCGCTCATATATTCCACCCGGTCACGGCGTTGGAGCAGATCCTTGGTACCATGGAAGTTTTGGGAATTTCACCCATGGGCATCCTATGCACCCTAGTATGCTCAACTAATATTTCCGGTGTCCACACATACGACCATCCACGAATACCCCCAGGAGGCAAGGCCCTGATGAAGTAAGGGCAGATATCCATAAGCTATGCAATGCCAAATGCATGAATCATACAATCACCCATCCATCAATCCCAAGCATCCATCTCTCGGGGAGATACCAACATGTCCTACACAATGACATAACCATGGCCAATCATACCTCAACCAAGCATGCATATGATGCGTATGGGAGTGGGCCATGAAGATGAATAGGGGTGCCAATGAGGTGAAGATGAACTCTCTACCTAACCATGAAGGGTGTAGGTACTTAACCAATTCCTCATAAGGAATACAACCTCTAGTGGGGGCCCATATACCTGGGGTAGCCCATGAGACTAAGGAGAACAATGATATGGGCCCAAATAGATGAAACGAGCCTAGCAAGGGTCTATGGTGGGCCTTTAACCACCCATAGAAGCCCATGGGCCTACCTTAGGGCCACCAATGTGGACATCCAACCACAATTGATCCCCAAGAGGCAGCCCATCTCTAATTGATTACGGATCAAGGCCCAAGGCCCACACAACATTAGAAATAAGAAATGGACAGCCATTACATACCACATACATTCATGTTGGGCTTCAGAAAAAGGCGGCCCAAGGCCTATCCAAAACATGGGTCCATGGGGAACACACATAGCCCAACCCATATATACCACTATGGGCCCACAGAGAAAGGTTAGGGCCCAACATAAAGGCTACTAATCTCATATATTGTTGTGGCCTAGTGGGCAGCCCATTACTCAAATCACATGGGCAAATGTCATGTTCTTAGTCAAGTAAGTTGGGCCTACAACCCGGCCCAAGTATAAAGTTGATTTGGTGGGCAATCAAGGGCCCATATACTTGTGTAATCTGGCCCACTAATCCAACACAATAGTATGGTAAAAATGGCCCAAGAGTTCAATGGGCCTACTAGAAAGTTCCACCCAATTGGGCTCAAAGAGTTCAACAACTAGCCACATTCATGGACCCAATTAAATTCAACTGTGGTGGGCCTCAAAAGTGTATTTATTAGGCCCAACATTTAAGGAACTAAATGTATAAATTATTACCTCTAAGATTCTTCACAATGTGTTGGGCCCCACTCCTCAAAATTTCAGCCCAAAGGCCAAACATAATTATAACATGTTGCTGTCCTAAATTTGGGCACTCCATTAGAGTGGGCCCAGGGCCTCTAAAACTCTGAAAATTGAGGGCCAAGGTCCCTCATCATGCATACAATGAGAGAAAACCCAAAAAGGTGGCCCACCATCAGAGGAAATATTTTTGAATTATGGTTTTTTTATCAAGGCACATTGCTGGACTGCACAGCAGAAAAATCTGGTAGTCCAACTATTTTGGCCCATTCTTTTGGATACCTAAACAGGGTCAGTTGGGGCTGAAATTTTTCAGAGTGATACTTCAATAGGTAGGACATACCCCCACAAAATTTCAGAATTTTTGAATATCCCTAAGTATTTTAATTAATTTAAAAAAGACAGTCTGTCCAGAAAATCGGACAGACCTGGACATCCCAATGTGGTGGGCCAGTCCGGCCCTCGCCACGATGTGCACAGGGGTCCATTGGCCCTGAAAGTTGGTAGGTAGGTCCCACCATGGGTGGACCACAACTTCACAAAATTTTAGAATTTATGGACACCTAAAAATATTTTAGTTTATTTAAAGAAATCAATCTGTCCTGAAAATCGGACTGATCTGGACACCATATTGTAATGGGCCAATCCAGCCACCACCATGGTGTGTACAGGTTTCCATTGGCCCCAAAATTTTGTAGGTTGGTCCCACCATGAGTGGACCACCTTCCTGTAAATTCTCATAATTTTTAGACACCCAGAAATATTTTAATAATTTTGGAAATTCCAACCTGTCCAGGGTAGAATATTGCTGGAATAGTGCAGAAAATCCAAACTGTCCACCTCATTTGGACCACACCTTTGGGACCCCAATGAAGGTCAGATGGGGCTGAAATTTGGTATGGTTGTAGATGGGTCATAAGGATACAAGAATCACATATTATTTTGTTTCATTATTTCCACCAAAGACCCATAAATCAGGCCCCAAAGTGGCCCAAAAATCTGTCCAGGCAGATTTGGACAGCAATATGTAATAGAAATGATTAAAATATAAACATGGTTTTTCATGGGATTTAACCCTAGGAATTTGTGTAGTGGACCACCCCAGTGGGCCCCACAAATGTCCAGACCTTCCCCATCATCAAATACCCCTTGCATGTATCTCATTTAGATAGATTTTGGGGCCACATGTCTAAGGATGGACTGCTATAGGTGTCCAAGCTCCATGGTTGGTCTGGATTTTTGTTGGCCTACAAGGTGGGCCACACATGCAAGATCAGAATTCTATCATAAAGAAAAATAAAATAAAATAAAATAAATGAAGAATCGGCCACAAGAGGAGGGGCTCCGCCACATTGAGGCTCTCCCCTTCATCAATCACACCATACATTCCTTTTATTCATAGGTTACAACAAGATCCACCACATGCATGTTCTAGATTTAAGATCAATGGTTGGGATGACATCCCAACCATGATTCTAGGTCTAGATGACCTATCATGCTATGAAATCCAAGTAATCCTCCATGATGGGGGCCTATAGAGGGGAAACCCCATGCATGGACATGCATGCATCAAATGGCCATTTGGCCACAACTAAGGGATGATGTAGGATCTCCACCATGGATTGGTGGGTCCTACACTTCCCACAAAAGAAATCTAAGTACATGAAAATAGAAATCCTAATTTCTAGGATTACACCCACCTTAGAATCTCCAAATTTGGACCTCCATAGCTCCTAGTGCACCAAGGGATCCATCTCAATGGGTGAGATTGGTTTAGATGGTTGGATTTGGAAGATTAAAGGGGAAATGGGGCTGGAGAAGAGAGGGAGATGGGAGAGAAGTTGCTGGAGAAGAAGAAGAGAAGAGAGAGAGAGAAATGAGAGGAAAATCTTTTAAGGAAAGTAATAATAACCTATGGTGACAATAACAATGTTGCTAGGGTAGGTTAGGTATGGGTAGTGTTTAGGGTGGGTAGTGTTTATTCCATGCAATAGTGTAGTGTGTGTGTGTGGTGTGCATGGGAAATTGTGCCATGGAGGTGGTCCACATGCTTTTGTACAAAAGTGGGCCACATGATGAAATGCTCATAACTTTTGATCCATAGGTCGGATTGATGCACAAGACGCGTCGTTGGAACCGCAACGACGATACGAACGAGATGACATAGGTCTTGGGTTGATCCGAGTCGGGTCTACGTGACTGAACTCAAAGTGACCATAAACACAATTTGAAGGTCGCGGTCGTCGAATTTGACCGGTAGGACCGCGAGACCATGATGAACAAGATGCATACTCACACACATACATGTAAACATGAGAACTAGGGTCGGGTCTCACAATTCTCCCCACCAACAAAGAAATTTCGTCCTCGAAATTGACCAATCCAGGACAAAAGAAAAAATAAAACACCACCATCATATAACAATCATCTTACAAGAAAGGTAATACAAACAATCATATATCTATCAATCATCAAACAAATGGGGATAACGCTCTCTAATCTCGGTCCTCGCGTTCCCAAGACGCCTCGGTCTCCAGAATGATGACCCCATTGCACCTTCACCAAGGGAATGACCTTGGTCACGAGGACTTGCTCCTTCCGATCGAGAATACGAATAGGTCGCTTGCAATGTAGGAAGCATCCTCACGGACCTCAAGTGGTACCAATCAATCACGGGAATAGTGTCCAACCCACATTTTCGTAACATAAAAACATGAAATACATCATGGATCGCGGACAACTCAGGAGGTAAGGCAAGCCTATAGGCCACAGCGCTATGCGCTTGTAATCTCAAAGGTCCAATAAATCTTGGGGCGAGCTTGCCCTTCACACCAAAGCGTACCACACCCTTCATAGGCGAGACCTTAAGATATACCATGTCCCGATCGCGAACTCGAGGGTCGACGCCGACGATCGAAAAAGCTCTTCTGCTGCTGCGAGGCGTGCGCATCCTTTGCTGATAACATCAATAGCCTCGACGTCGCGGCAAAGAGCTCGGGACCTAAGAGACGACGCTCTCCAACCTCGGTCCAACAACTAGGAGATCTACACGGTCTACCATAAAGTGCCTCAAAAGGAGCCATACCGATAGTCGCCTGATAGCTATTGTTGTACGCGAACTCTGCGAGGCGCATATGCTCATCCCAACTACACAGCAAGTCGATCACACAAGCTCTAGCATATCCTCAAGGATCTGGTTGACCCTTTCGGTTTGCCCATCCGTCTGCGGATGATAAGCCGTGCTGAGGCGCAAAGTGACCCCCAACGCCTGCTGGAAACTCCTCCAAAACTGAGACGTAAATCTGGAGTCTCGGTCTGAAACGATCGAAACTGGGACGCCGTGCAGTCTCACTATCTCCTCAATGAATATCCTCGCTAACCGGTCCATAGACCAGGAAGCACGCACAGGAATGAAATGAGCCGACTTTGTTAAACGATCGACGATAACCCAGATGGTATCATGACCGCGCTGAGTCCTCGGCAACCCTGCAATAAAGTCCATCGATACATGCTCCCACTTCCACTCTGGAACGCTCAACGGCTGCAAGGGACCAGGGGGTCTCTGATGGTCGGCCTTGACACGCTGGCATGTGTCACACTCGGCCACAAAACTTGCAATCTGACGCTTCATCCCATGCCGAAAATGCGCCTCCTCATATCACGATACATCTTCGTGGAGCCCGGGTGGATAGTAAGTCTCGATCGGTGTGCCTCGGTCATCAGATCACGACGCAACTCTGGCACATTCGGGACACATAATTGGCCTCTGAAGCGTAATCCACCATCGAACCAATCACGCGGTCCGATGCTCCACGGATGCGGCCTCTGCTTCGATACTCTGAAGTGACTCATCCGTCTGCGAGCTTCGATCACCCTAGCCACCAAAGAGGGTTGAATCGATAAGCTCGAAAGGCGAACAATGGAAGGCTGCACCGAACTCAAAGTCAAACTCAAACATCCTCGAGCATCGCCTTGTCGAACCATCATATGTGCCATCAAGCCTCGTGGTGACGGTGAGCGCATCCGCCACCACGTTTACCTTACCGGGTGGTGCGAAGGTCAAAATCATAATCTTTCGACAACTCCATCCATCGCCTCTGTCGCGCGGTTCAACTCGGACCCGCGAAAATAGGTACTTCAAGCTCTTATGATCCGAGAAGAGCTCGAACGACCCCATATAGATAATGCCTCCACACCTTCGGTGCGAAGACAAGCTGCTGCAAGCTCCAAATCATGAGTGGGGTAGTTCACCTCATGGACCTTGAGTGCGCGAGGCATACGCCACTTCGCTTCCCATGTTTGCATCGATCGGCACCCAAGCCAACTCTGAGGCATCGGTGAAAACAACAAAACCCTCACTCCCATCGGGAAGAGTGAGAACGAGGAGCGGACGTGAGGCGGTCCTTCAACTCCGCAAATGCCTCCTCACAGCGTCACTCCCGGACGAACTCGACACCCTTCCGCGTCAACCGGGTCAGCGGTGCTTGCAATATGGGAGAAACCCTCGATAAACCGTCGATAATATCCCGCTAGACCAAGGAAGCTGCGAATCTCGGACGCATTCGTGGGCTGGCCCCACTGACGCACTGCATCAACCTTCGAGGGGTCCACAGCGACACCCTCCCTCGTTACTACGTGACCGAGGAACTTCATCTCCTCCTGCCAAAACTCGCACTTCTCTAGCTTCGCATACAGCTGGTGGGCACGGAGGGTCTCAAGCACAATCCGCAGGTGCTCAGCATGGTCCTCTCGGGTTCTCGAATATACAAGAATATCATCAATGAATACCACCACGAACTGATCGAGGAATGGCCGAAAAACCTCGTTCATCAGCTACATGAATACGGCGGGCGCATTGGTCAGTCCGAATGACATGACCAGAAACTTAAAGTGACCATAGCGTGTTCGGAAAGCCGTCTTCGGAATGTCCTCCTCTCGTACCCGAATCTGATGGTAACCGGAACGCAAGTCTATCTTGGAAAAATACTGCGCACCCTGCAACTGATCAAACAGATCATCAATACGGGGGAGCGGGTATCGATTCTTGATGGTGACTCTGTTGAGCTCACGATAATCTACACAGAGTCGCAACGAACCATCCTTCTTCTTCACAAACAATACTGGGGCTCCCCAAGGCGAACTGCTGGGACGAATAAAACCTAACTCCGGAGCTCATCTAATTGCTCCTGCAGATTCCCTCAACTCTAACGGTGCCATCCCAGGTAGGGGCCTTCGAGATAGGTGCGGCACAGGGTACCAAATCGATCTGGAACTCCACTGATGCGATGCGGCGCAAACCCGGTATCTCCCGAAACACATCCGGGTACTCACAAACAACGCGGTACTCAATACTCTCTGCCATAGAATCCTCAACGGCCAGAAGCCAATAAACTAGATAACGCTCTCCTCAGGGCTCGGCGACGAATCGAACAACGCGAAGCCTGGGATATGAAACGTGACTGTCCTCGCGGCACAGTCCAAGATGGCACGATACTCTGCAAGCCAGTCCATACCCAGAATAACATCAAATCCTGCCATCGGCATCACGAATAGATCGGCGGGGAGGAACATCTTGCCCATTAACACCGGGCAAGAAGGATGGCAACGGGTCAACACAATAGACTTCCCCATGAGAGTCGAAACAGTCAAGGCCTCAGACACGGCCTCCGACGAAATACCGGTCGATCGACAAAAATGCTCAGCCACAAAAGAATGGGAAGCACTAGAATCAAACAAAACATGAGCAATGTAAGTGAAAACAAGAAGAATACCCTCAACGACTCCACCGGTCGATGACTGCGGGTCCTGGCCTGGCGCCTGCTGCGTAGAATAAAAACGGCCCTGAGCTGGTAGGGGAAGCAAGCCGGAAGACTGAGGGTCCTGAATCTGAGCCTGCTGGGCTGCTACACACATTGGACCCAGGGATCGAACAACATACGGATATCCCCTCTGTGGTCTTTGTGGTTCTTGTTGTCGCCGCTTCTTCTTCTGTTGTCTCTGTTTGAGGTGGTCTACCCGTTTGCCTCTGTTGTGGAGGAGCCACAGGGCTGGCCGTGGAAGGCGTGCTCTCTGCTTCTTCTTGCCGAGGAGGACGAGGAGGGGGCAAGCTGCGGTGGCCCTCTTGAATGGGAGAGAGGACACTCACGCCTCCGATGTCCTAGGCCGTCCACAACCGAAGCATACAGGAAAAGGGATCGAAGATGAAGCAGGGCGGTGCGATGATGATGATGAAGAGGCTTTCTTGGCCGAACCGCAGTCGCCGATACCCCGATCTGCCCTCCGCCTCTGTGACGATCTTGCCTGAAGCTGGCTGGTGGTGCACTCCTCTTCCGGTCTCCACCGGAACTCTGCTCTCTCGATCTCTGGGTCATAGCCAGTCCTCCTCATAAACTAGTGCCCGATGCACAACTGGTCAAACGTCTCCAAGTGCCCCACCACACGATTGCGAAGGGCGGGGACGCAAACCGGTCACAAACGACGGGCCCTCATCTTCTCATCGGTGGTGAGATGAGAAGCGAATCTAGACAAGGCCAAGAAACGAGCCTCATACTGAGATACAGTCATATCGCCCTGCACTAGGGTCTCAAACTCGATCGCCCGTTGGATCTGAATATGCTCAGGGAAGAACTTCTGGTCGAAGCGGGTCACAAACTCCTCCCATGTCCAAACGAACTGAGCCCCGACCATCCTGGACACGGATGACCACCAGTGTCGGGCCTCACCCTGAAGAAGGTAGGTGGCAAGGGATACTCTCTGGCCCGCAGGACACTGAATAGTGTCAAAAATCCTCGCAACCTCAGTGCGCCAAGCCTCACCGTGCGAAGGGTCAGGATCACCACTAAACCTCGGGGGATCATGCTGGCGGAACTCTCGGGCTATCGCACTAGCATGCGGTAAGTCAGACTGCCCGGAAACCTCAGTGGTAGGCGGGCGACGGTCTGTGCAGCGGTGGCAACCAGTGCATCGGTGCTTGGAAATGCTCAGCTCCTATAGGTACTGTCGGAAAAGCAGGGGCGGCACTCGCCTCAGGCGGAGGCACGGGTATGGCCGTCGGAGCAGGAGCCTCCGAAACCGGAATAGCAGACTGAGGAGGGGGAATAGGTGGGGGAACCGGAGCAACTGGAGCCTCTGTAACCGGAACAGCAGGCTGAGGAGGGGGAATAGGTCGGGGAACTGGAGCAACTGGAGGTACGGGTGCTACGGGCTCAACTGGGGGAGCAGGCCGGATAGGGACCTCAGGAATCGGGTCCCCAACAACGGGAGCAGGATGTGCTCGAGTAGGATGGGTACCACGGGCACCACGACCACGGGCGCCACGACCACGAGCGCCACGACCACGAGCGCCACGTCCACGCGTCATCGTCTACAAAATAATGACGTCGCAAGGAATCAAGATAATTATAGGCTCAATACGGAGCGAAGAGAAGAATCTCGGGACACTACTTGTCCTATGTTCTTGGCAGACATGTGATGTTATCCTGAGTTATTTCAGAATTACTTGCTATGCTCTGATACCAACTCCTGTCACGCCCCAGACTCAGTAACCGGACTCACAAGGATTCCGATGACCGGTTCTGAACGCAACAGCCTCCATAGTACCCCATTCTCGGCTCTGAGCGTGTTCCGATCTGGGATCCTACAAGGAGGATTTTTCATAACAATATAATCATTACTAATATGAGCATACCCAAGATCACAAAGAAGAACATCGAGAATAACAAAGGCACACATCGCAAAATCCACTATAATTTAAACTTTTACAATCATCCATAAGGTCCAAAGGACATACATGAGAAAAAAAGGAAAAAGAGAGAAAGGTCACAACACTTTGAGTCCTCAAATGCTCGGCTCTACTCCATGCTCTCTTCTTGTGTCGCTGCTTAGAGTATCCACTTGCACGCATCAATCGTGCATAAGCTTATAGAAGCTTAGAGGGTGGTGTAGGTGTGTGATAATGGTGCACGAAGAGTAGTAGGAGATACAAGGAGAGAAGCATGATCAATGAGGATATCACTAGCCTTACCCAGGCTTATCATGAATAAGATGTAATGAGTATTGGGTGCCATGCCAAGGCAATGCATGAAGGGGCTTGTACAACCAATGCTAATGCAATGCAAGTAATGTCGGTGCTCATATCCAAACCACAAGTCATGTACATTTCCGATCATAAGGAAATCACCGGGTCTATTACACCTTCTTGAATGATGGCTCGCTCTGCGAGACCCGCGCATCAAACGAGCGTAAGAGACCTCACTACCCGCTGCGGACGACCAATCACTAACAAGGCACGAAGGTAGCGGACCCATTTACGAGCCGGTCGGACTCGGCCCTAGCAATGCCTCCTCACATCGGGCGGTAAGGCCACACCCTATCCAACCGACTACACGACGGTGGGAGACGCGGCCTAATGGTATAAGGCCCTCGTGCGCTCATATATTCCACCGGTCACGGCGTTGGAGCAGATCCTTGGTACCATGGAAGTTTTGGGAATTTCACCCATGGGCATCCTATGCACCCGGTATGCTCAACTAATATTTCCGGTGTCCACACATACGACCATCCACGAATACCCTGTGGAGGCAAGGCCACGATGAAGTAAGGGCGGATATCCATAAGCTATGCAATGCCAAATGCATGAATCATACAATCACCCATCCATCAATCCCAAGCATCCATCTCTCGGGGAGATACCAACATGTCCTACACAATGACATAACCATGGCCAATCATACCTCAACCAAGCATGCATATGATGCGTATGGGAGTGGGCCATGAAGATGAATAGGGGTGCCAATGAGGTGAAGATGAACTCTCTACCTAACCATGAAGGGTGTAGGTACTTAACCAATTCCTCATAAGGAATACAACCTCTAGTGGGGGCCCATATGCAGGGTAGCCCATGAGACTAAGGAGAACAATGATATGGGCCCAAATAGATGAAACGAGCCTAGCAAGGGTCTATGGTGGGCCTTTAACCACCCATAGAAGCCCATGGGCCTACCTTAGGGCCACCAATGTGGACATCCAACCACAATTGATCCCCAAGAGGCAAACCCATCTCTAATTGATTACGGATCAAGGCCCAAGGCCCACACAACATTAGAAATAAGAAATGGACAGCCATTACATACCACATACATTCATGTTGGGCTTCAGAAAGGCGGCCCAAGGCCTATCCAAAACATGGGTCCATGGGGAACACACATAGCCCAACCCATATATACCACTATGGGCCCACGGAGAAAGGTTAGGGCCCAACATAAAGGCTACTAATCTCATATATTGTTGTGGCCTAGTGGGCAGCCCATTACTCAAATCACATGGGCAAATGTCATGTTCTTAGTCAAGTAAGTTGGGCCTACAACCCGGCCCAAGTATAAAGTTGATTTGGTGGGCAATCAAGGGCCCATATACTTGTGTAATCTGGCCCACTAATCCAACACAATAGTATGGTAAAAATGGCCCAAGAGTTCAATGGGCCTACTAGAAAGTTCCAGCCCAATTGGGCTCAAAGAGTTCAACAACTAGCCACATTCATGGACCCAATTAAATTCAACTGTGGTGGGCCTCAAAAGTGTATTTATTAGGCCCAACATTTAAGGAACTAAATGTATAAATTATTACCTCTAAGATTCTTCACAATGTGTTGGGCCCCACTCCTCAAAATTTCAGCCCAAAGGCCAAACATAATTATAACATGTTGCTGTCCTAAATTTGGGCACTCCATTAGAGTGGGCCCAGGGCCTCTAAAACTCTGAAAATTGAGGGCCAAGGTCCTCATCATGCATACAATGAGAGAAAACCCAAAAGGTGGCCCACCATCAGAGGAAATATTTTTGAATTATGGTTTTTTTATCAAGGCACATTGCTGGACTGCACAGCAGAAAAATCTGGTAGTCCAACTATTTTGGCCCATTCTTTTGGATACCTAAACAGGGTCAGTTGGGGCTGAAATTTTTCAGAGTGATACTTCAATAGGTAGGACATACCCCACAAAATTTCAGAATTTTTGAATATCCCTAAGTATTTTAATTAATTTAAAAAGACAGTCTGTCCAGAAAATCGGACAGACCTGGACATCCCAATGTGGTGGGCCAGTCCGGCCCTCGCCACGATGTGCTGAGGGTCCATTGGCCCTGAAAGTTGGTAGGTAGGTCCCACCATGGGTGGACCACAACTTCACAAAATTTTAGAATTTATGGACACCTAAAAATATTTTAGTTTATTTAAAGAAATCAATCTGTCCTGAAAATCGGACTGATCTGGACACCATATTGTAATGGGCCAATCCAGCCACCACCATGGTGTGTACAGGTTTCCATTGGCCCCAAAATTTTGTAGGTTGGTCCCACCATGAGTGGACCACCTTCCTGTAAATTCTCATAATTTTTAGACACCCAGAAATATTTTAATAATTTTGGAAATTCCAACCTGTCCAGGGTAGAATATTGCTGGAATAGTGCAGAAAATCCAAACTGTCCACCTCATTTGGACCACACCTTTGGGACCCCAATGAAGGTCAGATGGGGCTGAAATTTGGTATGGTTGTAGATGGGTCATAAGGATACAAGAATCACATATTATTTTGTTTCATTATTTCCACCAAAGACCCATAAATCAGGCCCCAAAGTGGCCCAAAAATCTGTCCAGGCAGATTTGGACAGCAATATGTAATAGAAATGATTAAAATATAAACATGGTTTTTCATGGGATTTAACCCTAGGAATTTGTGTAGTGGACCACCCAGTGGGCCCCAAATGTCCAGACCTTCCCCATCATCAAATACCCCTTGCATGTATCTCATTTAGATAGATTTTGGGGCCACATGTCTAAGGATGGACTGCTATAGGTGTCCAAGCTCCATGGTTGGTCTGGATTTTTGTTGGCCTACAAGGTGGGCCACACATGCAAGATCAGAATTCTATCATAAAGAAAAATAAAATAAAATAAAATAAATGAAGAATCGGCCACAAGAGGAGGGGCTCCGCCACATTGAGGCCCTCCCCTTCATCAATCACACCATACATTCCTTTTATTCATAGGTTACAACAAGATCCACCACATGCATGTTCTAGATTTAAGATCAATGGTTGGGATGACATCCCAACCATGATTCTAGGTCTAGATGACCTATCATGCTATGAAATCCAAGTAATCCTCCATGATGGGGGCCTATAGAGGGAAACCCCATGCATGGACATGCATGCATCAAATAGGCCATTTGGCCACAACTAAGGGATGATGTAGGATCTCCACCATGGATTGGTGGGTCCTACACTTCCCACAAAAGAAATCTAAGTACATGAAAATAGAAATCCTAATTTCTAGGATTACACCCACCTTAGAATCTCCAAATTTGGACCTCCTAGCTCCTAGTGCACCAAAGGGATCCATCTCAATGGGTGAGATTGGATTTAGATGGTTGGATTTGGAAGATTAAAGGGGAAATGGGGCTGGAGAAGAGAGGGAGATGGGAGAGAAGTTGCTGGAGAAGAAGAGAGAGAGAGAGAGAGAGAATGAGAGGAAAATCTTTTTAAGGAAAGTAATAATAACCTATGGTGACAATAACAATGTTGCTAGGGTAGGTTAGGTATGGGTAGTGTTTAGGGTGGGTAGTGTTTATTCCATGCAATAGTGTAGTGTGTGTGTGGTGTGCATGGGAAATTGTGCCATGGAGGTGGTCCACATGCTTTTGTACAAAAGTGGGCCACATGATGAAATGCTCATAACTTTTGATCCATAGGTCGGATTGATGCACAAGACGCGTCGTTGGAACCGCAACGACGATACGAACGAGATGACATAGGTCTTGGGTTGATCCGAGTCGGGTCTACGTGACTGAACTCAAAGTGACCATAAACACAATTTGAAGGTCGCGAGTCGCCGGAATTCGACCGGTAGGACCACGAGACCATGATGAACAAGATGCATACTCACACACATACATGTAAACATGAGAACTAGGGTCGGGTCTCACACAAACCTAAACCCGATCCCGAACCCGAACCCGATTTCCTAAACCTAAACCTTAACATATTCTCAATTCCCTAAACCTATAGCTTATAAGACCTTAAAACCTTAACCTTAACCTAAACCTATAACCTTAAAACCAAAACCTATGTCCTAAAACCTAAACTTATAACCTATAACCTAACCTTAACCTAAACCTAAAACCTAAACCTTAACCAATACCTAAAACCTAAAAATAAACCTAAAACCTAAATGTATTCTCAAATCCCTAAACCTAAACCTACACACGATCCTAATCTCAACTCCCTAACCTAAACCTAAACCTAAACCCGATCCCGAACCCGAACCCGATTTCCTAAACCTAAACCTTAACCTATTCTCAATTCCCTAAACCTATAGCTTATAACCTAAACCTAAACCTTAACTTAAACTTATAACCCTAACCTAAACCAAAACTTATGACTTAAAACCTAAATGTATTCGCAAATCTCTAAACCTAAACCTACACCTAATCCTAATCTCAACTCCCTAACCTAAACCTAAACCTAAACTTGAAAACCTAAACCTAAAACCCGATCCAGAACCCGAACCCAATTTCCTAAATCTAAACCTTAACCTATTCTCAAATCCCTAAACTTAAACCTACACCTAACCTAATCTAAACTCCCTAATCTAAACCTAAACCTAAACTTGAAAACCCAAACCTAAACCCAATCCCGAACCCGAACCCGAATTCCTAAACCTAAACCTTAACCTATTTTCAAATCCCTAAACCTAAACCTACACCTAATCCTAATCTCGATTCCCTAACCTAAACTCGAACCTAAACTTGAAAACCTAAACCTAAACCCGATCTGAACTCGAACCCGATTTCCTAAACCTAAACCTTAACATATTCTCAATTCCTAAACCTATTGCTTATAAGACCTTAAAACCTTAACCTTAACCTAAACCTATAACCCTAAAACCAAAACCTATGTCCTAAAACCTAAACTTATAACCTATAACCTAACCTTAACCAATACACAGAAACCTAAAAATAAACATAAAACCTAAATGTATTCTCAAATCCTTAAACCTAAACCTACACCTAATCCTAATCTCAACTCCCTAACCTTAAACCTAAACCCGATCCCAAACCCGAACCCGATTTCCTAAACCTAAACCTTAACCTATTTTCAATTCCCTAAACCTATAGCTTATAACCTAAACCTAAACCTTAACCTAAACTTATAACCTTAACCTAAACCAAAACTTATGACCTAAAACCTAAATGTATTCTCAAATCTCTAAACCTAAACCTACACTAATTCTAATCTCAACTCCCTAACCTAAACCTAAACCTAAACTTGAAAACCCAAACCTAAAACCCGATCCAGAACCCGAACCCGATTTCCTAAACCTAAACCTTAACCTATTCTCAAATCCTAAACTTAAACCTACACCTAATCCTAATCTAAACTCCCTAACCTAAACCTAAACCTAAACTTGAAAACCCAAACCTAAACCCAATCCCGAACACAGAACCCGAATTCCTAAACCTAAACCTTAACTTATTTTCAAATCCCTAAACCTAAACCTACACCTAATCCTAATCTCGACTCCCTAACCTAAACCTGAACCTAAACTTGAAAACCCAAACCTAAACCCGATCCCGAACCCGAACCCGATTTCCTAAACCTAAACCTTAACATATTCTCAATTCCCTAAACCTATAGCTTATAAGACCTTAAAACCTTAACCTTAACCTAAACCTATAACCTTAAAACCAAAACCTATGTCCTAAAACCTAAACTTATAACCTATAACCTAACCTTAATCTAAACCTAAAACCTAAACCTTAACCAATACCTAAAACCTAAATGTATTCTCAAATCCCTAAACCTAAACCTACACCTAATCATAATCTCAACTCCCTAACCTAAGCCTAAACCCGATCCCGAACCCGAACCCGATTTCCTAAACCTAAACCTTAACCTATTCTCAATTCCCTAAACCTATAGCTTATAACCTAAACCTTAACCTAAACCTATAACCTTAACCTAAACCAAAACTTATGACCTAAAACCTAAATGTATTCTCAAATCTCTAAACCTACACCTAATCCTAATCTCAACTCTCTAACCTAAACCTAAACCTAAACTTGAAAACCCAAACCTAAAACCCGATCCCAAACCCGAACCCGATTTCCTAAACCTAAACCTTAACCTATTCTCAAATCCCTAACTTAAACCTACACCTAATCCTAATCTAAACTCCTTAACCTAAACCTAAACCTAAACTTGAAAACCCAAACCTAAACCCAATCCCGAACCCGAACCCGAATTCCTAAACCTAAACCTTAACCTATTTTCAAATCCCTAAACCTAAACGTACACCTAATCCTAATCTCGACTCCCTAACCTAAACCTGAACCTTTTTTTTTCCGTTTTTTTACTTATGAAGTTAAACTTTATATGTATTATGCGTGGATGAATAATGTATTGTGGATAAGATTGTTTGTGTTTGGATGGATGTAGTTTATGTTTGGATAGATTTACGTTGTTTGCGTTTAGATGGATGTGAATGTGAATGTGAATGTGATGAAACAGGTGTATATCAGTCCTGTTTGGATGAAACATGTGAATGTGAATGAAACAGGTGTATATTAGTCCTGTTTGGATGAAACAGGTGAATGTGATGAAACAGGTGTATGTCAGTCCTGTTTGGATGAAACAAGTGTATATCAGTCCTGTTTGGCTGAAATAGGTGTATATCAGTTCTGTTTGGATGAAACAGGTGTATGTCAGTCCTGTTTGGATGAAACAGGTGTATATCAGTCCTGTTTGGATGAAACAGGTGTATGTGAATGAAACAGGTGTATATCAGTCCTGTTTGGATGAAACAGGTGAATGTGAATGAAACAAGTGTATATCAGTCCTGTTTGGATGAAACGGGTGAATGTGAATGAAACAGGTGTATATCAGTCCTGTTTGGATGAAATATGTGAATGTGAATGTGATGAAATAGTTTGGATTTACGTATGTGAATGAAACAGGTGTATATCAGTCCTGTTTGGATGAAACAGGTAAATGTGAATGAAACGGTGTATATCAGTCCTGTTTGGATGAAACAGGTGTATATCGTGTATGTCGATCTGTTTGGATGAAACAGTGTATATCGATCTGTTTGGATGAAACAGTGTATGTGAATGAAACAGTGTATATCAGTCCTGTTTAGATGAAACAGGTGAATGTGAATGAAATAGGTGTATATCAGTCCTGTTTGGATGAAACAGGTGAATGTGAATGTGATGAAACAGTTTGGATTTACGTATGTGAATGAAACAGGTGTATATCAGTCCTGTTTGGATGAAACAGGTGAATGTGAATGAAACAGGTGTATATCAGTCTTGTTTGGATGAAACAGGTGAATGTGAATGTGATGAAACAGTTTGGATTTACGTAGTTTGTATAACAGGTGTATATCAGGAAGAATACTGTAACAGGTCAAATTTGAAAATGTCCTTTTAAGGGTCATAAGAGACGGCCTATAGCAGTCCTTTTAAAGGACGGTCCATGACCGTCCTTTTAAAGGACGGTCCATAACCGTCCTTTGAAGGCTCATAAGAGACGGTCCATTTTCAAGGACGGTGTGAGACCCAACCCTAGTTCCCATGTTTGCATGTATGTGTGTGAGTATGCATCTTGTTCATCATGGTCTCGCGGTCCTACCGGTCGAATTCCGGCGACCCGCGACCTTCAAATTGTGTTTATGGTCACCTTGAGTTTAGTCACGTAGACCCGACTCGGATCGACCCAAGACCTATGTCATCTCGTTCGTATCGTCGTTGCGGTTCCAACGACGCGTCTTGTGCGTCAATCCGACCTATGGATCAAAAGTTATGAGCATTTCATCATGTGGCCCACTTTTGTACAAAAGCATGTGGACCACCTCCATGGCACAATTTCCCATGCACACCACACACACACACTACACTATTGCATGGAATAAACACTACCCACCCTAAACACTACCCATACCTAACCTACCCTAGCAACATTGTTATTGTCACCATAGGTTATTATTACTTCCCTTAAAAAGATTTTCCCTCTCTTTCCCTCTCATTTCTCTCTCTCTCTCTCTTCTCTTCTTCTCCAGCAACTTCTCTCCCATCTCCCTCTCTTCTCCAGCCCCATTTCCCCTTTAATCTTCCAAATCCAACCATCTAAATCCAATCTCATCCATTGATATGGATCTCTTGGTGCACTAGGAGCTAGGAGGTCCAAGTTTGGAGAATCTAAGGTGGGTGTAATCCTAGAAATTAGGATTTCTATTTTCATGTACTTAGATCTCTTTTGTGGGAAGTGTAGGACCCACCAATCTATGGTGGAGATCCTACATCATCCCTTAGTTGTGGCCAAATGGCCTATTTGATGCATGCATGTCCATGCATGGGGTTTCCCCTCTATAGGCCCCCATCATGGAGGATTACTTGGATTTCATAGCATGATAGGTCATCTAGACCCTAGAATCATGGTTGGGATGTCATCCCAACCATTGATCTTGAATCTAGAACATGCATGTGGTCGATCTTTGTTGTAACCTATGAATAAAAGGAATGTATGGTGTGATTGATGAAGGGGAGGGCCTCAATGTGGCGGAGCCCCTCCTCTTGTGGCCGATTCTTCATTTATTTTATTTTATTTTATTTTTCTTTATGATAGAATTCTGATCTTGCATGTGTGGCCCACCTTGTAGGCCAAGAGCTTGGACACCTATAGCAGTCCATCCTTAGACATGTGGCCCCAAAATCTATCTAAATGGGACACATGCAAGGGGTATTTGATGATGGGGAAGGTCTGGACATTTGTGGGGCCCACTGGGGTGGTCCACCACACAAATTCCTAGGGTTAAATCCCATGAAAAACCATGTTTATATTTTAATCATTTCTATTACATATTGCTGTCCAAATCTGCCTGGACAGATTTTTGGGCCACTTTGGGGCCTGATTTATGGGTCTTTAGTGGGAATAATGAAACAAAATAATATGTGATTCTTGTATCCTTATGACCCATCTACAGCCATACTAAATTTTAGCCCCATCTGACCTTCATTGGGGTCCCAAAGGTGTGGTCCAAATGAGGTGGACAGTCTGGATTTTCTGCACTATTCCAGCAATATTCCACCCTGGACAGGTTGGAATTTCAAAAATTATTAAAATATTTTTGGGTGTCTAAAAATTATGAGAATTTACAGGAAGGTGGTCCACTCATGGTGGGACCAACCTACAAAATTTTGGGGCCAATGGAAACCTGTACACACCATGGTGGTGGCTGGATTGGCCCATTACAATATGGTGTCCAGATCAGTTCGATTTTCAGGACAGATTAATTTCTTTAAATAAACTAAAATATTTTTAGGTGTCCATAAATTCTAAAATTTTTTTGAAGTTGTGGTCCACCCATGGTGGGACCTACCTACCAACTTTCAGGGCCAATGGACCCCTGTGCACATCGTGGCGAGGGCCGGACTGGCCCACCACATTGGGATGTCCAGGTCTGTCCGATTTTCTGGACAGACTGTCTTGTTTAAATTAATTAAAATACTTAGGGATATCCAAAAATTCTAAAATTTTGTGGGGGTATATCCTACCTATTGAAGTATCACTCTGAAAAATTTCAGCCCCAACTGACCCTGTTTGGGCATCCAAAAGAATGGGCCAAAATAGTTGGACTACCAGATTTTTCTGCTGTGCAGTCCAGCAATGTGCCTTGATAAAAAATCATAATTCAAAAATATTTCTTCTGATGGTGGGCCACCTTTTTGGGTTTTCTCTCATTGTATGCATAATGAGGGACCTTGGCCCTCAATTTTCAGAGTTTTAGAGGCCCTGGGCCCACTCCAACGGAGTGCCCAAATTTAGGACAGCAACATGTTATAATTATGTTTGGCCTTTGGGCTGAAATTTTGAGGAGTGGGGCCCAACACATTGTGAAGGATCTTAGAGGTAATAATTTATACATTTAGTCCCTTAAATATTGGGCTTAATAAATGCACTTTTGAGGCCCACCACAGTTGAATTTAATTGGGTCCATGAATGTGGCTAGTTGTTGAACTCTTTGAGCCCAATTGGGCTGGAACTTTCTAGATAGGCCCATTGAGCTCTTGGGCCATTTTTACCATACTATTGTGTTGGATTAGTGGGCCAGATTACACAAGTATATGGGCCCTTGATTGCCCACCAAATCAACTTTATACTTGGGCTGGGTTGTAGGCCCAACTTACTTGACTAAGAACATGACATTTGCCCATGTGATTTAAGCAATGGGCTGCCCACTAGGCCATAACAATATATGGGATTAGTAGCCTTTATATTGGGCCCTAACCTTTCCCATGTGGGCCCATAGTGGTATATATGGGTTGGGCTATGTGTGTTCCCCATGGACCCATGTTTTGGATAGGCTTTGGGCCATCTTTCTGAAGCCCAACATGAATGTATGTGGTATGTAATGGCTGTCCATTTCTTATTTCTAATGTTGTGTGGGCCTTGGGCCTTGATCCGTAATCAATTAGAGTTGGGCTACCTCTTGGGGACCAATTGTGGTTAGATGTCCACATTGGTGGCCCTAAGGCAGGCCCATGGGCTTCTATGGGTGGTTAAAGGCCCACCATAGACCCTTGCTAGGCTCGTTTCATCTATTTAGGCCCATATCATTGTTCTCCTTAGTCTCATGGGCTACCCCAGGTATATGGGCCCCCACTAGAGGTTGTATTCCTTATGAGGAATTGGTTAAGTACCTAGACCCTTCATGGTTAGGTAGAGAGTTCATCTTCATCTCATTGGCACCCCTATTCATCTTCATGGCCCACTCCCATACGCATCATATGCATGCTTGGTTGAGATATGATTGGCCATGGTTGTGTCATTGTGTAGGACATGTTGGTATCTTCCCGAGAGATAGATGCTTGGGATTGATGCATGGGTGATTGTGTGATTCATGCATCTGACATTGCATAGCTTATGGTTATCTGCCCTTACTTCATCAGGGCCTTGCCTCCACAGGGGTATTTGTGGATGGCTTTATGTGTGGACACCGGAAATACTAGTTGAGCATCTGGTGCATAGGATGCCCATGGATGAAATTCCCAAAACTTCCATGGTACCAAGGATCTGCTCCAACGCCGTGACCGGGTGGAATATATGAGCGCACGAAGGCCTTATACCATTAGGCCGCGCCTCCCACTGTCGTGTAGTCGGTTGGATAGGGGTGTGGCCTTACCTGCCTGTTGTGAGGAGGCATTGCTAGGCTAAGTCCGACCAGCTCGTAAATGGGTCCTCTACCTTCAGGCCTTGTTGGTGATTGGCTGTCCGCAGGCCGGTAGTGAGGTCTCTTACGCTCGTTTGGTGTGCATGCGGGGTCAGTAGAGCGGCAGTCATTCAAGCGGTGTAATAGACCCCGGTGATTTCCTTATGATCGGAAATGTACATGACTTGTGGTTTGGATATGAGCACTGACATTACTTGCGTTGCATTAGCATTGGTTGTACAAGCCCCTTCATGCATTGCCTTGGCACGGCACCCAGTACTCATTGCATCTTATTCATGATAAGCCTGGGTAAGGCTAGTGATATCCTCATTGACCATGCTTCTCTCCTTGTATCTCCTACTACTCTTCTGTGCACCATTATCACACACCTACACCACCCTCTAAGCTTCTATAAGCTTATGCACGATTGATGCGTGCGAGGATACTCTAGGCGGCGACACAGCAGTAGAGCATGGAGTAGAGCGAGCATTTGAGGACTCCAGTGTTGCTGACCTTTCTCTCTTTTCCTTTTATCTCATGTATGTCCTTTGGACCTTATGGATGATTTTAAAAGTTCAAATTTATGGTGAATTTTGCGATGTGTGCCTTCGTTATTCTCAGATGTTCTTGCTGTGATCTTGGGAATGCTCGTATTGGAATGATTATACTGTTATGAAAATCCTCCTTGTAGGATCCCAGGATCGGAACACCTCAGGGAGCCGAGAATGGGGTACTATGGAGGCTGTTGCGTTCAGAACCGGTCATCGGAATCCTTGTGAGTCCGGTTACTGAGTCTGGGGCGTGACAGGAGTTGGTATCAGAGCATAGCAAGTAATTCTGGAATAACTCAGGATAACATCACATGTCTGCCAAGAACATAGGACAAGTAGTGTCTCGTGATTCTTCTCTTCGCTCCGTATTGAGCCTATAATTGTCTTGATTCCTTGCGACCTCATTATTTTGTAGACGATGACGCGTGGATGTGGCGCCCGTGGTCGTGGTACCCGTGGTCGAGGCGCCCGAGGTACCCATCCTACTCGAGCACATCCTACTCCCATTGTTGAGGATCCGATTCCTGAGGTCCCTACCCGGCCTGCTCCCCCAGTTGAGCCCGTAGCGCCCGCACCTCCAGTTGCTCCAGTTCCCCCACCTATCCCCTCTCCTCAGCCTGTCTTTATTCAGATTCTGAGGCTCCGGTTGCTCGGTTCCCCACCTATTCCCCTCCTCGGTCTATTCCGGTTTCGGAGGCTCTGCTCCGACGGTCGTACCGTGCCTCCACCGAGGCGAGTGCATATCCTACTTTTTCGACGGTACATTGACTATAGGAGTTGAGCATTTTCGGCACCGATGCACTGGTTGCCAATGCATGCGGGCCGTCGGCCATACTACCCTTTGAGGTTTCCAGGTAGTCGACTTACCGCATGCTTGAGTGCGATAGCCGAGATTCGGCGACATGATCCCCGGAGTTTGCGGGTGATCCCGACCCTTCTGCGGTGAGGCTTAGCGCCGAGGTTGCGAGGTTTTGACACTATTCGGTGTCTGCGGGCGAGAGTATCCTTGCCACCTACCTTCTTCAGGGTGAGGCCCGACACTGGTGGTCATCCGTGTCCAGGATGGTCGGGGCTCATTTCGTTTGGACATGGGAGGAGTTTGTGACCCGCTTCGACCAGAAGTTCTTCCCTGAGTATGTTCAGATCCAGCGGGCGATCGAGTTTGAGACCCTAGTGCAGGGCGATATGACTGTATCTCAGTATGAGGCCCGTTTCTTGGCCTTGTCTGGGTCGCTTCTCATCTCACCGGTGATGAGAAGATGAGGGCCCGTCGTTTGTGGTGGTTTGCGTCACGCCCTTCGCGGTCGTGTGGTGGGGCATTGCTTGGAGACGTTTGACCGGGTTATGCATCGGGCACTAGTTTATGAGGAGGAGGCGGGCTATGACCCGAGAGATCGAGAGAGCGAGTTCGGTGGAGACCGGAAGAGGAGTGCACCACCGGCGGTTCTGGCGGCATCGTCGGCGGCGGGCGGAGGGGCGATCGGGGTATCGGCGACTGCGGTTCAATCGGTAGCATCTTCATCGTCATCGGCACCGCCGGTGCTTCATCTTCCGACCCTTTTCGGTGTATGCTTCGGTTGTGGACGGGCGGACATCGGAGGCGTGAGTGTCCTCTCCCCATTCGGCGGCGGCGGCCACCGCGGTGCCCCCTCCTCGTCCTCCTTAGCGACGGCAGAAGAGCACGGCTTCCCACAGGCCGCTCTGGGCTCCTCCTCCACGACGAGAGGGCCGGGTAGACCACCTCGGCGAGAGACGACGGCGGCGGCGGCGGCAAAGACGCGGCACCGGCGGAGGGGGATATCCGTATGTTGTTCGATCCACCTGGGTCCAAGTGTGTATAGCGCAGCCCGGCGGAGCTCGGTCGGGACCCTCGGTCTTCCGGTTTGCTTCCCCTACCAGATCAGGGCCATTTTTATTCTGCACAGTAGGTGCCAGGCCAGGACCCGCAGTCATCGACCGATGGAGTCGTTGAGGGTATTCTTCTTGTTTCTGCTTGTGTTGCTCATGTTTTGTTTGATTCTGGTGCTTCCCATTCTTTTGTGGTGAGCAATTTTGCCGATCGACCGGTATTCCGTCGGAGAGCTGTCGAGGCCTTGGCCGTTTCGACTCCCATGGGGAAGTCTATTGTGCTAACTCGTCACTTGTCTTTCTTGTCCGGTGTTAGTGGGCGAGATGTTCCTCCCTACCCGATCTATTCATGATGCCGATGACAGGATTTGATGTGATTACGGTATGGGCCGCTTGCGAGTATCGTGCCATCTTGGATCGTGCCGCAAGGACGATCACGTTTCATATCCCAAGCTTGCCAGTGTTCCAGTTCGTCGCCGAGCCCAGAGGAGAGCTACTATCTAGTTTATTGGCTTCGGTCGTTGAGGATTCTATCGCAGAGAGTATTGAGCAGCTGCCAGTTGTTTGTGAGTACCTAGATGTGTTTCAGGAGATACCGGGTTTGCCGCCTCGTCGGCAGGTGGAGTTTCGATTGATTTGGTGCCGTGCCGCACCTATCTCGAAGGCCCCCTCTGGATGGCACCGTTAGAGTTGAGGGAACTGCGGAGCGATTAGATGAGCTCCGGGAGTTAGGTTTTGTTCGTCCCCAATGATTCGCCTTGGGGAGCCCCGGTATTGTTTGTGAAGAAGAAGGATGGTTCGTTGCGACTCTGTGTAGATTATTGTGAGCTCAACAGAGTCACCATCAAGAATCGATACCCGCTGCCCCGTATTGATGATCTGTTTGATCAGTTGCAGGGTGCACAATATTTTTTCAAGATAGACTTGCGTTCCGGTTACCATCAGATTCGGGTCCGAGAGGAGGACATTCCGAAGACGGCTTTCCGAACACGCTATGGTCACTTTGAGTTTCTGGTCATGTCATTCGGATTGACCAACGCGCCCGCCGTATTCATGCAGCTGATGAACGAGGTTTTTCGGCCGTTCCTCGATCAGTTTGTGGTGGTATTCATTGATGATATTCTTGTATATTCGAGAACCCGAGAGGACCATGCTGAGCACCTGCGGATTGTGCTTGAGACCCTCCGTGCCCACCAGCTGTATGCGAAGCTGGAGAAGTGTGAGTTTTGGCAGGAGGAGATGAAGTTCCTCGGTCACGTAGTGACGAGGGAGGGTGTCGTTGTGGACCCCTCGAAGGTTGATGCAGTGCGTCAGTGGGGTCAGCCCACGAATGCGTCCGAGATTCACAGCTTCCTTGGTCTAGCGGGATATTATCGACGATTTATCGAGGGTTTCTCCCGTATTGCAGCACCGCTGACCCGGTTGACGCGAAAGGGCATTGAGTTTGTCTGGAGTGACGCTTGTGAGAAAGCATTTGCGGAGTTGAAGGACCGCCTCACGTCCGCTCCTGTTCTCACTCTTCTTGATGGGAGTGACGCTTGTGAGAAAGCATTTTCACCGATGCCTCTAAAGTTGGCTTGGGTGTTGTCGTGCGGCACGGGAAGCCGATGGCGTATGCCTCGCGCGGCTTTCAAGGTCCATGAGCTGAACTACCCCACTCATGATTTGGAGCTTGCAGCAGTTGTCTTCGCGCTGAAGGTGTGGAGGCATTATCTATATGGGGTCAGGTTCGAGCTCTTCTCGGATCATAAGAGCTTGAAGTATCTATTTTCACAATCTGAGTTGAACTGCGACAGGCGATGGATGGAGTTCTGAAAGATTATGATTTTGACCTTCAGTACCACCGGGTAAAGGCAAACGTGGTGGCGGATGTGCTCGGCCGTCGGCCACGAGGCTTGGTGGCACATATGATGGTTCGGCGGTGGCGGTGCTCGAGGATGTTTCGAGTTTGACTTTGAGTTCGGTCTGCGGTCTTCCATTGTTCGGCTTTCGAGCTTATCGATTCAACCCTCTTTGGTGGCTAGGGTGATCGAAGCTCGGCGGACGGACGAGTCACTTCAGAGTACCGATCGAGGCCGCATCCGTGGAGCGGTCGGGCCCCGCGGATTGGTTCCGATGGTGGATTACGCTTCGGAGCGCGATTGTGTGTCCCGAATGTGCCGAGTTGCGTCGTGATCCGATGGCCGAGGCACACCGTCGAGACTTACTATCCACCGGGCTCCATGAAGATGTATCGTGATATGAGGAGGCAATACTTCGCAGGGGATGAAGTGTCGGTTGCAAGTTTTGTGGCCGAGTGTGACACATGCCGGCGTGTCAAGGCCGACCATCGAGACCCCTGGTCCCTTGCGGCCGTTGAGCGTTCCCGGAGTGGAAGTGGGAGCATGTATCGATGGACTTTATTGCGGGGTTGCCGAGGACTCGGCGCGGTCATGATACCATCCGGGTTATCGTCGATCGTTTAACAAAGTCGGCTCATTTCATTCTGTGCGTGCTTCTGGTCTATGGACCGGTTAGCGAGATATTCATTGAGGAGATAGTGAGGCGCACGGCGTCCCGGTTTCGATCGTTTCGGACCGAGACTCAGTTTACGTCTCGGTTTTGGAGGAGTTTTCGGCGGGCGTTGGGGTCACTTTGCGCCTCGGACCGCTTATCATCCACGACGGATGGGCAAACCGAAAGGGTCAACCAGATCCATGAGGATATGCTTAGAGCTTGTGTGATCGACTTTCCGGGCAGTTGGGATGAGCATATGCTCCTCGCCGAGTTCGCGTACAACAACAGTTATCAGGCGACTATGGCATGGCTCTTTTTGAGGCACTTTATGGCAGGCCGTGCGGATCTCCTAGTTGTTGGACCGAGGTTGGAGAACGTCGTCTCTTAGGTCCCGAGCTTGTCTTTGCTGACGTCGAGGCTATTGATGTTATCGAGCAAAGGATGCGCACGGCTCGAGCCCGGCGAAGAGCTTTCTTCGATCGTCGGCGTCGACCCCTCGAGTTCGCGGTCGGGGACATGGTATATCTCGAGGTCTCGCCTATGAAGGGTGTGGTACGCTTTGGTGTGAAGGGCAAGCTCGCCCCAAGATTTATTGGACCTTTTGAGATTACTGCGCATAGGCGGTGTGCCTATAGGCTTGCCTTACCTCCTGAGTTGTCCGCGATCCACAATGTATTCCATGTTTCTATGTTGCGAAAATGTGGGTTGGACACTATTCCCGTGATTGATTGGCGTACCACTTGAGGTCCGTGAGGATGCTTCCTACATTGAGCAGCCTATTCGTATTCTCGATCGGAAGGAGCAAGTCCTCGGGACCAAGGTCATTCCCTTGGTGAAGGTGCAATGGGGTCATCATTCGGAGACCGAGGCGTCTTGGGAACGCGAGGCCGAGATTAGAGAGCGTTATCCCCATTTGTTTGATAATTGATAGATATATGATTGTTTGTATTACCTTCCTTGTAAGATGATTGTTATATGATGGTGGTGTTTTATTTTTTTCCTTTGTCCTGGATTGGTCAATTTCGAGGACGAAATTTCTTTGTTGGTGGGGAGGATTGTGAGACCCAACCCTAGTTCCCATGTTTGCATGTATGTGTGTGAGTATGCATCTTGTTCATCATGGTCTCGCGGTCCTACCGGTCGAATTCCGGCGACCCGCGACCTTCAAATTGTGTTTATGGTCACCTTGAGTTCAGTCACGTAGACCCGACTCGGATCGACCCAAGACCTATGTCATCTCGTTCGTATCGTCGTTGCGGTTCCAACGACGCGTCTTGTGCGTCAATCCGACCTATGGATCAAAAGTTATGAGCATTTCATCATGTGGCCCACTTTTGTACAAAAGCATGTGGACCACCTCCATGGCACAATTTCCCATGCACACCACACACACACACTACACTATTGCATGGAATAAACACTACCCACCTAAACACTACCCATACCTAACCTACCCTAGCAACATTGTTATTGTCACCATAGGTTATTATTACTTCCCTTAAAAAGATTTTCCCTCTCTTTCCCTCTCATTTCTCTCTCTCTCTCTTCTCTTCTTCTCCAGCAACTTCTCTCCCATCTCCCTCTCTTCTCCAGCCCCATTTCCCCTTTAATCTTCCAAATCCAACCATCTAAATCCAATCTCATCCATTGATACGGATCCCTTGGTGCACTAGGAGCTAGGAGGTCCAAGTTTGGAGAATCTAAGGTGGGTGTAATCCTAGAAATTAGGATTTCTATTTTCATGTACTTAAATCTCTTTTATGGGAAGTGTAGGACCCACCAATCCATGGTGGAGATCCTACATCATCCCTTAGTTGTGGCCAAATGGCCTATTTGATGCATGCATGTCCATGCATGGGGTTTCCCCTCTATAGGCCCCCATCATGGAGGATTACTTGGATTTCATAGCATGATAGGTCATCTAGACCCTAGAATCATGGTTGGGATGTCATCCCAACCATTGATCTTGAATCTAGAACATGCATGTGGTGGATCTTTGTTGTAACCTATGAATAAAAGGAATGTATGGTGTGATTGATGAAGGGGAGGGCCTCAATGTGGCGGAGCCCCTCCTCTTGTGGCCGATTCTTCATTTATTTTATTTTATTTTATTTTTCTTTATAATAGAATTCTGATCTTGCATGTGTGGCTCACCTTGTAGGCCAACAAAAATCCAGACCAACCATGGAGCTTGGACACCTATAGCAGTCCATCCTTAGACATGTGGCCCCAAAATCTATCTAAATGGGACACATGCAAGGGGTATTTGATGATGGGGAAGGTCTGGACATTTGTGGGGCCCACTGGGGTGGTCCACCACACAAATTCCTAGGGTTAAATCCCATGAAAAACCATGTTTATATTTTAATCATTTCTATTACATATTGCTGTCCAAATCTGCCTGGACAGATTTTTGGGCCACTTTGGGGCCTGATTTATGGGTCTTTGGTGGGAATAATGAAACAAAATAATATGTGATTCTTATATCCTTATGACCCATCTACAACCATACCAAATTTCAGCCCCATCTGACCTTCATTGGGGTCCCAAAGGTGTGGTCCAAATGAGGTGGACAGTCTGGATTTTCTGCACTATTCCAGCAATATTCCACCCTGGACAGGTTGGAATTTCAAAAATTATTAAAATATTTTTGGGTGTCTAAAAATTATGAGAATTTACAGGAAGGTGGTCCACTCATGGTGGGACCAACCTACAAAATTTTGGGGCCAATGGAAACCTGTACACACCATGGTGGTGGCTGGATTGGCCCATTACAATATGGTGTCCAGATCAGTCCGATTTTCAGGACAGATTGATTTCTTTAAATAAACTAAAATATTTTTAGGTGTTCATAAATTCTAAAATTTTTTTGAAGTTGTGGTCCACCCATGGTGGGACCTACCTACCAACTTTCAGGGCCAATGGACCCCTGTGCACATCGTGGCGAGGGCCGGACTGGCCCACCACATTGGGATGTCCAGGTCTGTCCGATTTTCTGGACAGACTGTCTTGTTTAAATTAATTAAAATACTTAGGGATATCCAAAAATTCTGAAATTTTGTGGGGGTATATCCTACCTATTGAAGTATCACTCTGAAAAATTTCAGCCCCAACTGACCCTGTTTGGGCATCCAAAAGAATGGGCCAAAATAGTTGGACTACCAGATTTTTCTGCTGTGCAGTCCAGCAATGTGCCTTGATAAAAAATCATAATTCAAAAATATTTCTTCTGATGGTGGGCCACCTTTTTGGGTTTTCTCTCATTGTATGCATGATGAGGGACCTTGGCCCTCAATTTTCAAAGTTTTAGAGGCCCTGGGCCCACTCCAACGGAGTGCCCAAATTTAGGACAGCAACATATTATAATTATGTTTGGCTTTTGGGCTGAAATTTTGAGGAGTGGGGCCCAACACATTGTGAAGGATCTTAGAGGTAATAATTTATACATTTAGTCCCTTAAATATTGGGCTTAATAAATGCACTTTTGAGGCCCACCACAGTTGAATTTAATTGGGTCCATGAATGTGGCTAGTTGTTGAACTCTTTGAGCCCAATTGGGCTGGAACTTTCTAGATAGGCCCATTGAGCTCTTGGGCCATTTTTACCATACTATTGTGTTGGATTAGTGGGCCAGATTACACAAGTATATGGGCCCTTGATTGCCCACCAAATCAACTTTATACTTGGGCTGGGTTGTAGGCCCAACTTACTTGACTAAGAACATGACATTTGCCCATGTGATTTAAGCAATGGGCTGCCCACTAGGCCATAACAATATATGGGATTAGTAGCCTTTATATTGGGCCCTAACCTTTCCCCATGTGGGCCCATAGTGGTATATATGGGTTGGGCTATGTGTGTTCCCATGGACCCATGTTTTGGATAGGCTTTGGGCCACCTTTCTGAAGCCCAACATGAATGTATGTGGTATGTAATGGCTGTCCATTTCTTATTTCTAATGTTGTGTGGGCCTTGGGCCTTGATCCGTAATCAATTAGAGATGGGCTACCTCTTGGGGACCAATTGTGGTTAGATGTCCACATTGGTGGCCCTAAGGCAGGCCCATGGGCTTCTATGGGTGGTTAAAGGCCCACCATAGACCCTTGCTAGGCTCGTTTCATCTATTTAGGCCCATATCATTGTTCTCCTTAGTCTCATGAGCTACCCCAGGTATATGGGCCCCCACTAGAGGTTGTATTCCTTATGAGGAATTGGTTAAGTACCTAGATCCTTCATGGTTAGGTAGAGAGTTCATCTTCATCTCATTGGTACCCCTATTCATCTTCATGGCCCACTCCCATACGCATCATATGCATGCTTGGTTGAGGTATGATTGGCCATGGTTGTGTCATTGTGTAGGACATGTTGGTATCTTCCCGAGAGATAGATGCTTGGGATTGATGCATGGGTGATTGTGTGATTCATGCATCTGACATTGCATAGCTTATGGTTATCTGCCCTTACTTCATCAGGGCCTTGCCTCCACAGGGGTATTTGTGGATGGCTTTATGTGTGGACACCGGAAATACTAGTTGAGCATACCGGGTGCATAGGATGCCCATGGATGAAATTCCCAAAACTTCCATGGTACCAAGGATCTGCTCCAACGCCGTGACCGGGTGGAATATATGAGCGCACGAAGGCCTTATACCATTAGGCCGCGCCTCCCACTGTCGTGTAGTCGGTTGGATAGGGGTGTGGCCTTACCTGCCTGTTGTGAGGAGGCATTGCTAGGCTAAGTCCGACCAGCTCGTAAATGGGTCCTCTACCTTCAGGCCTTTTTGGTGATTGGCTGTCCGCAGGCGGGTAGTGAGGTCTCTTACGCTCGTTTGATTGCGGGGTCTCAGAGCGGCGATCATTCAAAGATGTAATAGACCCCAGGTGATTTCCTTATGATCGGAAATGTACATGACTTGTGGTTTGGATATGAGCACCGACATTACTTGCGTTGCATTAGCATTGGTTGTCACAAAGCCCCTTCATGCATTGCCTTGGCACGGCACCCAGTACTCATTGCATCTTATTCATGATAAGCCCAGGGTAAGGCTAGTGATATCCTCATTGACCATGCTTCTCTCCTTGTATCTCCTACTACTCTTCTGTGCACCATTATCACACACCTACACCACCCTCTAAGCTTCTATAAGCTTATGCACGATTGATGCGTGCAGGATACTCTAGGCAAAGGACACACAGCCAGGTAGAGCATGGAGTAGAGCTGAGCATTTGAGGACTCCAGTGTTGCTGACCTTTCTCTCTTTTCCTTTTATCTCATGTATGTCCTTTGGACCTTATGGATGATTGTAAAAGTTCAAATTTATGGTGAATTTTGTGATGTGTGCCTTCGTTATTCTCAGATGTTCTTGTTGTGATCTTGGGTATGCTCGTATTGGAATGATTATACTGTTATGAAAATCCTCCTTGTAGGATCCCAGGATCGGAACCTGCCTCAGGAGCCGAGAATGGGGTACTATGGAGGCTGTTGCGTTCAGAACCGGTCATCGGAATCCTTGTGAGTCCGGTTACTGAGTCTGGGGCGTGACAGACGGTCTATGACCGTCCGTTTAAAGGAAGGTCCTTGGCCGTCCTTTGAAGGCTCATAAGAGACGGTCCATAACAGTCCTTTTTAAGGACGGTCCATAACAGTCCTTTTAAAGGACGGTCTATGGCCATCCTTTTTAGGATCATAAGAGATGGTCCATGACAGTCCATTTTAAGTATGGTCCATGACCGTCCTTTTTTAGGACGGTCCATGACCGTCTTTTTTTCGTCAATAAGAATGACGGTTTTCAACCGTCCTTTAAAAAATAAGACACGTCAAAATTTGACGGCCTATGCGACGGTCCATGACTATCCTTTTTGGTCATTTGAGATGATTTTGGACCGCCCTTTTTTCGCTGTTTTGGCGTAGTGTTAGTCATCCCATTTTCTTCGGAAAGAAACACCTTCCTCTTTTCTATCTCTCAATTTAAATTTATCTCCCCCGGTACAATAATGAAAACGAACATACTCCTTTGCTACTTGAGAAGGCTCCATGAGCCCCGCCATCAGGTATGAGTTTTATCCACACTGACCATCCATTTTGTTGATCATTTTAGAGCAGTAACCTAAAAAATGAAACAGATACAACTCTTAAGTTAACCACACAATGGGGATTGAACGCCCACCATTAAAGACTTCTTAAGAGCTAGAAGTTTTGGATCAAGCTGATATTATCATTTTCCCTTCATCCATGTCTGTGTGACCTCATGAACAGGTAAGATGTCAAATAAACATTATGGTTAGCCTAAGGAAGATTTGAATGGTGGGGTCATTGACACAATTGCTTTTTATGGTGTGGTCCAATTGAGTTTTGGATCTGACTGATTTTTGGGCTCATGCACTAAAATAATTTTTGAAAATGGATTAATAGTGTAGATATAACACATTCATCATGGTTGGCCCAGAGAATTTGCCATGTCAACACAGCACCAGCTTGGGTGGTTGTGTCACTGCCCAATCCGAGTCAGTTTGTAACTCGGGTGTTAGTTTGTAACCTAGGTCACACCGTATTGGGTGTTTCACTAACCGTGGGGCTATGTTCATATATTCGTTGTATATCCAGGATGTCCATTAGTTTTTTCAGATCAATTTAGGGCATGATCTCAAAAATAAAGTAGATCCAAATCTCAAGTGGACCACACTACAATGAACAGTGGTGATTAACCATTAAAACTTCGTCGGGGCAACAAAAGTTTTGGATCAAGCTTATATATGTGTTTTCCCTTTATCCAGGTCTTTCTTACCTTCTCAACAAGTTAGATTTCAAAAAATCATTACGATGGACCTTGGGAAGTTTTTAATGGCAGGCTCTCAATGTCTATTGTTTCTTTTGGTGTGGTCCATTTGAGATTTACATCCGCTTCATTTTTTGATAACATATGCTAAGATTATGCGTAGAAAATGATGAATGGCATGGATATATAACTCATACATGAAGGTGGGCCCCACGGTCTGGGAAGCAACTCACTACTTATCATTCAGGTAACAAGGATCCAATCCCACTTCTCGGTAACGTCCAATGTTTCTAAGAACTAACTGTTAATAGCAATGCACACCCTATATTTTGTACTGGGCCCACCGTGATGTGTACTATGAGATCCACTCTGATCATTGGATGTGTAATTCCATGTAGGGCTCAGAGCATGAAAAAATCAAGCTAATACATGATTCAAGTGGGCCATACTAATGGAAATAATTGGGAGAGACGTCGACCCTTGATTGTTAACGGGCTCAACGTGATGAGAATGTAAAATCCACTCTAACCATTAGATGCCACACCAAATGATAGGCCCGATGCCTCAAATATAGGCCCATACGTGATTCAAGTGGGCAATACCAAGGAAAACAATGTCAAGGGTTAGCTTTCCCTGCACATTATTTTCGATCCCGTGCTCTACCTTAACCACATCTGGGGCTGATTTTCAAGCTCTGGATGTAACATGGGGTGACTTATCTAATGGATGGAGTGGATTTTACATAAACACCATGTTAGGTCCATCTCAAGCCAGCAACTCCTCTCCCTCTTTAATTAACTTTTACATACGCATCATTTATTAACATTAATTAGCATTTAATTCAGACAGCTAGTTCGACGTTCCAGCTAGATGTGTGTGAGCATTTCATATATATATATATATATATATATATATATATAGTTATATATATATATATAGTTAGAAGTAGTAGACTATCAAATAGCCTCTAAAAGGAGTCAAATCTGGATAGATTGAAATGCATAATTGTACTTATACTATAAATACCAAAAATAATTTTTTTTTTAATGGTTGGAGCTAAAGCCTTATGATTTTTTTTTTTAATAACATGGTAGGAATTTGAAATTTAAAGCTATGTTTCCTTTTGTTTGCAGCTTGATTTTGAGTTTTATGATGGATTTTCATGAAAATGTGTGTGAATTTCAACATTAAGTGTATGTTTTTGAAATCTTTAACTGCATACGTAATCCTAAAATTTGAATGATCCAAATGTGTAATGCCTCAGATTTCAAGGGACGAGCAAGGCTCAACTCCCGAGATCCAGCACATCACTTATGTAACATGGATGATGATGTTTAAATGTTGTCCATATTAATGTATTAAACACGAGTGGGATTATACCAAAACAGCATATCATACTCCAGAGGTAATGTAATTTAGCAAGCGGAAGTCTAAAATATATATATTGAGTAAGTAAGCGGTTCTCGGCCTCCAGAGTATGATAATGTAACAAGATTTAATACATACAAAGTTTGTTTCAAAATATACGAAATATCAAAATGTAGATGTTCAACTAATTCATGTAACCTTGTAATCCCGTCGATCAGTACAAGGTCTACATAGACCCGCCTGATAGCTGTACATAGGAGAATTCCTCCTCCTCGTTAATGAAGTCCAATCCAGCAGCATAGACTTTGTCCTCGCTTGCATCTACAACAGAGTTTGGTTGGTGTTTTAAAACACCATCCCAGGGTGGGAGTGAGTGATCAACTCAGTGGTACTATAAGGCAAAGGTTAACATGTTATCAATTCGATCAAGCAGTAATGATAAAATAATACATCAATCACTTCCTAATTACTCTTGTTAATGCAGGAATGGTATACAGTAATGATGTATGCCCTCGTACAAAGTTCTCTCACAAGCGTAGGCCGACATCTCGAACACGGTGTCCCACACCACCATGCCCGGCTCACAAGTTTGGGTTACTTACTGGTCACTATGGGGAGGCTCGTCACCCTAGCGTAGGACGACAACTCGACCACGGTGTCACATACCACCATTCCCTGCTCATGAGTCTTAGCGGATCGTGATACCATGGTTGAAACAAGTGTTCACATTGGTGAGTGGTACCTTAGATTCAAGCAGTGATGTCCATACGTGGTAAACACACAATAGACCAATCGGTTTATTTAGCAAGTTCGATTGGTACAAGCATACGTTGACTTAATCAACATAGAGTGCATAAGCACCCCTTGTGGCCTAACCACTATCGACAGTCATAGTGTGACCCAGATTCGTCGAGTTACCTAATTGTAACGAGACTAATTCGGCCACCCACACATGGACTGTTACCGATTGCCTTGGCCACACTATAGCCCCAATCTTACTCAGATGCAGAAGTAAGATACATATGCTAATCCTAGCATCATTTAAAAAGCAATCCAAATCAATTCCTCATTCGAGCATTTCGTCAAACACATTGAACATATTACATAACACTTGCATTTTATCCATAAATCGCGTAGAGACAAATCAAATTACATGAAGGAAACTATACATATGCATAAAGTAATTTAGAATCATATCTTAATACTCTTACTAAATACAAATCATCAACATTTTCTCATTCAGATAATTTATCAAATACTTAAACCACACTTCACCAAATATATAGACTAGGGTAGTTACAACATGTATTTTAGCAAATCCTTATATAAAGAGGTCAGCATACATATAACAACAATGAATCCTAGATCATAACAAATACAAATCATGTTCACATGTTCATTCAAACATTTCAACAAACACATAGGATACATATTTATTCAACATAGTTCATACATGTGTAATACATCAAAATCGACGTGTCTAAGACGATATGGTAGTAATCAAGTCAGACATAAATCATTGGCTGACATTAAAAGTATTGAAAACCATAACCTAAACATTTATAGTCTGCATCTTTCATTGAAATACTCGTTTCAAACTCGGTTCAAATCCTACGTTCCCGAAAATGGAATAACGGGTACCTAAATCACAAAATAGGTCAGCTAGTTTATCGATTACTCTATCTGGATTTCTAAATCAATATTATGGTTAGGATTTCTTACCCAAATCGTAACCGGAAATGATTGTATAGTGAAGTGGGGAGGTGGATCCCTGGCGTGGAGTCGTGGAAAAGAATCCCAACAATGATCTCCCTATTTCTCTCCTCTCCTTACTCTTTTCTCTTCTTTTCTCTCTTCTCTCTCCTAGGGTTAAAGAAATTCGTATGGAATGGAAGTGGAGTGGTTTAAGGGCTATATATAGGCCCAGAACTGATGCAAATGGCCTCAGGGCAATGATATACTTGATTTACATCCAAAGGGCGACTATTTCTGACGAATGGGGCCCATCGAGGGGTCCATTACTCACCTACGTCACACAGTAAGTTCCCTGACAATGGATCTATACCAGGATGTGATTTCGGTGCATTTGGATAAGCCGATCAGCCATGAAGGACCCGCGTCAAATCAACGGTCGAACTTGCTCGATCAGATCCATGAGTATACGGATATGACCAGGGAAATTTCCTTTTTCCCCTCGGTGAAGTTTGGCCAGAAATTGACGGTCTGAAATTTTCAAATTTTCTTGTAACTGAATGGCCCAATTCACTTAAGTTTCAATACATTTTCTAAAGATATTCGTATTTCTCACACACTTTACTCAGGGTTCAAGTTGTGTATTTCTGGATACTATTTGGGCTCGATTCCTGTGATGGTTGTTAAGTCCAATAAGACGGACATATCCCTATAATTTCACGGTCATCGGACTTTCAACGTGCAGTCCATGTCCGATACGGAGTTTCAATGTATTCTCGAGAGCAACAGGGTTTTGGGATTTTTCCTAAGTTTTTAAGTAGTGCTGAGTTAGCGATTTTGATGGTTTTGGGTCTTGCCATTTGTATGAATAGTGGTTCAGCTAAATTCACCGATTAATTTAGTTTCGTACTTAATTAATTTTTCTCTAAATTTCTACAAAGTACAATCCTTAGGAATTTCTACCTGAGGTGGTACTTGGACCTTTGTATGAATTTTTTCGAGATGTTACAATCTACCCCGCTTAAAGAAAAATTTTGTCGCCAAAATTAATACATTTTCGTACTCCTCGAGGATCTGAGGGTAGTTCTTATGGACTTCGGCTTCTGTTTCCCAAGTAGCCTCTTCCTCAGTATGGTGAGTCCACAATACCTTCATGAGCAGGATCACTTTTCTGCGTAGCACTTATTCCTTCCTATTGAGAATACATGTTGGTCGCAGTATATAGGTAGCATCTTCACTTAGCTGTACTTGCTCCCATTTAATAATATAGATAGGGTCAAGAACATATTTCTTCAGCATCGATACATGGAATACATTGTGTACGCCTGCATGTGGTATGGGAAAAGCAAGGCGGTATGCTACCACACCCACTTGGTCTAGAATCTGGAATGGGCCAATGAATCTCAGCGTGAGTTTCCCTTTCTTGTCAAATCGAAGGACTCCCTTTATTCGAAAAACCTTCAGGAATACGTGGTCCCTAACTTCAAACTCTGTCTCCGTCTTGTATCGGTGTAACTTTTCTGTCTACTCTGGGCTGCAAGAAGATGACATCTGATAATATCGATCTTCTCTTAGGTCGCCTGTACTAAATCTGGGCCAACCAAACTCTTCTCATCAACTTCTACCCAACAATGTGGTGCTCAACATGGGCACCCATATAAAGCTTCGTAGGGAGCCATACCAATGCTTGCTTAGAAACTGTTGTTATAAGCAAACTCGGCATAGAGGAGACAGTCATCCCAACTGTCCTTTAAATCAAGCACGCACGCTCGCAACATATCTTCTAATATCTGATTTACCCATTCCATCTGCCCGTCAGTCTGTGGATGGAACGCGGTACTGAACTTCAATTTCACTCTCATTGCTTCTTAGATTCGAGTCTAGAAAATAAATGTGAATCGCGTGTCTCAGTCCGAAACAATTTCCATAGGAATTTCATGTAGTTGTACTATCTCCTTGGTATACAGCTTGGCTAGATAGTCTGCTGAGTTTGAAACTCTAATCGGGAGGAAAGCTAATTTTGTCAATCGGTCCACAATCACCTAAATGGAGTCATGCCCCTTCCTCGTCTTCGGTCACCCAAAAATGAAATCCATAGATATAAAATCCCATTTCCACTCAGCTATAGGCATGGGCTAAATTAAACCAGGAGGTCGGCGATGCTTAGCCTTGACCTGCTGGCACATGAGATAACAGGACACGTAGTCTGCTATCTGGGCCTTCATGTTGTCCCACCAGTACGAATGCTTCATGTCTCTATACATCTTCGTACTGCCCGGATGCATCGCCATCCTCAAATTCTGAGCAGCTTACAGGAATTTCTTTCTCAAGTCATGGAGATTTGGAATGCATAGGCGGCTGCAATATCTCAAACCTCCATCTAAGCCAATCCTCCATTCAGAGTCTTCACTGTCACTCGCGCATTTTCTCATTTTCACCAACAGTTCATCTTCTTTCTGAGCCACAATGATTTAGTCATCAATAAGTGGTTGTACGTGAATATGTGCGACGTTCTCGAATGGCTCCTCCACTGTCAGCTTCTATTCGAAATCTCGCACAAACTCTACCATATTCCATTCTTCTATCATCAGTGGAGCTGCAAATTCTATTGTCTTCTTGTGGCTCAACTCATCAACTACAAGGTTGGCCTGGCCAGGATGGTAGGAGACCTCAAACTTGAAGTCTTTTAAGGTTTTCATCTAATGTCGTTGCCTCATGTTCAGGTCTCTCTGAGTAAAAATGTACTTGAGGCTTTTGTGGTCGTAAAAGAGATAGAACTCCTCTCCATAGAGGTAATGTCTCCAGAGCTTTAATGTGAAAATGACAGCCGCCAATTCCAGGTCATGCATGAGGTAATTTTCCTCATGCTTCCTCAACTGTCACAAGACATAGGCTATCACCCTATCCTTTTGCATAAGTACACAACTCAAACCAACACGAGACGCGTCGGTGTATATAGTATATCTGATCTCTTGCTCTGACAATACTAGCACGGGTGTGAACGTCAGCTTGTCCTTTAATTCCTGAAAGACTGCTTCTACTTTATCATTCCAGGCAAACTTAAGATCTTTTCGAGTGAGTTGAGACAACGGTCTGGCTATCTTGGAAAAATCTTTAATGAATCGGCGATAGTAGCCAACAAGTCAGAGGAAACTCCTCGCTTCTGTAACGGAGCCGAGTTGTTCCCAGTCTTGTACTGCGATCACCTTGGCAAGGTCCATGACAATTCCTTCCTTGGAAACCACGTGTCCTAAAAACCTAACTTATTCTTTCCAGAAGTCGTATTTCCAGTATTGAGCAAACAACTGATTCTTCCTAAGAGTATCGAAGAGTACTCGCAAGCGCTCTTCATGATCCTTCCAACTCTTAGAATATATCAAAATGTCATTTATAAACACGATGATGAATCGGTACAAATACTGCCGAAACACCCGGTTCATGAGGTCCATGAACACGGCCGGTGCATTTGTAAGCCCAAATGGCATCACGAGAAACTTGCAGTGCCCAAAACTAGTTCTAAATATTGTTTTCTACACATCTTCATTTCTGACGCGCGACTGATGATACTCGGACTGTAAGTCAATTTTTGAGAAATATTGTGCACCCTTCAATTGGTCGAATAGGTCGTCTATCCTAGGCAGAGGATACTTGTTCTTAACTGTGATGTGGTTTAGCCTGCAGTAATCAATACACAACCGCAACGATCTGTCCTTTTTCTTCACAAATAGTACAGGTGCTCCCCAAGGAGATATGCTCAGACGTATGAAACCTGAGTCTAACATATCATCAATCTGCCTCCTCAATTTCTCCATTTCACATGGAGGCATGTGATACGTCGGTAAAGAGATAGGTGTCTCACCCGACACCAAGACGATGGTAAAATTGATCTCGCGCTGAGGAGGTAGCCTAGGGATCGTTCTGAACACATCCGTGAAATCCTGGACTATAGGCGTGTCTCCAAGTGATGGACCATCAACATTTTCTATCAGGGAAGCATAACAACTAATACGGTAGGGCCAACTGACCTAAACTGGAAAAGTGAAGGTTGTGTTTTTAGGCCCATGGGCTGTCACCAATCTAGTTTCTTAGTCGATTTCTACTTTCATCTCAGTGAGCCAATCCATACGGAGGATGTCATCGTAATGATACAGCGGGTTGACAATCAGGTTAATGTGCACCATTCTACTCCCTAAGTCTATCAGGCAATCTTTATAAAGCTTAGTAGCGTCGGAGAAGGTCCCTATTGCTATAACATCCCGAATTTTTGCCAACCTGGAATTAGACGTCCTTAGGCAATGGGTCGATCCTAACACCTTATTAACTTGTCAGAACTCAATCCCACAGTCTAAAATCGCTTTTTAACCCTTTTCCTTCATAAATCTCACCTTTCACTACCTTATCCTTCAAAAGTAACTAAGTGTTAAACTAGATTAGCTACGAAATCTGCTTGATCTACTTTAAATACGATCTGCAAGACCCAAAACTTGTAGAATCATTGACGCTAGATTACCCTAAAATCTAGGATCAATCTCATTACCCGGCTGCTCTCGGGAGCATCACGAAACTCCGTATCAGATCTGGACCACACATCGAAAGTCCGAATAATACAAAGTTATAGGATTAGGACCACCTTGTTGTACTTTACCACCATCTCAGAAATCAAATCCAGCTAATGTCCCGGGGCTATTCGCTCGAGTCCGGAGTGAAGAGTGTGAGAAATGTGAAATTAATTAGAAATAAAGTCCAATTTTAAGTAATCTGAGACTTGATGTTTGCGGGCCAAATATATGTAATCAGACCATTGGAATCTGACCCAAATACACCCTCGGATCAGGAGAAATTTCATATACATGGCAGTGTACTTGTAACCCTGATCGAGTTGCGGTGACCGTTGAACTAAAACTGGTCCGCCACGTGTGATCTGGGAACTCGATTGGACTGAAAACGTAACTCAACCTAGATCCAATGTCTGTGAGTTTAAGTCTGACCTTTGGCTCAAGGGGGCCTCCAGAAGTGCTCTGTTGGATCGAAATGGACCCACTTTGGATATAACCTAGGTATACCTTGGCCCTAGGTCTAATTTGGTGAGTTTTGGGCCTATATAAGGACCTTAAACCCTCACTCTCTCATCCTATACGAATTTGAGAAAAACCTAGGAGAGAGAAGAGAGAAAAGAGAGAGAAAGTGTGAGAGAAGTGGGAGCATCTCCCTGCCACTCTACCCTACCGCTATACAAGCTTAACCATCTCTTTCTAATCATTTTCTCAACGATTTCGACTTCGTTTCTAGGTAAGAAACCCTAACCATAATCTGTTTTGGGGTTTTGATAGTTGTAAGTTATGAAATAACTAACCTAAAGAATGTTATAGGTTGCCACATCACCGTAGACAGAAGCTTAGCAAATCTATCGAGTTCATTACGCTTCTACGGCGGAAGGTGTGGACTTTAGACGTATAGGTTATGGTTTTCAAAACTTTCAATGTCAGATAATAATAGATTCATGATTTGCATGCAATTGCACATGTACAAAGTGCTGTCCGTTTCATTTTTCAGATATACGTTAACTATGTTGAATATACTGTATTCCTCATATTTGCAGAAAATACCATATACATATGAAATATGTATTTGTGCTTGCCATGATTAATTGTTGTCTATGTATACTAGATACATGTGTATCAACTTCTGGGTGAACGGATTAGCCTAACACCTGCTATATTAACATACGTCGTGTATGCTCTAGTTGTAGCCTAAGTGTTTGCAGAAATGTTCAAATGAATATGGAACTATGATTTATGCTTGCCATGACTATTGGTCGTGTATGCATGATCATAGTTCATGTGGCAATCCTTTATGAAAGGATTCGCTACGACTTGCATTTTAACCAGTATATTATAGGTTTGTTAGAATGTGTAGTCTAAGTGTTTGTGAAAATGCTTGTATAGGTATGTACTTAAGCTAGTAGTGCCTTGTGTAGGTGTTGAGATAGGATTCTCAAATACCTTAGTGATGTGTATGATTTCCTTCATGTAAGTTGTTTAGTTTAATCACTTATTGGTTTATGAAATGTATGTGTTTGGATTTTCTGTTTGTATTGTGTTTTATAACATACTTGTTAATATGTTTGAATTACTTGTTTATTTAATTCTGCTCTGACTACTTCACATGTTTAAGTTGTATTCCATAAAATCCGTGAAGGGTGATGGGGGAGTGGTGTAACGATTCCGTTCAACAGCCCTGACAGCCCTAAGTGGACAATATTGGATATTTGATTGTATGATTTGAAATCTTGAGTCATTACTGCTTTAACTATTTCGTAATTGAATGTGATTAGAGCTATTGTATAGTCTAGGCAATCGGTAACAGGATTGAATTCATGGCTGAGATTCATTCGCCACATAAGACGTGTTCGACGAACCCGAGTCGTACTTCGGTTGGCGTAGTGGTTGGCCACGCGAAGTGCTTATGCACTTCATGTCGTTCAACTTGTCGTGCGCTTGAGCTAGCCGAGTTCGTCAGGTAACCCGATCTGTCTAATATATGTTCACCATGTTTGGACGCTACTGCTTTACCAAACTTGCCAGTGCAACCCCGTTAACCTTGGTACCTCGATCCGCTAAGACTCATGAGCTGGGCATGGTGGTATGGGACACCATGGTCGAGTGTGGCCGTTAAAGCCTACCTACACCGGGCGATGTGCCTCCCTGTAGTGACCAATGAGCAACCCAGACTTGTGAGCTGAATACGGTGGTATGGGACACTGTATTCGAGTTGTCGGCCTACACTGCTTTGATGGGTGATGGAGGAGTGGTGTAACGATTCCGTGTAACAGCCCTGACAACCCTGACCGTACCCGGTGTAGTGACCTCGAGCATACTCTGAATCTGCGGAGAGGCGACGAGCCTTCCCGTAGTAAACAGAGTATAAACTAGGCCTGTATTGATAAGGTGATGGGGGTGTGGTGCAATGATTTCGTGTAACAGCCCTAGCAACCCTTGCAGTGACCTAGAACCGCATCATCGTATAAGATTATCTAGGATTGATGATCCTAGAATAGATCATTGTTTGGGAATGATATAAGGGAGGTACCTGTATGAAAAGGACTAATAACAACTTGGTAATCATGTTCATATCGCACTGCATGTGCCTGGAAGATGTAGAGCACTGAGGGATGAAAGCATGTTGCGGACGTAAGATGATGTCACATGAGGGAGTATGTTGGCGAGGGCATGCATCATGACTATATTCATACTTGCATTAATAAGAGTATTTAGGAGTGTTTGATTGTACTACTTTATCATTACTGCTTGACTGAATTGATAACATGTTAACCTATGCTTTATTGTTCCACTGAGTTGATCACTCACTCCAACATTACAGGACGGTGTTCCGGACACCCACCAGACTTTGTCTGATTACAGATGGCGACGCTACTTCTGAGGTGGAGCCAGACTTTTGTGACGACAAGGATGCTTTCTCGTATATGTTGTTTTCTGGTGGCTTCATATGAACTGTGTCTTGATCGACGGGGTTACAGGGATGTCGACTAGATGACCTTACACAATTTAGCATATTTTGAAATTATACTTATAATTCGTTAACCTAGTAACATTATCACACTCTGGAGACTTACCATAGTTTATATATTGTATATATCTATCATAGTCTTCCGCTTGCATAAGTTAATCGTCTTTGGAGTATGATATGCTGTTTTGGCTTAATCTCACTCATGTTCAATGCACTAATACAAACAACATTCAATAATCATTCATTATGTTGCATAAGTGATGCGTTGGAACTCGGGAGTTGAGATTATGCTCGACCCCCGATTTTCAGGGCATTACAATTGCGGTAAGGACTCTCACCCCAACCATAGGGGTAGTATCCAACCCCAGTCGCTTGACTGCTGAGCATGCTATTATTGAAATGGTGGACCCGATATCCACCAAGAAAAATATGGGTGTACCTTGGATGTGGGCAATGACTTCGAAAGCTAATGGTACTACAGTTGCTAACTCAGATACTTCAGCTGTAAGTGCATGTACACGTGCTTGTTGTGGATGGTTTGGTTGCACTGTCATAGGTTGTTGAGGTGGCCTATTTCAAGGTACAGGTGGTCGGTAAAATGGTTGTGCTAGAGGTGCTGATCGTAAAGGTGGGGCTGATATAACTTGTGGTGGCTGACAGTTGATCTTCTGAGGTGACGTAAAACCATTTTCCCTCATCTTAGTAAAGCAAAAGGGCTCATTATGGCCCGTCTTCTTATAGTAGACACACCAAAGATCAAATCGCCTCTGCTGGGGTCAGTGGAGCCATTAGCCTAGGGGGTGAATCTGAACGTGGCCTCTTGCCGAGGAATGGTCAGTTTGGCAATTCAGGTCGTGGCCTCATGCCCATGGGTATACGTGCTCGAGACACTCTGTCTCCATCCTAGTCAGTTCGCAGGGACATGTTCACTAGCTCAGCATAGTTGGGAATGCTAGCATAACACATCTTAATACGGATATCGAGCCACAGACCCTTTAAATATTGTCGCATTCTCATTGGCTCATCTGTTAGGATCAGTGGAACATACCTGGCCAGCTCCGTAAACTGGTTCTTGTATTCAACCACAGTCATTCCTCCCTGTCGGAGGCAGAAATTCACCCTCCTTTTCATTACGGTGAGGGGGAAGTACTTTCCATGAAAACGATCTTCGAAAGTGTCCCATGTCCACACGTATCCTGTGGGAACGGTTCGTAGGATGCTGTCCCACCAAAGACTAACCTCCTACTCGAACATATAAGTAACTAACTCCACTTGCTCTGCCTCAGTATAGTGCAACGGCTTCAGCATCTTGGATATATGGTCTAACTAATACTCAACCTCGGGTCGGTGAGTTCCTATGAAAGTAAGAGGACGGAAACGCTGAAAATGCTCAAATAAACCACTTGTATTCATAGTTCCAGTGGGCTGCACAGGTGGTACAGGAGGGACCATATTCATGTTTTGCGCAATGGCCCCCGCAATAGTAGTCAAGACTTGTTATTGTTGCTACATTAGAAACATCATCTGTTCCAACCTATCAGGAGGAGGAGCCGCCTGAGGCATGTGTAGCGTCGATGAAAATGCACGGTTCTGTCCCAGAACTGGTGGTGCACTAGGTGTTGGCCCATTAATAGGGTCAGTGGCCGGCTATGAATCCGGTATTGTCTCAGTGTCCAGGCCTAAACTGGGGTCCATATGGCTATCGCTCAGGGGAGGTGCCCCTTCAATCGATCCGCTAAGTGCAAGGCGTATTATATTCTAAGTGTTTTTAGGAGGCATTCCCTATATACAACATAGGATACAACATGTGTAAGATTTAGAATAATATCACCCACTTTTCCAAACATTCTACACATTCATATCAAAAGAGCTTCATGCATTTCATTTAGCCAAAATTGTCACAATACATGAGATGTAACATTACATGAATTTATGATAGAGAATGCATGTGAGCTAATCTAGCAAAAGCTTAAACACTAACTACTCCAACATCCAACTAAGCCAACCAGGGCTATTACAAAGAAAATAAGAAATAAAGAAAACTAGTAGACATCTGCAACACATGACTAGACCTCTGACTCTAACAAAGGTGGAGGAGCACCCTGATCCTGCATACAGCACAGGAAGGTCTTCAAGGTGCGAGACATTCTCTTGAACTTTTGTTCCAGATAGGCCTAGTTCTCTTTGAACTCCTACTTCAGGGTGGCCTGGTTCTCTTTAATCTTGGTCATGCGGGCTTCTAAGGCAGCCCGATCACGGCGGTCATCATGTATAGCAGGAGGAGGTCCCCCATCAGAGTCTTGGGCCTCCTCCTCTTCATCTTGCTCTTCCTCCTGACTGCCCTCCTATTCACTGCCTTTGAAAGGGCCTAGCTATATGCCCTAGAGGGGGGGTGAATAGGGCAATGCCAAATAAAACTTAAAACAGCGGAATAATAAAAGATATAAATAACAATGCTGAAATAATAACACTCTCAAAACATATGAAATATGAGAATGATATTAAATCAGTTCTAAGGACAACCTTACACCAAAAACCAATGGCTTATGGCGGGACAACCTTATTTCTAGAACGATCTAGAAATCACAAATGATATGGAAAATAAATCAAGAATAACTTACAGAAATAAATCCTAAGTTATTACACCATTCAACCACACTTGCTTGAAATGAAAATTACAACATTCATCCACAAAAACAACTCACAATACTGAAGGAATAAATGAATAAAGAAATCAAGCACATCCACAACACAACGATATATAGTGGTTCGCCTGTGTGTTCACCAACTGTTAGCCAACAGCCACACAGATTGCTACTCCACTCCTAATATCCTCACACAGGGGATATTAGCATGCACTATCAAAATAGGTTTTCACAGGTTCACCCAAAACCTTCACAATTGTGTCTTTTTATCTCGGGCTTACACAATCCAAAAACCCCCACAATCTGAGTTTTCTGGCTCTCCTCAAATAACCAAAACAATGAGATTTTTCTGGCAAATCTCAAACAAAACCAGAGAAAGTAAATTACAAAGTAAAATACCTGGATCTCCTTTTGAAGTAGCCCAGTAGAACCAATCGGAGTAGATGAATGATACGTCGTTCAATGTCCAATACTCACATAAAGAATGGTTCTATGTCTAATTGATTTTAGATTAAATCAAGAAGAGCAAGGTCTATTTGATTTTGATCCCAGAAGAAGGAATATCACAAATTCCTCTTTTCTAAACAAGATTGGAATATGGATCAAAATCACAATAGAAAAATGCTAACAAAAGGAATATTAAATATGCACAATAGCTTAAAAAAATAATCACAACTTATCTCAGAGTATAGCCTTAAATTGCTTGAATTGAATGGTATGGAATGAATAAACTCTAAAATTCGTGCATTATTTATAGCCTGAAAAATCCCACCTTCGACTGGTCTTAAGATCCTAGGAATGGTCGTAGCATCAAAGATTTTAAAAGATTTCCACGGGATTAGATTTGCTATTCTCACGACTGGTCTTAGGTAGCCTACGACCGGTCGTGGACCACCTACGACTGGTCGTGAGACACCTACGACTGGTCGTGGGACTCGAGATAAGTTGCTGGAGTTCGAGTCGTAGGACTACGACCGGTCGAAGGATGAGTCGTAGGACTTCCCAGGACTGGTCGAAGCAAGTACAGGACTAGTCGAAGGACAACCAGGAAAATCCAAAAATCTGTAACAACCTAGGACTAGTCCTGAGAAACCTAAGACTGGTCATAGCAAACCTAGGACTGGTCTTAAGATCTCTAGGACTGGTCTTAAAACAGTCACACCAAGTAAATTAAAATATTCAGATTATGTATCCAGAATGACCTATCATACAGACCAACCTAAGGTCAACCTAAGGTCAAACAAACCTTGAAGTGAGATGGACATTGAAGTCTTGAAGGTCTGTATTCTCAGATGATCTTGAAGTAGAAGCTTGAGTCGAGTTGATGGTCTTTCTCGAGCTTGGTACATTCTTAACTTGTCTTTATGAAGTCTTCTAATCTTGAACTTGTTAGAAGCAAACTTGAAGTCTTCTATTCTTATAGACTTCATTCATGACATGTCTTGCAAACATTCTTCATTTATGATCTTGTCTTGAAAACATTCTTCATTCATGATCTTCTCTTGAAGCAGTGTGTAGTCACAAACAAGAAACACAAGAAGTAAAAGACATAGGTTTTGGCACTACAAAATTTGACAACCAAAGGGATATGAAATCATAGCACTAAAAATCTCCCCCTTTGTCAAATATGTGACAAAATACATTTATAAATATAAGAGTAAAATGAAGAAAGAATCATGAGTCATCAGAGTGAGAAAAAAAATACTCTACTCCCCCTAAGTGAGTAGAAACAATCAGCCATATTCAAGTACTTACTCTCTCCCTTTCTCTCATTCTCCCCCTTTCCATACTACTCCCCCTTTTTGTCACAAAATGACAAGGGAAGGCCAAAGGAGAGAAGAGAACACCATATGAAGAGTCAAGATTTAATTATCAAATTAGTACAATACTTCAATGTCATCAATCCAAAACATACAACCAAAGTCATCAATCGTAATAATAATACAGAATCCATCATATTCAAAAAAAAAAAAAAAAAAAGATAATCCACCTAATCAGATCCAGATGAAGGAGCAGGGATGGTTGGATCAAACTGATGTAAACCCCTATTAATGCGACGAAGATATTTTCGCATATATTTAAATTGCATATCATGGGCTACACTCAGGTTATCAACCTTCTCCTCCAATGCACTTAGACGTGCATGATAACTAGAAGAGGGATCATAATCAGGATCATTTTGGGAGTCAGTTTCAATGTCTTCAAATATATCATCCATATTTATATCCGCCTGTGGAGGAAGATCAGTTGCTTCCCCTTCATTTTCTGCTTCAGCACCTTCACCACCACCTTCATAGAATTGACCAGGAAGCAAATCCAACTTCATCTTATTTAAATTAGTATTATTGAATGAAAGATGATGAATTGGTGCCTCATTCTCAGGTAAAGCAACAAGCATATTTGTGGCTAAACAAGTCATAAGATAACCAAATGGAATATCACTATGACCCGGATGAAGACGAAACTGAATGATAAAATGACATATCAAAGAAAGTAAATAGACAACAATGCCAGACACAACAGAGTGCAATACCCGAACCATGAAGGCAGTTAACTCGGTTTATTGCCTGACCGAGGATACACGTTTGAAGTGAAGATCCAGTGTAAAACTCTGTATCTGGGTAATAAAAATTTTGAGGGGAGCACATTTCCTTTGTGCGTCCAATGCAATTCCATATTGCATAAATCTCTTGTCAACATTTGTTTTTCTGATTTTGATGGTTTGTCATATAATGTATGAATCGGAATACCTTCATCTTTGACAGGTATATCTATAATACCTGATATCAAATGTCGATCTATCAAAAATTTCCCTTCTCTAGTAGCAATTGAAAACGTTAAATTATCAAGGGAAAAATCAGAGATACATGCAACCATAGATTGTGCAATGGACTGGTATGCAGGCCCACCCCAAAACAAAATGTTAGTCCAGCCAACAAATTCAAGGAGAGGTGTAATCTCAAATTGTTCAATGTGACTGAGACTTACAGGACGCTCAATGATAACTTTACGGTTACGTAAATCCCATACATCATTGGGATCATCTTCGGGTGACCGAAGGTGCCGTTTTGTTATAGATGTAGATCTAGATGAATATGGACCACGGGATGTTTTTTTTTTCCCCCTAACATCCATTTTCAACAAGATTTACCAAGGAGCAAGCACAAAGAACACAAGAGGTGGTGGGTTTCTCTAGATCAGATTTTTAGAGAGGAAATCGTAAACAATCAACAAAAGACGAGATCAAGCTTATGGAATTTACAAATCAAAGCATAGAAAGCATAAATCTTCAAGAAAAATGAAGAAAAATGACTTATCTTGAAGAAAATCATGAGATCTCAAGACAGGTCGAGCCACGACTCGTCGAAGGAAGAAGAAGAAATGAAGAACAAAGTGATTTTCCCCAAATTATATGATGCTCACGATCTCTATGACCGGTCGAGTGCAGTCTACGACCGGTTGAGTCAGGACCGGTCGTGTATGGCAAGGGCCGGTCGAGCATCGACAAAAATAAATATTTTTATGCACAAATTGAAATTTATACACATATAGTACACTATGATACATGCAGACAAGTATATTCAATTTAAAATGCACATACCAAGATCAAATTTCATTTTAGTAAACCTGTTTTTGTCGAGCGGTTTAGTAAATATATCAGCAAGTTGGACATTGGTTGGAATATATTCCAAAGAGATAGCTTTTTCTTCAACTAATTCACGAATGTAATGATACCTAATGTCAATATGCTTAGTACGCGAATGCTGAATTGGATTTTTGGAAATATTGATAGCACTAGAATTATCACAATGTAAGATCATTGAATCTTGATTAATTCCATAATCGCTTAACATGCGTTTCATCCATACGAGTTGTGTACATGCATATCCTGGCATATATACTCACCAAGAAGGGAAAGCGATATTGAACTTTGCTTCTTGCTAAACCAAGAAACCAAACAATTTTCAATGTAAAAACAACCACCACTTGGTTGATTTTCTATCATCAATATTACCACCAATCAAAGATCGAAATACCCAACTAATTTAACATTAGTATCAAAAGGATACCAAAGACCCAAATTAGTTGTACTTGCGACATATCTAATAATCCGTTTGACAAAGAATAAGATGTGAATCTTTAGGATTAGACTGATATCTCACACAAATACCAACGCTAAAAGCGATATCGTGTCTACTAGCGCTAGATATAATAAACTACCAATCATACTACGATATAGCTTAGGATCTACATCTTTACATGTAGAGTCTTTTGAGGGTCTCAAGGTTGTACTCATAGGAGTATCAAATTTTTTACCATTTTCAAATCCAAACCTTTTAACCAAGTTTGTAGCATACTTGGTTTGAAAAATGAAGATTCCATCAGGTTGTTGTTTTACTTGTAACCCTAGGAAGTAATTTAGTTCACCAACCATGCTCATTTCGAATCTTGATTTCATCAACTCTGCAAACTCAATAGACATGTTAGAAGAAGTTGATCCATAAATAATATCGTCTGCATAGATCTGAACCATTAAAATCGCATTATTATGTTTCTTAACAAATAGCGTCTTATCGACACTTCTCACTTGAAAACTATGACTAAGTAAGAATTTAGTCAATTTTTTATACCATGCCCTGGGCGCTTGTTTCAGACCATAGAGAGCCTTTTTGAGACGACATACATGATCAGAAAGCTTTGGAGTCTTCAAACCCTGAGGGTTGTTCTACATAAACTTCTTCATATAAATCGCCATTTAAGAAGGCACTCTTTACATCCATCTGATAAATTTTAAACTTTCTAAAGCAAGCGATGGAAATAAAAACTCTGATTGATTCAAGGCGAGCGACTAGAGCAAAGGTTTCATCGTAATCGATGCCTTCAATTTGAGTGTACCCTTGTACAACCAGTCTAGCCTTGTTTCGTATAATATTTCCAAGTTCATCAGACTTGTTTTTAAAGATCCATTTTGTTCCAATAATGTGTTTATCTTTAGGTCTAGGAACAAGATACCAGACATCATTACGAACAAATCGATTAAGTTCATCCTGCATAGCTACTATCCAATTTTCGTCAGAAAGAGCTTCTTTTACATTGACCGGTTCTATTTGGGATGTAAAACAAACATAATTGCATATGTTTTCAAGTTGTTTGCGTGTACGAACTCCAGTGAGAGGGTTTCTAAGGATTTGATTAGTTGGATGATCTTTGACAGTCCTAGGTTCAGATTGAGATGAAGAGGTATCTTGATTTTCGATTATAAGAATTTCATCATCATCTGAACTCGGAGCAAGTGTATTCAAATGATCATTAATGACCACATTGATGGACTCTTGAATCACACCTGTTCTTTTATTTAGAACCCTATAGGCTCGACTGTTTAAGGAATATCCAAGGAAAATACCTTCATCACTCTTTGAATCAAATTTTCCCAAATTTTCATGATCTCGTAAAATGTAACACTTACTGCCAAAAATTCAAAAGTATTTGACAGTAGGTTTCTTTTCGAACCATAACTCATAAGCAGTCTTATTTTCAGATTTACTAGTATAAACACGATTAATAATGTAGCAGGCAGTATTAATTGCTTCAGCCCAAAGATTTCTGGAGAGCTTCATACTATTCATCATGACTTTAGTCATATCCTAAAGCACTCTATTTTTTTCTCTCAACTATACCATTTTGTTGAGGAGTTTTGGGCGCAGAGAATTCATGTGATATTCCCCGATCGCTACAGAATTTCTCAAACCGCAATTTTCGAATTCAGAACCATGATCACTACGGATCTTATAAACTTGAGAACCTTTTTCATTTTGGATTCGTTTGATGATCTTCTTTACTTCATCTAGGGTTTCAGATTTGTCTTTTAAGAACGATACCCAAGTGAATCTAGTAAAGTCATCTATGATAACCAAGATGTATTTTTTCCCACCTCGACTCTCCGTTCTGGTTGGTCCAATGAGATCCAAGTGGAGAAGCTCGAGAGGTCTAGATGTGGTATTGGAGTTCACTTTCTTGTGAGAGCTCCTAATCTGTTTGCCCAACTGGCATTCACCACGTATTTTGTCTACTTTTTGTAATTTGGGTAGACCTCTTATAAGTTCTCTTTTGCTCAATCTAAATAAGTTCCGGTAGTGTACATGTCCAAGGCGTTTATGCCATAATTCAGTCTCATCAGTATGGACCATGTAACACGATTAAGTAGATGAGCTTTCATTACTAATGATGTAGCAGTTTTCAGATGTTCTGCGACCAGTTAATATAACAGAACCCTCTTTATTAACAATCTCACAACCTTAATTAGAAAACTTTACATTATGATTGTTGTCGCATATCTAAGATATACTCAGTAGGTTGTGTTTCAAGACCTCAACATATAATACATTTTTAAATAAGGGAAGGTTATAAAGCTGAACCGTACCTTGGCCAATGATTTTGCAATTGCTTCCATCACCAAAAGTGACTGACCCATTAGTCTTGTCTTCAAGATCGGTGAATAAAGCTTTGTCGCCTGTCATATGTCTGGAGCAACCACTGTCAAGGTACCACTTTGAATGGCTTGTAGCTTTGAAAGCAGTGTGGGCAACCAAGCAGTCAACTTTAGGAACCCATTTCAGTACTGTTTTGGGTCTAGGAGTGTAGTTGGACTTTTTCTGTCTATTGTTATATGAATGACCTATAGAGTTAAATTTTAATAGCTCCTTAAGAAGATCAATAATCTTTTCAACCAAAGGATTTTGGTTTTGAAGATTGAAGTTGGCATGGCTATTTTTAGATTTTTGAAAGGTCCTTGAATTTTTTGAAAAACCTTGATAAGTATACTTTACTTTTGAGTTCAAGACTCTCCTTTCACAAACTTAGGAGCAAAATTCTTTTGTTTAGGAGAAGTATTCTTATCATAGCCCAACCCGGATCTAACGCCACATTTTCTCGATCCGGATAACAATTTTTCTAATTTAGGATCACCTTGGGCATATCTCCAAGTGTCTTTTAAACTCAAAAGAGAAGCTACTTCATTTTTGAGTTTCTCGTTCTCGGTTTTCAAATCATCAACTTGGGAGGTTTTGATTTTTAAATCACATTTGGTCTTTTCAAAAAAAAAATCAGAAATATGAGATTTTTCTAAGACAAGAGACTCATAATCTTCTTTAAGTTTAGAAAATTTTTTCTTTTGTAATTTAAGCTTGACAACAATTTTACAACCTCCTTATAAAGGGCATTGTATGCATCCTGAAGATCATCTTCATTGTCACAATCACTATTCAGATTCTCTTCGCTAGTTACTTCATCATAATCTGAAAAAGTGACTTTGGCTAGAGTCATAAGGGCTTTAACATCATCTCCCACTGTTTTAATCTTCGATTTCAAGAGGATTAAATCGGATGATTTATCCCAAGTAGCCAACATACTCTTTCTTTTTAATTTGTCTTTTTTAGGACATTTGTTAGCCAAGTGCCCATACTCTTGATAGTTGTAACATTGACTATCTTTCAAAGATTTTCGAGCTCTAGGTTTAGATTGTCTCTTATCGTTTGATTTTTGAAAATCTCCTTTTTTCTTATTTTTCAAAATTTTATAAAACCTTTTTACAAAAAGTGCCATATCATCTTCGAAATTTTCAAAGTCTGAAGTGCTCTCTTGTGGAATATTTTTAGATGACTTGAGAGCAATTGATTTTCCTTTTGGAGCTTTAAAGTTCAATTCGTAAGTCTCAGAAAGAACCAACTAGTTCCTCAACCCTCATGTTATCCATATCACGAAGTTCTGAATCGCGGTTACTTTTGAATTGAACCATTCAGGAAGTGAGCGTAGTATCTTTGCACATACTTTACTTTCTGGGATTCTATCACCAAGACCCCACATTGAGTTTACAATGTCATTCAATCTAGTGTAGAAGTCCATAAACATTTCATTCTCCTCCATATGAATTTCTTCAAATTTAGTTGTGAGTTGGACTTCAGATTTCTTGACAATTGATGTACCCTCGTGTGTCATTTCTAAAAGATCCCATGCTTGTTTAGCATTTTCACACGAGATGATCTTTTGAATTCATCTGGTGACAATGCACAAGTAATTGCATTTAGTGCTTTTGCATTGGCACTACTCTCACTTTTCTGAAGTGTGGTCTAAAGAGCATAAGATATTACTTTTATTGATTTTGAACCATCTTCATCAGTTACTTCAGTGATAGGTAGTTTCCATCCGTTCACTGTGGCCAGCCACACACTTTCATCCATGGATTTGAGAAAGATTCTCATCCTTGCTTTCCAATAAGCATAGTTTGTGCCATTAAAGGGTGGTGGCCTAGTGACAGATAGGCTATCAAAATTTGACATCTTAATATAGCTTAGATCATTAGCTCAGGAAATAAATCCAATAAATAATCAATAAGCACGAGCTATTAGGCTCTGATAGCACTTGAAAGGGCCTAGCTATATGCCCTAGAGGGGGGGGGGGGTGAATAGGGCAATGCCAAATAAAACTTAAAACAGCGGAATAATAAAAGATATAAATAACAATGCTGAAATAATAACACTCTCAAAACATATGAAATATGAGAATAATACTAAATCAGTTCTAAGGACAACCTTACACCAAAAACCAATGGCTTATGGCAGGACAACCTTATTTCTAGAACGATCTAGAAATCACAAATGATATGGAAAATAAATCAAGAATAACTTACAGAAATAAATCCTAAGTTATTACACCATTCAACCACACTTGCTTGAAATGAAAATTACAACATTCATCCACAAAAGCAACTCACAATACTGAAGGAATAAATGAATAAAGAAATCAAGCACATCCACAACACAACGATATATAGTGGTTCGCCTGTGTGTTCACCAACTGTTAGCCAACAGCCACACAGATTGCTATTCCACTCCTAATATCCTCACACAGGGGATATTAGCATGCACTATCAAAATAGGTTTTCACAGGTTCACCCAAAACCTTCACAATTGTGTCTTTTTATCTCGGGCTTACACAATCCAAAAACCCTAACAATCTGAGTTTTCTGGCTCTCTTCAGATAACCAAAACAATGAGATTTTTCTGGCAAATCTCAAACAAAACCAGAGAAAGTAAATTACAAAGTAAAATACCTGGATCTCCTTTTGAAGTAGCCCAGTAGAACCAATCGGAGTAGATGAATGATACATCGTTTAATGTCCAATACTCACATAAAGAATGGTTCTATGTCTAATTGATTTTAGATTAAGTCAAGAAGAGCAAGGTCTATTTGATTTTGATCCCAGAAGAAGGAATATCACAAATTCCTCTTTTCTAAACAAGATTGGAATATGGATCAAAATCACAATAGAAAAATGCTAACAAAAGGAATATTAAATATGCACAATAGCTTTAAAAAATAATCACAACTTATCTCAGAGTATAGCCTTAAATCGCTTGAATTGAATGGTATGGAATGAATAAACTCTGAAATTCATGCATTATTTATAGCGTGAAAAATCCCACCTTCAACTGGTCTTAGGATCCTAGGACTGGTCATAGCATCAAAGATTTTGAAAGATTTTCGCGGGATTAGATTAGCTGTTCTCACGACTGGTCTTAGGTAGCCTACGACCGGTCGTAGACCACCTACGACTGGTCATGAGACACCTACGACTGGTCGTGGGACTCGAGATAGGTTCTTTGGAGTTCGAGTCGTGGACTACGACCGGTCGAAGGATGAGTCGTAGGACTTCCCGGGGTCGGGTCGAAGCAAGTCCGGGACTAGTCGAAGGACAACCAGAAAATCGAAAATCAGTAACAACCTAGGGCGGTCTGAGAAACCTAAGACCGGTCGTAGAGACCTAGGATGGTCTTAAAACAGTCACACCAAGTAAATTAAAATATTCGGATTATGTATCCGTAATGACCTATCATACGTATTTCGACCAACCTAAGGTCAACCTAAGGTCAAACAAACCTTGAAGTGAGATGGACATTGAAGTCTTGAAGGTCTGTATTCTCAGATGATCTTGAAGTAGAAGCTTGAGTCGAGTTGATGGTCTTTCTCGAGCTTGGTACATTCTTGACTTGTCTTGATGAAGTCTTCTAATCTTGAACTTGTTAGAAGCAAACTTGAAGTCTTCTATTCTTGTAGACTTCATTCATGACATGTCTTGCAAACATTCTTCATTTATGATCTTGTCTTGAAAACATTCTTCATTCATGATCTTGTCTTAAAGCAGTGTGTAGTCACAAACAAGAAACACAAGAAGTACAAGACATATAGGTTTTGGCACTACAAAATTTGACAACCAAAGGGAATGAAATCATAGCACTAACAGCCTTCCTCACCCTCAGTGCCTTCTTCCTCTCCACTTCCTTCCTCATCTTCACATTCATCTTCCTCTTCACTTTCTTCTTCTATTTCATCCCCATACTCATCAAGTTGGGCTTGGCGTTGCCTAGGGCCAATCCCCATATTGTTGAGTGTAGTCTCACTGATGAAATAGATAGGCATAAGATCATCCATATTAAGTCTGAAACCAAACTTATGAGCAATATTACAGATAAGTCGGCCGAATGGGAGTGAGGCATCTCCCCGAGTAGGTCGTGTGGTCTTGATTATCTGCCACAAGGAGAAAGTAGGCAGACACAACTTGTCTCCCTGTCTAACTCTATACAGGAAGTTCACCATCAAACGAGTGCATTCTGTACGGTTACTTCACCTAGGGTACATGTTGTACATGCAAATGTGGTGGAGTAGGCGGAAGTCTGCCGTCATCTTAGTCGACGTGAGGTTATTGTCTTGCCTCCAGTTAGCCAATCGGCCACAAAGAAAACATGTGCGGCGATCTCTCTCTCGTCTACTAGTGAGATGAGTTTCACTAGCATATACCACACCACGCTCAATTCTCATAATACGGGCTATGACGTTCACATCAACTATGGCTTCCTGCCTCCCCAAAGAAATAGTAAACTAAAGAGGATCCAGCATTAGGTTCCATATGTGGCCATAGAAGGCTCGGACAGTGCCTTCACTTGCATGAGACTTGCATTCAAATATGGGACCCCACCGGGTCTCCAACAGAAGGTCAATAACCAGATACAGTCCAAATAATTTCTCATTAACATGTTCTTCAAATACAACTTTGTGGTTACGGAACCTACCTAGTTCAGCGCCCGTCGGTAGTGATCTTTCCAACGAGAGTCGAGGATCAAAGTCCCGCTTCGATCTTCGCTCTCGCTTGGCACTTGTACTAGCCTCGACGCTCGCCTTCTTCTTCAAGCAGGTTGGACGGCTCAATCCGGCCTCATCCGGGGCCGCTCTTCTCTTTCCCATAAGGGAAAGGAGGTTGAGATGGAAAAAATGGTGGTGACGAGCTCAAAGAGAGCCATGGAGGATGAAAAGCTTGGAGATGGGGTGGGTTGGAGGATTTGGAAGTTATGAGACACAAAGAGATGGGTTTTGTGCTCAAATGGGTGTGAAATGGGGAGACCAAGAGGAGTAAGAGATGGGTTTAGAGAAATAATGGAGGAAGAGTAGAAGATGTAAAAGGAATTAGAGTTTTGAGTGTATGGGGAAGGAGGTTTGAGAGGGAAAGTGAGTTTTGGAAGGGTATAGAGTGAAAATAGGGTGTGAATGGGTCAAAACAACAAAATGGGGGCTTTAGAGGGTTAGTGGGGTGGTTCCACACGTGAGCCAGGGCCCACATGATCTGGCGGTGGGTGGCACGCTGTCACGCCCCAAACTCAGAAACTGGGCTCACAAAATTTCCAATCGCCGAATCCGGTACCGACAGCCTCCGTAAAACCCCATTCTCAACTCCCAACGTCCATACGCCAGGTTCCGATCCTAGGATGCTACAAGGAGGATTTTTAACATCGATTTAATTCGTCATAAGCATAACCAAAGGCATAACCCACAAACAACAACCAAAAACTCCATCACATTTCCACTATGATCAAAAACTTTACAAGTACAATGAGCATAAAGGAAAATACAATGAGAATGGACAAAAAACTCTAAAAAGATCTACTTTGCGCTCCTGCCTCAGCGCTGCTGCGTCCTCGCGTCACCTGCACACAACGATCGTGCATAAACTTATAGAAAGCTTAGAGGGTGGTGAAAGTGTGTGCGCAAGGTAGTAATGCAGATATGCAGTATCAGAGTAATGCGGAACATGCTGGTGAATCCATGAATACCGTTAGCCGTACCAAGGCTATGCGATGCAAGACATGAATGATGTCGGCCATACCAAGGCCATGCGATGCGAAATGCAACTCAAGCATACAAATCCTCATCTAAGTCCACATATCAGTACAGCTCAAAATCTGAGATATCACCGGGGTCTAGTACACTCTAAACCAGATTGCCGCCCCATCGTGCGCAATAAGGTAAGTGGAAGAGACCTCACTACCCACCTGCCAATATAGGGCTCGGCTCGTCGATAGCGGACCCATTCCTTGAGCTGGTCAGACTCAGCCTAGCATTGCCCCCTCCTCTCAAGCAGGTAAGGCCGTACCCCCTTCCAACCGACCACGACACAGTGGAAAGTGCAGCCTCCTGGTAATCGGCCATCGGCGCTCATGCACCCACTCGGTTTAGACGTTGGAGCAACCTCTTGGTACCATAAGGGTTTAGGGACTTTCACCCAGGGATATCTATAGCACCCCATGTAGAACAAGATTTTCGGTATCCAATCCTGTCAACCACAATATACCTATGGAGGCTACAACCCTGACGTCGCTAGGGCTTACGGTAACCATGTCACACAATGTGAAATGCATGAATCACACTATCCAGTCATGCAGCAATCCTGCGCATCTCGTGCGCTCATGTGGAGCAACACCGCCCAACCGGGAGCCCCTAAACAACCTGCCCGAAGGCATATGCTATGATCAGTCACCTCTCATATCAAGCATACATATGATGCGTATGATCATGAGTCATAGAACTATACAAAACATGTAATAAAGTAATGAACTATCCTCACAACGCAGATGGGTCTAGACGGCCTACACGCAACGAGTACGGGCTTATTAATGGGCCCTAGGGAGAGTCGTATTGCGAACATTTAACCGACATTAACCTTGCAATGTGGACGTCAAACCAACATTGCTCCCAAGGCGTAGCCTATAGTGAATATCATTACATGAGCCAGGTTGGGGTTACACATTGCGATGGGCCTTAGGTTCATCCCATTGGGCCTTAAATACATCAAATGGGCCATACCATATGGACCTTTCATTCGTCAAGTGGGCCACATCAATGGGCCGCACCAATGGGCCTTATGCGATTGCAATGGGTCATAACCCGTGGGCCTTAGATTGCATCAAATGGGCCTTATCTTATGGGTCTTATATGTATCAAATGGGCCACACCAATTGGGCCCCATATTGTACATCAAGTGGGCCTCAACTCATGGGCCACAAATACACCAAATGGGCCCCATAATATGGGCCTTATGCATATCAAGGTGGGCCTACTGGTGCCGCACCCAAGTCCGGGAGGGAAACCAGGCAAGGATAAAACACATACCTCACGATGGGTCTCACCATCAAAATAGATGTACGGCATGTGTAAAACCCATACATCATGGCTGGGATCCACCGTCCATGGGGTGGACGATGGATGCAGCGCAAACCTAAGGCGGTCCCACTGTAAAAATAAATGGACGGCTAGAGTAAAACACATACACTAAGTGGGGCCTACACCCTGCTGACACACACAGGGAGAGAGAGAGATATGTAGAGAGAGAGAGAGATGAGAGGATGTGAGAGAAATAAAGAGAGAGAGAGAGAGAGAGAGATAAAGTAGAGAGAGATAGAGAGAGTGAGAGAGAAGGTTAGAGAGAGAAGGCAGCCAAGTGCCTTTTTTTTGTCTTTTCTTCCTTTTCTTTTTTTTTTGCTGGAATACAACCACAGAGGTGGGTCCCACGTAGGGCCCACCACAACATCATATATTATATTATATAATATAAGATAGTATCTATATAATATAATATAATATATTTTATATAACAGACGTCCAGGCCATCCACGGCCTGGACGGTGACGTGAATTAAGGGGAGGCCCCACACGTGGGGTGTGGGTCCCATCGTAAACATCCAACCCATCAGTCAGATGCACTGTTCCAGGGTGGGCCTAGGTCTCAAAAATCAAGTCAATCCGCGACTTGTGTGGACCACACCAAATACAACTGTTGAGAGGGCTTCCCTCCATTTAAAACATTCATAATCATTTATCAGGCCCACCGAGATGGGGTTCACAAATCCAGCCCACCCATCATGGGTGTCCCACTTGAATGAAGGGACAGCCCAAGTTTCAGCCGCATCCAAACTCGGGTGGGCCCCACGTGCAGGCCACCATCACCGTTAGCCACCCCACAGGGACGGTACCAAGACCTCAGTGTAAAATGAGGTATCTCCACTCCGCTGCGAATTGAACTATGGATCTGGGTATCCAACGAGGGCCCCACATAATCTTGGGTCCCACCATCCAAAATGGTGGACGGCTAGATGGGACACATACACTATGGTGGGCCCCACCAGAAAGGGTGGACGGTATGGATGGCCTTGGACCCACGTCAGTCCACACCCACTGTCAGCGCACACCTACTATCGGTGCAGACCCCACGTTAGCACACCCCCTTATCAGTTCACACTTCACTGTTTAGCCACTTCCACTGGGACGATACTAAGACCTCCAGTGATGAAACGAGGTGTCTTTCACTCGGTATGCCACCTGAGCCATGGATCTGGGGGGGTCTCACATAAGGTCACACCTAACTGGCAGCCACCGCATGTTATCCATCACAAGGTGGGCCCCCAATGGATGGTTGGGATGACACAAAACATCATGGTGTGTCCCACATGGATGGGGTCCACCGAAAATGGCATGGATGATAACATACATAATAGGTGGGCCACAATCGTAGAAAGAGAGAGAGAGAGAGAGAGAGAGAGAGAGAGAGAGAGGGAAAGAGGGAGACATCGGCAATATCGGAGGGGCCCCGCCACTATGGGCCCCTCTTGAATTTAAGCATACATCAAGGTGGGTCCCACTACATGGACCCTTAAATCAACAAAATGAACAAAAAAAATGAAATCTACGATCACCCACCAGTTCTTCTTGCACCCTAAGCTTCCAATGCTCCTTTGCTTCGATTCCGACGGAGGAGATGGGTTTTGGATGGTTGAGATGGAAGATGGAAGGGTAGGAAGAGGTGGGCCACACTTGTGGTTTTTGGGAGAGATGGGGAAGGCTTGGACGTGTGGAGTTTTTTTCTTTTTTTTTCTTTGCTTGGAAATGAGCTTGGAAAAGAGGGAGAGAGAGACTTGTAAAGAGAGAGAGATGGGTGATGGATGTTTGATGTGGTGAGTGATGGGTGTAAGAGGCTCTTTTTTACTTTTGGGGTAAAAGGTGTAAGAGAGGTATGGGTTTTGTAAGAACTTTTTTACTTTTGGGGCTTGCTTGGGAAAGAGTGTGAAGTGATGTGTACTTGACATGATGGGATGGATTGATGGATGATTGATGTGACTTCTCGTAGAGATTCTCTCGGGTTTCACAACACGCGGCGTTTTCCTTGCACCGAACGCTGGCTCGGGTTGACAGCGTATGAATCAGGGTCGCGCGCAACGCCGGTTAAGGGTCGAAGGTTACCGGAATTCGACCGGAAAGACCGTGGGAACCTACGGAACGGTACGGTCTAGGATACGGGTCTTACACGCGCCGCCGCTGCAGCAGGGCCATAGTGGCCCGCTTGGAGCCGAGTGATGCATCGCTGCCAGGGCAGCGCCGCCGTGCCCCTCTAGGGTCACCAACGGTGGCCACCCCTCTCGAGGTGTTGTACACATTCAGGGGACCCCTTGGGGCCCACGGGTTTTCTTGGTTTGGGCCCCTATGCCTGTATGACATGTTTTCTCAATCTAACTCACGTGTATACACACCTTTTAATTTATTTCAAGTTCGGGATTCACCGAATTATCGTTCAAACCCGTCGATTGACGGCCTAAAAGGGACTGAGATTATTTCACATGATCTCAAACACGTACGACTATATTACAATGGCCAATTTCACCCGTCGACATAACCTTGGGATCCTACATTCATATCTGAGTTTCATTGCTCCCCTCCTAAGTCAAAGTGCATCGTGTGTATCGTGTTACCATAACCCAGGTCCAGTTTAATCCAAATCATGCTCTGATACCAACTTGAAACGTCACGAATTTCGAGGGTCGAGCAAGGCTTAACTCCCGAGATCCAACACATCACTTATGCAACATGGATAATGATGCTTAAATGTTGTCCATATTAATGTATTAAACATGAGTGGGATTATACCAAAACAACATATCATACTCCAGAGGTAATGTAATTTAGCAAGCGGAAGTCTGAACTATATGTATTGAAGTAAGCGGTTCTCGGCCTCTAGAGAATGATAATATAATAGGGTTTAATACATATAAAGTTTGTTTCAAAATATACAAAATATCAAAATGTAGATGTTCAACTAATCCATGTAACCCTATAATCTTGTCGATTAGTATAAGGTCTACATAAACCTGCCTGATTGCTCTACATAGGAGAATTCCTCTTCCTCGTCAATGAAGTCCAATCCAACCGCATAAACTTCGTCCTCGCCTGCATCTACAATAGTGTCTGGTTGGTGTTTTAAAACACCGTCCCAGGGTGGAAGTGAGTGATCAACTCAGTGGTACTATAAGGCAAAGGTTAACATGTTATCAATTCGATCAAGCAGTAATAATAAAACAGTACATCAATCACTTCCTAATTACTTTTGTTAATGCAGGAATGGTATGCAGTAATGATGTATGCCCTCGCACAAAGCTCCCTCACAAGCGACTCCAACAACCAAGTTCGTGCATGACAAACTCCCTAAAGGTGCAACTTCCTCACCAAAGCATATGCAATACGGTGCATGGTCGTGTTAGCCAAGTACATAATTAGGCTTATTCATACAGCAGATTTTAGAAGCTAAGGTACCTCCCTTTATATCATTACCCCAAACAAATGATCCATCTATAGCCGTCAATCCTAGTTAACCACATACGATAGGCAAGTTGTAGGGCATCACCTCTAATATAAAGCAGTCGATATGCAAATTCATAGTTTATATTCACGGTCACTACGGGAAGGCTCGTTACCTTAGCGTAGGCCGACAGCTCGACACGGTGTCCCATACCACCATGCCCGGCTCACGAGTTTGGGTTGCTCACTGGTCACTACGGGGAGGCTCGTCACCCCAGCATAGGTCGATAGCTCAACTACTGTGTCCCATACTACTATGCTCGGCTCATGAGTCCTAGTGGATCATGGTACCATGGTTGAAATGTGCTTTCACATTGGTGAGTGGTACCTTAGATTCAAGCAGTGATGTCCATACATGGTAAACACACAATAGGCCAAACGGTTTGTTTGGCAAGTTTGATCGGTACGAGCACACGTTGACTTAATCGACATGGAGCGCATAAGCACCCCTTGTGGCTTAACCACTGTCGACAATCGTTGTGTGATCCGGATTCGTCGAGTTACCCAATTGTGGCGAGACTAATTCGGCCACCTGTACATGGACTGTTACCGATTGCCTCGGCCACACTGTAGCCCCAATCTTACTCAGATGCAGTAAGTAAGATACATGTGCTAATCCTATCATCATTTAAAAAACCAATCCAAATCAATTCCTCATTCAAGCATTTCGTCAAACACATTGAACATATTATATAACACTTGCATTTTATCCATAAATCTCGTAGAGACAAATCAGATTACATGAAGGAAACTATACATATGCATAGGTAATTTAGAATCCTATCATAATACTCTTAATAAATACAAATCATCAACATTTTCTTATTCAGACAATTTATCAAATACTTAGACTACACTTCACCAAATATATAGACTAGGGTAGTTACAACATGTATTTTAGCAAATCCTTATACAAAGAGGTCAACATACATACGACAACAATGAATCCTAGATTAGTAGGCATAGCAAACACAAATCATGTTCACATGTTCATTCAAACATTTCAACAAACACATAGGATGCATATTTATTCAACATAGTTCATACATGTGTAACACATCGAAATCAACGTGTCTAAGATGATATGGTAGCAATCAAGTCAAACATAAATCATCAGCTAACATTGAAAGCATTAAAAACCATAACCTAAATGTTTATAGTCTGTACCTTTCACGGAATACTCGTTTCGAACTCGGTTCGAATCCTACGTTCCCGAAAATGGAATAACGGGTACCTAAATTAAAAAATAGGTGAGCTAGTTTATCGATTACTCTATCTGGATTTCTAAATCAAGATTAGGGTTAAGATTTCTTACCCAAATTGTAAGCAAAAACGATTGTATAGCGAAGTGGGGAGGTGAATCCATGGCGTGGAGTCGTGGGAAAGAATCCCAGCAACGAGCTCCCTGTTTCTCTCTTCTCTCCTTACTCTTTTCTCTTCTTTTCTCTCTTCTCTCTCCTAGGGTTAGAGAAATTCGTATGGAATGGAAGTGGGGTGGTTTAAGGGCTATATATAGGCCCAGAACTGATGCAAATGGCCCTAGGGCCATGGTATACTTGATTTACATCCAAAGGGCGATTATTTCTGACGAATGGGGCCCATCGGGGGGGTCCATACTCACCTACGTCACAGAGTAAGTTCCCTTATAATGGATCTATGTCAAGACATGATTTCGGCGTGTTTGGATAGGTCGATTGGCTGTGAAGGACCCGCGTCAAATCAACGATCGAACTTGCTCGATCGGAGCCACGAGTATATGTATATGACCAGGGAAATTTCCTTTTCCCCTTGGTGAAGTTTGGTCAGAAACTAACGGTCTTAAATATTCAATTTTTCCTGTGAGCGAATGGCCCAATTCACTTAAGTTGTAATACATTTTCTAAAGATATTCGCATTTCTCACACGTTTTACTCAGGGCTTAAGTTGTGCGTTTCTGGATACTATTTGGGCTCGATTCCTGCGAGTTGTCAAGCCCAATAAGACGGACATATCCCTATAGTTTCGCGGTCATCGGACTTTCGACGTGGGGTCCAAGTTCGATATGGAGTTTCAATGTGCTCCCGAGAGCAACAGGGTTTTGGAATTTTTCCTAGGTTTTTAAGTAGTGCTAGGTTTTTTAGCACTGAGTTAGCGATTTTGATGGTTTTGGGTCTTGCCATTTGTATGAATAGAGGTTCAGCTAAATCCACAAATTAATTTAGTTTAGTACTTAATTAATTTTTGCCTAAATTTCTACAGAGTACAGTCCTTCAGGATTTCTGCCTGAGGTGGTACTCGGACCTTTGTACGGATTTTTCCGAGACGTTACAAAATGACTTTTAAGATGATTTCCAAGAAAGCTTCTTATACAATTACATTTTCATTTAATTTCCTTTTTATTCCATGCAGGTGATGATAAAAATCTGGAGCAAGTGGTGATGATGGTTTTAAACTCGTTCCAAGATCCCCACCCTCGTGTGCACTGGGCTGCTATTAATGCAAATGGGCAATTGCCTATAGATTTGGGGCCAGACCTTCAAGTTCAGTATCATCAACGGGTGTTGCATGCATTAGCCTCAACTATGGATGATTTCCAAAATCCTTGAGTACAGGTAAGTGGTTTTCTGACATTGTGGTTCATACTTGATAGAACATTGTCTAGTCATCATCTATTTCTTTTTTAGTTACATTAAAAACTATATCAACCATGGATGTGTTGAAAGTGTAGATCAGATCTCATTGGCTGATGTGGGATTGATATAGGTTTAGGAGGCCCAATGATTGTCACTTAATTCCAATGATCTAGGGCAAGGCCCACTTTGATGTCCAACACAAAATATGAAGTATTTATAAAACATCCAATGAAATCAGTGTTTAAACTAAGCATTCAACTATTCACAATTTCCATCAAATGTGGGTCAATTTCCAGCAGTTAGAAAATGATTTTCAAGAACTAGCGGAATTTCCAGTGACTAGATTTCAGTACTTGAAGTAAACTTCCAACGGTCATCTCAAGTTTCAAATAGTTAGAAGAACTGTTTAACATGTGCTAGATGAACTTGGAAGCTAGCGAGATGAGAGAACCTTCAACAAGAGAAGACTGGGGTTCACAATCCTCAAAACCTTAAATCTTCCCTTGTGTTTTCTTAAGGTTAAATGAAGTAGTAAGTCTATATGGGCCTGTCATATGACTGAATAAAGTGATTTGTAAAACTCTTTAATTTATGAAGAAATTTCATAATACGTGGTGTCATGAAAGTTGTTATCATGACCATTCGGCCCTGTGTCGAGTCGTGACTCACCCGAGTAGGGGGTAACTTGTGGTGTCAAATGAATTGGGTCCCACTGAGTCCGTTTTGACTCCTCTAAGTTGCTTCAAATTCGGATGAGTCTTAAAACCATGATTTCTAGTTGTTTCATCTATCTTCAGATGGTTATAGGTGGATGGAGATGCGAACTTTCAGCAGGTCAGTGGGACGAATGTTGGAGGTGGTACTTATTGGGGATTGGGAAGGCTTTTAACAAAGTGCAAGAGGTAATTTTGATGTTTTTCAGGTTCTAGAATTGTTGTTTGTCATCTAGGTTATGGACCAGTTTGGACATACATGAATTGCAGGCGGAGACTCCTTGCATCCACTACCTAGATTGAAAATGTGATGGCAACGAGTCTGATCTATTAATATATGCATCCACTACCTATATGTAATATGTTTTTGATATGACATTTTTGGCAGTAAACATGCATTCTCATTTCTTCTCTCTTTTCAACAGTCGAGTGGAAGAACAGGTGCACCTGCTGGTCCATCTGCGGAGAACCTCAGGTTGATTATCCAGTGGTGTTGGTTTTTTTTTTTTTTTTTTTTTTTTTAAATCCTTGTATTGGCTGGATGATCTCTCCTCTTTTGTTCTCCTTTCATTTTTCTTCTTAATAAAAATTTTGAGTTGCCTTCAAAAATATTCTCCCTCTGCCAAATTCGTTGCTTGGAACTTAAGCAGGCATTCTTTTCTTTCCAATGGGTTCTTCAGTGCTTGACATTTTTTTTTTAAAATCCTTGTATTGGCTGGATGATCTCTCCTCTTTTGTTCTCCTTTCATTTTTCTTCTTAATAAAAATTTTGAGTTGCCTTCAAAAATATTCTCCCTCTGCCAAATTCGTTGCTTGGAACTTAAGCAGGCATTCTTTTCTTTCCAATGGGTTCTTCAGTGCTTGACACTTTGATTTTCTTGCATTGTATAGTGGGACAAGAGATCTGTGATAGATTCTCGGGTGTTGTCGAAGAATTCACTAGAAGAAACACTACAGGTTCCGGTCATCATGGTGATCACTCCAGGAACAAGGCTTCGGAAGATGCAGCTGCATCTTCCAAGGCTTCGGATGCGGTAAGAGAAGTTTCAATGCAAGTGAGTTCCAAATGGACATTTGACTTTTGACAAATAATGGATGCTTTTCCAAACAAATTTCAAAATACACCCCCACTCTTGTTTGAAACAGCATTGTATTAACCAAAAGTGGATAAGATGGGTGTATTTTGCAGTCAGGATGGGTGCCACTACCACCTAGCCTGTGGGAATTCTTTTCGTCTATGTTATATGTAATTTTGTTGCATTCATTTCATTTCATAGATAATTGTGTGTGTGTGTGTGTGTGTGTGTGTGTGTGTGTGTGTGTGTGTGTGTGTGTGTGTGTGTGTTTGGTTATGATTTTCTTCATTTTCTATTTTCTAAGATTTAGGTGACGCATCTCTTGGGGGTTCTTGGATTTGGTGCAATTTGCTTCCTATTGGGAGCTAGTAAGTTTTCTTCAAATACCTTTTGGGAAGTTTTGTTCTTGAATCCTCAGAGATTATGTATTAATAGTTATTTTTTTTTTTGTTACTTTAATCTTCAGGATCACAAGATATACCTTACGTGTATTGTTTATTCTATGTTACATTTGTTCCATTGCGATGGATCTACTATCGGTTCAAGAAATGGCACTACTATCTTCTGGTGAGCACCTTAAGCATAGGTCTATCACTTGATGATTTTATTTGTTTATTTACTATTTTTAACTTTCTGCTCCCCAAAACAGTCTCTGTCATGAATTCAAATTGTGCAATGCCTAGTTCTGTTGTTTCCTCTATTAAATTGATTTCTCACTATTTGATTCAACTGAGCACCTAAACACACCCTAATTGCAATTATGTTATTCTCCCAAGAGAAACATGTCTGAGATAAGCTTCTGTAGGTTATTATGGCACACATTCATGGCCAAATATAGGACCCAATGGGTGCATTGTTTGCTTTGCTTCATTTTGAGTTACAGTTATTGTTCATGTGCATTGATTATTTAGAGGAGAAATATTACGTTCGAGTTAGGGTGCATTTGGCTCATGCCACAAGAATTGTGATTTTTAATCTCAGGGATTGTTTGGTAGCGTGAATTTGGAGGAATTTGTGGGGATTTCAGTTTTTTGGGATGTTTGGTAGCAAGGATTTTGAAAGATTTGGATTTTGATTCCTCCAAAATCCTCAGAAGTGCCCTTTTTTGCATATTCACCTTCAGTAGAATCTCCGTTAACATGATCAACACCTTTAGTAGAATCTCCAGAGAATGTGAAATGATATTTTTATGAACAGGAAAGAGTTCTTTTATCCAATGCAACCCAGAAGAGCCCTATTTCAATAGTTTTGTTTTCTATCAAGTGTAAAAATTCCAAAACCATGAATTATTTTTCTCGGTTCCTAAAATTTCTAGTGCGCAAGGTTAAACGGTTGAATATTGAATGGGTTTCTAATGTAGGTAGTCTCAAGGGTTGTAATGTTCTCTTTATTGGAGTTTAGGCGGTCCGCTTTCTCAATGGCCCCTCTCCTTCTGCCTTTTTTTCCTTTTCTTTTAATACAATGCAGTTATCTTTCAAAAAAAAAAATAAAAAAAAAAAATCCATGTGTTAAACACAACCTTTATCATTTTTTGGACTTGGTCATTGTTTGCTAATTTGTCAAGCTTCGTGTAATTTGTAATTTACTGAAACTCCTCAGATTAAGTGCAATTTCAAGACTCTTTAAGTGTTTTTTACCTATAGAAATAGAGGAATGCTAGGTGAACTTACTAGCTGAGGAAAATCGGAGTCTTTGCAGCACACATGCGAACACAACATGTGCATGCACAATCCTCACCATTCATCGGATAGGGAGGATTATGAGCATGTAGACAAGTTAGGAATATGGACCACTGGTCCCTTTTTTTTGTCCGTTTTTCTCATACAAGTATGGCCCTACTTAGATCATTATTTTAGAGCATGACCTGAAAAATGAGGCAGATTCATATCTAAGTGGACCACACCACACGAAAACAGGGGTGATTGAAGGCCCATCATTAAAAACTTCCTAAGGCTTATTGTAATATTTATTTGCCATCTAACTTGTTGATTAAGTCACAGCGTCCCACATGAAGGGAAAACATAAATATAAGCTAAATCCAAAACTTCTGTAGCCCTCAATAAGTTTTAATGGGGGCGTTCAATCGCCATTTTTCTTTTTATTTTGTACGGTCCACATGAGATTAATTTAGAACTGTTTCAGTTTTGGGCTCGGGCCCTAAAATTATCTAGAAAAATGGATGGATAGATGGCATGTATATAACACATGCATACATTATGGTGGGCTCACAGCACCATCCAGTAGTGAGTAGCTACTGAGAGTGACGTCAATATGCAATCTGGGCCTGGTAGAAATACCTTATGAGCAAACTTTCCGAGGCCGTTGAAATATGTGCGGCCCAATATTTTCATTTCTTCAACCATCTATTTGCAATCTTCATGGCAATCATCTACACGCTCAATAAAGATGCCATGATACTTGCTGCTCACGTGTCATGGAGAAACACGTGTGAGAGACTATCCGCTGCTCACCTAGGCCCGCGGTAAAATCTAGCCAATATGCTCTCATCCAGCGGGCAACACATGCATTTTGAAGGTGAATTGTTGGTCAATTTCTTTTAATGTCCATTTATTTACACGAGTTTCCATTTGATTAAGAGGCATTTGATACTCCAGCCGACTATGATGGTTGATAAGCAAGCACTCAGAAACTGTACACCTGGTGTACATTAAATCAAGGGATACTGTCCTAGATAGGTCATCATCCTAACTATCATATCGTTTTAATAGTATTAACCTCTGATTCATGGGCACTTGTTGCTGAATCCAGACCATTGGGTATTTTTCTTTTTCTTTTTCTTCTTCATTTTTTTTTTTGTTAAATCTCAACCATCCAATAAATGTCTACCAATTGATTTTATTTTTTTTTTCCTCTTTTCTTTTAGCTTAAAGTGATGACCTACATCTCGACAGTTTTTAAGTTGAGTTACTTTCATGCCATAGGTACAATTTCTCAGTGCCCATGTCCCACTGCAGCATGAAGTTCGTCTCCATTTAATCAGATGAGATGGCGAGAAAAAGGAAGAAATGTCTTTATTACAGGAAGTCATGTAAGGCGGTGGTCTTCTCCTTTCTCCTTGTCTAATTAGCCATTTCGTACTCTAGTGGACACTTTAGTCAATTCAAATCCAACAGCTAGTAAGATGGCCACATCAATGGACTTACGGAAGAGTAATTAGAGTTCATGAGGTCAAGTAAGAAAAGATGCTACTAACAGCTACTAAATAAAAAGGCTACTAGAAGGCTTTCTATGATATCCAAAGCTTCTATATATCTCGTTTCTTTTCTTTTCTTTTCTTTTTTCTTTTTTTTTTTTAAAGCATATATCCAATCCAAATATTTGGAATTTGGATGATTATTTGATTTTGATTTCTTCTTTTCTATTGTGTAGACTAACCTTCTCGAATAGGTTGGTTCGTTCAAGGCTTTGGAGAAATGGGTATATCTAGAAATGGATGTATGCGTTGATTAATCAACACACATCTATAGCTTATATACCCATTTCTCTGAAGCCCTGAATAAACTACCCTATTTGAGAAGGTAAGTGTACACAATAGAAAACAAAGAAATTAAATGTATCATCCAAATTCAATTCATTTTTATTTAAAAAAAATAATAATAATTAATGAGAATTTCCGACGGTTAAAAACCGTCGAACATGCCGACGGTTTTAGCCATCGCTCTTATAGTCGGAAATGCCGACGGTTTTAGCCATCGAAAATGCCGACGGTTTTGACCGTCGCCCTTACCGTCGGAATCGTCGATAGTTTTAATCCGTCGGTGAGCAACACCAACGCACCCTTTACCGACGGACCATAGACGGCTAAAAGCCGTCAGGGAAGGTAATTGCTGACAGTTTTTAACCGTCGGCGTTGCCCTATTTTTTGGTAGTGAAGAACAAGAACATCACAAAATCCACTGTAATAAAAAAAACTTAAAAGTACAATGCATAAGGGAAATATAATGATAATATCAGAACTCCAAAAGCTTGGCTACACACTTCTGCTCCTGCTCAGCTATGTCTTAGCGTCACCTGCACACATCAATCGTACATAAGCTTATAAATAGCTTAAAGGATGGTAAAAGTGTGTGTGCAAAGTAGAAATGTTATGCAATATGAGAGTAATACGGAAATGTTGGTAAGTCTATGAATACTATTAGCCGTACCAAGGCTATGCGATATAAGGCATGAATGTTATCAGTCATACTAAAGCCATGCGATGTAAGATATGAATGTTATTGGCCACACCAAGGCCATGTGATGCAAGGCCTACATGGCCACTGTCATATGTGAGATGCAACTCAAGCATGTCAGTCCTCACTTTTATCCACATATCAATACAGCTCATCTCTGGGATATCATTGAGGTCTAGTACACTATACACCAGATTGTCACCCCACACTAGATGCACAACCATGCAAGCGGAAGAGACCTCACTATCCACCTGACCAATAGTCTACCAATATCTATCGGCACGTCAATAGCGGACCCATTTACGAGCTGGTCATATTCAACCTAGCAATAACCCCCTTCTCTCTGGGCAGGTAAGGTCACACCCCCTTCCAACCAACCACGACATAGTAGGATACGCGGCCTCCTGGTATTCGGCCCTCATGCGCTCATACATCCACTCAGTTTAGACATTGAAGCATCCTCCATGGTACCATAAGGGTTTGGGGACTTTCACCCTAGGACGTTTATGGTGCCCCCATGCTTTAACAAGTATTTTCGATGTCCAATCCTACCATTCACACTATACCTGTTAAGGGTGTAAGTGCTATAGTTGATAGCTTTACTATATTGTCAAATTTGTGGTGCAAAAGACCATGTATGTATCTTGTTATGAAGCTTGCATATGTGAAGAACAAATCTCTACTCATGATATGTCAAGTCAAAAGTCTCACAAGATCAGCTTCGATAGACAAGCTATGTTCACAAGTCAAGAAGACTCAAGAATGTGGGAATGTTCGACTTAGTTCAAGACTCAAGATTTCTAAGAAGCTTTCAAGCTCAAGCTACATTAAGATCTCAAGCTCAAGCTTCATTATGCTTAAGGTCACTCATCTTTAAGTTTCAATGTCCTTACTTCACTATTGAGGTATGATTGACCTTAGGTTGACCTTTAAAGTAGGCCATTTTGGATACATAATCCATATGTTTTATATAAGTGAGTTTGGTCTGTTCTAAGACTAGTCCCGGTCTTTGTTCGACTAGTCCTAGCACTGTTTCGACCTATCTAAGATTTGCCTAGACCAGTCGTAAGTTTGTTGAAAAAATTCATAATTTTTAGTTAAGCTTTGACGAGTCCTGGAGTCTATTCGACTAGTCGTATGAACAGTGTCGACTGCTTGTTCAACCAGTCGTAGACCTACGACTCAAAGTCCAGCGATGAAATTCGACTTGTTTCGACCAGTCGTGAGAAACCTTCGACTGTCCTTCGACCAGTCGTAGACTACCTACGACTAGTCGTGAAACTGTCTTATCCTATAGCGCTCGAATTTTCAAATATCAGTTGGTCCTACGACCAGTCGTAGCGATTTAAGACCAGTCGAAGACGTGATTTACTCACCTATAAATAGAGCACGAATCTCAGAATAAAATAAGAAAATTAAGCTAATTTAATTCGGCCTTCTGAGAGATTCGTTTGTGCTCCATTTAAGCAAGTGTGCATAATTAATATTTTCTTACTTAAGCTTTTTAAATTGATTTTGGTTTCATGTATTCCAATCTGATCTGAAAAGAGGAAGTGTTGTTTTCCTTTTTCTGGAATTAAAATCGACTAAAGCTAGCCCATGTGTTTTAATTTAAAACCTATTAAAACTTAGAACTATTATAGTGAGTATTGGACATTGAACTTTGACATCCAAATCTCTACTCCGACTTGGTTCTTCTGGGCTACTACATCGAAGAAGAAAAACAGGTATTTTATATTTTGTAATTTACTGTATTTTAGTTTTATTTGAGGTTAAGCCAGAAAAATCTCAAAGTTGTTGGTTATTTGAGGAGAGCCAGAAAACTCAGAAGTGAGTTTTTGAATTGTGTAAGCCCTTTGAAAAAGACAATTGTGAAGGTTTTGGGTGAACCTGTGAAAACCTATTTGATAGTGAATGCTAATATCCCCTGTGTGAGGATATTAGGAGTGGAGTAGCATTCTGTGTGGCTGTTGTTGAACAGTTGGTGTACACACAGGCGAACCACTATAACTCTTTGTGTTGTGTGGAAGTGTGCTTCATTTTCCTATCTTTAATTATTCAATTGTGGAATGTATGTAGATGTGAATGTTGTAATCATTTTATTTCAAGATCAGTGGAAAATGTTGTAATAGTTTAGATTTATATTTCTGCAATTTATCTCTAGCTATTCATTTGTTTGTTTGAGCTTCAGTTTCTCTTCTTGTTCTAGTAAGGTTGTAACGCCCTGAAAATCGGGGGTCGAGCATAAGCTCCACTCCCGAGTTCCAATGCATCACTTATACAATATAGAAAATTATGATTAAATGTTGTCCGTGTTAGTGCATTAAACATGAGTGGGATTACACCAAATAGCATATCATACTCCAGAGACAGTTAAATTACGCAAGCGGAAGAACTGTGATAGATATATAAAGTATATAAACTGTTGTAAGTCTCCAGAGTGTGAACATGTTACCAGGTTAAATATATACATATTTACTTTCCAAATGGACAAAAAATGAATATACATGTGTAATTTCAAAAGACAAAATAGCAAGTGCAAAGGCATCTAGTCAGCTTTCTAGAAGTCCCCATCGATCAGGCCACGGCTCACATAAACCCGCCTAAAAACTGCATGAACAAGAATGCCTCTTCGTCATCCTCATAGTCCGGCTCTGCCTCGTAGGCATCGCCTCTACCTGCAACTAAGACAAGGTCCGGTTGGTGTGTACAACACCGTCACGTAATGTAAGAGTGAGTGATCAACTCAGTGGAACCATAAAGCAAAGGTTAACATGTTATCAATTAAGTCAAGCAGTAATGATAAAACAGTACAATCAAACATCCCTAAATACTCTGATTAATGCAAGAATGATATGAATAATGATGCATGCCCTCGCCTACTCTCCCTCAGCGACTTCATCTCACGATCGCGGCATGAAACCCTTTCTCAGTGCTTGACCTGCTACACCAAACGCACACGTAATGCAGTGTATGCACATGATTTCCACAGTTAGGACTTGATTTTCGAGATGGTTGTCAAGCCCAGCAAGGCAGTCATAATCTTTTATTTTTGCGGTAATTGGACTTTCGACGTGCGGTCCAGGTCCGATACAAAGTTTCGTGATACTCCCGAGAGCAACTAGGTAATAAGATTGATCCTAGATTATAGGGTAATGTAGCGTCGATGATTTTGTAAGTTTTGGGTCTTGCAGTTCGTATTTAAAGTGGTTCAAGGGAATTTTCCAGCTAATCCAGTTTAACACCGAGTTAATTTCTTCTAATTTCTAAAGGATTTGGTCCTAAGTGATTTCTGCCTAAGGTGGTACTCGGGTCTTTGTACGGATTTTTTTCAGAGACGTTACAAAGGTTGCCCTGCCTTTTTTATGGTGCATGGTTGTTCTTAGAACAATCAATATTTGAGATTGCTTTTTATTCCTCAGTATAAGTTTGAATATATTTATTCCTCTTTGGTTTGAGTTCTTGATACAAAGACCTTTCTAGAAATAAAGTTGTCCTACCATAAACTTTGGTTTTTGGTGTAAGGTTGTCCTTAGAATAACTTTTATATCAACCTCTCAATACTTGTTTATTGAGGTTGCTTTTCATTTCAGCATTGTGAATTGATTTACTTTATTTGGTTATCTCTTTATTCAATTTCGCTGTAATTATTTTAAATTTGGCATTGTCTTATTCACCACCCCCCCCCCCCCTAGGACATATAGCTTGGCCTTTTCAAGTGGTATTAAAACCTAATAGCTTGTTTTAATTGTTTTATTATTTGGATTCATTTCCTAAGCTAACGATCTAAGCTATATATAAGATGTCAAATTTTGATAGCCTTTCAGTTAGAGCTGGGCATTTCAGTCTGATCTGGTGGATCCGACCCAATTTGAACCGAACCGACGTGGTGGATCGGTGCGGATCGGGTAGCTCCATCCAGATCCGAATTCTTTTCGGCTCGGATTCGAATTAGGCCTAATCCGACCAGATCTAATCCGATTGGATCCGATCCAAAATAATATTCGAAAAAAAAAACATCTCAGCAATCAATCTCTCACACCCAAATCACGTTCATTCAGAGCAGAAATTTTTTAAAAAAAATACAAATCAAATATACAAAGAACCCAAACAACAACTGTAATGAAACGATACTCCCATCAATCTACAACAATAGCTGAGAGAGAGAGAGAGAGCGTCGTACCTAGGGTTTCCTTTCTCCATTTTGGGCGGAAAGCAGAAGAAAAAAAAACCCTAAAAAGGAGGAGAGAGAGAGAGAGATTGAAAACGAAGGAGAGAGAGAGATTGAAAATGGAGGAGAGAGATTGAAAACGGAGGAGAGAGATTGAAAACGGAGGAGAGAGAGAGAGACGCTGGAAAGGAGGAGAGAGATTGAAAACAAAGCTTTTCTTACTTTATAGCTTTTTTCATATGGTACTCCAGCTCCATATGACACTTGATACACAACCACTCCAAGATTGCACAGTTGATATTTAATAACTCACATCTGGACCATTCAAAACCTAGCCCAATTGGAAAACCGAGTCGGGCACGGATCAGATCAGACAATCCACCTTTCGGATCTGTTCGACTCAGGTAGTCTAGACTCGGTAACGGATCGATTCGGATTCAGGTTAGACCAATGTTCTTTCGGATAGGATCAGGTTGGCCCGGATCCGATCTGAACAGGACCAATGCCCAGCTCTACTTTCAGTCACTAGGCCTCCACCCTTTGATAGCTCCAACTATGCATATTGGAAAGCCAGGATGAGGATCTTCCTCAAATCCATGGATGAAAATGCATGGCTTGCCATAGTGACTGAAGTGACTGGTATCGATGGTTCAAAATCAATGAGAGTAACACCATTTTTCTCATGGACCACACTTCAGAAAAGTCAGAGTAGTGCAAATGCTAAGCACTAAATGCAATCACTTACGCACTATCACCAGATGAGTTCAAAAGAATAATATCCTGTGATACTGCAAAACAAGCATGGGATATATTAGAAATGACACACGAGGGTACTTCAATTGTAAAAAATTCTAAAGTCCAACTCCTCACAACCAAATTTGAAGAAATTCATATGGAGGAGAATGAAATGTTTATGGACTTTTATACTATATTAAATGACATTGTAAACTCTATGTGGGGTCTTGGCGATAAAATCCCAGAAAGTAAAGTGTGTGCAAAGATACTATGCTCACTACCTGAATGGTTCAATTCTAAGGTAACCGCGATCCAGGAACTTCGTGATACGGACAATATGAGGGTAGAAGAACTAGTTTGTTCTTTACAAACCTATGAATTAAACATTAAAGCTCTTAAAGGTAAATCTATTGCACTTAAGTCTTCCAAATGTATTTCTCAAGAAAATTCTGAAGACGATATGGCCCTTTTAGCGAAAAATTTTTACAAGATTTTCAAAAGTAAAAAGAAGGTTGATTTTCAAAAATCAAATGAAAAGAAAATATCTAAATCTTGGAAATCTTTGAAAGATAGTCAATGTTACAACTGCCAAGAATATGGGCATCTAGCAAACAAGTGTCCTAAAAAGGACAAACCTAAAAAGAAAAGAATGTTGGCTACTTGGGATGAATCTTCTGGCACTAAAGCCTCTTCTGAATCAGAAGATTCTGAAAACGAGTTGGACAATGAAGTTAAGGCCCTTATGACTCTAGCCAAGTTCACTTTTTCAGATCATGATGATTCAACCAGTGAAGAAAATCTGAATAGTGATCATGATAATGAAGAAGATCTTCAAGATGCTTATAATACCCTATACAAGGAAAGTTGTAAAATTGTCATAAAACTAAAACTTCAATAAGAAAGGTTTTTAGGACTTAAAGAAACATTTGAGTCTCTTGTTTTAAAAAAATCTCATCTTTCAGATTGTTTTGAAAAATGCAAATATGATCTAGATTTCAAAACCACCTTTGTTGAAAATCTGAAATCTAAAAATGATAAACTTAAACTTGAAGTCTCTTCCCTTTTGAGTTTAAAGGAAACATGGAGGTATGCCCAAGGTGATCCTAAATTAGAAAAACTTTTAACTGGATCAAGAAAATGTGGTGACCGATCTGGTTTGGGCTATGACAAAAATATTCCTCCTAAACAGAAGAATATTCCTCCCAAGTTTGTAAAAGGAGAATCCTCTTTCTTAAAAGAGAAAAGTTCAAGTCAAAAGTTTTCTAAAACTTTTCAATCTTTCAAAACCAGAGGTAACCATATCAATTACAAAAATCAAAACTAAAACCTTTTAGCTAAAAAAATAATTGATTTGCTTAAGGAGCTCTTAAAATCTAACTCAGTGGGTCACTCGTACAAAAATTACAAATACAAGAAGACCAACTATACTCTTAAACCCAAAACAGTAATGAAATGGGTTCCTAAAGTTACTTGCTGGTTGCCCACACTGCTTTCAAAGTTATAAGCCATTCGAAGTGGTACCTAGACAGTGGATGCTCAAGGCATATGACTGGTGATAAAGGTTTATTCATTGATCTCAAAGACATGACTAATGGTTTAGTCATATTTGGTGATGGAAGCAACTATAAGATTATGGGCCAAGGTACGATTCAACTTCATAACCTCCCTTTGTTCAAAAATGTTTTATATGTTGAAGGCCTAAAACATAACTTTCTTAGCATATCTCAAATACGCGATAATAACCATAGTGTAAGATCTTCTAATCAAAGCTGTGAGATTCTAAATAACAAGGGTTCAGTAATTTTAACTAGACGTAGAACGTCTGAAAACTACTATATTGTAAGTGAATCCAGCTCAACTAGTCAATCTTGTTATATGGTCCATACAGACGATACTGATTTATGGCATAAACATCTTAGACATATACACTACCGAAATCTATATAGATTGAGCAAACGAGAACTTATCAGAGATCTACCCAAACTACAAAAATTTGATAAAATATGTGGTGAATGCTAGATTGGCAAACAAACAAGGAACTCACACAAGAAGGTGAATTCCAATACCACATCAAGACCACTCGAGCTTCTCCATATGGATCTTGTAGGACCTATAAGGACGGAAAGTGGAAGTGGAAAAAGATATATCTTGATAATTGTAGATGATTTTACTAGATATACATGGGTTGTTTTCTTAAGGGACAAATCAGAAACCCTTGAAAAAGTGAAAAAGGTTCTCAAAAGGATTCAAACTGAAAAGAGTTCTCAAGTCAGTAAGATTCGTAGTGATCATGGATCTGAAATTGAGAATAGCGGTTTTGAGAAGTTCTATAGCGACCAGGAAATATTACATGAATTCTCAGCACCCAAAACTCCATAAAAAGATGGAATAGTGGAAAGGAAAAATAAAGTGCTTCAAGAAATGGCTAATGTCATGTTGAATAGCATGAAGCTCTCTTAGAATCTTTGGGCTGAAGCAGTCAATACAGCTTGTTATATCATTAACCGTGTTTACACTTGTAAAAGTAATAATAAAATGGCTTACGAAATTGGTTCAATAAAAAGCCTACTGTCAAATACTTTCGAGTTTTTGGCAGCAAGTGCTATATTTTGCGAGATCATGAAAATCTGGAAAAGTTTGATACGAAGAGTGATAAAGGGATCTTTCTAGGATATTCTTTAAACAGTCGAGCTTATAGGGTTCTGAACAAAAGGACCGGTGTGATTCAAGAATTCATTAATGTGGTCATTGATGATCACTTAAACACACCTGTCTTAAGTTCAGATAATGATGAAGTTCTTGTAATTGATAAACCTGATACTTCATTTAATAAGATTAATTCTGAACTGAGGACTGTTAAAGATCATCCAACCATACAGATTCTTGAAAATTCTCTTACTAGCATTCGTACCCGTAGACAACTTGAGGATATATGTAATTACGTATGTTTTACATCCCAGATAGAACCATCTAACGTAAAAGAAGCTCTTGTTAATGAAAACTGGATAGTTGTTATGCAAGAAGAACTTAATCAATTTGTTCGAAATGATATCTGGTATCTTGTTCCTAGACCCAAAGATAAACATATTATTCGAACAAAGTGGATTTTTAAAAATAAATCTGACGAGCTTGGGAATATTATTCGAAACAACGCAAGATTAGTTGTTCAAGGATACACTCAAATTGAAGGTATCGATTATGATGAAACCTTTACCCTAGTTGCTCGTCTTGAATCAATCAAACTTTTTATATCCATTACATGCTTTAGAAAGTTTAAAATTTTTCAAATAGATGTACAGAGTGCCTTTTTAAATGGAGATTTACATGAAGAAGTATATGTTGAACAACCTACAGGGTTTGAAGACCCTAAGCTTACTGATCATGTATACCGTCTTAAAAAAGCTCTCTATGGTCTAAAACAAGCTCCTAGAGCATGGTACGAGAAATTGACTAAGTTTTTACTCAGTCATAACTTTCAAATGGAAAGTATTGATAAAACATTGTTTGTTAAGAAACATAACGACGATATCTTAATGGTTCAAATCTACGTTGATAATATTATTTATGGATCCACATGTACTGACATGACTATTGAGTTTACAGATTTGATGAAATCTCGGTTTGAAATGAGCATGGTTGGGGAACTGAATTATTTCCTTGGGTTACAAGTAAAACAACGACCTGATGGAATGTTCATCTCTCAATCTAAATATGCTATGAATTTGATTAAGAGATTTGGATTTGAGAATGATAGGAATTTTGATACTCCTATGAGTACAACCTTGAAACTCTCAAAAGATTCTGTAAGTAAAAATGTGGATCCGAAATTATATCGGAGTATGATTGGTAGTTTACTTACTTAACTGCTAGTAGACCTGATATTTCTTTAAGTGTTGGTATTTGTGCTAGATATCAATCTAATCCTAAAGAATCACATTTAATTGTTGTTAAACGAATTATGCGATATGTCGCAAGTACTATTAATCTCGGTCTCTGGTATCCTCATGATACTAGTGTTCAATTAGCTGGGTACTCGGATGCTGACTAGGCTGGTAATCTTGATGATAGAAAATCTACCAGTGGTGGTTGCTTTTATATTGGAAACTGTTTAGTTTCTTGGCTTAGCAAGAAACAAAATTCTATATCACTTTCAACTGTTGAAGTTGAATATATCGCAGCTGGTAATGCATGTACACAGCTTGTTTGGATGAATCATATGCTAAGTGATTATGAAATTAAACAGGATTCTATGTTATTATATTGTGATAATACCAGTGCCATAAATATTTCAAAAAATTCAATTCAGCATTCTCGTACTAAGCACATTGACATTAAATTTCATTATATTCGTAAATTAGTAGAAGAAAAAGTTATATCTGTGGAATATATCCCTACCGAGAATCAACGTGCTGACATTTTCATTAAATCGCTCGGCAAAAGAAGGTTTAACAAAATGAAATTTGATCTGGGCATGTGCATTCTAAAATAATTATTTATGCCTATCATAGTGTATATATTTGTTAGATTAAAATTTAATTTTTTTATAAAATATATATATATATATGCTTGATATCATAATTTTGGTGATGTTCGACCAGTCGAGGATTTCCTCAACCTGTCGTGACACAACCGGTGGAAGATAACCATAACCATTCGTAGATCGCGGTGATTGGCTTAAACTAGAGAAATTTTCATTTCTTCCTTATTTCAACTTTCCTCTCCGATTAGCCGACGCCCAACCAGCCGAACCCACCTTCCAAATCCTTCAACGTTAGTGTTCCATTTGCTTATTTCTTATGAATTTGTGTCAAGTTTGTTTCTAGTTTCCTCTTGAAGTTGTCTATTTCAAGTTTAGTTGAGATTTGGGGTTTTTCTTCTCCAAAATCTGATTTTCGAAATCCCACTTCTCAATCCTTTGCAATTGGTTGTTTCCTTGAAATCTTTGCTGCAAATGGCTTCTAGAAGTAGAAAGGCAACATCCCGTGATCCATCTTCTTCAAAATCTACTCCTCTTACTAAGCGTCATCTTCAGGCTTCCGATGATGATCCGTCTTATGTTTGGGACATCAGATTGTGAAATGTTATTGTGGAACATCGAGTTAATGTTAATCATGTTGCCCCATTTGATATCCTTCCCTGTAGGTTGGGATAACTTATTGCATTGGGGTGGGCCAGCATACCGGTCCATTGCACAATCCATGTTTGCATGCATAAATAATTTTTCATTGAAAAATTTAACTTTTTCAATAGACACAAGAGAAGGACCATTTAATGTTGATCATCATTTGATTTCAGCTCTTATGGATATTCCTGTGAATGATGAGGGCATTCCTATCCATAACTTATTTGATAAACCCTCACTCTCTGAAAAACGCATGCTCACTAGAGATTTATGTAACTTGGATGCTCAATGGGCACATAAAGGGAATGTGCTCCCTTCAAAGTTTTTGTTACCCAAATAGAGAATTCTTCACAAAATCTCTGTGTCTAACTTGTATCCTCGATCTGGTGATAAATCCGAATTGACGTCCTTCATAGTTCGTGTTCTGCATGACGTTGCCAAAGTTGCACATATTTGTTTACCATCCTTGATTTGTCACCACATTATTTAGTTTCGACTCCATCCAGGTCACAGTGACATCCCTTTTACTTATTTGATGACTGTCTTGGTTAAGCATATGTTAGTTGACATGCCGGTTGAAGAAGCCCCTATCCATCATCTTATATTTAATAATTCTAATCTTAATAAGATGAAGCTGGATATGCTTCCTGGTCAAGGGGTTGGTAATGTTGGTGGTGAAGCTGAACATAAGGAAGAAGCTGCTGATCTTTCTTCTGATGATATTAACATGGATGATATTTTTGAATAACTTGATTCTGATTCCGTAAATGACCCTGATTATGCACCATCAGACTTTGATGCGCGTTTGTGTGATTTGGAGGAGAAGGTTGATAATATGAATGTTAAGATGGAAAACATGTCTATTGCCCATGATTTACAATTCAAGTATATGCGCAAATATCTTCGGCGCTTGAACAAGGGCATGCATCAACTTGATCCTTCCATTCCTGCTCCTTTATCTGGTTCAGATTAGTTCTTTTTTGTTTACCAGTCTGTAATAACTTTATTTCTCTTGCACTAGATTAACTGGTTTTTTAGATTGTAACTATTTTGACTTAGTTCAGTTTATGAATTATGTGTGTTGCTTATGCTATTTTCTCATATCTTGTCCTGTTATCTCTCTTATATCTTTTTAATTATTTTCTCCTCAGATATCTGTTCTGTGCTTTCTTTGTCCTATTGTGCCAAAAAGGGGGAGAATGAAATGACTGGATGTTTAATGATTATGTTTACTGATTTAGATATATTTTATACTCAGGGGGAGTATATTGGATATATGTGATATATATTATATTCAGGGGGAGTAGGTGCAGCGATTGCAGAGAATATTTGTTGAATTTATTTCATGCTTATGTATATGTGCCGGTTGATATTAGCGATTGTAGAGAATATATGTTGAATTGATTTCATGCTTATGTATATATGCCAGTTGATATTAACTGTTGCATGATTCGTTATTGACTGGTGCATGATTCAAATATTCTGTTTTATGAAATATATCCTGTAAGTGTGTTTTGTCACTAATTTGACAAAGGGGGAGATTTTAAGTGTTATAGTTGATAGCTTTACTATATTGTCAAATTTGTGGTGCAAAAGACATTGTATGTATCTTGTTATGAAGCTTGCATATGTGAAGAACAAAGCTTTACTCATGATATGTCAAGTCAAAAGTCTCATAAGATCAGCTTCTATTGACAAGCTATGTTCACAAGTCAAGAAGACTCAAGAATGTGGGAATGTTCGACTTAGTTCAAGACTCAAGATTTCTAAGAAGCTTTCAAGTTCAAGCTACATCAAGATCTCAAGCTCAAGCTTCATTATGCTCAAGGTCACTCATCTTTAAGTTTCAATGTCCTTACTTCACTATTGAGGTATGATTGACCTTAGGTTGACCTTTAGAGTAGGCCATTTTGGATACATAATCCATATGTTTTATATAAGTGAGTTTGGTCTGTTCTAAGACTAGTCCTGGCCTTTATTTGACTAGTCTTAGCACTGTTTCGACCTGTCTAAGATTTGCCTGGACCAGTCGTAAATTTGTTAAAAAATTTTAAAATTTTTAGTTAAGCTTCGACCAGTCCTGGAGTCTGTTCGACTAATCGTATGAACAGTGTCGACTGCTTGTTCGACCAGTCATAGACCTACGACTCAAAGTCCAGCGATGAAATTCGACTTACTTTGACTAGTCGTAAGAAACCTTCGACCAGTCGAAGGTGTCCTTCGACCAGTCGTAGACTACCTACGACCAGTCGTGAAACTGCCTTATCCTATCGTACTCGAATTTTCAAATATCAGTTGGTCCTATGACCAGTCGTAGCGATTTAAGACTAGTCGAAGACGTGATTTACTCACCTATAAATAGAGCATGAATCTCATAATAAAATAAGAAAATTAAGCTAATTTAATTCGGCCTTCTGAGAGATTCGTCCGTGCTCCATTTAAGCTAAGTGTGCATATTTAATTTTTCTTTCTTTAGCTTTTTAAATTGATTTTGGTTTCATGTATTCCAATCTGATCTGAAAAGAGGAAGTGTTGTTTTCCTTTTTCTGGAATCAAAATCAATTAAAGCTAGCCCATGTGTTTTAATTTAAAACCTATTAGAACTTAGAACCACTATAGTGAGTATTGGATATTGAACTTTGACATCCAAATCTCTACTCCGACTTGGTTCTTCCAGGCTGCTACATCGAAGAAGAAAAACAGGTATTTTACATTTAGTAATTTACTGTATTTTGGTTTTATTTGAGGTTAAGGCAGAAAGATCTTAAAGTTGTTGGTTATCTGAGGAGAGCCAAAAAACTCAAAAGTGAGGGTTTTTGAATTGTGTAAGACCTTTGAAAAAGACACAATTGTGAAGGTTTTGGGTGAACCTGTAAAAACCTATTTGATAGTAAACGCTAATATCCCCTATGTGAGGATATTAAGAGTGGAGTAGCATTCTGTGTGGCTGTTGTTGAACAGTTGGTGTACACACAGGCGAACCACCATAACTCTTTGTGTTGTGTGGAAGTGTGCTTTATTTTCCTATCTTCGATTATCCAATTGTAAAATGTATGTGGATGTGAATGTTGTAATCATTTTATTTCAAGCTCAGTGGAGAATATTGTAATAGTTTAGATTTATATTTCTGCAATTTATCTCTAGCTATTCCTTTGTTTGTTTAAGCTTCAGTTTCTTTTCTTGTTCTAGTATGGTTGCCCTGCCATTTTTATGGTGCATGGTTGTCCTTAGAACAATCAATATTTGAGATTGCTTTTTATTCCTCAGTATAAGTTTGAATATATTTATTCCTCTTTGGTTTGAGTTCTCGATACAAAGACCTTTCTAGAAATAAGGTTGTCCTACCATAAACTTTGGTTTTTGGTGTAAGGTTGTCCTTAGAACAACTTTTGTATCAACCTCTCAATACTTGTTTATTGAGGTTGCTTTTCATTTCAGCATTGTGAATTGATTTACTTTATTCAATTCTGCTGTAATTATTTTAAATTTGGCATTGTCCTAATCACCCCCCCCCCCCCTCTAGGACATATAGCTTGGCCTTTTCAGAGGGTACAGCCCTTATGTTGCTAGGGTGTACATTAATCATAACACACAATGCAAGGTGTATGAGTCATACAATCCAGTCATGAATCAATCCTGCGCATACCGTGCGCTCATGTGGGATAACTCCACCTATCATGGATCCCCATAAATAACCTACCTAATGGCATAATGCTAGAATCAGTCACTCCTCATAACAAGCATGTAGATGATGCATATGGGCATGTATCATGATGTTATGCTATCACATACTCATAGTCGGCATCAATAATCAGCCTATATACAAGGCGGGGTTCATAGAAGGATAGCAGATCTAAACCATAACATAAAGATCGGTCTTTAACCTTGAATATACCAAATCTGACATCACAGATCCTACCATATACGGTAATGATATACTCTCCTCATATCAAGGTTGGGCCTAAGTGGCTTACTTATATTCCTAAGGATCCGGAATGGGCCTCCTTCTCCATACTATCATATAGCCCGCTAGATTCCCTAGGGGGCCCAAATAAGTCCTAGATGGACTCCAAGATTAAAATAATCCTACTAGCAACTAATGGGGGCCCAACATTTTGGGTTAGCCCAATACGAATAAATGGATTATGCAAATATCAATGGGGCTCAATTATTTGGGTCAACCCACTTAGAGAAGGATGAGAATGGGCCTAACAATGGGCCTAAGGGAAGGTCACAATGTGGACATTTAACCATCATTGCCTATACGATGTGGACATTTAACCAACATTGCTCCCAAGGAGTGGCCCAGATAGAGCCAAACATATAGTGGGGCCCATGGCCTCACACAAGGGCCTCATATACATCACAATGGGCCTCACATAAGAGCCTAATATACTTCACAATGGGCCTCACACAAGGGCCTAATATACTTCACAATGGGCCTCACACAAGGGCCTAATGAAACAACCCATACCCCTCACAATGGCTGGAAAATAAATGAGCTTCACTCATATTATCTCATACTTCAATATTGGGCCTCTTGGGTCAGCCCATATCCCACACATACATCAAGGTGGGACACATGGGGTAGCCCAAAGCTCAGAAAAATGCTGAGGTAGGCTATGTCTAGCACATCCAACATGGTGGGACTCTTTGAGTAATCTATAGGCTCCAAAAATATAGTTGGGCCAAGTGTACAATATACTCAACATAGTGGTTTACAAATCAACCCATATAGTCCACCATAATTGATGGATAACACCTCACTATAGGAATTCTAAGGCTGGATATTTAGTCCATCTAGCACATTAAACATCCAGAAAGTCTGGGTAATCTGGCCCTTATACAATCAGATGAAAGGTGGGCCTAACAAGGCATCAAAAGGGGCCCAAATTCTGTTCAATATGGTGGTGTATATCATACAAGGAGGTGGGCCTGCTGCTGGACTTTTGGGCCAGCAGCAGTCCAGTTAATTTGGACATTCAAGGGTTGGATGGCTAAGGATAAAACATGCATCAAATGGGTCCCATGTTCAGGGGTTGAACAGTGTGAATATAGCACGTACAACATGGTGGGCCCACGCATCACCGTCCAAGGAGGGATGGTGTGAATATATAGCACATACATTGAGGTGGGTCCCACCATCCAAAGGTTAGATAACGTGGATAAGACCCATACATCATGGTTGGCCCCACGCAGCACCGTCCAGAGATAGACAGTGTGAATATAGAAACATACATCAAGGTGGACCCTACCCCCACACGTGCATCACGTGTGAGGTGGGTTCCACGTCCAGCCAAGTGGACAGACGGCTAGGATATAAAACATATATATCACATGGGGTCCCGCCGTCCAGCGGTAGATGGTGGACAGCATGGTTGAAACGCATACGTCAGAGGTGGGTCCACACGTGTGGGACCCACCAGCTTTGAATAAAGCTGATATTTATGTTCTCTCCACCTGGGCCTGTCCAGACGGGCAGGCAGTGGGCCTACCGCTGGACGAGAAGCAAGGTGGGCCCCATCATGTGGACGACATGGATATAGAATACACACATCACGTGGAGTCCATATGCATCATACCAACATAAATTCCAGGTAAAATCAAAGTAAAACCCCTCTATAAACATCAAATGGGCCTGGAGAAAGATCCGGACAGGGCCAAAAGCTTGCTGGAAAAAAATAAATAACACCATGTACATCAAGATTGGACCACCTAGATGGGCCCCACACACTTAGACCAAGGTCCACATGTATCAGACCTTTGCATGCAAGACAGGCAGCAAGGTGGGCCGACTTGCATCCAGAAAATTAGATAGCAGGGGCATCCCACCCTTTTGGACGATCTGGAGTGCTGAGCACATCAGATGGGCCATGATCATAAGGAAAAATAGGAGATGTAGGGGGAGAGAGAGAGAGAGAGAGAGAGAGAGAGAGAGAGAAAGAGAGTCGCCCAATAGAGGAGGGACTCCGCCACTACGAGTCCCTCACATGATTTACACCATATAATCACATATGGGTCCCATACATGCATGGGCCCAACATAACATTAAAAAAAAAAAAAAAAAAAAAAAAAATCTGAGGTGGGGATACCATCCCCACCATGCAAATCAGGGTCTAGATGACCCTTAAAAAGTATAGATTGAAATAAAAACCATCATGGTGGGGTCCATGGAGAACGATCCCACCATGGCTCATGCATGCAACAAGATGGGCCAAAGGCCACATCTAGGGGATCATGGAGGATCTCCACCATGGATTGGTGGGTTCTTCAAGTCCCCATGCAAGGAAAAGAAAGAGATCTAAGGAAGAGAGTAAGATCTAAATCTAGAGAGCACCCACCTTTAAATCTCAAGCTCCTACTTCCACCAATGGGATCCTAGTGGGCCAAGGAAGATGCTTCAATGGTTGAGATTGTCTTTGGATGGTTGGATGAGGGGGCATAAGAGCATGCAAGGGGCTGGATTTTGGGATTGCTAGGGACGTCCAAGCACTTGCAACAATGGAAGAATGGGAGAATGAAAGAGGGAAATAGAGAGATGAAGGAGAGAGAGATTTAGTGGGGTAGGAGAGAAGGGTAGCTAGCCTCTCTCTCCTAGCTAGGCAATGATTTATTGTAAGAAGGCATGGCTAGGGTCATCATTGATTTGTAAGAGGCACGAGGCTATGGGGGCAGGATGATGTCATCCTAGGTTAGCTAGGGTGACATCACCCACATGATTGCCTAGGGAAATGGGCGTGGACACATGGGTCCCACAATGTATGACTAATGGTCGGGATAATGTGAGGGCCAAATCTCACTATCTAAACGTCGGATTGACGCACAAGACGCGGCGTCGGAACAACGGCGACGGCGCGGTAACAATGGCATAGGTCTTGGGTTGAGTCGGCTCGGGTTTACAGGATGCGGCTTAAGGTCACGCGCAAATGATATCTACAAGTCGTGGGTCGCCAGAATTCGACCAGGAGGACCGCGGGTTCCTACGGAATGACAAGATATAGGGACACAAGCCTGACATATACAAATCTCACAACCAAACATAAGAGAATTGAGAAGATTAGGAAAGATTCCATCACTCAACCATGCCCATGAGACGATAGTGAACAACAGGATTTCCTAACTTCTCAATCTCAAAACAGGAAAAGATAATACTCAGAGCTATCGTAGATCTAATGTAATTTAAGTCACAACAAACCATTAAAAACTAAAAGTATTCCTTAAATAAGAACTATAATCCATGAGGTTCAATAAAACATGAATCAAAGTAAAGAAAATATCCCAATCACGCTACAAGCTTCACCTCTTAGCCCTGGCTAAGAGGTTTAGTAAACCATAGACATGATTAGAAAACATGAAAAACCTCTTCACCCTTGTACTTTGCTCCTCCAAACCCTAGATGATACCCGGAGATGCCCTGGGGACTCCTATTTATAGTTGTGCAACACTTCCTTTTGCACCAACTTGGAAAAATCTAGAAACCACCTCAAATTTACGCAGTTTCAATTTTATCGAAGTTTCTTCGATATGTCCTTCGATTCTATCAAATAGTCTTCGATTTAATCAAAGATCAGTCTAAAACTGTCCGGGGAGTTTGGCCTGAAATGCTGAAATTCTCGATTCTATAGAACTGTCTTCGATATATTCTTTGATATGTTCTTCGATACTATTTAATAGTCTTTGATAGAATCGAAGTCTATTCTAGTAGTTTTCCAAAATTAGACTTTTCTAGTCCCAGAATCTATTTTCAGGACAATTTTCAGGATTCATTTTCTTCACTTCAAGTCTTCGATTCTCTTCCTTCATCACTTTGTTTCCTTGGATCTATGGCATGTGAATTCTTCAATCTTGGTCTCCTAAGATCTATCCCTTGCCATGGTGATCTTTGAGCATCAAATCATGCTTTTAGCACCTTTTCCAATCCAAGCTCTTAAATTCACCTTGCAACACAAACATGAGTAAATTAGGACATTAAACATTATCATGTTCATAAAACTAAGATATAAATGGAGGATAATATGTAGTATTTGACCCTCAATAATACACAAATGACAATTCCAAACACAAGCATGTATAGTGGTTTGGCTACTTGCCTACTCCACTCTTGGCTGTAGCACTCTCTCCTAGAGTGTACCAGATTTCACTATGAATGGTTTTAAATCAGGTTCACTAGTAACCTTTACAGCCCTACACGAGAACTCAACAATTTATGCTTTACACACAATCAAAGGTCCTACACTAAGAACCCACGTTTAAGCCCATCGGCCAAGGTCCCACACAAAGCACCTACATTTAGGCCACCGACCAAGGTCCCATACTAAGCACCTAATCGAGTTTGTGAATAGCATAGTCTTAGCCTCAATCCTACATGAGGATAGATACTAACTTGTGAAGTCTTAACAAGGACACTTGTCGGAATGAGTCCTCTCTTGTTGCTTATTTTGGGTTGCTTGATCTTCACTCTCACATGCTTGAATTAGCTCCCTGATGCTCCCCTGATCACGTTGCCGTAGTTTTCCTGTTGTTTCAGCTTCACGATCAAGTACCTTGCATATGATGTACCTATTAAGGTAACCAAGGTAATGGGAGTAGGTTGAATCTCCTATCAAGGGTTATGAATAGATTTCCTAAGAGATTCAACTGATGGATGCACTAGAGTATGATTAAGACTAAGGATATACCTATAGGTTTGATCTCAATACTCTAGTAAAGGCTTGAGAGCATGTTCTTCATTAATTCAAGCTTTGAATACTCATTGAGATGATGAATCACAATGAAAAGAACATGAATCTCATATGGATAGAGTCTAGGAAGGCTAGGGTAAGCTTAGGTTGCACTAGGGACTTTGAAATGCCTTAATCCATGCTTTTCATAAAGTTCTGGGTCCTATATTTATAAAGAAAAAGTCTCAATGAATCTATAACGGCTAGTTTTTGGTTCTACCGAATAGACTTTCGGTGGTACTGAAATGCAGTCGGTGGCACCAAAATATCACTCGGTGGTACCGAATTAGATCTTGAAGTTGCTGGATGAATTTTGTTATTTTCAGTAGCACTGAACATTGTACATCAATAGGAGTCAGTGGTACCGAATTAACTTAGAAAGCTGCTGGACTGTTTTGGGTACTTTCGGTGGTACCGAAGGTGCCATTCGGAGGCACCTTTTCCTACCGAATGTGAGATAGTTTTTCCTGTTTAAACTTTTATCCAGCAATTCATTTAACAACTTTGAAACTTTTAAGCCAACTCTAGATTGATGGAAAATATAAGCTTAGAGTGGCTTGTATAGATGATCTAAGTAGGTTTTCCTTTTATGAGTCAAGGTCATCTATAGGTAAGATCAAGATCGTGGAAGCTTCTCTTTACTTTGAACTTGTAGCTTGTGCTTCTGCTCCAGTTGCATCGTCGATCTTCTTTTGCCAAGGACCCATCAGACTACTTGGTACAACTAATCACGTTGTTAACAAATATGTGTGCAAGGTGAGTGCACTAACAATCTCCCCCTTTGCAATTACATGACAAAAACAACCTAACTTATGACAATGTCATGGTCCATTACGATGACATACCAAAACAATAAAGATTACAAGTTTAAATACAAAGTTTCAACTCAAAGTGTTGACATGTAATACACACAAACATGCTGCTCCCCCTTAATTTCTTCCATGAACAGCCTGTGACAGGGAAAAAGCAATCTCTGTAGGATACAATGAATTGTTTTGGTGGGTAGGTTCTTCTCCCCCATTTTGTCAGTCATTGACAAAGGATATTGTAACATCCCGAATTTTTGCCAATCTGGAATTAAATGTCCTTAGGCAATGGGCCGATCCTAACACCTTATTAACCTGTCAGAACTCAATCCCAAAGTCTAAAGCAGCTTTTGAACCCATTTCTTTCACAAATCCCACCCTTCACCACCTTGATCTTTTAATTTTTCTAAGTACTTTCACCCTAGATACTATCTTAAACTAGCTAAGTATTATAGCTTGGATCACCTTATGTACAAACTACAAAGGCCTAGGTACCACCTCAGATAGAAATCTTACAGGACTAAATCCTTTAGAAATTTGACAAAGTTAACTAAGTGCTAAACTAAATTAGCTACGAAATCCATTTGATCCACTTTAAATACGATATGCAAGACCCAAAACTTGTAGAATCATTGGCGCTAGGTTACCCTAAAATCTAGGATCAATCTCATTACCTGACTGCTCTCGGGAGCATCCCGAAACTCCGTATCAGATCTAGACCGCACATCGGAAGTTCGAGTAATACGAAGTTAAGGACTTAGGACCGCTATGCTGGGCTTGACAACCATCTCGAAAATCAAATCCAGACAGTGTCCCACGGTTGTTCGCTTGAGTCCGGAGCGTGTGAGTGTGAGAATACTTGATTTTCTTTAAAAATAAATATCTCAAATAGTAATCTGAGACTTGTCGCTTATGGATCAGTTTTAGGCAACGAGACCATCAGAATCGACCCAAATACACCCTCGGATTAGGAAAATTTTCATAAACATATCCATGTACTCGGAATCTCAGATCGAGATCCACTGACCATTGAACTGAAACTGGTCCGCCACACATGATCTGGAATCCCGACTGAAATCAAAACTTGACTAAACATAGATCCAGCGTTAGTGAGCTTAAGTTCGATGGCACACAGAAAAGGGGCCACCAGAAGTCCTCCGTTGAGCTGAAACAGATGCCCTTTGGACAAAACCTAAGTATACCTTGACCTTAAGTCTAATTTGGTGAGTTTTTAGGCTATATAAGGACCTTAGAACCCTCTCTCTCATAGCTATACGAATTTGAGATTTGAGAGAGAGAAAGTGTGGGAGATGTGGGAGAGTCTCCCTACCCTTCTTCCCTGCTGTTATCCATGCTCCACCACTCCGTTCTAATCGCTTTCCCGGCGATTCCAGCTCCGTTTCTAGGTAAGAAACCCTAACCCTAATCTGATTTGGGGTGTTGATAGTTGTAGGTTATGAAATAGCTAACCTATTTCATTCTATAGGTTGTCAAACTGCCGAATACGGAAGCTTAACAAACCTATCGACTCCGTTACGATTCTACGACAAAAGGTGCGAACTTTAGGTGTATAGGTTATGGTTTTCAACGTTTTTAATGTCAGATAATGATAGATTCATGATCTGCATACAATTACACATGTATAAAGTGTTGTCTGTTTTCCATTTTGATTAAAGACGTAGAATATGGAATTTTACATATTCTAGGTATTCGTAGAAAATACCGTATATGTATAAATTTTAGAAATGTGTTTGCTATGATTATTTATTGTATGAATATAATATATATGGATAAAATACTTAGTTGGCGAAAGGACTCGCCATAATACATGATTTGCTAATATACACTATGTATGTAGAAATAGTGTGTTTTAGAAAATACCGTATACGTAAAAATTTGAAATTGTGTTGGCCATGATTTAATGTTGTATATGTATGCTAGATTTACTAGTATTAACTTCTGGGTGAACGGATTAGCCCTAATACATGTTTTCTCAACATACGTTACGTATGTTATAAAGTGTGTAGTTTAAGTGTTTGTTGAAATGACTAAGTAAATATGGATTCATGATTTGTGCCTGCCATATGTATGGAACATGATTGAGGTGTGCTAGACAACCCCTTAGTGAAAGGATTTGGCCTAATACTTATGTGATCAACGTATGTCATGTATGTTGATGTAGGTAGTCTAAAGTGTTTGTTGAAATGTTGAATGAGTAGTAGTTAGTAAATTGTAATGTATAAGGGCGTTGAGATATGATTCTCAACTCCTGTAATTATGTGTATGCTTCCTTTAGATATCTGTGTGATTAGGAATTGAATATGTACAAACTCATGCTTGTGTTGTACTTCATAACGTGCTCAACTGATTGTTATCTATGTAATGGGTATGTTTAAATTCATGTTTACATTGTATGATTCGTCATGGGTGATGGGGGAGTGGTGTAACGATTCCGTGCAATAGCCCTGGCAAGCCTAAATGGATAATACCAGACTTTGATTATATGATTTGAATCTTGATCCATTACTGCTTTACCTATCTGCAATTGAATGTGATTAGGGCTATTGTATAGTCCAGACAGTCGGTAATGGGACCGAATTCGTGGCCTAAATTCATTTGCCACATAGGACATGTTTGACGAACCCGAGTCGTGTGTTACTTGTCCGCAGTGGTTAGGCCACACGAAGTGCTTATGCACTTCATGTCGTACAACTCAACGGGTGCTCGTGCTAGTCGAGCTCGTCAAGTAACCTGATCTGTCTTATATATGTTCACCATGTTTGGACGCTACTGCTTGAACCTAGGGTACCAAACTTACCAGTGGAAATCCCGTTAACCATGATACCTCGATCTGCTAAGACTCATGAGCCGGGCATGGTGGTATGGGACACCGTGATCGAGCTGTCGGCCTACACTGGGGCCATGTGCCTCCCCGTAGTGACCAGTGAGTAACTAGACTCATGAGCTAATTATGGTGGTATGAGACACTATATTCGTGTTGTCAGCCTACATTGATAAGGTGATGGGGGAGTGGTGCAACGAATGCATGTAACAGCCCTGGCAGCCCTTTGTACTAACCTCGACCATACTCTGAATTTGCGGTGAGGCGACGAGTTTTGCCACGGTGTATGGAGTAGAAACTAGGCCTGTATCTGTATAGTGATGAATCATTAAAGAGGTGATGGGAGAGTGGTATAACCATTGTGCGTAACAGCCCTGACAGCCTCTGCAGCAACCTAGAAATACATTATCGTATGAGATTTACTAGGACTGACGACCCTAGAATGGATCATGTTTGGGAATGATACAAGGGAGGTACCTTAGTTTCCCAATACTGTTATTGGAAATGGACTAATAACAACTCGGTAATCATGCTCATCATGCATTGCATGTGCCGGGTAGATGTGGAGCACTGAGGGATGAACGCATGTCGCGAATGTAAGATGGTGTAGCATGAGGGTGGTTTGGCAAGGGCATACATCATGACTGCATTCATACTTGCATTAATAAGAGTAGTTAGGAGTATTTGATTATACTGCTTTATCATTACTGCTTGACTGTATTGATAACATGTTAACCTATATTTATTGTTCCACTGAGTGGATCACTCACTCCCACATTACGGGATGGTGTTGTACACACCAACCAGACTTATTTGAGTTTCAAATGATGGCGATGCTGCGAAGCGGAGCCGGACTTTTATGAGAATGAGGAAGATTCCTCTTTTATGCAGTTCCTGGCAGCTTCATGTGAGTCGTGTCTTGATCGACGGGGTTATAAGGATGTTAACTAGAGGACCTTACACATTTGGTATATTTTAGAATTGTACTTGTAATTATTTAACCTGGTAATGTTATCACACTCTGGAGACTTACTATAGTTTATATATTTTATCTATCTATCACAGTCTTCCGCTTACAAATTTAACTATCTCTGGAGTATGATATGTTGTTTTGGCTTAATCTCACTCATGTTCACTACTCTAATACAGTCAACATTCAATCATCATTCATTTTGTTGCATAAGTGATGCGTTGGAACTCGGGAGTTGAGTTTATGCTCGACCCTCGATTTTCAGGGCGTTACAGATATACCAAGAAGTAAGTCAATAACAATTTATGATGAAACATAGTTAGGAGAGAGTAGACAAAAATCACATAATGTTAGCATCCAAAAGCAGAGAATATATAAACATTATGTGAACAGCACAATCAAAATATAGCCATGAAGTAGAAGAAGTGATATAAGCATAAAAGTGATCACCATAAATTCATCAAAAGTACTACTCCAAGCTTGGGTAGATTCATCCATCATCTAAAAAGAAACCAAGCCCTTAAGGGCTTAAGGATCCAAAATAGAATATCAATAACAACCCAAATCAAAGAAAGTATCATTTAGAAGATTCACCCTCATATGGAGGGATATAAATGTGGTGAGACAGAAGCAACTCCACAATGTACTCCCTAGTATGTTGCAGAGCATCAAGACGCAATTCAATTCTAGAGAACCGATATTCACACTGCCGAGGGTGAGCTTCTATATTGGATTGTCCATCATGAAGAGGACGGATCAAATCGTTTTGACGAAGAAGGCACCCTGTGCTGATTGAAATTGGACTTGGTGCAGGCATGAGAGTCATGGTCTTCAGGCTGGGTGCAATGAGACAAAAGGGTTTTGACCAGGTTTACATCCACTTCCCCTCCGAGAGACAAAATGGGATCCCAACCATAGTTGTGAAGGATATCACAGACATTATAGGCTCCGAGACATGAAGTACCGACATTCCGTTCACAGATGATTTTCCTAGAAGCAAATCAGGTCGCAACGAGACTGAGAGGAGGAGAAGGATCTTCTGGGAGACAGGAAGGTCGAGTATTTTGACAAATATTGTGACCTCGTTTTGGGACACATTGTTTAGTCTTTGTGCCAAAAGATTCACCCCAATCATGTTTCTTTTTGGTGCATCCCTCCCTTGGAGGAGTATATTCTTGATCTTCCATTTGAAGAAAAGAGGGGTAAAAGGAACAAGAAAAGACCAAAAAGGAAGAAGAAACTACTAAGGAATGTGAAGATATGGAGCAAAATACCTACAAAATACCGTTGAAGAAGTTGAGTTCAGTAGCAAAAACCTCCAGCCAGAGTTCAAGGAAAACAGATAAAAAATTAGGGCAAAAAGGGTATGTTCAGAAAATCAGAATTTATAGGCAACCCCGCTCGAATCCGGTGCCACCGTTAGACATTTCAGTGCAACCAAAGGTCCTCAAAATAGAAAATATCAAGAAATTGCAAATGATGTATAAGTATATGTCTCATAAGTATTTTGTACATCCAAAAGACACTAAACTCGATAACATATAAATCTAAAAAGATTAGTAAAGCTCACGGATCAAAATTGAATATACATATATGTTTTAAAAAAAATTAATATTAAGGCTAAGATTCCTCAAATATGACAGTTAAACACAGTGGACCCCTAAGTAATGTTAAATCGTACATCCAGCGGTTTTGTCAATATATCGGCTAATTGTTGCTCGGTAGGCAGCATGATAATATTTTCCTCGACAAGTTCACGTATAAAGTGATGTCGGATGTCTATGTGCTTTGTTCGAGAATGTTGAACTAGATTTTTTGAGATATTGATGGCATTGTATTTTCACAAAATAGTGTTATTGTAGATTGTTGAATGCCATAATCCATCAACATTTGCTTTATCCATAGCAACTACCGACTGCAATGTATTCGGCCTTAGCAGTAGACAATGAGATTGAGTTTTTCTTTTTATTATGTCATGATATAAGGCAATTTCTGATATAGAAACAACATCCACTGGTCGAGTTATGATCATTAAGGTTCCCAGCCCAATCTGCATCTGAATACCCAGCAATGATGGTAGATGTGTCAAATGGGTACCATAAGCCAGAGTCAGTAGTCCTAGCCACAAATCGTATAATTCTCTTTACTGTGGATATGTGTGATTCTTTAGGATCGGCCTAAAATCTAGCGCATGCACCAATGCTAAAAGCAATGTCAGGCCGACTTGCGGTTAGGTAGAGTAAGATGCCTATCATACTACGATACAAGTGCTGATCCACACTCTTCCTATTGACATCTTTAGAAAGTTTAAGAGTGGTGCTCATGGGAGTATTCTGAGTGCGGTTAGATTTGAGTCCAAATATTTTTATCAAATCTCTTGCATATTTGGATTGACATACAAATATACCATTTGTCAATTGTTTCACTTGTAATCCTAGAAAGAAATTCAGCTCACCAACCATGCTCATCTCGAATTCAAATTTCATCAATTCAGCGAATTCATGAGCAGCATCTTCACAAGTGGATCTAAAGACTATATCATCCACATAAATTTAGGCAATGAGCAAGATATTCTCAGTCTTTTGCATAAATAGTGTTTTATCAACACTCCCCCTACAAAAATGGTGATCTAGCAAAAATTGCGTCAAACGCTCATACCATGCTCGGGGTGTTTTTTTTTTTTAGTCCGTAAAGCACTTTACTCAATTTGTATACGTATTGAGGATACTTACGATCCAGAAATCCTTTTGGTTGTTTGATGTATACTTCTTCCTTAAGTACACCATTGAGGAAGGCACTTTTGACATCCATTTAGAATAATTTAAATTTTAATGCATAAGCAATAGACATGAGAATTCGTATAGACTTGAGGCGAGTTACAGGGGAACATGTCTCATCAAAATCAATGCTCTCAATTTGTGAGTAGCCTTGTGATACAAGTATTGCTTTATTTCTTACTACATTCCCAGATTCATCGAACTTGTTTTTGAAGATCCACTTTGTTTTGATGATGTTAGTATCAAGTGGCCTGGGAACTAGCCGCCACACTTCATTCCTTTCAAATTGTTGAAGCTCATCTTGCATGGTTGCAATCCAAAACTCATCTTAGAGAGCTTCTATAACATTTTTAGTCTCAATTTTAGAAGTGAAGCACAAGTGACTAAAATTACCTTCAAGCTGGCATCGATTTTTCAAACCATCATTAGGATCTCTAATGATTTGATTGATGGGATGATCCTTAATGACTGACAAGTTGTTCAACGGTTGAGGTTCATGAGGCGAAGTGACTTTGTTATGTGATTTACCTATTGTGAGCTTGTCTACTTCATCCTCTATATCAATTTCGGGACTATTCTTATCATGTGGTTGGTCATCAACAACCACATTGACAGATTCTTGAATAGTTAGTGTCCTTAAATTGTACACTCTATAAGCACGACTGTTTGTTGAATATCCTAGAAAAATCTCTTCATCGCTTTTAGAGTCAAATTTGCCAAATGTTCTGTCTTTAAGAATATATCATTTATTACCAAAAAAACGAAAATATTTTACACTAGACTATTTTCCACTCCATAACTCATATGGAGTCTTGTTCAATCCTGCTCTAAGATATACCCTATTAATTATATAGCAGGCGGTATTGACTGCTTAGACCTAGAAACTTTTAGCCATGTTTTTACTATTGAGCATAACTGAGCCTATTTCCTACAATACCCAGTTCTTTCTTTCCACTACTCCTTCTGTTGAGGTGTTTTTGGGGCTGAGAATTTATGTCGGATTCCATATTTATGACAATACAATTCAAATTGATCATTCTCAAACTCCCCACCATGATCACTCCTAATACGACTTATACAATATCCTTTTTTATTTTAAAGTCATTTTGCCATCTTTTGGAATTCTTCAAATGCATTGAATTTTTTCCGAGGAAAGGTGACCCAAGTAAATCTGGAGTAATCATCCACTATCACTAGAAAATATCTCTTTTTCCCATGGCTCTCAACTTTGGTAGGTCCCACTAGATCCATGTGTAATAGGTCAAGTGGTTTGGAAGTTGCTACGAAGGTTGTCTTTTTATGTCCAACCTTTATCTATTTGCCTTTAAGACAATCACCACACACAATCTTCTCCTTCTTCTTGATCTTAGGGAGACCTCCCACCAAATTTTTCGAGCTCAGTTTAGCCAAATTCCGGTAGTGGACATGTCAAAGTCTTTGGTGCCACAGCTTGGATTCATCGTTTAGGGCCATGTGGCATTTTTTGGATGGGACACTCTCTTCACTACTTTCAATTACATAGTAGTTATCACTTGTACGAAGACCTTTCATGATAAGTTTACCTACGAAATCTAAGACCTTGCACACATCTTTGGAGAATGTGATTGAGTGTTCATTATCACAGATTTGGGAAATGCTTAGGAGATTATGTTTTAATCCCTATACACAAAGAACATCCTTAATTTTGGGCAAGCCAGGTCCAACTATTGTACCTCTTCCAACAATCTTGGCAGAACTCCCATCACCAAATGTGACTGACCCACCATCAAATTCTGAATAGTTACATAAGTGGGTCCGATCACGTGTCATATGTCTGGAGCATCCACTCTAAGGATAACACTTAGAACTATTGCCTGCCTTTAGTGTAGTATGAATTACAAGGCAGTTGTTCTTGTTCTTTATAACCCATTTGGTGACAGTCCTTTTTGGAGATGTGGCTTTGCTCTCATCTTGGGGCTTTTTGAATTTTTTGGGTAACTCAACCGGATTTCCTTGTTTCATTAATCTTTGGTTTTTTAATTCAGTTGAGCTACATGATTCATCAACTCCTTCATCCTCTTAGTCATTTTGAGAGGAGTAGGGTATTTTCTTCCTTCATTTGGTGTATGCTTTGAAGGACTCTTTGTTCTTTGTATTATTTTTCTAGTTGGTTTGAATTTTCCTATATGGTTTAACCCAGAAGTGAAGTGAGACCTACTAGATGCAAGAAATTCAAATTTTTAGTGTCCTAAGTCTCCACAGAATGACAAATTAGAGTGTTTTTAGTATTGCTTCCAGATACAATAGTTTTCTTGATCATAGGTGATGCAGGAACGGGGCTTGATTTGCCAATTTCATGGCCCAAACCTCTTTTATCCTTATGGCTTCTTCCCATTTCAAGGAGTTTTTTCAGTTTTTCACTACTTTGTGAAATTTTGTAACTAAGTTCAACAGACTGTTTTGACTTTTCTAAATCAAATCTTAGTTTGTGATTTTCATTTTTGAGATATTCAATTTCTGATTCTGAGAGTTCAATCTGTTTATTTAGTTTTCGATTTTCAGACTTAAGAGATGTTAAGGTTCTTTCAAGCTTGTCATTTTTAATATGATATTACTGAAGATCATTTATCATTGGTGTATTTATTCCTGATTTTTCATCTATATGTTTTTGCAATTGTTTATTTTTATTTCTGAAATGCCAAGTTTTCTGAGAATACTAATGTTATGTATGTAGAGTTGATCATAGGCATCATGTATACTCTCTTTTTCTTCTTCTTCTTTTTTCCTCATTGATTTGATTTTCATTTATCTCCTCGTTATCCATAATTACTACTTTTGTCAAGATCTCCCTCTAGGTTGTTAAACCTTTTTTCAAATGAACCCACTTTGATACCAATTGAAATTGTGGCTTTAGACCACTGTAGTAGAAGTATGGAATAATTCAAGAGTCGTAGAGGGGGATGAATGTTAAGGGTCAAATGTCGCATATTATCCCCCATTTATTACTTGGTTTTATGAACATGATAATGCTTAATGTTCTATTTTAATCATGTTTGTGTTACAAGGTGAATTTAAGAGCTTAGATTGAAAAGAATGCTAAAAGCATGGATTTAACGCTCAAGAATCACCAAAGTAAGGATGGATCTTATGAGACCAAAAATGAAGAATTCACATGCCAAAGATCCAAGAAAATCAAGTGAGGAATGAAGAAAATTGAAGACTTGAAGTGAAGAAAAGGAACCCTAAAAATCTGTCTGCTTCAACTAGTCTAGGCCCTACTTCGACCAATCTAAGTGTAATATCTCGAAAAAATCCATACAAAGACCCGATTATCACCTCAGGCAGAAATCACTAAGGACCGAATCCTTTAGAAATTAAATAAAAATTAAGTATTAAACTGAATTAATTAGTAGATTAGCTTGAACTACTTTCTATACGAACTACAAGACCCAAAATCAGTCACTAACTCTACATTACTTAAAAACCTAGGATCAATCTCAAAACCTAGTTGCTCATGGGAGCACATTGAAACTCTGTATCGGACTTGGACAGCGTGTCGAAAATCTGAAAACTGCGAAACTATAAGGTTATGACCACCTTACTGGCTTGACAACTAACGCGGGAATCAAGTCCAAATAGTATGCAGAAACGCACAACTTGAACCTGGAGCAAAGTATGTGAGAAACACGAATTTCTTTAGAAAATGAACTCAAACTGAAGTGACTTGGGTCGTTCGCTTGCAGGCCAAATTTAGGATTTTAGACCGTCAGAATCTGACCCAACTACATCCTTGGATCAGGAAAATTTTTCTACACATGTCAGAGTAGTTGTGGCCCTGATCGAGTGATGATGGCCGTTGAACTGAAACTAGTCCTCCACGGTCGATCCACAAATCTGATTAGACGAAATCTTATCCTGACTTAGATCCATTGTCAAGGAACTTTCCCCAGACCGTATGCGAGGTATGGACCTCTAGATGAGCTCTATTGGCCCAAAACAGACGACTTTTGGCTATAACCTAAGTATACCATGGCCCTGGGGCTATTGACTTCAGTTCTAGGCCTATATAAGGGCCTTAACCCACCCCTCTCTCATTCCATATGAATTTCCTAACCCTAGGAGAGAGAAGAGAGAAAAGAGGAGGAAAGAGTGAAGAGAAGAGAGAGAGAGAGAGAGAGATAGTTGCTGGGATATGTTCCCACCACTCCATGTGCCAAATCATCCCTCCTATATCGCTACACCATCGAATCCAAGTTTATTGTTGGGTAAGAAATCATAACCCTAATCTGTATTAGGGATCCAAATAGAGAAACCGGTGAAATAATTAACATATTTCAATGTTTAAGTAGCAGTTGTGCCGTAGATAGAGACGTGGTGTACGAACCGAGTTCGTAACGAGCGTACCGACGAAAGGTGCAGACTATAAATGCTTAGGTTATGGTTTTTAAGGCTCTCAATGTCAATTAATGATTTATGACTGACTTGATTGCTGTCGCGTGTACTTAGATGCGATGGTTTCCGTATATTACACATATATATATGAACTATGTTGAATATAATGCTTTTCATGTGTTTGTTGAAATGTTTGAATGAATATGGAATCATGAATTGTGCTTGCCATGATTATTGATTGAGAATACATGATTATTGTAGGTGTGGCAACTCCTTGTGAAAGAATTTGTTATAATATATGTTATAATAAATTTATTACATGTATGTTGATATGTGTAGTCTAAGTGTTTGATAAAATGCCTGAATGAGAAAATGTTTGTTGAAATGTATTTAATGAGGGTGTTGAGATAGGATTCTCAATTACCTAATCTATAGTTACAGTTTCCTTCATGTAACCTATCTCACTACTTTGTGCTTTATGGATGAAATGCCTATGTATGACAACATGTGTACTATGTGTTTGTTAAAATGATCCAATGAGATTTATATTTGAATTGGTTGTCACATGCTGCTTTGACTATCACATATGAATGTCTATTGTGTTTGAGTATGATTGGGACTAATACGTAGTCTAGGCAATCGGTAACGGTTTACGATCAGTGGCCGGAATTAGTTTCGCCACAACAGATACGTTCGATAAATTCAAGTCGTACGGTGATATCGACAATGGCTAGGCCACGAGGAGTGCGTATGCGCTCCATGTCGACTAATTTAACGTGCACTAGTACCAGTTAAGCTTGTCAAGTAATCCGATTGACCTAATGTATGTTCATCATGTATGGACGCTACTGCTTGAATCTAAGGTACCACTTACCAATGAAAAGCCCGCTTAACCTTAGTACCACGATCTACTAAGACTCATGAGCCGGGCATGGTGGTATGGGATACCGTGGTCGAGCTGTCGGCCTACGCTAGGGTGACAAGCCTCCCCGTAGTGTCCAGTGAGCGAACTAAACTCATGAGCCGAATACGGTGGTATGGGATACTGTATTCGAGCTGTCGGCCTACGCTAAGGTAATGAGCCTTTCCCGTAGTGACCTTGAGTATAAACTAGGCGTACGCTGAGGTGACGAGCCTCCCATAGCGACTTGAACTTGCCTGTCCACTTGAAAGGCCAAGCTATATGTCCTGGAGGGGGTGAATAGGACTGTGCCAAATTATAATTTAACAGCAGAATTGAAATACGATAGCCTTATAAAAATAAAGAACAGTACTATTAATAAATTAAAGACTGAAATGTAAAGCAATCTTAAATAAAGAGCTTGATACTAACGTTGTTCTAAGGACAACCTTTGCACCATAAAAACCAAGGGTTTATGGCAGGACAACCTTACTAGAACAAATTGAATATCAAAACTCAAACAGAAAGGAAATAAAGGAAATAGCAAGAAATAAATTCTAAACTATTACAACATTCCCCACTTTGCTTGAAATGTAAAGATTATAACATTCACATCCACATATACGTTCCACAAATCTGAATGATTAAAGATATGAAAATTAAAAGAGCATTCAAATCACAAAACACACCGATATATAGTGGTTCGCCTGTGTATTCACCAACTGTTAAACAACAGCCACACAGCTTGCTACTCCACTCTTAATATCCTCACAAAGGGGATATTAGCGTTCACTATTAAATAGGTTTTATAGGTTCACCCAAAACCTTCACAATTATATCTTTTTAACTTGGGCTTACACAATCCAAAAACCCACACTTTTTGAGTTTTCTGGCTCTCCTCAGATAACCACACAAAGAGATTTTTCTGGCGAATCTCAAACAAAACCAAAATAAATAAATTTACAACAAATATAAAATACCTGATTTCTGCTTTTGTAGCAGCCCGGTAGAACCAATGAGAGTAGAAGTTCGAATCAACGTTCAATGTCAAATACTCACTTAAGAAATGGTTCTAGTTTCTAATTGACTTTAAATTAAATCAAATTGGGCGTAACTCTATTTGATTTTGATTCAAATGAAGAAGGAATACAGGAATTCCTCTTTTTCAAATAAGATTGGAATTTAGGAATAAAATCAAATAAGAAAAGCTAACAAAAAGAATATTTAAATATGAACAAATTAGCTTAAAATGAACACAACTTATCTCAGAGTGGAGGCTTGAATTTCTCAAATTAATTAATGTAAAACTCTAAAATTCATGCTCAATTTATAGAAGCAAAGATCGCATCTATGACTGGTCTTAGGATCCTTCGACTAGTCGTAGCTCCAACGACATTTTAAAAATTTAAGTGCGATCTAAAAAATCAGTTCTACGACTGGTCGTAGACCACCTACGACTGGTCAAAGCAAACCCAGGACTGGTCGTAGGAAACCAAATTTGGTTGCTGGAGTTTGAGTCGTAGTTCTAAGACTGGTTGAAGGACGAGTCGTGACACCCCTACGACCGGTCGAACAATCTCCAGGACTGGTCGAAGAATAACCAAAAAATTCTGAAAATCTTCAACAGCTTAGGACCGGTCATGGAATTTCTTGGACTGGTGGAACCAGGTCTAGGAGTGGTTGAACAAGGTCTAGGACTAGTCTTAGAACAAACCAACTTCATGTATAAAGATTTATCTTGACTTATGTATCCAAAATGACCTACCCTAAGGTCAAACTAAGATTTATCATACCTGGAACATGAAGTATGAACATTGAACATCATTCTTTCAGATGATAATTAACCTTTGAAGGTTGAGACCTCTACTTGATGTAGCTTGAGATTGAGATCTTCTACAGCATGAATATAAGCTTCAACTTAAGTTGTACTTGAGTCTTGAAATGTACTTGAATCTTGATCAAACACTCTTCTTATTGATATAGACTTAAGCATTGATGCATATGGAAGAGAACACAGTACATAACCTTGCATTTCTTGAAGTCGAGCACCGTACATGTCTTGAACCATTGTGATGTCATCTTGAATCACATATATATCAACATACAAACACAAGACACACAGATAAAAGTTGTGGCACACACAAGAAGTTTTGGCACCATAAAATTTGACAATCAAAGGAGCATGAGACCATAACACTTATAATCTCCCCCTTTGTCAAATTTGTGACAAAACATACTGCACTAAGAGAAACACAACAAGTATAATAAAAAGCACAACGTGCATATTAACGAATTATGCACCAGTTGTCATTAAGTAACACGAACTCATTATATACTACTCCCCCTGAGTAGCAGCATATATCACATATGCACATATCACATGTCCAAAAAATACTCATTATCCATAAGCAATTCATCCAAAAAATACTCTAAAATACTCATATCCATAAGCAACCTTTCATCTCCAAAAGCTAAAACCTTCTCCCCCTTTTTGTCACAATATGACAAAGGAAGCAACAAAGAGACGGATAAGTAATGGAGAAATAAATGAAGTAACTTGACAATGTATAAATAAGTAAACATTCACAATCTAGTTACTTGAATAATTAAAAAGTCAGCAAATCAAATAAAGTGCACAATCCACCACAAGTAAGAGAGTTATTACAGACTAAAAATGAAAATACTTAATCGGATCCTGAAGAAGGAGCAGGAATGGTAGGATCAAGATTATGCATTCTTTGTTCAAGTGCCTAAGATACTTGCGCATATATTTAAACTGAAGATCATGAGCAATATTCATATTCTCTACCTTCTCTTCTAAAGCATGAAGACGAGCATCAAAATTAGAAGGCTCAAAATCAAGATCATTTCCAGAATCAGAATCAAGTTTGTTGAAAATATCATCCATATCCACATCGTCAGGAGGAAGATCACCAGCTTCTTCATCTCCAACCTCAATTCTACCAACATCCACTTGGCTACGGGCTAATTCCAATTTCATTTTGTTAATATTCGAATTGTTAAAAATAAGATGATGGATGGGAGCTTCTCTAACAGGCATAGCCACAAGCATGTGAGTAGCTAAAACAGTCAAGAGATAGGCAAAAGGAATATCACTATGACCTAGATGGAGACGAGAATGAATGATGGAATGACAAATTAAGGAAGGGAGGCAAATTTTAGAACCGAAAATGACAGAGTGCAACACATGAACCATAAAGGCAGTTAATTCAATCTTATTACCAGAATGAGGATACAGGTTAAAAGTAAAAATCCTGTGAAGTACCCTGTATTTTGGTAACAAGTACTTTGCGGGGAGTGCATTCCCTTTATGAGTCCATTGCACATTAATATTACACAAATCTCTGGTTAGCATACGCTTTTCAGATTCTGAGGGTTTCTCAGCTAAAGTATGAATAGGAATATCCTCCTCATTAACAAGTATATCTATTAACCCTGCAATCAGATGACGGTCAATTTCAAATAGACCGTCTCTAGTATCAATTTTAAAAGTTAAATCCTCAAAAGAGAATACTGAGATACATGCAAACATGGCTTATGCAATAGACTGGTATGCAAGCCCACCCCAATGTAAAATGTTATCACATCCTACAGCTTGGAGTATAGGTAGAATACCAAAAGGAGCAATATGTTCAATACAAACAGACCATTCAACAATGACATTGCACATACGCATATCCCGTACATCGGAGGGATCATCCTCAAGTAAACGAAGATGGCGCCGAGCAAGAGGAGATGATTTAGAAGAAGATGGACCACTGGAAGTTTTCTTTTTCTCTCTAGCATTCATAATCAGAATGAAAATCAAAAGATCTAGTAGAGACAAAAGATTTGAAATAATGGGTTTTGTTAGATCAGATTTTTCAAGAAAAAGCCCCAAAATGTAAAGGAATTTCAAAATAGACTACTCCAAGAGTGAAAATGAAGTAATAGGAACTAGAATCTACAAGAGAAACACAAAAGATGCACTAACCTTGAAGATCTAGGAAGGTGGGTACGACTAGGCATGCCTCGGCTCATTGAAGAGTGAAATGGAAATGAAGAAAATGAAAAATTTTCCCAATTTTAAAAGATTCAACGTGCATATTAACAAATTATGGTCGAGGACCGTTCTCGACCGGTCGTACCATGAACTCAGTATATCTCCTCGGCCCAGTAGCGTGAAAACACAAAAATATGCATTTTCCATAAAAATTTGAAATTTAAACAAATAAATTATCAAATATATATACACTATGATACAAATATGCATGAATAATGAATTTAGAATGCACATTCCGAGATCAAATTTTAATTTATTAAACCTGCTTTTGTCGAACAGTTTAGTGAAAATGTCGGCAAGTTGAGTCTCGGTCGGTATATATTCCAAAGATATTATTTTATCTTCCACTAATGCACGAATATAGTGATACCTAACGTCAATGTGCTTGGTACGTGAATGTTGGATTGGATTTTTTGATATATTTATAGCACTGGAATTATCACAATATAATGTCATTGATTCCTATGCAATTCCATAATCGCTTAACATATGTTTCATCCAAACAAGCTGACTACAAGCATTTCCTGCTGTGATGTATTCAGCCTCAACAATTGAGAGTGATATAGAACTTTGCTTCTTGCTAAACCAAGAAACCAAACAGTTTCCAATATAGAAACAACCACCACTTCATTGATTTTCTACATCAATATCTCTTCCAAAGCATGAAGACATAGCATCAACCAATTGAACACTAGTATCAAATGGATACCAGAGACCCATTTTAGTAGAACTTGCGACATATCGTATAATTCGCTTGACAGCAGAAAAATGTGACTTTTTAGGATCAGACTGATATCTAGTGCAAATGCCAACTCTTAAAGCAATATCAGGTCTACTAGCAGTTAAGTAAAGTAGACTACCAATCATACTAAGATATAATTTAGGATCTATATTTTTACCTGTAAAGTCTTTTGAGAGTCTTAAAGTTGTACACATACGACTATCAAAATTCTTACCATTCTCAAATCCAAACTTTTTGATTAAATTTAGAACATATTTTGTTTGAGAAATGAAAATGCCATCTGGTTGTTGTTTTACTTGCAACCCAAGGAAATAATTTAATTCCCCAACCATGCTCATTTCAAACTTAGATTTCATCAAATCTGCAAACTCAATAGTCATATTAGTACAAGTTGATCAATAAATAATATCATCAACATAGATCTGAACCATTAAGATATCATCGTTAACAAAAAGCGTCTTATCGACACTACCCATTTGAAAATTATGACTTAGTAAAAACTTAGTCAATTTTTCGTTCCATGCTCTAGGAGCTTGTTTTAAACTATGTAGAGCTTTTTTAAGACGATATACATGATTAGTAAACTTAGGGTCTTCAAACCCTGTAGGTTGTTCAACATATACTTCTTCATGTAGATCACCATTCAAAAAAGCACTCTTTACATCCATTTGATAAATTTTAAACTTTTTAAAGCATGCAATGGATATAAAAAGTCTGATTCATTCAAGACAAGCAACTGGGGCAAAGGTTTCATCATAATCAATGCCTTCTATTTGAGTGTACCCTTGTATAACCAGTCTTGCCTTATTTTGAATTATATTCCTAAGTTCATCAGACTTATTTTTAAAAATCTACTTAGTTCCTATAATGTGTTTATCTTTAGGTCTAGGAATAAGATACCAGACATCATTTCGAACAAACAGATTAAGTTCTTCCGGCATAGCTACTATCCAGTTTTCATCAGAAAGAGCTTCTTTTACGTTTACCGGTTCAATCTGGGATGTAAAGCACATGTAATTACATATGTCTTCTAGTTGTCTACGAGTGCGCACACCAGTGAGAGGATTTTCAAGAATTTAAGCAGTTGGATGATCTTTAACAGTCCTTAATTCAGAATTATTTTGACTTGATGAAGTATTAGGTTTGTCAATTAGAAGAACTTCATCATTATCTGAACTTGGGGCAGGTGTATTCAAATGATCGTCTATGACCACATTAATTGATTCTTGAATAACACCGGTCCTTTTATTCAGTACACGATATACGACTGTTTAAAGAGTATCCTAAAAAGATTCCTTCGTCACTTTTTGTGTCAAACTTCCCTAGATTTTCACGGTCACGCAAAATATAGCACTTGCTACCAAAAACTTGAAAGTATTTTATAGCAGGCTTTTTATCGGACCACATCTCATAAGCAGTTTTATTATTAGATTTACATATATAAACATGATTAATAACATAGCAGGCAGTATTCACTGCTTCAGCTCAAAGATTTTTAGGGAGCTTCATACTGTTTAACAATACTGTTCTCATTTCTTGAAGCACTCTATTTTTCTTTTCCACAATACCATTCTGTTGAGGAGTTTTAGGTGCAGAGAATTCATGCGATATTCCCTAATCATTACAGAATTTTTCAAAACTACTATTCTCGAGCTCAGATCCATGATCACTATGGATCTTACTAACTTGAGAACCTTTTTCAATTTGGATCCGTTTGAGAATCCTTTTAACTTCATCAAGGGTTTCTGATTTATTCCTTAAGAAGGCTACCCAGGTGAATTTAGAAAATTCATCCATGATTACCAAGATGTATTTTTTGTCACCTCGACTCTCCATCCTGGTAGGCCCTATAAGATCCATATGGAGAAGCTCGAGTGGTCTTAATGTGGCATTGGAGTTCACCTTTTTGTAAGAGCTCCTTGTTTGCTTACCATACTGGCATTCACCACATATCTTGTCTATATTTTGAAATTTAGGTAGACCTCTTATTAGTTCTCCTTTGCTTAATCTGTATAAATTACGGTAGTGTACATGTCCAAGGCATTTATGTCATAATTCAGTTTCATTGGTATGGACAATGTAGCACGATCGATTAGATGAGCTACCATCGCTCACAATATAGCAGTTTTCAGAAGTTCTGCGACCAGTTAATATTACAGAACCATTTTTGTTCAAGATTTCACAACCTTTATTAGAAAATTTCACGCTATGATTGTTATCGCATATTTGAGATATGCTTAATAGGTTATGTTTTAGCCCCTCAACATATAAAACATTCTTAAATAAGGGAAGGTTATAGAGTTTAACCGTACCTTGGCCAATAATTAATCTTGCAGTTGCTTCTATCACCAAATGTGACTGACTCATCAGTCATATCTTTAAGATCGGTGAATAAAGCTTTATCGCCTGTCATATGCCTTGAGCATCCACTGTCTAAGTACCACTTCGAATGGCTTGTAGCTTTGAAAGTAGTGTGGGCAACCAAGCAAGTAACTTTAGGAACCCATTTCATTACTGTTTTGGGTTTAGGTGAATAGTTGGTCTTCTTGTATTTGTAATTTTTGTACGAGTGACCCACTGAGTTAAATTTTAAGAGCTCCTTAAGTAAATCAACTATTTTTTCAGATAAAAGGTTTTGGTTTTGAGTTTTATAGTTGACATAATTGCTTTTAGGTTTTTGAAAAGTTTTAGCATTTTTAGAAAAACTTTGATTAATACTTTTCCCTTTGAAGTTAGAGGTTTCTCCTCTCACAAACTTAGGAGGACTATTCTTCTGTTTAGAAGGTACATTTTTATCATAGCCCAATCCGGATTTGTTGCCACATTTTCTAGATTCAGATAAAATTTTCTCAAATTTTGGATCTCCTTGAGCATATTTCCATGTATCCTTTAAACACAAAAGTGAAGAGTTCTCAAGCTTAAGTTTATCATTTTCAGATTTAAGATTTTCAATCAGGGAGGTTTTGAATTCTAAATCACATTTAGTCTTTTCAAAACAATCTGAAATATGTGATTTTTTTAAAACAAGTGACTCAAAATTTTCTTTAAGTTTTAAAAACTTTTATTTTTGAAGTTTTAATTTTACGGCAATTTTACAACTTTCCTTGTATAGGGCATTGTAAGCATCTTGAAGATCTTCTTCATTTTCATAAACACTATTCAGATTTTCTTCACTGGTTGAATCATCATGATCTGAAAAAGTAAACTTGGCTAGAGTCATAAGAGCCTTAACTTCATTGCCCGACTCGTTTTCAGAATCTTCTGATTCAAAAGAGGCTTCCGAGCTAGAAGATTCGTTCCAAGTAGCCAACATTCCTTTCTTTTTAGGTTTGTCCCTTTTAGGACATTTGTTTGCTAAATGCTCATATTCTTGGCAGTTGTAACATTGACTATCTTTCAAAGATTTCCTACTTTTAGATTTTAGTTTAGAACATTTCTTATCATTTGATTTTTGAAAATCAACCCTCTTTTTACTTTTGAAGATCTTGTAAAACTTTTTAGCAAGAATTGCCATATCATCTTCAGAATTTTCTAAATCAGAATCTTGAGAAATACATTTTGAAGATTTAAGAGCAATAGATTTACCTTTAGGAGCTTAAAAATTTAATTCACAGGTTTGTAAAGAACCAACTAGTTCTTTGTAACGCCCCGAATTTTTGCCAACCTGGGATTAGACGTCCTTAGGCAATGGGTCGATCCTAATACCTCATTAACTTGTCAGAACTGAATCCCAAAGTCTAAAGCCGCCTTTGAACTCATTTCCTTCACAAATCTCACCCTTCATCACCTTGATCTTTCAATTTTTCTAAGAACTTTCACCCTAGACACTATCTTAAACTAGCTAAGTAGTATAACTTGGATCACTTTATATACAAACTACAAAGGCCTGAGTACCACCTCAACCAGAAATCACTTAGGACTAAATCCTTTAGAAATGAGACAAAGTAACTAGGTGTGAAACCAGATTAGCTACGAAATCCGTTTGAATCGCTTTAAATACGATCTGCAAGACCCAAAACTTGTAGAATCATTGACGCTAGGTTACCCTAAAATCTAGGATCAATCTCATTACCCGGCTGCTCTAGGGAGCACATCGAAACTACGTATCAAATCTGGACCGCACGTCGGAAGTCCGAATAACTCGAAGTTAAGGAATTAGGACCGCCTCACTGGGCTCGACAACCATCTCGGAAATCTAGTCCAGACAATGTCCCATGGCCATTCGATCGTGTCCTGAGCGAGGGAGTGTGAAAACCACCATTTCCTTTACAAAATAAATATCTTGAATAGTGATCCGGCATCATTTGTTTGTGGATCAAGTATAAGCAACCAGACATCGAGAATCGACCAAATTACACCCTCGATCGGGAAAAATTTCATACACATTTACATGTACTCGGAATCTCCGATCGAGATCCGCTGACCGTTGAACTGAAACTGGTCCGCCACGCATGATCTGGAATCCCGACCGAAATGAAAACTTAATAGAATGTAGATCCAAATAGTTAGTGAGCTTAAGTCTAACCTTTGGCTCAAGGAGGCCCGCCAGAAGTCCTCCGTTGGTGAGCAAACAGTCCGCTTTGGTTATAACATAAGTATACTTTGACACGGAGTCATTTTGGAGAATTTCGAGACTATATAAGGACCTTAAACCCTCTCTCATGGCAGCCATACAAATTTGAGATTTGAGAGAGGGAAAAGAAAGAGAAAGTGTGGGAGTTGTGGGAAGATCTCTCGCCGCTCTACCTCCCTGCTACTATCGGTGCTTAACCACCTCATTCTTCTTAGCTTTCCCGATTCCTGGCCATTTCTAGGTAATAAACCCTAACCCTAACTGTTTGGGGATTAGACAGTTGTAGGTTAGGAAATAGCTAACCTATTTCATTCTCTAGGTTGCCAAACTCCCGTATACGGAAGCTTAGCGAACCTATCGACTCCGTTATGATTCTACGACAAAAGGTGCGGACTTTAGGTGTATAGGTTATGGTTTTCAACACTTTCAATGTCAGATAATGATAGATTCATGATCTGCATGCAATTGCACATGTACAAAGTGCTTTCCGTTTTCAGTTTCGATTAGAATTGTAGAATTTGGAATTTCACATACTCTAGGTATTCGTATAAAATACCGTATACGTATTTTTTATGAAAATGTGTTTGACATATTTATTTGTCGTATGGATATATGACGTATGGATAAAATACTTATTTGGCGAAAGGATTCGCCTAAATACATGTTTACTAATAAACACTATGTATGTAGAAATACGGTATTGTAAGAAGTACCGTATACATGTATATTTTAGCGATGTGTTTGTCATGATTAATCATCGTATAAGTATATTATGTGCATATAAAATAATTGCTTGCGAAGGGAATCGTAGAATACATGTTTGCTTGTATACAATATGTATGTTGAAAATGCGTATTCTAGAAAATACGTATACGTATAAATTTTGGAGATGCATTTATCATGATTATTTGCTTTGTAGTAATATATTATACATGGATAAAATACTCACTTGGCTAAAGGATAGCCCTAATACATGTTTTGCTAACATACACCATGTATGTTGTATTAGTGTATTCTAAGTGTTTGTGAAAATGACTGAATGAGTATAGAATCCTCATTCGTGCTCACCATGACTAATTGTCATGGATTCATGATTGTTGTATTGGCGATACCCTTTTGACGAAAGGATTTGCCCTAAATCACGCCACGGCCAATAGACACCATATATGCTAAAATGTGTGGCCCAAGTGTTTGTGGAAATGACTGAATGAATATGGAACTTGGATTCACCTTGCCATGACTATCCGTCGTGGGTGTACGCGTGTTATGATTGGGGCAACTCCCTAGTGAAAGGATTGGGCCTAATGCCTATGTGATCGACATATGTCATGTATGTTGATGCATGTTTGTTTAAGTGTTTCTTGAAACGTCTGAATGAGTAGTAGTTAGCAAATTGTAATGTATAAGGGTGTTGAGATATGATTCTCAACCTCTTTTAACTATGTGTATGATCTCCTTGGATTGTTGTGTGATTAGGAATTGAATATGTATAAACTCATGCTTGTGTTGTGATTCATAACATGCTCAACTGCTTTATGATTATAACTATGTAATGCATATGTTTAAATTTATATTTACGTTGTATGATCCGTCATGGGTGATGGGGAGCGGAGCAACGAGTCGTGCAACAATGTACCACAGCGACCCTTAAAACGGATAATACCATACCTTGATTGTATGAGTTGAATCTTGATCCATTCTTGTTTTATCTATCTCATAAGTTATCATGTTTGGGGCTTGTCACGCCCCGCACTCGATGAACTTAGGACTCACAAGGATTCCGATGACCAGGTTCTCAACGCAATGTTCTCCATAGTACCCCATTCTCGGCTCTTGAGGCGGGTTCCGATCCCGGGATCCTACAAGGAGGATTTTCATAACAAGATAATCATTCCAATATGAGCATACCCAAGATCACAAAGAAGAACATCCGAGAATAACAAAGGCACACATCGCAAAATCCACTATAAATTTGAACTTTTACAATAATCCATAAGGTCCAAAGGACATACATGAGATAAAAGAAAAAGAGAGAAGGTCAAGAACACTGAGTCCTCAAATGCTCGGCTACTACTCCATGCTCTACTACTGCTCATGTCGCCATTTAGAGTATCCCTGCACGCATCGATCGTGCATAAGCTTATAGAAGCTTAGAGGGTGGTGTAGGTGTGTGATAATGGTGCACATAAGAGTAGTAGGAGATACAAGGAGAGAAGCATGATCAATGAGGATATCACTAGCCTTACCCAGGCTTATCATGAATAAGATGCAATGAGTACTTGGGTGCCATGCCAAGGCAATGCATGAAGGGGCTTGTACAACCAATGCTAATGCAATGCAAGTAATGTCGTGCTCATATCCAAACCACAAGTCATGTACATTTCCAATCATAAGGAAATCACCGGGTCCATTACATTTCTTGAATGATCGCCGCTCTACTGACTCCCCCTCGCATTACAGTCAAACGAGCGTAAGAGACCTCACTACCCGCCGTGGACAGCCAATCACCAACAAGGCCTGAAGGTAGCGGACCCATTTACGAGCCGGTTAGACTCACCAGCAATGCCTCCTCACATCGTGCGTAAGGCCACACCCCTATCCAACCGACTACACGACAAGGGGGAGACGCGGCCTAATGGTATAAGGCCCTCGTGCGCTCATATATTCCACCCGGTCACGGCGTTGGAGCGCATCCTCGGTACCATGGAAGTTTTGGGAATTTCACCCATGGGCATCCTATGCACCCGGTATGCTCAACTAATATTTCCGGTGTCCACACATACGACCATCCACGAATACCCCCGTGGAGGCAAGGCCCTGATGAAGTAAGGGCGGATATCCATAAGCTATGCAATGTCAGATGCATGAATCACATAATCACCCATGCATCAATCCCAAGCATCCATCTCTCAGGGAGATACTAACATGTCCTACACAATGACACAACCATGACCAATCATACCTCAACCAAGCATGCATATGATGCGTATGGGAGTGGGCTATGAAGATGAATAGGGGTGTCAATGAGGTGAAGATGAACTCTTTACCTAACCATGAAGGGTCTAGGTACTTAATCAATTCCTCATAAGGAATACAACCTCTAGTGGGGGCCCATATACAGGGTAACCCACGAGACTAAGGAGAACAATAATATGGGCCTAAATAGATGAAATGAGCCTAGAAGGATCTATGGTGGGCCTTTAACCATCCATAGAAGCCCATGGGCCTACCTTAGGGCCACCAATGTGGACATCCAACCACAATTGGTCCCCAAGAGGTAACCCATCTCTAATTGATTACGGATCAAGGCCCAAGGCCCACACAACATTAGAAATAAGAAATGAACAACCATAACATACCACATACATTCATGTTGGGCTTCAGAAAGGCGGCCCAAGGCCTATCCAAAACATGGGTCCATGGGAACACACATAGCCCAACCCATATATACCACTATGGGCCCACAGGGGAAAGGTTAGGGCCCAACATAAAGGCTACTAATCCCATATATTGTTGTGGCCTAGTGAGCAGCCCATTACTCAAATCACATAGGCAAATGTCATGTTCTTAGTCAAGTAAGTTGGCCCTACAACCCGGCCCAAGTATAAAGTTGATTTGGTGGGCAATCAAGGGCCCGTATACTTGTGTAATCTAGCCCACTAATCCAACACAATAGTATGGTAAAAATGGCCCAAGAGTTCAATGGGCCTACTAGGAAGTTCCAGCCCAATTGGGCTCAAAGAGTTCAACAACTAGCCACATTCATGGACCCAATTAAATTCAACTGTGGTGGGCCTCAAAAGTGTATTTATTAGGCCCAACATTTAAGGAACTAAATGTATAAATTATTACCTCTAAGATTCTTCACAATGTGTTGGGCCCCACTCCTCAAAATTTCAGCCAAAGGCCAAACATAATTATAACATGTTGCTGTCCTAAATTTGGGCACTCCATTGGAGTGGGCCCAGGGCCTCTAAAACTCTGGAAATTGAGGGCCAAGGTCCCTCATTATGCATACAATGAGAGAAAACCCAAAAAGGTGGCCCACCATCAGAGGAAATATTTTTGAATTATGGTTTTTATCAAGGCACATTGCTGGACTGCACAGCAGAAAAATCTGGCAGTCCAACTATTTTGGCCCATTCTTTTGGATGCCCAAACAAGGTCAGTTGGGGCTGAAATTTTTCAGAGTGATACTTAAATAGGTAGGACATACCCTCACAAAATTTCAGAATTTTTGGATATCCCTAAGTATTTTAATTAATTTAAACAAGATAGTCTGTCCAGAAAATCGGACAGACCTGGACATCCCAATGTGGTGGGCCAGTCCAGTCCTCGCCACGATGTGCACAGGGGTCCATTGGCCCTGAAAGTTGGTAGGTAGGTCCCACCATGGGTGGACCACAACTTCACAAAATTTCAGAATTTATGGACACCTAAAAATATTTTAGTTTATTTAAAGAAATCAATCTGTCCTGAAAATCGGACTGATCTGGACACCATATTGTAATGGGCCAGTCCAGCCACCACCATGGTGTGTACAGGTTTCCATTGGCCCCAAAATTTTGTAGGTTGGTCCCACCATAAGTGGACCACCTTTCTGTAAATTTTTATAATTTTTAGACACCCAAAAATATTTTAATAAATTTTGGAATTCCAACCTATTCAGGGTAGAATGTTGCTGGAACAGTGCAGAAAAATCCAGACTGTCCACCTCATTTGGACCACACCTTTGGGACCCCAATGAAGGTCAGATGGGGCTGAAATTTGGTATGGTTGTAGGTGGGTCATAAGGCTACAAGAATCACATATTATTTTGTTTCATTATTCCCACCAAAGACCCATAAATCAGGCCCCAAAGTGGCCCAAAATCTGTCCAGGCAGATTTGGACAGCAACATGTTACTGTCCAAACCACCCCAAAAGATAATTAAAAGGAAAATAAATCAGCATTTTCTCAGGGTGGGGTCCATCTAGATGGGTCACACAACTCTCAGACCCAATCCCCTTCCAATATCATCCATAAAATCAAGCCCAAAGGCTGTCCAAAACATGCCAACAATATGGGGCAACAAGGTGGGCTTGGATGTCTAACCACTTGGGCCTAGTTGTATGGCACATCAAGTGGGCCCCACATACATCAGATTTACTATAAACATAGGAAAGAAAATATGGAGAAGAAACATAATCCGGCCATAGGGTAGGGCCCCCGCCACTAATGGGCCCTCCCAAGAAAGAATCATACCCATATAACTACATTGATTGTACATGCAACATGAAATCACTACATGCATGATCTATAATTGCTATGGATGGTTGAAATGTCATCCCAACATGATCCTTAGGTCTAGATGACCTTGAGATGGAGTGGATCATTACATACATCATGATGGGGTCCATGGAGAATGGCCCCATCATGGATCATGACATGCATGTAGGATGGGCCAAAAGGCCACATCCATGGGGTCAAATGGGGTCTCCACCATGGATTGGTGGGCCCCATATGATCCATACAAAAGAAATAAGAAGATTTAAAGATATAAAATTAGATCAGCAAGATCATAGTTACCCACTTGTGATCTCACCCCCAAACTTCTACTCCATGAAGCTCTTGGAGCAAAGAATGGATTTCAATGGTGGAGATCTAGTTCAAATGGAGGGATTGAGAGTACAATGGGGGTAAGGGGGCTGGAGAAGAGAGGGAGGAGGAAGAGAAGTTGCTGGAAATTTCAGCAATGAAGGAAAATGAGAGGGGAAGAGAGAGAAAAAAACTATTTAAGAGAAGTAATCATTGCCTATGGTGACAATAACAATGTTGCTAGGGTAGGTTAGGTATGGGTAGTGTTTAGGGTGGGTAGTGTTTATTCCATGCAATAGTGTAGTGTGTGTGTGTGTGTGCATGGAAAATTGTGCCATGGAGGTGGTCCACATGCTTTTGTAAAAGTGGGCCACATGATGAAATGCTCATAACTTTTGATCCATAGGTCGGATTGACGCACAAGACGCGTCGTTGGAACCGCAACGACGATACGAACGAGATGGCATAGGTCTCGGGTTGATCCGAGTTGGGTCTATATGACCGAACTCAAGGTGACTTATAAACACAATCCGAGGGTCGCGGTCGCCGGAATTTGACCGTAGGACCGCGAGACCATGATGAACAAGATGCATACTTACACACACACATGCAAACATGGGAACTTGGGTCGGGTCTTACAATCCTCCCCACCAACAAAGAAATTTCGTCCTCGAAATTGACCAATCCAGGACAAAAGAAAAAAAATAAAACACCACCATCATATAACAATCATCACACAAGGATGGTAATACAAGCAATCATATATCTATCAATCATCAAACAAATGGGGATAACGCTCTCTAATCTCGACCTCGCGTTCCCAAGATGCCTCGGCCTCCGAATGGTGACCCCATTGCACCTTCACCAAGGGAATGACCTTGGTCCTGAGGACTTGCTCCTTCCGATCGAGAATACGAATAGGCTGCTCAATGTAGGAAGCATCCTCACGGACCTCAAGTGGCTGCCAATCAATCACGGGAATAGTATCCGACCCACATTTTCGCAACATAGAAACATGAAATACATCGTGGATCGCGGACAACTCAGGAGGTAAGGCAAGCCTATAGGCCACAGCGCCTACGCGCTTAGTAATCTCAAAAGGTCCAATAAATCTTGGGGCGAGCTTGCCCTTCACACCAAAGCGTACCACACCCCTTCATAGGTGAGACCTTGAGAAATACCATATCCCCACCGCGAACTCGAGGGGTCGACGCCGACGATCAAGAAAACTCTTCTCGCCGCTCCGAGCCGTGCGCATCCTTTGCCTAATAACATTAATAGCCTCTGACGTCTGCAGCAGACAAGCTCGGGACCTAAGAGACGACGCTCTCCAACCTCGGTCCAACAACTAGGAGATCTCGCACGGTCTACCATAAAGTGCCTCAAAAGGAGCCATGCCGATAGTCGCCGATAACTATTATTGTAGGCGAACTCGCGAGGCGCATATGCTCATCCCAACTACCCGCAAAGTCGATCACACAAGCTCGAGCATATCCTCAAGGATCCGGTTGACCCTTTCGGCCCGCCCATCCGTCTGTGGATGATAAGCGGTCTTGAGACGCAAAGTGACCCCAACGCCCTGCCGGAAACTCCTCCAAAACTGAGACGTAAATCTGGAGTCTCGGTGCAAACGATCGAAACTGGGACGCCGTGCAGTCTCACTATCTCCTCAATGAATATCCTCGCTAACCGGTCCATAGACCAGGAAGCACGCACAGGAATAAAATGAGCCGACTTCGTCAGACGATCGACGATAACCCAGATAGTATCGTGACCGCGCTGAGTCCTCGGCAAACCTGCGATGAAGTCCATCGATACGTGTTCCCACTTCCACTCTGGAACGCTCAACGGCTGCAAGGGACCAGGGGGTCTCTGATGATCGGCCTTGACACGCTGGCATGTGTCACACTCGGCCACAAAACTTGCAATCTGACGCTTCATTCCCTGCCAGAAGTACTGCCTCCTCATATCACGATACATCTTCGTGGAGCCCGGGTGGATAGTAAGTCTCGATCGGTGTGCCTCGGTCATCAGATCACGACGTAACTCTGGCACATTCGGGACACATAATCGGCCTCTGAAGCGTAATCCACCATCGGAACCAATCTGCCAGTCTGACTGCTCCACGGATGCGGCCTCTGCTCGGTACTCCTGAAGTGACTCATCCGTCTGCTGAGCTTCGATCACCCTAGCCACCAAAGAGGGTTGAATCGACAAGCTCGAAAGCTGAACAATGGAAGACTGAGGCCAACTCAAAGTCAAACTCAAACATCCTCGAGCATCTGCCACTGTCGAACCATCATATGTGCCACCAAGCCTCGTGGCTGACGGCTGAGCGCATCCGCCACCACGTTTGCCTTACCCGGTGGTACTGAAGGTCAAAATCATAATCTTTCAGCAACTCCATCCATCGCCTCATCGCAGTTCACTCGGACTGCGAAAATAGATACTTCAAGCTCTTATGATCCGAGAAGAGCTCGAACCTGACCCCATATAGATAATGCCTCCACACCTTCAGTGCGAAGACAACTGCTGCAAGCTCCAAATCATGAGTGGGGTAGTTCACCTCATGGACCTTGAGCTGGCGCGAGGCATACGCCACTGGCTTCCCATGCTGCATCGCATAAACCCAAGCCAACTCTAGAGGCATCGGTGAAAACAACAAAACCCTCACTCCCATCAGGAAGAGTGAGAACAGGAGCGGACGTGAGGCGGTCCTTCAACTCCGCAAATGCCTCCTCACAAGCGTCACTCCAGACGAACTCGACGCCCTTTCGCGTCAACCGGCCAGCGGTGCTGCAATACGGAGAAACCCTCGATAAACCGTCGATAATATCCCGCTAGACCAAGGAAGCCGCTGAAATCTCGGACGCGTTCGTGGGCCGGCTCCACCGACGCACCGCATCAACCTTCGAGGGGTCCACAGACGACACCCCCTCGTCACTACGTGACCGAGGAACTTCATCTCCTCCCGCCAAAACTCGCACTTCTCCAGCTTCGCGCATACAGCTGGTGGGCACGGAGGGTCTCAAAGCACAATCCGCAAGTGCTCAGCATGGTCCTCTCGGGTTCTCGAATATACAAGAATATCATCAATGAATACCACCACGAACTGATCGAGGAACGGCCGAAAAACCTCGTTCATCAGCTGCATGAATACGCCGGCGCGTTGGTCATCCGAATGACATGACCAAACTCAAAGTGACCATAGCGTGTTCGGAAAGCCGTCTTCGGAATGTCCTCCTCTCGGACCCGAATCTGATGGTAACCTAACGCAAGTCTATCTTGGAAAAATATCACAGCGCACTCCCGCAACTGATCAAACAGATCATCAATACGGGGAGCGGGTATCGATTCTTGATGGTGACTCTGTTGAGCTCACGATAATCTACACAGAGTCGCAACGAACCATCCTTCTTCTTCACAAACAATACCGGGGGCTCCCAAGGCGAACTGCTGGGACGAATAAAACCTAACTCCCGAGCTCATCTAACCGCTCCTGCAGCCTCTCAACTCTAATCTGCCATCCTAGGGGGCCTTCGAGATAGGCGCGGCACCGGCACCAAATCAATCTGGAACTCCACTGCCGACGCGGCAAAACCCGATCTCCCGAAACACATCCGGTACTCACAAACAACTGCAACTCAATACTCTCTCGCCATAGAATCCTCAACGACCGGCCAATAAAGTAGATAGTAGCTCTCCTCTGGGCTCGGCGACGAATCTGGAACACTCGCAAGCCTGGGATATGAAACGTGATCGTCCTCGCAAAGACAGGTCCAAGATGGCACGATACTCGCAAGCGGTCCCCATACCCGTAATCACATCAAATCTCGCCATCGGCATCATGAATAGATCGGCCGGGAGGAACATCTCGCCCACTAACACCGGCAAGAAGGACAAATGACGACGTTAAGCACAATAGACTTCCCCATGGGAGTCGAATCGGTCAAGGCTCGAGACACGGCCTCCGACGGAATACTGGTCCGATCGGCAAAACGCCGGCCACAAAAGAATGGGAAGCACCGAATCAAACAAAACATGAGCAACACAAGCGAAACAAGAAGAATACCCTCAACGACTCCACCGGTCGATGATCGCGGTCTGGCTTCTCTGCCGCGCGTTGAATAAAACGGCCCCGAGCCGGTAGGGAAGCAAGCCGAAGACCGAGGGTCTCCGGATCCGAGCTCTGCCGGGCGCTACACACCGGACCCGGGATCGAACAACATACGGATATCCCCTCTCGCCGGTGTGGGTGGCCGCTGCTGCCGCCGCCGCCGCTTCTCCGTTGTCTCTCGTCGCCGTCTTGTCTCGCCGAGGTGGTCTACCCGGCCGCCTCTCGCCGTGGAGGAGCCCAGAGCCTGCGGAAGCCGTGCTCTCTCGCCGCCGCTTGAGGAGGACGAGGAGGGGCACCGCGTGCAGCCGCCGTCCGCCGAATGGGGAGAGGACACTCACGCCTCCGATGTCCAGCCTGTCCACAACCGAAGCATACGCCAGAAAAGGGGTCAGAAGATGAAGCAGCTGGCGGTGCTGATGACGATGAAGAGGCTACTGACTGAGCCGCAGGCTGCCGATACCCTGATCTGCCCCTCCGCCTCTGCTGACGATGCTGCCTAGAACTGCTGGCTGGTGCACTCCTCTTCCGGTCTCCACCGGAACTCTGCTCTCTCGATCTCTGGGTCATAGCCCAGTCCTCCTCATAAACTAGTGCCCGATGCACAACCTGGTCAAACGTCTCCAAGCAATGCCCCACCACACGACTGCGAAGGGCAGGACGTAAACCGGTCACAAAACGACGGGCCCTCATCTTCTCATCGCTGGTGAGATGAGGAGCAAATCTAGACAAGGCCAAGAAACGGGCCTCATACTGAGATACGTCATATCGCCCTGCACTAGGGTCTCAAACTCGATCGCCCGCTGGATCTGAACATGCTCGGGAAGAACTTCGGTCGAAGCGGGTCACAAACTCCTCCCATGTCCAAACGAATCGAGCCCCCACCATCCCGGACACGGATGACCACCGTGTCGGGCCTCACCGAAGAAGGTAGGTGGCAAGGGATACTCTCTCAGCCCGCAGACACCGAATAGTGTCAAAATCCTCGCAACCTCGGTCGCGCCAAGCCTCGCCATCGAAGGGTCGGGATCACCACTAAACCTCGGGGATCATGTCGGCGGAACTCTCGGGCTATCGCACCAGCATGCGGTAAGTCGACGCCCGAAACCTCGGTGGTAGTGGGCCGACGGTCCGCAATGCGTGGCAACCACCGCATCATCACCGCTTGGAAATGCTCGCCTCCTATAGTACCGTCGGAAAAGCGAGGGTGGCACTCGCCTCGGGAGGCGGAGGCACGGGTACGCGGCCGTCGGGCAGGAGCCTCCGAAACCGAATGTGCGGACCGAGGAGGGGGAATAGGTGGGGAACTGAGCAACCGGAGCCTCAGAATCTGAATGAAAGGCTGAGAAAAGGGAATAGGTGGCGGAACTGGAGCAACTGGAGGTACAGGCACTACGGGCTCAACTGGGGGAGCAGGCCGGATCGGGACCTCAGGAATCGGATCCTCAACAACAGGAGCAGGATGTGCTCGAGTAGGATGGGTACCTCGGGCGCCTCGTCCACGGGCACCACGACCACGGGCACCACGACCACGGGTGCCACGACCACGGGCGCCACGTCCACGCGTCATCGTCTACAAAATAATGACGTCGCAAGGAATCAAGACAATTATAGGCTCAATACAGAGCAAAGAGAAGAATCTCGGGACACTACTTGTCCTATGTTCTTGGCAGACATGTGATGTTATCCTGAGTTATTCCAGAATTACTTGCTATGCTCTGATACCAACTCCTGTCACGCCCCAGACTCAGTAACCGGACTCACAAGGATTCCGATGACCGGTTCTGAACGCAACAGCCTCCATAGTACCCCATTCTCGCTCTTGAGGCAAGTTCGATCCTGGGATCCTACAAGGAGGATTTTCATAACAAAGATAATCATTCCAATACGAGCATACCCAAGATCACAAAGAAGAACATCCGAGAATAACAAAGGCACACATCGCAAAATCCACTATAAATTTAAACTTTTACAATAATCCATAAGGTCCAAAGGACATACATGAGATAAAAGAAAAAGAGAGAAAGGTCAAGAACACTGAGTCCTCAAATGCTCACCTCTACTCCATGCTCTACCGCCATGTCGCCTTGCTTTAGAGTATCCCGCACGCATCGATCGTGCATAAGCTTATAGAAGCTTAGAGGGTGGTGTAGGTGTGTGATAATGGTGCACGTAAGAGTAGTAGGAGATACAAGGAGAGAAGCATGATCAATGAGGATATCACTAGCCTTACCTGTGCTTATCATGAATAAGATGCAATGAGTACTTGGGTGCCATGCCAAGGCAATGCATGAAGGGGCTTGTACAACCAATGCTAATGCAATGCAAGTAATGTCGTGCTCATATCCAAACCACAAGTCATGTACATTTCCAATCATAAGGAAATCACCGGGGTCCATTACACTGGCATTTGAATGATCAGCTGCCGCTTGACCCTGCACACGCAACCAAACGAGCGTAAGAGACCTCACTACCCGCTGTGGACGACCAATCACCAACAAGGCACGAAGGTAGCGGACCCATTTACGAGCCGGTCGACTCACCTAGCAATGCCTCCTCACATCGGGCGGTAAGGCCACACCCCTATCCAACCGACTACACGACAAGTGGGAGACGCGGCCTAATGGTATAAGGCCCTCGTGCGCTCATATATTCCACCCCGGTCACGGCGTTGGAGCAGATCCTTGGTACCATGGAAGTTTTGGGAATTTCACCCATGGGCATCCTATGCACCCGATGCTCAACTAATATTTCCAAGTGTCCACACATACGACCATCCACGAATACCCCCAGGAGGCAAGGCCCCGATGAAGTAAGGGCGGATATCCATAAGCTATGCAATGTCGATGCATGAATCACATAATCACCCATGCATCAATCCCAAGCATCCATCTCTCAGGGAGATACTAACATGTCCTACACAATGACACAACCATGACCAATCATACCTCAACCAAGCATGCATATGATGCGTATGGGAGTGGGCTATGAAGATGAATAGGGGTGTCAATGAGGTGAAGATGAACTCTTTACCTAACCATGAAGGGTCTAGGTACTTAATCAATTCCTCATAAGGAATACAACCTCTAGTGGGGGCCCATATACCTGGGGTAACCCACGAGACTAAGGAGAACAATGATATGGGCCTAAATAGATGAAATGAGCCTAGCAAGGATCTATGGTGGGCCTTTAACCATCCATAGAAGCCCATGGGCCTACCTTAGGGCCACCAATGTGGACATCCAACCACAATTGGTCCCCAAGAGGTAATCCATCTCTAATTGATTACGGATCAAGGCCCAAGGCCCACACAACATTAGAAATAAGAAATGAACAACCATAACATACCACATACATTCATGTTGGGCTTCAGAAAGGCGGCCCAAGGCCTATCCAAAACATGGGTCCATGGGAACACACATAGCCCAACCCATATATACCACTATGGGCCCACAGGGGAAAGGTTAGGGCCCAACATAAAGGCTACTAATCCCATATATTGTTGTGGCCTAGTGAGCAGCCCATTACTCAAATCACATAGGCAAATGTCATGTTCTTAGTCAAGTAAGTTGGCCCTACAACCCGGCCCAAGTATAAAGTTGATTTGGTGGGCAATCAAGGGCCCGTATACTTGTGTAATCTAGCCCACTAATCCAACACAATAGTATGGTAAAAATGGCCCAAGAGTTCAATGAGCCGACTAGGAAGTTCCAGCCCAATTGGGCTCAAAGAGTTCAACAACTAGCCACATTCATGGACCCAATTAAATTCAACTGTGGTGGGCCTCAAAAGTGTATTTATTAGGCCCAACATTTAAGGAACTAAATGTATAAATTATTACCTCTAAGATTCTTCACAATGTGTTGGGCCCCACTCCTCAAAATTTCAGCCAAAGGCCAAACATAATTATAACATGTTGCTGTCCTAAATTTGGGCACTCCATTGGAGTGGGCCCAGGGCCTCTAAAACTCTGGAAATTGAGGGCCAAGGTCCCTCATTATGCATACAATGAGAGAAAACCCAAAAAGGTGGCCCACCATCAGAGGAAATATTTTTGAATTATGGTTTTTATCAAGGCACATTGCTGGACTGCACAGCAGAAAAATCTGGCAGTCCAACTATTTTGGCCCATTCTTTTGGATGCCCAAACAAGGTCAGTTGGGGCTGAAATTTTTCAGAGTGATACTTAAATAGGTAGGACATACCCTCACAAAATTTCAGAATTTTTGGATATCCCTAAGTATTTTAATTAATTTAAACAAGATAGTCTGTCCAGAAAATCGGACAGACCTGGACATCCCAATGTGGTGGGCCAGTCCAGTCCTCGCCACGATGTGCACAGGGGTCCATTGGCCCTGAAAGTTGGTAGGTAGGTCCCACCATGGGTGGACCACAACTTCACAAAATTTCAGAATTTATGGACACCTAAAAATATTTTAGTTTATTTAAAGAAATCAATCTGTCCTGAAAATCGGACTGATCTGGACACCATATTGTAATGGGCCAGTCCAGCCACCACCATGGTGTGTACAGGTTTCCATTGGCCCCAAAATTTTGTAGGTTGGTCCCACCATAAGTGGACCACCTTTTTGTAAATTTTTATAATTTTTAGACACCCAAAAATATTTTAATAAATTTTGGAATTCCAACCTATTCAGGGTAGAATGTTGCTGGAACAGTGCAGAAAAATCCAGACTGTCCACCTCATTTGGACCACACCTTTGGGACCCCAATGAAGGTCAGATGGGGCTGAAATTTGGTATGGTTGTAGGTGGGTCATAAGGCTACAAGAATCACATATTATTTTGTTTCATTATTCCCACCAAAGACCCATAAATCAGGCCCCAAAGTGGCCCAAAATCTGTCAGGCAGATTTGGACAGCAACATGTTACTGTCCAAACCACCCCAAAAGATAATTAAAAGGAAAATAAATCAGCATTTTCTCAGGGTGGGGTCCATCTAGATGGGTCACACAACTCTCAGACCCAATCCCCTTCCAATATCATCCATAAAATCAAGCCCAAAGGCTGTCCAAAACATGCCAACAATATGGGGCAACAAGGTGGGCTTGGATGTCTAACCACTTGGGCCTAGTTGTATGGCACATCAAGTGGGCCCCACATACATCAGATTTACTATAAACATAGGAAAGAAAATATGGAGAAGAAACATAATCCGGCCATAGGGTAGGGCCCCGCCACTAATGGGCCCTCCCAAGAAAGAATCATACCCATATAACTACATTGATTGTACATGCAACATGAAATCACTACATGCATGATCTATAATTGCTATGGATGGTTGAAATGTCATCCCAACATGATCCTTAGGTCTAGATGACCTTGAGATGGAGTGGATCATTACATACATCATGATGGGGTCCATGGAGAATGGCCCCATCATGGATCATGACATGCATGTAGGATGGGCCAAAAGGCCACATCCATGGGGTCAAATGGGGTCTCCACCATGGATTGGTGGGCCCCATATGATCCATACAAAAGAAAATAAGAAGATTTAAAGATATAAAATTAGATCAGCAAGATCATAGTTACCCACTTGTGATCTCACCCCCAAACTTCTACTCCATGAAGCTCTTGGAGCAAAGAATGGATTTCAATGGTGGAGATCTAGTTCAAATGGAGGGATTGAGAGTACAATGGGGGTAAGGGGGCTGGAGAAGAGAGGGAGGAGGAAGAGAAGTTGCTGGAAATTTCAGCAATGAAGGAAAATGAGAGGGGAAGAGAGAGAAAAAAACTATTTAAGAGAAGTAATCATTGCCTATGGTGACAATAACAATGTTGCTAGGGTAGGTTAGGTATGGGTAGTGTTTAGGGTGGGTAGTGTTTATTCCATGCAATAGTGCAGTGTGTGTGTGTGGTGTGCATGGAAAATTGTGCCATGGAGGTGGTCCACATGCTTTTGTAAAAAGTGGGCCACATGATGAAATGCTCATAACTTTTGATCCATAGGTCGGATTGACGCACAAGACGCGTCGTTGGAACCGCAACGACGATACGAACGAGATGGCATAGGTCTCGGGTTGATCCGAGTTGGGTCTATATGACCGAACTCAAGGTGATCAGTAAACACAATCCGAGGGTCGCGGGTCGCCGGAATTTGACCGGTAGGACCGCGAGACCATGATGAACAAGATGCATACTTACACACACACATGCAAACATGGGAACTAGGGTCGGGTCTCACAGGGCTATGATTATAGTCTAGACAATCAGTACCAGAATTGAATTCGTGGCTGCGATTCATTTGCCACGTGAGATGTGTTCGACGAACCCGAGTCGTACTTCGGTTGGCGATAGTGGTTGGCCACGCGAAGTGCTTATGCACTTCATGTCGTTCAACTTGTTGTGCGCTCGAGCTACCCGAGCTCGTCAAGTAACCCGATCTGTCTTATGTATGTTCACCATGTTTGGTCGCTACTGCCTGAACTTAGGGTACCAAACTTACCAGTGAAATCCCTTTTTAACCATGGTACCTCGATCCGCTAAGACTCATGAGCCGGGCATGGTGGTATGGGATACCGTGGTCGAGCTGTCGGCCTACGCTGGGGCCACGTGCCTCCCCGTAGTGACCAGTGAGCAACCAGACTCATGAGCCGATTATGGTGGTATGGGACACTATATTCGAGCTGTCGATACTTTACGAGCGAGCCGAGTGCGGTGAGACCTGTACTCGTGCTGACGGTGACGAGTCCTCTGTAGTATCTTCGAGTATACTCCAGTCCGTGATTAGCGACGAGTCTTTCACAAAGAAACTAGAGTATGAGTTGAGCCGAGTACGGTGAGACCCAGTACTGAGCCGTGACGGCTAGTGATTGAGCCGAGTACGGTGAGACCTGTACTCGAGCTGACGGCCAGCAATTGAGCCGCATACGGTGAGATCTGTATCCGCGCTGACGGGTGACGAGCCCTTTGTGATGCCTTCGCTATGCTCCTCGAACCATAATATCGTATGAGATTAACTAGGATTGACGACCCTAGAATGGATCATGTTTGGGAATGATACAAGGAGGTACCTTAGTTTCCTATCTTCTTGTTTGAAATGGACTAATAATAACTCGGTAATCATGATCATCATCGCACCGCATGTGCTTAGTAGATGTGGCGCACCGAGGAGTTAAGCATTCGCGAACGTAAGATGATGTCGCATGAGGGTGGTTTGGCAAGGGCATACTGACATCATGTCATTTCATTCTCGCACTTAATAAGAGTAGTTAGAATTGTTTGATTTGTCTTGCTTTATCATTCTTGCTTGATTGAATTGATAACATGTTAACTTATACTTTCTTGTTCCACTAAGTTGATCACTCACTCCCACGTTACGGACGGTGTTGTACACACCAACCAGTTTGTTGAATTTCGGATGATAGAGATGCTTATGAAGCGAGTAGGACTACTTCTATGGTGATAAGGAGGAGTTCTCCTATCATGTAACTCTCTGACGGTCTCTCAAGACCTGGTACGCATTGACGTGGGGGCTATGGTACTTGGGATAGAAGATATTACACTTACACATTTGGTATATTTTAGAAGCTGTACTTGTAATTATTTAACCTAGTAATGTTATCACACTCGGAGACTCATCACAGTTTATATATTTTATCTATCTATCATCGTCTTCCGCTTGCAATTTAACTTGTCTCTGAGTATGATATGCTTGTTTTGGCTTAATCTCACTCATGTTCAATGCACGAATACAGTCAACATTCAATCATCATTCATTTTGTTGCATAAGTGATGTTCTGGAACTCGGGAGTTGAGTTTAGGCTCGACCCCCGATTTTCAGGGCGTTACATTCTTCTACTCACATATTGTCCGTATCACGAAGTTCCTGGATCGCGATTACCTTAAAATTGAACCGTTCAGGTAGTGAGCATAGTATCTTTGCACACACTTTACTTTCTGAGATTTTATCACCAAGACCTCACATAAAGTTTACAATGTCATTTAATCTAGTGTAGAAGTCCATAAACATTTCATTTTCCTCCATATGAATTTCTTCAAATTTGGTTGTGAGGAGTTGAACTTTAGATTTTTTGACAATTGAAGTACCCTCGTGTGTCATTTCTAATATATCCCAAGCTTGCTTTGCAGTATCACAGGATATGATTCTTTTGAACTCATTTGGTGATAGTGCGCAAATGATTGCATTTAGTGCTTTTGCATTGGCACTACTCTCACTTTTTTGAAGAGTGGTCCATGAGGTATAAGGTGTTACTCTCATTGATTTTGATCCATTGATACCAGTTACTTCAATGGTAGGAGTGATCCATTCAGTTACTGTGGTAAGCCCCACACTTTCATCCATGGATTTAAGGAAAATCCTCATCCTGGCTTTCCAATATGCATTATTGGAGCCATCAAAGGGTGGAGGCCTAATGACTGAAAGGCTATCAAAATTTGACATCTTTTATATTTAGCTTAGATCGTTAGCTCAGGAAATGAATCCAAGAATAAAGAATTAAAAAATGAGCTATTAGGCTTTGATACCACTTGAAAAGGCCAAGCTATATGTCTTAGAGGAGGGGAGGGGGTGGGTGAATAGGACTGTGCCAAATTATAATTTAACAGCGGAATTGAATTACGATAGCCTTATAAAAATAAAGAACAGTACTATAAATAAATCAAAGACTAAAATGCAAAGCAACCTTAAATAAAGAGCTTGATACTAACGTTGTTCTAAGGAAAACCTTTGCACCATAAAAATCAAGGGTTTATGGCAGGACAACCTTACTAGAACAAGTTGAATATCAAAACTCAAACAGAAAGGAAATAAAAGAAATAGCAAGAAATAATTTCTAAACTATTACAACATTCTCCACTTTACTTGAAATGTAAAGATTACAACATTCACATCCACATATACATTCCACAAATCTAATTGATTAAAGATATGAAAATTAAAAGAGCATTCAAATCACAAAACATACCAATATATAGCGGTTTGCCTGTGTGTTCACCAACTGTTAAACAACAGCCACACAGCTTGCTACTCCACTCTTAATATCCTCACATAGGGGATATTAGCGTTCATTATTAAACAGGTTTTACAGGTTCACCCAAAACCTTACAATTGTGTCTTTTTAACTTGGGCTTATACAATCCAAAAACCCACACTTTTTGAGTTTTCTGGCTCTCCTCAGATAACCACACAAAGAGATTTTTCTGGCGAATCTCAAATAGAACCAAAATAAATGAATTTACAACAAATGTAAAATACCTGATTTCTTCTTTTGTAGCAGCCCGGTAGAACCAATGAGAGTAAAAATTTGAATCAACGTTCAATATCCAATACTCACTTAAGAAATGGTTTTAGTTTCTAATTGATTTTAAATTAAATCAAATTAGGCGTAGCTCTATTTGATTTTGATTCCAATGAAGAAGGAATACAGTAATTCCTCTTTTTCAAATAAGATTCGAATTTAGGAATAAAATCAAATAAGAAAAGTTAACAAAAAAAAATATTTAAATATGAACAAATTAGCTTAAAATGAACACAACTTATCTCCGAGTGGAGGCTTGAATCTCTCAAATTAATTAATGTAAAACTCTGAAATTCGTTCTCAATTTATAGAAGCAAAGATCGCGTCTACGACTGGCCTTAGGAACCTTCGACTAGTCGTAGCTCCAACGGCATTTTGAAAATTTAAGCGCGATCTAAAAAATCAGTTCTACGACTGGTCGTAGGGACCCTTCGACTGGTCGTAGACCACCTACGACTGGTCGAAGCAGACCCAGGACTGGTCGTAGGAAACCATATTTGGTTGCTGGTATTTGAGTCGGAGTTCTAGGATTGGTCGAAGGACGAGTCGTTGCACCCTTACGACTGGTCGAACAATCTCCAGGACTGGTCGAAGAATAACCAAAAAATTATGAAAATCTTCAATAGCTTAGGACTGGTCGTGGAATTTCTTGGACTGGTCGAACAAGGTCTAGGACTAGTCTTAGAACAGACCAACTTCATGTATAAAGATTTATCTTGATTTATGTATCCAAAATGACCTACCCTAAGGTCAAACTAAGGTTTATCATACCTGGAACATGAAGTATGAACATTGAACATCATTCTTTCAGATGATAATTAACCTTTAAAGCTTGAGACCTCTACTTGATGTAGCTTGAGATTGAGATCTTCTATAATATGAATATAAGCTTCAACTTGAGTTGTGCTTGAGTCTTGAAATGTACTTGAGTCTTAAACAAATACTCTTCTTATTAATGTAGACTTGAACATTGATGCATACGGAAGAGAACACAATACATAACCTTGCATTTCTTGAAGTCGAGCACCGTACATATCTTGAACCATTGTGATGTCATCTTGAATCACATATATATCAACATACAAACACAAGACACATAGATAGAAGTTGTGGCACACACAAGAAGTTTTGGCACCACAAAATTTGACAATCAAAGGAGCATGAGACCATAACACTTACACTATTATTTTTAAATTAGGGGTGACATTGCCCTATAACTTGTCTATCGTATGTGATTAACTAGGATTGACAACGCTATATGGATCATCGTTGGGTAAATGATATAAAGGGAGGTACCTTAGCTTCCCGAACCTGCTATATGAATAAACCTAATTAAGTATTGGCTAACACGATCATGCACCGCATTACATGTGCTTTGGCGAGGAAGCGCATGTTCCCGGAGTGGTGCATGTCGCGATCGTGAGATGATGTCACTGAGGGAGTGTAAGCGAGGACATGCATCATTACAGCATATCATTCCTACATTAATAAGAGTACTTAAGATATGAGTGTTGTACTGCTTTATCATTACTGCTTGATTGAATTGATAACATGTTAACCTTTGCCTTATATTACCACTGAGTTGATCACTCACTCCCACTCTGGGACGATATTTTAAAACACCAACCAGACTCTGGTTTAGTTGTAGATGATGACGATGCTTACGAAGCGGAGCCTGACTTTTATGACGATGAGGAGTTCTCCTACATACAACTCTTTGATGGGTCTATGTAGACCTGGAGTTACGTCGCCGGGACTACACGGACACAAATTAGTTGGACATCACACTTGCCAGTTTGTATATTTTAGAACAATGTAGGAGAACTCCTTGTCGCTGGACATGGTTTGGTGATGAAATTTCTTCCAATTATCACAATTCTCCTCCATTGAGAATTAGGTCAAGGAAAGTTCAGATTGATCTTAATTGTATATCTTCCAATTGGATAGGATAGGATTTCAATTCCAATCGTGTGACCTTAATCAAGTAAGAGGGCTCCCTGATCTCTATAGGTGGATCCTTGGAAACCCTAGTTACCACCTTTGAATTTGTTAGTTTTAATCACTTTAATCACAATTACTCTTTCAATTATTCAGATTTAGTTTTAGTTCTTCATCTAGTTCTAGCTCTAGTTAAATTCAGAATACACACGAGATTAGTCCCTGTGGATTCGACATCGGTCTCACCAAGATTATTACTACATAGCAACCCTACACTTGGGGTTGTGAAAAAGTTTTTGGCGCCCTTGCTGGGGACTAATGGTTACGTTTTTCTAAGATTGACTAGTTTTGGAATTAGGTTAAGATTAGGATTTTTTTACTTTCTATTTTTAGGTTAGGTTTTTTTCTGAGTTATTTTAGAAACTAACTTTTCTTTCTAATTCTAGGTTTAGAAACTTTCCTTTTTTGTTTTTAGAAAGTATTTTCTAAATCTAGGATAGAAACTTTCTCTTTTCTGTTTTTAAAAACTTTCCTTTTTCATTTATTTTTTAAAAACTAGGTTGCTTTCCTTATTTCCTTTTTAAAAACTAATTGCTTTCTTTTTTTTTCTTTTGCAGGATCCCAATATAGAAACTTCTAATTTGGTAACTTCTTTCTAATTCTCTCTCTTTCTATTTCTGGATTTCTATTTCCCTTCTTTCTTTTAGGTTACCAAACGGTGTATAGTTTATGCATCCAATGGACCAGATAGTTATGTTAGCAAACCTTATGATTTTAATGATATTAATCTGATCTAAAATCCATATTTTAAACTTTAGAGTAGCGAGACTCACTTTTGGAGTAATTTAGACTTATCGGGTGACCCGTCTGACCTAAAATCAAACTTTTGTACCTATTGATTCACTTTGAAGTGTATGGACTATTTTCTACCCTATTAAGGTTTATTTTATTGTAATTCTAGATTGATTAGTTTATGAAAACATCGCTGGACTTTTTATGAATTCATGTAGAGTGATTGAAACAAGCCTTGCCCTTCTTTGATTTTAAGAGCAACACATGTTTCCACTGTGTATTAAGTTGGCTTTTGCTCCTCTCTCTTATTTTGTTGAGTTAGCCTATTTGTTACTCTTCTCTTTTATGGAGTCAGCTTATTGCTAGTCTGTTTCCCTTTATTAGGTTAGCCTTGTGCTAGTCTTCTTATGTTATGGCTTAGGCATGTGTCTTGGAGTTCTAAAACTCTTATAGATCGATTTAATTCTCTATTAATGCAAGTGATGTGTTGAAGAAGTCACAACTAGAGACTTGTATGTATTTATCATGGACGTAATGCACTCTAGGTAGTGACTCTATTGCTCGACACGTAAATCCTTGGATTTGGCTAGTGGTGCACACATCAATATAAGTGCTCCACAATGTGTGTTACATCACCTTTCTAGGATTGGATGTTGCAATTAGTCGCTCCATGAATAAATTGTGTTACGTAATTCATCCAATCCATGTTTTATGTCATCTCAAAGTGTTCACGTGAATCCATGGTAGTGTTGGATACGCCGACGAATCTCTATAATTATGAGATGCAGAGTGAGCCAGATTTTTATGAATTATATTCCACAATGTGGCAGTCACTATATATGATGAGCCACATACATTATGCTAGGCATGCATTCATGTAGGTTGGTTCTACACATCAAAACTATTCCTAGTGGTGGAGTACGTACAGAAAGTATCAGAACCTTTATATTTTCTTTACTTTAAGAAATTACTTAAATTATGTTAATCTTGAAGGATAACCATCGCTATGAGTAGGGCATTGACCCTCTCCAGCCATACAAATGATTCGGGTGATGCGCTGGTTAAAGATATGAGGGATGATCTTCCTATGGAATACTACAAGTGACATCAGATGATGTTGCCCATGCTTTCACCTTAGTTTAGTTTCATTTACATTTCATGCTGTGAATTTAGATATTTGTAATAAGATCCCAACTAGGTGAGCATTAAGCGATTAGTTGAATTTTTACGTTTAAATGAAATAAGATTTATAATATGGTTGGTTTTATTATCGTGAATGGTTTACCTTCACGAATGTAATTGGACGTAATCTTTTTTTAAGGCGTAATTTTAAAGCATCCAATTATTACTTTATTAAAACCCGGAATTCTCGAGAATGAGTATATACTCGGGTCACGAAAACTCGAGGCGTTACATGCACAATCAAATTGGCATAATTGTAACGCCTGAAAATCGGGGGTCGAGCAAAGCTCAGCTCCCGAGTTCCAACGCATCACTTATGCAACACAGATAATGATGATTATGATGAGAGCATTGAAACATGAATGGGATTATACCAAAACAGCATATCATACTCCAGAGACAGTTAAATTTACAAGTGAAAGACTGTGATAGATATGTAAAATATATAAACTGTGGTGAGTCTCCAGAGTGTGATAAGGTTACCAGGTTAATTCATTACAAGTACAATTTCAAATTATACCAAGTTGTATAATGTCATCTAGTCAATATCCCAGAAAGCCCCGTCGATCAGGGCACGGTTCACAGGAACCCACCTGAAACTGCATAAAGGAGGAATCCTCATCATCCTCATAAAAGTCCGGCTTCGTTTCGCAGCATCGCCATCATATGAAACTCAAACAAGTCTGGTTGGTGTGTACAACACCGTCCCGTAACGTGGGAGTGAGTGATCAACTTAGTGAAACAGTAAAGCATAGGTTAACATGTTATCAAAACAGTCAAGCAGTAATGATAAAGCAGTACAAGCAACAATCCTAAGCACTCTTGTTAATGCAAGTATGAAATGCAGTCATGATGTATGCCCTCACCGACATCATCTTACGTTCGCGGCATGTGTTCATTTCTCAGTGCTCCACATCTTCTAGGCACATGTAGTGCGATGATGAGCATGATTACCAAGTTGTTATTAGTCCATTTCAAACTGCAGGATTAGGAAACTAGGGTTGTCAAACCTAGATAATCTCATACGATAGTGTGGTTCTAGGGTGCTAGGGTGCTACAAAGGCTGTCAGGGCTGTTACAAGCAATTGTTACACCACTCCCCCATCACCTTTTTAACGGTTCATCACTAAATTGACACAGGCCTAGTTCATACTCTATTCACCATGGCAAAACTCGTCGCCTCACCGCAAATGCAGAGTATATTTGAGGTCACTACAAAGGGCTCGTCACCAATCAGTGTAGGCCGACAGCTCGAATACAGTGTCCCATACCACCGTATTCGACTCACGAGTCAAGGTTGCTCACTGGTCATTACGGCGAGGCACGTGGCCCCAGTGTAGGCTAACAGCTCGACCACGGTGTCCTATACCACCATACTCGGCTCATGAGTCTTAGCGGATCGAGGTACCATGGTTAACGGGATTTCACTGGTAAGTTTGGTACCCTAGGTTCAAGCAGCAGCATCCAAACATGGTGAACATACATTAGACATATCGAGTTACTTGACGAGCCTGACTAGCTCGAGCGCACAATCAACTAAACGACATGAAGTGCATAAGAACTTTACGTGGCCTAACCACTGTCGCCAACGGAAGTATGACTCGGGTTCATCAAACACATCCTACGTGGCGAAATGAATCTCAACCACGAACTCAAGTCTGGTACCGATTGTCTGGACTATAATCATAGTCTCAATCACAATCAATCCTTATTCAGAGCATGTAGAATAAAGCATAATAAACAAAGTAATTCAAGCATGTTAACAAACATGTCATAAAGCATGTTACAAAGCACAATGTAAACAAGAAATACAAACACATATGTTTCATAGTAAGTGATTAAATTAAACAACCATCATGGAGGAAATCATATACGTTTCTAAGGTAGTTGAGAATCCCATCTCAAACACCTACCTAAAGCATGATTATCTAAGCACTTACTCTTACAAGCATTTTCACAAACACTTAAAATACACTATTTTAACATACATAGTGTATATTAGTAAAAACATGTATTAGGGCGAACCCTCTCGCCAAGTAAGTGTTATACACATATATAATATGTTCATACAACAAATAATCATGGCAAACACATTTCCAAAATCTATACGTATACGGTACTTTCTACAAATACTAGGAATACAGTATATTCAACATAGTGATCGTATAACCGAAAAGCGAAACGGACAGCACTTTGTACATGTGCAATTACATACAGATCATGAATCTATCATTATCTGACATTGAAAGCATTGAAAACCATAACCTATACACCTAAAGTCCGCACCTTTTGTCGTAGGATCGTAAAGAACTCGATAGATTTGCTAAGTCTTCGTATACGGTATTTTGGCAACCTATAGCATGCTTTAGGTTAGTTATTTCATAACATACAACTATCAAAACCCCAAAATAAATTAGGGTTAGGGTTTCTTACCTAGAAACGAAGACGGCATTGCTAAGAAAGCGATTAGATAGGGGTGGTTAAGCTTGCATAGCGGCAAGGTAGAGCATCAGGGAGATCCTCCCACATCTTCCACACTTTCTCTCTCTTTTCTCTCTTCTCTCTCCTAAGTTTTCTCCCAAATTCGTATGGCTGAATGAGAGAGGGTTTTAAGGTCCTTATATAGCCTAAAACTATACCGAAATAGACCTAAGGTCAAAGTATACTTAGGTTATAACCAAAGTGGGTCGGTTTCAGCTCAACGGAGGACTTCTGGTGGCCCCCCTTGAGCCAAAGGTCGGACTTAAGCCCACAGACTATGGATCTAGGTCGAGTTAAGTTTTAGTTTCAGTCGAATTTCCAGATCGCACGTGGCGGACCAGTTTCAGTTCAACGGTCAGCGAATGTCGATCGGGGATTTCAAGTACACTAACCTGTGTTGGAATTTTTTCCTGATCCGAGGGTGTAATTTGGCCTGATTCTGACGGTCTAATTGCTTATATTTGGCCCGCAAGCGATAAGTCTCAGATTACTTAAATTTATATTTTATTTCTAAATATTTTTACCTTTCTCACACTCTTCACTCCGGGTTCAAGCGAATTGCACTGGGACACTATTTGGATTTGATTTCTGAGATGGTTGTCAAGCCCAGCAAGGCGGTCCTAACCATTTAACTTTGCGTTAATCAGACTTTCGATGTGCGGTCCAGATCTGATATGGAGTTTCAATGTGCTCCCGAGAGCAACTGGGTAATGAGATTGATCCTAGATTTTAGGGTAACCTAGCGTCAATGATTCTACAAGTTTTGGGTCTTACAGATAGTATTTAAAGTCGATCAAGTGGATTTCGTAGCTAATCTAGTTTAGCACTTAGTTACTTTGTGAAGGATAAGGTAGTGAAAGTGAGATTTGTGAAAGAAATGGGTTAAGAAGTGATTTTAGACTATGGGATTCAGTTCTTACAAGTTAATAAGGTGTTAGGATCGACCCATTGCCTAAGGACGTCTAATTTCAGGTTGGCAAAAATCCGGGATGTTACAATAATACTGGAATAAGGTAGGGTATAATAATTAATACAAATGATGGGTTTATTAGCCAGAAGGAACCAAATAGGTGTTGCGCAGGCCCAATCACACAACAATAATACATTGCGCGATCGGACAACAGATGAAGTTTTGTGAAAAGAAGTTTATGAAAATGAAGGTTCGATCCCCCAATATCATTCTTTGAAGGAAATTCAAAGGAGGATCAATGGGGCATGTGTTGAGGCATAAAATTAGTTTTGCCCTTGCACAATAAGAATATGTTGCATGGTCGTGCAACAGAGATGTATTGCGCGACTGCACAACTAATTAAAGAATATAGGAAAAGGAAGTTACGCAACTGGGGGGACTAGGAAGCAAGATAAGATTGGAAGATCTATGGTGTCACCACACAAATGCATCTTGCACAACAAAGTATGTGTTGCGTAGGTGTGCAATAGATATGTGTTGCACAACCGCTCAATGGAGAAATATTACGCACACATACAACAGAGTTGTGTTATGTACATTTAGGGCTTCTTACATGCAGATGCCAATAGATACTCATTCACGGCCTTCTCAATTGGATACTTGGAATATTTGAGAGCTCTGAAAGTCAAAGAATAGCAAAACTCATGTATCGCGAGGCCCACGGGTGTAAGATGAAGGAGAACATAGAACTGTCAAGGATTAAGCTAGTTGCATGGCCAGACAACGAGGCTATGTTGTACGACCACGCAACAGTGGTTCAGCGCAACTTGTTTATCAATATTATGGATATCCGTGTCATCAAGCTTATGGACCATCAATTCAAGGTTTTTAGCTCGTGTATTAGCATGAAGCAAGGGGTTTCAAATATGCACAACTCTTCTATCATTACAACTGACATTCTAAATGTTACTGTCATTGGATTTTTATTATTATTTAAAATTATCACAATTAAATGTACTTTGTTTTAGAATCAATGGCAATGTAAGTAATGTAATAAGAATCAAGATTAATAAAATAATTGATGATGAGTGTTATTTCATTGAAGTTTCCTTATTATTTTAGAACATACATATTCTAATTCCTAAAACATGTTTCTAATAATAATAAATAAATAAATAAATAAATAAATAAAAAACAATGATCAATCAATGTTTGCATATAAAGGTTAAGATAATCTAGATGCTATGTTGTTTTGGATATAAAGTTTGGGTCACCAAGGTACCTCAATTTACATATCCTTCATTTTTTCGATATTCTAAGTCTGCATGTGTCTTCGGTCTTTAGTTTTAAAGGTCTAACCAACTCACTAGTATGCAGACGCATATGATTGACAAATTGGTGTACTAACATAATCTTCCTTATGAGAGTAAATCTTTCTTTAAGACAACAATAATAATATACCTCAACTCTCCACATAAATCTTTTATCATTTTCTTACTTGTGAGTTTTTAACTTTTTACTTAATCTCCTTATTAATCCAACATAATATAACTATGTGTGGAATTTTCCTAGTCAAAGTAGCTAGATTTTAGGGTTTTTTTGGAAGCGTGGTTGCTGACAAAACGCCGGAAAATTCTATAGAAGGCGCTTCAGGTAGCGGATGCAGTTTTCCTGCTAAAGCCTTTCGTCAGGCAGTTCCTGTGCTTGAAACATAGGTGGCCCTACCGTAATATTTGTTAGAAATTCACCCGTCCATCCATTTTATGAGCTCACTTTAGGACTTATACCAAAAGTGAACAGGATCCAAGACTCAAGTAGTCCGCACTAAAGGAAAAGGTGGGTAGCTAAATTCCCATCGTTTGTTTATGTGTCACCCGTACAGTTCATAACGTCATTCCGGCTGGGATGAACTGAAAATACAAATATTAGTTTAATTCAAAACTTTCATGGCCCCGTGAATATTTCAACCCTGGACGTTTAATCCTCACGTTTCCCGGCCCACTTGAGTATTGGATCCGGCTCATTTTTGGCCTTTGCCCAAAAATGATCGTTGAAAAAAAAACGGACGGACGAGGTGGATTTATCACAAACATCACGGTGGCCCAGCTAGGTTCCAAGAGCAGCAACTTCCTGCGAAAGGCCTGCTGCCACCGGCCAATGGCTGGTGGTCATTGTTATGTGAGCCCCATCATAATGTATGTGTTGCATCCATGCCATTCATTTATTTTTCTAGATCATTTTATGATATTAGACCAAAAATGAGGTATATGTTAATCTCAAGTGGACCACATTACAGGAAATGGGGTTGAATAAATGTCAACCATTAAAAACTTTTTGGGGTCATAAAAGTTTTGGATCAAGCTGATCCTTGTCTTTTTTTTCCCTTCATCTAGGTCTTTATAACCTAATTAACATATTGGATGTCAAATAAACAGTACAGTGGGCCTTATGAGAATTTTAATGGTGGATATCCTATCACTATTGTTTTCCTGTGGTGTGGTCCATCTGAGATTTATATCCCTCTCATTTTTGGCATAGAGCCTTAAAATAAACTGTAAAAATGGATGAACGGAATGGATGAAACCCATACATCATAGCGGGGCCCACAGCACCGACCATCAGCCACCTGGCTGGTGAAAGGGGAGTAGCCAATCCGCGTCCCTATTTTGCTGAACGCCTGTTAGCTATCAAGTGACGTTACCGGGGCCTCATAACGATGTATGTATGTTTTGTATCCACACGGTACACTCATTTGGAGACATCATATTAAGATATTATGCAAAGAATGAGTCAGATACAAAGCTGGAATGGATCCCACCATAGAAAACAGTGGGGAGAGTGACGCCCACCATTAAAAAGTTTTACAAAAGTTTTAGATCAACCTGTACGTCACTCTCCTCTCTGTTTTCCGCGGACACCAGCTTTAGATCTGCCTCGTTCTTTGGATCATGCCTTAAAATGATTTCTTCAAATGTATGGACGGTGTGGATACAACACCTACATAATAGTAGGCCCCATAGGCTTGGTGACGTCACTTCTGTAGCGAGTCTCCTGCCCAACCTGTCAGTAGATAGCGAGTCCCATGGTCTGATCACGAGGTATGTGTTATATCTTAACCGTCCATCCATTTGGCAAGCTAGTTTTAAGGCTTCAGACGAAAAAAAAGACAGATTTAACTGTCAAGTGGACCACACTGTGAAAAGCAGTGGGGGATTGTAGGTCTACCATTGAAAACCTTTTCAGGTCATAGAAGTTTTGGATCAATATGAAATTTGTATTTCCTCTTCGTTCAGGTCTTTGTAACCTTATGAGCAGATTGGATGGAAAATAAATGTTATAGTGGGCCCTACGAATTTTTTATGGTGAAGATCATTATCTCCACTGCTATTAGTGGTGTGGTCCACATGATCTTTAAATATAATTTATTTTTTGAATAATGTTCTAAAATGATCTCTAAAAATAAATGAACGGTATAGGTATAATAAATACATCAGTGTAGGGCACATGTAACTTTGATGTCCTTTGAACGGAAACGGATTGGCTACTCCCTACACCAGCCCCGTGGCTGGTAGCCAGTGCTCTGTGGGCCCCACCATGATGTATGTGTTTCATCCTTTCCGCTCATCCATTTTTACAGATCATTTTATGGATTGATCCCAAAAATGAGAGGTATATAAATCTCAGATGGACCACACCATATGAAAACAATAGTGATTAGATATTCATCATTAAAATCCTCCTAAGGCCCACTGTACTGTTTATTTGACATCCCATAGGTTGATTAGGTCATACAGTCCCAGATGAAGGGAAAAATCAAAAATCAGCTTGATCCAAAACTTTTATGCAAAATGTTTTTTAATGGTCTATGCTCATTCAACATTGTTTCCTGTAATGTGATCCACTTAAGATTGGGATATACCTCATTTTTTTGTATTATATTATAAAATGATCTCTAAATATAGATGGACCGAATGGATGAAACACATACATCATAGTGGGGCCACGAAGCACCGACCAGCCATTGGCTGGTGTCAGGGGAGTGGCCAATCCGTTTCCCCTTTGAACCGTTCGTATAACTCGGAGCTCGAGGAGCGTCAGTGCTCGTCTTCGCACGGCACGATAGCTACAGCAGCCATATAGCTGATGTGAGGTACACCACCAGCCAATTCGCTTCCATGCGAAAGGAGCCCCGAGAGTATAAAGGTACCTCCACCACAGGCACGGGAGAGCTAGTTGAGTGACGTTAGCGCATTAGGAGTGCGTGGAGTTGGTAGCGTTCCCACGTGACCAGCGTCTTTGGTGGAGGTTGAGTTGGCTTCGTTTCCACGCTAACAGCCAAACCTGTAACTCCAAAATCCACAGCCAGTAATTGCCAAAATGGTAGCGAGTAGCTGATCACGTGGCGTACATATGTTACAATCTCACCGTCCAAATTGTGGAGGCCAGCATGGATTGAACATGGTGGGCAAGTAACGTGCTAGGACCATCTTCATCATCCGTTTCAGTTTGTTGAATTGGTAAACCATCAATTATAATATTATTTCACTTCACCGTTAATAGACACCATTTCGGCGGTTAGAATCGTTGGGTCTGTTTGAATTTTTAGATTATGCTTTATCCACATCAGGCCCGATCATTTGGATTGATTGGATTACCTGGACTTGTTTGCCACCTGTACGGTAATAGATGAATGAATCATCACCATTTTACAAAAAAAAAAAAAAAAAAGAGAGAGAAAGAGAGATGGTGGTCCACCTGCATTGTCTAGGCCTGTATGATTAAGGCAGATGACGAATGACCCACCTTTGTTGGCCACTACCACAAATGCATTCCTTGACAATGTGCCAGTGATTCTCTCTCTTTTTCATCCCTCTCCAACCCCACCTAGAGCTGCTGCAAGCGACTAACGCTGAAAGCTACTAAAATGTAGAAAATGGGGAGAGATGGAAAAACAACTACACCTCAGAACAATCCGTGTCTTCTCACTAACGAAGGTCCCAACGACCACAACAGTAACAACAATGAAGATTCGTTGAAGAAGCCAGTGGGAATTGGCAGTGGCGACCGCTTGAAACGGGATGAATGGAGTGAAGGTGCGGTTTCAAGCCTCCTTGATGCCTATGAATCCAAATGGGTGCTCCGGAACCGGGCCAAACTCAAGGGCCACGATTGGGAAGATGTGGCACGTCATGTGTCGTCCCGGGCCCACTCCACCAAGTCTTCCAAGACACAGACCCAATGCAAGAACAAGATTGAGTCGATGAAGAAGCGGTATAGATCCGAGTCCACTGTTGCGGACCCCTCATCATGGCCCCTCTTTCAGCGACTCGATCTCCTACTGCGGTGCCGTGCCCCACCTCCTCCACCAGCTACTACTGGTACCCGCCAGGACTCGCCTGCAGTTAATGGAGTGGAAGTTGTTGCCGAGGTGTGTGAAAAATGTCAGCTAATTATCTTTATTTTCCATTACTCGACTTTTTATCAACCAGTATAGTTAACTTTAATTGCGTAAGTTTTGCTCATACACTTTGTAGTTTAAAAACTGAAAACCTCAGATTGGCGCTCCAACTTCCAACTGGGTCGGGTTACTTGACTCAGCTAGATCATATTTAATAATCAAATTAATAGTATTTATAAGTATTTTAAACAGTTGTATATACGTACTATAATAATTGAAAATTAAGCAAATATACATTGCTTGGCGTGCTAGTTGAAAATCAGCCTCTTACTTTTAAGAAATGCTCCTAATTGAGTGACTCGGTTTGAGTAGTTGAGAGTTGCGTTGAGTTGACTGGAACATCGAGTCACTCACGTGCTTGAGTTTGGTAGTGGCTGAATTTAAAGTTGAGTCACCAAATTTTTTAGAACCATTGATTATACACAACTTGTAAAGCTTGGTGACTCAATGAGTTGACTCTAGATTGGAGCTTGAAGTGGGATTATACCCATGTAATGAAGACAAAGAAATTGATGGTCCAGAATCAAGATGCATCTATGGCTGTCTACTTGGTAACTAACTCAAATAATACGCATTGTTGTCTGGATGTCTTCAACTTGTGCAAAAACAAGAGAGTTCGATTGGTCGAACAGGCTTCTCAATCGATCAAGTGAACCCCAAATTAGATAGATTGGTTTCTAGAAAGTTTTGGACAGGTTCAATCGACTGACCTCAGAGGTTCGAGTGATTGAAAAAATTCATGTAAACTTTCTACACACTTTTGAGCATGTTCGATTGATCGAATATGTGAGGGCTCGATCGATCGAAGATTCCTCGATCAATGCTTAGATAGACAACGCGCATAGTTTTGCGTAATTGCACAAATTGTTTCCTATTCTGGATGTAACACTATATATATGGGTGCAATGCGAGATTAGGGTATCATTAAGAGAGAGAGGGGCTTATTCTAGAGAGATGCTAGGGTTTTCTGAAGAGATTCACATCTATAAGTTCATTTAATCTCTTGTAATTTGTTTTCATAGTGGATTAGTTTGTCTCTTATTTGTCTTGTGGTTTTTTCTCGTAGGGGTTTTTTTTATTATTTATATGTAAAATCATGTGTTCCTATGCATACTTTGTTTGTGTTTGTTTCTCGTCGTGTAATTTGAATTCAGGATTTGCTTCCTCGGTCACCCAACAAGTGGTATCAGAGTTATATGTTGGGATTCAAGTTTGAATCTGAAATATGATGATAAAGAGATTGAACGTTAAGTATGAGACGGGGAAGTTCATCAAGAAAAATAACTTTGAATTATGGAAGGTGAAGATGAATGGCCTTCTAGTTAAGCAAGGATTGGAATAAACACTCCTTGGTGTAACAAAGCATCCTGCAACTATGAACAATGAAGAGTGGGAAGAACTGGATGAGAGATTGAAAACCTCGATTTAATTATGCTTGTCCGACGAATTCCTTTATAATCTCCTTGATTAGAAGATCACCACGGGGCTTTGGACGAATTTAGAAAGCTTGTAAATGATGAAATCTCTCTCAAAGCATCTATATCTAAAAAAATAATAATTTTATATTATGAAGATGGCAGAAGGGTCTGATATTAATGAATACATCAACATGTTTAATCAGTTGCTTTGTAAGTTGACAAGTGTGGAGGTGAAGATTGACGAAGTAGATTGTTTTTCATCTGGGCTTTTGTCTTTACCGGTTGGAGATTGAAGATGAACCCGGTTGTTATATCCAAAAAGGAATACGAATCTTTGTGTGACGTGGTGTCTAAGCAGTATGTGTTATTTGCTAATCCGGTTTGAACTAACTGTTTCTAAGGCACATGCTTCCCTTTCAAGCCCTAATCTTGTATAATTCTCTTCCAAAGGCGTAAAAAAATCTCATGGACACTATGTACCACAGTAGAGAGACCATTGATTTTGAAAATGTTATCTTATCCCTTCATTTCAAGTAGTTGAGAAAGAAGAACAATGGTAGGGTGTTATGACAACCTAAAGTGCAAGGTTGCGAAGTAGTAATGACTTGGTAAGACCGATGTCGTACCCACAGGGACTTGCTATTGAGTAATTTCTGGAATACGTTAGAATTAGAAATAGAATCTAAACTAACTACTAAAATTTAGTTTAAAGAGTAATTATGGAAGAAACTATCAGGAATATAATACTAAAGCGCCAATGATCCACTTATATCTTCCTTAATGTTAATTTACTTAATTAAATTAGATCACTTAACTAAAATCAAAGTCCTATTCTATCTAGTCAGATAATAGAGCAATTAAATCATTATTCATATACTTCAAAATTGTTTTGACAAGAAACAAATGCATTTGATTTGGAGGATTATTTTACTTAATCATAATAGAGAGAATAGAAAGAGAACAATCATCATGTTTATTCATTTTGAGTTCATTTACATCCTTTGATTTCCCTTGATTCTAAGATAAACTATCCAAAATACAAGTATTGAAAGAGTTTGAATATCAAATTCGGCAACATTTCGGCTTATAGTTTGTTCATCTCATTGAGAGGAATATTGTGCGAATATGATCATCTTATATCTCTTTCTTGAGCTCATATTCCTGTATAGAAGGAAGATCTAATTCCATCCTATCATTTTGACAACATTTCAACCTCCTTGTATTCATTGCCACGCAACAACATGATGTTGCGCGGGCCCGGGCAACACCATGTTATTGCGTGGTCCAGCAAAAACTCTTCATCTTCCTCTTTCTTCTTTCTCTTCTCGATACCTTCGAAGTCTTCTTCTCTGGAGCTCTAACCGTCTTCATAATCTTCGTAGTCCCCAAATGAGAAGTGGAGTGGGGTATTTACAGATATCCACACGTGCGAACCCTCGATCTTTGTGCCTTGGGACCCACCTTTCATCAGATCCCTGCCATTCAACTCATCCTGGTCATACTGACATTGTGTGGGTACGCGCAAACAATGAGGGCATTTGTACAGACCCACGCAATCAATGCTCCTTGTGCAGGTATGCGCAATACGTTACGCATTCAATCTTTCTTAATTTCCTTTACTTCTTCAATCTTAATTTTCTTTTTCCTTTAATCATCATTCATTATTTTTGTACCTCAACAAATGCCCCCTTGATCCTTTTGTTTATCCTTTCTAGGATAAAGAAATAAGATCCATCTCTCTTTCACCCTTTTCACAAACGTCATTGTGCGCACCCGCGCAATGAATAATCGGGTACTTTAGTCGGGTCTAATTCTCCTATAAATATCAGAGCCAACTCTTCATTTTCATTCCTCCAATTTCTTACAGAAGCTCTGTCTCTCTACCACTTGCTCGTGCAACAGCTTGTCTTTACGTGACGAACCCGCACAACAGATATTTTCTATCACACAAAAACTTCTTCATGCGCATCCTCATGCAATAACTGTTTGTTGCGCGCTCCCACGCAATCATCTCCCTTCCGCACAAAAAGTCCTTTTGGAGTTTTTAAAGCCTTCTAAACCTTGAATCCTCATTTCCTCATAACTTTATATTTGACCTGATAACTCTTGACTTATAAAGATGTAACACTCAAAAGCTTCGTCTTCAAGAAAGAGGAACCATTCATCTTCTTCAGAATTTAAGCGAGTTCTGCAACATACTTGGGACTGCGTAGAGATTCATGAAGAAGTTTTAGAAATCTCCCCTTCTTCTGAGAACGAGACAACTGTTATTCCCATCAATTTGCGGCATCATTGGTTGATTCTACATAGCGAACCATCTGCCTACCGAAGCAGCCTCGTTTCTGTAGATGATTGGATTATAAGGGAACTAAGAATCCTAGAAGGACGCTTAGAAGGGACCAAATCTTGTCAAAAAAGCTGGCATGATATATAAAATGAGATTCTTGCGTCCTTGTTATAGTCTTCATCAGTCGTTTCCCACTCTTCTTCGAAACTGCTCAACAACATTTTTTCAACAGTCGTACAACCCGGAGAACAGACGACTTTCTAGCCAAGGGTCTTCTATCTCCTCAAGATTTCTATAGTGCTTGGGCTCCGGCCATTGTCCGAAAACATACTGCCATCCTAGAATAGATTAACCTCTTCAATGTAATCATAGCCACAACTAAACATTTTTACAGAGATACAGCTATCTTCGGGGGTTTCCTCAATCACTGGTCCCCAATTACCAATTCATTTCACCTTCCTTTGGGTGAAATGAGTATCACCTTATGGGATCTTCTTTACATAGCAGGTCTCCCTGTCATGGGCAATATCTTTGATGCATACGTTCCTTTAAATGAAGAGTCGCTCTGACTTCCATAGGAGATAGTAAATCTGAGATTTCAAAAGCCACACTTGAACTTTTTAGAGAACTGGCCAACTTCCCACAACCTGAGCGCATTAATTCTCTTGAATGACTTGTTCACTTCTATCAAAAATTACAGTATATTTTCTTTCTTTCTTCTTCTCTTTACGAGTCTTCATCTTTCTCTTAATAACCATATTATTTTGCTTTGACAGCTTTGCAGACCATAATCACCAAGACCTCAAGATCATTCGCGAGAATATTAAAGATACTACTGAATACAACTCTTCTTGTGAATTAGCCGCTTTTCTAGCTTACTGGCTGAGCTTGGTAATATTTACCGACTCCGAACAGATAGATATCATCAGGCCATCTTTCTTCATGGTCGCGGGTGCAATGTTAGAGGGTCAGAGATATTCGCTATCTCCCCCAGTTCTGTGCTCCCTGTATCACGCTTTTCGGGACGTCATCTCTGGTCTTGGAGATTTAACAATCAAAACTTTTTTGGTTTGTGCTCCCTGGCATTTCTTCATAGGCTGGCTAGGAGTATACTTCCTTTGGACCTTTGCTTACTCTGGAAGAGCATATTCAGACCCTCATCAGCTCCCTCTTCGGCATTATCAACTAAGTAGGATGATTGAGAAATCGAACGGTTGGGTCACTCGAAAGATAAAGGATAGTGATCCTACCGAATTTTATCAGTTTCTGTTAACCAACCATCTGGAAGGTATAAAAGTTGTTAACAATAATTCCATCTCTTTTAGTAAGCATTCATTCTTTGTTTCCATCAGATCTAGCACTCTTCCGCTGAGAGAATTAGCACGTTTTGGCACGAACCATATTACACAAACAGATTTGCTCGTCAATTCGAATTTGACCAAACAGTACTGGAGACTTGTGACATCGTCACAAGACCTATGAGAATTTGTGGTATCGGGCCATGTAATTGGGCTTTGATATGGAGTCAACTCTAAAACGTCAATACTGGATCTCGCTTCTTAATTCCTGTCTATGATTATCCTGTTCATACTTCTTATTCCTAGATGTATTGGTGGGTTCATCAATATTATTTGATATGCGAGTATTATCCAATAGACCATGCCATATGCATTCTCCCACCACAGCTTAGAGATTATCAGAAAGACCAAGGCATAAGCTATTTTGAAGAGACAGATCATGCTCCCTGTTCAGGTCAGCTTTGTATAAGGATTTCTTCAGAAGATATTGTTCATGAAGTAAAGCTTACTAATACCCTTGAAGGATGGATAGCTTTTGGTATTCCTTTGAGGAGTTCAGAAAATGTATTCGAGTCGTCAAAGTTTCCAACAGAAAATGATAAACCTTTGTGATTTCATTCTCCGCCACCTCTGAGAATTTTATGAGATAATTTACCCTCATCATCAAAGAAGCAAGAGACAAAAAAATCTCATAACTCTCGTCAGAAAGATAAATATATTATAATCGAAGACTAATAGCCGATTCTGAAAAGTGAGTTTTTTAATAGAGTATTATAAACATTCTGGAAGTATTTGTCATTGTAATTTGCACATATTTCAAGAGAAATACATTTCTATATGTTCGTCTAATCAGTATTTGAGATCTTTATGATTTATTTCATCATATCAGGCAATTACATATTTGAACATATTTTAAGCAAAATAGGCGAGCATATGCATCTGCAGCATCTTGATGCTATACAGAGTTTAAGCTCATGAGTAGTGGAGCTAGTATACTTTTGACTTAACATACTTTGACTGAACTTAACTTGACTTGATTGGACCTAACTTGACTGGACACTTTCACATAGTTTAAGCTCTTGAGTAGTGGAGCGATCACAATTTTTTAGACTCATAAGTAATTGGAGTCGGGTCTTATGCTAATGGTCTTTGTAACTCTTATGAGTTCGTTGGACTTATCGTGGTCGGGGAGTTCACAAAGCATGATCCATCAAAGGGGCCCAGTGAACCTACCGGGGTAGTGAACTCGGTGGGTTTTACACACAGGGTTGGCCACAGTAACTCTCTAGAGTTTACCGGGCGCACAAGGCTACCTTAGGATACCAAATTCAAGGCTGTTAGTCCATCAATGAGGGGGTATTTTATTTTATAGACCTTGTCCTCATGAGTTTATACTGGAATCAAACCAGGAATATGGGGGGTCTTATGCATGGTTGGCTTATCTATGGGCAAGCCAAAGAGCACACACTGCAGCCCGCTTTTTCTTCGTCTTCCAGGTCAGACCCATTCAAGGGAGGGCATTTTCTCTTACCTTCCCCCATGGCGCTGTCGAAAATTGAACAGTCAGCATTGGTCTCACGCGTGATTGGCCTCCTTCTACTTTTGGTAGTGATTAGCTTCATCTGCTGCCCGCATTGGTTTAAGCATGTGATGGCCTTCACAGGCTTTTTAAGGTCATTGGCTTCTCACTACTGCCCGCATAATTTTATATATTGCCGATGATGGTAGGTCTTATATGTAGTTGTCCATATAGGCTTAGCTACACCACCGTAAATGATAAATTGCCATCGTTATCATAAGATTTATGTGTGGTTGGCCATATAGGCTTGTTCCACTGCCATGAATGGTGAATCGATAATTGATATATCGTCGTTGTTGATGATGTTTTGATAATGTTCATGATTAAAATAGTGTATCGGCTTGGTGATGATAACAATTTCAATAGGATGACTTTTGTGTCAGCAATTAATGATGACGGTGATAATTGCTAATTTGGTGATAATCATCAGCGCTTGGCAATAATTGACTATAATATCATTTTTGATGTACTTGATCTTGATATGCTTAAGAATTTTCCTTTGCTTGAGAATTCACCTTTTATTCATTCATATAGAGAGGAATACATGGCTTTGCCTTTTAAAGTTGTTTCATCATTATACTTGTCTTGCCTCCTTTTGATTAGGAAGTATTGTACCAATAATTTTCATAATCAAAATCACTGTGATCTTCAAAGACAATATATCTTGATGCAGCGAATTTTGACAAATATGACAAATATCTTGATTACAAAGATCTATAAAAAATTGCTTCAATCAGGCTTGTGTACTCTTATCTCCTCTCTTATGTCGTACACTTTCCTTATGACTATTTCACCACTATCAATCATTTCTTGTAATATGTTCTTTAGGTTGAAGCAATTCTCAATTCAATGTCTGAGGAAATGATGATAATAACAATAGTTACTTTCACTTATTTTCTTCATCTGCTTTGGACGTTTTGGCCACGACAATTTGATCCTCTGCTACCAACAATTTGTTCAACATAGGGAGTATATCATCTTCTTCAAACAAATACCTTCCATAGCTCTTGGACTGTCCCAATTCTTTCTTTACTTTCTTAGTCGCAGGCTTGTTCATGTCTCTTTTATCAAATTTTCTTTGCCCATCTCGTCGATTCCTCATTTTTCTTTCTTCTTCGATCGTATTGACCGAATTTCTCTAGAAATTTTGGGATGGTTGGCTTATATAAAAATCAGACACTTTTGCACTGATCTTTTCTAAACTGCAAGCCTTCTCGATTAGATCTTGAAACGTCTATATATTCGAACCGACAAGACTCAATGCAATATTTGGCCTTATGCATTCTATACATAATTTGATTTGTTCTCTTTCTTCTTTTACCAACTGTAAACACGATGCCCCCAATATTCTCCATCGATTAATAAATTCTTCTACTGACTTATTCTCTTTCTGGGGAATGGAAACTAAATCACTTAAACTGACTTCTTTAGATGATGATTCAACAAAATGTTAGTAATAATAAGAATTTTTTTATGGAATCTATCGCAACTGGTCATTCTCTTGTTACAACAGTCTTCCCTTTATCTTTTTAGATCTTCAACAGTTCTTTTGCAAATGTCGTGTTCACAATCACTTTCTTGTTTCTCTTCTCATTCTTTTTCATCACTATATCACCTTATTTTATCATTCTTTGTAACATATCCTTTAGTGTAAAGCAATTATCCATTGGATGTCGTACATAATAATGATAACGGCAATACTTCTTTTCCTTAGTCATCTCGACTTCTTTTGAACATCTAGGCTGAGGTAATTGAATAGTCCCAGCAGTCAATAATTGTTCCATCATTGGTATAACGTCTTCTTTTTTGAAATCGTACTCTTTATGATAGTCGTATGATCGAGTTCGCTTATCACTTACTCGATCTTTATAACAATCTGAATCTTCCCTCTTCCTTGTTTCTCACTTATTGTAAAAGGTATTTCTTTTCTTTTCTTGATCAACGATATTCACCATTGATTTATTCGTTCTTCTTCTTTCTGTTCTAATTTGAAATGCTGGCATTTTTCTAGCCATCAATTCCAATGCATGTGCTTTCATTGTGAGATCTCGAAAAGTCTTTATATTAGCACTTGTAAGCCCGAAGGTAATTCTGGCTCCATATAATTCAAACACATGTTTTCTTATTTTGTCTCTTCTGGCAATTGCCTGCATGAGGCACCCAAAATCTTCCACCTGTCGATAAATTTTTCCACAGGTTCATTTTCTGTCTGACAGAGGCCAATTCTACAATGCTGGCATCACGATCTGATGAGAAGAAATTGGATATAAATGCATCTTGCATTTGTTCCTAAGTTCTTATCGACTCCGGTGTCAGATTAGAATAGCATCGAAACGCTTTGCCTATCAAGGAAGAACCGAACAGTTGTAAACAGTATTGTGAAACAGTAGAGAAGTTCCCCATGGTGGTGTTGAAGTGTACGAGATGTTCTTCTGGCGACTCATTTCCATTAAACTTTTGAAAGTTTAGTTGTTTAAAGTTTACTGGGAATGGAACATCTTCCACTTCTCTTGGATACAGTGTTCTGTATCGGAATCTCCCAGTATGTTCACGTTTCATGATGACTTTTACAACCATCTGTCACTTCTCCTTTTGCGTTATTGCTCTAGTAACTAGAGTAGACCCGTGCGATCCTGCTCTATGTGGCAATGAACCCTCGGGACGTTATTCCTGTTCGTTCATAGCGACCATTACTAGTGAAGCTATCACTTGAGCCATGTTATGAGCGAGAGTAGCCAATGCTTCTCAAAGGCTTCGACATTCATCCATTAGGGTTCTTTGAGCTTCAGCCATTTCAGCCATACGTTCGTCAAAACTTGGTGGAGGGCCCCTACTAGCCTCTGTCATGCATATAGCGGCTTCTGCATTGTCTTAAGAGATAGTCATAGGAGCAGAGTATCTGGGTATGATAGGGCTTATTGAGAGAGGGGTCCCATTCGAATCTTTCATACTTTCACAGAATTCAGCTGACTGCAATATTTCTTTTTAGGCGTATCTTGAGATGACACAGAAACTGTCTTATTCATTGGTGATTCGCCCTTTTCTTTTCTCGTCCATCGAGTCTTCATAACAAGCAGTGCTGAGAAATCTTGTAATGTCAGAGAGGGAAGAGATTTCCCCGGGTACAGAGTCAGAGGAGCGAGTTGAGGATTATTTTTAGCTATATTCCGTGTTATTGGTCCCTTGACTTTATGTGGAGATGAATTCATCTTGGCGATTGCTACATTTCGGGCCCTTATTCTTCGGAATAATACAACCCAGTCATTATTATTGTATTGTGCCAATGGCGAACCAGTTATGACTCCGACCATAACTTGGGGTTTGTTGTTTTTGCTTAAAATAGATTGAGCTTCCTGATCTGCAAGTTGATTCGTTGCATATTCTACCGCAAATTCGGTCGCTGTGAAGTAAAAATTCATCTTCTTTTTTGTGTTTGCCATTGATCGTAATTTGAAGTTTCATCTTATAACCTTCGAATAACAATATGAAATCACAATTAATATTTGAATGATAAAATATTCTATCTTAGAGATGAAGGGGAGTATGTTCCCATTGAGAGTCACCATTTTGGCGTCGGTAAGACACCAAACTACGATAGAGTTCTCGAAACTTTCACTATGTTAATCTTCAATAAGATAATGATCCCTAGCGGAGTCGCCATTTTGTTTCGACAAGAAACAAATGCATTTGATTTGGAGGATTATCTTACTTAATCATAACAGAGAGAATAGAAAGAGAACAATCATCACGTTTATTCATTTTGGGTTCATTTACATCATTTGATTTCCCTTAATTCTAAGATAGACTATCCAAAATACAACTATTGAAAGAGTTTGAATATTAAATCTAGCAACATTTTGGCTTGTAATTTGCTCATCCCATTAAGAAGAATATTGTGCGAATATGATAATCTTATATCTCCTTCTTGAGCTCATATTCCTGTATGGAAGGAAGATCTGTTCCATCTGATCATTTTGGCAGCATTCCGGCCTCCTTTTATTTATTGTCACGCAACAACACGCAACAACATGATGTTGCAAAGTCTTCCTCTTTCTCCCTTCTCTTCTCAATACCTTCAATTCGGTCCCCAAATGAAAGGGGATAATGTCATGGGACCCACCTTTCATCAGATCCCAACCATTCAACTCACCTGGTCATACTGACATTGTGCGGGTACGCGTAAACAATGAGGGCGTTTGTGCGAACCCACGCAATCAATGCTCCTTGCGTGGGTATGCGCAATACGTTACGCATTCAATCTTTCTTTATTTCATTTCCTTCTTCAATCTTAATTTTCTTTTTCCTTTAATCATCCTTCATTATTTTTGTACCTCAACAAAAATATATTTGAACTTTCATTGAATTGGTTCCCTCATAAAGCATCAACGACTTGATTGTAGTATATTCAAGGCATCTTCATGTCCGGAGTCAATGATAGATATATGGAATCTAAAAATCAATCCCTTATAAAACAAGTAAGAAAATATTCATAGCCTTCCTAAGTATCCAATGTGCCCGGAGTCAACAATGGATTAAAATAAACTAGAAATACTTCTTCATTCAAACAAAAATATTAATGAATTATTCAACACAAAAACCAAATAACTTAAATCAAAGTAAAATAAACATTAAGAGGAACTACAAGATTCACCTCTTAGCTCTAGCTAAGAGACTAACCAACCCTAAACATGATTGAACTAAAACTCAAACAGAAAAACATAAAATTAAAAAAAAAACTAATTAAAACTAAAGGATTAAAGAAGAGGGAGGACTCCTTGAAGCTCTATAACTCTTTACTCTACTCCTTCTACCCTAATCCGTGTCTAGTAAAGCAAGAAACATCCATTTATATAACTTTGATTCGTACTGACTTCAAACCGACCTTGAATTTACCCAGCTTTCGCACCTTCAATGGCATCGAGCTCCCATTGAAGAGTCTAGGTGAAATCAGGAAACTGTCCAGTAATGAACTTTAAGTTCGCATATTTTCTTGATGTCATCGAACCGCCTTCAATGGCATCAAGCTTGGCTTTGATGGAATTAAACACTCCTTCGATGGCATCGAAGAGTGTATAAATATGTCCAACAACAAATTGGAGAATTCTCTTAATTTTGTGATAGGATCGAAGGTGGCTTTGATGGCATCGACACTTACTTTGATGGCATCGAAGGTGTCATCTATGTCATCAAATGGGCGATTTCTGCACTTCTAATTTTCTGCACTTTAAATCCTCAGGTTTCTTCTTTCCTTGCTTGGTTTTCTTAGATCTTAGACTTTTGAATTTTTCAATCTTGACCTCCATAAATCCAAACCTTCAGTTGGTTATTCTTTGAGCATTAAATCCATACTTTAAGCATCTTTTTCTCATTAGCTCTCAAAATTACCTTGTAAGAGAAAACATAAGTAATTAGATTGATTAAGTGCATCCATGTTCTTAAAACTAAAGCATAACAATGGGAAAATATACAATAATTTACTCTCAACAAAGGGGTTCCTCTACGGATGCGTTAGTTGTTAGGGGAAGAGGTTCTGAGCAGTAGAAGGGAATTTGCGATATAGATTCAAGTCTAAGGAAAAAAAGGAAGATGAAGTGCTAGAATTGTGGAAGAATGGGGCATATGAAGAAGGATTATCGGAATCCTAAAGCCCAAAAATCAGATAAATCAGAAGAATCACTAAGAGAGGCTAATGCAATGAAATCTAGTGAAGAGGATGGTGGTTGTGATATTCTTACTACATTTAAATCTGGGTATCTCAGCAATGAGTAGATTTTGGATTCGAGGGCTTTAAGGAAGAATCTGATATCTCTATATGCTCTCGAGGAGCTTAGGTACAAATTCACCGGGTTTGATTGTGTCCTAAAAGTTTTAAAAGTGGCACTCATTGTGATGAAGGCACAATAAATCGGAAACCTTTACAAGTTGATTGGGAATACTGAAATAGGAGAAGTTACAACGTTTGTAGTGGAGTCCACATTGACACATTTTTGGCATGTGCGCCTAAGCCACATGAGTTGGCGCAATATGAAGGTACTTAATTTCGAATAATTATTTGATTCCTGCATTTAAAAGTATTGCTTTTAATATATATACGATCATTATATATATGGTAAAAAGAAATCATGGTTGTCTTTTAAGTCTGGAAAACATGTAACTAAATGGGTGCTTAATTATGTGCATTCGAATATATGGGAGTTGTCGCTCATTGTTTCCGAATGGGGTTATCATTTTTTTGTCTCATTCATAGATGACTACTCTAAAAAAGTTTGGATTTACTTTATGAAGCATAAATTTGATGTTTTAACTACCTTCAAGATGTGGAAGGTGATGGTGGAAAAGTGACAGGGTGGAAGTTGAAAATATTAAAGATAGACAATGATCGTGAATTTACTTAGAAGGAATTTAATTCTTGTGTAAGAATGAGGGGATTATAAGGCACAATATAATAATGCATATACTAGAGCAGATGATGTGGTGGAATGAATGAATCAGACTCTCTTGAAGAGATCCCGGAGTATGTTAAGTAATGTTGCATTCGGCAAGGTGTTATAGACTGAAGCTATCAATACGGCTTGTTGGTTAGTGAATATGTCCCTGTCTAAGCCGATTGATTGTATAATTTCAAAAGAATAGTGGAGTGGTCATGATGTAGACTACTTAAGGTTGCGAGTATTTAGTTGTGATGCTTACACTTATATACCATCAGTTGAGAGAGATAAGTTAGACCAAAGGGCGAAGAAGTGTACCTTTTTGGGCTATAGCGATAATGTAAAGGGATACAAGCTGTATAACCTGGTCACACAAAAGAGTACGATAAGCCATAACGTCAGGTTTGATGAGGATTCTTTGTTCCATAAGGATGAACACAAGGAAATAGGAAAATCAATAGTAATTATCGTTGAAATTGAAAAAGGTAAGACACGGGTAAAAGCTGAACCATAAAAAGAGGTATAAGAGCAGGTGGAGCAGTCACCTATGAGAAGAAATCCACCGAGAGATCGTAAATTACCAGCGAGATATAAAGATGAATCAAATGTTACATTCACCCTTATTACAGATTAGGGGGATTCGTCTTCCTTCCTTAAAGTATTAGATGTAAGCTGAGAAATGGATGGTGGTGATGTAGGAAGAGATAGATTCTTTGTATAAAAATGAGATGTGAGAGCTGGTGGAGCTTTCCATTGAGCATAATGTGATCAATTGTAAGTGGATATATCGAAAGAAACATGATAAATACACAGCTAGACTTGTAGAGAAGAGTGTGCACAGAAGAAGGGTATTGACTTCAGTGAGATTTTTGCACCTATAGTCAAGCAGGTATCTATCAGATTTGTGTTGGCACTGGTTGCCTAATACAATCTAGAACTGGAATAAATGGATGTGAAAACTGCTTTCCTACATGAAAAATTAGAAGGGCATATCTACATAAAGCAACCAAAAAAGTTTACAATATAGGGATCAAAGAATAAGGTTTGCAGGTTAATGAGGTCATTATATGCCTTGAAATAATCACTTACATAGTGGTATAAGAAATTTGATACTTTCATAGTGAGTCAGCAGTTTACCAGAAATGAATATGATCATTGTGTCTACTTCAAGACACTAAGTGATGGAAAATTCATTGTACTAGTATTATAGGTTGATGACATGCTTATCACCAATCATAACATGTCTGAGATCAATATATTAAAGACTCAGTTATCAGGGACATTCGAAATGAAAGATCTGGGAGTTGCAAAGAGGATTCTCGGCATTGATATTCATAGCGATAATGAGAGGAGCAGGTTACAGTTATCTCAAACAGAATACCTAGAGAAGATATTGGCCCAAGTTTGGGATGGATAATGATAAACTAGTTAGAATACCCCATGCTACTCACTTTTGGCTTTCTTAATAGCAATGTCCCATTATAAATGAAGAAAAGTGGTTTATGTCTCGTATGCTCTATTCGAGCAAAGTTGATGTATGTCATGGTCTCTATAAGATCGGATCTTTCATATGCTATCAGTATTGTGAGAAGATACTTGTCAAACCTTAGCAAGCAATATTGGGAGATAGTGAAATGGCTACTTCGTTATCTACGAGGTACAATGGATTATGTCCTGACATTTGAGAAATTAGAGGGAAAACTTGTAGGATATTTTAATTAAAACTACGTAGGGGATGTGGACAACAAAAGTTTGACTTCTTGTTACTCATTTATGCTAGTGCGTGGAGCGATCAATTGGATGTCGAAGCTTTAGTTTGTGGTTACTTTTTCCACAACCGAAGTTGAGTATATAGTAGTAACAGAGGCATTCAAAGAAGGTGTTTGGTTTAGAGGAATGATAAATGAATTAAGGCTTTAGCAAGAGACCGTATCGATTAATTGTGATAGCGAAAGCATGATCAATTTGGCAAAGAATACGGTATATCATGCACGTACTATACATATTAATGTTCATTACCATTTTATCCGATAGGTGCATGAGGAAGGTAGTACTACTCTTGAGAAGATCCACATGAGCATGAATCCAACAGACATGCTACAATAGTGGTTCCCATTGAGAAGTTCAAATTATATTCGACTTCTCTAAGTCTAGCAAAGGTTTGATGAAGATGGAGTATGCATGAGAAGTGACAACAGTAAAGCTATGATGGAGATAATTAGAGATGGTGCTTAGTGCTCTCTTATAATGATTGAAGAGATGGTCGATATTGTTGTTTGGATGCCTTTAATCTATGCAGAAACAGGGGAGTTTGACCGATCGAACAGGCTTCTCGATCGATCGAGTGAAACCTATATTAGGCAGATTAGTCTCTAGATAGTTTTGGACAGGTTCGATCGACTGACCTCGGAGGTTCGAGTGATCAACAAAATTAAAAAATTTCATGCAAACTCCCTAGACACTTTAGAGCATGTTTGATTGATCAAACATGGGGGGGCTAAATCTATCGAGAATTGTTCGATCAATGTCAATCAATCAATGCTTAGATCATTGGCATGTGAAGTTTGGCGTAATTAGGCGAATTGTTTACTATTCCAGATGTAACACTATATATATGGGTGTAATATGGGATTATGGTATCATTAAGGGAGAAGGGTTTGTTCTAGAGAGAGACTATGGTTTTTTAAAGGATTTCGCATATGTAAGTTCATCTAATCTCTTATAATTCATTTTCATAATAGATTAGCTTGTCGCTTTGTGTTGTGGTATTTTTCCCACAACACATGTGACACTTGTTTTAATTTATGTTTGAGGATGCACACCCATACATAATATTCCCCAACAGGTGACCTTTTTGGCTACATGAAATTAGCTTATTCATGAATTTAAACTTGTTTGAATGTATGAAGTTAAACAATTTACAAATTTGAAAGTTCATATTTTGGTATCTTTATGAAATTGGAACTTCGTTAATTAACAAATTTGTTGTCTGAGATTTCTTTCATCAAATTCATGACTTTGTAGATTTATTTTTTGGTTAGGTTAATCAAATTACATTTTAGGGGAGAGGTTCCAAGTCCTTCGAAATCAATTCAGATTTTAAATTCAAACCATCAAATTAATGGACGGCATAATTAATGTTGAAATCAAATATAATATAAAAATAGTTGAATAATGGATCTAAGCCATCCATTATGTGCCTCACCTTTGGTGAGAAACTTCCGAATATCCTACCCATAGTTAGGAAAATAGCAAGCATGATTATAATAGAAATGTGTTTGATTATTGATCTTGATCATCCATTATGTCTAGACCACCTTGGATTGCATGATTTAAACCTCTGAACAATGGTTGGGAAATGGATTATCCATATTTATGATACTATAAAAAAAATAATTAACCATTGTCCATCATATGGATTTGTTCGTTGCCACAGAAATTAAAACTCGCATTGAATTTAGTTTCGCGAAAGTGAAAGAAGTTCCATCATAATCTAACCTTGTGGTCTAATTATATGATTTTGCAATAAGATAGATTTTAAGCCTTTAATTAATCCATCATGTTGGTATTTAATAGTGCATACCCACCTACAACCAATTTTTTTCTTTTTGGGTGATAGAGAAATAAAAGTCCATGTGTTAGTGCAATGATTGCAACAATCTCTTCTTTTATGGCTTTTAATCACTCAAGATGAGTAATCACATCATGGTGAGAGGTATGTATCACTTCCCTTAATAGGGCCAAAACATATGCTTAGAAAGATGATCTAAGATGATGATAAGACACAAAGTGAGATATAGGGTGTAGGGTATAGGAGCGAGTACATTTTTAGAGTACAATAGTAGATCAATATCTATGGATGACTATGCTTATGCAAGAACCCCATTTAAAGGTGATGGTGGTGAACATGAATTCGATTATCTATGAGTGCTACCCTAGGATGTTGGAGCAAGAGAAAATGATAAGGAGACGGGAGCATCCGGAAGTCAAGGAGCCTAAAGTTGATTTTCTAAAACTAACTCCTCACAAGATGTGTCGAAATAAAGAATATCTTTAAAGAAGGTAACATCATCATTAATATAGAAATAACCAGTTTGAAGATCAAAGGACTCATAACCTTTTTGTATACTTGAGTAACAAAAAAAAAAAGACACTTTGTAATACAAGTATCTGGCTTAACTAATTGTGAATTATTATTTTTAGATATAGGTGAAATTGCAAAAATGTTCGGGTTATTACATCCTCACACCATAAAGATTGACTTGCTCTAATCTCAAATGATGTTGATCCAACACACAAGAAAAGAAAACAAAGGGACACAAGCAAGAAGTAGAGAAATAAGAAGAAATATTAATTGCTTTGATTGAAAATGGAAGTGACAATACACTATAAATGGCTTCAGGATTCATTAATCCAAATACAAGAGGATTCACTCACTATTAAAGATGATCAAAAGATCTTATAAAAGGAGAAAATACATTAGTACTCTTCTTCCACTTTAAGGGGAAGGGGGAGATTTGCATTAGAGGGGAGAGAGAGAGAGAGAGAGAGAGAGAGAGAGAGAGAGAGAGAGAGAGAGACGCTAGAAAAGAGGAGGAAGGGAGGAAGAGAGAGAGAGAGAGAGAGAGAGAAAAAGAGGAGGAGAGAGAGAGAGAGAGAGACGCTAGAAAGAGAGGGAGGAAGGGAGGAAGAGAGAGAGAGAGAGAGAGAGAGAGAGAGAGACGTTGTAGGGGTGCTTTAAATGGGGTGGTGCCCAAGGCAGTTATTGGGCCCCACTCCCAAGTAGCTATTGCATGGGATTTTGACCAAAAAATCATCGTGGTATTTCTAAATGCTGCAAATATTAGAAGGATTAAAAAAAATACCCTACCTAGTCACCTGAAACCTTTAAAAAAAAGGTTGGGACAAAATTACCCTTGATAACCTTTTGCGTTGTGCCATCATGCGACAGAGGCGGGAGGGGTTCAGATGGGGTAAACACTATGGGGCCCACTATGGTGTTTGTGAGAAATCCACACCATTCAAATATTTTTTTCAATTCATTTTATGACATGAGCTAAAAAATGAGGTAAATCTAAAGCTCAAGTGGGCCACACAATTGAAAACAATGGAGATCATACACTTATAGTAGAAACATTCATGAGGCTGCAGAAGCTTTAAATCAGGCTAATACTTTTATTCTTTCAGTCCATCCCATGGTAAGGAGTTTATGACCATTTGGGCCACTTTATGAACAGTTTGAATTAGATATAAACATCATGGTGGAGCCTACAAAAGTTTGAATGGTTAGCAATTCCTTTCCACTATTTTCAATCATGTGGTCCACCCGAGTTTCATATCTCTCCAATTTTTTTTTTGTCTCATATCTTGACATGATCTTCCAAAATGAATGGATGGAGTGTATTTCTCACAAACATCATGGAGAGCCCAACATATCTTAAGGTAGTAGAAACTGCCTCCAAAAAGCTTCTCTCGAAATCTGCATCAATGTAATGTGACATAGCGTGGATCGGGTAACCAGACCTATCTAGAGATTAATGGTTCTATGAGGCCCACTGTGATGTATATATTTTATCCACACGGTCCATCCATTTTAAAAGATTATTTTAGTGCATCAGTCCAAAAATGAGGGATATTAAAGGCTCATGTGGGCCACACCATTAAAAGCTATGAGATTGAAAATCTACCATTGAAAACTTTTTGGGGGCCATAAAATTTTTGGGTGTAAATTATTTTTTAGCCCATGACATTAAATTAAATTCTAAATCCAATGGATGGAGTGGATTCGACACATAACCTACAGCAAAACCCACAACCCTTAACACATCATAACCTCAACACTTACCACGTTACAACCTCAACCCTTACCACATTACAACCACAATCCCAACCCTTATAACATGACAACCTCGACCCTTAACACATTGTAACTACGACCCTTCACATGACAACCTCGAACCTTACCACGTTACAACCTCGAACATTACCATGTTATAACCACGACCCTGACCCTTATAATATAATAACCTCAACCCTTAACACATTACAACCATAACCTCGACCCTTATAACATGAGGAACTTGACCCTTACCACATTACAACCTCAACCCTTATAACAAGAAAACCTTCACCCTTACCACGTTACAACCTCGACCCTTATAACATGATAACTCTGACCCTTACCACGTTACAACCACAACATCCACCTTTATAACATGACAACCTCGACCTTTACAACATAACAATATCTACCATTTACATGACAACCTCGACCCTTACCACATTACAACCTCGACTCTTACTACGTTACAACCACAACGTCGACCCTCGACCCTTAATACATTGCAATCACGACCCTTCACATGACAACCTCGACCCTTTCTATGTTACAACCTCGATCCTTACCATATTACAACCATGAACCAGACCCTTATAACATAACAACCTCAATCCTTAACACCTTACAACCACAACCTCGACCCTTATAACATGAGGATCTCGACCCTTACCACATTACAACCATGACCCTTACAAAATAAAAACCTCGACTCTTACCACATAACAATATCTACCTTCCACACTATAACCATGACATCTTGCCCTTATTATAACATGACAACCTTGACACTTAACACATAACAATATCTACCCTTCATATGACGACCTCGAGCCCTTACCACGTTACGACCTCGACCCTTATCGCGTTACAACCACCACTCCAACCCTTATAACATGACAACCCTAACCCTTAACACATGAGAACCACGACCCAAACCCTTAACACACAACCTCAACCCTTAAAAAATGATATGTGTTTATCGTCTTCCAAGGTAATGTATTATAAAATGTAAATTTTATCTCCTTCATTGTCTTCCACATGATAAACACAATCATCATTATCTACCTTAAATACTTTCTGACCATCAATTCTCCTCATGACAACAACAACCACCGCCATCCCTCTCTATCCACAACCAAAAGTGACTTCCATCTATAAGAAAATGTTATTCAAAAAAATAAAATAAATAATTCATTTAAAATATCTTCCATGTATCATTGGCTTGCCCATATGTTGAAGAAGTTAATGAGGGTGGACGTATGCTAGAAAATGCAGTTGAAAGGAATGGTGATGGGTCACTGGAAAATATTTTTAAAAAGGAAGAAGAAGCCCAATGAAAAATGCAAAAAAAAAAAAAAAAAAAAAAAAAAAAAAAAAAAGAAGAAGAAGAAGAAGAAGAAGAAGTTCCGTGCAGACACCAAGTTCCAAAGACAGGGGTAATTTAGTCCATTATTGTATATAAAAACTTATAAGATGACTACCCTTAAGAATATTTAAAACTTTTCATCCATTTATAGATTTTTATCCTACCTCCATGTTAGTATAGTCAAATCCCCTGTTGCATCACTCACTCTTTTTTTCTTCTTTCTTTGGCAAGAAGTCATGTTCTAGGTAATAGGTAAAGCCTTTACAACTAAAAAGACATTATACATAGCAGAGTACAATTGTTGATATACACTTATGATGTGTAGGGCCCGCCATGATCTCAACAACACATCCAATTTGTCCATCATGTACGTCCCTTGATGCTCTCCTTTAGCCTGAAAAAATAGCCTGATTGATCACTAGATGGACCACATTGGAGGAAACATTTGGGATGGGATGCCCACCGTTAAAAACTTTCTAGATTACGTGTGGGGCCACTATAATAGGTGTAGGACATCCAATCCATTCAGCGTATGCGTACTTTGATGTTTACCTGAGTCTCAAACAAATTAAGCCGTCTATGTCATTTGCAGATTATATCAGTATTTACTGCCCCAAGCTCTAGTTATTTGGTAAGGTGTTTAGCTTCTAATTGCAATCCAAACTAGCGAGATCTTGTAATCGCTCTTCTTCCTCCTCCTCCTTATTCTTGCAAGAGAATTTCTTCTGGTTTTCGTGGAAATCGTGAGGTCAAGAGTTATGTTATTGTGCTAGATGAGCATGTGGCCCATATGGATGGTTAATATGGTGTTTTTGTTTTTGTTTTTTCTTTTTCTTTTTCTTTATAAAAAAAAAAAAAAAAAAAAAAAAAAAAAAAAAAAACTCATGACAGGAAGATCGCACTGGAGGCAAGATGAATGATGGCCCAGACAAGATGGCAGTAGAAACCGATAGTAGCACGCCCATCTGTGACAATGACAAGTACTGGAGGACGATGAACATGAAAAGGAAGAAGGTGTGGAAGGAGGAGTGTTTGGAGGTGGCGGATAGTGTGCAGTGGTTAGCAGAGGTGGTGGTCAGATCGGAGCGGGCACGGATGGAAACAATGAGAGAGGTGGAAAGAATAAGAAGAGAAGCAGAGACGAGGAAAGGAGAAATGGATCTTAAGCGAACGGAGATCATTACCAACACACAGTTAGAGATCACCAGGCTTCTTGCAGGCAAAGATGGAGATGGTAGTATTGTTCAGTCTTCCTTGAGGATTTGAAAGATAAACTGAAGTATCTGACTTTGTTTAAGTTTAAAACTAGGGCGGTAAAATAACAAGATGTGGGGGCGCCAGAGCCTCTCCGCAGATTGCCGGTCCCGCAGCTTATGATTTGCCTACGACCGTCGGAAGGTAGGTGGGGCCCACCATGATGTTCCTGAGAAATCCACCCCCTTAATCAATTTTCCAGCTCATTTTAAGCCATGATCCCAAAATTAATGTGGATCCAAAACTCAAGTGGGCCACACGACCGGAAAAAGTTGGGAGTGAAATGCCTATCTTTGAAACCTCCGTGGGTCCACCTTGGTGTTTATATATATGTCATTCAAGCCGTTAATAAAGTGATAACTAGTGGTATGAACTGAAAACACAAAAATATTAGTCTTGACATAAATCTTGTGTACCTCCACGAATGTTTCGACAGTCATTATTCAATCCCCACTGTTTCGCTTGTAACCCACTCGAGTGATGAATCTGCTCGATGTTTTCCTCTCATGTCCCGACATCAGCTGGCTAAACGGATGAACGGGTGGTTTTCTCACAAACATCACAATTGCCCCCACCTAACGTCAGCATCCCTCAATTACGAGCAGGGTGGTTTTATTTTAAACCTTCGTACCTTCATGGTGGGTCCATTTATGAAAGGTTTGGATCCTACGTACGAATGCAAGACTTTGAAGTCTTGCATGAGGTTGAGTAGATGAGCTGGGCTATTCACACGTGTGCAAAGGTGCTCACCGGTGCTCATGTAATGAACGCATGGGAACTTCCCATGAGGTCGAGTTGTGTGGGCCCCACTGTGATGCATGTCGAACATCTACCCCAACAGTCAGATGCACTATTCCATGGTGGGCCTAGGGATTAAAAATCAAGTCAATCCGTGACTTGTGTGGGCCACACCACATACACAAGTTGAGAGGGGTTTCCTTCCATTAAAATATTCATAATCATTTTTTGGGCCCACCGGGATGTGGTTCACAAACCCAGCCCATTCATTATGTGTGTCCCAATTGGATGAGGAGTCAGACCAAGTTTCAGACGCATCCAAATTTCAGGTGGGCCCCACCAAGTGCCTTTATATGTTTTAGCCATGTCTTCACATGATTTTAGGTGTATGGCCCACCTGAGTTCCATATACGGCTGATTTTTGGGTTATCCCATAATTTAAAGGGGACCCATCAAATGCACGGTGTTGATGTTCGACATACATCATGGTGGGGCCCACAAAGCTCGACCTCATGGGAAGTTCCCATGAGCTCGATCGCATAAAGAGAAAGTCATGCTCACCTGTGCACCTTTGCACATGTGTAATGGGAGTCTAATCCGAATGGTCCATGTGATGCAGAATCCCATGCGATGCAGAATCCCATGAAACCCTAAGGGACAAATTTTCACCTTGATCTAAAATTCTAGCAGGCCATAGCAAAGAGAACTGCAAATCAAGGGAGGAAATTGTTTTCATTTTTCATGGTCCACCAAAGTTTTGGATTAAAGTAAAAATTGGGTCCAGGAGGTTTCATGAGGTGCTGCTTCACGTGGACCGTTCAAATTTTGGAGTCACATAACATATGATGAGTTCTCAAAAAAGTTCGCACGAGTTTCGTGCAAACTGGTGCACAGCTAAGCATTCGGATATATATATATATATATATATATATATATATATATATATATATATATATATATATATATATATATATATATATATATAGTCCTGGTCTCCTATGCATAATACCACATGAGATATTTTGCGCATCAACCAACACAAGTAAAAAGGGCGGGTTGGGATTAGGCCCCGCCATGTTGCATGAATTCATGAAATCCACCCCGATCATTAGGTTTGTGATAAAAATTTATTTGTATGTCTTAAAAATTAGGTAGATTCGTGATTCATATGGGTCACACCAATTGAAACTGTTTGGATAGTGAGCATCCCCTACACTACCGTTTCTGCTCTTGTGGCCCACCAACATTATAAATGTGGCTGATCTTTTATCCCTATGACTGAATTATTATTACACACCTTTTGGATGGAACTGATTTCAAATAAACATCAAGGTTGGTCAACCCCTCACCGACTCAATAGTGGTTGGAATGAGTCAAAGACATGGATTGCATGCCAACCCTGTTAGTAACTAATGATCTTGCTACTGGTTGGTGCTAGTGGCCCAACAATGGTGTATATATTTAATCCAAGTTGTCCATCCATTTTTCTAACTCAATTTATGGCATGATCCAAAAAATGCATAAGATCCAAATTTAAAGTGGACAAATAGTAAGAAACTAAGAAAGTAACTTGGATGTCCTAAATCCTAAATCATAAATCTTAATAAAGGAATAAATCCCTAATCCTAAACTAAGAAAGTAAGGGAGAACTACTCATTCTAGACAAATTGGTTCCTCTTTCAACGAGTATCTCGATAAATTTCTCAATAAGCTTCTCAACAAGATCATCCAAAAGCCTGTTTTGCAGTAGGCCTGGATGTCCTGGAGCATGGATGTCGAGAGAAATTTATGAACCTCAGCATGAAATCTTCTTTTAGTCCCCTGAGGTATCCATAGTGGATAATATTCACTTGTCAAATAAAATCCAGAAAATAGTAGTAAGAATGACTAGCGAACCTTCCTACGATTTGATCAATGAAAGACAAAGGCAAGTGGTCCTTCCTTGTGACAATGTTCAACCTTTGGTAGTCAATATACTTTCTCCACCTAAAAATAACTCTGGTTAGCACGAGTTCATCATCCTTATTGGCTACCGTGGTCATCCCGGACTTCTTGGGAATTACTTGAGTTAGACTCATCTATTGACTATCGGATATAAGGTATATGATACCACATCCAACGACTTAAGCACAACGGATTTAACCACTTCTTTCATATTTGGATTTAGCTGGCATTGTAGTTCTATAGAAGTTTCCACACTGTCCTCAACGTGAATTGTAACACCTCGATTTTCAAGAATCGAGTATATAACTCGTTTCCCAAAAATCCGGTGTTAACTGATGATCAATAGATAACTCAAACGAATCAAAGTGCGATCAATAGAAGCAAAGCGTAGTATAATGTATCCCAAACCATAGCAAAATAAATATTCCGGGCCACTCAGCTGAGGCCCATATACAAAATTCTAAAAAAATAATTGTTTCCAATGACCATAACAACTAGCCTATTGATTTAAGCCATAGTAGGCAGCCGCTTCCTGATGCGACTCCTCGACATAGAACTCCTCTTCAGTAGGGGCTGGCTCTGGATCCGCCGCATGCTCAACAGCTCCCATACCTGTCTCATCTGTACGGTTGAACATCAATGAATGAGTGGCCAACTCAATGTGATCTCCCTTTAAGATTACACACTATCGCCCTAGACAAGAATAGCATAAAACATACATACAATTCAAAACATAGCAATGCAGTCTTATTATGTGCATGGATGCATGAATGCAGTCATGCCCCGGGGATGCTCGTCCGTGCGGAATTTGGGCTCGTCACCCATGCAAATGCATAATCAATGCCCGGGGTCAACCGTGCAGAATGTGATCATAGACCTGGGAAGGATATCTAGTCGAACAGAGGCTAGTCGTCAGCGAAAGCATACTAAGTGCGGCATAACGATAGCCTAGTGATAGACGTTGGTCTGTGCCATGTCTGCATGATTAATCAACCCATTATTAGTCCAGTTACAATCAGCCAATTTTGAATAAGCTCAAGGTCACTACGGGGGCTAGTTGCCAGCATAGGCCGACAGCTCAGGCATAGGTATCGTACCACCATCCCCGGCTCATGAGACTACCGCCTTAGGGTGTGTGTAGAACTCATCAACGAGGGGGAAATCAATTCTCAATGTTTAGGGAACTAGCACCATATGTTGACTAGGAATGGATATAGAAGTTGTTAAATTCAGCGGTCAAAGTAAGGCGGTATGTATGGATAAAAAACGAGTAAGCATCGATGGGTAAAACATATGTGGTCTATTCCATAGTCAGATAAGCGAAATCACTCCATAGATGGTGGTTCCCATAATTCAGGTCCCTCGTGTCATAACCTCCACGTTGAGGGTCTATGTTGTCACAACCAGTCTTGTTACACCCCAAGTACGAACTCTCTTCAATTAGAGTTTCTGTAGACAGATTTCAATAATATGTGTTTCACAAACGTAATTCAGACATGTTTCAATGTGTGAAGTAAAAAATTCATGTGTACAACTGGTCCAAAAATCACATATTCTAAAGTGTGTGTCTCAAGCAAAAAATCAAGTATTTCAGAAAGCATAGATCATGTTTCTAAGCAATGCTGCAGTTTAATCAAGGCATATAGTAGAATAGGCAGCTTAAATGTTTGGTCCCATGTCATGTGGCAAAATGAATATAATATCTGACCATTACTAAATTTTATAAGCAATAATTGGTCCAATGATTAACAAAACATGTATCATAACCCAACACTTTTAATGATTATTCATTCTTAAGAAGGCTACCCTTAATCTAGTTTAGTGATGGAAAGCTCAAGGGGAGGAAATCATCACCTGTAGGGTCGCGGTTGCATCCTTGATCCAAGTCCTCTTGTGGTCCAAAGTCACCCAAGGAATCTCCTAAAATCACGATTTATGTTTGTTAGTATCCCCATGGTTTGTCCAACTAACATGAGGGCCCGGAGGGATGATAACAAGGCCTTTTTAGTTTTCATTAGAGTGAACAGGCCAACCATATACTTATCCAAACAAGGTGGCCCTACTAGGCTCAAGTTTATCACCACTATGGGCTAAACTGGGCCTTACACATGAATTTCATATACATTTGGTGGGCCTCATGGATGACCGCATCACCTACTCCGTCTATCTATTTTGAGAGATCGTTTTAGAGTATTATCCCAAAAATGAGTCATATCAAGAGATCATTTAGACCTTAACAGTGGAGATAATGGTTCCCACGATTTAAACCACGTAAGGCCACCATATCATTTATTTTCCATCAAATCCCTTTGTAAGGTCACAAAAGCCTGAATTATCTTGGAAAAACAACTATCGTATTGACTCAAAACTCCTGTGCACCTAAAAGGCTTCAAGGGTAGTCGTTCCCTCCCCCACTATTTTTTGCAATGCGGTCCACCTGACCGACGGTTTGGATGCACACATACGTCACACGGGCCCCACAGAACTTGCTGACCAATACAGCAGCTATATAGCTGGTGAGATTACCAGCCCACCGTCCTGATGTTGGATGGTGGGATATAATGTATGCATCATGGTCGGGTCCACACGCGTGGCCCACCAATTAAATGGATGGTTGGTCTGGATCAGCAGGCCCTAGCCAAGCTAAAGGAAGGTGGGTCCCACATGGGGCCACCATATCATTTAAATATATCGTATATTATTACTCTTTTTTATTATTTTTTTCTTTTTGCACGCAGCAACTTCCAGTGGCCGGATGTCCATTGATGGACGGCTATGGAATACAAAATATGCATCAAGGTAGGGCCTTACATGGCACCGTCAAGCAATGGACGATGCTGATGATCACACGGGTAAGACCATGTGTAGGCCCCACAAATTGCTGACATCAAGGGCAGTGGTCGTCCAACAGATGGACGACCCAGATATAGAATGTATACATGAGGTGGGTCCACACATGTGGGACCCACCACGCTAGTTGTATAGTACATTATATATATATATATATATATATATATATATATATATATATATATTGTTTTCATAAAAGAAGAAAGAAAAGAAAAAAAAAAAAAAAAAACGTCCAACACTGGACATCACTGAGGACGTCCCAAGCATACCCGATCTACGACTGACGTCATTGAGGAAGTCCAAAGACATTCATATATGTACATGGTCTCTGGGACGTAATGTCCCTGATGGACGATCCAAACACAAGTGGCCCATGGTGGCCTATGTTTAGTGTAGCCCACCTGCATTTGGTGGGGCCCACGGTCACGTGGGGCCACAGTCGGGCGAATGCTCTGCCTTCACCATCATCCTACGGCGTTGGGTGAGGCCCACCTGTGATTTTTACAAGGCCCATGGTCAGAGTAGCTCGTCACCTGCAAGGTGAAACGACTGGGCACCACGTTGCAGCTGTCAAATTTGGGAGGCCATTTTCAGCCACATTATGCTATTATTGTTCCACCTTCGAGGACTCAGTCACCATACGTTACGATTGACTTAAATACCCGCTACGACTCAAACACGGTCCGTTCTGCGCTGATAGTTTTCCAACCCACATCAGTGCTCAACCAGAGGCACGATGGTACGCCACTTTCATATACGTCAAAAACGAAAGTTTGTTTCGGGAGAAACAAGGTCATTTTTTGATCACTACCTGGATTTTCGGACCGATATCGACCATGAGGAGCCTACTACAACTCAAACAGAGCTCGTTTTGTGAGCAAATCCTGGATCGAGTTTCAGCCCTAAGTTGGGACCATTTAGATGTCATGGTTCGGCCCCAAGCAGGGTCTGAACTCAGGCCATGTTAGGCCTTAAAATAGGACGTTTTCAGGCCACGTTCAGCCACAAAATAGGGGATGCATTCAGGCCCCGTTCGAGCTCCACTATGGATGGATTTTGGGCCCCCAAGTGTGGCTCATACAGGCCCTATCACTGCATGATATGAGAAAGAAAACGGATAAAAGAAAAGAAACAAAAAGGACTAAAGTTTTGGGTCATTTACCCAGCCGAGCTCGGCACCACTCTCCCTTTTTTTTCTTCCTCTCTTTTCATTCCCTCACTTTCTTTCTTGTGTGAACCCTGAGGGCCAGGGTATTTATTTATAGGCAAAAGGGGGAGGAGGAGCTGACGGTTGGGTTTAATGCGGCCACAGTGGGCGGTGGTTGCATCACCGACCTCCTCAACCTAAAAGAGGGATGCCTTTCATGGCCCTGACTAGCCATTTTTTGCCATGAAAGGACCTTCTCAACTATGTTCGTGGAAGGCTTGGGTCCACCGGTGTAACGCCCCGTGTTTTCAGGACCCAAGTATATGACTCATTTCTCAAAAAACAGAGTGTTAACCTTAAAGGATGGTCAAATTCGAGTATACATTTTTTTTTCCATTTATCAGAGTAAGTAGATGCGAGTAGAATGGACAAGTAAGCATAAAGGAAAAATTGCAACTACATTATGAACATGCAGAGGTTGCCCATAATGACTTATATAAACCAATGTCTCCACAATAACAAATACAAGATTACACACATGAGAAATTTGAAAGCATATGAAACACAAATGAAAGTGCAAGATCGTGCAACTTCCTAGACAGGTACAACCACGTGTCCTTGACCACCATAACGGCTTCTCATCAGTCTGAACTATATATCACTTAAGCCACCTGTGCTACCTGTATGATTATATTTTTTATGGATGAGTAGCCAACTCAATGTGAATTCTCTTTGAGATTACACACCATCGCATTAGGTAAGCATAGTTATAAAACAACACATAATGCAGTCTTTTTAAATGCATGGATGCGTGAATGCACATCGCCCCGGGGATGCTCATCAGTGCAGAATTTTGGCTCGTCACCCATGCAAATCATCGACATGGGAAAATCATCCAGTTGGAACAAGGGTCGATAGTCGATGGTCTGAGAGCTAACGAAACGATACCCCAACAACTCTAGGACACGTGCTACAGCATCAAGAATTAGCCATCCATCATCGCCAATATGGTATGAATGCATGATTAACCAAACTGTTATTAGTGTAGTTACAATCAGCCAATTTAGGTAAGCTCAAAGTCACTACGGGGGCTCGTCACCAGTGTAGGCCGACAGCTCGAGCATAGGTCTCATACCACCATCCCTGGCTCATGAGGCTACACCTTAGGATGTTTAATGGAAACCCGTCGACTAGTGGCCAATCATATTACAGTATGTGGGGCTTACCATCGCATAGTTGCACAATAAAAACTTCGAACCCATATAGGGAAATACCAGAACAAAGCCTCATAAGACGATACCAAAACAAGCCACGTAAGACAATTATCAAAATAGGCCACATAGGGCGAGTATCAAAACCATGCGATAAAAGACCATATTTGAAAACCACTTAGGCACAACAACCCTGGATGGTAGGCCCACATCAATGATACATCTAGACCACCACTCAATAACCACTAGATCGAAGGTCCATTTCAGTCACAACCAGTCGGGTTATATCCTAAGTATGGGTGTACATGTATAAGTGGGGATTTTCCACTGATGTACCAGTTTAAGTTCCATAAGCAATCCACAGATAATCCGCAAGCATAAATAAATATGCAGGATAAACATTAAGCATGTAATGTATCAATTCAATTCCCACAATTAACACATGTGACTATGAAATGGAGATATTAAAGTCAAAACTATAACTTAAACTAATGGGAAAATGGAAAGCTCAAGGGGAAGAATCATCACCTCATACTTTGAATCGCCAACTAATGTTGCTAGTGAGCATGTGCACCCTTAGAACTGAACCCTACCATGAACGGTGAAGTTGTACATGAGGTCAACGTTCTACCAAGTATCTATGGTCAAGACCAATACAACCTAGGACTTGGATTACTTATCTTTAGGTTTTACCCTAGAGTCTAGGTCTAGGCTTAGCTCTGTGAACTTAACCTTAGTGTTAATCTAATAATTATAAGATATTTATTGACATTAGGGCGTGTTTGGACAGGCACGCTGGATGGGATTGGGTTGTATTAGGGTGGATTGCACGCCATCCAATGCGGTGTCAGTGGATTACATGCAATCCCACTGGATTGTTGTATCCAGCGTCCAACCCATGGCCTGTTTAGACGGGCACGCTGGATGGGATTGGGTCGAGCGTGTGCGTGTTTGGACAAGCGTGGGATTGTAAGTCACTTGCAGCTGACTGGCGTGTAAGGCATCTTCCTCATGCAAAAGGAGAGAGCACTATGAAATTCACTTCTCTCAGAAGTAATACTGATCCACTCATCGCACAGACCATGCCTAAACATTCATTCAGACCATCAGCCCTCCATTTATTTAAACCGTGTTGGCCACCTGACGAACAGGCCGCCCTGATATTTGGGGTCAACTATCTACATGATTTGGATGTCCTGCATTCTGAGAAGCAATTCATGGATCCCCTTGCAAGCTCGTGATACCTTCTGTATGGTAAGAAGTGGAAAGAACTTTATTATTATATGTTCTCTCTTGCAAGTTTCAAAACTTCATTGCATGGAGAAGGGAAGAAAGGGAAGATTTTGAACACGAGGAGTTTGATATTCACCTCATGGGGTAGGATTGCAGCCATGCTAACAGTACAACAAGAACATCCCATACTACATGCTTGCCAACAACATGGCCCGAATTTTTGCTCTCAGATCATTAGGAACCTCTGTGGCATCGGATGATGGTGGCCGATCATTGTCTACCATTGGCACTGATTTGTTCTGAAGATCATTTGCACAATCCAACGACCTGTCTCTCTCACCATTATCTTTAACTCCACTGGTATCCAAATGGTTCTCCAGCTTTTCAACGATCTCACCCTCCTCAATCTCACGCTCTGTTTCTACATGACGTCTCCTTCTGCTGCGCTTGGCAGACCTGCTTCTGTGCAGATGCTCATCTTCAAAAGAACTATGGTGGTGCTCTTGTCGATGGTGAAACCTCATCATCTCCCGCCACATGTAGTATTCTTCCTGACCCTCCCGCCAAATCCCAGCCCCTAAAACAAGATGATATTTCATCCGTACGATCGAAATCGGGAAGGGGAAAGGCAGGGAGAGCGAAAACCCCTTTCAAGCGTCGAATCCCGCGGGATTGCGCTGTACGCACGATAACCCTCCGAATCCAGCGACCAAATCCATCCCAATCCAGGGGATTTTCTCCCAAGCTCGAATCTATCGCCCGTCCAAATAGGCGGTAGCTCTGACGACGTTGGATTGGAGTGTCCTATCCAGCCTAATACAGGCTACTCCAACGCAACATGCCCGTCCAAACACGCCCTTAGTGTTATAGTTACATTAGTTAATAATTATTATGACGACACCAATTAGTATGATTTGATCCGAGTTCTACGCACCACCTAGGTTTGAGGTCATGGCCTAGAGTTTGAATCATTTATCTTAGGGTTTTTTAGTATAAGATCAGGACTTTCATCCTAGAGTTTAGTCTTAAATTAGATCCTGGGATTTGAACTCTAGTTGGTGTGTTAGTTATAATTTGAATCTCAATAATCACAAAGCGTTAGCGTTATATTAGCTAACATGGTAGTAATGATGATGACTAACATTATGGTCTCCTATTAGTGATGATATTTAAGAGTGACAAGACAAAACACTAATATTTAATACTGATAATTGTATGCAATAGCCGGTATTGGTATGGACAATTTACTAATGGTTACTCATATATAATATTAATATCTCAAGTAAGAACGGGGCCTCACACATGGACCTCATATGTATCAAGTGGGTCCTACACATCAGGGCAAGCTCTAGAACTTGTTGTCACCAATACAACAGTCAAATAGGTGGTGGGCTGCTGGTCCAGCGTCAGATGGATGGATAGGATTAACATGTACATCACCGTGAAATTGCATGGATGGTGTGGATATGTAACAGATCATAAGGTGGGCCCACCCGTCCAGAGGGTTGGACGGCGTGGATGAAGAACACATATATCGATGGTAGGGCCCACCGTCATATGGACGAGCTCATCAAATGGGTAGACGGCTGGGATGGAACTCATCCACCAGAGGTGCTCTCCCACGTGGTGTGGCCCACATGGGATACGTATATACATGTATAAACATATACACCTGGTGGGTCCCACGTGGATGTGGGGCCCATATCATATTTTATTGTATCTTTCATGTAATGGAGGGGTACTCCATCCAATCACAACAGGTGGGTCCACATGGGTCCCACCACATATATAGTATTTTATATATGTATATATGCTATAACATTTATTATTATAATATTATTATATACATATACTCTCTCTCTTTTCCTTTTCTTCTTCTTTTTTTTTTCATATATAGCAACTCCCCCATCACTGCACGTCCATTGATGGACGGTCTGAATGCAAAAACACAACATCTAGGTGTGGCCCACCAATCATAAACGTGGTGTGGCCCGTAGTTTTAAATGGAGTAAAGGCATGGCCCATCTGCAATTGTGCAGGGCCCATGTTGGGTTTTCACTTACGGCCCATTGATAGGTCATCTTCGCAGACCGTTGGAGCTCGAACAGGGGCTCATTCCTAGCCGTGTTTCCAGCCCAAAAATGGCCCGGTTACCGCTGAGATCGGGCATCCCTCAAAGGCTTCTTGCAACCTTATTCATGATCTGAGGAACAGCCCAGCTAGGTGGCTGTTTTCAGTCTGTTTTAGAGCCCAAGCAGAGGCTCCTTTTCTGCTCTGTTTCAAACCCAGAAGCAGCCTGGGTTTGGCGTGATCCCAGCCTGACTTTCAGCCTGTTTTTCAGGCCTGATTTTAGCTGAGATTAGGTGCCCACCCACAGGTTTATCGTAGCCCCATTTACGGCCTACCTTCTGGCCTAAAACGTGGCTACCAATATGGAAAAATGAAAAAGAGAATAAAAACAGAGTTTGGCCGTTTTTACCTGGCCGGACTGGTCACTCACGTCCTCTCTCTCTCTCTCTCTCTCTCTCTCTCTCTCTCTCTCTCTCTCTCTCCCTCTTTTCTTTTCCTCACTTTTTTCTCCCTTTTTCTCTCTTTCTCTCACTGTTTATTCTCTCTATTTCTGGTGTGGAATTTCCTGAAGCAACAGGGTCTTATTTATAGGCAGTGAGAGGTGCCACCAACGGTTGAAAAAAAACTCACCATATGCAACGGTTAGGATTTAAGGGTGGCCATGCATGGGGCCCATCCGTGTTTAGCGATAGATTAGTATTGCCTTAGGCTCCCTAACGGCGTATTTTTCTGGCCAAATGGAGTCCACCTCGTGATCGTGTCTGGATGGGTCATTTGGGAAGATGACCCACCTATTAATGGTGGATCGCTACTTAGGGGGTTTTAGGGCAATCCGGACCGTTTGATCGGTCTGGATGGGTCTTATTAGCAGTTTGGGGCCCACTTTTCGGATCCCAGATGAGATCTTGCTTTATCTCATGAGATCTCTTCTATTTTCCTCCCCATTCTCATGAGATGGGAACTTCCTTCATCTCCTCTCATACCCTCCATGTAGGAGGGCTGTGATGAAGCCACATGGCCCGTCAGACGGTCACAAGTGTGACAACCACCACTATCCAAAAGAAGGAAACCTTTTTCTTCTTTGTTAATTGACTAGCCATTTTTGGGGATGTGAGGGGACTCGTCTCAGCTGGCAAAGGAGAGGGTTATAACCCTCGTGTCCATAGGATGTTGGCTTGCCCAACAAGCCTCTTGATGGTCCCTCCCATTAAATCTCAGCCGCACGTGAAGGAAATGGACGGTTGAGGCTGATCTTTGTTGTTTCAATTGCTGGGTTAAAGAACTTATCTTTTTGTTCAGTGGTCCACCACGAGTGAAATGGACGGTTTGGATCGTCCGGAAAGTGCTTGGTGAGGCTCAACTTGGGGTTTGAATTTTAACAGATTCAAATCTTTGAATGGCGGGAGAGATCCCAGCCATTTTGCATTTTTTCTCGGTCAAAGGCCGTTTGACCGAGCAAATACATTCAGTGCACGTCCTATGCTTATAATCCAAGGTGCACACGCACCATATATGAGGTCTACTGTGATGTTTATGATAAATCTACACCGTTCATTCACCTAGGGGTCCCTATATAGGAGCCCTGGCTCAGTTCGGAGCACATGTGAGGCCCAAGTGGGTTGTTGTACACCTTTTGGGGCCATATTTGGCCCAAATGACGAAATCCAACCGTTAGATGGATTCTAATTTGATCATCAATGGTTAAAAGGTATTTAAGAATTTATTTAGGTGACTGGGGCCACCCGTTCTATGATTTTAGAACACTAATTATTTTTATTGGGGTTAATTCAACCTTTATTATTATTATTATTATTATTATTATTATTATTATTATTATTATTATTATTATTATTATTATTTATTTCTTTTATATATTTTGTCATATATAATTTATATTATCACAAATTTTTAATATATATAAGTTATATGAATATCAGTAAGAAGAGATTAATATATATATATATATATATATATATATATATATATATATATATATATATATATATATATATATATATATATATGTATATTATTTGTATATTATTTGTATGGTCATATATGTGTTAGGTTTTAAATTTTATACAAGTCATTAAATTGTTTGAAATAGGTTATTCAGTATATTTTATTTTTTACGTATTATAAATTCTATAGCTTGTAGTTTATATTAATGATGTTGTAAGTATATGCATATAATATGGATTATAGTTGCATATCATTTTAATGCGTAACTTTAAATATTTATAAAATATATAAATAACATTTCATAGTATATATATTTAGGTTGTATTAATTTCTTGTATTTATATTAAATTAAATTAAATGGTAACACTCGAGTATTGGAAAGTACGGGGTGTTACAATCTACCCCCCTTAAAGAGAATTTCGTCCTCGAAATTCAGCGCTTCTATTATGATAATAATATTCATTATTTTCCCTATACGTACAAACGTATGCCATTAAGCGCCTAAAACTGCGGTCATTACAATCTACCCCCCTTAAAGAAAATTAAATAAAGTTCTATTTCTATATTTGACGATGCATGTACCAATTATTACTATTACGAGTGGTTTAACTACCCTAATGGTGTCCCATATGTCGCATGTGTCTAAGCGTGCTAACCCAGCTTAGGTTTTAAACAAGTTGTAGCTAAATTTTGCTAAACCCTCATACCCCTATCTTAACAATCGGCCAATATATATGCTTAAGTGTGAAACTCCAATGTTATATCCACAACCCTTACGTCTCTAGTCTAGTAAATTAATCCCTATTAAAGATCCAAAACCATTCCAACATTAGCCAATGTTGGAGATTTATTTTAATATTTTTCCAAATCAAAGTGTTCTATCATAGTTACTTAGACTACAAGTTCATTTAGGCAACTAATATTATATTACTTAATATAATTTCATATTTTCTATCTTTGAACTAACACGAATAGGTGGTTGTAGTAAGTTTGAGCTTGATACTTCAATCATCCGTCTGCGCAGGACAGAGAGTTTTGGTATCCATTCATAGTCCTGTTAGATCTTAATCCTTTGCTTGATCAGGACATCGAGATCGTTGAGATTTGCTAGGACTTAGAATTTGAGTTAAACAGTGCAACATCGCTTAAATATGGTTCCATCAAATCGTGATCCCAACTATTCTAGACTCATGGGAAATATTATGTAATCTTCAAATTTTTCAATGAGAGTGCCCGAAATTTATGTGAATAGATGTGAACGACTATCATGCTTCTGCTACGCACTCTGGTCACCTAGTGTACTACCAAAGAGTTTCATAACCAAAATTTCTGCGTAAAAATTTTGAGCTTGAAATTTGTCGAATTCGACTAAGGTTTCAAATCTAGTCTCGACATGCTCAGACTATGGTTGAAAATTTACCTAAGATTTTATAAGTTCACCTCTAATTAATCTTTACATGCTGAAACTTATGGGAATCTTATATCTATATAAGGATGTCTATTAGGGGATTTCAACTAAAATTTCTAGTGCGATTCTTAAGTTTAGAGAGCACTTATGTCTAATCAAATGTACAATCTAGTGATCAAGGAAGTTCCTACGAAGCGTAGGTTCATTTCATTCACAAAAGTGTTGTGACGATGTTATCTCTACCCAAGGGAAATTATAGCAAGAGTTTGAATCTTAAATTCCTAAAATGTTCTTTGAGAGTCAAGTCTAAGGAATTTTATTTGACCTCAAATACGACATAGTGGGAATTTGTTCTTCCACAATACATGAATTTAATTTCCAAGTTCAAACAAAAATTCTAATAGTTTTCAAGGGTACTAAAGTTATATTTCTAAGTCCTAAGGTTATCCAAACAATGTGCTAGGGAACCTAGCCTTTGAGTTTTTATATTCTCATGTCCTCCCAATTCTAAGAGATTTCTTCATAAGTGAAAGTCCAAAGGTGTACTTAGAAATTTCAAGGGGCCTAAGTTCACTCCCAAGCTCTTTGGTCATCCAAACAAGTTTCTAGGGGGCTTAAAATTTTGAGTTCCTACATTCTCAATTCCTTCTACATATAAGAGATTCGAAATCATTTCAACTAACAATCTTAATTACTTATGAGGGGAAACTAAGTTTGAGTTTCTACATTCTTCAAAAATTCTCCAAGTCTAAGGGAGATTCACCTAAGTTCAACTTCTAATTTCAAACATCCAAATTTGAGACATTTAAAGTTTGTACAAGGTTATTTCCCAATGTCAAGTTTGTTCAAACTATGCTCTGATACCAACTGTAACGCCCCGTGTTTTCAAAACCCGAGTATATGACCCGTTTCCCAAAAACTCGAGTGTTAACCTTAAAGGATGGTCAAATTCGAGTATACCTTTTATTTTTCCATTAATCAGAGTAAGCAGATGAGCGTAGAATGGACAAGTAAGCATTAAGAAAAAATTGCAACTACATTTAGAACATGCAGAGGTTACCCATAATGACTTATACAAACCAATGTCTATATAATAATAAATACAAGATTACATACATGAAAATTTTAAAAGCATATGAAACACAAACGAAAGCCGCAAGATCGCGCATCTTCCTAGACAGGTACAATCACGTGCCCTTGACCACCATAACGCTCCTCATTAGTTTGAACCTGCATATCACTTAAGCCACCTGTGCTAACTGTACAGTTATATTTTTTATGAATGAGTAGCCAAATCAGTGTAAATCCCCTCAAGATTACACACCGACGCATTAGGTAAGCATAATTATAAAACAACAGGGCAATCAAAACAACATATGATGCAGTCTTTTTAAATGCATGAATGCGTGAATGCACATCGCCCCGGGGATGCTCATCCGTGCGGAATTTGGGCTCGTCACCCATGCAAATCATCGACCTAAGAAAATCATCAAGTTGGAACAGGGGTCGATAGTTGATGGTCTGGGAACTAGCGAAACGATTCCCCAACAACTCTAGGGCACGTGCTACAGCATTCAGAATTAGCCATTCATCATCGCCAATATGGTATGAATGCATGATTAGCTAAACCGTTATTGGTCCAGTTACAATCAGCTAATTTAGGTAAGCTCAAGGTCACTACAGGGGCTCGTCACCAGTGTAAGCAGATAGCTCGGGCATAGGTCTCATACCATCATCCCCAGCTCATGAGGCTACTACATTAAGATGTTTAATGGAAACCCGTAGACTAGTGGCCAATCATATTACAGTATGTGGGGCTTACCATCGCATGGTTGCACGATAAAAATATTGAACCCATATAGGGAAATACCAGAACAAAGCCTCATAGGGCGATACCAAAACAAGCCACATAGGATAATTATCAAAATAGGCCACATAGGGCGAGTATCACAACCATGCGATAAAAGACCATATTTGAAAATCACTTAGACACAACAACCCTGGATGGTAGGCCCACATCAATGATACATCTAGACCACCACTCAATAACCACTAGATCGAAGGTCCATTTCAGTCATAACCAGTCGGGTTACATCCCAAGTATAGGTGTACATGTATAAGTGAGGGTTTCCCACTAATGTACCAATTTAAGTTCCATAAGCAATCCACAGATAATCTGCAAGCATAAATAAATATGCAAGATAAACATTAAGCATGTAATGCATCAATTCAATTCCCACAATTAACACATGTGACTATGAAATGGAGATATTAAAGTAAAAACTATAACTTAAACTAATGGAAAAATGGAAAGCTCAAAGGGAAGAATCATCACCTCATACTTTGAATTGCCAACTGATGTTGCTAGTGAGCGTGTGCACCCTTAGAACTGAACCCTACCATGAACGGTGAAGTTGTATGTGAGGTCAACGTTCTACCAAGTATCTATGGTCAAGACCAATACAACCTAGGGTTTGGATTACTTATCTTTAGGGTTTCACCCTAAAGTCTAGGTCTAGGCTTAGATCTGTGAACTTAACCTTAGTGTTAATTTAATAATTATAAGATATTTATTAACATTAGTGTTATAGTTAACATTAGTTAATAATTATTATGATGACGCCAATTAGTACGATTTGATCTGAGTTCTATGCACCACCTAGGTTTGAGGTCATGGCCTAGAGTTTGAATCATTTATCTTAGGGTTTTTTAGTGTAAGATCAGGACTTTCATCTTAAGGTTTAGTCTTAACTTAGATCCTGGGATTTGAACTCTAGTTGGTGTGTTAGTTACAATTTGAATCTCAATCATCACAAGATAACTACTGGCGTTAGGTTATATTAGCTAACATGGTAGTAACGGTGATGATTAACATTATGGTCTACTATTTGTGATGATATTTAAGAGTGACAAGACAAAACACTAATATTTAATACTGATAATTGTATGTAATAGATGTTATTGGTATGGACAATTTACTAATGGTTACTCATATATAGTATTAATATCCAAAGTAAGAACGGTGCCTCACACATGGACCTCATATGTATCAGGTTGGTCCCACACATCAGGGCAAGCTCCAGGACTTGCTGCGTACAACAGTCAAATAGGTGGTGGGCTGCTGGTCCAGCGTTAGATGGATGGCTAGGATTAACAGGTACATCACCGTGAAATTGCATGGATGGTGTGGATATGCAACACATCATAAGGTGGGCCCCACCCGTCTAGAGGGTTGGACGGCGTGGATGAAGAACACATATATCGATGTTAGGGCACACTGCCATATGGACGAACTCATCAAATGGGTAGATGGCTGGGATGGAACTCGTCCACCAGAGGTGCTCTCCGACGTGGATGTGGGGCCCATATCATATTTTATTATATCTTTCATGTAATGGAGGGGTACTCCATCCAATCACAACAGGTGGGTCCCACGTGGGGCCCACCACGTATATAGTATTTTATATATGTATATATACTACAACATTTATTATTATAATATTATTATATACATATACTTTCTCTCTTTTCCTTTTCTTCTTTTTTTTTCATATATAGCAACTCCCCCATCACTGCACGTCCGTTGATGGACGGCTAGGGAGTAATGGACGGTCTGAATGCAAAAACACAACATCTAGGTGTGGCCCATCGCGATTTCCTGATGGTGCGGCCCACCAGCTGAAAACGTGAGGCCCACCAATCATAAACGTGGTGCGGCCCATAGTTTGAAATGGAGTAAAGGCGTAGCCCATCTGCAATTGTGCAGGGCCCATGTTGGGTTTTCACTTATGGCCCATTGATAGGTCATCTTTGCAGACCGTTGGAGCTCGAACAGGGGCTCATTCCTAGCCGTGTTTCCAGCCCAAAAACGGCCCGGTTATGGCTGAGATCGGGCATCCCTCAGAGGCTTCTTGCAACCTTATTCATGATCTGAGGAACAGCCCAGCTAGGTGGCCGTTTTCAGTCTGTTTTAGAGCCCAAGCAGAGGCTCCTTTTCTACTCTATTTCAAACCCAGAAGCGGCCCGGGTTTGGCGTGATCCCCAACCTAACTTTCAGCCCGTTTTTCAGGCCTGATTTTAGCTGAGATTAGGTGCCCACCCAAAGGTTTATCGCTGCCCCATTTACGGCCTGCCTTCCGGCCCAAAACGTGGCTACTAATATGGAAAAATGAAAAATAGAATAAAAACAGAGTTTGGCCGTTTTTACCTGGCCGGACTGGTGCACTCACGTCCGCACTTTCTCTCTCTTCTTTCTCCCTCTTTTCTTTTCCTCACTTTTCTCTCCCTTTTTATCTCTTTCTCTCACTCTCTATTCTCTCTGTTTCTGGTGTGGAATTTCCTAAAGCAACAGGGTCTTATTTATAGGCAGTGAGAGGTGCCACCAACGGTTTTAAAAAAATCCACCATATGCAACGGTTAGGATTTAAGGATGGCCATGCATGCATAGGGCCCATCCGTGTTTGGGGATGGATTAGTAGTGCCTTGGGCTCCCTAACGGCGTATTTTTCTGGCCAAATGGGGCCCACCTCGTGATCGTGTTTAGATGGGTCATTTGGGAAGATGACCCACCCATTAATGGTGGATCGCTACTTAGGGGGTTTTAAGGCAATCTGGACCGCTTGATCGGTCTGGATGGGTCCCATTAGCGATGTGGGGCCCACTTTTCAGACCCAAATGAGATCTTGCTTCATCTCATGAGATCTCTTCTATTTTCCTCCCCATTCTCATGAGATGGGAACTTCCTTCATCTCCTCTCATACCCTCCACACAGGAGGGCTATGATGAAGCCACATGGCCCATCGGACGGTCACAAGTGTGACAGCCACCACTATCCAAAAGAAGGAAACCTTCTTTTTCTTCTTTCTTAATTGCCTAGCCATTTTTGGGGCCGTGAGGGGACTCCTCTCAGTGGCAAAGGAGAGGGCTGTAACCCTCAGGTCCATAGGATGTAGACTTGCCCAACAAGCCTCTTGATGGTCCCTCCCATTGAATCTCAGCCCCACATGAAGGAAATGGACGGTTGGGGTTGATCTTTGTTGTTTCAATGGCTGGGTCAAAGAACCTATACCGTTTTATTCAGTGGGCCACCACGAGTGAAATGGACGGTTTGGATCGTCCGGAAAGTGCTTGCTGAGGCTCAACTTGGGGTTCGATTTTTAACGGATTCAAATCTTTGAATGGCGGGAGAGATTCCAGCCATTTTGCATTTTTGCGCGGTCAATTGCCGTTTGACCGAGCAAATGCATTCAGTGCACGTCCTGTGCTTATAGTCCAAGGTGCACACGCACCATATGTGAGGTCTTCTGTGATGTTTATGATAAATCTACACCGTTCATTCACCTAGGGGTCCCTATATAGTGGCGCCGGCACATTTTGGGGCACATGTATGGCCTAGGTGGGCCGTTGTACACCTTTTGGGGCCATATTTGGCCCACATGATGAAATCCGACGGTCAGATGGATTCCAATTTGATCATCAATGGTTAAAAGGTACTTAAGAATTTATTTAGGTGACTGGGGCCACCCGTTCTATGATTTTAGAACATTAAATATTTTTATTAGGGTTAATTCAGCATTTATTATTATTATCATTATTACTATTATTATTATTATTTATTTCCTTTATATATTTTTTCATATATAATTTATATTATCACAAATTTTTAATATATATAAATTATATGAATATCAAGATAGCGAGAATTAGAGATTAATATATATATATATATATATATATATATATATATATATATATATATATATATATATATATATATATATAATTTGTATTTTATTTGTATCAATTTGGATTGCAAATATATGTGTTAGGTTTTAAATTTTATACAAGTCATTAAATTGTTTTAAATAGGTTATTCAGTATATTTTATTTTTTACGTATTACAAATTCTATAGCTTGTAGTTTATATTAATGATGTTATAAGTATATGCATATAATATGGATTATAGTTACATATTATTTTCATGTGAAACTTTAAATATTTATAAAATATATAAATAGCATTTCATAGTATATACATTTAGGTTGTATTAATTTCTTATATTTATATTAAATTAAATTAAATGGTAACACTCGAGTACTGGAAATTACGGGGTATTACAACCGGTCAGTGGGAGGTTTGCCTTGCAAGAGAAGCCATCGGGCGGTCTTCTCCCTCAAATCCTAGCCATAAGTTAAGGGAATGGACGGTCCACACCCATCTCACCCGTTCCTATGAACGGGCCCAAACCCCTATATTGTTTTGATCAGGGGACCCACGTGAGTGAAATGGATGGTTTAGATTGTCCGGAAAGTGGCCAAGGTGGCCCACTTTAGGGTTTGAAAATCCTTGATTTCAAATGTTTGAAATGGCGGGAAGAGTTTTTTGTGTTTGCAAATGGGTTCAGTCAAAGGTCTTTTGACCGATTGTTGTAGTTTGGTGCATCTCGTACAGGAGAGATTATTGGAGCACATGCACTGTGTACAGGGTCGACTGTGATAGTCTCCTTAGATCCGTTCCAATCAAATGCTTTGGAGGCCTTATCTGGAGGTACTGGCCAACTTTGGGCTGTTGGTGAGGCCAAGGTGGGCCGTTACACACTCTTTTGGGCTGCATTTGGCCCATGTGACTCAACCTGATGGTCAGATAGGCTTGATATTCATTTTCAACGGTCAAATACACCTTTATAGCATGGTGGTACCTTGTTGGCTACTTACTGACTTCCGTGGAGTGAGTTTTTTGAATGCTGTCATCGTTAGTAATCTTAGAAACTGATTTGGCTTAAGATATCTGACCGAGGTTACCTTCCTTGACTGGTGTGGAATGTATACTGAGTCTCTAGGGTCATGGTGGATCGTCTCAACGTTGTCTGAAAATTCCACCCTGCATATGTTAAGTCCGAGTTGCCTAGTTAGTGGGTTTCGGTTTCCATGAACGTGGGCTTAAGAGGTAACACCCATGTACAAGAGGTACGAGGTGTTACATGAATGCAGTGAATACAAATCAAAGGGTCAATTCCCTTGAGGTCCTCAATCTCCATCTAAGGGCTCCCTTATATTCTATGAGAGTAAAGATGAGCATATTCTCTTATTCTTCATCAAGGTGGGAAGAAATCACCACCAAATATGTTTCGTTTTGACCTAAATAGGCATGTTTAAGATTAGCGAGTAATGATTTTAGGTCAAGCTTTGGTTCCTTGATACTAGACGACAGAGGCTTTGCATTGGTTTAGGGTAAATGTTCAAATTGTGACCTCCACTAAGTAGTTTCAAGTACCGTTGTCTCATCGAGCGAGGTGTCCATCTCCCTGATCATGTCATCATTTGAATCCGAGGAGTGGGCCAAGCACATTTCTAAAGGGTCGAGACATTCAATTGAAAGGAACCCATTCTCCACATTGAGATCAAGCATGTCATGTGGGTTGTTTCGATAAGAAATGAATACATTGCGATCGAGGATATCCTATTCAATAATAACAAAGGAATATTAAAGAACAATCATCATTATATACTTTTATTGATTTTGAAGTTCCTCGTATTTCTCTTGATTCCAATACAAAGTATATTCAATGAATAAAATAGCAATATCAATAGGAATGATTCAAATTGTGATTTCGGCAGTATTCCGGCTTGTGGTGCATTTGTCTCATCAAAAGAGAGATTGTGTAGATTTGAGAATAATTCAGAATCCCTTATTCCCTTTTTAATTCGCCTAGGTTGATAATATGGAAAGAGATAATCAAATTCCATCGAAAATCACTACTTTTTGTGAAGATCCAGATATATGCATATACAACGTTAATTTATTACACGTGCAACAGAATTGTTGTGTGCCATGCAATGGAGACCTGTTGCACATGCCAACACAACAGGAGTTTTCCCTGTTTTTTTCTTCTTATTCTCCTTCTTCTTCCGCAGATACTTGGAAGAGTTCTTGGAGAATTTTCGAATTCCCTGGAGCTTTGCACATGCAAATGAATCAAATGAAGGAGGAAAGGTGGTATTTATAGGCAATGGCAGGTGTGAACATAATTTTTACATAACCATTTATCATTATGCGGGCATGCGGGGAACTCATTGTGCGCTGTGCAATGGGCCACCACCTAGCCCACACAACACATCTGTTGCGCACGCGCAATGACTCTATACTGCGTTAAAAACTGAAAATCTCTCTTCTTTCCCCTTTCTTCCCTGTCTTGGTTCTCATACTTGTATTACTCCTTTCTTCCTATTTTTTGGGTTCCAACATGGGTGGAGTATATCGATATAACTATGTTGGAAAACTCCCTATGCTTCTTGATCATTAACCTGGACTATAATTGAGATCGACTCTGGAGAGATCTGGACTATAATTGAGATCGACTCTGGAGAGATCTGGACTATAAACTCATGATCACCATCCAACTTGTTATTCTCCAATTTAGTATGCCCCATAGGCAAGTCAGGATCCCTCTCCTCATTTTGTGTTTCTAGGTCAGGCTGAGACTGGGCTAAACTAACCTCTTCCTCATCAATAGGGTGTGACTGAATTTCTTGAATGGAGGATTCAAGCAACTTTAATGATGTTCTAATGGCTGTGAATGAATGCATGATGTGTTGGTTGAATTGTTCTTGAGCATCCATGATTTTCTAAAGTGAATCCTCTTGGATTATTTTTGGTTTGATCTTATAAGTAGTGGATTCAAGGGGTTATTCATCAAAATCCACAGTTGGTTCACCTCTCTAATTTAAGCTCTGATATTTTTACCAATTGAAGTCATATGGGTCATAGGTGGGAGTATTTGATGGTTGTTGGTAAGCATTACCATCCATATAATGATCTCGCATTGTCTTCTTAACCGATGGATGATAATTATTCTCCCTCCTATATTCACGTAATGATTTCTTAATCGGTGGATCATTATATCTCGGTCGATTCTCTACCATGGTTTCAGTAAATTTTTGAGATGTAGGTTGTTTCCTAACATAATCATATGAAATCTCTTCACTGAATCTCTCATCTCTCAAAAGTTGATTAGAGTATTCACATGTCCACTCTTGCATGAACATGATGAAACCCTAAAAAAATTCTACAGAAAAATCCTACAGTAATAAGGAAAGCAAGTAGATGACGCAAGGAAGGATATTACCAGAAAAGATTTTATGATAGATGCTACAAAATAGAAAAACAAGTTAGTATCTAAAAGTAAGTTTAGAAAATCTAATAACATAGAAAAAGTTAGTCCTAATCCTAATCTAATTCTAATACTAATTAATCTAAAAAAAACGTAGTCGAAGTCCTCGAGAATGGCACCAAGAACTTTTTCACAACACCAAGTGCAAAGCTGTGTTGTAGTAATAATCTCGGTGAGACCGAGGTCGAATCCACAGGGACTTACAATATGTGTGCTTTCTGAAATAAACTAGAACTAGAACTAGAATTGGGACTAAACTAGAATCTAAAATTTTGAGAGAAATTGTTGTGAGTTGAATCTATCAAAATAAAGAAAATTAGAGCACCAAGGATCTACTTGTAGCTATCTTAATGTTACCTTGATTCAATAATAACACAACTGGAATCGAAATCCTATCCTATCCAGTCAAATGATGGTGCAGTTAACATAATAGAATTCTGAACTTTTTTGGATTGGTTCCCTCATATAGCACCAATTAATGTAATGAGCACAGGGAATTCAAAGCATTTAACATGCCCGGAGATGATGGTAAATCACAAAATTTTACAGATCACATAATTGCAAAACAAGTCAGAACATATCAAAAGCTTCCTAAGGATCTACCGTAACCGAAGTCGACAATAGATCATAGTAAATTAAAAATATTCATTCATTCAAACCAAAAATCAATAGAAGTTCAACATATACTTAAATTAAAGTAAGATAAACATTAAAATAAACTACAAGCTTCACCTCTTACCTCTAGCTAAGAGATTAATTAACTATAGATATGATTAAGCTAAAACTCTTTTAAAAAATATGAAAAAACTAACTAGAAAAAGGAAGTAAGAACTCCTTAGAGCAGCTACGCTCCTTACTCTACTCATCCAACCCTAATTCATGCTTAGAATAACTCAGAAATCCACTCTATATAGGCTTTGTTCGGAGTGACTTCAATTTAAACAGTTTATGCAACTTCTATGGGAGTTTCGATGGGACTTCCATGGGATCGAAGGTCCATCTCCAAGTTCGATTCGAATTCAAAAACTGTCACAATTGTCTGCTTAGAGTCCTTCGATGAGATCTCCTGACCTTCGATAGCATCAAACTGGCTTCAATGTCATCGAACATGTGCTCGATGGGATTAAGAAATGTTCAAAACTGTCCAGCAAGTTCACCCCAAATTTTGTGATAATTTCAATGTCATCAAATTGGCTTCGATCGCATCGAGCATGTCTTCGATCGGATCAAAGGGGTCTCAATGGAATCGAGAATTAGACCCAATTGTCCAGCAATTAAACTTGATTTTCTCTATTTTTTTATGTGATCGAACCTCATTCGATGGCATCAAACACTTACTTCGATGGCATCAAATTTGTGTTCGATGTCATCGAACTCTCAAGTTCAGCAGTTTTAGTTTTCTACACTATGCAATCTCAATTTTCTTCATTCTTCATTGGTTTTCTTAGATCTTGAACTCTTAAAATCTTCAATCTAAACTTCCAAATACCCTCTCCTTACTTTGGTAATCTTAGAGCATCAAATCCATGCTTTTCGCATCTTTTTCACCTTAAGCTCTCAAAATCACCTTGCAATAGAAAACATGTAGAAATAGATCGATTAAGCAACATCATGTTCATAAAACCAAGAAATAAATAGGGAAAAATATACAATATTTCACACTCAATGGCCCTATGTTGACAAGTGGTGACCCTTAGTTGTGCCTTTTCCCTTAGTTCTTCAATAAGATTTAGACCCAAAGTTAGATGTTTGTCGTTCTCTTCCATGTCGAATAGCTCAGTCTGTCAACTTGGGCTATGAGCTACCACATGTCCTATGGGCGTACCGAATCATGGCCTGTATACCATTGTCCAAATCCTCTAGAAGACCCATTTAGGTGAATCCCTTAGGAATTATAACTTCTCATTAGTTGTGGGAGATTCAACCAACCTATCATCACCTTGGTCACCTCAAAGAAGCACAACATGTAAGGTGTTTGATCTTAGAACTGAAGCCTTGGCAAAGCATAAACATCATGATTGAAAAAATAAATGGTAGTTAATTGAAACACAGGAGAGTATTGATCAAGAAACTTGAGACGACCCTACAAAAGGGGTTCAATCCGACAAGTTATCAAGTGTAGGAGTATTTATACTCTTTTTCCCTGGGTAGGATTGAGGGTAAGAGTTTATGACCCAAACTCGGCTAGGTTCTTATGTAGGGCTTAAATTTAAGTTCTTGTGTAAGACATTAGCTCTTATGTAGGGCCTAAATCAAGTCATTGTGTAGGCCACCGGACACGGGTGCATACATGTCTGTGGGAGCCACTGGTGCGAGTGAATGTAGGTCCTTAGACTATGACCGAGGTTATTGGTTAGCCTAAAGAAAACCAACTAAAGTCTCTTATGGAGCCTCTAACGAGAGTGTACATCAGTAGGTTTTTGTGTAGGACTGAGGGTTGTGGCAAGCCTATGGAAAACCACATAAAGTATCTCATGGGAACCATTCCTTATATAAGATTATAAAGGTTAGAGGTTAACCTAATTTAAAACCTCCGATAGTGAAATATAGTACACTCATGGATTGAGTGTCATTGCCGAGAGTGGAGTATGAAAATCGAACCACTATACATGCTTATGTATGAGATTGTCATTTGCACACTTATTTAATTATGCTTATGTGATTGAATGTTTAATTATATGTTGCATCATTAAATAAATGCTAGGAGTTGATAGTCAGCACATCCCACACACACATGTATACTATCATGATTATAGACTAGTTGCTTAACTAGCATATCATTACTAGACTATGTGATTGGACCCTCTATTGGCTTTGAAGCCTTAGAGTTATTTGTCTTACTTAACTTAATTACATGTTAGCTTAAGTAGGCAATTGGGTATTAAAAGACAAAAAAATTTAATTGGTCCTAATCAACCCCCCTTCTAGGACATAACCTTCATTTCGTAACTCCACATAGCTTCCGTAGTCAACCGTGGTAATCCCATTATGCCACGTGTGAATTTTTAGCATTTAAGGAAGGTGTTTGCTTGAGAGGAATGATAAATCAGTTGGGGCTTCAGCAGGAGGTCATGCCGGTTAGTTGTGACAACAAAAATGTGATTAATTTGGCTAAGAACTCTATTTATTACTCATGTACAAAACATATTAATGTGTTTCATCATTTTATCTGACAGGTGCTTGAGGAAGGAGGCATGACTCTAGAGAAGATTCACATAAGTTTTAATCCGGATGACATACTTACAAAGGTGGTTCCCATAGAGAAGTTCAAGTTCTGTGCAACTTCTCTGGGCTTAGCGAAGGTGTAAATGGAAGATGGAGTATGTACAAGAAGCGGTGGTGGAGCTATGTTGGAAGGCGAAATTAGAAATGGTGATCGATAAGATGCTATGATGAATGAAGATTGAAGACATGGTGGACATTTTTGTTTGTCTTAAATCTGTCAATAACAGGGTCTGTTAATGCCATTAACAGACCACTCAATGCCATCGAGCAGATGTTGATGCCATCAATAGATGCTTGATCCCATCAAAAAAATCTATGTTGGTTGTTCGAATGTTTTAGGTGTTGCTACTCAATAACATCAAAGAAGTTTGATGCCATCAAAGGTCCCATTGAGTGCCCGCACAGAGTTGCATAAGTGCAGAATTTGTTTCCTATTCCGGTTGTGATAGTATATATATTGAGTGTAATTAGGATTTAAAAAAAGAGAGGGTGTATTAGGGCTTTCTAAATCATTCCTAAGGGTCAAGGGCATAGCTAGGGCTTGTGAAGTAGATTCGAGGCTTGTATGAATCGGTAAGACTCTATCTCTTATGCCGTGGTTTTTTCTCAAGTGGGTTTTTCTACATAAAATTCATATTGTTCTTGTTTGGACTTGGTTGTGCAATTGCGTGTACCTTGCTTGATTCATCTCTGTGTGCTTCTACAATTCCCCAATAGGTAAGACCCTTTAAAGACCTCCCCAAAATCATTAAGAATTAGTAGATTGATATTTATTTTAATACAAGGTATTTAACATAACATTTCACATGTACTATAACGTTCTTTACCAAACCAAAATTGGACCCACTGGTCTTTGGAGCTGACTAAAGGTCCGGATAGTGTCAAATTAATTCTAGTATCTTAGCCTTAAATTAGATTGACTCATAGGATGAAAGTAAACAGCCAATGCGGGCCCTAATAGAAAGCTTTACTAAACTACCATATGTAAAGGCTCAAAACTGCCCAAGTAATTAAAATTGTGGATGGACCAAACTGTTCTAACAATAGAAAATGAGATCTTTTTCTGGGCTTAGTATCATCTTTGAAAGCCCATAGACCCGTATAATTGGGCTAAGGGTATGAACTTATATATATATATATATATATATATATATATATATATATATATACACACACACACACACACACACACACACACACACACACACACACACACACACATATGGCCCTATTAATGCAGAAATTTGGTTCACCCTCGCCAAGCTCTAAGCACTCGTACCGAGCCCTATAAGCCTGCACAGGAGAAGGACAAAGGAGACCCTGGCTAGAGCAGGGGACCCTCTGATGCCAAAGTCAGGCTAGGAATCTGGGTCTAAGTAGTGTGGGTAGGTTTCGGGTGAGAGATTTTGCGTACATGTTCATGTTAGTGCATCCTTATTTATACTTTCTAGTTGGAGTGACCGTGTCCATCATTCTCAGCATGACTAGCGCCATTAGGCATAAATGATGCACATGCTGATATCGATGGTTACCTCCTGATCATGCACCGAAAATCACTCCTCACGTACGTTACTGGAGTGGATTCCTCAATGTGATGGTAGACCACGTCCTCATCTGAGACGACCTTAAAGTCTAGGTTTCAGCCATGACAGTCCGAGCCCATGGGTCGGTTGATCTTAGTAGCTCGTCGATAAGGGTGTGGTCGGAGGCAATGGGTGGAGTGTGTTATGGCTTCTTTTGGGTTCCAGGCTGATGTGAAAGCTCTACAAAAGAACTTGGAAGCTAAACATTGATCGTTATGACCATGTTAGGGTAGGTGAGCCACTACCAAGCCGTGGTTCGACTCATCTAGTTTTGTTGTTCGAGTTGGTGAGCTCTCTCAACTGACCAGGTCGGGCTTTCCCCAATTGGGGTCAGGATATACCTGTCTTAGCGAGGCCGCTCAATTGGGCAAGTGATGAGGGTCGAATATTGCATATTAGACCCCGATTATTGCCCTATTTTACATACATGATAATGCTTAATGCCATATTTTAATTGTGTTTTTATTATAGGATGAAATCAGGAGCGTGTATTGAAAAATGATGTTAAAAGCGTGGATTTTACACTCCGAAGATACCAGAGCAAGGGACGGACTCCAGAGGACCAATATTGAAGAATTTACATGCCAGGGACCCGAGGAAATCAAGCCGTTCACGTTTAAAGAGGCCCGAAACTGGTCCAGAATGAAAGATCACATGGTTCCCTCCATCCAATTGGCTCGAAACTTTATACATGGGATTAGGGACATAAATTAACCGTACATTTCAAATTTCAGCCCTCGGATCATTAGGGAAGTGCCCCAACTGACAGATCAGTCCATAAACCGTTGATTCTGGACCCACCGATATCTGGAATTGCCTAAAAATTGGTATCGATGGTTTAAATGATACGGGAAGCAGGATGGACGGATCGATATCTTCAAAACATTGCAGTGGACCCCACATGAGAAGCGAAGTGCATATGTGCACCATGCACAAGAGCCGCACCACACCACCTTCCAAATTCAAACACGCATGACCGTCATCTTCCAAAAATGGCAGTTGCCGTTTTTGCGGAGCGAAATGACGGACGACGCTATTGTTGGAGTTTGCGGTACTGATCAGGGACCCACTCATCACCTATCTCGGATGATCCAAGCCGTCCATCTTGAAGATGGGCTCGAATACTATAAAACCATGTTTCTATTTTACTCCCATGCGTACACACGTGTGCGCATTGATCTGAGAGGCCACAAAAGGGTCATTGCTTCTCGCAACGTCCAAATCTGATCTTTTGTATTTTCTTCTCAGGCCGCATCATTGGATGTTCAAAACTACCTATTCTTGATGAAATTTTGTCCTGAATCCAATGGACGGGATGGATTTCCGAGAAATACTTCCATGGGGCCCACCGATCACGACGGCCGAAAGGGTGCGAAAGGTTTCGCACAATTTGAAAATCCGGTTTTCCAAAGCGGTTGTGGGCCACCATCTTTGATCATATGGCGATCTGAACCGTCTATCATGTAGAGGACCCAAGAAAGTCCTAAGGGACGGTGTTTTTTGGAATTTGAACGAGGAAAGTATGGTGTTTTGAGGTCCCGAACTTGGTATGCACTGCGAAAAGGAATTTTGTTGCAAGATGCGATGCCTTTCCCAAATCCGAATTTCACCACTCCAGCCACTCAATCAGCTATAAAAAGAGTTGCAAAACATGAGGAAAGGGATTCAGAAATTGGAAAAAGTGGAGAATTCCAGATCTAGAGCAAAGGAGAGAAGAAAAAGAAGAAAGAAGAAAGAGAGAAATTGGTTTGATGTTTTTTATGAATTTTATTTATCCATATGTTTAATGAATTTTATGGGTAACTAATCTCTCAGCTAGGGCTGAGATGAAACCCCTAATTTGAACACTTTTTTTTTCTATGTTGATTTTATTTTAATTAGATTGGTTTGTTTCTTTCCCTAGTGTGCTTGATTGCTTTAAATTCTATACTTCTCCATCTATGAACTTGATCAGAGTCTATGGATGGATGTGGTCTGGATGCTTATTCTAGGTGCTTGTATCTCGATCATGAACAGGTTCTGTAGAGGAAGAAAGCAGTGCTTTCTTGAATCAAAAGCATATTCCATATGCCCGATTTGGACATGGGATATGTTATTCATGGCATTGCTTGAAGGAATTAGACAATCTGTATGCCCGATTAAGGACACAGATTGTGCTTTCTCTAGATAAGTTAGATCAATCTATATTAAAGTGAATTAACAGACAAAACAAGGGTTAGGATAATTAGGGGTGGATTCGAAAGTCCTAGTGCTCTTTCTCTCTTATTGAATTTTCTTCCTATCCTCAATAGTTATTTTCCATAAATTTGTGTTAGTAATTTGCTCCATTATTTGTTGAATTAGTTAAGGAGGATCACAGATTTGAATTGTGACGATCAGTCCTCGTGGGATTCGACCTCGATCTTACCGAGTTATTACTACATCACAACCCTATACTTGGGGAGTGAACAAGTTTTTGGCGCATGCTTGGGATCAAGCTTCGATCCAAATTGAATTTAAGATTCTCTCTTATCATAATTCATAGCTTAGGATTTTACTAACTTAGAAATTTTTTCTTTATTTTAGAAACTAACCTATTTCCTGTTTTGTAGGGTCATGAAATAAACTTCTAATTTGGTAATCCCTTCTAAGTTTCTTACTTTTTCTAATTTCTATTTTTAGAATTAGGATTTTATTTTTTTTAGAAATTTTTAGTTTCTAATTTTAGATTTAGATTCTTCTTTTAAGTAACTTTCTATTTTCTAGTTTTAGAAATTTTTTTTCTTTTTAGAAACCAACTTAGCTTTCTATTTTTAGTAACTTTCTAATTCTAGGATTTCTTCCCTTTTTAGAAACTAACTCTTTTTTTTAGTTCTTTAGAAAATTTCCAATTTTAAGATTTTCTGTTTTAGAAACTAACTTGTTTTGTTTTCTTTTGCAGGATTTTAACATAGATCTCCAATTGGTAACATCTTTCTAAATTCTCCAGTCCTCTCTACTTTCTATTTTGAGATTTAAGTTTTCAATTTTTAGGAATTTTCTACTTTCTAACTTTGGATTTGGTAACTTTCTATTTTCTAGTTTTAGAAACTTTCTTTTTTAGAAATTAACCGTTACTTAGGATTTTTCTATCATTATTTTAGGAAACTTGATTTGTTTTTGTTTTTATTTACAGGAATTGAGGAAGGAAGCTACTAAGTGAAGGAGGAGCTTCTTAAATCTTCTGCCATCAATCATCTCCTTTTCTGGTTCTTTCTTCCATTCTTATTCACATAGTTTTAACTTGTTTTTTTTTAATAGCATAAATTCTAGTTCTAGTTTTCTTTCTCTTAGGTTGTTACGTAGTTTATGCTAGGACGTAGATCTCTAGATAAAGAACTAGCACCTTTTGATCCTGAAATAGAAAGAACATTCCATAGAAGATTGAAAGACATCCCAGTTGAAATGGCAGAAGAAAATGGAACTAAAACTCTTAGAGATTATTCAGCTCCTGTCCAATTCAATGCACCTTCATGCATAGTGTTGCCCACCACCACGGCAGCACACTTTGAACTCAAGACTGGGGTCATACAGTTGCTGCCTTCCTTTTATGGGTTGGACAAGGAGGACCCATATCATCATGTGAAAGAATTCCTAGACATTTGCTCCACCTTTAAATTCCAAAACTTCTCAGACGATTCGATCCGCCTACGCCTGTTCCTTTTCTTTGAAGGATAAGGCGAAAGCATGGTTGAATTCTCTAGAAGTTGGGTTTATCACTACATGGGACCAATTGTCTAGAAAGTTCTTAAACAAGTTCTTTCCTGTTCACAAAACTAATGCTCTCCGTAGAGAAATCACTAATTTCACACAAAAAGAGGGAGAGCACTTTCATGAATGTTGGGAAAGATGGAAGGACTTGCTTCTTAAATGTCCACACCACGGTTTTGAGAAGTGGCAACAAGTGCAATACTTTTATGACGGTCTGACACCCCAGAACCGTCGCATGGTTGATGCCACCAGTGGAGGGTCCTTCATGACCAAAAGTGATACCGAAGCATGGAAATTCTTTGAAACCTTGTGTGAAAACTCCCAGCAATGGGACTATTCAGATAGAGGTGAAAGAAGTTCCCAACCACAAAAGAGAGGTGGCATATATGAGATAGGAGCCACACCAGATCTCCATGCCAAGATTGATGGCCTGACAAAGAAGGTTGATGCTCTGATGTTACATAATGGACCTCCACAAACAAATCAAGCCGAGGCTTGTGCCATATGTTCTAGTTCTACCCATCCTACACAATCTTGCCCATCTGTACAAAGATTTCCAGAATTCATCTCTGAACAAGTTCATGCTTTGAACACCTTTCGATCTAAACCTGGGAATGATCCTTACTCAAACACTTACAACCCAGGTTGGGCTAGGCATCCAAATTTTTCTTGGGCAAAGGGCCACAACAAGGAGGACCATCCGAAATCCTCCCATGCAACCTTACCCTCAAGTCGGCAATCAACAACTCCAACAGCTTCCGCAATATCAACAAGTCCCTTCACAATCACGGAAACCATCTCTTGAGGATACACTCCATCTTTTTATGCAGTTCTCTCCAATTCCAAAAGACACCCAACAAACTTTACTAGCCAACCAAAGAAAGCTTACATGCAAATGCGCAATCCATTGCCAATCTGGAAGTACAAATGGGTCAACTAGCTGCCACATTGAGTGAGAGAGAGAAAGGCAGTTCCCTAGTCAACCTGTGGCTAATCCAAAGGGACAGTATGAGATTGGCTCTAATTCTAACCAAGGACAATATCATGAGCAAGCCAAATCGATCACTACCCTTAGGTCAGGCAAACAGATTGATAACAGAATAGAGATGCCTAGGGATGAATCAAATTCTAAAGCGGAAGATCAAGATGAAGCAGAGAGACACACCAATGCATCCAAAATTCAAAAGCTCTCTGACTCTCCAGGAACCACTAATGTGCCACCCTACGTGCCCAAAGCACCATTTCCTCAACGTCTGCACCAATTAAGAAAAGAAATAACTTTGATGAAATCTGGATGTGTTTAAAAAGTGCAAGTCAACATTCCGTTACTTGATGCCATCAAGCAAGTCCCTCCTTACGCTAAGTTTCTTAAAGATTTATGCACTCAAAAGCGTAGCGTAATGTTCATAAGAAAGTCTTCTGGCGAGAGTGACTCGGCTCCATGATTCAACATAACACTCCTCCTAAATTTAGGGATCCAGGAGCCCCCACCATTTCTTGCGGATAGGAGATCATAAGATCGGAAAGCATTGCTTGATTTAGGGCGAGTGTTAATTTGTTACCTTATTCGGTTTATGAGCACTAGGACTTGGCGAGTTGAAACCGACTAATGTAACATTACAACCGGCCGATAGATCTCGTCAAGGTTCCCAGGGTATTATTGAAGATGTGCTAATCCAGTTGATAAATTCTATTTTCCAGGTGGATTTCATAGTTATAGATACTCACCCCTGAATCCTCATAGTCAGATCCACTCATCTTGGGTCGTCCATTTTTAGCCACATCTAATGCTATTATAAATTGCCGAAATGGAGTTATGAAATTGTCCTTTGGTAACATGAATATTAAACTCAATGTTTTTAATGCAGGACAACAACCCGCGGATTTGGACGACATTTTTGAAGTGGACATGATCGAGAGCCTTGTGCAGGACTCCTTCCGTACATCTTTTGAAGATCCTCTTGAGACATGCTTAGCACAACATGGCATGGATTTCGACATAGATAGTCCCATCCACGAAGTCAATGCAATGCTCGACTCTACTCCTATATTGGAGACTGAAAAATGGAGAGCGAAAGTGGAACCTCTTCATTCCTCTGAGACTCTTCCTGATAGCACAGTTTCTAACTCTGAGAAGGCAAAAGAGAACAGGTTGCTTAATGTTCTTCGAACATATAAGGCGGCAATTGAACGGAAGATAGCAGAAATACAAGGAGTGTGCCCCACTGTATGTAAGGATCATGCTGTGGAAATGTCACGTAAAATACAAAGGAAGCATGATCTTAACATAGAAGAAGTTGTTCGAGCGGAAGTCCTTAAATTGTTTGATGATAGTGTCAATTACCTCATTTCAGATAGCACAGTTTATGGGAACTCGCACCACTTGTCTGGGATTGGTTAACACGTGTTGAGGTAAGTTCTTTGGCGGACCCTAGTCTTAAAGATTAATGAATTCATGGTCCGTTCTTGTCTGGCTGAAGACGTTAAACTTAGCGCTCCTGGGAGGCAACCCAGCATTTCATTTGATTTCTTTTTCCTTGTTAGTTAGTTCAATGTTTGTGGGTAACATTACTGCAAACCCTCACGAGACTACAACTCGTCCACTAGGGGTAACCTAGGGGTTTAAAGGCTTGTTGCATATGCTAAATGCAATCGAGAGCACCTGCGACAGTGGTATAGGTAGGATTTTCTTTTTAGAATTTTATTTATTTTTTATTGTTTTGTTTTGTTGATATCTCTCTTGTGCTAACTCGCTTTTATGTTGATATTCTTGAGATCGCTTCTTAATTCTCCATCCAGGTACCATCTTTCCATCACTCTTTTATTTTCGTTGTCCCATGTGCATCGCATGATTATTTCTTTTACATTGAGGACAATGTAGATTTTAGGTTGGGGGTGGGAGATTTGGTTATCTAATCAGTATTTTCTTAGTCTTGAGCAAAATTGTGAAAATTTTTGAAATTTTTCCGAATTTCTGATTGAATTCAAAGTAATTTTGAAGGATAGTTGTGATTTTGAAATTACAAGATTCGAAATGTGAGAAATTTATGACTCTTGGATTTGGTTGTCAGCGATTTTCACACAGAAGTTTGAATGGTTAATCCATGATTAGAAGTTGTAAACATTGATTGAGCCATGATTTCACATATCAGATCTCGGTTACACATTAAGTTTTCAGTTCGATATTAAATGGTAACATGGTGATCATTAAGCATGAAAGGAACTAGCCTGAAAAAAAAAAATTGTTAGCATCAGTTTATAAAGAAGAAGAGAAAAGGCTAAGTCACATAATCTTCACCATAGGTTTGCTCCCTATAGATGAAGATTCGATTCCCCATAGTTGACATGAGAAAAGAGTTAGGCGACAAGTTTTCACCATAGGTTTGCTCCCTATAAGTGCGGATTTGATTTCCCTCCTTGGCACCACTGTTTATAAAGGAAATCAAAGGCTGATCGAACGAAAAGATGATCTAAAATGCTAGTGTTGGTTTCAGGTTTGGTTGTCACGAATTACTAATGATATCATGAAATTGACGATTGGATCTTTTAATGGTTGTAAGCCGAGATTACATTATACACTCATGGAACTCAATGTTTAAAATTGTTCTAATTAATGGATTAATATTTAAAACTTGATTATGTAGTTTATTATAAGCTTGATTTCAGGAGAAAAATCTTCTCACCATTCATGAATCCTAGAATTTTCACATCTCAATTATCTGTTCACCCGTCACTTGAGTTTACAAGAATTGTCTTTTATTTCTGAAATTATTTTTCGCATGTTTTGCTCGGGACTAGCAAAATGCTGGTTGGGGGTTGTGATGAGGGTCGAATATTGCATATTAGACCCCGATTATTGCCCTATTTTACATACATGATAATGCTTAATGCCATATTTTAATTGTGTTTTTATTATAGGATGAAATCAGGAGCGTGTATTGAAAAATGATGTTAAAAGCGTGGATTTTACACTCCGAAGATACCAGAGCAAGGGACGGACTCCAGAGGACCAATATTGAAGAATTTACATGCCAGGGACCCGAGGAAATCAAGCCGTTCACGTTTAAAGAGGCCCGAAACTGGTCCAGAATGAAAGATCACATGGTTCCCTCCATCCAATTGGCTCGAAACTTTATACATGGGATTAGGGACATAAATTAACCGTACATTTCAAATTTCAGCCCTCGGATCATTAGGGAAGTGCCCCAACTGACAGATCAGTCCATAAACCGTTGATTCTGGACCCACCTGATATCTGGAATTGCCTAAAAATTGGTATCGATGGTTTAAATGATACGGGAAGCAGGATGGACGGATCAGATATCTTCAAAACATTGCAGTGGACCCCACATGAGAAGCGAAGTGCATATGTGCACCATGCACAAGAGCCGCACCACACCACCTTCCAAATTCAAACACCCGCCGACCGTCATCTTCCAAAAATGGCAGCTTCACCGTTTTGCGGCAAATGAACGGGACGACGTGTTGGAGTTTGCGGGACTTGTGGGACCCACTCATCACCTATCTGGATGATCAAGCCGTCCATCTTGAAGATGGGCTCGAATACTATAAAACCATGTTTCTATTTTACTCCCATGCGTACACACGTGTGCGCAGTACAGAGGCCACAAAAGGGCTGCTCTGCAACGTCCAAATCTGATCTTTTTGTATTTTCTTCTCTCGGGCCGCATCATTGGATGTTCAAAACTACCTATTCTTGACCAAATTTTGTCCTAATCCAATGGACGGGATGGATTTCCCGAAAATACTTCCATGGGGCCCACCGATCACGACAGTGAAAGGGTGCGAAAGGTTTCGCACAATTTGAAAATCCGGTTTTCCAGGCGGTTGTGGGCCACCATCTTTGATCATATGGTAGATCTGAACCGTCTATCATGTAGAGGACCCAAGAAAGTCCTAAGGGACGGTGTTTTTTGGAATTTGAACGAGGAAAGTATGGTGTTTTGAGGTCCCGAACTTGGCTGCGAAAAGGAATTTTGTTACGCATGCGACTTCCCAAATCCGAATTTCACCACTCCACCACTCAATCAGCTATAAAAAGAGTTGCAAAACATGAGGAAAGGGATTCAGAAATTGGAAAAAGTGGAGAATTCCAGATCTAGAGCAAAGGAGAGAAGAAAAAGAAGAAAGAAGAAAGAGAGAAATTGGTTTGATGTTTTTTATGAATTTTATTTATCCATATGTTTAATGAATTTTATGGGTAACTAATCTCTCACTAGGGCTGAGATGAAACCCCTAATTTGAACACTTTTTTTTTCTATGTTGATTTTATTTTAATTAGATTGGTTTGTTTCTTTCCCTAGTGTGCTTGATTGCTTTAAATTCTATACTTCTCCATCTATGAACTTGATCAGAGTCTATGGATGGATGTGGTCTGGATGCTTATTCTAGGTGCTTGTATCGATCATGAATGTGTTCCTGTAGAGGAAGAAACAGGGTGCTTTACTGAACTGCATATTCCATATGCCCGATTTGGACATGGGATATGTTATTCATGGCATTGCTTGAAGGAATTAGACAATCTGTATGCCCGATTAAGGACACAGATTGTGCTTTCTCTAGATAAGTTAGATCAATCTATATTAAAGTGAATTAACAGACAAAACAAGGGTTAGGATAATTAGGGGTGGATTCGAAAGTCCTAGTGCTCTTTCTCTTATTGAATTTTCTTCCCTATCCTCAATAGTTATTTTCCATAAATTTGTGTTAGTAATTTGCTCCATTATTTGTTGAATTAGTTAAGGAGGATCACATTTGAATTGTGACGATCAGTCCTCGTGGGATTCGACCTCGATCTTACCGAGTTATTACTACATCACAACCCTATACTTGGGGAGTGAACAGCAAGCCGAGTTTACTCTTATTGGGATCGGCCTAGATTTTCTCATAACATAAGCTCCCTACTCTTTGAGTTCAAGCTCGGACTCGAGGAGTAAATGCCCAAGAAAATGAGTCGTCGCGCTCTCCAAGATGATGAGTCGGCAAAGTTGAACTGAATAGCCGTAAGCATGGCTCTCTACTATTAAGGCATCGTAAGCAACGGATCTTTGGGTACCAGCCTATGGCTGATGGGCACGTGGCGACGGTTAGGGATTTAAATCGCTGACGCGAGCGGGGCATTGCCGCGTGGACGTCGAAATGTGGAGGGTCGTCTATGTATTAAATGTTGTTCAATGTAAGCAGAACGCGGCTCACGGGCTAATGATCTTCTGCCACGTATACCGTAGAGCTCAATTTTTTATCACTTCAGCTTCAGTAATAGCTGTCTGTCATGATTATAGATGCCGACTAAGGCTATAAAACCAAGTTTCCATTTTCATTTGGATCCTCCTGTAAGTGCACTTATTTACACCCATGTTTGTCAATTACGTGACTAGTTGTGTCTTGTAGTCGGATGAGTTCTTGGCAAGAGAAGACTCGCGACACAACTGGATCAGAAGCATCAAAGCCACATTGAAGATAAAGAACTGCTTCTGTGATCTTAACCTTACAAATAGATGATCCCAACCCAAATAGGAATACCTACTTAGGTCATCTATTCTAAGTCAATCCTAGTCCATATTTTATATCTTATAGTACCGGCTTTTGCAAATCCCAAGTTGTTGAATGATTTATTGGACAAAATAGGAAAATCTGTTCACTATCGGTAGGATGAAGGTACCACCGAATAGCACCTTCGGTACCACTGAAGATACCTTTGGTGTTATCGAAGGGGCTCAAAACAGTCTAGTAAGCTTATAACGTTAATTTGGTGACACTGACTGTCATTGATGAATGAAGTTCAGTGCTGCCAAAATAGACTGTCTTCAACTAGCAACTTGGGAATTTAATTCGGTACTACTGATAGACAATTTGGTACTACCGAAGCTAGTTCGATGATACTGAAGGTCACTTCGATAGCACCATTTTATAACCATTTTTTATTCGTTAGAAGCTTTTGTCTATAAAACGGCTTGTAGAAACTTACAAAATTAGTGAAAATAGGCACCATGGAGTCTCTAGTGTATCCCAAGTTTATACTAGCCCATTTAGACTCTATCCATACGAGTTCATGTTCTCTTCATTGTGATCTTCACTCCTATGAGCATTCAAAACTCCTATTTAATGAAGAACATGAACTCGTGTCTTCTCTAGAGTACAAAGACTAAACTAATAGGAATATCCTTAGTTCTTTGATACTTTAGAGCATCCATAGGTTGAATTCCTTAGGAAATCCACTCATTATCTTGGATACGAGATTCAACCAACTCCCATAACCTTGGTCACCTTTTTAGGTACATCTTATGCAAGGTTTTTTATCGCGAAGCTGAGCCAATAGGTAAATCCAAGCTACTTGATCGAGGGAGCACCGGGAAGCTGATTCAAGCTCGAGAGCGCAAAGATCTAGCAACCCGAGACAAGCTGCAAGAGAGAACTCAATCCGATAAGTAAGTGTCATTTTAATAGTTCAAAAGTTTAGTCTCTTTCCTCTTGTAGGATTGAGGCTAAGAGTTTGTTATCCACAAACTCGATTAGGTTCCTAGTGTGGGAACTTGGCCGGTGGGCCTAAAAGTAGGTTCCTAGTGTGGGACTTTGGCCGATGGGCCTAAACGTAGGTGTCTTGTGTGGGACCTTGGCTGGTGGGCCTAAACGTGGGTTCTGGGTGTAGGACCTTTGCTCCTGTGGAGAACATAAATTATGTCCTTAGTGTAGGATTGTAAAGGCTATTGGTGAACCTGTTTAAAACCATTAATAGTGAAATCTAGTGCACTCTGAGATTGAGTGTGGATGCCGGGAGTGGAGTAGGCATGTAGTCAAAACACTATAAATGTCATTTGCCCCTTTGTTTAGAATTGTCATTTGCGCCTTTGTTTAATCATGCTTATATATGCTTGAATGTTTTAACTTATCATACATGATTGAATGAATGCTATGGATTGATAAGAAGCACATTCCACACACAAGCTCACAACACTAGGCTAGTTGTTATATTCTGCATATCCTTTATAGCCTTTGTGATTAGATACTCTAACTAGTTTGGAAGCCGTTACAGTTATATTGCCTTACTTACTTTAAATTGAATGATCAATTTAGTTAGGCAATCAAGTTTTTAAAAAGGCGGAAATAATTGAAAAGTCCTATTCACCCCCCTCTAGGAGATTACCTCATATTCATTCTTCAGTATCAGCGGTATAAACCGCAATTTCAATTAGTATCAGATCGGGTTCCTCTTGAAGGGTTTAACAACCTTGAGGGAGATCTTGACAAAAATGGAAGATACGGATACTGAAGAAATAATTGAATATCAAATCAATGAGGAAAAAGAAGAAGAAGAAAAAGAAAGTATACATGGAGCTCCATCATTACCTTGACTGCAGTGAGGGCCTATGTCTGGCACATACTCCTTATTTGGCCTCGTAGCTCTTCGAGCTGAGCTTTCCAAGGGGTCTTTGTTCTCGGCCACTGCCTCCTGAACTTGGTCAGGTCCAGGAGTCCTCTCGCATCTTCTCCGTTCCAATTCGTGGTAGAGATCGGTTGAAGCCAGTGTCAATGTCTCAGAGACATGCGTCGGGGCTCGATTTTATGGCTCCTACGGTCATATCGAGATTTGAGCAGATACTCCTCGCGAGTCTCGGGATGCTGCAGGGGCTTGACGTTCTGCAATCGTCGGAGCATTTACCTCCTCATCTGGAGGTGGATGCTGCCTATTCATTTACTGTCTCATCTAGCTGACCTCATTGACCAACATTTCCATCTAGTTCTGTAACGCTTGATATTTGTCTCCTCGATTCCTAGATTATTGAGTAGGCTCTGTAGGCGTAGACTCTATCTGTAGTCCAAAAGTTGAATTCCGAGCCCTAATGGCTCGAGATTAGCTGCAATAGTTGATGTATGCATTTTCTTCTTTCCTTTTGTCATTTCTCCTTAGTAAAGTAAGAGCGGTTTTTGTTCGAATTTCCCTCAGACAATGCCAAAATGTTGTTGCAGAAATTTGGTTCACCCTAGCCAAGCTCCGAGCACTCATGCCGATCCCTGTAATCTTATACAAGAGAAGGATAAAGGAGACCCTGGCTAGAGGAGGGGACCCTCCGATGCCAAAGTCAGGTTAAGAATCTGGGTCTAAGTAGTGTGGGTAGGTTTTGGGTGAGAGATTTTGCGTACCTGTTCCTATTGGTGCATCCCTTATTTATACCTTCTGGTTGGAGTGACCGTGTCCATCATTCTCTGCACAACTAGCACCATTAAGCATGAATGATGTGCGTGCTGATATTGGCAGTTACCTCATGATCGTGTGTCAGAAACCGCTCCTCAGGTACGTTACTGGAGTTGATTCCTCAATGTGATGGTGGACCACGTCCTCATCTAAGCCAACACTAAAGTCTGGGTTTCAGCCGCGATAGTCCGAGCCCATGGGTGGGCTGATCCTTGTAGCTCATCGATATTGATTAGGGTCTGATCAGAGGCAACAGGTGGAGTGTGTAATGATTTTTCTGGGTTTTAGGCTAATGTGAAAGCTCTATAAAAGAACTTGGAAGCTGAACATTGATCATTCTGACTAGGTCGGGGTAGGCGAGCCACTACCGGGCCATGGTTCAACTCATCTAGTTTTGTTGTCTATGACCCACTATGGCGAGCTGGTGAGCTCGATCAATTGACCTAGTCAGGCTTTCCCCAATTGGGATATACCTGTCTTGGCGAGGCCGCTCAATCGAGCGAACCGAGTTTACTCCTATCGGGATTGGCCCAGTTTTTATCATAACAGGGCCTATGATATCCTTTTTAGATTAGTGAATTTAACTACTGTAATGGTTATAAGCATGGGACAATGGTGGGCCGTTACAATAGAGACATTTGAAAATAAAGGAAGGATAACCCTTCCGCAAGTATAAGTTATGAGCAAGCCTAGTGGGTCTATGCCTGGACCATAGTATTATCAGGGTATGTTGGGCCTAAGCTATAATGGACTTGAAGATAGTATGATCCAGTTGAGGTTTACCAATGTTCCATAGGCATAACCATGTTCCCTAATGAGACTTTATGAACAAAATAAATGGTATTTGTCATTAATATACGATGTCACTTGTGTGCTTAGGGTTTTCCTAATTGGGCTTTGGTGAGTAAGGGGTATTGTTGAGGTCAAAATCTGGTCAGCCCTCTTCCCCTCTTCACACACTCCGAGCAGGCGTCGGACCAGGAATCCTGCACACAAACCGTAAGCAATGGAGACCCTGGCTAAGCCGGGGACCCTCCGATGCCTAAGTCAGGTCAACAGACTTGTTAAGGAGAAAGGGGAGAGTGTCGATGTTGCATACTAATGATGTAGTATTTATACCTTTCCATTGCTCGAATCACATCCGATAATCTCGACGATCGGTGGGATTCGTGGATCATGGAGATATTGCCCGTAATCCGGAGATCATGTCCTACAATGTGTGTATTCATGGGGCGAAATAATAGGCATACCTATACATGACAGCTTTCTCCACTTAGCGCATGGGACCTTTATTCTCGGAGATGCCTCGGCTCGGCCGACCGAAGACTTTAGCCGATGGTTGGTTATGTCAACTCGAGCCGGACTTTGATCCGTTCGCCAAGAGTACAGCTCTCCTCGGTGTCACGATGGATGCTTACTGAGCGAGTCGGCCGTATAACTCGAATATCTTCTCTTAGTTCTCGTGATCAAGAATGGGAGCTTCGTCCGCCTTAACCCACCTTCCTATTATTATGCCGAGGCTCGGACTCTCCGCTCGGAGTGACGGACCATCGATCCCTCCAATTGTAGTCGTCTCGGATCTTCCCATAACAGGTATCATACGAAAAAGCCAAATATCATGCTAGATTGTGATTAAAGTATGCTATTTAACCCAAAATGTAAACCTGAAACCCTAAGATGAAATATAGTTAGACCCTAAATGTAGACTTGGACCCCAAACATTTTGCAACTTAGACTAGGTGGACCCAAAACATGGACAATATGTACATGGAAACCAAACCAAACATATATTAAAGAGCCTTTAGGGTCACGCCATGGACCATCGGTGCATTTGAACAAGCATGGATTAGGTTGGAAGGCTAAAGGGAAACCAAAATAGATAGCTATGTGTTAACATCTGAGGAAAGTTTCCATTATGTATAGTTTCTTGATTTAGTATGAAGGATAATGTCAAGGCCATTACGAAAACCAAGATAGTTATATCAAAGAAGAAAAAAAAAAAGGAGATCCCTATTGTGAGTATTATATGAGGGACGCCGATGGATGCACTCTTTATGCGTGTGGAAACGTTTTGGTAAGCGGTTCTAAATCTAAGATGTATCTTATTTTCCTGATTGAACGATCAAAGTTTATATTTGGAAAGTTGTTATTATGACATGTGTTATTGTTATAAAGTACTTTATATTTGGAAAGTTTCCTTATTTGGAAAATGATACTTTATTTGGAAAGTCTTGTGATATATGCTGTATTTGGGAAGTTGTATTTGGAAATTATTGCACCATATGTTATTCTTTGAAAATCACCATGCTTAATCTATTTTTGACAAGTTTTTTTTTTTGAATGTGCTATATTTGAAAAGATGATTTTATATGTGTTGGAGCATAAAATTTGGTTAAGGAAAGGAATCAAAGAAGGAAGATTGAAGACTGAGGTAAAATATAAAAAGAGAAGAGAAGTCATGTTGCGCAGAACAGGAGTTATGCTGGAGCATAAGTTGCGCGGATCACAAGTTGCGTTGGAACAGGAGTTGCGTTGGACCGCACAATTCATCATAGTTGCATTGACCTGCATAACTCTATAAGAAGGGAGTTGGATTGAAGCTGCTGAAGTGGTGTGAAGTGGGGTCCATAGCACGGGATTCAAGGGCCCACACGTGTGGAAGCCTATAAATACCCCCTACCCCCCTCATTTGAGGGATCAGATTTCCAGAAGACCAGTACCTCTGACAGGTATTGGAGAGAGAAGAGGGAGAGGAAAGAAGGCCAAGCTACACCACTCCTTGCGAGTTACGTGGGCCCGCGCAACTCCTTGACAAGTTGCGTGGATGACTTATGAAGCAACACTATATCATCTTTTTTAGAATATCTCAAGCCATTCCAAAATTCTTTAGGGATTCCTGGCATCCTTTTATTATGTTGATGAAGGAAGATGCATGCGTGGAAAAGATCCGCACAACTCATCTCTTATGGAGACATGAATGACATGAGCTGAAATGCTGCCAAAATTTACATTTGGATCCATTCAGCACTTGTACTTTTAGTTACTTAAACTTTATCATGGAATCAAAGGATCAAAAGGACGTGATGAATTCAGAATGAATAAATTTGATGATTATTCTCTCTATTCTTTCTCTTTGTTATTATTAAGTAATATAATTCCCTAAATCAAATACATTTCATTTCTGGTCGAAACAAAATGACGACTTTGCTGAAGAATTTTCTATCTCACTTGATATTGACTTAGGAATAATCTGGAAAATTTCATCATTATTTGGCATCTTATAACATGCCAAAATGGCGACTCTCAGCAAGAACATCCTTCCTTTCATATCCGGGATAGAGTGTATTTGTAAATAGATGCTATTTAATGTCATTTATGTCTGCTGACAGAATTACAATACAGTATACATAGCCAAGCTATAATCAATGGCAACCGTTGCAAGCGAAATCACCTTCTACTTCACACCCACAGGATTCATGGTGGAATATGCCTATAACCAGTCCTTGGTTCATTAGAAACAGCTTGCATCAAATGGAAAAGACAAGTTTCAAGTCATCATTGGAGTCGTAACTGTCTCTCCAATAGCACAAAAAAATGGAAACGACTGGATCGTCATGTCACGCCAAAGATCGAAGGCCCGAAATATCGCGACTGCTAGAATAAGTCCATCAACACAGAAAACCAGAGGATCGATAACACGAAATGCAGCAAGAAAAAATCCTGAACTCGCTCCCCCAGCAATATACCCCAGAAAATCTTCGTCCTTGTCGATACCACAAGATTTCCCGGCTCTTCTCACTGCAAGTGCCTGATGGATGAAGAAAAGTAGGGTAAATCACCCATGGAAAGTCCACTAGTCCACGTATCACCTCAAGTTGTATCACAATCGGCCGAATTTTGTGGAAGTACTGAAGAATCGAATAAAACTCCTTTTTCAATAAGCCCCGTCACACTGGCATATTCTCACTCCACTCCAATGACTGCTTCGTCAGGGAATAGAGAAGCCACCGTAAGCATGGCCGGGACAAGTAAAGATTTGCCGCCTACTACTGAGGATCGTATGGTTGAAATGGCCCAAGCATAGAAAACACTGATGGAAGAATACAGGAACCTCCGGGAGGCCTTGGATACTCTCGCGCATAACGTAGCCCGGATAATAGCACCTCCAAAGATGGCTACTATGAATGAACGAGGATAACAGCCTAAGGGTTCTCAAGCATCAAGAGCAGGATCACACGGATCCGCTCTCATGGCGAGGGTAATAACCCAAGAAGAAGTGCGACAGGTAGTTATAGAAGCTGTTAGAATGGAAAGGGAACGCAATAACATAGGAAGGTTTTGATACCGGACGCCATATCCAAGAGAGGTGGAAGACATACCTTTTCCAATTAACTTCAAATATCCTGATTATTAAAAATTCAGCGGAGACAGGTCCCCAGACGAACATTTAATGCATTTCATCATGTCCATGGGTAATTTCTCCACTATCCCCCAATGCTGCTTGCGGTTGTTTGGGTCTTCTTTGACGGGCAAGGTGTTTCGATGCTATTTTAGCCTGGCACCAGAATTAATACAAACTTGAGAGCAGATGCAGGATGCATTTATGTCAAAATTCTTTTTATCGGATTGTGATGTCAGTATTACAAAATTGGCATCCGTAAGGCAGAGAGAAAATGAACCTGTGGAGAAATTTATTAGCAGATGAAAAACTTTAGGAGCATCGTGTCAACAATTACCCAAAGAAAGAGAACAGGTAAAAATGTACCTAAGCTCCATGGAGACTGGGATTGCATTTGGACTCACTAGTGCTAACATAAGGACTTTTCGAGACCTGACAACCAAGGCACATAAATTAGAGCTGATGACTAAAAAGATGCCAGCATTTCAAATCAGAACAGAAAAGAGAGGGTCGAACAGGGCAATAGTAAATGATGTCGATCAAGAGAAGAAGAAAAACACTTTTCGCGATAAATAGGAAACAAGAAGAAGGGAAGATTTAGATCGATGAAGGGATTATAAAAATGATAAACGACCATGATCATATGATTCTCATAAAGAATATGCTTTAGACAAAGAAGATGGGTTGCCAATGATGGAACAACTACTAGCTACTGGAACCATTAAGTTACCTTCGCCGAAATATCCAGAAGAGGTTGAAATGACTAAAGAAAAGAATTATTGTCATTACCATCGTTGTCTAAGGCATCATATAGAAGATTGTTTCACACTAAAAAATATATTGCAGAGGATGATAAAACAAGGAGAAATATTTCTGAAGAAAGATGATGAGCAACATAGAAGGGTAACTATAGATACAACATCTGTAAGTGAATCGTCAAAGTCTTCTATTAGAAAAATCAGTCTGAATGACCCAACTTCTGCTTATCACGAAGAAGGTGAACCAGTAAAAGAATCCATTAGTCAAAGGAGAATTTTGGGGGCATGCGCATTCGAAGAAGATGACGTGCTTCATATGATGAACCGACTGCTAATAATAGATAAAATAGAGTTGCCATGGCCCAAATGCCTAAATGAAATGAAGCAAATAAGAGAAAGTAAATATTCCTATTACCATCATTTTCCCGATTTTACGATGGCTTACGATCCCAATTGAGATGATCATCACAACTAGGATATGAAGCCGCAATATGAAGCATATTCATTCTAGGGACGAATCTGCATCAATACACCTGTCAATACCTAGTTTATCGACAGTACATCAATTCCGAAGATGGCCGCAATTTTGATTTCGAAGAAAATTAGCATAGGACTTCAAAACCAAAAGGGGGCAAGACAGATGAATAAGGGAAAAGCTTCAAAAGTCAAAACTTTGTATTTCTCCCTATACGTGAATAAAAGTGCCAAATTTTCAAGGTCAAGTGCCAAAGGTTATTGGTCAAGCGCCAAATACTAAATGCTAATGATTATTGCCAATCACCAATGATTATCACAAAATGAAAAGCACCGATGATTATCATCAAATCGTCAAAAGCCATCATCGTCATCGCCATATTGCTGACACAAAGGCCATTTTATTATCTAAATTTATCGAAATTAATAGCACCGCCAAGCTGATACATTATTCTAACCATAAAATTTTTGTTTTAGATCATTAGCAATGGCGATATATCAATTTTGATTTTATTATTTTCAGCAGGGCCTATAAAGCCAACCACTTATAAGTCCTACGGCAGACAACAATGATAATCTATCATTTACGGCAGTGGAATAAGCTTATAAAGCCAACCACGTATAAATCTTATGGCAGACAACAATGGTGATCTATCATTTATAGCAGCAGAGCCAAGCCTATATGGCCAACTATATATAAGACCTGCTGTTATCAACAAAATAATGAAATCATGCGGGTAGCAATGAGAAGCCTATGGCCCTAAAAAGCCTCCTTTAATTACCCTTCTACAGCTGCATTGTCCAGCTCAGCATCGACGATAAGCTTAACCTGATTAGGAACGTCAGTCAATTCTTACTCTAGAGAAATTAGTGTTGCTTCCTCCTTTGAAATCTCTGATCGTTCTAGATCAGCTATTCGCCTATTGACCTCAATATCAGCTTCAAGCTTGCTAGTCCTCAAATCGGCTTCATGCCGTTGGGCCTCCAAATTAAAGATTTGTTGTTCAAGGCTCAAAATTTTCTCACTTATGATTGTCGAAGAATGCTTGGAAGCTCTCACCTACTCTTCGAGAGAGCTAAATTTTTTATCAACCTTGAGATTGTTGTTGCTACCATGGAAATTTATCTCTAAGCTGCAATAACTCTTTTTGGCTAGCAAGAATCTTAGGAGTGACATTCATGTCTTGAGCAGCTCCTAATTTGCGAAATGTCTCACAAAAATGAGAAGGAGATTCGCGCAAGGGAGAGATGTTAATCTTTGCTATTCTTGCAACATTTTCTAGGGATGCCAGTACTATTTCCAAATCCGACCATTAAGTTGGATCTTTGAAAATATATATAGCTGTTGATAGAGAACTCTTCAACAAAATCAGTGCAGGAGGAGGAATCTTCTCTAAGGATATCATATTTCAGACAGTAGCAAAAGAGTTGGAACTTGCGGAGCCACTGGAAATAGGGTGAACTACAAAACATGAATCAGAAGATGAATTGTGAAGTATTATTGTAAAATAGGGGGATTGAATAAAGTATACCTACAGTTGTCGAAATCATTGGAGCAGGGATTGGTGTTTAGGCTGCATTTCTTCAGGAAGAGAAGAGGAGCCAGGCATGTCTAAAGCCATGTCAGCAAAAGATGGTGCTTTGGCCTCGATGCTAAATGCAACTGTAGTGGGAGTAGCATTATCAACTGGCTCTGTCGAGAAAACTATTTCAGGAGCCACAGTGCTAGCTTTAACTAGGGGCTCAAGAGACACCCTAGCTTTTTTAGCAGAGCGCTTACTAGAAGAAGGGGCAGTCGTGACGGCTTGAATCATGACTGTGGAAATTAGGATAGTCCCTAGAACTATTACAGTATCAGCCAGAGGATCTGAAAGCATTATACGTGGAAGAGAAGAATAATTGCTACTAAACAATATAGTTAAGTCGGCTCCGGGTACATCTTTGTACTCTCCATAATCAAGAGGCTCTTCCTCTTCGTCAGCTCTGGTAGCCATGATATGGGAAATGGTGTCCTCTTGAGGGGCTTCTTCGTTAACTTTAATGGCTATAACGACCTGCTCATCGTCATTCACATCTATTTCTCCTCTTCCTTCTTCTTCTTCTTCATTTGCATTCAATTCACCCTCTTCCCTTGAGTCACTAGAGGATGATTCACTTTTGGTAGAAGAAGAGTCACCGAAAGAAGACCCTTCACTTTCCTACCCTAATGATGATGAAGATGACAATGAATCCATGACTAGCTCTTTAATGACCACCTGTTTCCCCTTCTGCGGAGATTGTCTCTTCTCAGAAAGGACAGGATCTTATGTGGCAGCGATCACAAGAGCTGCAAAAGACCTAGCCCGAGTTTGCAATCTATTAATAGGCGATGACGAATCTCTGCCAGTAGACGGTGGTCGAGGAATAGATGGAGATACTATTTGAAGTTCAGAGGGTCCAGTAGCCACTGGAGTTGGAGTTGGATCAGTAGGTGCAGGAATATGAGAAATTTCGGCAACATCTATTGGAGCATCTTCCCTGCCAGTATGCCTTCTTTGGGCCTACAAATGTTCCAAGGGGAATCCATGGGCAATCTAACCCTTAAGGGTGTTGGCAGGCTTAATCTCACGAATCAGTTCTTCTAAAGAAATTTTTACACAGGCTTCACAAGGAGCGGGGGCACGATCTCGTTCGACAGTATGTCCTACTCCTTCTACAAGATTACGCTTTCTGATTCTAGGAGCAGGTATCCATATGGGAGAATCCACTGGCATGCAACAACGAATCAAGAAAGATTGGTGCGCCCACCATGTCATCCATTAGTATGTTGTGTAAAAAAAAACACCCGAAGCTGGGAATGATGAACTTCGAATTAATTCGCGCTGCAAGCAACTGTCTCCAAATTAATCCCCAATTGTAGGGTCCTACACCGTAGCTCCTCATAATGCGAGTCACCACTTCAGGATGTTCAGGAACAGTTTGATCGTATCCAAATTGTCACGCGAACCTGCTCGGGTAGTAGGGTTCCCTCCATAATTCGCTTCCTTCTCGCAATGGCAGACTGTTAGACCGTATCGAAATAAAGAAAGCGTGTTCGGCTGGAGGAAGTTTTTCGTCATTAAAAGTCTCATGATCCACAATATACTAAGAGAATGAAAATCGATAGCATTAGTCGACTTGATCATGTCGATCACCCATTCATATGTTCTTTTCGGCATCACTCTCTTCTAATAATGACACAATGGAATTTGTGAAGGATGAACGTAGGCTTTCTCTAGGTCATCATACGTCTAAGGGAAATAAACATGCCACTCAAAAAAGTAATGCCATGGTGTAAACGCCGAGCTAACTCTGACAAATGGGTTCTGACAATGAGTAGCTGCATCACCAAAAGCCCTATATAGTAAACAAAGAACGAGGGGTGCTAGCGAATATTTTTGACCCTCCACTAGTCCTCCCACAACAAAAAATACAGAAGGTCTAATGGCATCAGCCCATTTGGAGCTTGGAAGCACAACTATGCTAAGCCAATATGCAAGGAAGGCTGCCAATTCACCCATGGGAATATATTCTAGAGGACTCCTTATTCTGCGACGAGCGTTCTCCAAGTCATTAGAATGAATGTTTTCAAATCTGCAAAGAAAATAAGAGAAGGGTAAGTAAGATGAGTATCGGTGAAATGCATAAAGTCATGATACAAGGCAAAGAAAAATATCGTAGCTCCTGAGAAAAGTGAGCCAGCCAAAGAAATTGGGGGATCTTCTTGATGTCAAGAAATTTGGACATTTCTCTAAATTATTCGACTGGGGCATCACATACTAATGCCTGTCTTTTGGAAGGCGAAAAATGTGAGAACTCTTCATTCGTGGGGATATATTCATCATAAAAGCAACCCATTATAGGGAGTCTTGCCATTCTGTGTAGGTCCTAAAGGGTAATGCTAACCTCGCCCGAAGGTAGGTGGAAGGAATTGTAAGTGTTATAGTTTATATCCCTGTCGGTTGTCAAATTTGTGGTGCCAAAATCATTGTTATATAACTTGCATAAGTGAAGCTCTTTCCAAGATCAACATTCATGAACAAGCAAAGCTCACAAGTACAAAGATCAACCTTGACTGCAAGTATTGCTCACAACACAAGACTCAAGAATGCAAGACTTCAAGAAGTTCTTAAAAAACTCAAGACACTTTCAAGGTTTAGCTACATCAAGATTGAACTACTTCAAGACTTCAAGACTTCAAGGTCACTTGTTCCTAATGTTTCAATGTCCTTACTTCATGATTGGGGTTTGATTGACCATAGGTTGACCTTAGAAGTAGGCCATTTTGGATACATAAGTCATATGTATATGTCACATGAGTTTGGGCAGTTCAAAGACTTGTCCTAGGCTTTCTTCGACTAGTCTTAGCTTTGCTTCGACCAGTCCAAGAAATTCCTCGACCAGTCGTGAGTTTGTTACAAAATTTAGATATTTTCTGTTAGGCTTCGACCAGTCCAGGAATCTGTTCGACCAGTCGAAGGAACAGTGTCGACTGCATCTTCGACCAGTCATAAATCTTCGACTCAAAGTCCAGATGATTAATTCGAGTCTTCGACTGGTCGAGACCTTCGACCGGTCGAAGGTGACTTACGACCAGTCAAAGGAGACCTTTGACCAGCCGTAGAACGGTCAAAGCTTATCGCGCCCAATTTTTTTTAAATCTGTTACTTCTTCGACTAGTCGAAGAGCTCCCTAGACCAGTCGAAGACGCGATCTGCTCACCTATAAATAGAGCACGAATCTCAGAAGAATGTAGTGAATTAATTAATCCATTCAAGCCAATCTTCGTCAAACTTCTGAGAGATAATTCTGTGCTCCATCTAAGCTAAGTGTGCTTATTTAATATTCTCTTTCTTTAGCTTTATTTAATTGATTTTATTTCTGCTATTCCAATCTAATTTGATAAGAGGAATTGTTATTCCCTTTCTTTGGAATCAAAATCAATTAAGGTAAGCCCTATTTGGTTTAATTTAAAATCTATTAGAACTAGAACCATTGTAATTGAGTACTGGACATTGAACTTGGACATTCAATCATCTACTCTGACTTGGATCTACCGGGCTGCTACTACGAAGGAGATAATCAGGTATTTTACATTTAATTATGAATTCCTTTCTGTTTTGGTTTCTTTCAAGATTTGCCAGAAAAATCTTGTTGTATTGGTTATCCGAGGAGAGCCAGGAAAACTAAGAAGTGGAGTTTTTTTAATTGTGTAAGCCCACAGACAAAGACATAATTGTAAAGGTTTTTGGTGAACCTGTGAAAACCTATTTTGTTTAGTGAACGCTAATATCCCCTGAGTGAGGATATTAGGAGTGGAGTAGCATTCTGTGTGGCTGTTGTTTAACAGTTGGTGAACACACAGGCGAACCACTATAATCCCTTGTGTTGTGGTTGAATGATTTACATTTCTAATCTTTAATTATTTATTTGTGGGATGTATGTATGGTGGTGAATGTTGTAATCATTTAATTCAAGCATTGTGAGAATTTTGTAATAGTTTAGAATTTATTTTCTGCTATTCCTTTATCTGCTTGAAAGTCAATTTCTTTTAAAGTTGTTCCAGCAAGGTTGCCCTGCCATTTTTATGGTGTATGGCTATCCCTAGAACAATACATTTGTGATTACAATTTATTTCAGTTCAGTTTGTGCTTATTTCAGTATTCCTCTTTGGTTTGAGATTTGATACAAAGATCTTTCTAGAAATAAGGTTGTCCTACCATAAACTCCGGTTTTTTGTGAAAGGTTGTCCTTAGAACAACATTTGTATCAACCTCTCAAGATCTGAATTTTGAGGTTGTTTTACTTTCCTGCATTGTAATTTATTTTGGCTATCATATTCTTTTTAATTCCGCTATTATAAGTTTTATTTGGCATAGTCCTATTCACCCCCCTCTGGGACATATAGCTAGGCCTTTTCAAGTGGTATCAGAGCCTAATAGCTTGTTCTTATTGCTTTTTATTTGGATTTATTTCCTGAGCTAACGATCTAAGCTATATAAAAAGATGTCAAATTTTGCTAGCTTTTCAGTCACTAGGCCTCCACCATTTGATGGCTCCAACTATGCCTATTGGAAAGCCAGAATGAGGATCTTCCTAAAATCAATGGATGAGAGCATGTGGCGAGCCACAATGACCGAATGGAAAACTCCTACCATTGAAGTAACTGAATCCGACGGTTTAAAAACTATGTCTGTACCTGCTTATTATTTATGGACCACCCTTCAGAAGAGTGAGTATAGTGTCAATGCTAAAGCACTAAATGCAATCACTTGCGCACTATCACCGGATGAGTTCAAAATAATCATATCCTGTGATACTGTAAAGCAAGCCTGGGATATACTAGAAATGACACACGAGGGTACATCAATTGTCAAAAAGTCTAAAGTCCAACTCCTTACAACCAAATTTGAAGAAATTCATATGGAGGAAAACGAAATGTTTATGGACTTTTATACTAGACTAAATGACATTGTAAACTCAATGTGGGGTCTTGGCGATAAAATCCCAGAAAGTAAAGTGTGTGCAAAGATATTACGCTCACTTCCTGAACAGTTCAATTCTAAAGTAACCGCGATCCAGGAACTTCGTGATACGAATAATATGATGGTAGAAGAACTAGTTGGTTCTTTACAAACCTACGAGTTAAACTTTAAAGCTCCTAAAGGTAAAACTATCGCACTAAAATCCTCTAAATATTCAGAAGAAAATTCTGATTCAGAAGATGATATGGCTCTTTTAGCTAAGAAATTTTATAAGATTTTCAAAAGTAAGAAAATGGTTGATTTTCAAAAATCAAATGATAAAAAGAAGTTTAGACCCAGAACTCGAAAATCTTTGAAAGATAGTCAATGTTATAACTATCAAGAATATGGGCAGTTAGCAAATAGATGTCCTAAAAAGGACAAACCCAAGAAGAAGGGTATGTTGGCTACATGGGATGAATCATCTGATTCTGAAGCTTCTTCTGAATCAGAAGATTTTGAAACTGAGTCTGGCAATGAAGTTAAAGCACTTATGACTCTAGCCAAATTCACTTTTTCAGATAATGACTCAACAAGTGAAGAAAATCTAAGTAGTGAATGTGAAAATGAAGATGATCTTCAAGATGCTTACAATGCCCTATATAAGGAAAGTTGTAAAATTGCTGTCAAACTTAAACTTCAAAAAGAAAAGTTTTCTAAACTCAAAGAATGTTTTGAATCACTTGTCTTAGAAAAATCACAAATTTCATATTGTTTTGAAAAATCAAAATACGATTTGGAATTCAAAAACTCTCAAATTGTTGATTTGAAATCTGAAATTGATAAACTCAAAAATGAAGTATCCTCTCTTCTGAGTCAAAAGGACACATGGAAATATGCCCAAGGTGATCCAAAGTTAGAAAAACTTTTATCCAGATCAAGAAAATGTGGCGATCTATCCGAGTTGGGTTCTGATAAAAAGTTATCTCCTAAACAAAAGTATACTCCTCCTATGTTTATGAAAGGAGAGTCCTCAAACTCAAAAGGGAAAAGTACTTATCAAGGTTTTTCTAGAAATTTAAAAACTCTTCAAAAACCTAGAAGCAGCCATGTCAATTTTAATCAGAAACAAAATCCACTAGTTGATAAGATAGTAGATTTACTCAAGGAGCTCCTAAAATCTAACTCTATAGGTTATTCTTACAACTATAAACAAAAGAAGACCAACTATGTTCCTAAACCCAAAACAGTTATGAAATGGGTTCTTAAAGTCGCCTGCTTGGTTGCTCACACTGCTTTCAAAGCAACAGTCATTCAAAGTGGTACCTAGACAGTGGATGCTCCAGGCATATGACAGGTGACAAAGCTTTATTCACGGATCTAAAAGATATGACTGATGGTTCAGTCACATTTGGTGATGGTAGCAATTGCAAGATTATAGGCCAAGGTACGGTTCAACTTTTTAATCTTCCTATGTTTAAAAATGTTTTATATGTTGAAGGCTTAAAACATAACTTGCTTAGCATATCTCAAATATGTGATAATAACCATAATGTTCGGTTCTCTAATCAAAGCTGTGAGATTCTGAACGATAAGGGTTCTGTTATATTAACTGGACGTAGAACGTCTGAAAATTATTATATTATTAGTGAATCCAGCTCATCTAATCAAACATGTTACATGGTCCATACAGACGAGATTGATTTATGGCACAAACGTCTTAGGCATGTACATTATCAAAATTTATATAGATTGAGCAAACGAGAACTTATAAGAGATTTACCCAAACTTCAGAAATTAGATAAAATATGTGGTGAGTGCCAGATAGGCAAACAAATAAGGAACTCACACAAAAAGGTGAATTGAAATACCACATCAAGACCACTTGAACTTCTCCACATGGATCTAATAGGTCCTACCAGAATGGAAAGTCATGGTGGGAAAAAGTATATCCTGGTAACTATTGATGACTTTACCAGATTAACATGGGTAGTCTTCTTAAGGGATAAATCTGAAACCCTTGAAGAAGTAAGAAAAGTTCTCAAAATGATTCAAACTGAAAAATCTTCTCAAATCAGTAAGATTCGTAGTGATCATGGATTTGAATTTGAGAATAGCAATTTTGAGAAGTTCTGTACCGACCAAGGAATATTACATGAATTCTCAGCTCCCAAAACTCCGCAACAAAATGGGATTGTGGAAAGAAAGAATAGGGTACTTCGAGAAATGGCTAATGTCATGTTGAATAGTATGAGGCTCTCTAAAAATCTTTGGGCTGAAGCAGTCAATACAGCTTGCTATATTATTAACCAAGTCTACACTAGCAAAAGATAATAATAAAACGGCTTACGAATTGTGGTTCAATAAAAAGCCTACTGTCAAATACTTTCGAGTTTTTGGCAGCAAGTGCTATATTTTACGAGATCGTGAAAATTTGAGAAAATTCGATACAAAGAGTGATGAAGGGATTTTTCTAGGATATTCCTTAAACAGTCGAGCTTATAGGGTTCTAAACAAAAGAACTGGTGTGATTCAAGAGTCCATCAATGTTGTCATTGATGATCACTTAAATACGCCAATCCTTAATTCAGATAATGATGAAGTTCTAATCATTGATAAACCTGATACTTCATCGAATCATGACTCTGAGTCGAGGACTGTTAAAGATCATACAACCACTCAAATTCTTGGAAACCCTCTCACCGGTGTTCGCACCCATAGACAACTTGAGGATATATGTAATTACGTATGTTTTACATCCCAAATAGAATCATCTAATGTAAAAGAAGCTCTTGCTGATGAGAACTGGATTGTTGTGATGCAAGAAGAACTTAACCAATTCGTAAGAAATGATGTTTGGTATCTCGTACCAAGACCTAAAGATAAACACATCATTAGAACAAAATGGATTTTCAAAAATAAGTCTGACGAGCGTGGAAATATAATTAAAAACAAGGCTAGACTAGTGGTACAAGGTTATACTCAAATTGAAGGAATTGATTCAAGAGTACAAGGTTATACTCTTGAATCTATCAGACTATTTATATCCATTGCATGTTTTAGAAAGTTAAAGATCTATCAAATGGATGTGAAAAGTTCTTTTCTACATGGTGATTTACATGAAGAAGTCTATGTTGAACAGCCAATAGGTTTTGAAGACCCCAAAAATACTGATCATGTGTATCGACTTAAAAAGGCACTTTATGGATTAAAACAAGCACCTAGGGCATGGTATGAGAAATTAACAAAATTTCTTTTAAGTCATAATTTTCAAATGGGATCTGTTGATAAAACTCTATTTGTTAAAAAACATAATGATCATATCTTAATGGTACAGATTTATGTTGATGATATCATTTATGGATCAACTTGTACTGACTTGACTACTGAGTTTGCAGATTTGATGAAATCACAGTTCGAAATGAGCATGGTTGGGGAATTGACTTATTTCCTTGGATTGCAAGTAAAGCAACAACCTGAAGGAATATTCATTTCTCAATCTAAGTATGCTTTGAATCTAATCAAGAGATTTGGATTTGAGAATGACAAGAATTTCGATACTCCCATGAGTACTACCCTGAAACTTTCAAAAGACTCTAATGGTAAAAATGTTGATTCAAAACTTTATCGGAGTATGATTGGTAGTTTGTTATATTTAACTGCTAGTAGACCTGATATTTCTCTAAGTGTTGGTATTTACGCAAGATTTCAATCTGATCCAAAAGAATCACACTTGATTACTGTCAAGCGGATTATTAGATATGTCACAAGTACTGTAAATCTAGGTCTCTGGTATCCTCATGAGACTAGTATCCATTTAGCTAGGTACTCGGATGCTAACTGGGCTTGTAATCTAGATGATATAAAATCAACCAGTAGTGGTTGCTTTTACATTGGAAATTGTCTAGTTTCCTGGTTTAGTAAGAAACAAAATTCTATATCACTTTCAACAGCTGAAGCTAAGTATATCGCAGCTGGTAATGCATGTACATAGCTTGTCTGGATACAACGAATGCTAAGTGATTATGAAATTAAACAGGATTCTATGTTATTACATTGTGATAATTCTAATGCGATAAATATTTCAAAAAATCCTATTCAGCATTCTCGTACTAAGCACATTGACATTAGATTTCATTATATTCGGGAATTGGTAGAAGAAAAAGTTATATCTCTGGAATATATTCCTACTGAAGATCAACGAGCTGACATTTTCACAAAACCTCTTGATAAAAGCATGTTCAAAAAGATGAGATTTGATCTTGGCATGTGCACTTTAAAATGATTATTTATGCCTACTTGTATCATAGTGTATATATTTGCTAGGTTGAAATCTAATTTTTGTATAATTTGCAAGAAATATGAATTTTTGGACATTCTTCGACCAGTCGTGAGTATACCCGACCAATCGACATTCGACCGGTCGTAGATACCCACGACCAGTATACTATGCCTATTGGAAAGACAGAATGAGGATCTTCCTCAAATCAATGGATGAGAGTGTGTGGCAAGCCACAGTGACTGAATGAAATCCTCCTATCATGGAAGTTACTGGGGTTGACGGTTCAAAATCTATGAAAGTCACACCATATTACCAATGGACCACACTTCAGAAAAGTGAGAGTAGTGCAAATGCTAAAGCACTAAATGCAATCACTTGCGCACTATCACCGGATGAGTTCAAAAGAATCATTTCCTGTGATACTGCAAAGCAAGCTTGGGATATATTAGAAATGACACACGAGGGTACTACAATTGTCTAAAAATCTAAAGTCCAACTCCTCATAACCAGATTTGAAGAAATTCATATGGAGGAAAATGAAATGTTTATGGACTTTTACACTAGATTGAATGACATTGTAAACTCAATGTGGGGTCTTGGCGATAAAATCCCAGAAAGTAAAGTGTGTGCAAAGATATTACGCTCACTTCCTGAACGGTTCAATTCTAAAGTAACCGCGATCCAGGAACTTCGTGATACAAATAATATGAGGGTAGAAGAACTAGTTGGTTCTCTACAAACCTACGAGTTAAACTTTAAAGCTCCTAAAGGTAAATCTATCGTACTAAAATCTTCTAAATGTAATTTAGAAGAAAATTCTGATTCAGAAGATGATATGGCTCTTTTAGCTAAGAAATTTTACAAGATTTTCAAAAGCAAGAAAGGGTTGATTTCCAAAAATCAAATGATAAAAATAAGTTTAGACCCAAATCTCAAAAATCTTTGAAAGATAGTCAATGTTACAACTGTCAAGAATATGGGCACTTAGTAAATAGATGTCCTAAAAAGGACAAACCCAAGAAGAAGGGTATGTTGGCTACATGGGATGAATCATCTGATTCTGAAGCTTCTTCTGAATCAGAAGATTCTAAAACTGAGTCGGGCAATGAAATTAAAGCTCTTATGACTCTAGTCAAATTCACATTTTCAGATAATGACTCAACAAGTGAAGAAAATCTGAGTAGTGAATGTGAAAATGAAGATGATCTTCAAGACGCTTACAATGCCCTATATAAGGAAAGTTGTAAAATTGCTGTCAAACTTAAACTTCAAAAAGAAAAGTTTTCTAAACTCAAAGAATATTTTGAATCACTTGTCTTAGAAAAATCACAAATTTCAGATTATTTTGAAAAATCAAAATGCGATTTTGAATTCAAAAACTCCCTAATTGTTGATTTGAAATCTGAAATTGAGAAACTAAAAAATGAAGGATCTTCTCTTCTGAGTCTAAAGGACACATGGAAATATACCCAAGGTGATCCAAAGTTAGAAAAGCTTTTATCTACATCAAGAAAATGTGGCGATCTATCCGGGTTGGGCTATGATAAAAATTTATCTCCTAAACAAAAGTATACTCCTCCTATGTTTGTGAAAGGAGAGTCCTCACACTCAAAAGGGAAAAGTACTTATCAAGGTCTTTCTAGAAATTCAAAAACTTTTCAAAAACCTAGAAGCAGCCATGTCAACATTAATCAGAAACGAAATCCACTAGCTGAAAAGATAGTTGATTTACTCAAGGAGCTCTTAAAATCTAACTCTATAGGTCATTCTTACAACTATAAACAAAAGAAGACCAACTATGTTCCTAAACCCAAAACAGTTATGAAATGGGTTCCTAAAGTTGCCTGCTTGGTTGCTCACACTGCTTTCAAAGCAACAAGTCATTCAAAGTGGTACCTAGACAGTGTATGCTCCAGGCATATGATAGGTGACAAAGCTTTATTCATATATCTAAAAGATATGACTGATGGTTCAATCACATTTGGTGATGGTAGCAACTGCAAGATTATAGGCCAAGGTACGGTTCAAGTTTTTAATCTACCTGTGTTTAAAAATGTTTTATATGTTGAAGGCTTAAAACATAACTTGCTTAGCATATCTTAAATATGTGATAATAACCATAGTGTTCGGTTTTCTAATCAAAGCTGTGAGATACTAAATAATAAGGGTTCTGTAATATTAATTGGACATAGAACGTCTGAAAATTGCTATATTATTAGCGAACCCAGCTCATCTAATCAAACATGTTACATGGTCCATACAGACGAGACTGATTTATGGCACAAATGTCTTGGACATGTACATTATCGAAATTTATATAGATTGAGCAAACGAGAACTTACAAGAGGTTTACCCAAACTTCAGAAATTAGATAAAATATGTGGTGAGTGCCAGATAGGCAAACAAACAAGGAACTCACATAAAAAGGTGAATTCAAATACCACATCAAGACCACTCGAACTCTTCCACATGGATCTAATAGGACCTACCAGAACGAAAAGTCGAGGTGGGAAAAAGTATATCCTGGTAATAGTTGATGACTTTACCAGATTTACATGGGTAGTCTTCTTAAGGGATAAATCTGAAACCCTTGAAGAAGTAAGAAAAGTTCTCCAAAGGATTCAAACTGAAAAATCTTCTCAAATCAGTAAGATTCGTAGTGATTATGGATCTGAATTTGAGAATAGCAATTTTGAGAAGTTCTGTACCGATCAAAGAATATTACATGAATTCTCAGCACCCAAAACTCCACAACAAAATGGAATTATGAAAGAAAGAATAGGGTGCTTCAAGAAATGGCTAATGTCGTGTTGAATAGTATGAAGCTCTCTAAAAATCTTTGGGTTAAAGCAGTCAACACAGCTTGCTATATTATTAACCGAGTCTACACTAGCAAAGATAATAATAAAACGGCTTATGAATTGTGGTTCAATAAAAAGCCTACTGTCAAATACTTTTGAGTTTTTAGCAGCAAGTGCTATATTTTACGAGATCGTGAAAATTTGGAAAAATTCGATACGAAGAGTGATGAAGGGATTTTTCTAGGATATTCCTTAAACAGTCGAGCTTATAGGGTTCTGAACAAAAGAACTGGTGTGATTCAAGAGGCCATCAATGCTGTCATTGATGATCACTTAAACACGCCAATCCCTAATTCAGATAATGATGAAGTTCTAATCATTGATAAACCCGATACTTCATCGAATCAGACAAATTCTGAGTTGAGGACTGTTAAAGATCATCCAACCACACAAATTCTTGAAAACCCTCTCACCGGTGTTCGCACCCGTAGACAACTTGAGGATATATGTAATTATGTATGTTTTACATCCCAAATAGAACCATCTAACGTAAAAGAAGCTCTTGCTGATGAGAACTGGATTGTTGCGATGCAAGAAGAACTCAACCAATTCGTAAGAAATGATGTTTGGTATCTCATACCAAGACCTAAAAATAAACACATCATTGGAACAAAATGGATTTTCAAAAATAAGTCTGAAGAGCGTGGAAATATAATTAAAAACAAGGCTAGACTAGTGGTACAAGGTTATACTCAAATTGAAAGAATTGATTTTGATGAAACTTTCGCACCAATAGCACGTCTTGAATCTATCAAACTATTTATATCCATTGCATGTTTCAGAAAGATAAAGATCTATCAAATGGATGTGAAAAGTGCTTTTCTAAATGGCGATTTACATGAAGAAGTCTATGTTGAACAGCCAATGGGTTTTGAAGATCCCAAATATACTAATCATGTGTATCGGCTTAAAAAGGCACTTTATGGATTAAAACAATCACCTAGGGTATGATATGAGAAACTAACAAAATTTCTTTTAAGTCATAATTTTCAAATGGGATCTGTTGATAAAACTCTATTTGTTAAAAAACATAATGATCATATCTTAATGGTACAGATTTATGTTGATGATATCATTTATGGATCAACTTGTACTGACTTGACTACTGAGTTTGCAGATTTGATGAAATCACAATTCGAAATGAGCATGGTTGGGGAATTGACTTATTTCCTTGGATTGCAAGTAAAGCAACAACCTGAAGGAATATTCATTTCTCAATCTAAGTATGCTTTGAATCTAATCAAGAGATTTGGATTTGAGAATGGCAAGAATTTCGATACTCCTATGAGTACTACCCTGAAACTCTCAAAAGACTCTAATGGTAAAAATGTTGATTCAAAACTTTATCGGAGTATGATTGGCAGTTTGTTATATTTAACTGCTAGTAAACCTGATATTTCTCTAAGTGTTGGTATTTGCGCAAGATATCAATCTGATCCAAAAGAATCTCACTTGATTGTTGTCAAGCGGATTATTAGATATGTCGCAAGTACTGTAAATCTCGGTCTCTGGGATCCTCATGAGACTAGTATCCAATTAGTTGGGTACTCGGATGCTGACTGGGCTGGTAATCTAGATGATAGAAAATCAACCAGTGGTGGTTGCTTTTACATTGGAAATTGTCTAGTTTCCTGGTTTAGTAAGAAACAAAATTCTATATCACTTTCAACAGCTGAAGCTAAGTATATCGCAGCTAGTAATGCATGTACACAGCTTATTTGGATACAAGGAATGCTAAGTGATTATGGAATTAAATAGGATTCTATGTTATTACATTGTGATAATTCCAGTACTATAAATATTTCAAAAAATCCTATTATACATTCTCGTACTAAGCACATTGACACTAGATTTCATTATATTCGGGAATTAGTAGAAGAAAAAGTTATATCTCTGGAATATATTCCTACCGAAGATCAACGAGCTGACATTTTCACAAAACCTCTCGATAAAAACAGGTTCAAAAAGACGAAATTTGATCTTGGCATGTGCATTTTAAAATGATTATTTATGCCTACTTGTTTCATAGTGTATATATTTGCTAGGTTGAATTCCAATTTTTGAATAATTTGCAAGAAATATGAATTTTTGACATTCTTCGACCAGTCGTGAGTATACTCGACCAGTCGAACTTCAACCGGTCGTAGATATCCACGACCAGTCGTAGATCTCGGGAATCACTTAAAAATTGGAGATTTTTCTTTCTTCCTCATTTCGTTTTTCTTTTCTAAGGAGCCGAGCTTCGACTTGTCGAACCCATTGTTCTTGTTCTTCAAGGTTAGTATTTCATTTGCGTTTTTCTTGCAGATCTATATCTAGATTGTTTCTGTGTCTAGCTTGAAGCTTTCTATTTTGGATTTCATTGAGATTTGGGATTTTAATTAAGAAAAATCTGTTTTGAGCAAACCCACTTCTCAATCGTTTGTAACTTCTTATTTCTTTGTTATTATTATTATAAATGGCTTCTAGAGGTAGAAAAACTACTTCCCGTGGTCCTTCTTCTTCCTCCAGATTGACCAAGCGTCATCTTCTTGTTCCTAATGATGATCCATCTTATGTTACGGACATTAGATCACGTAATATTATTGTTGAGCATCCTGTTGATATTAATCATATTGCACCTTTTGACATCCTTCCTATGTTTGAAGCTGTAGGTTGGGTTAACCTATTACATTGGGGTGGGCCTGCATACCGGTCCATTGCTCAATCCATGTTTACATGTATTAGTGACTTCTCACAGGATAATTTAACTTTTAAAATATCTACTAGTGAAGGGCTATTTGACATTGATCGTCATTTAATTTCAGCCCTTATGGACATTCCTGTGAATGATGAGGGTATTCCTATTCATAATTTGACTGATAAACCTTCAGTTTCTGAAAAACGTATGCTCACTAGAGACCTGTGCAACATGGATGTTCACTGGACTAAAAAAGGGAATGCGCTTCCCGCAAGATATTTGTTACCCAAATACAGAATTCTCCACAGAATCTTTGTGTCTAATCTGTATCCTCGTTCGGGTAATAAAACTGACTTAACTTCATTTATGGTTCGTGTTATCCATGCTATTGCCAGTGGTACTCAGATTTGTTTACCATCCTTAATCTGTCATTTCATTCTTCAGTTTAGACTCCATCTTGGTCCTAGTGACATTCCTTTTGGCTATTTAATGACTGTATTGGCTACACATATGTTAGTCGATATGGCGGTTGATGAGGCACCTATCCATCATCTGATTTTCAACAATTTTAATCTCAATAAGATAAAGTTGGAATTACTTCCTGAACAATGTGGTGATGGTGGTGGTGGTCATGAAGAAGCTGGTGATGACATTAATATGGATGACATCTTTGAGGAACTGGATTCTGATTCAACAAATGATCCAGATTTTGAACCATCTGATGTTGATGCACGTCTGAGTGCATTGGAGGGTAAAGTTGAGAATTTAAATGTAAAGATGGAAAACATGTCTATTGCTCATGATTTACAATTCAAGTACATGCGCAAATATCTTAGGCGATTGAACAAAGGCATGCACCAACTTGATCCCTCTATTCCTGCTCCGTCGTCTAGTTCTAGTTCTGATTAGTTTATTTGGAAATTTCTGGTCTGTAATAACTTTATAACTTAGCACTAGTTTGACTAATTTGGAGTTGGATACTATCTTTGTTTTATGCTGAGTATTTGTTATATGTGAAACTATGCTAATTTTGAGTTGGATACTATCTGTTTTTCTGCTATAATCTCATAACTCCTCATTTTTCCTCTCATATATCCCTTTATTTAGTTCTCCTTCCTTGTTGTTTCCTTTGTCATATTGTGCCAAAAAGTGGGAGAATGGTTTGTTTTTAACGATGTGATTGTGAGAGGAGTAGCATTGGTTATGTTACTCAGGGGGAGTATGTTTGAACTAGTTGAATGTACTAGTTGAATGTTGAATATTGAATATTGATTTATAGGTAAGCCAGTTGATATTAACTGGTTCATGATTCTTTAACCAGTTGTTAGTTGTTTTACTTTATGTTTATCTTGGTTATATCTTGGTTATGTGTTTTGTCACTAATTTGACAAAGGGGGAGATTGTAAGTGCTATAGTTTATATCCCTGTCGGTTGTCAAATTTGTGGTGCTAAAATCACTGTTATATAACTTACATAAGTGAAGCTCTTTCTAAGATCAACATTCATGAACAAGCAAAGCTCACAAGTACAAAGATCAACCTTGACTGCAAGTATTGCTCACAACACAAGACTCAAGAATGCAAGACTTCAAGAAGTTCTTAAAAAACTCAAGACACTTTCAAGGTTGAGCTACATCAAGATTTCAAGATTGAACTACTTCAAGACTTCAAGGCTTAGACTTCAAGGTCACTTGTTCCTAATGTTTCAATGTCCTTACTTCATGATTGGGGTTTGATTGACCGTAGGTTGACCTTATAAGTAGGCCATTTTGGATACATAAGTCATATGTATATGTCACATGAGTTTGGGCAGTTTTGAGACTTGTCCTAGGCTTTCTTCGACTAGTCTTAGCTTTGCTTCGACCAGTCCAAGAAATTCCTCGACCAGTTGTGAGTTTGTTACAAAATTCGGATATTTTCTGTTAGGCTTCGACCAAATCAAGAATCATTCGACCAACATGATCGAAGAGGCAATGTCGATCGCATCTTCGACCAGTCGTAAATCTTCGACTCAAAGTCCAGCGATTAATTTACAGAGTCTTCGACCAGTCGAAGGAGACCTTCGACCAGTCGAAGGTGACTTACGACCAGTCGAAGGAGACCTTCGACCAGTCGTAGAACGGTCAAAGCTTATCGCGCCCGATTTTTTTCAAATCTGTTACTTCTTCTACTAGTCGAAGAGCTCCTTAGACAAGTCGAAGACGCAATCTGCTCACCTATAAATAGAGCACGAATCTCAGAAGAATGTAGTGAATTAATTAATCCATTCAAGCCAATCTTCGTCAAACTTCTGAGAGATAATTTTGTGCTCCATCTAAGCTAAGTGTGCTTATTTAATATTCTCTTTCTTTAGCTTTATTTAATTGATTTTATTTCTGCTATTCCAATCTAATTTGATAAGAGGAATTGTTATTCCCTTTCTTTGGAATTAAAATCAATTAAGGCAAGCCCTATTTGGTTTAATTTAAAATCTATTAGAACTAGAACCATTGTAATTGAGTACTGGACATTGAACTTGGACATTCAATCATCTACTCTGACTTGGTTCTACCGGGCTGCTACTACGAAGGAGATAATCAGGTATTTTATATTTAATTGTGAATTCCTTTCTGTTTTGGTTTCTTTCAAGATTTGCCAGAAAAATCTTGTTGTATTGGTTATCTGAGGAGAGCCAGGAAAACTAAGAAGTGGGATTTTTTTAATTGTGTAAGCCCATAGACAAAGACACAATTGTAAAGGTTTTTGGTGAACCTGTGAAAACCTATTTTGTTTAGTGAACGCTAATATCCCCTGAGTGAGAATATTATGAGTGGAGTAGCATTCTGTGTGGCTGTTGTTTAACAGTTGGTGAACACACAGGAGAACCACTATAATCCCTTGTGTTGTAGTTGAATGATTTACATTTCTAATCTTTAATTATTTATTTGTGGGATGTATGTATGGTGGTGAATGTTATAATCATTTAATTCAAGCATTGTGAGAATTTTGTAATAGTTTAGAATTTATTTTCTTCTATTCCTTTATCTACTTGAAATTCAATTTCTTTTAAAGTTGTTCCAGCAAGGTTACCCTGCCATTTTTATGGTGTATGGCTGTCCCTAGAACAATGCATTTGTGATTACAATTTATTTCAGTTCAGTTTGTACTTATTTCAGTATTCTTCTTTGGTTTGAGATTTGATACAAAGATCTTTCTAGAAATAAGGTTGTCCTACCATAAACTCTAGTTTTTGGTGAAAGGTTGTCCTTAGAACAACATTTGTATCAACCTCTCAAGATCTGAATTTTGAGGTTGTTTTACTTTCCTGCATTGTAATTTATTTTGGCTATCATATTCTTTTTAATTCCGTTGTTATAAGTTTTATTTGGCATAGTCCTATTCACCCCCCCCCCCCCCCCCAGGACATATAGCTAGGCCTTTTTAGGAATTGGTGGTGGGACACTAATAGCTAAGGAATCCCTTATAAACCATATGGTCCTTGTGGAAATATTCATAAGTGGCTTCAATGGCCCCACAGAGGCCAATTTCCATCAGTGTAGCATAGTGTTTATTGAGGATGGCTTTGGCCCAGTCAGCATAGTAGTTGCATGAGGACAAGAAACCATGTGTGCGAAATATTTCATTTCTCCACAATGATCTTCTATCTCTGAAGCGCTGGTGTACTGTTTTGTAGAAGGTTGTAGGAAATAGTTCGTGGGGGTTATAGCAAGGAATGAGGAACCGCATAGGATGGATGTCGCCGACCTACTGTTTTGATCCTCTCTCTAACAAGATGCCCTCTAGCATCCTTGATTCTTTCATGAACCAATTCAGAGTACACATCATTCTACTTTAAGTCATCTAATCCATAGGTTCGTTTTTGAAGGATAGTTAGATGACGACAGATGTTTTGAGGAATTACTATAAGCGCATTCCTGAAAGGGCTATTGAATTTTATGATACTATCTTGGACTTTCACGATATCTCAGGTATTCAGAAGCTTCTTTTTCTTGTGCTCCTTGATTTTCTCCCAAAGCTCCTGGCCTTTCGATTTCTTTCACTTCTTCTTGGAGAAGGATGGCGGTGATGTATCTTCTCTAATAGGAGATCAGGTGATATCAGTACGAAGATTGGCTGTTGATTTCAGCCATGTTTCCTAGTCAATCCCCTGGCCTTGTTTCAGAGGTCCAGCTATATCTCCAACGATGATGGCTTGGCATATCTGTAATGCTGGGTGCTTTGAAGACCTGAGTATATGACTCATTTCCCAAAAACCTGAGTGTTAACCTTTAGAGAGCTAAATTCCATATATATACATATATATATATATATATATATATATATATATATTCTCTTCTTACCAGAGTTAGCATTTAGGCGAAAGATGGACAAATCAAATGTAAAGAAAATCTTTGTATTACATTCAGAATATACGAGTGGCTGCCCATAATGACTTATACAAACTAATGTCTTCGAACTAACAAATACAAGAATTACATAATTTATACAAGAGAGATAACAAAATGCATATGAATTTGAGCCGCAAGATCGCGCAACTCCTCTTGGCAAATACATCCATGTATCCCCGGCGATTGTACACTGCTCCTCATCAACTCTAAACATGCATATCATTTAGGCTACCTGCTCTACCAAAATGATTATTTATTTAATGGATGAGTGGCCAGCTCAGTATGAATTCTCCTCAAAATTACACATCGCCGCCTTAGACAAGTATAGCATGAAAGCAACAGGGCATATAAAATATAATAAAATGCAGTCTTATTATATGTATGGATGCATGAATGCATCATCGACCTGGGGATGCTCATCCAGTCAGTAGTTGGGCTTGTCACCCATATAAAGGCTGGCCATTAGTGAAGCACATCACATGCGTACATCACGTACCGTATAACGACTGCCTATCGTAAATCACGTACATAAATCGATAGTCGATGGTCTGGCAGCTAGTGGAATGATAACCCAATAACACGGAGGGCACGTGATACAGCATCCAAAAATATCTACCCATCATTGTCAATATGCCATGTATGCATGATTGGCCAAACCATTATTAGTCTAATTACAATCAGTCGGTTTAATAAAGCTCACGGTCACTACAGGGGGCTCGTCACTTAGCGTAGGCCGACGGCTCAGGTATAGTGTCCCATTCCACCATCCTCGGCCCATGAGTCTACCGGCTTAGGGTGTGGATAGAATCCCATTAACACGTGGCCAATCAATTCTCAATGTGTGGGAAACTACCATCATATGCTGAGTAAGAATGAATTGTTGAAGAATCAAATATAGCGATTAACATGAGTCGGTATGTATGATTCAAATGCGAATAAACAACAGTAGTAAAAATTTGAATGGTTCATTCCATAGTCAGGTAGGTGGAACCACCCCATAAATGATAAATCCCATAAATTAAACTGCCACTAACATAACCTCCATGTTGAGAGTCTAGTCTTAACAAAATCAATCTCATTACACTCTAAGTACAGACTCTCTTTCTTAAATAGAGGTTTCCCTCCTTGACTTAGAGAGATTTTGATTCATATATGTCTTACAAACAGAACAATAGCATGTGAGAATGATATAGAGATTAAGTAACGAACCATCTTAAACAACTAAGGAATCATTCAAGTAATTAAAGTAAAACTTAAGAACACATGTAAATATATTTCAAAAGTCACTTAAGGAATCAAGTTCTAGCATTTGTATTTCATGGTCATGGATTATCGATTCTCAACATATGTTCAGGTAAACTAATTAAATGATTAATCAAACTCTAAGATATCATTCATAATTAATATAAAAGCTATCCTTGATCTAATTTAGAGATAGAAAGCTCAAGGGGAGAACTCATCACCTTAAGTTTGAACTGTATCATCCCTAAGAAGTGTGTGTTCCCTTATAATCAAATCCTACCATAAATCGTAAAGTTGTACGGTTAGATCAAAGTTTTACATACTATTTATGGTTAAGGTCTTAACCCAGGGTTTGAATTACCTAGGTTTTAGGGTTCATCCTATAGTTTAACTCTAGGCTCAGATTTTTGGATTTAAATGTTAATTGATGTACGATTGAACGCAATGTTAACCACAAAGCCGACATCAACATTTACGATGTAATCCATATTAATCATCATGATAATAATGATCATTATGATGTGATCTATTATCAATGATAGTATTTAGGAATGGTAAATAAATACAAATGTCTAATATCTAATGGTTGTAGTTTTGTTTATAGTAACTAATACTAACATACATAACCTGCTAATGGCTAATCATATTTAATAATTATGACAATTATGGTAACACCAATCATAATACTAAATTAAACGATTCTCTTTGGGAGAGAAACCTTACCCACATTAGTCGACTCAATAGCGAGTTAGGCTTCTAAACCCGACTTGTTTCCATCGGCCCTAAACCGTGACTCAAGCGAGTTGACTCAGCAACTCATGCCCTCTCCTTCTTGCTCTCCTCCTTCCTCTCTTTCCTCTTCTCTTCTTCTTGCTTTATTCCTCTCGCTTCCTACCTTTCTACTCGAAGTACTGCAATGGAAGCCCGACCCAACTCAGGTGAGTCGAGTCAACTCGACAGCTACATCAAACAACCTGCCATTCTCCTTCTCTTTTCCGTTCTCTTCTTCTTCCTTTCTTCTTCTTTTCTCCCTTTTGCTGGAACCCCATCAAGGAGACTGGCCAGACCTCACTCGAGACTACCTGACTTAGTTGGGTCAACTCGAGGGACAAGCAGCAGCCCCCTCATGACTCTGAACTGGGTCAGCAACTCGATGGGCTGAACAATGGCATGGTGCGGTTGCACCACCCCAACTCTCTCTCTCCCTTCTTTCTTCTTCCACTTTCTCTCTTTCTCTACCTTCTTCCTCCTACTAGATTCCTAACCTAGCTCTAAATACATTAGAGCATGGGTCAGTAATATCAAGGAACTCGGACAAGCCCGAACCGAGTCTGAAATTGGTCGGCAACCCGATGGGTCGGACAACAACATGGCGGACCTGCTGTAGTCACACCACCCCACTCTCATCTCTTCTTCCCGCTTCTTTTCCTGAATTAAGCTGGACCTATCCAGATGCAAGCTGACTCAGTGTGGTGCGGCCTAACTCATTACTCCACCCGACTCAAGACTCAACCTGTATCAACCCAAGTCAAGTTAGGTTGACCTGGTGATTGCACCATGCAACCACTTTTCTTCCTTCTGATCCTTCCTTTCTCTTACTTCTTCTGGGACATTCAAGAGTGAGACCGATCGTAACCAAGGTCGAACCATGATATTGCATGCAAGACCCGATGGAGAAATTTTATGTACATGATAGACTGCTCCTAATGTCATATGTCCGGTATTTTCCCAGGTGCAATTTTGATGACCCACGATTTGTTGAAAAAGGGAGCTTAAAGCATGGATTTAATGCTCGATGACACCAAAGGCAATGGCTCGGACTCAAACCGAGATTTGCAACTACGCCGCACGCCAGAGATCGAAGAAAACCAAGAAATCTCATGCCAAGCGTCTAGGGACCATAGATGTGGATCACATGCGTTTCGCCATCGATTGACTCGAAACTTCATACATGTGATGTTATAAATTAACCGAGGAAATATTAAATTTCACCATCAAGATCTCAAAGTGTCAAAGGGACAACTCTCATCCCCATTAACCACCCCTCCTCAATTCAACTCTCCACAACCAAGATAGACCCATATGCACTTAGTCCCTCTCTCCCATCACCTCTCTCTATATTTGATGGGAAAAAGATGGACCTCATGTCTCAAAACATCTCGTCCAAGGACCCATATGAGAGAGCTTGGTGTGTCCCACCATCCTACCCTGTGCACTCTCATCCACTAAAAGTCCAACCTCCATCATCCTCCACTAATATTGTTTTGAAGCTAAAATCGAAAACGGAAATTTCCGAAGTAAGAATAGTGGGTGATCCATTGGTTTCATTTTATTTAGGGACCCACCCATCGTCCAAGACCCATCATGATGTATACATTATATAGGAGGCCCATAGTGGCGCCTAGGTCCCTCCCACAATTCTCAAGAAATAACTCTCTCTCTTTCTACCATTCAAACGCGAAACGGGCATGACCCAAAGATCCATACCGTTCACCGGGAGGATGGAGATATGATATTCTTGTGATAAATTGCAAGGGTAACATGATAAACGGATAATCATTTTATGTAAATAAATGATCATGGGCCCCACCATCGTTTTAATTGTATTCTCTCCTACGGGATGAAGTCGACATTAATTGAAAATTGATGTTAAAGGCATGGTTTCATAATCCAAAGTTTCACGAGTTACCGATTGGTATGGACTCGTTCAAGGTGTAATAAAAGATAAACCCTAGGGATGTTGCATTGTTGAAAGCAACATTAAGAAAAGTTCCAAATACAAGATCACTTTTCCCGCATCCGATCAACTCGAAATTCATATATGTGATGGGGTAAAGCTTTGTGTCGTTTTAAATTTCATCCATTGAGGATCTCGAGAAGTGGTCCAACGGACAGATCAGCCTATTAATCTTCAATTTGGGGCCCACGATATCTGAGGAGAGAGAAGTAGTTTAAGAAAGAAATCATATGAAGCAAAATATGGAGAGAGAGAGAGAGAGAGAGAGAGAGAGAGAGAGAGAGCAGGCAGAGATTGAGAGTTTTTTTTTTGCGCTGTTTTTCTTTATTTTTGGAGATTTTTGTCCATCCATGTCGGGCTTCAAACCTTCTAAAATAAGAGGTGAAGCTTGTGGTATGATGGGATGATTCTACTGGCCGATTATGTTAGTTGACCCTACTTTGATTTTAGTTTTATTATAAGGAATCCATCGTTTTTTTTTATGGTTTGTTGTGACTTCCATTACAATAGATGGCAAAAATGGGCAAGTAATTTCTTTTCTTTATTTTGATTATGTGGTTAGAAGTATAAACACCATCGCCCCTGGACATGGTTGAGTGATGAATCCGTCCTAACCTTCATACATCACACTCATTGGTTGTGGAAATTCTTGGTTTAACTCATTGTTTGCTTTGAATCTCATGGACATGGATTTTTGTGATGGAATCCATTCTAATTTACACTTGTCTCATCTTTTGAAAACTTGATCAAAGGAAGTTCGATTGTTCTTTTCTCCGAGCGATATATCTTCCAACCCGATGAAGATGGGACTCGAAGTCCATCGTGTGAGTTCCATGAATCATAAAACCATGCGTAGATCTCCCCACTCTCTACAAGTGGACCCTCCGAATCCCTAGTTTCTCTCTCAATTCTTAAATTTAGCTTAATAATTCACCATTATTCCTCAAATCACAATTGGTTTAGATTTCATCCACTCAGTTCTAGATCTGTTTATTTTCCTGATACGTATGGACCTCGTGGATTCGACCCTCGCCTTACCGAGTTTTTACTACATCACAACCCTATACTTGGGGAGTGAACAGAGACCGATCATAACCAAGGTCGAACCATGTTCACTATAAAAGGCGTTGGAACGATGGAGAGATGGTTGCTTGAATTGTGAGAATGGAGATCCGTATCCTAGCCGTAGCCTCCGCGAAAGAAGGAGAAAGAGATGACCCACGATTTGTTATCGGCGTTTTAATTTTGAGTTTTATTTAATATTTTTATGGATTTTATGGCTAACTAAAACTCTATACATTTGCAACTAAGCCCTAATTTGATCAGCTCTTGTATTGGTTGAAAGCTTTGCATCTCGCATGCCAATTTGTTTCTTTCTCGAGATGGGACCCGCGTATCGGTTTAGAAAAATGCCGCATGTTGTAAATACCGAGGAAATCTCTACGACACATCACATCAATCTATCAATCAAATGTCAAGTACAACTCCCATCCCCAAGTACAACCACCCCTCTCCAAAGTCAACTCTCTCTCTTACAACCAAGTAGACCCATCCATCACTTACCATCCCTCTCTCCCATCACTTCTCTCCCATCACCTCTCTCTCTCTCTCTCTCATTCTCTCCCTCATTCCCCAATCAACCCACGTCCAAGCTCCATGAGAGAGCTTGGTGTGTCCCACCTTCCTACCCTCCTCAGCTCTCATCTCCACCGTCCAACCTCCATCATCCTCCATTAATATTGGAGCTTTGAAGCTAAAGGGGTCCAAGGAGTCTAGAAGAAGCAAGAATAGTGGGTGATCGACCGTTGGATTTCATTTTATTTAGGGACCACTTGTTATGAGACCCATCATGATGTATACATTATATAGGGAGGGCCCATAGTGGCGGGGTCCCTCCCCTTCTCACCGATCTCTCGACCCACTAGATCCACACCGTTCCTGGTTGGGACGGTGGGTCTCCAACATGATTTATGTGATATTTCACACCGTCCAGATAGTTTGGACAATGTTGGATAGTTTGGTCGGCGTTGTGAAGGCCACACCGTGATGTATCTATTTCATCCACATCATCCAAGCCATCTGGACGGTGCTAGATTAGCCCCACGGTGGGCCACCATGATGCATGTGTTTCAGCTGCACTGTCCATCTGAACAGTGCTGAGAGGACCACTATGATGTATGGTTTGATCCACACCGTCCCTGGTTGGGATGGTGGATCTTCACCATGATGTATGTGTATATCCACACCTTCCGTCCGTTTTCCATGGACGTGGGGCCACCTCACACATGTGGTTCATGTGAGGGTGGGGCCCACCTATATGTACGTGGTTTAAATCCACACCATCAGTCCAAAGCATACAGACCCTCTAGAAGCTGGACTCTCTCTTTCTAATATAATATTATAATATATACATATATATACACATATGTATATGGTGGGCCCCACGTGGGACCCACCTGCTAACGGATTGGTCGGTGTGCCTCACACGAGATACGTGTGGTATCCACACCGTTGTCACGCCCCAAACTCGAAAACCGGGCTCACAAAATTTTCGATCGCTGAATCCGGCGCGACAGCCTCCGTAGTACCCCATTCTCGGCTCCTAGCACCCATACGCCAGATTCCGATCCTGGGATCCTACAAGGAGGATTTTCAATGTGAATTTTTTTTTGTAATGGAGCATAACCACAAGCATAACCAAGTAACAAAACAACATCACCACATATCCACTATATCAAAAACTTTAAGTACAATGTGTATGAAAGGAAAATACAATATAATGAAAGTAACAGAAACTCCAAGAGCTCCAGAAGACTACTGCATGCTCCGAGCTCAATGCTGCCGCAACCTAACACCACCTGCACGCATCTATCATGCATAAGCTTACAAAAGCTTAGAGGGTGGTGAAAGTGTGTGTAAGGCGAGTGCCAAGTGTACAATATTAGAGTAATGCGGAAATATGCGGTAAGTCTATGAATGCTATCAGCTATACCAAAGCTATGTAATGCAAGGCATGAATGCTATCGGCCATACCAAGACCATGCGATGCAAGGCCTATGTAGGCAAATGTCATATGCGAGATGCAAAGCAACCGTGCCAGTACTCATCAAGTACACATATCAGTATAGTTCCTCTCTGGATATCACTGGGGTCTAATACACCTCACACTGACTGCCTCCTCCCTAGCTGCACAGTCAAGCAAGTGGAAGAGACCACACTATCTGCCTGACTAGTAGTCTGCTAATACCTACCCGGCTCATCGATAGCGGACACATTTGTGAGCTGGTCAAACTCAGCCTAGCTTATAGCCCCCTCACTCAGGCGGATAAGGCCACACCCCCTTCCAACCGACCACGACATAGTAGGAGATGCGGCCTACTGGTATTTGGCACTCGGGCGCTCGTGTATCCACTCGGTCTAGACGTTGGAGCATCCCCTGGTACCAAAAAGGTTCTGGGACTTTCACCTAAGGACATCCTAAGTGCCCGCAGTGCTAGAACAAAGTATTTCCGGTATCCGATATGGCCATCCACGATGTGCCTGTGGAGCCACAACCCTGATGTCGTAAGGGCATGCAGTGATCAAGTCACACATATGCAAGATGCATGAGTCACACCGTACAATCATGCAGTAATCTCACGCGTACCACGCGATCATGTGGGGCACTCCGTCTCATAAGGAGTCCCATAAATGTCTCAGCCCAACGGCTTATGCTATGATTAAATATTCCTCATATCAAGCATACAAATGATGCGAATGGGTATGAAACATGGAATTATACTACGCATGTTATATAATGATGAACTATTAGAAGCATGGGCCTATCAATGGGCCCTAAGGAGAGCTACAATGCGGACATTTAACCAACATTGTATGTACAATGTGGACGTCAAACCACCATTATTCCCAAGGCATGACTTGTCATCAAATATTATTACACACACCATGGAGGAATCGCTCATTGCAATGGACCCTAAGGACATCCTGTTGGGCCTCAATCCATGGGCCTTAGATACATCAAATGGGCCGTATCATATAGGCCTTTTATAAATCAGGTGGGCCACATCAAAGGGGCCTTATGTACATTGCAATGGGCCATAACCCATGGGCCTTTGAAAACATCATAATGGGCCTCGTAACATGGGCCATAAATACATTGAATGGGCCTAAACACATGGGCCATATATACATTAAGGTGAGCCTCAACAATGGCCACAAATACACATCCAGGTGGGCCTCAACAACGGCCATAAATACACATCCAGGTGGGCCTCAACAACGGCCACAAGTACTCATCCAGGTGGGCCTCAACAATGGCCACAAGTACTCATCCAGGTGGGCCTCGACAACGGCCATAAATACACATCCAGGTGGGCCTCAACAACGGCCACAAGTACACATCAAAGTGGGCCTTAACAACGGCCAAATGGTTGAATGACTTGGATGCAACACATGCATCATGGTGGGGCCCGTAGGGGCCCACCATCTGGTATATATAATATATATATAGTATATAAATACAATACTATATATATATACACACACACACATATATACACACACACGCACGCACACACACGTGCACACTTACACACACATGTACACACACGTGCAAACTCACACACGCATGCACACACACGTGCACACACACGCATAGCAGGGAGGGTCCCACCGTCCAGGGTGGATGGTGCGGCTGGAACACATACATCATAGTGGGCTTCCACTGTCTGCCTGGACGGTGGCAGCAAGACATATACATCACTGTGGGTCCGATGTGGGGCCCACCATAACGTTTACTTTCCATCCAGACCGTTGATAAGGTCACACAGACCTAGAATGAAGAGAAAAAAATAATTTTCATTTTGATCCAAAGCTTCTGTGGACCCAAAATGGGATTCAATGGTAGAGTTCAATCACCGCTGTTTCTTGTGGTGTGGTCCACCTGAGATCTGGATCAACCTGAAATTTGGAGGGGGCCCACTTCAGAGAGTGGCCCACCACATGAACAGATTGGATTTCAAATAAACATCAAGGTGGGGCCCACGGCTGGAGCCGTGGGTTCCTGCCCATCGTCTGCCCGGCTTGGCGGCCACACAAGACGCAGTGCACCGCTGAAGATTCCTCATTCGACAACAGCAGAAGAGTAGAATTTCTTTGTATATATATATATATATATATATTTATTTTAGTTTTTTCGCAGTTTTTTCGGTGTAGGGCCCGCATCTGATGAATCAGACCCACCTAATGGATTTCATAGCTCATAATCCATCCATCAAGCCTAATATTGGATATTTTTCAATGTACAGAAATATCAGGTAAGTTTTCAACGGTGAAAATTACTCTTTCCAAAGGTATGGTCCGCCTGAGAGTCAGATTGACCTCATTTTTTGGCTCAACGCCTAAAATGAGGTAGGAAAGGGGATGGACAGCTTGGATTGAATCCAATCATCAAGGTGGGGCCTAAACAAGTGGGTCACCCCATGAGCTTGGAAACCAAGCTAATATTAGTGTTTACGCTGGACGGCCTAACATACTACAAGGTGCGCCCTGTTTAAGTGGGCCACCAAATGATGGGTGGTATGGGTACATTACATATAAGGTGGGCCCCACTTATAAATGGATTGGCTATAATATAAGCCTCATGGTGGGGTCCATTCAAGTGGGCCACACAACCATAAAATCTAGAGAAAAAGGAAGGAGAGAGAGAGAGAGAGAGAAGGTGGGACACACGTGTGATGGAGGGACCCCGACACTACGGGCCCTCCCTTGCATCTAATCATACATAAAAAAAAATAATTAAAGTGGGCCATCGGCCACATCTTAGGGTCCAAAGTGAGATCCACACCATTGATCGGTAGGCCCCACTTGGCCCATCATAAAAACATGAAAAACCTATCCTATCAAACACCCACCGGTTGATATCTTCGGTCCGTTGGAACGCCACCCTCCTGTGCTCCTCTTTGATGGTGGAGATGGGAAATGGATGGATATGATGATGGGTTTTGGAATGGGAAAGGTGGGCCTCACATATGCATTTTTTTTTCTCTCATAGAAGAGCTCCAACGTGGGATTTTTCCTTGCTTGGGAATGTGGAGAAATGAGAAGGAGAGAGAGGGTTGTAAGGGAGAGCGAGTGATGTGAGGTGAGTGATGGGTGAGGTGAGAGATGGGTTGACTTGGTGGTTACTTTACTTGTGGAGAAAGGTAGCATGGGTTGCTTGTACTTGACATTGAAGTGTTGATTGATTGATGTGATTGATTGATTGATGGGATTGATTTGACCTTGTGTAGAGATTCTCTTGGGATGGAGAAAGCGCGGTGTTTCTTCGAAATAAACGCCGACTCATATCTTCTGGTCAGGGCATCGGATCGGTGCGTGAGTCGCGGCATTGGAACCGCGGCGACGGTGCGGTTGCAATGATACAGGTCTCGAATTAAACTGATTCGAATATAAAGGATACGACTTATGGTCATGCGCAATGTTGATTATCAGTCGCGAATTGCCCGACTTCGACAGAAAGGATCGCAGGATTCATCGGAACAGTACGAACTAGGATACGGGTCTTACAACCGTCCAGACCTTGGAAAGTGGGACCCACCATAATATATGTTTTTTTCAATCCACCCGTCCACCTGTGTGGAGACCACATGTAGGGGCCCAGCTGTGATGTATGTGGCTCTTCACACGTGGGATGTGGGACCCACCATATATGTATGTGTTTTATCTGCACCATCCATCTGAACGGTGCCTTGTGTAGCCCCACCTTGATGTATTTATCCTATACCCACTCCATCCAGTCGTGAACCTCACTTGCTGCATGTGTGAGATCCTCTGTGATCTATGTATTGCATCTACGCTGTCCAATGTTTGGACAATGCTGATTTACATAGACAATGTTTTGGATAGTGCTAATTTATTGGGTTATGTTTGAATAATGTTGATCATCATTAGTGAGCCGTGTGCCCCATAGAATGATTATGTACAGTGTAATACACATGTTGCACCTGCAACTATTGAAATGATTTTTGGTGTGGTCGAAGCCCACTTGAGGCCCATTGGTGTGGCCCATCCATGATGCCCATCATAATGTATATTTGAGGCCCATGTGATAGGGCCCACCTACTTTATATTTAAGGCCCATATTATGGGGCCCACCTGCTTGAATCTGAGACCCATTATGATGTATTCGTGGCCTATGGGCGAGGCCCATTATGATATGTATTAGGCCCATGACGCATGGCCCTTTTGATGTATTCGAGGCCCAAATACGTGGCCCATTTGATGTATATGAGACCCATGTGTAGGTCCCACATGTTATGTATTTGAAGCCGATGAGTAGGGCCCACCTGTTGTGTATATTAGGCCCATTGATGCAGTCCACTTGATGTGTATAAGGCCCATTGGTGCGGCCTATTGATGCAGTCCACTTGATGTGTATAAGGCCCTTGTGCAGGGCCCACCTATGATGTATATTAGGCCCATGTGTAGGGCCCACCTATTGTGTATTTGAAGCCCATGGGTTGTGGCCCATTGTGATGTATTTAAGGCCTATGGCAAGGCCTGATGTGATGTGATTATGGCCCATATGATGAGGCCCATTAAGATGTATTTTCGGCCCATGTGATGAGGCCCACTTGATGTATAAGACCCTTGTGTGAGGCCATGTGTAACGCCCTGAAAATCGGGGGTCGAGCATAAACTCAACTCTCGAGTTCCAGAACATCACTTATGCAACAAAATGAATGATGATTGAATGTTGACTGTATTAGAGTAGTGAACATGAGTGAGATTAAGCCAAAACAACATATCATACTCCAGAGACAAAGTTAAAGTTGCAAGCGGAAGACATTAGATAGACAAAATATATAAACTATGATGAGTCTCCGTGTGATAAGATTTCCAGTTAAATAATTACAAGGAGCTTTAAAATATACCTAATGTGATGACGTGTAAAGTCTTCTATCCCAAATACCATAGCCCCGTCGATAATACCGGTCTTCACAGACTGACAGAGAGATATGATAGGAGAACTCCTCCTCATCACCATAGAAGTAGTCCGGCTCGCTTCACAAGCATCGCATCACCGAAACTCAACAAATCTTTTTGTGTGTACAACACCGTCCCGTAACGTGGGAGTGAGTAGCTAACTCAAGGGAACAATAAGGCATAAGTTATCATGTTATCAATACGGTGCAAGAATGATAAAGCAAGAATCAAACACTCCTAGTTACTCGATTAATGCAGTATGAATGCAGGTATGATGGATGCCCTCTCCGACATACTCCCTCAAGCGACACCATCTCACGTTCGCGCATGCTTACATCCCACGGTGCTCCACATCTTCCCGGCACATGCGATGCATGATGAGTATGATTACCGAGTTTTTAATTAGTTCATTTCAAACAACACAGATTGGGAAACTAAGGTACCTCCTCAGTATCATATCCAAACATGATCCAATCTAGGGTCGTTAGTCCTAGTTAATATCGAGACGATAGTGTGTTTTCTAGGTCACTCATGACAGAGGTCGCCGCCAGTGGCCGATTACGCACAAAGGTTGCACCACTCCCCCATCACCCCTTAAACGATTCATCACGATACAACTATACGAAACAGGCCTAGTTCATATTCTATATGTCGCGGCGAACCCTAAGGCACGCCGCAACTTCGAATATGCTCGCGGTCACTACGAAGGGTACGCTGTGTCAGTACACACAAAGACCGCACCACTCCCCCATCACCTTATCGGTGTAGGCCGACAACAGGCCGAATATAGTGTCCCATACCACCATAATCGGCTCACGAGTTGAGTTGCTCATTTGGTCACTCGGGAGGCACGTAGCCCCGCCAGAGGGCCGAGACAAAATTTCGACCACGGTGTCCCATACCACCATGCCCGGCTCATGAGTCTTAGCGGATCGAGGTACCATGGTTAACGGGATTTTCACTGGTAAGTTTGGTACCCTAGGTTCAAGCATTAGCGACCAGACATTGTGAACATACATAAGGCATACGGTTTGACATGTTCGGCTAGCTCGAGCGCACAACAAGTTGGGCGATATGAGGCGCAGAAGCACCTCGTGTGGCCAACCACTATCGCCAACCGAAGTACGACACGGGTTCACCAACACATCGTGCGTGGCGGAACGAATCCCAACCACATCTTCAAATGACGATCGGATGCCTGGACTACAAACATAGTCCCAAGCTCACAAACCCTAACCATAGCATGTGAAATACGGCATGATAATGTGGTAATTCAGAACACTAGTAAGCATATTAAAAAGCATAACATGAAGCATGTTAATAAACAAGTCACAAGGCATGTTCAGAGCATGTTATAAAGCATTATGTAAATATGTATACAAATACTTACATTTCGTAGGCGAGTGGTTAGAGTGAACAACCACATGGAGAGTGTCGTATGTGACTCTAAGGTAGCCGAGAATCCCACCTCAGCACCTACCTAAGATTCTAACACTTAAGCACTTGCACTCACAAGTGAATTCTCCAACACTTGGAATGCATAGTTCAACATACATGACGTATGCTAGGGAAGTGTGTACTAGGGTTGTCCCTTTACCGAGCTAGTATTTTATACATATACAACATATTCATACAGCAAATAAACATAGCAAACACATCAGCAAATTTTATACGTATAGGGTACTTTCACGTATACCCAATTTCGACATACATAGTGTTTACAAAGGAACATAGGTTTCGGCGATTCTTTTCGCCAAGCTAGTATTTTAATCATGTATTGTATAATCATACATTAAATACATATATCAAACATTATTCCAAAAGAAATACGTATACGGTATTTCTACAATACGTAATTTCGACATACGGCGCATTTACAAGTAAACATATAATTTGGCGATTCCTTTCGCCAAACTAGTATTTTATTCATATGTTATATAATTAAACATTAAATAAACATGTCAAGCATTTGTCCAAAAAAAACGTATACGGTATTTCTACGTATACCTAGAATATGTGAAATTCCATATTTCACACCGTTAATCAAAACAGAAACGGAAGGCACTTTGTACATGTGCAATTGCAAGCGAGATCATGAATCTACCATTATCGACATTGAAAGCGTTGAAAACCGTAACTTATAAGCTTAAAGTCCTCACCTTTGCCTTTGAAACGAACGAATCGGCAAGGGTGATGGATCTTCCGTCTACTGGCGATTTCTAGCCTAAAGGCGGAATCGGTTAGTCGAATACATCCTACCTCGATTCCAACTCAAAAACAGACCTAGGGTTAGGGTTTCTTACCTTCAAATGAGGTGGAAAACACCGGAAATCACTTAGAACGGAGCGGTGAAGGCCGTGTGGTGAGCCAATGCAGGTGGAGGAAGATTGGCAACAATCTCCAAGTTCTTCTCTCTTTTTCTCTCTCTTCCTCTAGGGTTTCTTGCAAAATTCGTATGGCGTGAGAGGGGCTGCTCTAAGCTCCTTTTATAGCCTCAAACATTACGGAAATAGACTTAGGTTCATGGGTCGCTGATTTTCGACGCTTTTCCATTTCCAAAGGGGAGTTCCAGTAGCCCTCTTTGAACCAAACGTCAGACTTAAACTTATCATCAATGGATCTACGTGGGATTACGTTTTTGACTTATTCAGATACGCAGATCGCACGTGGCGGACCACTTTCAGTTCGACGGTCAGTGGGCCATGATCATAAATTCCAAGTACATGTAAATGTTCTGAAATTTTTCTTAATCCGAGGGTGTAATTTGGTCCGATTCGACGGTCGGGTTGTTATCATGACGCGTGCAACGAACGATGCCGATCACTATTCCGATATTTATTTTGGCTTATGAATAGTGCTTTTCACACTACCTCGCTCCGATTCGAAACGAATGGCCGTGGAACATCGGATAAGGCTGATTTTTGAGATGATTGTTAAGCCCAATGGGGCGGTCCTAGTTCCTTAGCTTCGGGTTAATCGAATCCCGATGTGCGATCTAGACCTAATCGAAGTTTCGTTTCATTCCCGAGAGCAGACGGAAATGAGTTTGGTTCTAAACTTTAGGGTAACCTAAGCGCCAATGATTCTACAAGTTTTGGGTCTTGCAGATCGTATTGAAAGCGATCCTAACATTGAGCTAATCTGGTTTCACACCTAGTTACTTTGTCTCATTTCTAAAGGATTTAGTCCTAAGTGAATTTTGGTCGAGGTGGTACTCAGGCCTTTGGAGTTTGTATATAAAGTGATCCAAGTTATACTATTTAGCTAGTTTAAGATAGTGTCTAGGGCGAAGGTACTTTGAAAAATTGAAAGCACAAGGTAGTGAAGGGTGGGATTTGTGAAGAAAATGGTTTAAGGAGCGATTTGAGGCTTTAATTGAGCGTTTAAGAAGTTAAACCGATGTTAGGATTAATCCATTGCCTAAGGACGTCTAATCCCAGGTTGGCAAAAATCTGGGGCGTTACACCATGGGCCCACTATATGTTTGGCTCTATGTGGGCCATTCCTTGGGAACAATGTTGGTTAAACATCCACATTGATGGGCAATGATGGTTTAATGTCCACATTGTGACCTTCCCTTAGGCCTTGTTCAACTGATTCTGATTATAGAGGCCGATTGTTTATTGAGGCCATTCCAATTGTCGAGGCCAATTCCATTTATCGAGGCCGATTCCGATTGTCGGGGCCGATTTTGATTGTCGAGGCCGATTCCGATTGGCAAGGCCGATTTTGATTGTCGAGGCCGATTCCGATTGCCGAGGCCAATTTCAATTATCAAGGCCAATTCTGATTGTCGAGGCCACTTCTGATTACCAAGGCTGATTCCGATTGCCAAGGCCGATGCCAATTGTCGAGGTCAATTCTAATTGTCAAGGCCGATTCCGATTATCGAGGTTGATTCCGATTGTCGAGGCCGATTATCGAGGCTGATTTCGATTGTTGAGACCAATTCCGATTGTCGAGGCTGATTTTGATGGTTGAGGACGATTCTAATTGCCGAGGCTGATTCTGATTATTGAGGCCAATTCTAATTGCCGAGGCTGATTTCAATTGTCGAGGTCGATTTCGATTGTCGAGGATGATTCTAATTGCTAAGGCCGATTCTGATTGTCAAGGTTGATTGTCTAGGCCGATTCCAATTGTCAAGGCCAATTTTGAGTATGTGACAGCATAACATCATGATACTTGCCCATACGCATCATCTGCATATTTGTTATGAGATGTGGTTGACCATTAAATATGTCATTAGGCATGTTGTTATGAGACTCCCTGATAGGCGGAGATTGTCTTACATGAGTACACGGTATGCGCAGGATTGATGCATGAATGGATTGTATAACTTATACATCTTGCATTATGTGTTGTGATTATTGTACACCCTAGCGACATCAGGGTCGTAGCCTCCACAGGTATATCGTGGGTGGACAGATAGGACACCAAAAATCTATCACTAGCATTGGGCCGCCATAGATGGCCCTGGGTGAAAATTCCTAAACCCTCTTGGTACCAAAGGATGCCCCAATGTCGAGATCGAGTGGATATATGTGAGTGCATGAGGGTCGTATACCAGTAGGTCGCGTCTCCCACTATGTCGTGGTCGGTTGGGAGGGGGTGTAACCTTACCCGCCTGAGGAAGTAGGCATAGCTAAGCTGAGTCTGACCAACTTGAGGAATGGGTCCACTATCGACGACCTGGGCCCGATATTGATAGGCAGATAGTGAGGTCTCTTCCACTTACCCAGTTGTGCGCTTAATGGGGCGACAGCTGACGTAAAGTGTACTAGACCCCAGTGATGATCTCAGAGATGTATAGCACTGATATGTGGACTTATTGAGCAAGTATTGCATACTCATTCATTCATTCTTTCACTATCCACTCGGGCTAGTGATGCATAACTATTTGTTACGTGTACCTTCGCAACGGCCAGGATTTCGGTTAGGGTGCGCGACTAACCTGAGATCAGCAGTTTACCACATTGAGTCTGACTATCCAAATTTAGGTATATGACTGGTTTGGATAGAAGTCCCTTGTGGTGGACCCCGTAGCCTGCGATACTACGTACTATCATCCCAACTTCACACTTCAGCTTGGTCATTTCATTCGCAATGCATATTGCATTACATCCACAGGTATATGGCATTTTGGGTTGCTATGTTTCTGCACTTATATGGCCTAGATGGACTTGGTAGGATTTACATGTTGCATTGTACCCTCAGCGTCTGATATTTGGCTCTCTTTGACTCCTCATTTGTATAGCTAATTTGTATTGAGTACTTTGATATTATATAACTCGTGGACTTACCAGTATGTTTTCGCTTACTCTGATATCCTATGATTCATAATCTTGCTAGTATTTTCGATATTGTATGATTATGGCATTGTATTGAATACTTAGCACTTTCCTTGTGCATACACTTACACCACCCTCTAAGCTTTCTATAAGCTTATGCATGATAGATGCATACAGGTGGCGTCACGTCGCAGCAGCATCGAGCTTGGAGCGTGCAGCGAACTTCTGGAGTTTTGATTTCGATATATATATTTCCCTTTCCACATTGTATTCAAATGTTTATATTAGTGGATATGTGATGATGATGTTGCCTTTGTAATTTGGGTAAACTTGTGATTATGCTTATTATGAGATAAAAGTAAGATGGAAAATCCTCCTTGTTGGATCCCAGGATCAAAACCTGGCGTATGAACACCGGCCGCCGAGAATAAGGTATTATGGAGGCTGTCGGCACCGGATTCAGCAATCGAGAATTTTGTGAGCCCGGTTTCCGAGTTTAGGGCGTGACAAATGGCATTTCCGGCTTCCCGGCTTCTTCCTCCGATCCGGTCCATGGGGACATTATGTATGGGCCCTAGAAAGCTTGCAGACAAGCTTCATTGAAGTTTGGAGGAGACTTGGACCGGTGGGTTAGACATTGGGAGCTTGCTGTGGGTTGTCGAGCGTAGCTGCTATGAAGACCGCTGTCGCTCGATCCCCTCTTCTCTTATGAAGAACCCTAGCTCTTCTTAGACTGTTGGATTGAACCCAAACGGTTAGGATATGGTCCATTCGAAACCACTCCCAAAATCACTAGTACAGAGGAAACCAGTCGTTGGTTTCTTTCTCTGGTATTGAGGGAGTGAAGCCCTAGCTAGGACAGTCGAGATCTAACAAAAGGGAGGGCTGAGATTGCACGGATCTCCCTCATGCGGATCGCCAAGCTGGCAGCAGCGAAGAAAGTTTCCATTTTTGGAAACATGGTTTTTCACAGTCTATATGCGACTAGATTTGTGCCCTCATGAGTACACACCTTTATGTGAGACGAACCAAGTTTTGTTCTAAATTGACCCACCTGCAAGATGGACGGTTCAGATCATGTAGGGACCCTTCTTGGTGAGCTGCTGATCAAAACAGACGGACGACGTCTGTTCGTCAGGGTGCAGTGGAAAATAACAGAGAGAGAAGGAGAGAGAGAGAGAGAGAGAGAGAGAGAGAGAGAGAGAGATTCTGTCCTTTTTAAGGAAATTGTGGGTCAACCAGCTTTGACTAGGCTCCCCGAACTCGTGCACAGCGAGTGCACCTCTTTTGGTGCACATTCGAGATGGCTGTGGGGCCCACGCAGATGTTTAGATGAAATCCACTCCATGCATTCGGTTCATTCACTTATATAAGGCCATGATCTGAAGAATGGGACTAACCTAAATCTTAAGTGGGCCTTACTCCTAAATTCCTAGTTCTAATGGTGGATTTCTGTCGATCTAATGGTTGGATCATTTTGAATTTGAGTATCAGTGGTTAAAATGGTCTTAGGGACTGTTTAGTTGAGAATCAGTGGCTGAGTTAGGGAACAGATGACCTAATATGCGTTCAAGACATTGAACATTATTATTACAATATTATTTCTATCATTTATATATATTATCATTATCTTATTTTATTTTCCTCTAAATTGTTGTTAAGGGTCATGTCTATTTATTCGTCCACTCAGCTAGAGCTTGGATAGAAATAAATAAATAAATAAATAAGTCATTTTAGTTTGTAAGTGGGCCACAGTTTAAGTTAACGGTTAGATTTAAAAATTCAATGTCTCGAATATTGAAACTAAGAGGTGGGTCACCCTATGGGAAATTGGGAACTTAATGGATGGTTTGATCCATCTATCAAAGTTATTGAGATGTCTCTGAAGTTATGATGGATGGTTAGATTTTAACTATCAAGGGCATTGATATCCTAAAGTAAATTTTTGTAATTATGTGATGGCCCATCTTAAGGATCAATCGAACAGAAAGCCTGATTTATGGGTGAATTCCACTCCCAATAGTCAGATGACTTAATATATCGATGGAGATTTTGTCGGACAGTTGAGATGGTCAGATTATGGGTCACTAGACGATGATGTGTAAGGCAAGTCACGTGTGTTCCTACACACGTGTAAACTGATTTAGATCTCCATGGTAGCACCCGAGTATCGAAAAGTACAGGGTGTTACAATATCGGCCAAGAAAGTGCCTTTATTCTATCAGAAAAATCAAGAACGAGTTCTTTTATATAGGCAGGTTGCTTATTGGTTACTTTGATTCTTTTCTTTAGTCGTTCTTCATGAGTAAGAGGGGAAGAAGTAGGTTCAGGAATTGAAGAAGGTGCAGGGGTAGAGGACGCAGGTCTAGGAATAGAAGAGGGAGCGAGAATAGGAGAGGTTGATTCAGGAATTTGAGGGCGAGTTGGAGAGAATGGGAGGCTAGCATTAGAGGGTTGGTCGGTTGGAAGATCTACAAGGCGATAGGTTCTTTTTGTACGAGTCATTATGGGAGGATCAAAAAATTGGCTAAGTCTGGAGGATCAGAATGTTGGCTAAGTCTGGAAAGTTGAAAATTGGGCAGAGTTTCAAAACAGGGAATTTTGCACTGAGTGAAGAAGAGTTCCACGAACTCTAAGTTACATGGAGTCTAAGTTGCACGACGGGTTGAGTAGCGTGGATGATGAGTTGCATGGCAAAGGGTACAAGGGAGAGGGAAAATTCTGGAAGTAAACAAATGAATGGGGGAGTTCAATATTTATAGCTGATGGGATCCGATTGGAGTAGCACAGGACCTGCTTACGAGTTGCGTGGAGCTGCACAACTCAGCTCACAGGCAAGTAATTTTGATCCTTCAAGTTAACTGGATAAGCGGTCAAATTTCGGATCAAGGGGTCATCTGTTGGATCATAAAATTTGGTTAAGGAAAGGAATCAAAGAAGGAAGATTGAAGACTGAGGTGAAATATAAAAAGAGAAGAGAAGTCATGTTGTGTGGAACAGGAGTTATGCTGGATCACAAGTTGCACTGGAACAGGAGTTGCGCCGGACCGCGCAACTCATCATAGTTGCGCTGACCTGCACAACTCTGCAAGAGGGGAGTTGGATTGAAGCTGGTGAAGTGGTGTGAAGCGGGGTCCACAACACAAAATTTAAGGGCCCATACGTGTGGAAGCCTATAAATACCCCCCTCATTTGAGGGATCAGATTTCTAGAAGACCACTACCTCTGACAGGTATTGGAGAGAGAAGAGGGAGAGGAAAGAAGGCCAAGCCGCACCACTCCTTGCGAGTTGCGCGGGCCCGCACAACTCGTCAAGGAGTTGTGTGGATGACTTATGAAGCAACACTATGTCATCTTTTTTGGAATATCTCAAGCCATTTTAAAATTCTTTAGGGATTCCTGACATCCTTTTATTATGTCGATGAAGGAAGATGCGTGCGTGGAAAAGATCCACACAACTCATCTCTTATGGAGACATGAATGACATGAACCGAAATGCTGCCAAAATTTATATTTGGATCCATTCAGCACTTGTACTTTTAGTTATAAAAACTCTATCCTAGAATCAAAGGATCAAAAGGATGTGATGAATTTAGAATGAATAAATTTGATGATTATTCTCTCTATTCTTTCTCTTTGTTATTATTAAGTAAGATAATTCCCCAAATTAAATACTTTTCGTTTCTGGTCAAAACAATACGTGAAACCATTATGGTGATGACTGATTTTAAAAAAGAAATAGTAAAGATTGGTTTTAATAGAGAGATAGTAAGGTTTGATGGTGATGATTGATTTTAATAGAGAGATGGTGAGGATTGATTTTAATAGAGAGATGGTGATAACTAATTTAAGAGTGATGATGAGTGATGGTGAGGATTATTATTGAGCAAATCATTAAGTGGCTGTGAGGAATGATTGAAAATATAGAAAAATGTTGAGGACCGTGTGTCCATTTGAGCGAATGATTCCTTGGAATTTAGTGTGAACTTGATGAAGGCACCTATTTGTCCAATCGAAAATTAGAGATGATATTTGGATAATTTATATGAATAATGAGGTGGTGTTGAGATGATATTTAAATAAAGTTTTTAGTAATTATTTCAGTTGATGTGGTCGATTATGATTATTTGTGGGATATACGTAAAATTTTCCTTAACCCGAGTCATGGCTCTGAATCAAGGTTAGGGTTAGTCTTAACTACGGTTTTATATTTGGGGCTGTGACAGTGCATCATCATCTCCACCCTCAACCCACCTGCTCGTCGAGTCAATCTGAGTGTATGCTCCACGGCTTGCTGATATATCGGATCTTGCCTAGAAAAAACTCGAATCAACCGATTCTTCAAGCGGGTGAGTTTGGGTAGACTTGTCTAACCCGGTCCATCGCTTGTAGTAGGCACCACATTGCCACACTATATTTTACATACATTTGTATCATATGCACACAAGAACTAATTAAATTCTTGGTATTTTGTGTTGTCCTGTGAAGTAGAGACTGTATGCTTGTATGGGCAGAGAGGGTGCCTAACACCTTCCCTCTTTGTAGTCGTAGTCCCTTACTCAAAATTTTTGGTCACATATTAGGAATCATTTTAAGACAGCGAATTCCTTCTCTTAAGGTTTCTACAGGGTCTAGCCGACTGTGGAAATCTGAGTAATTGACCAATGGCGTCTCCAAGTCAAATATATGATGCCCCAAGCCAGAAATACACAAGAAAGCCCTAAAGAGGCACATGTGAACATAATTGAGTGTCCACAAACCCCTGCTATATATTTGCCTTATTTATTTCTTTATTCACTTATAAGCAATAACTCTAAAGTTGGAATCCCAAAAATTCTAAATATCATAAAGTAGAGACAATACATTTTTATGTGTGAAGAAGGGTGCCTAACACCTTCCTTCTCCATCACAAAAGCCTTTACTCAAAATCTATGGTCATAAATCATTCACGAAGTCATTCAAATATAAGCCATTAATCTAACCTTTAGGTCATTATGGTCCTATAATTTATAACCAGCCATAGATTTCGAGATGTTTGACTAGTGGTAACTCCAAAACACATCACACATATCATCTAGGAATTACCTGTCATCGTAGAATCTACACTCACATGTACTTGAATGAACATTTGAATGTGGACACTTGAAGGTAGTTAGTGACACTTGTTGTAAATGTTGCATGTTAGGCCCGTATCCTAGTCCGTACCATTCCTTAGACTCCCGCGGTCCTCCCAGTTGAATTTCGGTGACCCGCGATGCGTAGATAATATTTTGCATGCGACTCTGAGTCGCATCCTATCGATCTGAGTCGGCTCGTCCCGAGACTTGTACCCTTGTAACCGCGTCGTCGCCGTGACGTGATACCCAGGCCAAGAGTTGTGGGCCCACATTTATTTCGAGAACATGCCACGAGTTGCAAATCTCGAGAAGAGAATCTCTACAATCTATCAAGTCAATCCCATCAATCAAGTCAAGTACACATCCCATCACACCCATCCCTCTCTCACCCTAAAGTCAACAACACCTATACCTATCCCTTCCCTTCTTACCAAAAAGTCAAGGCAACCCATGCTTCCCATGACATCTCTTACACATCTCTCCTCTCTCTCTCTCTCTCTCTCTCATTCCTCACTCCATTCCAAGCAACTCCCAAAGAGGGTACATCCAAGCTTCCCATGGAGAAGCTATGGTGTGGCCCACTTCCTACCACCCTATCTCCCATCTCCACCCTTAAATCTCCATCTTCCACCATCAAAGGAAAAGCCTAGGAGCTAAGGAGTCCATGGAGCCTAGAAGAAGCCGAATCGGTGGGTATTTTGTAGGGTTAGATTGTAATTTTTGTGATGAACCAATTGGTGCCTACCGAATGATGGTATGGATCCCATTTGGGACCTATCTTGTTGTATGTGTTTTATATGGCCCACCTAGGGGAGCTCATAGTGGCGGAGCTCCCCTGTCTCACCTTCTCTCCCTCTCTCTCTATCTCTCTCTTCCATATTTTACGGCCCACCATGATGAATGTATTTTATCCATGCCATCCACCGACTGGGCCCACCTGGTAGTCCGTTTGGACAGACCTGATTGAAGGAAAAACATAAATATCAGCCTGATTCAGAACTCTCGTGGGCCACGCTAATGTGGACCCACCCTGATATTTGTATTTTATCCTCACCATCCATCTGTGGACGGTGGAATGGAAGTGGATTGGCTGGTACACCTCAACCAACTATATAGCTGCTGTATTGCATCAGCAAGCTTTGTGGGCTATTATGATGTATGTGTTTTATGTACACCGTCCGTTGTGGAACCCACCTCACACGTGTTGCACGTGTGGAGGTGGGGCTCAATGATGTATGCATTATATATCACACCGTCCATTCCTGGATGGTGATTGGTGGGAGGGCACCATAATGTATTGTACATCAAGGCAGGCCGTCCAGCACTCATGGACGATGGAACATTCAAAATAATAATAATAATAATATAATATAATATATATTAGTATTTAATATTATATATATGATATATATATATATACATATGTACATTATGGTGGGCCACACGTGGGACCCACCTGATATTGAAGCAGATTGGTTAGGGTTCCTCACACTAGCTATATAGCTGTTGTATCACTGTCAGCAGGTTGTGTGGGTCCCACTGCTGTAGTGACATCATCAAGTTTCGTGGACCACCTTGATGTGTGATTCCATCCACACTGTCCATCTGCTTAATCCAGGCCGTCTAGCCATCTGGACGTGATCGTGGACCACACCTATGATGTATGTGTTTCATCCTTACCATCCAAAACTTAAGACGTGGGACCACCATGGTGAGTGTTTTATCCCAGCCGTCCATTTGTATGGACCACCTTAATATATGTGGGTTGTCCACACATGGGATGTAGGACCCCCTTATGTATGTTGTGTCCCGACCATCCATTTTGGAGAAATCATTCTATGGCATGATCCAAGATAGGGGCCAGGTCCAGCAGCTGGACGCTATCTAGTTGTAAGCCCAATGTAACGCCCTGAAAATTGGGGGTCGAGCATAAACTCAACTCCCAAGTTCCAACGCATCACTTATGCAACAAAAAGAATGATGATTGAATGTTGTTTGTATTAGTGCATTAAAGATGAATGAGATTAAACCAAAACAAAATATCATACTCCAGAGACAGTTAAATTATGCAAGCGGAAGACTGTGATAGATATATAAAGTAAATATAAACTATTGTTAGTCTCCAGAGTGTGAACATGTTACCAGGTTAAATATATCAATGTATACTCCAAAAATGGACAAAACGAATATACAAGGGTGCTCCAAAAGAACAAACTAAAGTGTAATGGCATCTAATCAACAACCTTGCAACCCCGTCGATCAGAAGATGGTCTACATAGACACCTGATAGCTGTGTAAGGAGAAACCCTCCTCATCAAAAAAAAAATTCGGCTCCGCTTTGCAAGCATCGCCATCGTCTAAAACTCAAATAGTTTCTGGTTTAGTGTGTAAACACCGTCCCGTAATGTGGGAGTGAGTGATCAACTCAGTGGAACAATAGAGCATAGGTTAACATGTTTTCAATTCAGTCAAGCAGTACAATCAAACACTCCTAAATACTCTTATTAATGAAAGTATGGAATGCAGTCATAATGCATGCCCTTGCCAAACCACCCTCGTGCAACACCATCTTACATCTGCGGCATGCGTTCATCCCTCAGTGCTCCACATCTTCCAAGCACATGCAGTGCTATGTTATGAGCATGATTACCGAGTTATTATTAGTCCTTTTCATACAATAGTATTGAAAAACTAAGGTATCTTCCTTATATCATTTCCAAACAATGATCCATTCTAGGGTCGTCAGTCCTAGATAATCTCATACGATGATACGGTTCTAGGTCGTAAAGAAATTTGTCGTGGCACATTACACGCACTCGTTGCACCGCTCCCCCATCACCTTATCAATACAGGCCTAGTTTATACTCTGTTTACTATGAGAAGGCTCGTCGCCTCTCCGCAGATTCAGAGTATGCTCGAGGTCACTACAAAGGGCTGTCAGGGTTGTTACACGCAATCGTTACACCACTCCCCCGTCACCTTATCAGTTTAGGCCGATAGCTCGAATACAGTATCCCATACCACCGTATTCGGCTCACGAGTCTATGTTGCTCACTGGTCACTACGAGGAGGTACATCGCCCCAGCGTAGGCAGACAGCTCGACCACGGTGTTCCATACCACCATGTCCGGCTCATGAGTCTTAGCGGATCGAGGTACCAAGGTTGAACGGCATTACACTGTTAAGTTTGGTACCTTAGGTTCAAGCAGTAGCGTCCAAATATGGTGAACATACAGTAGACAGATCAAATTACTTGACGAGCTCGACTAGCACGAGCACACAACCAGCTGAACGACATGAAGTGCATAAGCACTTCGCGTGGCCTAACCACTATCGCCAACCGAAGTACGACTCGGGTTCGTCAAACACATCCTACATGGCGAAATGAATCTCAGCTACGACTTCAAGCCTGTTACCGATTGTCTGGACTATCACATAGCCCCAATCACATTCAAGTTGTAACCAGAAAGCATGTATAATAGTCAAAGCAGAATTAACAAAGCAATTCAAACATGTTAACAAGTATGTTATAAAGCACAATATAAACAGGAAATACCACACATACATTTCATAAGTAAGCGTTTAACTCAAATAACTTACATGAAGAAAATCATACACATCACTAAGGTAGTTGAGAATCCTATCTCAACACCTACCTAAAGCACAATCGTCTAACTACTTACTCATACAAGCATTTTCACAAACACTTAGAATACACTTATTTATCATACATAATGTATATTAGCAAAAACATGTATTTGGGCGAATCCTTTCGCCGAGTAGGTATTACACATATATATAGCATGTACATATAGTAATTTATCATGGCAACCACACTTTCAAAATTTGTACGTATACGGTATTTTCTACAAATATACAGAATACACAATATGCCATAATTTGCATACGTAACTGAATTGCAAAACGAACGTCGCATTGTGCATGTACAATAACACCCAGATCATGAATCTATCATTATCTAACATTGAAAGCTTTGAAAACCTTAACCTATACGTCTAAAGTCTGCACCTTACGCCGTAGAAACGTAACGAACGCGATAGAATTGCTAAGTCTTCGTCCACGATAGTATAACGACCTAAATCATGAGTTATGCTAGCTATTTCACTACTTGTATCAATTAAAACCCTAAAAAGGTTAAAGTTAGGTTTTTCTTACCTAAGAACAAAGCCGGAATCGCTGGGATAACGATTGAAAAGTGATAGTTAAGCACGTAGATCGGCAGGGTAGAATAGTAGGAAGATTCTCTCACTTCTCTCACACTTTCTCTCTCTTTTCCTCTTCTCTCTCCTAGGTTTTCTCAAATTCGTATGGGATGAGAGAGTGAGGGTTTAAGGTTCTTATATAGGCTAAAAACTCTCTAAATTAGACCCAGGGCTAAGGTATACTTAGGTTATAGCCAAAGTGGGTCTGTTCCGTCTCAACGGAGCACTTCTGGACCCCCCCCTCCATGAGCCAAAGGTCGGACTTAAGCTCACCGACCTTGGATCTAGGTCGAGTTAAGTTTTCATTCTAGTTGGGTTCCCAGATCACACGTGGCGGACCAGTTTCAGTTCAACGGTCACTAGAACTCGATCAGGGTTACAAGTACACTGCCTTGTATATGAAATTTCCCCTGATCTGAGGGTATATTTGGGTTAGATTCTGACGGTCTGATTGCTTATATCAGGCCCGCAAGCGACAAGTCTCAGATTTCTTAAATTTGGAATTTATTTCTAATTAATTTCACGTTTCTCACACTCTTCACTCCAGGCTCAAGCGAATAGCCCCAGGACACTATCTGGATTTGATTTTCGAGATGGTTGTCAAGCCCAGCAAGGCGGTCCTAATTCTATAACTTCGTATTATTCGGACTTTCGACGTGTGGTCCAGATCTGATACAGAGTTTCAATGTGCTCCCAAGAGCAGCTGGGTAATGAGATTGATCCTAGATTTTACGGTAACCTAACGTCAATGATTCTACACTTTTTGGGTCTTGTAGATCGTATTTAAAGTGATTAGTGCGAATTTCGTAGCTAATCCAGTTTAGCACTTAGTTAACTTTGTCTAATTCCTAAAGGATTTAAGGTTTGAGAGGTTCATAAGGGGTTAGGATCTACCCCTTGCATAAGGACATCTAACTCTAGGTTGGCAAAAATCTGGGGTGTTACAATCTACCCCCCTTAAAAATAATTTCGTCCCCAAAATTGGCTAAGGGTAAGAAGTAAAGATTTTATTATTTCTTTTGCCTAAGTTTTATGGACTTCAAGTTTATGTGCGTGATAGGGTGTATACTATCTATACTAGTCTGGCTTACTTTAGTTTATCCTCCTTAAAACCTCTTCACCCTAAAATTAGCTAAGGCTCCGATTAAGTTCGTATTCAACGAGCACATTTATGGATACATTGACCTCGGTTATTGTAATTCAGCTCGTACCCATTGTTAGGCCTATTCTATAATAAATTGGTTTAACACTTAAACCCTAATTACTTTCCTTTAAAGACTTTATTATTGACATTCTAAGGAAGATTCAGATCCTATTTGGTGACCTAACCTTACATATCTCCTGGATCAATTCCCTTCGATCCTGGGCCAGTGGGGTAGGGGCCAACTACGCATCTGCTACGCAACTTTGATCCAACGGATGTATTAGCTGACCCAACTAGATTGGGCTCATAATATGCTACCCCCCTTAAAAATAATTTCTAGCCTCAAGGCTCAAGAATCTGTGTCCTGATCCGTATGTCGGAACAAGGTGTGATTTAAAACCTATCCTTGATATGAAATGGGAAATACATTGGTTTGTCTTTCATCGATGATGTGTACTATGGCATTAATACCTATGGTTATAGAAAGGAGCTAAAGATAATGGGCACTGTGGTTGATTTCAAGGACAGATGTGAGTTTGTGGCAAGATGTCTAATTCTACCAAAGGAAGACCCTTTTTGTTAAGGTCCCGACTTACTTTCTTTAATCATATCTAGTTTGATACTGTAAGATAATCTATACATTATTAACACAAAGGGTTGGGACACAAGAAGTTAATGGACAGGCTATCTTTCTAAGTTCATATGCATAACATGGATGCCCGAATGGTCTATGACTGGGGACCTAATTCCTAACTGTCTATTGATGAGGGTCAAATATTGCATATTAGACCCCGAACATTGCCTAATTTTACGTACATGATAAGGTTTAATGGAGTGTTTTAATTATATTTTTGTTACAGGAGGAAATTGGGAGCATGTATTGAAAAATGATGTTAAAGGCATGGATTTGACGTTCCAAAATTACCAGAGCACAGGATGTACTCCAGAAAACCAATGGTGAAGAATATACACGCCCGGGATCGGAGGAAAGTAAGCCAAATGGGCCCGAAAAGGGTCCAGAATGCAAGATCACATGATTCCCACCATCCAATCAGTCCAAAACTTCATACGTGTGATGGGGGCCATGAATTAACCGTACATATCAAGTTTCAGCTCTTGGATCACTATGGAAGTGTCCCAACGGTCGATCAGCCCCTAAAATCATCATTTCGGGCCCACGATAGCAGGATATGCCTCAAACTTGGTTTTGGCGGTTGGAATTATATGAAGGAAAGGATGGACGGCGTAGATTTCTCGTAAACATCACGGTGTATCCTGTGTATGGGGAGTGTACACTGAGTACACGGCACCTGACGTGCACCACACCATCAGCTCGGTCAGCGTCCGCGCTGACCCGCGCGCCCGTCTTCACGGCGGCCTTTCCCAAATCCGGCGTTCGCGAAATCACGCCCGCGGTCGGCGTTTGTGGGTCCCACCTGGTGTTCAATTGACAATCCAAACCGTTCATCGGCTTCCTGGGGTGACTATTGACATCGCCTAGGTGGCGAAATTGCGAAAGGAAGCGATCATTCAATCCCCACCATTCAAACATGCAATGGACGGTGAGACGAGATTTTTCGTGACTCATATCAAAATGGAGAAAAAACCAGGTGTTTCTAACCGAAATTTCGATAGAAATCCAATGGACGGAGTGGATTTCTAAGACAAGCTACAACGTGGGCCCCACCAGTACGGACAGCGTCCGCAGTTTCCGTTTTTAGCGTCAGCAGCGAACGGACGCTGGACCGTTTTACGGCTGGCTGTGAGCCCCACACGTGTCCCTTCTGCCGATCCAATCCGTCCATCTTGAAGATGGGCTCGAGCACTTCAAAACCATGTTCCTACTTTATACCCATGCGTGCACACGTGTCCGTCGAGAGGGCCACAAAAGGGTCGCTGCACGTCCAAATCGATCTTTTGTGTTTTCTTCTTCTGACGGGGCGCGTCAATGGACGTTCAAAACCACTTATTCTTGACCAAATTTTGTTCGAATCCAATGGAGGGGTGGATTTCCCGAGAAAACACTTTTATGGGGCCCACCGATCACGATAGCGAAAGGGTGCGAAAGTTTTGCACAAATTTGGAAATCCGGTTTTCCAAAGGTGTGGGCCACCATCTTTGATCATATGGCGGTCTGAACCGTCTATCATGTAGAGGACCCAAGAAAGTCCTAAGGGACGGTGTTTGTTGGAATTTGAACGAGGAAAGTATGGTGTTTTGAGGTCCCGAACTTCTGCGAAAAGGAATTTTCTTTGCGCATGCGACAAACTTCCCAAATCCGAATTTCACCACTCCACCACTCCATCACTATAAAAAGAGTTGCAAAACATGAGGAAGGGCATTCGAAATTGGAAAAAGTGGAGAATTCCATATTTAGAGCAAAGAGAGAGAAAAAAGAAGAAAGAAGAAAGAGAAAATTGGTTTGATGTTTTTATGAATTTTTATTTATCCATATGTTTAATGAATTTTATGGGTAACTAATCTCTCGGCTAGGGTGAGATGAAACCCTAATTTGAACACCTCTTTTTCTATGTTGATTTTATTTTAGTTAGATTGGTTTGTTTCTTTCCCTAGTGTGCTTGATTGCTTTAAATTCTATACTTCTCCATCTATGAACTTGATCAGAGTCTATGGATGGATGTGGTCTGGATGCTTATTCTAGGTGCTTGTATCGATCATGAACGAGGTTCTGTAGAGGAAGAAACAGTGGTGCTTTCTTGAATCATATTCCATATGCCCGATTTGGACATGGGATATGTTATTCATGGCATTGCTTGAAGGAATTAGACAATCTGTATGCCCAATTAAGGACACATTGTGCTTTCTCTAGATAAGTTAGATCAATCTATATTAAAGTGAATTAACGAGACAAAACAAGGGTTGGGATAATTAGGGGTGGATTCGAAAGTCCTAGTGCTCTTTCTCTTATTGAATTTTCTTCCCTATCCTCAATAGTTATTTTCCATAAATTTGTGTTAGTAATTTGCTCCATTATTTGTTGAATTAGTTAAGGAGGATCACAGAATTGAATTGTGACGATCAGTCCTCGTGGGATTCGACCTCGATCTTACCGAGTTATTACTACATCACAACCCTATACTTGGGGAGTGAACAAGTTTTAGCGCGGATTCTTGGACTGTTTTCGATCTAAATTGAATTTAAGATTCCCTCTTATCATAATTCATAGCTTAGGATTTTACTAACTTAGAAATTTTTTCTTTATTTTAGAAACTAACCTATTTTCTGTTTTGTAGGGTCCTGAAATAAACTTCTAATTTGGTAATCCCTTCTAATTTTCTTACTTTTTCTAATTTCTATTTTTAGAATTAGGATTTTATTTTTTAGAAATTTTTAGTTTCTAATTTTAGATTTAGATTCTTCTTTTAAGTAACTTTCTACTTTCTAGTTTTAGAAAATTTTTTCCTTTTTAGAAACTAACTTAGCTTTTTATTTTTAGTAACTTTCCAATTCTAGGATTTCCTTCCTTTTTAGAAATTGACTTTTTGTTCTTTAGAAAATTTCTAATTTTAGATTTTCTATTTTAGAAACTAACTTGTTTTGTTTTCTTTTGCAGGATTCTAACATAGATCTCCAATTGGTAACATCTGTCTAAATTCTCCAGTCCTCTCTACTTTCTATTTTGAGATTTAAGTTTTTAATTTTTAGGAATTTTCTACTTTCTAACTTTGGATTTGGTAACTTTCTATTTTCTAGTTATAGAAACTTTCTTTTTTTTAGAAATTAACCGTTGCTTAGGATTTTTCTATCATTATTTTAGGAAACTTGATTTGTTTTTGTTTTTATTTACAGGAATTGAGGAAGGAAGCTACTAAGTGAAGGAGGAGCTTCTTAAATCTTCTGCCATCAATCATCTCCTTTTCCTGGTTCTTTCTTCCCATTCTTATTCACATAGTTTTAACTTGTTTTTTTTTTTTTTTAATAGCATAATTTCTAGTTCTAGTTTTCTTTCTCTTAGGTTGTTACTTAGTTTATGCTAGGACGTAGATCTCTAGATAAAGAACTAGCACCTTTTGATCTGAAAATAGAAAGAACATTCCATAGAAGATTGAAAGACATCCAGTTGAAATGGCGAGAAGAGAATGGAACTAAAACTCTTAGAGATTATTCAGCTCCTGTCCAATTCAATGCGCCTTCATGCATAGTGTTACCCACCACCACGGCAGCACACTTTGAACTCAAGACTGGGGTCATACAATTATTGCCTTCCTTTTATGGGTTGGACAAAGAGGACCCATATCATCATGTGAAAGAATTTCTAGACATTTGCTCCACTTTTAAATTCCAAAACTTCTCAGACGATTCGATCCTTCCTTGTTTCCTTTTCTTTGAAGGATAAGGCGAAAGCATGGTTGAATTCTCTAGAAGTTGGGTCTATCACTACATGGGACCAATTGTCTAGAAAGTTCTTAAACAAGTTCTTCCCTGTTCACAAAACTAATGCTCTCCGTAGAGAAATCACTAATTTCACACAAAAAGAGGGAAGCACTTTCATGAATGTTGGGAAAGATGGAAGGACTTGCTTCTTAAATGTCCACACCACGGTTTGAGAAGTGGCAACAAGTGCAATACTTTTATGACGGTCGACACCCCAGAACCGTCGCATGGTTGATGCCACCGGTGGAGGGTCCTTCATGACCAAAGCGATCTGAAGCATGGAAATTCTTTGAAACCTTGTGTGAAAACTCTCAAAGAATGGGACTATTCGGATAGAGGTGAAAGAAGTTCCCAACCACAAAAGAGGGTGGCATATATGAGATAGGAGTCACACCAGGATCTCCATGCCAAGATTGATGGCTTTGACAAAGAAGGTTGATGCTCGATGTTACATAATGGACCTCCACAAACAACTCAAGCCGAGGCTTGTGCCATATGTTCTAGTTCTTCCCATCCTACTACGCAATCTTGCCCATCACAGTACGATTTCCCGAATTCATCTCGAACAAGTTCATGCTTTGAATACCTTTCGAAACACAGGAATGATCCTTACTCAAACACGTACAACCCGGGGTGGGCTAGGCATCCAAATTTTCTTGGGCAAAAGGACCACAACAAGGAGGACCATCTGGAAATCCTCCCATGCAACCTTACCCTCAAGGCGGCAATCAACAACTCCAACGGTTTCAAATATCAACAAGTCCCTTCACAATCACGGAAACCATCTCTTGAGGATACACTCCATCTTTTTATGCGAGTTCTCTCCAATTCCAAAAAGACACCCAACAAACTTTACTAGCCAACCAAACAAAGCTTACATGCAAATGCGCAATCCATTGCCAAGTGGAAGTACAAATGGGTCAACTAGTGCCACATTGAGTGAGAGAGAAAGAGCAAGTTCCTAGCCAACTCAGTGGCTAATCCAAAGGGACGAGATGAGATTGGCTCTAATTCTAACCAAGGACAATATCATGAGCAAGCCAAATCGATCACTACCCTTAGGTCAGGCAAACAGATTGATAACAGAATAGAGATGCCTAGGGATGAATCAAATTCTAAAGCGGAAGATCAAGATGAAGCAGAGAGACACACCAATGCATCCAAAATTCAAAAGCTCTCTGACTCTCCAGGAACCACTAATGTGCCACCTTACGTGCCCAAAGCACCCTTTCCTCAACGTCTGGCACCAATGAAGAAAAGAAACAATTTTGATGAAATCCTGGACGTGTTTAAAAAAGTGCAAGTCAACATCCCGTTGCTTGACGCTATCAAGCAAGTCCCTCCTTACGCTAAGTTTCTTAAAGATTTATGCACTCAAAAGCGTAAGCAGAATGTTCATAAGAAGGTCTTCCTTGCAGAGCAGCTCAGCTCCATGATTCAACATAACACCCCTCCTAAATTTAGGGATCCAGGAGCCCCCACCATTTCTTGTGGCATAGGAGATCATAAGATCGGGAAAGCATTGCTTGATTTAGGGCGAGTGTTAATTTGTTACCTTATTCGGTTTATGAGCGGCTAGGACTTGGTGAGTTGAAACCGACTAAGGTAACATTACAATGGGCGATAGATCTGTCAAGGTTCCCGGGTATTATTGAAGATGTGCTAATCCAGGTTGATAAATTCTATTTTCCAGTGGATTTCATAGTTATAGATACTCACCGTCCGAATCCTCATAGTCGGATCCAGTCATCTTGGGTCGTCCATTTTTGGCCACATCTAATGCTATTATAAATTGCCGAAATGGAGTTATGAAGTTGTCCTTTGGTAACATGAATATTAAACTTAATGTTTTTAATGCAGGACAACAATCATGGATTTGGACGACATTTTTGAAGTGGACATGATCGAGAGCCTTGTGCAGGACTCCTTCCGTACATCTTTTGAAGATCCTCTTGAGACCTGCTTAGCACAATCGGGCATGGATTTTGACATTGATAGTCCCATCCATGAAGTCAATGCATTGCTCGACTCTACTCCTATATTGGAGACTGAAAAATGGAGAGCGAAAGTGGAACCTCTTCATCCCTCTGAAACTCTTCCTGACAGCACAGTTTCTAACTCTGAAAAGGCAAAAGAGAACAGGTTGCTTAATGTTCTTCGAACATATAAGGCGACAATTGAACGGAAGATAGCAGAAATACAAGGAGTGTGCCCCACTGTATGTAAGGATCATGCTGTGGAAATGTCACGTAAAATACAAAGGAAGCATGATCTTAACATGGAAGAAGTTGTTCGAGCAGAAGTCCTTAAATTGTTTGATGATAGTGTCAATTACCTCATTTCGGATAGCACGGTTATGGGAACTCGCATCACTTGTGCAGGATTGGTTAACCACGTGTTGAGGTAAGTTCTTTGGCGGACCACTGGTCTTAAAGATTAATGAATTCATGGTCCGTTCTTGTCTGGCTGAAGACGTTAAACTTAGCGCTCCTGGGAGGCAACCCAGTCTTTTGTTTTATATATATATATATATATATATATATATATATATATATTTTTAGTTAGTTATTTCAATGTTTGTGGGTAACATTACTGCAAACCCTCACGAGACTACAACTCGTCCACTAGGGGTAACCTAGGGGTTTAAAGGCTTGTTGCATACGCTAAATGCAATCGAGAGCACCTGCGAAAGTGGTATAGGTAGGATTTTCTTTTTATTTTTGTTTTGTTTTTGTTGATATCTCTCTTGTGCTAACTCGCTTTTATATTGATATTCTTGAGAACGCTTCTTGATTCTCCATCCAGGTACTATCTTTCCCTACTCCTCTTTTCTTTTCGTTGTCTCATGTGCATTGCATGCTTATTTCTTTTACATTGAGGACAATGTAGATTTTAGGTTGGGGGTGGGAGATTAGGTTACCTAATCAGTATTTTCTTGGTCTTGAGCGAAAAATTGTGAACATTTTTCAAAATTTTCTGGAATTTCTATTGAATTCAAAGTGATTTTGAAGGATAGTTGTGATTTTGAACTTACAAGATACCGAATGTGAGAAATTATGACTCTTGGATTCAGTTGTCTGGCAAATTTCACACTGAAGTTTGAATGGTTAATCCATGATTAGAAGTTGTAAACATTGATTGAGCCATGATTTCACATATCAGATCTCGTTTACACATTAAGTTTTCAGTTCGATATTAATTGATAACATGGTAATAAGCATGAAAGGAACCAGCCTGAAAAAACAAAATTTTTAGCATCAGTCTATAAAGAAGAAGAGAAAAGGCTAAGTCACATAATCTTCATCATAGGTTTGCTCCCTATAGATGAAGATTCGATTCCCCATAGTTGATATGAGAAAAGAGTTAGGCGACAAGTTTTCACCATAGGTTTGCTCCCTATAGGTACAGATTTGATTCTTCTCCTTGGCATACTATTCATAAAGAAAAACAAAAAAATGGTAGAATGAAAGGTTAATCTGTAAGGCAAGTGTGGTTCCAGTTTTGGGTGACATGAGCTCCGTTGTTAATTACCAATGATATCATGAAATTGACAATTGAATCTCTTAATGGTTGAAAGCTGAGATGATACTTTACACTCGTGGAACTCAATGTTTAGGAATGTTCTAATTGATGGATTAATATTTTGAACTTGATTATGAAGTTTACTGTAAGCTTGATTCCAAGAGAAAAATTCCACACACCCATCATGAATCTTAGAATTTTCACATCTCAGCTATCTATACACAAGTCACTTGAGTTTACAGGAATTGTCCTTTATTTCTGAAATTATTTTTCGCATGTTTTGCTCGGGACTAGCAAAATGCTGGTTGGGGGTTGTGATGAGGGTCAAATATTGCATATTAGACCCCGAACATTGCCTAATTTTACGTACATGATAAGGTTTAATGGAGTGTTTTAATTATATTTTTGTTACAGGAGGAAATTGGGAGCATGTATTGAAAAATGATGTTAAAGGCATGGATTTGACGTTCCAAAATTACCAGAGCACAGGATGTACTCCAGAAAACCAATGGTGAAGAATATACACGCCCGGGATCGGAGGAAAGTAAGCCAAATGGGCCCGAAAAGGGTCCAGAATGCAAGATCACATGATTCCCACCATCCAATCAGTCCAAAACTTCATACGTGTGATGGGGGCCATGAATTAACCGTACATATCAAGTTTCAGCTCTTGGATCACTATGGAAGTGTCCCAACGGTCAGATCAGCCCCTAAAATCATCATTTCGGGCCCACCTGATAGCAGGATATGCCTCAAACTTGGTTTTGGCGGTTGGAATTATATGAAGGAAAGGATGGACGGCGTAGATTTCTCGTAAACATCACGGTGTATCCTGTGTATGGGGAGTGTACACTGAGTACACGGCACCTGACGTGCACCACACCATCAGCTCGGTCAGCGTCCGCGCTGACCCGCGCGCCCGTCTTCACAGCAGGCGCTCCGTCTCCAGCGTTCGCAGAACCGCCCGCCGGTCGGCGTTTGTGGGTCCCACCTGGTGTTCAATTGGACAATCCAAACCGTTCATCAGCTTCCTGGGGTGACTATTGACATCGCCTAGGTGGCGAAATTGCGAAAGGAAGCGATCATTCAATCCCCACCATTCAAACATGCAATGGACGGTGAGACGAGATTTTTCGTGACTCATATCAAAATGGAGAAAAAACCAGGTGTTTCTAACCGAAATTTCGATAGAAATCCAATGGACGGAGTGGATTTCTAAGACAAGCTACAACGTGGGCCCCACCAGTACGGACAGCGTCCGCAGTTTCCGTTTTTAGCGTCAGCAGCGAACGGACGCTGGACCGTTTTACGGCTGGCTGTGAGCCCCACACGTGTCCCTTCTGGCCGATCCAATCCGTCCATCTTGAAGATGGGCTCGAGCACTTCAAAACCATGTTCCTACTTTATACCCATGCGTGCACACGTGTCCGGTACAGAGGCCACAAAAGGGCTGCTCTGCAACGTCCAAATCTGATCTTTTTGTGTTTTCTTCTCTGGGACGCGTCAATGGACGTTCAAAACCACTTATTCTTGACTGAAATTTTGTTCGAATCCAATGGACGGGGTGGATTTCCCGAGAAAACACTTTTATGGGGCCCACCGATCACGATAATGCGAAAGGGTGCGAAAGTTTTGCACAAATTTGGAAATCCGGTTTTCAGGGCGGTTGTGGGCCACCATCTTTGATCATATGGCGGTCTGAACCGTCTATCATGTAGAGGACCCAAGAAAGTCTAAGGGACGGTGTTTGTTGGAATTTGAACGAGGAAAGTATGGTGTTTTGAGGTCCTGAACTTGGGCTGCGAAAAGGAATTTTCTTTGCGCATGCGACAGCTTCCCAAATCCGAATTTCACCACTCCAGCCACTCCATCAGCTATAAAAAGAGTTGCAAAACATGAGGAAGGGCATTCAGAAATTGGAAAAAGTGGAGAATTCCATATTTAGAGCAAAGGAGAGAAGAAAAAGAAGAAAGAAGAAAGAGAGAAATTGGTTTGATGTTTTTATGAATTTTTATTTATCCATATGTTTAATGAATTTTATGGGTAACTAATCTCTCAGCTAGGGCTGAGATGAAACCCCTAATTTGAACACCTCTTTTTCTATGTTGATTTTATTTTAGTTAGATTGGTTTGTTTCTTTCCCTAGTGTGCTTGATTGCTTTAAATTCTATACTTCTCCATCTATGAACTTGATCAGAGTCTATGGATGGATGTGGTCACGGATGCTTATTCTAGGTGCTTGTATCTGATCATGAACAGGTTCCTGTAGAGGAAGAAACAGGGTGCTTTACTGAACTGCATATTCCATATGCCCGATTTGGACATGGGATATGTTATTCATGGCATTGCTTGAAGGAATTAGACAATCTGTATGCCCAATTAAGGACACAGATTGTGCTTTCTCTAGATAAGTTAGATCAATCTATATTAAAGTGAATTAACAGACAAAACAAGGGTTGGGATAATTAGGGGTGGATTCGAAAGTCCTAGTGCTCTTTCTCTTATTGAATTTTCTTCCCTATCCTCAATAGTTATTTTCCATAAATTTGTGTTAGTAATTTGCTCCATTATTTGTTGAATTAGTTAAGGAGGATCACAGAATTGAATTGTGACGATCAGTCCTCGTGGGATTCGACCTCGATCTTACCGAGTTATTACTACATCACAACCCTATACTTGGGGAGTGAACATCTATTGCCCATTTGAGAAATTTCTTAGGCCTAAAAAGAAAATCTCTAGTGGCTATATGTTCTTAATACTTCCCAAAGACGAAGTAATAAACTTGTGGTTGTAAGTGGTCGGGCTAACATAGAAGGAAAGTTGTGTAGTGGGTCTGAATCGGATACATAGACCTTCTACCTCGCGAAGATAAAAAAAATTTCGTATCAGTTCTTAATCCTAGTTGATCCTGACCTTCTGCTTGATCAGAGCATAGAGTTCATTGGTAACTACCAGGATTAAGAATTCAATTCAAACCGCGAATACCTCACTTATATATAGTTCTCTACTCCGTGTTCCCATTTGTAATAAGTCTTCGGGAAGGCAATTCTAAGGGATGTATTGATTTGACCTAACATTAAATCTGAGGGATATATAAGTTTTCTCTGAACATGAATAGTTTCTACGTCAAACAACCTTCCTAAGAGTTATTAAAGAAGCCTGTGAGTACCAAGGGGATTCAACGAAGGAATTGGGGTCTTGCTCCAACCTAATCAAGTTAACTAACTAAATCTATCTTTCAATTATCTTAGCATAATTAGTGTTTTACATTCCTTAGTATAACCAACTAATAGGTTGTAATCCAAAGTCTATGCTTATACGCTAGATGATTTCATACCCTTCCTAATACAAGAAATTGTTTATCGCTTAGGGCCAAACGTTGTCTGATTGGAATTGAGTTGTCTGAACTTGAATTTAACTACGCTCGAGCATTTCACATATGCTCATACCAACTAAGAGGTTCTAGGGTTCACGTTATCAATTTATTATATTTCCCATACTGTTAAGTCTTTCGAAATCTAGGAGCACCACTCTAGGTCCAAAACTCTATGGGCCTATTTGGCCAGTGGTCTTAAGTTGTATTAAATGGGGCTGCATTGCTAATCCCACCTTGGGATTTAGAGTAGCAAGTTTGGTAGGAGGGTGGGAGGGGATTAATTGTATAGGGTTAAAATGAGCCTTGTGTTGGAAAGTGCGAGATGGGATTTTCAAATCCCATGATGATGATGAATTTCCAAGTGTGATTTGAAAGGGAACATCCGGGATTTACATTTAACTGCATACATTCCAAACATGGTATTGGAAAACATGGGATACACCCAATCCAGGGATAATACCTTACACATACATTTATTGTTACTTTTACAACTTCATCCACCATAATCCCACCGAATACAGTTGGCCCAAGAGGCCCTAAACGTTCCAACATTTGGAGGTTTGTGAAGAAGACGGTGGAAATGGAGAAGATGGTTGTCACAAGCTCGAACAATGCCATGGAAAAGAAAAGAAAATGGGGAAATAGGGGGGATACTTGGGTTCCCATGAATTTGAGAGACAAAGTGGGGCTTGAATGCCCAAATGAAAGGGAAATGAAGAAGGTAAACAACTGTGGAGAGGTATTTCGAACGTGTGGTGGAGATGGTACACGAAAATGGAAGAGGGGATGATTGATGGGGCGGTTTTTGCCAAAAATCAGAAATTTGGAAGAGAAAAGAGAGCTTGGGGGTGTGGTTTGTGAAGGAGAGGGGGGTTTGGAGGGGTTTTAACCGAAACCCCATGTACCAGTGGGTCATACAAGACCCTGGACACAATCTGCCCGACCGGCCCGCCCGGCCGAGCCCGTTAACCGGTGAGGTCGTCGCCACTCTCTAGAGTAATCAGCGAGGCCTCGCCATTTGGGCGAGGACCTCCTGCCCCCTAGGTCCTAAAAAAGTCTGGGTCCCACCCTAAGTCCCTCTGGAATGGTGTGGGTAGGCCCCCGGCTCCGTTTTGCTTCATTTCGGGTCCTTTCGGATGGTTTCTGATGCACAGCTATATCTGTACATTCCTAAGGGCTGGGATGGGGTGATTTGTGATTTACACTTGTCGTTTGATGGTCTAGAAGTGGTTTGGAGTTGACTCATGTGATCATGGATGAGTATAGACCCGATCTCGATGACCATTTTCAGTGAACTTTGCCGATTAGCGAAACGGCTGTTACACGATGATACGGTTCTAGATAATCTAGGTCGTCAGTCCTAGATAATCTCATACGATGATACGGTTCTAGGTCGCTGTAAAGGGCTGTCAGGGCTGTTACACGCACTCGTTGCACCGCTCCCCCATCACCTTATCAATACAGGCCTAGTTTATACTCTCGTTTACTATGGGAATGCTCGTCGCCTCTCATGCAAATTCGAGTATGCTCGAGGTCACTACAAAGGTCGGCTCCGAGTACATTACACGCAATCGTTACACCACTCCCCCCATCACCTTATCAGTTTAGGCCGACAGCTCAAATACAGTATCCCATACCACCGTATTCGGCTCACGAGTTTAGGTTGCTCACTGGTCACTACGAGGAGGCACATCACCCCAGCGTAGGCCGACAGCTCGACCACGGTGTCCCATACCACCATGCCCGGCTCATGAGTCTTAGCGGATCGAGGTACCAAGGTTAAACGACATTACACTGTTAAGTTTGGTACCGTAGGTTCAAGCAGTAGCGTCCAAACATGGTGAACATACAGTAGACAGATCGGGTTACTTGACGAGCTCGACTAGCACGAGCGCACAACCAGCTAAATAACATGAAGTGCATAAGCACTTCGCGTGGCCTAACCACTATCGCCAACCGAAGTATGACTCGGGTTGGTCAAACACATCCTACGTGGTGAAATGAATCTCAGCCACGACTTCAAGCCTATTACCGATTGTCTGGACTATCACATAGCCTCAATCACATTCAAGTTATAACCAGAAAGTATGTATAATAGTTAAAGCAGAATTAACAAAGTAATTCAAACATGTTAACAAGCATGTTATAAAGCACAATATAAACAGGAAATACCACACATACATTTCATAAGTAAGCGATTAACTCAAACAACTTACATGAAGAAAATCATACACATCACTAAGGTAGTTGAGAATCCTATCTCAACACCTACCTAAAGCACAATCATCTAAGTACTTACTCATACAAGCATTTTCACAAACACTTAGAATACACTTATTTATCATACATAACGTATATTAGCAAAAACATGTATTTGGGCGAATCGTTTCGCCGAGTAGATATTACACATATATATAGCATGTACATATAGTAATTTATCATGGCAACCACACTTTCAAAATTTGTACGTATACGGTATTTTCTACAAATATACAGAATACACAATATGCCATAATTTGCATACGTAACTGAATCGCAAAACGAACGTCGCATTGTGCATGTACAATAACACCCAGATCATGAATCTATTATTATCTGACATTGAAAGCTTTGAAAACCTTAACCTATACGTCTAAAGTCCGCACCTTACGCTGTAGAAACATAATGAACGCGATAGAATTGCTAAGTCTTCGTCTACGATAGTATAACAACCTAAATCACGAGTTATGTTAGCTATTTCGCTACTTATATCAATTGAAACCCTAAAACAGGTTAGAGTTAGGTTTTTCTTATCTAAGAACGAAGCCGGAATCGCTGGGATAGTGATTGGAAAGTGATGGTTAAGCACGTAGATCGGCAGGGTAGAATAGTAGGAAGATTCTTCCACTTCTCTCACACTTTCTCTCTTCTCTCTCCTAAGTTTTCTCAAATTCGCATGGGATGAGAGAGTGAGGGTTTAAGGTCCTTATATAGGCTAAAAACTCTCCAAATTAGACCCAGGGCCAAGGTATACTTAGGTTATAGCCAAAGTGGGTCTGTTCCATCTCAACGGAGCACTTTTGGAGCCCTCCCTTGAGCCAAAGGTCGGACTTAAGCTCACCGACCTTGGATCTAGGTCGAGTTAAGTTTTTGTTCCAGTCGGGTTCTCAGATCACACATGGCGGACAAGTTTCAGTTCAACGGTCACCGGAACTCGATCAGGGTTACAAGTACACTTGTAACGTCCCGAAAAATCGAGGGTCGAGCATAAACCCAACTCTCGAGTTCTAGAACATCACTTATGCAACATAGATAATGATGATTAAATGTTGTCTGTGTTAGTACAATAAACATGAGTGAGATTTTACCAAAATAGTAGTTCATACTCCAGATCCATGTATAAAACGTAAGCGGAAGACTGAAAGGTGTATATAGATATATATAAAACAAAACATTCTCGATCTCCAGAGTATGAACACTAAGTCACCGTATATATACATGTTGGTTCTGAATCAAAATGTCAAAATAGTACAAGCCAATTTATCAACCACAGCCTCACCCCGTAGTCTTGGGACGACTACGCGAAGCCTCCAGTAGCGAAGCCTCCATGTGACGCATGTAGGAGAACTCCTCCTGATCGTCATAGAAGTCGGGCTCAGTCTCCTGTGCTCCAATGATACCTGCATCTGATACAGGGTCTGGTGGGTATTTTAAAACACCGTCCCGTAACATGGGAGTGAGTAGCTAACTCAGTGGAACAATAAAGCATAGGTTAACATGTTATCAATGCAGTCAAGCAGTAATGATAAAGCAGTATACTCAAACACTCCTAATTACTCTTATTAATGCAAGTATGAATACAGTCATGATGGATGCCCTCACCACACCCTCCCTCGTGCGACACCATCTTACGTTCGCGGCATGCTTTCATCCCTCAGTGCTCCACATCTTCCAGGCACATGCAATGCATGATGAGCATGATTACCGAGTTATTATTAGTCCATTTCAAATAGCAGGATTGGGAAACTAAGGTACCTCCCTTGTATCATTTCCAAACATGATCCATTTTAGGGTCGTCAGTCCTAGTTAATCTCAGACGATGGTGTATTTTCTAGGTCACTACTGCAAGGCTTTCTGTGGTCATTACGCACAAAAAGGTTACACCACTCCCCCATCACCTCTTTAACGATTCATCACTATACAGAAACAGGCCTAGTTCATACTCTATACACCGCGGCAAAACTCTAAGGCTCACCGCAATTCAGAGTATGCTTGAGGTCACTACAAAGGGCTGCCAGGGCTATTACGCACAAAGGTTACACCGCTCCCCCATCACCTTATCAACGTAGGCCGACAGCACGAATATAGTGTCTCATACCACCATAATCGGCTCACGAGTCTGGTTGCTCACTGGTCACTACGGGGAGGCACGTGGCCCCAGCGTAGGCTGACAGCTTGACCACAGTGTCTCGTACCACCATGCCTGGTTCATGAGTCTTAGCGGATCGAGGTACCATGGTTAAAAGAGATTTCACTGGTAAGTTTGGTACCCTAGGTTCAAGCAGAGGCGTCCATACATGGTGAACATACATAAGACATATCGGGTTACTTGACGAGCTCGGCTAGCTCGAGCGCACAACAAGTTAAACGATATGAAGCGCATAAGCACTTCGTGTGGCCAACCACTATCGTCAACCGAAGTATGACTCGGGTTCGAACACATCTCACGTGGCAAATGAATATCAGCCACAAATTCGATCTCATTACCGACTGCCTGGACTATAGAATAGCCCCAATCACATTCAATTGCAGATAGGTAAAGCAGTAATGAATCAAGATTCAAATCATATAATCAAGGTCTGATACTATCCATTTAGGGCTGTCAGGGCTGTTGCACGGAATCATTACACCACTCCCCCATCACCCATGACGGATCAAACACCGTAAACATGAAATTAAACATGTGCATTACACAGATAAAATCAAACAATCAGTTGAGCATGTTATGAAGCATGTTATAAAGCAGGTTATAAAGCATGTTCTAAGCAAGAATACAAACACACATATTTCATAAGTAAGCAGTTAAAGTAAATAACCGCATGGAGGAAATCATACACGTCTCTAAGATAGTTGAGAATCCCATCTCAACACCTACGTAAGGCACCATCATTCAAACACTTACTCTCACAAGCATTTTCACAAACACTTAGAATACACTATTACAACATACATAGTGTATATTAGCAAAACATGTATTAGGGTGAGTCTTTTCGCCAAGCAAGCATTTTACGTATATATAATATATTTATACAACAAATAATCATGGCAAACACATCTCTAAAATATATACGTATACGGTACTTTCTACAAAACAGTATTTCTATATACATAGTGTATATTAGTCAGACATGTATTAGGGCGAATCCTTTCGCCAAATAAGTATTTCATCCATATATCGTATATTCATACAACCAATAATCATGTCAAACACATTTCCAAAATTTATACATATACGGTATTTTCTACGAATACCTAGAATATGTAAAATTCCATATTTTACATCTTTAATCGAAACAGAAAATAAAAAGCACTTTGTACGTGTGCAATTACATGCAGATCATGAATCTATCATTATCTGACATTGAAAGTGTTGAAAACCATAACCTATACACCTAAAGTCCACACCTTTTGTCGTACAATCGTAACGGAGTCGATAGATTTGCCAAGCTTCCGTATTCTGCAGTTTGGTAGCCTAGAGAACAAAATAGGTTAGCTATTTCATAACTTATAACTATCAACACCCCAAATAAAATTAGGGTTAGGGTTTCTTACCTAGAAATGATGTCGAAATCGCTGGGAAAGTGATTAGATCGGAGTAGTTGAACACGTATAGAAGCGGGGAAGAGTGGCAGGGAGATTCTCCCACTGCTCCCACACATTCTCTCTCTTTTCTCTCTTCTCTCTCTAAGGTTTCTCTCAAATTCATATGGCTGTGAGAGAGAGGGATCTAAGGCCCTTATATAGCCTAAAATCTCACCAAAACAGACTTGGGAACAAGGTATACTTGGGTTTTGTCCAAAGGGCTTCTGTTTCAGCTCAACGGAGGACTTCTGGCCGGCCTCCTTGAGCCAAAGGTCGGACTTAAGCTCACCGACATTGGATCTACGTGGAGTTAAGTTTTTGTTTCAGTTGAATTCTCAGATCACGCGTGGCAGACCAGTTTTAGTTCGACGGTCAGTGGATCTCGATCGGAGATTCTAAGTACATAGATATGTTTATGAAAATTTTCCTGATCCGAGGGTGTAATTTGGCCTGATTCTGACGGTCAGGTTGCTTAATACTGACCCGCAAGCGACAAGTCTCAGATTACTATTTGAGATATTTATTTATAAAGAAAAACAAGGGTTTTCACTCTCCTCGCTGCGGACTCAAGCGAACAGCCGTGGGACACTGTCTGGATTTGATTTCTGAGATGATTGTCAAGCCCAGCGAGGCAGTCCTAATTCCTTAACTTGGTATTATTCGGACTTCCAATGTGCGGTCCAGATCTGATACGGAGTTTCAACATGCTCCCGAGAGCAGTCGGGTAATGAGTTTGATCCTAGATTTTAGGGTAGCTTAGCGTCAATGATTCTACAAGTTTTGGGTCTTGCAGATCATATTTAAAGTGGATCAAGTGGATTTCGTAGCTAATCTAGTTTAGCACTTAGTTACTTTGTCTCATTTCTAAAGGATTTAGTCCTGTAAGATTTCTGTCTGAGGTAATACCTAGGCCTTTGTAGTTTGTACATAAGGTGATCCAAGTTGTACTACTTAGCTAGTTTAAGATAGTATCTAGGGTGAAAGTACTTAGAAAAATTAAAAGATCACGGTGGTGAAGGGTGGGTTTTGTGAAGGAAATGAGTTCAGAAATGATTTTAGACTTTGGGATTGAGTTCTGACAATTTAATAAAGTGTTAGGATCGACCCATTGCCTAAGGACATCTAATTCCAGGTTAGCAAAAATCCGGGTTGTTACAACACTGCCTTGTGTATGAAATTTTTCCTGATCCGAGGGTGTATTTGAGTCAGATTCTGACGGTCTGATTGCTTATATCAGGCCCGCAAGCGACAAGTCAGATTACTTAAATTTGGAATTTATTTCTAATTAATTTCACGTTTCTCACACTCTTCACTCCTTGCTCAAGCGAATAGCCTCAGGACATTATCTGGATTTGATTTCCGAGATGGTTGTTAAGCCCAGCAAGGTGGTCCTAATTCTATAACTTCGTATTATTCAGACTTTCGACGTGTGGTCCAGATCTGATACGAAGTTTCAATGTGCTCCCGAGAGCAGCTGGGTAATGAGATTGATCCTAGATTTTAGGGTAACCTAGCGTCAATGATTTTACACTTTTTGGGTCTTACACATCGTATTTAAAGTGATTAGTGCGAATTTCGTAGCTAATCCAGTTTAGCACTTAGTTAACTTTGTCTAATTCCTAAAGGATTTGAGGTTTGAGAGGTTCATAAGGGGTTAGGATCTACCCCTTGCATAAGGACATCTAACTCCAAGTTGGAAAAAATCTGGGGCGTTACACCCAATCAGATGTATTTGTTTTATTCTGTCGAGCCCACCTCGACAGGCCCCACTTCCATCCAGACCATCCCCAGATGAGACCCACCAAGATATGTGTGTACTCACCCCGTCCATCCTCTGATCATCCGGCATATGAATCTGATAAACTAGATTTAATCAGACAGGTTGCTTCGATACAAAATTGTAATCCCAGTTGGGTTTTGGAGTGGGGTGGCCCACCTGCGTAAACCTCACCCTGTTGGATGTGATGTATATCCACACACCATCCATTTAAAGAGATTATTTTAGGACATGAGCCCAGATGGGCAGATCCAACAGACCAGGCCGGCCAGGTCCAGTGGTTGCAGGCCCGTCATGCTGTATTTTGTTGACGTCATCCAGGGTTGCAGGCCCATCGGGATGTGTATTTCATTCATGCTGTCTAGGGTAGCGGCCCACCACGATATATTTTATTTAGGCCGTCCATCAGTGGACCATCCAGCAAGCCCACCTGCTGCTTGAGCAGGGCCCATCTTGAGAGGTATGATGCACATGTAGCCCATGAGTGAGGCCTAATACGTTGTATGTGAGGCCTACCTTAATGTGATGTATATTGAGCCTAGATATGAGGCCCATTGTAATGTGTTTGAGGCTCATGGGCCATAGCCCATTGTGATGTATTTGAGGCTCAGATATGAGACCCTTGTGTAAGGCCCATTGTAACCATGTGAGGCTATCGTGATTGTATGAGGCCCGTTGAGATTGTATGTGGCCCATTGTGATTGTATGAGGCCCATTGAGATTGTATGAGGCCCATTGAGATTGTATGTGGCCCATTGTGATTGTATGAGGCCCATTATGACTGTATGAGGCCCATCGAGATTGTATGCAGCCCATTATGTTGTATATGAGGCCCTTGTGTGAGGTCATGGGCCCACTATATGTTTAGCCTTATGAGGGCCACTCCTTGGGAGCAATGTTGGTTAAATGTCCAATTAATAAGCGATGATGGTTAAATGTCTACATTATGACCTTCCCTTGGGCCCTTTGTTAGGCCGATTATCGATGCTAATTATGAGTATGTGATAGCATAGCGTCATGATACATGCTCATATGCATCATCTGCATTTTTGTTATGAGATGTGGTTGACCATTGCATATGTCATAGGGCGGATTATTATGGGACTCCGTGATAGGAGGAGTTACCCACATGAGTGCACGGTACACGCAAGATTATTGCATGACTGGATGGTATGACTCATGCATCTCACATTTTATAATATAATCACCATACGCCCTAGCGATATCAAGGTCATGGCCTCCACAAGCATGTCGTGGATGGCTAGATGGGGACACCAGAAATGTTTGGTTATAGCATATGGATGCCATAGATGTCCCTGGGTAAAAATTTCTAACCCCCAAAGCTAGGGGACGCTCCAACATCGAGACTGAGTGGATACATAAGCGCACGAGGGCCGTATACTAGTAGGCTACATCTCCCACTGTGTCGTGGTCGGTTGGAAAAGGGTGTGACCTTACAGTGAGGGAGTAATATCTAGGTAGAGTTTGACCAGCTTGAGGAATAGGTCCACTATCGAAGAGCCAGTCTTGATATTGGCAGGCAGATAGTGAGGTTTCTTCCACTTACCCAGTTGTGCGCTTGGATAGGGGTGGTAAGATGGCGTAGAGTGTACTAGACCCCGGTGATGATCCTAGAGATGTATGGTACTGATATGTGGACTTATTAAGCATGAAGTTGCATACTCAATATTTTACTTATTCATTCATTCATTCACTATCTACTCGGGCTGGTGGTGCGCAACTAATTGTTATGTGTATCTTCGCAATGGCCATGATTTTGGTTAAGGCGTGCGACAAACCTGTGATAAGGAGTTTACCACATTGAGTCTATCTATCCAAATTTAAGTATGAGACTAGTTTGGATAAAAGTCCCTTGTGATGGACCCCGTAGCCTGCAATACTACGTACTATCATCCTGACTTCACACTCTAGCTTGGTCATTTCATTCGCACCACATATTGCATTGCATCCTTAGCACATAACATTTGGTTTACTATACTTCTGTATTGCACAGCCTGGATAACGCTGATGGTATTTATGAATTTACCAGCATATTTCTGCATTGCTCTGATATTGTATACTTGACACTTACCTTGTGTACACACTTACACCACCCTCTAAGATTTCTATAAGCTTATGCACAATAGATGTGTGCAGGTGGCGTTAGGTCATTGCAGCGTTGAGCTTGGAGCGTGCAACAGTCTTTTGGAGCTTTGATTTTTGATATACGTATATTTCCCTTTCAGCATTGTATTTAACTATTTATATTAGTGAATATATGATGATGATGTTGCCTTTGTGATTTGGGTAAACTTGTGGTTATGTTTCTTACGAGATAAATGTAAGTTAAAAAATCCTCCTTGTAGGATCCCAGGATCGAAATCTGGCATATGGGCACTAGGAGCCGAGAATGGAGTACTACGGAGGCTGTTGGCACCAAATTCGGTGATTAGAAATTTTGTGAGCCCGGTTTCCAAGTTTGGGGCGTGACATTACACATTAGGTTGCACATGTGAAGCACTTAAAATGGGTGGTAGCCATGTGTCACATGTGGCTCAATAGGATGTATGAAGGTGAGGTTGGCACATGGTGCATATGCCATATTAAAATGTGTGGCATATTGAAAAGTAGGTCGTTCAAAGATGAGTGATAACATATGTTGCACATGTGTGACAGTATAAGATGGGTGGTCACACATACTACACATGTGGAGTATTTGAAGATGGATGATTGCACATTTAAGGTACTTAAAAGATGGGTGTTAGCACACGTGACTACCATGTGAGGCATTGATAAAAAAGATAAGTCATTTCCTCTCATTTCCTTCAATCTCTTTGAAATTATTTGGCTTAAATTCAATTGTATATATTGTACATGTGTGTTAAATGTGCCAGAGTTGAATGCGACTTGAATTGAACTAAATGCCTTATAACCCCGTGCATTGAAATAAATCGATTAAGATTGAATTTGTGAAGATCGGTCACCTATCTAGCCACCAATTATAAAGAATTAAGAGATTTACAAAAGGGAGGGTTCGTCCCTTGATAAGTTCTTTTCCTTTTCAGGCAAAAGGACTTTCAATTAAGTGTGTGATAGCTTACACCATTTAGCGATATGCCAATATGGATAAAAGATTAAACAAGGTCAAAGCCGATAATATTAATCTTGTATATATAACTATAATTGGCTAAAAGATAAATATGAAAAATAAAAGGGGATAGCTAATGATAGTCCATTCGTCGTCTGATAAAATACTAGACTTTGTAACAAAAAGGTTGTTGGGCACAAAAATTGAGTCACTTGCTAGGTGCTTTGTGACAAGACGGTTGTTGGGAAAGATAGTTTATTCCTCACATGGCTGGGCTTCGTTATGTGAAACAATCGTGGTTCGTGGGAATGGGAATGGGTGGATATTTGTTCATTGCATGATTGGCTTTAGGGATGGACAATTGTTGTGGTGGCTGCTTATTCGACGCACATGACTAAGTTCTATAACAAGAAAGCCGATTGTAGGGTGATCTTTCACAGTTCGTTTGTCACATAGATGGGCTTCATAGGCAAGACGGTTGTTAGTGACAAAGATCTATTGTTACTTTGCACGGCTGGGCTTCGTAGGTGAGACGTTCATCAGTGACAAAGATATGTTCGTTACCCCCACATATATAGTTGGGATTTGTAGGCGAGATGGTCGTTAAGATCGACAGTTCATTCATCACCCAACCACATACTTCGTAAGTGAGAAGTTCGGTGGGGTGATAGTTAATCTGTCACTTGGAACCAAACTTCGTAGGTGAGATAGTCAAAGGAACTGCTATCTGTTCATTGCTCGAAACCTCCCTTCATAGGCGAGACTGTAAGACTCATATCCTAGACCGTACCGTTCCATAGACTTCTGCAGTCCTCCCGGTCAAAGGTTGGACCCTTAACCTGCATTTGCGCGCGACCCTGATTTACACGCCGTCCACCCGAATCGACTCAACCTAAGACTAGTACCATTACGACTGCACCGTCACCGCGGTTCCGATGCCGCGACTCGCGCCCCGAGGCGATACTCTGGCCAGGAGATGTGGGTCAGTGTTCGGTGCGAGGAAAACGACGCGCGTACGAATTCCGAGAGAATCTCTACGATATGTCACATCAATCATCCATCAATCAATCCCATCATGTCAAGTACATGTCAAGTACACATCACCTCTCACCCTTCCCTAAGTAACCCCCAAAGTCAAAAAGTTCTTACACACTCATGCTTTTCTTACACCATTTGCCACAAAAGTCAAAAAGGTCTCATACACACCCATCACCACCACATCCATCACCCATCTCTCTTTACAACACACTCTCTCTCATTCTCAAACCACTCCCCAAACAACTTCAAAACCTCACACGTCCAAACCTCTCCAAGCCCTCCCAAGTAACAAGTGTGGCCCACTTTCCTACCCCCTCATCTCCCATCTCAACTATCCAAATCTCATCTCCTCCGTTGGAATCAAAGCTAAGGAGCTAAGGAAGCCTTTGATGTAAGAAGAAAGTGGTGGGTGATCTTAGATCTTTGTTTTCCATTCATTTTACTTGATTAAGGGTCCATATATGTGGGACCCACCTTGATGTATGTTGTATACAAGAGGGGCCCATAGTGGCGGGGCCCCTCCATCCTCACCGATCTCTCTCTCTCTCTCTCTCTCTCTCTCTCTCTCTCTCTCTCTCTCTCTCTCTCTCTCTCTCTTTTTCCCTTGTGTATGATGGCTTGTGGCCCACTTGATGTATGATCTTATCCATGCCACATACCGGTGGACCCCATCTATGTGGGACACACCGTGGTGTTTTTATGACATCCCAACCGTCCATAGGGGGGCCCACCTTATGGTGGCTAAAGTGAGGGTGGTTGCCAGTGGGGTGTGATAGGAAGTGGGCCCACCCAGATCCATGGTGCAAGTGGCAGCCGAGTGAAGATACCTCGTTACAACACTGGGTCTTGGCAACGATCCCTGTGGAGGTGGCTAACATGGAGCGTGGGCACTGCCGTGGGCGTACTCGCGGCAGCAGCCAGCAAAAAAAAAGATTTTTGGTGGGCCACCCATATAGGCCACACCTTGATGTATCCATTCAATCCATGCCGTCCATTCCATTCTCCATATCATTTTAGGTGTTGAGCTGAAAAATAAGGTCGATCCGATAATCAGGCGGGCCATACCATAGAAAACTGTATTTTCTACTGTTTAAAGCTTTTAGGACCCACCTTGCTTTACCCACACACCAAACATGCCGTATATTAGACTTGTTTGGTGTGTTTTGATCCATAGAACGCATTGGATGGAGTGGATTCTCTGGTAGCGGGCCCCACATGTGATTTTTCTCAGGAAAATAAAAAAAAAAAAAAAATAAGCAGAAATTGCAGCAGCCACTTCTTGCCGTCAGAAGGCAACAAAGCGCCGCACTGCGCTTACCCTGCACGGACGGCGGCGGGCGGGCTTGCAGCAACCCATGGGCCCTGCTGTGGGCCTCACCATGATGTGTATTTGTCATCTAACCCGTTCATTAGGTGGGCCCCCTCCAAAGATCAGGTCCATCCAAGGCTCAGGTGGCCCACGTTACAAGAAATAGTGGGGCTGAACCACCTGCCATTGAAACCCTTTTTGGGCCCACAGAAGTTTTGGATCAAGATGAAATTTATTTTTACCCTTCATCTAGGTCCAGGTGACCTTATGGACGGACTGGATGGCATATATGCATTAAGGTGGGCCCCACGTGGGACCCACAGTGATATGTGTTTTATTCCACCGTCCAGGCGGACAGTGGAGCCCTCCATGATGTTGTGTTTTATCCCCACCGTCCACCCTGGATGGTGGGACCCACCCCTGTGTGTACGTGTGTGTGCGTGTGTGTGTATATATATGTATATATATATATAAATATAATAATATTGTTTATATTATATATACTTATATAGATAATATATATTATGTATAATATACATGATGGTGGGCCCTCATGTGGACCCCCACCATGAGGCATGTGTTGCCTCCGATCTGTCCAACCACTTGGCGAGTTCATCTTAACGGCCGAGAAAAAAAAAAAAAAAAAGACAAATCTATAGATCAAGTGGACCCCATCTTGATGTAGTTAGGGCCCATCCATTGAGGCCCACCTGGTATACTTAAGGCCCATGTTATGAGGCCCATTCGATGTATTTGTCGCCCGTAGTTGAGACCCACTTTGATATATAAGGCCCAGGGGTTATGACCCATTGCAATGTACATAAGGCCCATTGATGTGGCTCACTTGATTTATATAAGGCCCATATGATGTGGCCCATTTGATGTATCCAAGGCCCATGGGTCGAGGCCCAACAGGGTGTCCTTAGGGTCCATTGCAATGTGTGATTTCTCCATGGCTTGTGTGTTAATATCAAGCAGGCCATGCCTTGGGAGGAATGTTGGTTTGACGTCCACATTGTAAGAATAATGTTGGTTAAATGTCCGCATTATGATTCTCCCTAAGGCCCATTGTTAGGCCCATATTTGTAGGCCATTTAGGCCCACCTTCGTTATGAACAACATTTATCACCATATAACATGTTTAGTATAGTTCCATGATTCATGATCATACGCATCATATGTATGCTTGATATGAGAAGTGATTGATCATAGCATATGCCTTCGAGCAGATTGTTTAGGGGCTCCCGGTTAGGTGGTGTTTCCCCACATGAGCACACGATATGTGCAGGATTGTTGCATGACTGGATAGTATGATTCATGCATTTCGCATTGTGTGGCATGGTTACCGTACGCCCTAGCGACATCAGGGTTGTAGCCTCCATAGGCGTATCGTGGTTGGCAGGATTGGATACTGGAAATCTTGTTCTACATGGGGTGCTATAGATATCCCTGGGTGAAAGTCCCAAAACCCTTATGGTACCAAGAGGTTGCTCCAACATCTAGACCGAGTGGGTGCATGAGCGCCGAGGGCCAATTACCAGAAGGCCGCGCTTTCTACTGTGTCGTGGTCTGTTGGAAGAGGGTACGGCCTTACCCGCCTGAGAGGAGGGGGCAATGCTAGGTTGAGTTTAACCAGCTCAAGGAATGGGTCCACTATCGACGAGCCGAGCCCGATATTGGCAGGCGGATAGTGAGGTCTCTTCCACTTACCTTATTGCGCGCAATGGGACGGCAATCTGGTTTAGAGTGTACTAGACCCCAGTGATATTCTAGAGTTGAGCTGTATTGATATGTGGACTTAGATGAGGATTCAATGCTTGAGTTGCATTCCGCATCGCATGATCTTGGTATGGCTGACATCATTCATGCCTTATATCGCATAGCCTTGGTACAGCTAATGATATTCATGGACTCATCAACATGTTCTGCATTACTTTGATATTTCATAATTGCATTACTACCTTACGCACACACTTTCACCACCCTCTAAGCTTTCTATAAGCTCATGCATGACCGTTGCGTGCAAGTGATGTCAGGACGCAGCAGCGCTGAGGCAGGAGCACAGAGAAGATCATCTTAGAGCTTTTTGTCCTTTATCATTGTATTTCCCTTTATGCTGATTGTACTTGTAAAGTTTTTAATCATAGTAGAAATGTGATGGTGTTTTTGGTTGTTGTTTGTGGGTTATGCCTTTGATTATGCTTATTACGAATTAAAATGATGTTGAAAATCCTCCTTGTAGTATCCCAGGATCGGAACCAGGCGTATGGGCGCTAGGAGCTGAGAATGGGGTTCTACGGAGGCTGTCGGCGCCGGATTCGGTGATCGAAAATTTTGTGAGCCTGGTTTCTGAGTTTGGGGCGTGACAGAGACTGTTATGATTCAACTAACTATTTGTTGCTCAATTAGGCTTTTTAGGTGAGATAAATCGTAGATAACAACAATTTGTTTGTCGCAGAGTCGAGCTTCATGGGTGAGGCAGCCAACAGTATCTCTAAGCATTTAAGTGAGAAGGCCCCTCTCGCTATTGTTTCAAACTTAAGGATCTTTTTACCTGTCCACCAGTGTGTTCGTGAACATAGGGTGGAGTAATATAATCGATTTATGTTTTTATTTATTTATTATTTTTGTATTATTGTGCTGACTAGCAGTGGAGTTAAATATAAGTTAAATTAAAATAAGCAAACGAGCGATGAAGAATAGGCAACGTTGAGCTATATAAGAGAGTTGTGTTGAATTGGTATCAAACTTGGAACTCTTCATTCTCTACTTTATTTATAGGGATGTGCAGCAGTCATTAGAGAGTTGCATTTGAAATCAGTCACCATATTCCTCTCTTAATTAATTAATCAATTAGCCAGTGTGGCCAATTATGTTTACTTCTTTAGGAGGGCTATATGTGATCTTTGCTAGATTGATTACTAGCTAAAATATGTGGCCGATTATATTTTTATTTTAAGATTTTTTTTAAATATAATTTTGATGCAAAAAGTCACAATGATTAGCCAATAATGTCCATCTTGCCATTTATCAACTTTCCTAAGGGCCTGTTTGATTTTACAATGCAGCGGTGAAATGGTCGTAATTACCCCTATGAATGACTTTACCGTCGTTTGAATTTTAAAGCTGGATTTACTGCGGGATATCTTCCAATACAGGGTACGAAGTGATCTCTTCCGATCCTGCAGGCGGAAGGAAATCACACTTGTAAACGATTCTACTATGCTTTCTTAACCACCGGTTGTGGTATTTATCCACACCACATGGGGTCCACCATCATCATCACGGGACATCCACACCATCCATCCATGATATATGCGGATTTAATGAGTTGACCCAGGATGGTTTGGTTGTCCACAGCTGGGTCTATCATAATATCAATGGTGGCAGTGGATTATAATGGTGATTTCTATGATACTATCGGACTTAGTACAGTAGGAAGCCTCATTTTTTGGTTGAACACCTTAGTCTGTATTACGGAACCATTGGTCGGCATGGATTGTGCTTAAAACATGTTGATGGGCCAAACTGAGATCACATGGTCTTTATTCTATGTTACATTACCACACGCACGACCCCTGCCAAATAGCCGTCTATAGCTGTTCTAAGCCATCATACCACCTATGACAGGAGATGGATGGCAAGCTGAAAATCCAGAGTGTTCCACATGACTACCTAATACATGCAACGGGCAATTTCTGGTAGGTTATAAAAACCTCCACTTCAGCGTTTGAACACCCCGCTTTCCCTCCTTCGGTTTCTGGTAGGTGGCAATTGTGATATCGTCTTTGTCTATTTGATTTTAGAATGCCCTGTATTCATCCATTTTTCGTTTGAACAGGTGGATTGTGTTGCAGTTTCCTAAAATTCGTCGTCATCTTCTTAGCAGGTCAGATATATTTTTTGCTTTGCTGTGAATCTCAAAACAATGGTGTTAGAGGGACATCCTGGCAGTCCCGCCATGATGTCGGTGTATTATCTACGCCATCCATTCGGTCCAATATATAAATTTTGTCATCTATCCCAAACATATAAACCTAGCCAGAGATGCTCATCCTGGCCCACCGTTAAGTTCACCACTCTTCCGTCATTTTCTGTGGTGGGGTCCACTAAAGAGTTTTATCTGCCTCATTCTGTGTAGGACCCGCAGAGATGACCATTACAAATCCACTCCGTCCATCTGTTATGAAAGACCACTGTTTCTGTTTCGATTTGTAGCCACCTGAGTTTTGGGTTTTGGATCTACCAGAATTTTTAAAATACTATCCTATTGTAATCTTTCGAAACAGATGGACAAGGTGGATTTGTAATGGATCCATCTATGGACCTCAAAGCTCTCGGCACAGGTATATCTATGTTGCTCGTCACCCCAGCCGGCTTGAAAATTTTTGGATCCCTGCATTTGTCCAATGGCTGGTGGCAGGGGGATTAGCCAATCTGTTTGTAAACCCGATTGGCTCCGTGATTGTCAGTGACTGGTAATACAACATAGATATGGATCGATTGAGTCTTACCCCACCCGACCGTGGTTAGGTTATGATCGTCCGGCAAAGGCGGTGCGTGTGGGGCCAACCTCAATGTACGTATTTTATCCACCTCAATGTAATAGATCATTTTCATGTAAGATCCCAAAAGAATTGACCTGTCCACAGCTCCTATGGAGCAGAAAGTGGGGATTGATGGACCTACAGTGATGCTGGAGAGTATGGTTGCTCCGCGCACAACATTGACTGTCGTAGTAGCGAAACTGGCTACTGACATGAGGTCAAGTTACAAGTTATGTGGGTCCCACCATGATGTATGTATTGTATCCACACCGTCCATCCATTTGGACGGAAATCATTTTACTGCATGATCCAAAGAATGGTCAAAATCCAAATCTATAGTGGACCACGCTTAAGAAAATAGAAGAGAGAGTGACAACTTCTAAACCGTGCATCTGTGGAAAGGAAATTGCGTGATGGGTTGAGTAAACTTCATGCTTGGGCCCACCGTCTATGTGTTACATGTGGTTTATCCACACCTTCCATCCATTTTTCCTTCTAATTTTAGTGGTTGAATCCAAAATTTGGTAGTAAATCCCAAGGTTTTAATACCATACCACCTGGAGACTCATCACGCTTATATATTTTAAACAAATGTGGAATAATGATTTCCACTGTTGAAACTCAGTTGGGACCTACAGTGATGTTTATTTGTACATCCAACCTGTTATTAAGATCACCAGGACATGGATGTAGAGAAAACACAAATTAAGAACCAGAGCCGAGATCCAATGTGACGAGTTAAGCGTGAGATGCATTCGCTAAAACTTCGTGGCCTCCATGAATCAATACACAGTAGAGGTTCAATCACACTGTTTCCCGTCTTGTGGTCCAGTTGAGGTTTGGATATGCTTCCATTTTGGAATTAAAGCTTAAAATTATATGTTAAAATGTATTAACGGAGTGGATTAAAAAAAAAAGAACCATGGACCCCGCAAGGTCTACTCAGTACGCTAATCCGCTTCCTTATCTGTGGGCCCTATATGAAAATGATATTTCATGAGAAAATCGCAATCGTAGTTGCACTTTGGAGCTATGTTATGATTTCTAATGGATACAATGGACGGTTAAAATATTCCAACTGACGGATATTCTCCAAGTGGAGAAGGTTTGTTTCCTCCAAGCTGGCCACAGCTCAAGTTATAATCGCGACCTACAAATTCGGGTCTTAGTCTGGACCAGCATTCTATAGAGATGGCCCCGCCTTTTAGAGATCCAGACCGTTCATTAGTTAGTTCCCAATATGGCTAGACCGTTCCCAGAAAAGTATACCACAACAAATGATCCAACATGGCTAGACCGTTCCTAGAAAACCTTTTGAACGGTAAGTAGATGGATGGAAGCAGGATATAACCAACTGTCCACTGTCAGAGGCAGGGTCTTCCAATCTCATGGCTCCACCAATAAAAGGGGAGTTATTTGATACTCTGGCTACGTATGAAACTTGATAAGCAAGCACCCTGAAATTGAATTGGTGCCTTATTGTAACTACGGATGGTTGGATCCCCATCCACGTGGCTATTGGACGGTACAAAGTGTGCCCCAAAATATTGTATACTTTTTATCCACCCCGTCCATCCATTTTGGATCATTATTTTCGAGGCTAATCTCAAAAAATGAGATAGATCCAAATCTGATGTGGACCACACCCTCATGAGATTTGGTGTTGATTAAACGCTCATTTTTAAAATAGCAGAGGGGCCACTGTCATGTTTATTATACATCTAACCTATTGATAAGGTCACACAGCCCTGCATTTAATTTACATGTACAAAAAGGAACCCAAGTCCTTGATTTTCGGGGATTATGTTGTGTAGATACTACAATCTCCAGACAATGGATCCAAGCGAATGGACAGAAGAGGAGATGAATATGTTTGTAATTATATTTGCATCTGCGTCAGCCGCTATGGCAGCTGGAGAATATTGTCGCAACTATTTATTTCGGAATCCACCGAGGCGTGCAGATAATGAACGAGCTTGGATCATCAACGGAATAATTAGGGCTACAGACAACGACTGCATCTCCCAGTTGAGAATGCGAAGGATGACTTTTTTCAACCTATGTTCAGTACTACGGGATAATAATAAATTGAACGACGCAAAACATGTAAGTATGGAAGAACAACTTGTGATGTTTCTCCATACTTTAGGACATAATGTACGTAACAGAGTCATTGGACATCGATTCATACGGTCCGATGAAACGGTGAGTCGTTATTTCAATCGGGTTCTAGACCCTGTCTATGTACCCTGTCTATGTACAACTACCCGGTCCAGAAACTCCACCTAAGATTACCAGCAATCCAAATTGGAATAACTACTTTCAGGTTAGTCATTTATCACTTGATTTCCAATTTCGTCGTAGTTGAAGCAATAGCGTTTTTTTCACATTATAAGTAATAATGATTTTTTCATTATATGCACCCGTAGGATTGTATCGATGCTATAGATGGGACACATATACCTGCCTTTGTTCCTAGTAATGAGAGTGGCGTTTACCGTAATAGGAAATGGATAATTTCTCAGAATGTAATGGGGGTTTGTGACTTCGATATGAAATTCATCTATATGCTTGCGGGTTGGGAGGGATCTGCTTCAGATGGACGCGTTCTACAAAGTGCCCTGACCGATGAACATGATCGTTTTACCGTACGTGAAGGGAAATATTACGTTGTAGATGCTGGGTATGCACATTCTCCTGAATTTCTGGCTCCATATCAAGGTGTCCGTTACCATCTCAATGAATATCGGACTGGACGTAATCCCTCCAATGCGAAAGAGCTGTTCAATTATCGTCATGCACAGCTCAGAAATGTTATTGAGCGTTGCTTTGGGGTATTAAAGTCTCGATTTCCCATTCTAAAAATGGCTCCACAATACCCAGTAATGACACAGGTCAAGATTGTGCTCGCTTGTTGTGTCCTTCACAATTTTATCCGTCGGGGGATGACGAAATTGTGGATGCGGATGGTACATCAAGAGATGGTGATGTAGGATTGTCACCATCAATGTTGGAGAATGGTGCTATCGATGACCTACGGAATGTGCTTAATACCCCTCAGACAGAGAGGGATGCATGGATGGCATTTCGTGACAACATTGCACAGAGGATGTGGAACGATTATAGTACAGTGAGTCAAAGGGTACAGGTTATTTATGAATTTACCTTTTTTGCAAGAAAATTGATGTCCTGAGGATGATTGTTTTCTTATGTCGTATTACTCATTGTATATTTTGATCAGCGCATTCACAAGCAATATTACAATGAACATTTTGGCCACTATAGACCTTCAGGTGGATCTTTCTCATTTGGATTGTGCAAATTTTTTTTCTTTTTTTTAGATACTTGAAGATTCATCCTCATCAACTCCAATGAATGCAAGATCTCAACCGTCCACACCCACAAAGTGGACTACCGGAAGTAATGCAGCAACAACACCAAGAAGAACACAAAAGAAGAATGCGGGAAAATCTGTAGATGAAGCGCATTCCCCTAGCGGTATACTTCACTGGACAGATGTCATGGACAACTGTCTTATCGATAGTCTGGTGGAGCAGATTGCAAATGGGAAGAGGAGTGGGTATGGTTTTAAGAAGGAGACGTACAAACTATGTGTTGACAACATCAGAGTTAAGTTGGGGATCATTCTCACAGCGAAGAACGTCATTAACCGCTTACGCACTGTGAAAAAATTGTACTTTACAATTCGGGATTTGCGCAGTGCCAGTGGTTTCGGGTGGGATGATGGTTTGAAGGTGGTGGTCGCAACGGATGATGTTTGGGTCGACTATATAAAGGTTCATAGACAATATTACTTTTCAAACTTTTCAATTAATTTTAATTGTTATTTAGGCTGACTACTTATCCTTAACTTGATATTCAAAATTCTTGGTTTCTTAATAGTCACACCCGTACGCACAACATGTTCGTGGTAAGCCGTGTTCAAGATATGATGACCTGGAGTACATTTTTGGAGATGATCGTGCCACTGGTAAAAGATGTGCAACTGGAAATTATAATTTTGACAGGGGCTCTATTGGTGGCCTAAGGAATCCGGATGATCCGATGACACAGACTGTGGACCTCAATTCTGCTTCAGTTGATCTTGGATCTGATGACTTTGGGGACAGTGGTCCAACTATCCTTTGGGAGTGGGACAGTCGTGAAGGTACCAATATACCACATTCGACTCCACGTGCAAATGGAAACAATTTCAACACTACAAACAGCAGTGCAAGCTCTAAGAAGAGGGCTAGGGCTACGCGTCTAACTGATGTGATTGGTCATGGTTTGACTGACATGGCTAAAGCTCTGCAATCGATTGCGACAAATATGACAAAGGGAAAGAATTTTGCAAGAATGGCTGTTATCATTCCAGAGCTGGAACAGTTGGATGGACTGAATGGGCAAGAAGTACTTTCCGCAACAAAACTACTTTCAAAGGAGGAAGAATATGGTGCTGCTTTCCTTAACCTACCTAATCATAAGAGGCTGGATTTTCTCCGGATGTTGATGATGTCCAATCAGTGATGCCCTCGGGCACCCGAACGAGTTTCCTGACGAGATGTTGTTGAATGCTCCACTGAAAACTATTTGATGCATGTTTTTATTTTCTTTTTGGACGAGTTGACTTAATATTTTCATGGTATATTTTGGATTTTCAACACTTTACTATGCTGGTTTAATATGTAATAGAGATGACACTCTTATCTGTTTTCTGTGTTGCTTCACCTGGCATTTATAATTTCTATGTTGAAACTAAGAATTTTTTGGACGATCTTCCCGATGCACAACATTTAATAGGTTGATCCTTTCCTATCACATGTTACATTTATGTCTAAGTAATATTTTAAATATATACCTACAGCACATCTAAATTGTACATTGAATTTCTACTAATATCTCTATTTAAGCCTAATTGAAATATAAATCTGTTTTCTAACGGATGTTGCTTTTTTATGTTAGATGGGAAATGTGTACGTTGTATTTAGGGGAAGAAGACCTAGTATTTACTTTACTTGGGAGGAATATAATGTCGAGGTAGATGGGTTCCACCGGGCGTTATTCAAATCATACAAGTCGTAGGAATTGACGATCCGTGCATGGGAGGCATTTCATGCACAACCACAACATCCCGAGATGTCCAAGCAAGAATTTCCTCCCTTGAGGGGTGATGATGGCAGCGGGTTATCCATGAAGCTTTGCATGGTCAGGAATTTCAAGTTTCTCATATTAGCCGTCATAATACCTTATATACTGGAGCCTTAACTTCAAACCCCCCATCACTGAAGGCGGAGAGCACTTCAAACCAAGACGACGGTACTGCAATGCTGCTTCTAGTAGGTGTATTGATTTTCATCATGGCTGTTCAACTCTTCTATCTGAACCATTAAAGTTGTAGTGGTGGATGTCCATCACTACAGGACTTGTATGAAGTTGTCGTTTGAACATGTTTTAATAGTCATCTATGATTTTCCTTTTTTGATTTGGAATTTTTTAAGTGGTAAATTGATATATTAGGAACTGTCAGAGGCTCTGGGGAGCCACCTTATGCTTGGTTTTTATCCACATAGTCCATTCACTCCGTCCAAATCATTTTTAGGTAGAAAGACTATTAAAGAGGGACGCCTTAGGATCAAGTGGACCACACAGTAGGAAGCAATCGAAAGCCTGTTTTCGATCCCTACATTTATTTTTATTGAAGTAAAAAAGAATATGGACGGTTCAAATCATCCTTCCCCGTGGATGGCAACACACGATGGTTAATGAGTCGCGAAATATCCAAAACTAAATCTTATTTCTATCCAGTACCATTGCTTCCAGTGATCCAAACCGTTTATTTGAAAGATCCCAATGGTAGGGTGTTGTTGGCTATTGCTAGATTGTCAGGAGAGAAAATTCAATAACCCATTTTCAACGGTGAGAAAGATAGAATATCTCATTTTTGGATTTTATAATATGCAGTTTTTTGATCATCCTTCATCAACAGCAGGGTTCATCCAATTGCTATATAACACTACCACGTGTACTGTGACAGGATGGATCTGCCATGTTCATTTCCCAGGAAGACATCGGGGTCCGAAGGTGATGGTCGGTGCAAACGGCAACGTAAAAAAAAAAAAAAAAAATTTAATACTAATAATAAGCTCTGCACAATTCCGGTACGATCGGACCACAGTAATCCACACACTTGCAAACAGCCTCTGTCCACATGGCGTGCTTTTAAATCAATCCAGTCGGTCTAAATCATGTGCCCCACTCATAATGGTGAATCACAAACAAATATCAGGAATCTGAGGTCATGATTCTCCTAACTCATGTAGCCCACCTACTAAGCCGACTAGCCTGATTTCAACCCACGAGATCACCATGGTGTGGCCCAACTTTTGAAGGGCTCTGATTATATACATGCATGGGAGATTGGCAATAAAGACGGGGCCATATGTGAAAGTTGAATAACAGTGCCTGTACGGATATTTTCTTCTCGCTAAAAGGTAATTCCAACCAGATGAACGGACTAGATCTTGCACGGACAAGCTGAATTTGACACTTGGACAGTTAGATGGCACGGTATCATGCATGCGTGTGTGTATCGTAGATATTCGCAGGCGGTGCTTTACAATGCTAATACCAGACGCGCCATCATATTCCTGCCGTACTCCTACAAGTCAGATTGCAAGCTGAAAATCAAATAGCAGAAAGATTACATACACTGTATTTACAACTCTCATGGGCGCAACCAAACAGGATCACCTACCGTGTAATTCACCCGACAGTTTTGCAGGCGTGAAATGTAAATAATGATTACTTACCTTTACCTGTATTTATGCCCATGAAACGCAGATCAAACAGGCCCTAAGTGTATGATCTAAACATTTTGTGAGTCTCAGCGAGAAGAAATAAAAAGTGGTATTTTTCAAGAAATAAGAGAAAAATGAAAATGACCTTTTCAGAAAATTTACAAAATCAAATAATTTTCATACAAATTACAATTTTTTCAATTTATATTAAAACAGTTATTTTCCAAGAAATGTCATTTTCTTATTTTATACTTCAACAAATTCAAATAGGCTATGGAGGAAGGAAGCCCCCTCGGTGGATACCAAATTTAGGAAGAATGTTTACCCAAACTCATGGATGCAGGGATACTGAAAGAGGCTGTCTTACTCGTAACGTACACCGTTGATCGCTTTTTCCTCTAGCTCCTTTTCATGGCTTTTTTTTTCTTTGTTTTTTATTATTTTTTATTTTTTTTAAATATATATATATATATATATATATATATATATATATATATATATATATATATATATATATTACACACGCACACGCACACACACACCCCACACACACTCACCGTAGTGGAATTTCTCCACGTATGGATACTCGAACCCTTGGTGTTGAAACTCCTAGAGTCTACCACCTGAGCAAGAGTAAGGATCGATAACATCTTTTCATAGCCCTTGATTGCACACCATTGATGGTGAGCTTTGGGCAATTGATGGCGCAAGTCGTGGCAACGAATGTCGGCAAATGCAATCGCCCGAAATGTTTTGGCTACGTGTACAGTGTAGATGTTATAAAGAGATCGAGCAACGACGCGGAGCAAAGCTCGCGAGCCTTGTATGTTACCTAGAGACACCAGATATCTAACGGTCCATTGGACAAGGCTATTGGATCACTTTCTCCTTTTAAAGTTCCACTTTAAGAAATAGTAAGGCTATTTGCGAGAGAAGAGATTGAACAAATGGCCCTATTTAATATATCCATGCTATTTATATGTGAGATCCAGTCCATTCATGAGGCGAGGCCCACCGTCAACATACCCCTGCGAAAAAATTAATCTGCTAGTTCTATAAACATGGTCAGAACATGACGACAAATGTGAACAGCTGAGAAAGAAATATAAACGGTCTGTATGCAATGTGCAGGCGTGGCCCACCCGATGAGTTGAGCAGCCTTATTTCGGGCCAGGGCATGTTCACGCTGCCCGGACCATATCAATAACCCTTCATCTCATACACGCGTACGAAAGATGGGCACGTGCTTGGCCATTACCTTTTCAATCTCGTTACGGCTGCGCTCGAATTGACTCAGAATATTGCAATAAAAGCTATTAAAATAAAACAACGGAGAAAGAAAGAGAGAGAGAGAGGCGATCATTCAGGCCGAGCTGGATACCGTACGGACTATTCTCCCACCGTTCATTCGGCGATGTCTGCATGTTGCCGCTCGATCCCAGCCGATCATCTCCTGATCCCGTCTCCTGACCGAATCGAGAGGTCCTGTCCTAACTCCGTCTATCCTCCTCTAGCGAGTTCCGGAATCTCTCAGCGGCGAATCGTTCTGAAATCCGGACGGGAGTACGGTAGGCGGTTATGGGTCGGGGAATCGCTGCAGAGTCGAGGGGTTTTCCTCCGATCCCAATCAGACGAGGGCAGATTAAGGAGATTTTCAGTGCGTTTCAGCGCCCTCGAAGAGAGGATCGGAGAAGAAAAGCACGGTGGCGGGAGGAGGAAGACGGAAGTGATTGTCGCGGCCTGTGTAACGGTTGTCTTGGGGGTAGGAAATAGGGTCCTCTATAAGCTGGCTCTCGTCCCCCTCAAGCAGTACCCTTTCTTCCTGGCGCAGCTTGCCACTTTCGGGTACGCTTCTCTCTCATTCTTGAACACTGGGCTGTTCGTCTGTTGGGGCCCATCTTGTGGCCCAAAAATAACATTTGTCCGTTAATCGGTTTGGCCCTTTTCCTGTGAAGTAGTCAATTGTCGTCAAATAAACAAGTAAATGATTGGGTCTATAAGGTGGGTCCGCCAGTTGCCAAAACATGAGGCTGGCCAGTTCATCCGTTGGGCCATACGTGTGACACAAAGCCGACTGATGTCGGCATTTTTTACAACACGTGTGGCCATCTCGTGGACAAGAAACGGACTGTCATCAGACTCTGCATATTCTCGGCCGATCCACGAACTTTACGAACCGATCGGTCTGATTTTTCGGCGACCTGGTGAATGGTTCCTTCTACCGCGCAAGCGTTCGGGATCGACCTGGTGAATGGTTCCTTCTACCGCGCAAGCGTTCGGGATTAGTTGGACTGAGATGGCTTCGGTCGCGAGTAGCCAGAGGACTTATGCGGCTTGCTAATTCTACGCGCGTGCAGGGTCGTTCAAGTTCACACACGTGCAGATATGAAACGTGTGAGATCTAAACTTCCTATGAAAGTGTGGGCCAATTTCAACCCCCGACTGCCATAAACTCGATAATTTTAATCTATAGGAAAAACTCACATATCCCACTCATTTTGTTATATTCCGACACATACGCCCACGTGGATATGTACGGCTCCACGAGCGATTGAAGTTTAACGGAACTCAAAAACTTATTCCCTTTTGCCTCACCATGTGGTGATCTTCCCTTTGTTTTTTTTTTTTTTTCTTTTATTGTGGACTTACATAATAGAGAAATACTCGAATGCTCAGACAGTATGATCAGGGGCGGCTCAACATTTTTAGAGGCCTTAAGGTAAGTCATAAAAATGAAGCTTTTTAGTTAAAAAAAAATAATAATAATAAATTCAAAATTAAGCAATAAATTTGCTTCTTAGATGCAAAATTACTAATTAAACTTTTGTATTTAAGTATACCCAATAAATCAGTTTCGATAGATAAAATTGCTAAACCCTTCATAAGGTGAATCGTAGATTGATGAAAGGAAAACATAAATTTCGGCTTATCCAAAATTTCTGCCGCCTGCAGAAAAGTTTTTAATCGTGAAAATTCAATATCCACTTTTTTGTGTTGTGGTCCATTTGAGCTTTGGTTCTGCTTCATGTTTTTTCTAATATTCTAAAATGGGATGAAGAAACGGATCAACGGAATAGAGATAACACATATAATAATGTGGACCCCACAGAGCTCAGGGCCGCAGGCAATCCGCAATCCAGGTCTATTGTGAGAATAATGAATTTAGAATTGTATAGTACTCTATCAGTGTTATAGTTAATAAATAGGCACTCCTAGATTATTAATATAGCATATTTTGACTCCTTTCAAACTGTTTAAATTAGGTGATCCATTCTAGATAGGCTAAATTACAAAAAATCCATTGACTTAACCATTCTATCTTCCAATTAGTGGGAATTTGTACGCTGAATTCAAATAATTTGTTTAGTGTACAAGAATCAACCAATTAGGAGATCCAGCCATTGTGTGTTTTTGTTTTTGTTTTTCATGAACCATCTAAACTGGGACCCACTTTTATATCTGTTTAATTTAATATAAAAATATTCAAAGGTTGCAATTTCCCATTGCATGTGTATAGATTACCAAACTCTGTCAGAGTATTAAAAGCCTGTTTTTATAATAGAGGGCCTTGGTAATTAGCAGACTTAGGCGATTGCCTCACCTGCCTACCCCTTTATTATTATTATTATTAAAACGCGCACACACACACACACGTAAGGGGATTTCACCACACCACCTATCTTTTGAAACTCTCAAGAGCCTACCACCCGTGCAAGAGCAAGGATCCTGAGTATGATTGCCTCACCTGCCTACCCCTTAAAGCCACCCCTGAGTATGATGCATGATACACATGCAGTTAAAACTTACTCAGAATTTGCATGATGAACTAAATTTAATTCAAACTTGAACGTCCAAGATGTGCATACTAGATTGAATGTATCATGAACCAATACGTACACTGATAGTGGAAAATATCGTAAAGGCTTATTTCGAAAAAGTGTCCATGAGTTTTGATTAGACTGTAATTTAGTGATAGTCGAAAATATCGTAAAGTTTTATTTGGAAAAATTAAGTGTCCTTGAGTTTTGATTAGACTGTAACTTAGTGATAGTAGGTTCAAATTTTAGTTGGTTTATTAGGAGTTAGAATTTGCCATTCCCATCGTTTCTTATTGCCTGTGTATCAAGCGTAGTAGGCATCCAGAGTATCAAATAACTCTCACGTATAAATATAATGAAACAACAGCAAATGACAATTGATACTCAAGCACTCAGTATATGTCCACTGCGACATACGTTAACTTAAAATAATCCAAATTGCGTAACCCATTGTTGTTAAGCCACAATCCTAAAATCAGAACCGTCTAAATAATCCTAGCTTCTGATTCGAGGGTACGTGTTGAAATTGGACCGCATAATAATTTTCATTCTTTATCATCCAATAGATACCCACCAATTCAATGATTAAATAATCAAGCAAGTATAAGTTTTGATTTATGATACATCGAAATAGAGGATCATAATAACTATTTACGAGAATAGAAGGCAGTCTCGTGAATCTTCCCTTGAGTTAGCATATGGTTATCCTGCACATTCGCGGAAAATTTGCTGAGATTTTGAAAAATTACAATAATATTGCAAGAAATAAATATACTAAAAAAATATTATCTAAAAATTGTCTGCAGATTTTAATATATTGTGCTTTTATCACAACATTTTCGTGATATTAGCTAAAGAAAAGTGCAAACATTTAAGAAAATTATTATCGAAATATATTTAAAATTTAAATTTATTTAGTAATTTACAATAAATTTTTGATTTTTTGTTTTCAGCAATATTTTCTGCGATAACATCACAAGAAAAAACTCAAAATTTGAAAGTCTACGAGACCGAGCCCCGAAAGGCTTGGTAGCAATCCAGCTGGCTAACAAGCCGTTGGTCCTCCGAACAAAATAATTTGTCCTACGAGATTCCCCATGTTAGAATCAATTTTAAACCCATGGATGGCATTTCTTACGCCATAGAGGCGGGGACCATCAAAAGGAAGGATCACTGTGGCTAGTGGAAGCCGTGCTTTCCGTGTCTTTTTTCTTCGGAGATGGAGACCCGGGATTACTGTTTGCAGCTGCGCGTGTAGATTCTCCCGCAAACATGTGCTCCTCACGTGATGACATGCCATGCGCGTGAGAATTCAACAACGTTCATCAATTGTATCCTATGACCTATCCTATCCTAAACTCCATATCGGATTAGGTGCGGCCCGTACTGTGGGGCCCACCTTGATATATGTATTCTATATCTACGCCATCCATCATTTTTGGCATGATCCAAAAAATGAAACAGATCTAAATCTCAGGTGGACCACAAAATGATCTGACAAAATGGACGGCGTAGATATAGAATACATACAGCAAGGTGGGCCCTGCGTTAAGGGCCGCAAGTTTCGTTCTTCGTCGTTTTTTTTTTTTTTCCTTGTTAAATACTTTCCTATCTTTCTTTCCTGTGTTTTTTCCTCCTATGCTGTACAGTGACTGGTCCATCTCAGTCAGCGATGCATTATTAAATGCATGACACAATGACAGGGTCCGATTAGACTGCCACAACCACAATTTTGCTGCTTGACGCAAACCGAGGATACGTATTCCTTCGTTATACCTCCTCTAGACGTTGCCTTATTCGCGAACATGGCCTCTGCGCCAACAGTATTTATTGTCGGGCCCTCACTGTGGATGCACCCAATCTCGCGCACATGGCCCTTTTTGATCGTTCTGCTGTGCACGCAAAATGAGGGAGTGGTTGCCCTTTATCTAGCCGTCCATTCGTAGACGGTCCTGATTTGACGAGTGGACGGACTGGATTTTGGACCAGGGATTGCAGATGCTCGGCTCTGCAAAGATAAGTGACATTTAACTCACGATTTAATACATTGGCCTCTCCTTCGTGGATGCGTCTCCTTTTTGCTCTCGTCTTTTCTTTGGCGGAAGCGAGAACTACAAACGAAAAAAGAGGACGCTATCATTGTCACTTGTTTTGTCTGCTTATGGAACGGAAGAAAACGTTTTGGATATTTTACAGGGACGCTGATTGGGGCTATGTGATGTATATTTTTTATCCACTCGGTCCATCCATCATTTTTAGGGGAATGACCTCGAAAAGGGGGGCCACAAAAGTTTTGGATCAAGCTGATATATATGTTTTCCCTGCATCCAGGTCTACTAGACCTAATGAACAGGTTGGATGGCACGTAAACATCACGGTGGGCCTAGGAAGTTTTCAATGGTAGGAGTTCAATCCCCACTGCTTCTTGTGGTGTGGTCCACTTGATCATTCGATCTGCCTCCTTTTCAGGCTCATGCCCTAAAACGATTTGTTAAAATAAATGAACGGCATGGATAAAACTCATACATCGTGGTGGGCACCACAAAGCCCCTGACGGGACTGTCCATCTCTAGCTAGGTCCTGGTGGGGTGGTACCCAATACGCCTTCGTTTTACACGCTTTTCCTTCTTGTACCTTCCATAGATGGATAGATCTGCTTGCTTTTGAGTGTCATGTCTGTCTACCTTACACCAATGAGAAAAACTTTGAAACTCTAGGAGACTGTAGTGGATGATACGCAGGAACTTAGAAATTGCACACTTGGCATGTTGTTGATGTCTTAAATCTATCAGTAACAGGGGTCTATCGATGGCACACACATGGCATGTTGTTGATGTCTTAAATCTATCAGTAAAAGGGGTCTATTGATGCCATCGGCAAACCACTCAATACCATCGAGCAGATGTCGATGCGAGTAGATGTCGATGCCATTGACAGATGCTCGATCACATCAAGAAAATCCGAAAAATCCATGTTGGTTGCTGGAACATTTCAGTGTTGCTATTCGATCCTCGATGGGTTGTTGATGCCATCAAAGGTCCCATCAAAGATGCGCGTAGAGTTGTGTAAGTGCGTAAGTTATTTCCTATTTCAATTGCAACACTATATATATATATATATATATATATATATATATATATATATAGTCATGCCCCCCTGCGCACCTACACACGTGCGCACCTTTGCACACGTGCCATGGGTGTCTAATCTGAACAGTCCATGTGATGTGGAATCCCATGAAACCCCATGTGACAAAATTTCACCCCGATCTAAAATTCTGGTGGGCCATAGCAAAGAGAAATGCAAATCAAGGGAGGAAACTGTTTTCATTTTTCATGGCCCATCAAAGTTTTAGATCAAAGTAAAACTTGGGCTTGGGGGTTTCACGAGGTCTGCTTGCTTCACATGAACGGTTCGATTTTGGATCCCCATCAAGTATGATGGGTTTTCAAAAAGTTCGTACGTAGTATGTACGAACTGGTTCACAGGTGAGCGTTTTCCTATATATATATATATATATATATATATATATATATATATATATATATATATATATATATATATATCAAGTGTAATCGGGATTTGAGAGAGAGAGAGAGAGAGAGAGGGAGAGAGAGAGAGAGAGAGGTATTCTAGGGCTTTCTAAATCGTTCCCAAGGGTTCAAGGGCATAGCTAGGGCTTGTGAAGTAGATTCGAGGCTTATTCTAATCAGTAAGCTACTATCTCTTACAATTCGGATTGTTCTTGTTTGGACATGGTTGTGCGATTGCGTGTACTTTGCTTGATTTGTCTCTAGGTGTTTCTATGGTTTCCAACAAGTAGTATCAGAGCTAACGTTGGGAAGTAGATTGAATTTAAAAGTAAGGTATCAATGGCATCTAACCCGAAGTTCGATGTAGAAAAATACTCCGGTAAAAATAATTTTGAAGTATGGAAAGTTAAGATGAACAGTGTCCTAGTTTAACAAGGATTATACGGAGTTTTCCTTGAAAAGTGACCGGAATCTATGACATAAGAAGAATGAAACAAGATGGATAAGAAAGCTAGAACCTCTATCCAATTGTGCTCTATAATGTTATGAGAGAAAAAACTGCAACAAGTATATGGGCGAATTAAAGAATATCTATGCAAAGAAATCTCTTGAGAATCGTTTGTATGTAAAGTTACAGTTGTTCAATATGAAGATAGCGGAGGGGGCTGACGTTGAGGTCCACATTAGTAACTTCAATAGGTAGATTTGCAAATTGATGGATGTGGAAGAGATGATGAAAGATGTGGACCAGGCATGTATATTGTTGAATTCTCTCCCAGCTTCGTATGAGTCATTCAAGGACTCTTTGTGCGCTGGTAGAATGACCATTAATGTTGAGACCATTATTTTAGCTCTTTAGTTGAAGGTGATGAGAAAGAAAAACAGTGACATGGTTGCTTCTACAGATGCACTGGTAACGAGGGGGAGAAGTTTTGAGCGGGACAGTGGATCTTCGTGATCAATGTCCAAATCCAAGGGCAAGGACAAAGGCAAGTTGAAGTGCTGGAATTATAGCATAACATGACACATGAAGAAAGATTGTCAGAATCCCAAGTCGAGAAAGGAGAATTCAGATAGTTATTCCAGGGAAGCCAAAAATCCGGGTACTTCGACGAAGAATGGATTTTGGATGCGGGGGCTTCATATTAGATGATCCCTCATTGGAGTTGGTTTACTAGTGATAGTGAGTGCGATGGTGGCCAGGTGTTTATGGGTAATGATAATGCTTGTAAAGTGGTAGGTGTTGGATTGGTGCACATCAAGATATTTGATGACATGAAACATATCTTGACCGAAGTAAGACACATTCCTGAATTGAGCAGGAGTCTGATATCTCTAAGTACACTTGAGGCACTAGGGTGCAAATTCACCGGGTTTGATCGTGTCCTTAAAGTTTTAAATGGGGCACTCATAGTCATGATGATGGGGACATCTCGTGCATACGCACGCCCCCTTACGCACGTACACAAGGAGGAGGAGGGCCCCACCATCGATCTGGATCGATAACGATGTCCAGGGAGAGCCTCCTAGTTAGAAGACTGTGTCTTGGTTCCTTGGAGTGGACCCGATCGTCATGGGGATCACACCATTGGATCTCATGATCGTGGCCCACTACTCTAAATAATCTAGTACTTTGGGTTTTGCTTATTATTGTTATTAAGAATATCATGGACGGTTTAGATTGTTTTGATTAATTCCTCTCCAAGTAATAGGGTGCGCACATGGTGCGGCTTTTGGGATATAGGTTTTTCTACAAATAGACAATCCCTTGTAGGATTTTTTTTTTCATTGAAGATTGAAATAAAATTTCTGCGTTTTCTACTTCTCTAAATCTCTGAGTTGTGGGAGCCTAATTGGGTGCGAAACCCTCCCTTCTTCAAAGGACTAACTACCATGGTGCGAAGCCACACCCATCCCGATTTGCCCCCACCTCATACCATCCATATTCATCTTCTCCTGCAGTTATCTAACCTTCAAATCCACCGTTAGGTTCCAGTCAATCCTTCTCTACCGCAGATTTTCAAAATCAAGCCCTGCAAGAGGGCTGAAACTTTGGCAGAGCACTGTGCTCAAACCCGTCATCCGTTCGATCTGAAAATCGATGTGTGGGTGACCCATCCCTGGCCGACCAACCCCTTGCTGACCCTTTTTGGGTTTGTGGGCCCCACACGCATGCAGGCCACAATCCACACACGTGCGTTAGGCCTGCTTGCTGCCCACACATGCGGACTAATTCCAGGTTCTTTTCCTCCTCTCATTCAGTCCACTCTCGCCTTATTTCCATAACCTTAACCCTAGATCATCTCAAATCCTCAAGTTCTATTCTACTTTTGCAACCTTAGGGTTTTCCGAATTGAAACATGTGAATCCGTTGGATTGGGGAAGTAATCCTTTGCATGTGTGGATGAATCTACTCTCCTTTGATCATTGTTTGGTCTATAATTTTTAATTGATTCAGCCCTAACATGTGTAGGCTTGGACCCTTGTAGATTCCCCCTTGTTGAATGCTTGACTTTATGTGGGATGTGGAATTTTTGTGATTGTTTATAAATTAGTATGATCTAAAGTTTGAAATCTTGCATATCATACTTAATTTCCATGTCCTGCATCACATGAAGGCACAGAGGAATAGAAACCTTTACAGTTTGATCAGGAGTATTTCATCTAGTGGAGCTACAACATCTGTAGCGGATTCCACGTCTGCACGTGTGTGGGATGCACGCCTAAGCCAAATGAGCGAGTAGGGCATGAAGGTACTTTCTAATTGTTATTTAATTCCAGATTTTAAAAGTGTTGATTTTAGTATATGCGAGCATTGTATATAGGGGTGCACACGGGTCGGTTTGGTCCGGTTCCGGGGTAAAACCGGAACCGAACCGTTCCTAACGGTTCTAGGATTTTCGGAACCGGAACCGAACCGTTAGCACACTAGAACCGAACCAGAACTGGACCGTGAAAACCGGTTCGGTTCGGATCAGGTTCCACGGCTGGGTTTCCCAAATATGGACAGGCAGATACCCCCATCTTTTCTCGCTTTCTGTTGAAAAGGGGAACGTCTCTTGGGATGTTTTTGAGCACCCTACATGATGGACGGTTTAGATCGCGAAAAGGGATGATGGGTAGGGTCCACTGTCAAAACCCAATCCATGCACGTAGACGTATTTGCATGGTTTGGATATTTTGAAAAAAAAGAAAAGTGAGGCCCACTTCTGATGGCATTCTCGGAGATCTACTCCGCTCATCCTCTTCGTAGTAACGACTAACGTGTAAGAAGAGGTGAGGACCACGGTTCCACGGTTCGGGTCGGTTCTACCTGCCCCTAAACCGAAACCGAACCGTATACAACGGTTCTTGAAATTTTGGAACTGGAACCTGGAACCGGTGTTGTCGAGAACCGGACCAAACCGAACCGATCCAACGGTTCCGGTCCGGTTCCACGGTTCTACCGGTTAAATGTGCACCCCTAATTGTATATATGTAAATAGTCAAAGTTGTCTTTTAAATCTGGGAAACATGTTTGTAAGGGAGTTCTAGATTATGTGCAATCTGATGTATGGGGGTTAACGCCCATGGTTTGACTAATGATGGCCCCACATCATTAAGATCATCTAACAATTGGCGCCAAATGGTTAACATAATTTAATGATGGGCCTTATGTGAAATAAAAGTGGTTAGGATTGACTAATGCTGCCTTTGTTAAGAGTAGAATGCAAATGGATTTTCTTAGTACAACAACACTTAAGAGAGACAGATATACCTCATAGTCATACGCTTGAAAGCAATAGACAAGATTAAACTTAGTGAGTACGTGCACACTGTGGGTCTCAAAATAAGGGCGAGATGGGGAAGGACATGAAGTAGGGTTGGGATGTGGAAGGATAAGAAGGAAATGAATTTTCCTCTTGAGTTAGGAAATTGTATTTGATTGAGGAAATTTTATTTCCTATGTTTTAAAATGGACATTTTCTTGGAAAATGGTCAAAGGGGGAAATTGAATTTCCATAGAAAATTAGAAAAAAAGGAAAAAACAAACGACGGAAATTTAATTTCCATGAAAAATAGATTTCCCTTTTCAATTTTATTGAATCCAAACATGTTTTATGTGTTTTCCTGCAGAGGCCTTCTGTGGGAGTAGAACCCTTAAATTGCCCTATGTGGTCAAGCTCATTGCTCTTACTTTGTTGATTCATCATTTTAAAATCATATTATCATCATCTAAGCCTTATCCCAATTAATGAGGTTGGCTATCAGGGACCATATCTTTATTTTAAAATCATACACGAATCCTGTTCTGCCATTCTGCTCTATCAGGGACCATATCTTTATTTAAATCATAGGTTATCAATTATTATTTTTTTTTACTACCTCCATCTATGTCCTTTTTGGCTTTCCCCTTGCCCTTTTAGAGCCTTTAACTTGAACCAATTGACTCTCAACCGGTGCAGTTCTTTGTCTTTGTTGCTTGTAGCCAAACCATCTAAGTCTAGCTTCCCTCATCTTATTATCTATTGGTACTACTCCAAACTTTCCTGAATGCATTCGGTTCTAATTCTATTCTCATCTTGCTGCTAATCCATTTCAACATCATCATTTCAACTAAAGTCATTGTATGCCGTGTTGTTCCTCGACTACCTAGCATTCTATCCCATAAGCCTTATCCCAACTAATTGGGGTTGGCTACACAATTGTTCTTCCTCCATTCCACTCAATCAAGGACCATATCCTCAGTTGAAACCATAGGTCATAAAATCTTTTCTTGCTACCTCCACCAACGTCCTTTTGGACTTTCCCTTTCCCTTTGATAGACCTCAACTTCAACCAACTCACTCCTAAATGGTGCAGTTTTCAGTCTTTGATGCACATGTCTAGGCCATCTAAATTTACTTTTCGTCATCTTATACTTATTGGGGCTACTCTTAAGTAGTGTTTTAAATATCGACGATATCGTCCGATATATCCCACCATATATCTTGTATACCACCCATGCCATGCGAAATGCACAAGTAGTGCAATATATCCCACATGTTCAATCCAATGAGCATTTTTTATTTTCGATCCTTTTTTTTTTTTTTCTTTTGTAAAACATGTTAAATCGATGTCAAATTGTTACAAATCCATGATTTTTCATGTTTTGCATAAAAAATCATGGATTGGTAGCTTCGATTTGAAGATTTAGAGATGGGCTAAGTTGTGAAAAATTGAAAAAAAAATAAATCCAAAATTTCCAATTTCTTGCAAATTGGTTGCAATCTTTGTATCCAAACATAAAATCAATCATATATATAACCTGATCTAGTGATTCTTCTTTTGCTTTTGAAAGTATTGCTTGTGTTTCCACACGTCTTCATACATTTATAAATTATATGAATTAACTTTGAATATACTTGCATCAATTCAGTTAGACAACGCATAGATTAGGACCCCATGCAAAGAAAACCGATTATGTGCACTTATTTTTTTGTAATGTTTTGATTTATAAGTGTGTTGATGTCTTTTTTAACAATCATTGAAGTTTCATTAAAAAATTCGACCAATTTCCCTATGTTTCCAACAACAACAATACATTACGGGAGACAACCGATATATCCCATGTGATAACCGGTATGTATCCGTATCCTAAGAATGCAATACGTAACGCGATATTGATATTTCAAACGCTGCTCTTAAGTTCCTTTGAATGTGTTCATTTCTTATTCTACCATTCATCATCTTGCCACCATTCCATCTTAACATCGTCATTTAGGCTATACTTATTCTATGAATGTGTTATTCCTTGACTCCCCAACATTTTGTTCTGTAAAGCATGTTGATCTCATAGCCATCCCATAAAATGTCCTATTCAGTTTGATTGGTATGCGGCAATCACATAAAACTTGAGAGCCTCATCTACACTTCAACCATGTAGCTCTAATTCTACGAGGAACATCCTTGTCAATCTCTTTATTCTCATGGGTTATCGTCCCAAGATATTGAAAGTGGTCATTTTGAGGTACTTATTTGCCATTAGTCTTAACTGGTTCCCTATTTTCCATTCCTTTTATTACCAAAATTGCATTGTCATATAATTGTTTTGTGTGCTAATTTTAAATTCTTTTGATTCTAACATCCATCCATAGGCAATAAAAAACGATGGCATTTGTTGAACAATGTACGCCATGGGATCTCCTACTATAAATGCCTGGTTAACTCATCCATAGTAAATGCAAAAGGATACAAATTCAACACTGACTCTTGGTGTAGGCCATTATTTTTGTTGTACATATCGTTAAACATGTTAATATATTGTCTTGATACTCCTTTACCCCGTCCCTTGTATTGCCGACAAAAAACTATGCCATTTGTTGAACAGCGTAGACCACGGGACCTCCTACTGTAAATGCCTAGTTAACTCAACTAAATGCAGAAGGATACAAACTCAACACTGACTCTTGGTGTAGGCCATTATAATTGGTAACCTATTGTTTTCACATTTGTTTACTGCTCCCTTTTACATGTCGTTAAACATGTTGATATATTCTCTTGATACTCTCCGTCAACACATTGGATTTTCTCTCTAGGTACCCAAAGTCAATAGTAAAGATGATGTGGTGATCCACTTGAAAAACTTTACTAGTATACCATCTGGTCCTAAGCCATTTCCTGTCTTCATCTTTCTCTTCTCTTACATGTTATTTCAAATATCCTAATCTTATGAGAAAATATCTATGATCTTCAGTCTCATTTGAATTTGTTCCTTTGATTCCTAGGCTTTCAGGGTGGTCGTCGTTTGACATCTTTTGGAAATAAGTTCTCCACCTTTCATTAATCTATCTTAACCAATATTCTTAATGCACCTAATAAGATCCAAGTCCCTACTCCTCCCCTTCTTCATTTTTGCAATTTTGGGGTCATCTTTCTCAAATCTGTATGATCCAGGTCCGTACACTTCCTTTTCCTTATTTCTCTCATTTACCATGATCTAGGTCCCTACACTTCCTCTTCCTCATTTTTGCAATTTTGGAGGCATATTTCTCACATTGTATTGTCCCAATCTATTCTATATGCTTTAAGTTTAACCTCACTACTTTCTTAGCATTCCTTTCGGAATTTCTGAGTTCTTCTAAATTTTCTCATTTCTAATCCCTCATTCCCTTGCGAAGCCTTGTAACATTACATTTTCTCATTAATAGCATTTTGAACCTCATCATTCAACCATAAAATTTCTTTATAAGAGTGGCTTTTTCCTCTAAATACCTAAAACTTTTTTCACTACTTTCTTGATGCACTCAACCATTGCATTTCATTAAACATTAAATTTTTCGTAAAATATTTCTACTGTCCTTCTTTTATAACACTAATTTCACTCCTTTAAAATTCCATAGCCTCGCTCATGGACATCTCTTAATTTCACTCCCTCTCTTCCATCTCTTGATATAAACATTTATAACCATTAGCTTATGTTGTATAGTCAAACTCTCTCCTTGTATGACCTTGCTGTCTTTATATATTGATCGTTTTGTCATCCTAAGTAGAAAGAAGGTTCTGTTGTATGTTTCCACTTTTGAAGGCCATTAAATGTTCTTCTCTCTTTTAAAGTCTGTTTTCAATATAGGATTGCTTTCCACAGAAAAATCAAGGATCACATCTTCCATCTCATTTCTAGTCCCAAAACCATGCCCTCCATGTGTCATTTCATGTCCTTCACTATCATTTCCTACATGGCCATTTAGGTCGCTTCTATTAGTATCCTTTCTTGATTTATAATTCCTTGTATTAATCTGTCCATGTCCCCTCCGGAATTCTGTTAATTCTTTCCTTTGCCTACGACACGTACTATTGACGTTAATTATCTCCTTTGCGAACACAATCTTTGTTAATAAAATCCAATCACCTACTCTTTTAATATCTACAACTTTATCCTTTAAATCTCCATCAGTCACTGTTACTACCCCATTTTTATTAGTCTCTCCTATATACCAAAGTTTTCCATTAATTCCTCAACTTTTGCCTCTTTCTTTGTGATCATTCCCATATGAGAGAGAGAGAGAGAGAGAGAGAGAGAGAGAGAGAGATCCTCCAGTGCTCTTAGAGCACTATTAGTCCTCCTAGGTGCCCAAGTTCAGTTAGATAATCCAATCTTGATTTGAAATGTCCATCAAGTCCAAAACATATTTCTCAGGCCGTGTTGCAAAAATTGCACTGATTAGATGATCCAATCCATTTTTAATTTGGCCTTATTTTCTATAGCCATCGTTTTCACGATTGCCTAACAAAAGTGATTCTTTAGAATCATAAGTAATCAATTATTCATCTAGCATGGAATGACGCAACATGATTAATGTAGCTGACCCCATTAATTGGGATAAGGCTTAGATGATGATGATCAAGCAAATCCATGATGGTCTCTAACAAATAGATGGATCAAATTGTTGATTTATTATTTTATTTTTTTTTGAAAGATAACATAAATTTCTATAAACAGCCCATAAAGTGGGAAAAGAATACAAAGAAAGAAAAGCCACTCCACACTACAAAACACACCGGACCACTGGCCTAAACCGAAGCTACTCAAGTGGACACCAGCCCTTCAATCCTACAAATGAGAGCCTCAGCCTCCACCTCATTTCGAAAACAACAGCCATTCCTAGCCCCCCAAATAGTCCAAAAAACCCCCATCAAAATCATCCGCCACTTAGCTTTCGCTGATTTTCCCACCCCCACCGTGTCAAGCCCACATGAAGTCTTCGACCAACTTCGGCATAACCCAATCCACCTGTAGAAAACTGAAAAAATGAGCCCACACTTTATATGCGTAGGAGTAATGCAAAAACAAATGGTCTATAGATTCCGCATTCTCCTCACACATTAAACACATATTCGGAAGAATCAACACTCTCCTCTGAAGGTTATCCAGGTTGAGAACCCTCTTATGCTCCACCAACCGAACAAAAACTACCACTCGTGTAGGAGCTCCATAAAACCAACAATGAAAAGGATGAGGAACAGGCTGAGAAGGTCTGACTTCCTAATGAATTGAACCAAAGAACGCACCGAGAAATTTCCCGAAGGATATGCCCCAATCAAAGAAGTGAATCAGACTCCGAAGGGGAGGGATCGAACTTTGACAAAAATGTCAATAGCTTAGCGATACCGATAACGTTGGTAGTATCAGAAATTCCAGGTATTAGCAATGTATCGCTAAGTGTTGCCAACGTATCAATATCACTAATGTAATTGTCAATATTTTCAACTATGTAAATTCTAGGTGTCGCTTGTCTTGCCAATGCATATGGCTAATGTATCGCCAATATTTTCGACTATGTAAATTCTAGGTAATACTTGTATAATAAGTGCATCGACAATATTTCAATAATATCGCTAATGTATTGATATCATCAAAATTTTATTTATTAGAAAAAAAATTATTTTCATGAGCACATGGTTGTATGTAGTGTTCATTTTCTATTGATAATATTGATAATATCTTGATATTATCAATATTGCAACATGCACGATATTGAGACCACAATCTTTCGTTTCCTTTCTAATCGTCGATGAAATATTATGTGTTGTTGATAATTTGCAATATTGATGGATACTTGGATGGAAGGTTGGATGGTTTAAATAGGCTGGATGGGATAGTTGGACTGATTTCTTATAACAACACATGCTTTTAAGGTCCCATTAAATGGAAACTTGTTATGTTTGCATTCTTTTTGCAATTTTTTATTTATAAATATGCAAATATGTACATTTTAACATCTCTTGAAGTTTCGCTGAAAATTCCACCGTTTTTTCGATATTTCCCCACGTTTCCGGTTATCAGCAATATTATCGGCGATATCGATATTGTTTCCGTATCCGTGGCCAGCGAAACTTGTAGTGATACCGATACTTCGAACAGTGGGCATAACCCAATCCACTTGTAGAAAATGGAAAAAAAAATAAAAATGAGGTCACACTTTATATGTCTAGGAGCAATGCAAAAACTAATGGTCTATAAATTATGCATTCTCCTCACCCATTAACACATATTCAAAAGGGTCAATGCTCTCCTCTGAAGGTTATCCAAGGCGAGAACCCTCTTGTGCCCCACCAACCGAACAAAAACTGCCACTCGCGAAGGAGCTCCATAAAACTAACAATGAAAAGGATGAGGAACGGGCTGAGAAGGTCGGACTTCCTGAATGGACTAAACCAAAGAATGCACCAAGAAATTTCCAAAAGGATGCCCCAACCAAAGAAGCAAATCTGACTCCAAGGGGGAGGGATCGAACTTTGATAGAAATGCCAACAAAGTAAATTCCCTCCCCAGCATGGAGAAATAGTTAGTTACCAAAACAAAACAATCTGAAGCTAGTATTGCCAATTTAGGAAATAAATCTTAAAGAGCATGATCTCCGCACCATCTATCAACCCATAAACGAATGCGACAACCGTCACCCAAAGAGAAAGCAATCCTTTGAAACACGAGATGCTTTGTCGCAACAACTGCTTTTCGAACGTGAGAAGCTGATGAGGACATCACATCACGTACACCCTTGATTACGTATCAAAGGAGGCGGGCCACACCAATTTTCCTTTGGCTAGGCGAGTACCCGTGATCATGTTGAAGACAACATACGCATGTGCGAGTATCTGGAAGACCCCACACTGGGAAGATGCACATGGGCTGCTTTATGGAGTGATCCAGACTGTTGGATTGGAGGGATGTGACGATTAAGCCGTTGGATCATATGATCGGTCTATTGATCGTGGATCGTCCGCACTAGTTTTTCTTAGATTTTATCAGCTTATAGGATTTAGTTTTGTTTATGTTATGTTTGGACACCATTATGAGTATTTTTAGCTGATTTTAGTTAGACTAGGGCTATTTTCTTCAAAATTCACAAAACAGGGTATTTATTGTAAATTTTGAACTTTTTGGGAGTTATAAAAGAGGGTGGGCGTGTGACCCTCTCCCTCTTTGGATTTTATGATTAAAAAAAAAAAAGAAGAGAAAATCTTTTGCTTTCTTCTTCTTCTTCTTCTTCTTCTTCTATCTTCATGAGATTTGAAGATACTTCCATGTGATTTGGAAGGGAGATTGTTGTGAGGCTGATCTTCATCAAAAGAGGTGCGAGGTCTCCTTCTATCCCCATATCATCATCTCTTTTCCCCTCCATCAATGTATTTTCTTCAATTTCTTCGATTCTCCCATCCCAACATCCAACTTGTCCAATAGGTTGGCCCCATCATGAGGATTACCTTGTACAAAAACCAGCCACATTTTCTCATTGAGTAGGCCACACTTGTATCACCTAGTGGCTGACTTCTAATCTTTCATGTGTTTGCAACATCCAACCCGTCTTATAGGTTGGCCCCATCATGTGGATCACCTAGTGCAAAAATCAACCACATTCTCTCATCGAATGGACCACACTTGTATTTTTCTATTTAATAATGACAAGACATTGATTTTTATGGTGTGCACAATGCCACTCGTGATGTGAATGCACAAAAAGAAACAAGAAAAATGCAGTCACCTCATGGTGGGGCCAAGATATTGGAAGGGTTGGATGCCGTGCCTGCTTAATAGGTTGGAAGTCATGCTCTAGGTGGGGCATAACTTGTGGTCCAAGTGGTTGTACTCAAGACCCCACACGCACGCACGCACAAAGAGTCATTTTTCCCCAGTTTCCTCTTAGGATTCGTCCCATACATGAAAGTCTCCTAGTTGGATCAATGATCAATTCTTAGGAAAGTGATATCCCTTTTGATTATGATTTTGACAATCCCGCTACACACACTTGTGTGTGTGTATGTGGAGACGTGCGTGCATGCGTGTGCGTGCGTGTATGTATATATGTAAGAAAGGGTGATTTCTATCTTGTTGAGCATGTGTGCATCCGCCAGTCCATCTCAAAAGTTGGCCTCACCAAGAGGAACACCTTCTGCAAAATTCAGCCCAATCCACCAAGTGGGCCACAACTGTATTTTTTTCATTATATCAATGGCTATACATTGTATTCTATGGTGTGGCCTGCCTGATGAAGATTTTTGAATTTCTTGATGCTCATCATGGGGCTAATTATTGGATAGGTTGCAAGTCACACAGACATGGTAAGTTGGAACTTATCCTTACTGCAAAGCAATGAATGCTAGTATATATGAAATACTGAATAGGTTTATTTATTTATTTTTAATTTTGAAGAAGCTTGAAACTGTGAAGACAGCGCAGTGAAAGTTCATTCAAGGATATCTTCAATTTTATGTAACTGCATCTAGTGGAAAACTAGAAGATTTTTGTTCATAGTTTTAAGCCTTTGTCAGTGGCATTACTGTTGCTTGGACATAAACTTCCATATCAGCATTTGTTTAGCCATTCAAAACTGTCATTTGTTACACATTTTACAATTTCAGAAATGGTCCACTTCAATTTCCATTTTCAAACACATGCTGATTGGTCATAAATGTTGTAAGGGAAATAATGCTCAATTGTATCTGGTGCTCTTGTTGCTGTAAATTTTGCTGTTTCAGAAATGTAGCATTTTTTAATTTTTTTTAAATAGTCATATATTATACCATTCATATACAAAAAAAAAAAAAAAAAAACCATTCCAATTTGTGTTAGGGGAGTTATTTGATACTCTGACAGAGTATTATGGTTGATACACAGTCATTCAGATATTGTGTGGCCATGCATTAACTCAAATTATACCATCCAAATTGCCAGACCCACTCCAGACAGGTTATCTTCCAATTTTAGGTTGGTCGAACAATCCTAACCTCTGATTTGGGGAGACCATTGGCTATGGTTCTCTTAACTGTTTAATAAATGTCCACTAATCTACTAGATAAGTATCAAATAACTGTAAATTTTGGTTTATGATCCATCTAAAAGTGGGACTAACCATTTGGATGGTTTAATTTGGATTATTTGTTTCCCACACATACAATTTCATAATGCCTCCATGTCAACCATTACACTCTGTTGGAGTATCAATGTTCTTCTCTGTGCTACAGTGAGTCATGCACCTAAAATTGTCAGTCTATGTCCACTCTTTGATTTTCTTCTTTGAAGCACAATATTTTTATCTGGGGCTTAGTCACATACATATTTTTCCAGATATGTGGTGGTATACTTCTCTATTCTGTATTTCCGCTATCATGCTGGCATTGTTACGGATGAGATGCTTTCCTTGCCGAAGACTCAGTATCTCGCTGTTGGTCTCTTAGAGGCTCTTGGTGCAGCATCAGGAATGGCAGCTGGAGGTACTACACATCTCACATTTGCGATCTTCTGTTATTCCTTCATAATTGAAACATATATTTTTTATGATGCTGCGGACCACTTGAGCAGCAGATGTCTGCATTCTGTGTATTTTCTTTTGACAGACACTGATATGCGGAACCTGTTGTAATCAAATATTAGTAGCTATAAGAACAACAACATACTCAAATTAAAGACCCAGCTAATCAATTTATGAAAATTCAGTAAGTATTATGCCAAGTTAAGAGATTTCAGTAAGTTATATATATCAAGTTATAAAAATTGATTAAGTGCACATGCCATATTTTACCAATATTTCAGTATAACATGTTAATCAATAATGTTTTTAATGGTGAGTTGCATTAGGCTAAGATGACTAACTACATTTTACTTGGGATATGTTTTCCTTCTCAATACATCAGTGTCATGCATTGTTACTCTGCTTTTAGGGCCTGTTTGGATTGGGGATTACCACGGTAATCTAATGGAAAAGGGCCATCATAATGACTTTACCACCACAAAACCGAACATAGCAATCGTCAGTCAAATGCAGATGTTTTCAAGAGACATGTAAATGAATTTGTAATCATTGCTCTTTTCGATTGCATTACCATGGAAATCATGAATCCAAACAGGCATATCAGTGTATGGAATTGATGATTTGACATTAAAGTGATGGAAACGTGTCATCATTAGGATTTTACCACCGATAAACCAAACACGACAATCCTCAGTCAAAAGCAGATGGTTTGAGGAGACAGGTAAAGTAATTTGTAACCATTTCACTTTTCCATTACATTATTGTGGTAATCCTCAATCCAAACTGGCTTCGAGTTGATAAGCCCACCAAATTCTTCTAGCATGATTGGTAAATTTCTTTTTAACTGTAGCTCTTTATTATTATTATTATTAAACCACACAAAAGCTAGAGAAAACAAATAGGGTGCAGAAGGAGGGGATGATGAGGGATCATCCAAGGTCTATACGAAGATCATTAGAAAACATCCCATAATCTCAAAAAAAAAAAAAAATCCCTTTTACATCCCTTAAACTGGGGAAGACCTGAAGCCCAATAAAATCATTCGGCTTTTAGCTGTAGAGAAAACAACAGGGATTGTTTAATTGCATAGTGCATAGCCTCATCAATATCATTGTTTCAAAAAGCTATTGATGCTTATGCTTCAAGGAAAGGCTCATGTAATAATGTCTCAATGCTTAATTAAAGCTCAAATAACAAAAAAGCTTTTGCTGAAGGCTTAAGGTTTATGCCTCACTAGAAGCAGAATGTTGACCAAGGAAACAAGGAAAGCTTCTCCATTTGGCTGGAGTTCAAAAACTATTCATTTGAAAGAAAACCCTAGTTAATAACTTTTGAGGATTGTGAATTTTTGTTGTAGGGTTTTCTAAAACCCTATTTATGTCAAATTTCTCAAATCTAGATCCCTTTCAGTACAAGCTGTAGAGGTTGTTTTTATAGATATGTAAGCTACACAAGCTACCAAAAGGACGTTTCTGAATTATCACTAAGAATTACTAATGACTGAATCGCATGATTGATGAATGGTGAACTTTATATTTCTATGTTTTGATTTCCATCTTTGTGGGCATTTTTTCTTCTTATTCTGCTTGTGTTATCTACTTTCAAGTTTTAACTGGTGTTGCGAATTAGTTACGGTATCTACCACATAATTGTACCAAGGCATTTTCTCTTTTAATATATTTTCCAGATGACTTCCACATTAAATTGTATTTGTTAGATAGACTTACATTTATACATAAGCTGCACAAGCTACCTGATAGACTCGCATGATATGTTTTGATTTTCCATGTTTGAGGGAGTTGTCTATGGTGTTGAAATTTTGTTTTTGTATCTACCTCTTAATTGTACCAAAGTATTTTCTTACGCAGTATCTTTTCCTTGATGACATGCACATTAAATTGTATTTGTTTAACTGATTTTTTTTAAATGCTTTTGTTTATAGGTTGGTAATGTATTACTTTTAGGTATCATAATGAGATTTTTTCTTTCCTTGGACAGCCATTCTCTCTGGGGCATCAATTCCAATATTATCTCAGGTAATGATAATTATTGTTTTCTTGAAAAATCCATTAATTAAGTATATAGGATTCTTGTTGTCAATTGACCTCGAAATCCATTGGGGTACCAAGGTGTCCCGTATCGGTATCGGTTGGCGTAACGGTGCCCTCCGAAACGATATGGATATAGGGGTGTAACGGCGATACGGGGGCGTAACGGCCCGTAACGATGCAAATTTTTTTTTTTTTATCAAAAAATATGAAAAAATATGGATTAAATCCAGAATATTCTAAGCATTCCAAATATGCATTCATTTATAAATTGAAACATGTTTATGGTGGTGTAACGGTCCACTCTTTGGTGAGAAGTTGTATCGGACTGTCTGATGAATTTATGAACCAGATAACCTGAATTTGACTACAAAATTCATATATTTAATTTTCTAACTATCTACTATCAATGATAGATATATTAGAATGAATGTAATATGAAAATATCTTACATTTAAGTGTTTGCAATTATTTTCGAGGGCCAAAATCATGCGTAAATAGAAATATATATATATATATATATAAAATGACACCCCAATTATGTAAAATGCACATTAACATGTTCTACTATGATTATCACATCATATAGCATCATTAAAACAACAAAAGAATTATTAAAAAATGATTTTTCGAATTTTCAAAAAAAGGGCCAAAATAAATGCGTAAATAGAAAAAAAATATATATAAATATATAAAATGGTACCCCAAATATGTAAAATGCACATTAACATGTTCTACTATGATTAACACATCATATGGCATCATTAAAACAGCAAAAGAATCATTAAAAAATGATTTTTCGAATTTTCAAAAAAAGGTCCAAAATAAATGCGTAAATACAAAAAAATATTAAATGGCACCCCAAATCTGTAAAATGCATATTAACATGTTCTACTATGATTCACACATCATATGGCATGATTAAAGGAGCAAAACAACTATTAAAAATTGATTTTTCGAATTTTAAAAAAAGGGGCCAAAATTCATGCGTAAATAGAAAAAAATATTTTAAAAAATATAAAATGACACCCTAAATTTGTAAAATACACATTAACATGTTCTACTATGATTAACACATCATATGACATCATTAAAACAACAAAAGAATCATTAAAAAATGATTTTTCGAATTTTCAAAAAAAGGGCCAAAATAAATGCGTAAATAGAAAAAAAATATTTTAAAAAATATAAAATGGCACCCCAAATCTGTAAAATGCACATTAACATGTTCTACTATGATTAACACATCAAATGGCATGATTAAAACAGCAAAACAACCATTAAAAATTGATTTTTCGAATTTTAAAAAAAGGGCCAAAATTCATGTATAAATAGAAAAAAAATATATATATAAAATATTAAATGGCACCCCAAATCTGTAAAATGCACATTAACATGTTCTACTATGATTAACACATCATATGGCATGATTAAAACAGCAAAACATATTTTTTTTAAAAAGTATAAATACCTATTTTTGACGAATTTCTGAAAAATGGCCCACCGAGCTTTGATTCAAGAAAATCCGTAATATAATATGTTTTTATCTCAAATACCCAGTCAAGGTTGGTCAAAATTAGTAATAGAAGGAGTGAGAAACAGTTTGGAAGCAAGAGGTTTCAAAAAAACAGCAAAAACATAGCTTAAAATGAAAAAAAAAAAAAAAAGAAGTTACCGTTATTCGGCCGATATGGGCCTGTAACGGCCCGTAACGGCCGATACGGGTACAAAATCGGGTAACGGCCGATACGACCCCGAAACGCGTAACGGTTCCCACCGTTACCATTACGTATCGGCCGTTACGGCCGATACGTAACCATTTTGGCACACCATGTGGGGTACCCATGTTGGATATGACATGACATGGTTATACTATGGTATGTCGTATATGATATCACTAACTCTTGTACCTGAACATCTTTTATTAAAAGTAAGAAAGAATTATAGACAGGGAAAATTATAAAAAAGAAAAGCAATCATTTTGAATTTCTTTGTCTAGAATCTATGCCATTGTTAAAGATTTACAAAAATATATTGCCTTTATAATTATTTTTTTTACCAATTGCACTTCCGTAGAACTTCCACTACCCTCTTGCCTCTCCATTAACTATCGTCTCTTGTGACGAATTTGCCTCCATCAAGCTTTGGCATGTAACACCTGCCATAGGGTTACAAACCACCCACAATTTCATGGCCTTTATCCCACCAACATGTCATAAGCATAGGATATCCAAGCCATAAAAAGGGTTTGGTAAATCAAGAAGATAGCTGGCAAGAAATCAGGTTATTCCACACACCAGGCAGACAATCTGATCCAATATGTTTGGCCCACGTGATGAGTGGATTGGCCTGTTTTTCACAATAGGGGATCTTCATCCTGCAGACAAACTTGGATCAACCTAATTTTCACACTTAGGGATCTTGAACCTTGGGACAAGCTTCTCACAACTCAGATCTCCCGCACGTGAGAATGTAGACCATTGAATGTTTGGCATTTTCTAGTTTACTGTGGACTAATGTTTTCTCTTTCCGAAGCTTCTTATTTTTTTGACCATACAATTGAAGGCTTAAAATTTTCCTATTGAGGAGATTTTTGCTTCACGAGCCATTTACAGTGGGGTCCATAATCTCATTGGTTGGAACTTGAGCCACACCCTATTTGTACATGTTAAAAACCTAAGGCTATTGTTCACGTGCTCTTCCATATCATTGTAACGGTTAGAGGTTTACTAATTCCACACGTTCGTGGGAGTCATGCCCATCCACATTTGGGCACGTGTCAATATTTAAACATGTGTGCAATAAATTATTAGGGTGGGCACACATGTATGATTTAGTTGTATTTGATGAAAGATCGTTATGAAGTTTTTGACATTTTTAAAAAAATAATAATTTCTTAGAGAGATTCAAAATCGATTTAAAAGCAATATATTTGTATTTCAATCTGATAATGCACTGGAGTATCTATCCACCTCCTTTCAAGCATACTTGACTTCATCTAGGATCTTACCCCAGACTTCATATCCCTTCGATATATATATATATATATATATATATATATATATATATATATATATATATATATATATATATATTTATTTATTTTCCATTATGTACTCGTGTATTTGGGTGCTCTTCCTTTGTCCACATATTTCGACATGGAAGTGACAAACTTGATGTTAGAGTTGTCAAGTGTGTGTTTCTTGGATATTCTTGTACCAAAAAAGGATATAGATATTATAACCCGGTTGCCCGTTGTCTATATGTGAGTGTTGATGTCACTTTCTTCGAGGATGCTCCTTACTTCACCTCCAATGTTGGTGAGGTGGAGTTACACTCTTGGGACGTCTCACCCAATTCCTCATCCAGTGGTTGATATTTTCAAACTTATTGACTCTGCTACTGTGGACATACCACCATTAGACCATGCTAGCCAAGGAGTTGATTCTCCTGATTCAGCACACCCTCGTCTTCTCCTTCACCTATGGGTTCGTCCTCTACTCACGTTGATTTGGAATTATGGATTGCTTTCCAAATGTTATTCAATCATGCACCTTTCATCCTTTATCTCACTTTGTTTCTTATCATTGATTGAGTCATAATTTCCATGCCTTTGCTTTATCCCTATCACATCTATTTTTACCCACGAATTATCATGATGCACTAGCTCATCCTGACTGGCATAAAGCCATGGAAGATGAGATGGTTGCTATGTACCAAACCCATGCATGGGAGTTAGCTGATTTGCCTCTCGGCAAAAAGGTAATGAAATGACTATGGGTTTACATTGTCAAGTATTGCCTAGATGGTTCAATTGAGTGATTGAAAGCATGTTTTTAGCTAGGGGCTACACGCAAACCTAGGGTCTTGATTATGAGGAGATGTTTTCACTTGTAGGCAAACTAAACTCTGTTCGAGTATTTATCTCTATTGCAACTAATCAAGACTGGTCACTTTATCAATTGAATGTCAAGAATGCATTTCTTCATAGAGACTTGGCTAAGGAAGTCTACATGGAGAAACCTCGCGGATTTGTTGCTTGGGGAGATTGGGATAGTATGTAGACTTCAAAAAGTAATTTATGGCTTGAAGCAGTCTCCAAGAGCTTGGTTTGACAAGTTTGGTAAGGTGTTACCTGCTTATGGCTTCTATCAGAGTAATTTTGATCACTCAATGTTCATAAATCACAATGATGGGAGCATGATAACATTGATAGTGTATGTTAATGAGATCGTCATTACATGGAGTGATGCATCTGGCATCTCAAAACTTAAGAAGTATCTCCAAAAATATTTTTAGACTAAAGATCTGGGACTCCTCTACTTCTTATGATTGAGGTCGCTGGATCAAAGTTGGATATTAATCTTTCCTAGAGAAAGTATGTGCTTGATTTTCTAAAGGAGACTACCATGCTTGGGTGTAGATTGGCTGATACATCGATGGAGACTAGTGGGAAGTTATTGGATGATCAGGGAGATTTGTTTGATGATTGGGGAAGATATAGAAGAAGTAAATCCGATATATCTTATAGTCACTCAGCTAGATATTGCATACGCTATTAGTTTGTGAGTAGATATATGCACCAATGAAAGTTCCACATTGGGAGGCAATCCTTATGATTCTCAAGTATCGAAAGAAAGCACCTGGTCGCACCTAGTCAGGGGATCTTGTATCAGGCTAATGGTCATCTTCAGGTAGGGGCATTTGGTGATGCTAATTAGGCAGGTTCCTGTACGGATAGATGGTCTACTTCAGGATATTTTACTTTTATTGGAGGTAATTTAGTTACTTGGAAAAGTAAGAAGTAGCATGTAGTTGCTCGTTCTAGCACAGAGGCAAAGTACAGAGCCATGGGCGATGTCGTCTGTTAGCTAATATGGCTCAAGTTCTTATTATAGGAGGTTCAATTTTTCACAGGTCCTATGGTGCTCTATCGTAATAATCAAGCAGCGGCCCACATTGCAAATAATCTAGTTTTCCATGAGAGGACTAAGCACATAAAAGTTGACCGTCGTTTCATCTGAGAGAAGATTGCTTCCAACAAAATTGCCACAACCTATATTCAGTCTAAATCACAGATTGCAGATATCCTCACTAAAGCGTTACCATATGCACATCTTCCTTTATTAGTTCCATGTCGGGCATGCTTAATATCTATCATCCAGCTTGAGGGGGAGTGTTGAATGGGGAACATTGTATTTTGGGTGGTCCTACAATCTATCATATATTCTCTTCTTATTTTATTAGTATAAATTAGAGTGGGGCAGTAAAGAGCCCTAATCTCTCAATTAACCCTTAATCATGGGTACTGAGGATATAGCTGATTTCTAAGCTTCAGTTTAGGAACAAGACTTTCTGTCTAGTTGGTAGTTTTTTTTTTTTTTTTTTTTTTTTTTTTTTTTTTTTTTTCCATATAGAGGTTTCAACAACTTTAAATTTTCTATTTTGAACCGCTTTAAGATTTTCTGTATCTAGGTAGCTTGAGACAAGCCCAAGAATCTCCTAGGGCAAACCCTGATGATTTTTATCCCAATAAGAAAGTTGACTTGTCTAAGATCTTTCATCTCATCATAGAAAACCCAATCTTTAGTCATCACCAATAGTCACATATCATTACCAGCTAGTATCATCTATATATAGAGATAGTATCATAAAAAATCTTCCTGACTACTTCACGTATACACAATAACCTTCTTGACTCGTTGTGAACCCGAAGGTGGTGGTGGCTAAATGGAACCTCATGTACTGCCTTAAAGATTACTTCAGCCCATAGATAGATTTTAACAGTCTGAAGACTTAGGGTTCTTTTTTTTTTCCACATCCCACAAGATGTTTCATGTATATTTCTTCATCTAAGTCACTATTTAAGAATGCGGTCTTTACATCCATATGATGTGAAGACTAAATTCTTAATGGACAAAATTATGTGGATTGAGGAGGATTTCGCAGCAAGTAAAAAAGTTATCTTCATAATCAACACCTTCTTTCTGTATGAAACCTTTAGCAAGTAATTGTGCTTTATACTTGTCCATTGTATCATCTACCTTTCTTTTGAGCTTGAGTACCCACTTGTTGCCTATCGCTTTGCGGTTGGAAGGCAGATTTACAAATTCCCAGATTTTATTCTTCTTTATGGAGGCAATCTCTTCGTCCATGGCAATTAACCAATAAGCCTAATTTGGAGACAACAACACTTCCTAATAAAAACCAAGTTCATCATCGTCAATCCCAATGTAAGAGCACCCTCAATATGGAAGTACCTTCAGGGAATTAATCCTCTTTCACTTTAACACAATTCATGAGCCTGCTAAGGTGTACTACCACTGTTCTGATGAACTATGAGAGCATCTCCATTGTGAGAACCAAAACTCCCACTCTATTGAGATAGATCGGGGATTTTAAAAAGCTTTATCTCAACTTTTTTGTCCTTACAGTTGAAGTATTAGATTCTATTTCAGTCCATCTCCACGGTTTTCAGGAACTAGAATGTATCCCTTTGAGTGCATAAGGTACCTAATGAATACGGACTCAATGGTTTTACTATACTTCTATGAGGAGTGGGTAGAAAAATATATTCTAATGATTTCCAAGGGCATAGTTGGCTAAAGAAGGAATCCTTCTAGTCCACATCTCATATGGGGTCCTGGGAACAGATTTAGACGGGACTTTATTAAAACATTAATGCTTGTAAGTAGTGCATCCCCCTGGAATGTGGTAGAGAGATTGGCATATGCCATCATCGATCTAACCATGTCCAATAATGTTTTGTTCATTCTCTTTGCAACTCCATTTTATTGTGGAGTATAAGGCATGGTATACTGTTAGACGATGCCAACATTTTCACATCATAATTTGAATATTTCAGATGTATACTCACTATCTCTATCAAATCTAAGGATTTTGATCTTTTTCTCTAACTGATTCTCTAATTCAACTTTGTATTTAAGGAAACAGTCAAAAGCCTCATATTTATGTGAGATGAGATACACATATCCATAAACAAGTAACCATTAATGACGACAATGAAGTATTTGCATCTATTTCTGGTATTTTCATTGAGGGGTCTACAAATATCTGAATTGATTATCTCTAATAGACCCTTAGACCTAACCGCTTTAGGAAAAAATGTTTCATTTAGGGGTCTACAAAATGTAAATCAATTTTGGATAACGAACCTAACAGACTAGAATGAGCGAATCTTATCATACGACCTCGCGTGCCATTTTATAGATTTAGATATAGCCCATTTATTTGATATAGAAAATAAAACAAGAGGTGCATCATCACTATCCGTGTCAAGAATTAATAATTTGAAATTAAACTACCTCATGCAAAGATGACATTATTCAATCTTAAAGAAACTTTAGTGCCAAAAAACAAATATCAAAACCATCTCTGCTAATAACATAGAAATAGAAATCAAACTCCAATGCATTCTAGTGCATAAAGCGTATTACAGAGGCTTACCCTTCGCCCTACACATATATGGAGATGGTAAACGCCAATTCTTAACAAGTCACTGCATTATTCCCTGTGTACACCTTACAACTCTTCGTGGCTACATGGCAAAATTCCTCAAGTCCTCTATGATCTCATGTCACATGCTTTGTTGCGAATGAATCCAAAATTCACTTGTTAGATAGATTTCCAATAGAAATAATTTAAGAATAAATGCCTATAAACAAGGTTAAAGATGACTTTAGAATTGCTGTTGTTTTATTGGCACATTGACGGGCATAGTGGTCAGGGTTTCTGCAACTTTCTACTTTTTCTTTCCTTTTCCCTTCTTAGGATTAGTATGAGGCACCATGATGAGGACATCGAACCGTTTAAAGTTTATTGTCAATGGAAGCGGGCCCCACAATCATCACTATGGATAGGATGAGATTAAAGATCAAGAGAAGCTTGTTGTATTTTTATTTTTTTTAGTTTGTTAGTCTTATGTTAATTTTCTATTGTAGAAATTTCTATTTTTAGAAGTTCCTATTTTTAAAATTTTCTATTTTTTAGAAATTGCTATTTTTAGATATTTCTATTTTTAGAAAATTTTATTTTAGTTAATTTCCTGATTTTCAGAAAATTCTAGTCTTAAGAAATTTTTATTTTTGTTAGTTTCTTCTAAATCAAGACTTTGTTAGTTTCATGTTTAGGTTGTTTCTAATATAAGAACAAGGGGTATTTTGGTATTTTCCTTTTATTTGCAAGTTCTATTTAAAGGGAGTTAAGCCCTAAACACTATAGTTGATTTTTTTTTTTGGAGAAAAGAATAAAGCTATGGAGCTTTTCCCACAGCCGGGTGTGAGACCTTCCTCTTCCTCCTTCTGGTCCTTCTTCTTCTACTTTCTTTCTCTGGTTAATCATCCTAATCTTCTTCTTACTTCTTCTTTCTTCCATCTAGTTTATTTGCAAAAAATCTGGAATTCTATTTGTGAATTTCCTACTTCTTGGATTTATTCAAACGTCCCCAATTGATAGTCCTATTTGATTTAACAATTTGTTAAATGATTAGATCATCATGTTGGATAGTTGAATTGACCCTTGTGAGACATGAAAGTCCTATCTTTCATAGGATCCACTTTTCATATTTGAATCTTTAGTACTACATGATTGTAGTGGATGAGCATGATCATTGATGAGTTTTCATTCAAATAATTCTTATTTATGATGAATAACCACGCTGAAAATTGATTGTTTATTTTGTGTTTTATCTTAAATTCTAATTCCGCACATCTAAGGTAGATCATGTTGTCCTACGTCACACCGTGGGTTTCAGTTCTTGAGTATTCATTTCTCCTTGCGAGATTTGGACCATTTCTTGTTGGCCTTCCTCTTATGGGTTTCTAATATGAGGGTCTTGGCTTCACCTGGCTGAATTGCATTCATTTCAACCTCATGTACTAGGTGGCCACAAAAGTCTCTGAACATTGTGATCAAATCATTGTGATTTAGAATCCTTTCGATTGTGGCCCACAATTCGGGTAATGAATAGTGCATTACGATGATCTTCTGATTCTCGGTCAATCCGCACCCAACGATCTTAAGGGCACCTATCATTTGTTCTATTTTTTTAAATACAATCCTTAATGGAACAACCGACTAGCTTCCTATACTCTTGAAACTCCAATTCCATTGCCTTAACTCATTCATTTGTCTTTTGCGCATAGGCATTAGCTAGTGCATTCTAGATTGCGTTAGTGGTCTCACGCACCTTATATGTATGTATGAGCTCTTTGTGCATGATGCTTATTAGAATGTTTCAAGCTGAGTGATTCTACTTACCCTACTTGTTGTAATGCTTCATTGCAACTCCACATTCTACTAAGTTTCAATTTTCAACCAAAATTAGTTCTTCCTGGACCACATTCAGAGTGTGCGAAATGTCGTCCTCATCTAGAAGGTGTCTCACAACACAAGATCGTCCTCATCTAGAAGGTATCTCACAACACAAGACCAATCTTCATAGTTATTGCCATCAAATTTCCGACCCTTAGGTTGTTCTGCGATTAATAGTTATAATTTAAGGGAATCGACACTAATCATCAATATTTTTACATATTATGTAAATCTTCAAGTTATAGAAGTGACTAATCCATCTATGATGAGATCTGAAAGTCCATATACTCGAATGAGCGGTACAGATCAATTAAGTTCTCTTAAGTATGATGAATTAGATGCTTTTGTGACAATCTATGTATATAACCTATGCAACCCTCCATTATAGGTGTATGCATCATTTGATGATTGAGACAAGCTTCCACTTGGGTTATGCACAACCTTAATAATAGGAATAACTAGCACTAAGTTTACAATGTTATAACGATAAAAGGGACATTAATCTAAGCAGATTAAACCAATCATAATATCATAGTTAATATCATAAGAATCGATAAAGATAATGTTAATCTGACCTATTAACCAAAGATCATCGTTGATCATTACCGTCAATGATGGGTCCGATCATCATCATTGATGATGGATCCAATCATCAACATTGATCATCACTATTGACAATGAACCTGATCGCTTGCGGATCATCAATAGGGATATTCACATAGATGCACGCACACGTTCAATTTATTATCAAAGGACACAAAGGATCACACATTTTGGTTATCTCCTCTCAAGATGTATGGCCCACCTTGTTGAAAGACATGATCACAATATCAAGATATATAAACATGTTAATTAATTGCAAAATTTTATTATTTCATATCTTTTATTTTAATCCATATATCGCTCATTATCATCACAAGAGATCTGGACCACTAAAAAAAAAACGGACTGCATCATCAGTTACATCTCGTCGAAAACCCCCAAGTGACTTCTCAGCACTTGGCCTAAATCAACCCACAGATGGTCGATTAAAGGCCCTTGATAAGATGCACTTAATTTTACATAAAAGTAACTTGGGATTTTGAGAGGGTCCATCTTCATTTGTGCACAAAAGTGGGGCCCATTTATGCTTTCTAGATGCTTTGTGGACTGTGTAGAACAGTTCCCAAATTGTGGCATAAAGAATGGGATTAGATGATATCATCAAAACCATCAAAATGCCACATTGAATGTTGATGAGCCTGGGCTCAAATTTGGGCCCGTTTGATTAGTGGGGACATGGACAGCACTTGGACAACAATGATGGCTGTCCACGAGCTTCATTTAGTGGGGCATTTAAGGTACATTTAATATGGGCCTAAAAGCAGACAATCCCACTTACCCCTACTCTAGGCCCAAAACCGCTCTCTCACGTCTCTTCTTCTCTTTTTCTAGGTCATAATTTGAATCAAATAAGGCTGAGCGATGGGGTAAAAAAAAATAATTTAAGCCCAGAATGAAGGCAACAAGGTCCGTTGCGCCACAATTGCTCTCGGCAGTGATAGCCCAAGGAGAGAGAGAGAGAGAGAGAGAGAGAGAGAGAGAGAGAGAGAGAGAGAGAGAGAGAGAGACGGGGGTGGCGTCCAACAATCAGCCCTTTACCCCTTTTATATTCTCTCCTTTTCTTTCTCATTTTCTTATTTATTGTTCAGGTCAATCTATCAAGCTCTCCAATTACTATCCCTCGTTCTCAACTCAGTGGGCAAATGGCTTATAACTTATAATTAGAAGAAAAAAGACTAACATGATCGATATATTAATTAAATAAAAAGCATTAATTAAAATAATATTTTTTTTTTGTGGAAAAAAGGGCATTTATCTTGATTGTCGACACAAAATTGATCGAAGATCCGTTGTAATCGCTCTGATGCCACTGAAAGATGGCCTAGATGTGTGGGCCCGCAAGATCTAACGTTTACACGATCTATAAGAACCTTTCACACAAAAGCCAAAGAAGGATGGTCTACATTTATCGGTCCACCTAACTACTATGGGAGCATAGAGGATCTTATCACACCTCTGATTCTATGTTTAAGATGGCACCTTGATTACAATCAATGGCTTAGATCGTCTAAAGGCGACCAGATGGACAAAAAATAGGGTATAACCCTCAATATTCTCTTTAGAATCCCTCTTAGATGGGTTGTGTGTTATCCAACGTTCGAAGTATCGGTATCATTGTAAGTTTCACTGGCAGGGGATATGGAAACAATATCGATATCGCCGATAAAATCGCCAATTAACAAGCAAACAATCATGCACAATGCTTTTATACATTATACATCTATGCATAATAAGCATATAAATGCAATACACATGCATGATGGTCTAACTATCCAACCATCAAACAATCCATCCCATCCATCCCATCCAATCCATCGAATCATCCAAACATCCATCCATCCATCCCATCCAATCATCCATTGCATCCATTCAACCATCCCATCCATCCAGCCATTCCATCCATCCAATCATTTTTTAATAAACATATATATATATATATATATGTATATATATATTGCAATATTGATGCATTAACAATATTATCAAAATATTGTCGATACATTGGCGATACAAGCAACACCTGGAATTTACATAGTCGAAAATATTGGCAATACGTTGGCGATACAAGTGACACTTGGAATTTATAATTGAAAATATTGGGGATATGTTGGCAATAATTGATACATTGACGATACTCATCAATACTAAGAATTTTTTATACTACCACTCTACCAGTGTTATCGGTATCGCCGAGTTAAAGATACGGATAATATTGAGGATTTTATTGTAATATCAGGGTTACTTTGAACAATAGAGTAATATTTCAAATTAGGGAATTTATAAAGGTTAGAAATCGGGAGATAACGAAGAGTTTGGATGAGGCAAAGGTTATCTTATCTCATCTCATCCGATCTCTCCATCTTCTCAATCACATCTCCTATTGAATTTTAAGTCTGAATATAAAATTCAATTTCAAACCTTAGAGTGAAAGCAGAAAGAAGGGTTTAGAGGGAAAATCATGTGAGACCCACCCACTATCAATGGTCCACAACTGGTTCCCATGGGCCCATGTCCAACAATCCTAATTTCCCAACTATTTGGGATGGATTTGTGAATCTTATTTTCTCAAAAATTATGTCCTTATCTTTAGTAAGTGAAAAGCCTTTATATTTATGCATGACATGTTGTGCAAAAACAGTTACATAACGATATTACATACACTATTATGCAATTCCAGGTCGAATCAGGCGCCTCCAAAAAAACGGCACCATATTATTTGTTATGGGGACATACGGCTATTATAGGAAGTAACGACTGTTACCCCATAACGGTCTCCTCCTTTAAAAAAAAAAAGTTTGACATAGGAGAACTAACCACTTGCTCTAAACGCTCAAACCGATAAAGCACGGCGAATCAATCCCTTTATCTCATAGTCTCGGTCAGGCTCTCGGCTAAACCCCCCTCATGGGCCCCACTTCTCATGGGTCTCGCTTCACATGAGCCACTCACCTCACATGACACCCCACCCCCCCGAAGTTGCCCCCTCTTCACACAGGCTACCTCACTCGAGCTCGATGTGAAAATGCCTTTGCATTAATCACCCCAGTGAGGAGTCTCAAACACAAGTACTCCTGCTCTAATACCACTTTTACATGCCTCTGAATTAATCACCTCCAGTGAGGAGTCTCAAACACTAGACCTCCCGCTCTAATACCACTTGCTCTAAAAGCTTGAATTGATAGAGCATGGCGAATCAATCCCTTTATCTAATTGCCCAGGTCAGGCCCTCGGCGAAACCCCCCCTCGTGGGCCCCACTTCACATGGGTCTTGCCTCACACGAGCTAAGGGTATTTTTGTAATTTCCCTTTTTAAGCGAAGCCCTAATAATAAAAACAAGAGGGGTGGGGGCGTGTGAGCATTAGAGCTCTCTCTCTCTCTCTCTCTCTCTCTCTCTCTCTCTCTCTCTCTCTCTCTCTCTCTCCCTTCTTACATTCTTTCTTCTAGATCGAGAATATGGTATCAAAGCAACTTTGATCCAAGTTTTGCTTCTTGATCTCTCTTCTTTACCTTATTTCCTCTCTTCTTATTCTTTTTTTCAATCTCTAGTGAGAAACCCTACAGTGTCTGGGGCTGATCTATCTTAATCTCTTTCGAGTGTTGAACCCCCACATGATGGGTGGTGAAATTGTGTTTAACGAATATGTGTAAGGCTCACTTTGCATTATACCTGCGAGATGGGTAAGCAGCCCACTTGACTTTGATTTTTTCTGTGTTTCAAGGGATGAACAAAACAGAAATAATTCCCTATGGAGTCCTCCATGAATAGGTGGTGGGTGTACCATAGCTATATTAGTGTGATGGGACAAAGTGGGCCATCGTTCATCCAGTGTGCAATCTATGTTAAGTTTCTTAAAGCATGTAATCAGATTTGAGGACTGAAAATTGAGAAGTTCGTGAAGACCCTCATTTATTGTGTTGATCAAGACAAATTGAAAGTCGGAATCAGGTATTGATTTAGTACATCAGTTTGTTGGAGAATTTGTGTTGAAGGAAAATTCTTGTTATTATTCAGATGGATTCCAAAAATAATCCCCAAGAGCAGTATTTTATCATCATCAGATTTGGTGCCCCTCCAAATGACATCAATGAAATTGAATGGCACCAACTATCTATAATGGGCCACATTTGTAGAAGCTTTTCTTACTGGAAAGAGGAAAGTTAAATATTTGACATCCCCCAAGCCTAATACCACTGCGACAAATCATGATGATTGGGTGGTAGAGGATGCCCAAATTAAGGCATTGTTGTGGAATAACATGGAATTACATATCAATCCCCATCATCCGTCGTTGCAAGTTTACTAGAGACATTCTGAGAGAAGTATTGAAGCACCTAGTGATGTGCCATATGCCAGTTCAGTCTTCACCAGATTTGTTGAATGAAGCTAATACACCTATTGTTGTTTGAAAGGGTATACGTTTTTGTACTCTACATATGATTTCCTTTTTTTGTTTCATTGAATGGTCTATCACCTTCATTTCAGCAGTTTGCTTTGTTCTTGTTTTCCGTGTCTGTCCCTCGATCATGTCAGGAGGCTCTACATTCTGATGGGCGGGAAAGAGCTATGGAAGAAGAAATGATTGCGCTTCATCAAAATCAAACTTGGACTTTGGCTACGTTACTTGCAGGAAAGCATGCAATAGGGTGCAGATGGGAATATACCGTGAAGTACAAGTTTGATAGCACCGTGGATGGTTTAAAGGCTCGTCTTGTGGCAAAAGGATATACTCAATTGTTTGGAGTTGACTACTCTGAAACATTTTCCCCAGTGGCCAAGTTTCATTCAATTCATGTGGTGATCTCTATTGCCGCAAATTTAGATTGGCCCCTATATCAACTGGATGTAAAGAACGCATTTCTTCATGCTGATTTACTTGAAGTGTACATGGAGCAACCGCCTGGCTTTGTTGCTCAGGGGTAGTCTGATAAAATCTGTCGTCTAAGAAAGTCGATTTATGGGTTAAAGCAGTCTCCACGTGCATGATTTGACAAATATAGTATAGTGATAATGCAGTTTGGGATGAAAGGATGTTGGGTGGATCACTCAGTATTTGTTAGGCAGAGTGAAAATGACACTCTGGTTCTTGTTGTTTACATGGACGACATCATCATTTCTGGAAATGATAGTAAAGGTATATCTAAGTTGAAGAAGTTCTTGTAGCAACACTTATGTACAAAGTATTTAGGCTATCTTCGATACTTTCTGGGTATTGAGGTAACTCGATCAAAGTTGGGAATTAATTTATTGCAAAGGAAATATGTTATGGACTTGTTAGAGGATACATGTTTAATGGGGGCTAAGCTGATTACAACTCCCATTGATGCAAATTCTAAGTTAAGAACAGATCAACGTTGTCAAACCACATATGCGGTTCTGTGCAATTGCATATGCCTGTGCGCATATGGGATCGCTCAATCGCATATTTAATTTTTATTTTTATTTTTATTTTTGAAAAAAAAATGAAATGAAAAAAAAAAAAACTTCCCTAAGTTAAATAGATAAACTAATATAGTAATTTTACATATATAAAATTAGTTCGTGACTTGTTAGAAAAATGAATGAAGTACATCAAATTCAACATTCAACAATATAGTTAAGTAATAAGACAATCAAATAAAGCTATTTATTGTACAAATACAATTTTAAAGTTACATCTTAATGTTTATTATTTATACACAATCAGACCAACACTACTTACAAGTTACAATAGGTTACAACTTAATTACACTAACACTAAGTTACATTCAACAATATACTTACACAACTTAGTTAGAAGTTACACTACTTACTAAAGTTCGATTATTTATTTATTTATTATTTTATTTTTTTTGCAAATAAATAAAATAATGTGCCAACAGTTGGCAGATATGTAATCGCATACATCACATATGTGATCGCATATCCTCGCACATTTAGCATATGTGATTGCATATGCCATGATGGCATATGCGATATACATATAGGAATTCACATATGCGATCGCATGTGCGAATATGCGGTCGCATTTATGATATATATGCTCCATCTTGAGGGGGAGTGTTAGAATGGTCACATCACACATGTGGACACATGTGACATGTCCACACATGTGACCATCATGTTTAGGTCTGCTCTTTGTGCATGGGTTGAGTATACATGAGCTTTTGATTCTATGGTACTGTGCTTATTTATGTTTCTTAGTGTAAAGGTATTTTTGTAATTTTCCAAGTGAAGCCCTAACAATAAAACAAGAGGAGTGGGGGCGTGTGAGCAGCAGAGTTGTCCACTCTCTCTCTCTCTCTCTCTCTCTCTCTCTCTCTCTCTCTCTCTCTCTCTCTCTCTCTCTCCTCCCCTCCCTCCCTCTCTCTCTCTCTCTCTCTCTTTTGGCTTTTTTTCATTTTAATAAGTAAAAAGCAATGAGGGTGACATGTCCTCATTGCAGCCAAGTTTTAAAAGGTCTTAAGTCTAACCAGTTAGACCACAAGCTATGGCCCACCGAGTGATAACTTCCAACCTTTTAAGTGCATGTGAAATCCAACCCTTCCAAGAGGTTGGCATCACTATGAGGATCACATGGTACATAAATCGGCCCTATCAACTCATCTTGGGGGTCACACCATGAAAACAATATGTAGCCATGGATAAACTACAAAATACAAGTGTGGTCCACTCAATGAGTCAATATAATAGATTTGTGCGCTAGGTGATCCTCATATTGGGGCCAGCCTGTTGTATGGGTATGATGTTGCACACAAAAGGTTTGAAGTTGTCTACTAGGTGGACCGTTACTTATAGTCCAACTGTTTGGACTTGAGGCCTGCCTTTAAAAGAAGAGATGTGATATTCTGGCCATGTATGATGCTTGATACACCTATGCTAAAAATTTGTATGTGTGGCACATATTAAAGAAAACTAAACCGATTAAAATGTGGGTGGGGTCCACAATTACTAAGTCATAGTCCCAAAAGCAGATTGTTTGAATGACTCTACCTGTTTATTTGGGGACACTTGTTTGTTGAAATAGGACCACTAGATATTTTTTATTCTTCAACATCCAATAAATGTTCATCAATCAAATAGTCGGGTAATGAAATAATCACAATTTCTAGCTGATTGCATTAGTGGGATGAGTGCTATAGATTGCATGAATTTTGGGGCCATTTGGGGCATTCAAGTGGTCCCCCAAATTGGCAACATTATTCATTTGAATTTAATTTTAATTTTTTCTTTAAATTAATTAGGGGGAATGATGTAAATGCTTAAGAATGTGCACTAATGGGACGAGTGCCATAGCTTGCATGAATTTCGGGCCAATTTCAGGTCATTCTGTCTAGCAAGTTAGTGAAAATCATAAGACATGCTGAGAGCTAAAACAACAGTCATGCTAAAGACTGGATTCTAATGCCATCATAAACATGTTTAAATCCACAAAAGAATACATATTTGTTATCCTCTAAATATTTCAATTTTTTCCGACTTTAAAAAAAGATTCTTAAATTTTTTATTTTTTTTTATTTTACCGTTACGCATAACTGTAACGATGGGGACTGTTACGACCACCATTACCCTTAACAACATACCTTGATGCATGTCCTTCTAGGTATCCCTAATTGTTCACAACCCCAAGTGTAGGGTCGCGATGTAGTAATAACTCGTGAGAACGAGGTCGAATCCGCAGGGATTAAACTTGTACGCATAAAAGAACTAGAACTAGAACTAGAAGATGATCTAAATCTAAATTCTGGAATAAAAGAGAGTAATTGTGAATAATGTTTAAACTATCAATTAAATGTGGAAACTAGGGTGTCAACGATCCACTTGTAGCTATTAAGATGCTACCTTGCTTGATTCAATAAACATAATTGAAATTGGAGTTCTATCCTATCCAATTGGAAGATATAGCAATTTAAATCAAATCTGAACTTTTCATTGACCTAATTCTCAATGGAGGAGAATTGTGAAGATTGGGATTCCATCACCCTACCATGTCCAGGAGACGATGGTGAACAACGGGATTTACCAATCTCACTATCTCAAAACAAGGAAAAATAAAATAAAAAAGATATCCAAAGTTATCACAGCATCTATTGTAATTTGAGTCACAATAAATCATAAAAAACTGAAAATATTCCTTTAATATCAAACTATAAATCAATGAAGTTCAATAAGAACAAGAATCAAAGCAAAATAAACATCCCAACATACAACAAGCTTCACCTCTTAGACCTAGCTAAAAGGTTTAACCAATCATAGACATAATTGAAACCAAATCTCTTAAACAAAGCATGAAAAATAAACTAGGGAAGAAGAAAAACTCTTTGGCGGTTGCTTCACCCCTTTGTTATGCTCCTTGAGACCTTTCCATACCCTAGAAGAATACTTTGGAGCATCCTAAGGAGTCCTATTTATAGTTATGGAACTCCAACTTTCGCACCTAGTTGGAAAAATCTAGAAACCGCCTCAAATTTATGTACTCTCCGCAGTTTGCTAAATTAAACTTCATTCTGCACAGTTTCCTAAAATATACTTCACTTTGCACATCTAAAATAGACTCCGAGTTTCAGAATATGTTTTTTTAAGACAATTTCTGGAATATGTTTGTTTTCAGGATAATTTCAGGATTCCTTTTCTTCACTTCAAATCCTTGATTCTCTTCATTCCTCACTTGGTTTTCTTAGATCTTTAGCATGTGAATTCTTCATTAATGACTTCCAAATCTCCAAATCTTTATTTAGTAATTTTTTGAGCATAAATCTTCCTTTTAGCATCAATTTCACCTTAAGCTCTCGAAATCACCTCGCACATAAAAATATGCATAATTAGATCGATCAAGCACTATCATATTTATAAAACCAAGGTATAAATAGGGGGAAATATGTAATATTTCACACTCAGCACTAATGCCCTCCTTTCAGGCCCTTCAACATTGATGAAAGTCCCCCTATCCATGCCGTCTCTGGTTTCCTTAGCCCATTGCGGAACCATCTCAATTGGCTTTCCATTTTATCTCCAATTCAAGGTTCTCTTAGGTTGCTTCGATGACCTTATTCTTCATTCCATCTTTGCTAGTCTTCATAAACATCGATCTCAACATCCTCTTGCTCCAACTTTTTATCCTCTACTCATGTGCCTCCAACATTCTACACAATAGAGCATAGCCAATCTAATAGTTATCATATAAAAATTTCCCTTTAGTTTTATTAGCATGCAGGGGATTACACAACAATCTAGAGGCACATCTCCACTTCATCTACCTAGCTCTCATTTTATTAAAAACTTCCTCTTCAGTCTCTCCATCCTTTTAAATAATAGAGCCAATAAAATGAAAATAATTCTATTTTTCGAAGTTTCAATAAACTAAATACATATATAGTTGTGTAAATATACTTGAGATTTGGGATGCAAATGAGTCAGACAACTAAATTAGTCGTCACCCCTTAACAGTAGTTCCCATACCCAGGATAGCACACTATATTCTAAAAGTAGTATAGTTTTCCTTTTCCTTCACAATATTCATAATTGAAATAATGGAATTGCTATTTTTTCTGAAATGTATTTTTTGCAGACCTTTCTTGTGTGGCAACTTCTCTTATCGGTTATTTTCCTTAGGAGGCGGTATAGAGTCAATCAATTACTTGGATGCTTTCTTGTTGCAGTCGGTGTAATAATAACTGTTGCAAGGTAAGTAAATCATTAGTATCAATGCCCCAACAGGTTTACTAATTATGTCTGCTTTGTTTGTATTACATTTTGCCTTTTTTTTTTTTTTTTTTTTTTCTTTTTTTAAAAAAACTTATATTTTCAAATCTATAGCAACGATTTTAAAATTCTTATTCAATTGACCCGAATTCATTCTAGAGGATCCGAGCAATGTTTTTGATCAAGGGGCATCTAGTTTTGGAGTGAGATAGACGGGCACAAATATAAACAGATGCATATTGTAGGAGAATTCATCAAATGAGATAAAGTATTTATATCCAAAAACAGATATAACTGGGCTAGGACCCTACATCAGAATGAACTAAATAAAAAAGTTCTACCAGGGGTAAAATTTGTTTTACAAAGTTTTGACAATTGACAAAAATCACATTTAAATTCAACATTTGATAGAATTTATTGGGAAATAACAACATAAGAAAAATGACCCAGGCGAGCATGCCAAAGCTAGATAGGTTCTTTACTAAGATGCGACTTTGAAACATGAGCAGTAGAGGTGTCACCGGCATTGAATAAGTGCAGACCATGGGCTTCATATCCACCACCGCTCTTGGTTTGCAGATCCTTTGTAACACGAAGGAAAAATGTGATACAATAATTTAACTGCTTAGTGAGGGAATTAGCAGATAATAAGTTGGAAAAAAAAGAGACATGAAGAACAAATGGTTACTTTAGGATGACATAACCTGATAACATGGTATACAAAAACAGTTATGTAACGGTAACGGCCATTACCAAAAAAACTGGCTGTAACGGCCCCATAACGGTCCTGAAACAAATAAAAAATGCTGTAATGGCCCATATCGTAATGGTAACAGCAGTGGCCGTTACGACCACCGTTACTGTTATGGAACACCTTGCCTGATCAGCTCCTTTCCTAGAGGCTATAAAAAAGGACCATCAGTGAGCTTTATGCAACTAAAGGAATTGGAATACAAAAGAAAGTTACCTTCCCATATTGGTCATATAATCCATAGCGCTAGAGTTAATTATCCAAGATGTGGATGGATGTGCATAGGATTGAGTAGAACAAGCAAATGTGCCTCCCTACCCATTAGAAGTACTAGTTGAATGTGAATGACAGCTCTGCCAGCTCCTGATGGAGGTCACTAGTGGTCTGGCTGAGGGCACAGATCTGATCTCTGGAATCTAGAACATCCGAAGCCTGCTCCCTCTCAACGTCAAAACTATGAGCTGCTCTCTTGGGCTTAGGTCAGAGATTAGGGTGAAGATCATAGTAGTGCTTACAGACATGTCTGCGATGACCAAAATGAGTACAACTAAGTTTGTCCTTGTCGCTGTTCTTAGAGGATGATCAAGATTGACCTTTCTTTGAAGGTCCTTGACGTGGAGGCTTTGACCTGACAGGAAAGGCAGATCTCTCTGGAATAACTGAATTCTGCATACCCGAAGAGTCCCTACTACGATCTTTGCCTCTTCCATAATTGTAGATTATCTCAAAAGAAGGAAGGTTTCTCTGCACAAGACCTTTTTTTTTTTTTTTTGAAAGATTTCTCTTCCTGATACCTAGACACGCTAAAGCTTAAAATCAGAGCATAGCCCACATAGAAACTCAATCTGTGTCATTGTTCCATATGTTTTTTAAGTGCATCAGGAGGGGAAGCAACTGGTTGGCAATGATCCAGCTCTTCCCTTGTGTAACTAATCACGAAGTAGAGAAGGAGAGTTTTTGAGAGAGAAAGGGTTGCGTAGAGAATAGGATAATCTCAAATGGCCCAATACTATATTATTTTAACCTAATCGACATAAAAGGAAATGATGTCCATCTGGAGCACTAAAATAAGATACACACCACATAGAAGATATCACACACACACACACACACACACACACACACACACACACACACACACACACACACACATCTATACCCATACATGCATACACTACTCCTACATCACACACACGCTACTCTTATACTCCCCCTCAAGCTAGAGTGAAGATGTCACACATGCCCAAATTGCCCATAATTGCTTGGAGAAGAGAAGGATGTATGGCCTTGGTAAGAATATCTGTCAGCTGGTTGTTAGATTGAATGTGAAGGGTATAAAGTAGGCCATATGAAGTCTTCTCACGAACAAAGTGACAATCAACTTCAACGTGTATTTTCTCCTTTCATGAAACACAGGATACATGCATGACAATGAACTGCTAGTGTTTTGTCCTTTCATGAAAGACAGGATCGCATGCAATGTGAATAACAACCTAATCGTTGTAGTTCAACGGAATTTAGATGGAGATTGTGATGCCCATGTCATGGATGGATTAAAGCCAGATAACCTCAAGCCATATAACAACTTAGGAGGATGATTGAGAAAAAATGAACTATTTTAGCTCTTCCATGAAACAAGGTTACCTCTTACAAACGTGTAATAACTAGAAGTGGAGTGTTGATCGTTTGATGATCGGCCCTATCTGCTTCACAATGTGCCTGAATATCCAAATGACAATTATTGGCATATGAAGCCCTTTTACCTGGAGCTCATTTCAAGTAGCAGAGGATCCTATACACAGTACCGAGATTGTGGGAGCAAGGACTCTGCGTGAACTGACAAACCATTTTCACGACTCCATCACATCAGGGTGTACTAGCCGATAGGCAACGGTAACGGCCAAGTCCGTTACGCAATATGGGGGTTGAAATGGTGACCCCCTAGTTTTTGGCTCAGATTGGCCACTACGAGGGATGTAACGGCCATTACGCCCCATAAAGGCCGTTACTGCCCCATAATGGTCAAGGCGTAACGGTCATAAACGACTAGTTTTTTTGTCTTTATAAGTTGTGATTTTTCTCATTTTTATGCACTTTTCTCTTCCCAAACTCTTTCCTAAACTATTCCACTGCAAATTCCGACCACTCGTAGCTTGAATTTGAGGATCAAAACAAGTTATTTCAAGGATTTGGTTGAATCGAAGCTCCATAGGCCATTTGTATAATCTGTAAAAATACCTTGATGATAGTAGAACATATAAATTTTATTTTTACAGATTATACAAATGATTTGGTATTTTTTTGTATTTACGGACTATTTTCAGCCTATTTTTTAAAATTAAGGAAAAAAAATCAATTCGTTTCTGTTTTAATGGTTGAATATGACGTGTTAATGATATTAGAACATATAAAAGTTATTTTTACGGATTATGCAAATGATTTGGTATTTTTTGTATTTACGGTGTATTTTAGGCATATTTTTAAAAATTAGGAAATGTCAAAAATTTTCGATCTTTTTCTGTTTTAACGATTAAATATGATGTGCTAATGATAGTAAAACTTATAAATGTTCTTTTTCCAGATTATGCAAATGATTTGGTATTTTTTTGGTTTTTTTTTATTATTTTCAGACTATTTTCGGCCTATTTTTAAAAATTAGGAAAAACCATTTTTTTTTCAATCTTTTTCTGTTTAAAAGGTTGAATATGATGTATTAGTGATTGTAGAATATATAAATGTTCTTTTAACATATTATATATTTGATTTTCTATGTTTTTTTATTTACGAACTATTTTCGTCCTATTTTTTAAAATTAGGGAAAAAAATCAATATTTTTCTATTTTAATGGTTGAATATGATGTGTTAATGATAGTAGAACATATAAATGTTCTTTTTACTGATTACATAATTGATTTGGCGTGTGTGTGTGTGTGTGTGTGTGTATTTGTATTTTCGGACTATTTTCACCCTATTTTTAAAAGTTAGGAATTTGTTTTTTTAATTCTTTTTCAATTTAGTTGGTTAATATGATGTGTTAGTGATAGTACAACATATAAATGTTCTTTTTACAGATTATGCAATTCATTTAGTATTGTTTTGTATTTATGGAGCCTATTTTTAAAAATTAAGTACGTCTTTTTTCTTTTTCTTTTTTCTTATTTGAAGTTTGAATAAGAGTGTGGTATTAATATAAGATGACATGATGTGCTTGAATGTCATATTTTCATTATTGATTCAATCTTTTAATTTTTATTTTTTTTCAAACCAGTGACTGTATGTTTATATTTTCTTGTTTTGGGCTGGTTTTGGAGCTACGTAATTGTAGGTTATAGTACTTCTTTTTTATTGATTAGGTTTAGAAGATGTTAGAACATTATTTCATTAATCTATTTCAAGTTTCGAGATTTAATTAATTCATTCTCTTATAAAAATTGTATTTAGATGTGGAGAACCGAATAGACTCTCACATAGGCCATATCTAGCAAAGAAAATGTTTGGCCAACAGGGAAGTGAGGATATTGAATGGCAACATTGTTCGAGGATAGGTGGTGGTAGGCACCAAATTAAGTGCAACTATTGTGATAGACTAATAACTGGTGGAATTACATGACTTAAACAACATTTGACACATCGAAAGGGTCAAGTTACGGGATGTATCAGAGTGTGAAAAGAGATAATGATTTTGACACAAGTTAGGTTGGATGAGTCAGGGGAAACGAGTTGTTGAGAGAGAGAGAGAGAGCTTGGGTTTTTTTAGCACTTTCATCTCCTAAACTAGGTTTTTTCTTTCCGTGCTCACTTCTCCAAAACTAGGGTTTTTCATCTGCAACGGAGGAATAGGAAATGGGGCACTCAAACGTCTAGAACTCTCATTTGAAGAACTACGGCCCCGGATCACGTAGTTGTCGCGTCTGTGGAAACCCACATGGGTTGATCAGGAAGTATGGGCTTATGTGCTGCAGGCAGTGCTTCCGAAGCAATGCCAAGGAGATTGGCTTCATCAAGTACTGTTAAGAGGAGAAATGCTTCATAAGTGGCACGCAATGGAGGAAGATGCATCAAAAGTTTATTTTTGTTTTTGTTTTGTTCTCCTGCCAATTTTTATAATAGGTTTCCATACAGGCTAGTATTCTCTCAGTTCAGAAGGTCATTCATTGGATTTTCTATGTTTGAATTTACTTGGTGGTTAATGAATTCTCTTCCTCTTTGAACAAAAAAAGAAAGAAAAGGAAACGAGTTGTTGTGCAAAAGAAGAAAGATGCGATTTTAGAATCAACCCAACATGAGGTGTTTGGTCTTGAATATACGAGTGTTCATGATGAAGAGATCATTGATTCTGACAAAGATTCAGATTGGGAAATAACTATAGCTAGAAGAGAGAGCGCATGTCATGCTCGTGATGAAGAAGAATGTCATCGAATGTTTGGCGCGGGAGCTATACGTGGGAGTGCAGCCTGTAGTGCGATTGCATCTGTAAGTGGGGGTAGGTTGGGTTTATTATGAAGTATGTTTGCCAGCCGAATGGAGGCATTTTCACTTAATGCCCCTGTGGATGTGGATTTGGAAGACAATGAGCCAAGGAGACCCTCTATTGATTCGATCCTATTTAGGAAAGACTCAACTAAACTAAACAAGATAAAACAAATGTGGAGTAAAACTTCCATTGAGAAGCAGGGCAACAACAAAATTATTTATACATGTCAACATACCCCCTAATGCGACCAATCCTCCATATTCGCAAGTGGTAATTGATGCCGCAACAGAAGCAGGTGATGGAATTAAAGCTCCCACGGCTAGGGAAGTTAGGGGGGAATAGACAGATGCAGAGTATGCGGATGTAAAAGCATACTTGGCTACCTTTAAACCCATATGGCAAGCCAAAGGATGCACAATCATGTGCGATGGTTGGACTAGCCCAACCAAACGGAGCATGATCAATTTTATGGTGTATTGTCACTTGGGAACGGTGTAACATAAGTTGATTGATGCATCAGATGAAACAAAAATGCTACTTATATTTTCTCCCTAATGGATAACATGGTGGATGAGAGATTGGAGAAGAGAATGCGGTGCGGGTTTTTGCAGATAACGAAGCAACATATAAGGCTTCAGGACAAAAGTTGATGATAAAGAGAAAACATATATCTTTGTCAGCATGTGATGCCCACTGTATTGTTCTTATATTGGAAATATTGGGGAAGAGAAAAAAGTGTTAAGGAAATTGTCGAAAGGGCAAGAGAAGTTTCGAATTTATTTACAATTATAATCAAGTAGTTGCAATAATGAGGAGGTTTACGAAGGGAAGAGAGTTGTTTAGGCTTGTGGCGACTAGATTTGCAACTAACTTTATGGCCCTGGAGAGTTTGTACCAGTATAGGGGAGAATTGAGTGAGATGTTCGCTTCCGAAGATTGACTCAACACAAAACACGGGAAGAAGACATCAGGGACTCCAGTTGAGGTTGTGAAGATCAGAAGGGACAACAAATATTGGAAGAAGGTCCGAAAGATCCTAAAGGTGATGAAACCACTAATGAGGGTACTCTGTCTTGTTGAAACTGACGAAGCACCTACTATGGGCTTACTCTACGATGCCATGGATAAGGCAAAGCTAGAAATTCAATGTGATTGTTCAAACTGGGAGGTCTACTAGAGGATGATCGATAAGAGATGAACAAGACAACTCCATCATGAACTTCATCTAACAAGTTACTGTCTAAATCCTAGAGACAGATATGCGCAATCATTTGTTACGGATGATGAGGTTCATGTTGGGCTAAAGAATGTGATAAAGAGATTAGAGCTTAACTTAGATAGGCAAATAAAGACGTCGAATGAAGTGCAGCAGGCAGTGAAGTGCGATTGCATCTACTAGTGGGGGTAGGTTTTGTGGATTACGATGTAAGTTGGTAGTCGACGCAAGGCATCTTCACGTAATGCTCCTGTAGATGTGGATTTGGAAGTAGACGAGCCAAGGAGACCCTCTATTGATCCAATCAAATTTAGGAAAGAATCAACTAAATGAAAGAAGATTATTTTATTTTATTTGTGGAGTAAAACTTCCATTAAGAAGCTGGGTAAGGTAGCAACAAAGTTATTTATACATGCCAACATACTCCATAATGCGACCAATTCTTCATATCGGTAGGTGGTAATTGATGCAGTAGCAGAAGCAGGTGAAGAAATTTAAGCTCCCATGTCTAAGGAGATTAGGGGGAAATGGACAAATGCAGAGTATATGGATGTGAAAGCATACATGAGCTATCTTTAAACCCATATGGCAGGCCAAATGATACACGATCATGTGCAATGGTTGGACTGGCCTAACCAGACGCAACATGATGAACTTCATGGTTTATCGCCACTTAGGAACGGTGTACCATAAGTCAATTGATGCATTAGATGAAACAAAAGAAAAAAATGCTACTTATTTTTCCCTAATGAATAAAATGGTGGATGAGATTGGAGAGGAGATTGTGGTGTAGATTTTTACAGAAAATGAAGCAACATATAAGGCTGCAGGACAAAAGTTGATGATAAAGAGACCACATATATTTTGGTTACCATGTGTTACCCATTGTATTTATCTTACAATGGAATATATTGGGAACAAAAGTGTTAAGGAAATGGTCGAAAGGACAAGAGAAGTGAGTCATTTTTTTACAATCATAATCAAGTAGTTGCAATGATGAGGAGGTTTACGAAGGGAAGAGAGTTGCTTAGGCCTGCGGCGACTAGTTTTGCAACTAACTTTATAGCCCTGGAGAGTTTGTATTAGCATAGGGGAGATTGAGTGAGATGTTCGCTTCCCAAGATTGGCTCAACACAACATTGAAAGAAGACATTAGGGACTTCGCTTGAGGTTGTGAAGACCATAAGGGACAATAAATATTTGAAGAAGGTCTGAAAGATCCTAAAGGTGATGAAGCCACTAATGAGGGTACTCTGTCTTGTTAAAACCGACGAAGCTCCTACTGTGGGCTTCCTCTACGATGCCATGGATAGGGTGAAGTTGGCAATTCAACGTGATTATTCAAAATAGGAGGTCTACTAGAGGATGATCGATAAGAGATGGACAAGACAACTCCATAAACTTCATCTAGTAGCTTACTGTCTAATTCCTAGATACAGATATGCCCAATCATTTGTCGCGAATGATGAGGTTCGTGTTGGGCTAAAAATGTAATATAGAGATTAGAGCATAACTTAGATATGCAAATAAAGTTGTTGAATGTATTAGATACATATAAAAATTACTAGGGTAGCTTTGGAGATGCACTTGCACAACATGCAGTATCTAGGTTGTCACCTATCAATGGTGGATGAATTTCGAAGAGAGTGCGAAGGCTTTCCAAAAACTCGTAGTAAGAGTTTTTAGCTAGACATATGAATAGATTGCAAACTAGGACGTTGGATAGACTTGTCTTTATGCACTACAACATGAGGCTATGAAAGAGGCGACATCATATGAGCATTACTGCAAAACCCATCGGTGACACATACTATTGAGCAGTAAATTTGGACAATATTTATGATGAGGACGACTTGCTTCTACCTTGGTTGGAAGTAAGAGAAAAACAAATAGAAGATGATGGTAAAGAATTGGAAGTGGATGACCCAATAATACGCACGACGCAGCAAGAGAGTAGTGTAGCTGTGTTGGACCTAGAAAGAGGGGCAGATTTCATGCAAAGTCTGGCTCAGTGGAAGAGTACGAGCAGTAATAGCAGCAAGACCGAGACGGATGATCATGGTAGTGATGGTGATGATGCACCTAATGTTGGTCCGACTTCTGGTGTTGCTCGGCACATTAGCATACAGCCCGTCTACAGATCATGAGGCTGATGTGCATCGACGGGGTACGCGAGGTTGGACTTATGAGTCAACTAAGTCACGATACAAACAGTGGGAGGCTGGCTATAGTGGTGCACTACTGAGAGTTCCGGAACATCAACAAGCTCATGGTCCCATGTATTATAGATATTCTTACTGCCAATGGGATTATACAGATCCTATTCCGTCACATTCATGTTGGAGTAGTCCTGATCCACATGTTCCATATGATTACGGATATCCAGATCCAAATCCAATTTATTTACAACAGCCCGAGTACTAACACCTTTCGTCCTTTAGTCGAATTATATGAGGCCTCACTTACCTCCTTTCATCCAACCGTAATGTCGCACGTCACCCCTTCTAAAGACGATGTTTCAGAGCAGCACAAATTCGATGCTCTTACCTCAGCCAACTCATGACCTTGGCTGCTTACCTGTTATGATGATTCCCTCGGCCTCCACAAATCACCCCTTCTCAGAAGTACACTGTTCTCCTCCGTTTGGACTGGCAAAACCACCTTCCTGTTACCAACAAAAGTAGAGATGAAGTTCGGGATCGCGTTTCCTTTCTTCTGTTGAATCCGAACCTTAACCACTCCCATCTCTTCCCCAAGCTTTGTTTTCTGATCCATCTCCTAGATTTCTCCTAGACATGATGCCGCCGCAACGAAGAAATCCTCTGGCCAAAATTCAAGCGGGATTGCCCAATCGACACCCATATATCTTTATAGCCAAAGGCCGAGTATACCTCCCACTTATGGATCCCGAGGACTGGTCCATCCCTGTGCAACATTCCTAACATTAGCAAGAGGTCGATGTTGGCCCCCGGGCAAACATGAATCCAAGGATCATTGTAGCCAATGGACCTATTGATATACCATGCTGGGGGCATCCTGCAACACTTGTCCAACCACCTCCTAACTTGAGCGATAGAAGCTCCTTCCTTGGTGAGGCAACCACCGAGCGTTGAAGTGATTCCCAGGATCGGTTAAACACTTCCTCATTAACATGCACCACTTTTTCTGCACCGACCATTTCCGTCGTGACCGCCTTATTAGCCACTTGTTTTGAAATTCCTCCATTTCCATTCTTTGTATCTGCTTGTGTAGATTCCCACCCATTATAGCATCCTTGTAGGAGATGCTTCCCTTATCAGCGTCCTTGCATCCCACCGAAGCAACAATAAGATCTTCCTTCCTCATACCTGCTGGATGGCTCGATTGAAGCTTCAAATCGGAGGTCCCCTTTTCCTTGTGTTTTAGCTCTGGTCCGAACCTAGCTTTATAGACTAGGAGATTCACCCTCTGAAACTTTCTTCATGTAGTATCTGGACCGCTCGACTCAGTTCATCCGCACGAAGGCAAAACCCCATGAAGCTACAGTGTTTTTATCTCTAGGCAGCACCACATACATAACCGCACCTGCTCTCCCAAATACTCTCAAGAAGTTAATCGGCATCCAACCCTCCAGAAATCCCTGAACAAATAAGGTGGGGTAATCTAACACTTATGTTCTGAACTTTCATTTCTTCTCCATTGTTGGCTTTCTATGCACAACCTTGGTCCATCCGTGTCTAATAGCCTCTTCATGGGTTTCTGTTCCGTCTTCGCGAGCCCCCATTCCGTCTTCCCGTTTGCTTTTATTTACACGTATTTTCTTAACAAATCATAAAAAAGTTTTAAAATCATTTTGAAAATTCTTATTATGATTCTTAAGATTAGAAAACTATGGATCAAATGATTTCACACATGCTTTGATTAAAAAACTATTTTCTACATTTTTGTGCATTTTCTGTTTTTTAGAATAATTTTAGAAAAATTACATTAGTTGATAGATAATCATATTAGCAATAATATATATATATATATATATATATATATATATATATAATCAACACCACACCTTAAAGTAGGTCAACCCGTCAGGACAACATTCTTACCAAAGAATGGTCCGATACACCATTGAATACATGGTTTAAAAAAATAGATTCTTTAATATCTCATTATTTTTTCCTATTTTTCTAATATATTTCCACTTTTTTGTCCTTTATTTTTATTTTTTGCTTTAAAGAAATTTTGACCGATATAGGCTGATATGGCCCAATACGGCCCCGATACTGATACGCAATGCCATATTGTATCATTTTCTGTTGGGCTGATATAGCGATCAATACCATCATTTAGAACCATGGTAATAGGAATATCATCGTGAGGTTGAGAGAGAGCCTATACGTAAACCTTCAGCCGGGGCAGATAGGATGGTAGAAGGGTGATCAGTAGAGGCTTTAGTTTGTTGATGATACACAATAATAGACTTAGAGACCGGAGGAGAATTATTATTATCGTCACTAGGACATACGATTGGAAGAGGTATGGAGTTGGAACCAGGTTGTGTAATCTCCCCCTAATTAGCGAGAGGATGGCATAGTAATTTCCCTTCAGTGAGAAGATGGAATCTCTTCAAAAAAGGTGACATCAGCTGACACCTACCTCTTACAGGTCAGGGGATTGTAACACTTATACCCCTTCTGAGACCGAGAGTAACCTAAGAAAATACACGCTCGTGAACTCAATTGTCATTACTCCCATCAAGAATCTGAATAAAACATGTACACAAAAACTTAGAAGGTAATGAAAATGGTTTGTCATGAGGGTGTAGAATTTTAAATGAGGATTTACGTTGAACATATAAAAAAAACTTCATGCTTGGAATTAAAAAGATAAACTCAAGTCATCTGTGTGCAATCATCAATAAATGTAACAAAATATTTATGTCTAAAAAGGGATGTAACAGGAGCAGGACCCCAAACATCAGAGTGGACTAACTCGAAAGGTGTGGGTTTACTCTTGGATAAGTTAGGACAGAATGCTTGGAGAACTCACATGTTTTACAACTTAAAGATTCAGATACAGATACGCAAGGAAATAAAACTTTCAACCTAGATGCGTGTAAGACCCATAACCCTGTGAGACCGACCGTACACCAAGGTGTCCCGTATCGGTATCGGTTGGCGTAACGGTGCCCTCCAAAACCGATACGGATACGGGGGCGTAACGGCGATACGGAGGTGTAACAACAGAACATACAAGAAAAAAAATTTTTTGCCAAAAAAATATGAAAAAATATGGATTAAATCCGGAATATTCTAGGCATTCCAAATATGCATTCATTTATAAATTGGAACATGTTTATAGTGGTGTAACGGTCCACTCTTTGGTGAGAAGTTGTATCGGACTGTCTGATGAATTTATGAACCAGATAACCTGAATTTGACTACAAAATTCATATATTTTGTTTTCTAACTATCTACTATCAATGATAGATATATTAGAGTGAATGTAATATGAAAATAACTTACATTTAGGTCTTTGCAATTATTTTTGAAGGCCAAAATTCATGTGTAAATAGAAAAAAATATTTAAAAAAATATAAAATAACACCCCAAATATGTAAAATACACATTAACATGTTCTACTATGATTAACACATCATATGGCATCATTAAAATAGCAAAAGAATCATTAAAAAATGATTTTTCGAATTTTCAAAAAAAAGGGCCAAAATAAATGCGTAAATAGAAAAAATATAAATAAAATAAATAAAATAGCACCCCAAATATGTAAAATGCACATTAACATGTTCTACTATGATTAACACATCATATGGCATCATTAAAACAACAAAAGAATCATTAAAAAAATGATTTTTCGAATTTTCAAAAAAAGGGCCAAAATAAATGCGTAAATAGAAAAAAATATATAAATAGCACCCCAAATCTGTAAAATGCACATTAACATGTTCTACTATGATTAACACATCGTATGGCATCATTAAACCAGCAAAACAACTATTAAAAATTGATTTCGAATTTTAAAAAAAGAGGCCAAAATTCATGCGTAAATAGAAAAAAATATTTTAAAAATATAAAATGGCACCCCAAATATGTAAAATGCACATTAACATGTTCTACTATGATTAACACATCATATGGCATCATTAAAACAGCAAAAGAATCATTAAAAAATGATTTTTCGAATTTTCAAAAAAAGGGCCAAAATAATGCGTAAATAGAAAAAAATATATAAAATGGCACCCCAAATCTGTAAAATGCACATTAACATGTTCTACTATGATGAACACATCATATGGCATGATTAAAACAGCAAAACAACTATTAAAATTTGATTTTTCGAATTTTAAAAAAAGGGCCAAAATTCATGCGTAAATAGAAAAAAATATAAAAAAAAAATATAAAATGGCACCCCAAATCTGTAAAATGCACATTAACATATTCTACTATGATTAACACATCATATGGCATGATTAAAACAGCGAAAGAATCATTAAAAATTGATTTTTCAAATTTTCAAAAAAAGGGCCAAAATAAATGCGTAAATAGAAAAAAATATAAGAAAAATATAAAATAGCACCCTAAATCTGTAAAATGCACATTAACAAGTTTTACTATGATTAACACATCATATGGCATGATTAATACAGCAAAACAACAATTAAAAAAAAGTTACCATTATTCGGCCGATACGGGCCGTAAATAACGTTCGTAACGGCCGCTACGCCAGAACGGTTACACCCGTAACGGGCCCGTATCAGCCGATACGTGTACAAAAAACAGTAACGGCCGACACGACCCCGAATCGCGTATCGGCCATCACCGTTACCATTACGTATCGGCCGATACGGCCGATACGTAACCGATTTGGCATTCCTTGCCGTACACTTCGTTTTCAGTGCTGGCACGTTCCAGGTGAACTAGATCGGCAAGCTTCGATCGTAGCCCTATTTCAGTAGGGCAATGATCCGAGACTTGTACCTTGGCGACTGCGCAAGCTTTACGATTCCAACGTTGCATGGCATGCCTCATTGCAACACCCAAATTAGGAGTTGTAGTTTTTGGCGCAATTTGAGGTGGACCGTGCAAGGCATACGTGGCGAGGGCCCCACTTGCACAAATCCCGAGGTAGTCCAATCAATCAATCAACCCATCAATCACTTATCTCTCTCTGTCCCCATTAGTCAAACAAGCCCATGCCTCCCATCACTCACCCATACCCTTACCCATGCTAAGCCACTCCCCTCTCTTTCCCTCTCCCCATTCTACCCCTCAATCTTTTCCTATTTCCCTCTCTATCCAAAAAGTCCTACTACAAAGCTCTGAAACCCCTCTCATTTTCGCAACTTTCATAGCAAGTGAGAGTGAGAAGAAAAGAGAAGAGATTAGAGAAAAGAACGAAATTAGAGAAAGAGTAGAGAGAAAAGAGAGTGCTTGAGAGAGAGAGAGAGTGTGTTTAAGAATGAGTGTTTAAGAGATAGTTTAAAGGGAGCTAGAGGGCAAGTTTGAGAGTTAGGGGACCTGTACGAGATAGGGTCGCCTTGCATGATCGCGTGGTACGCGTAGGATTGATGCATGACTTGGATAGTGTGATTCATGCATTATGCATCATGTGTGACACGTCGCATCTACTCCCTAACACCAGGGAGGTAGTCCCGCGGTCTTGTTATGGTTGGCGGATAATTTTATGGACACCAGAAACTATTGAGGTTACAGGGCGTCACAGGCGTCTCTGTGTGAAAGTCCCTAAATCCCGTGGTACCAGTAGGATGCTCCAACGTCTAGACCAACTGGTTTCATGAGTGCACGATGGCTGGATACCAGTAGGCCGTGTCTCCCACTGTGTCGGGATTGGTTGGAAGGGTGTTTGACCTTACCCGCCAGAGTGCAGAGGGCTACATACTAGGTTGAGTCTGACCAGCTCGTGAAATGGGTTCGCTATCGACAGGCCGGGTGGTTTTCTGTGTACCACTGATGAGGCGGATAGTGAGGTCTTTTGTACTAACTTGGTCTTGCGCACGATGGGTGGCAACTAGTGTCGAAAGTGTACTAGACCCCAGTGATGATTCCAATTACGAACTATTCTGGTATGTGGACTAGTGGGGGATTGGCATGTTGCATTGCATCTTCAGCATATGACATTTGTCCATGTAGGCCCTTGCATCGCATAGCCTGGGTATGGTGGATAGCATTTATGGACTCGACAGTATAGCCCTCCATCATTTCTGCTTACTCTGATATTTTTATGCTTGGCTGTAACGCCCTGAAAATCGGGGGTCGAGCAAAGCTCAGCTCCCGAGTTCCAACGCATCACTTATGCAACATAAATAATGATGATTATGATAAGAGCATTGAAACATGAATGGGATTATACCAAAACAGCATATCATACTCCAGAGACAGTTAAATTGCAAGCGGAAGACTTTGATAGATGTATAAAATATATAAACTATGGTAAGTCTCCAGAGTGTGATGATGTTACCAGGTTAACAGTTATAAGTTTGATTTCAAAATATACAAATTGAGAAAGTGTAATGTCTTCTATCCCAAATACCATAGCCCCGTCAATGCAATTTCAGGTCTACATAGACCCCGCCAGAGAGTTACATGTAGGAGAACTCCTCCTCAACATCATAGTTGTAGTCCAGCTCTGCTTCATAAGCATTGCCATCACCTGCAGCTAAGACAGTCTGGTTGGTGTTGCAAGCACCGTCTCGTAACGTCGGAGTGAGTAGCTAACTCAGTGGAATCATAGAGCAAAGATTAACATGTCATCAAATCAATCAAGCGATAATGATAAAGCAAGCAAATCAAACATTCCTAAGTACTGTAATTAATGCAAGGATGAGATGCAATAATGATGCATGCCCTCGCCAACATACTCCCTCGTGCGACACCATCTTACGTCCGCAGCATGCTTCCATCCCTCAGTGCTCCTCATCTTCCAGGCACATGCAGTGTGATATGAACATGATTATCGAGTTGTTATTAATCCTTTTCATACAGCAGTATTAGGAAACTAGGGTACCTCCCTTATATCATTCCCAAACAATGATGCATTCTAAGGTCGTCAGTCCTAGATAATCTCATACGATGATGCGGTTCTAGGTCGCTAGTAAAAGGCCGGTCGCTGTGGCTCATTGCACGCACTCGTTGCACCGCTCCCCCATCACCTTATTAATACAGGCCTAGTTTATACTCTGTTTACTACGGGAAGGCTCTTCGCCTCTCCGCAGATTCAGAGTATGCTCGAGGTCACTACAAAGGGCTCGTCACCAATCAGTGTAGGCCGACAGCTCGAATACAGTGTCCCATACTACTGTATTCGGCTCACGAGTCTGGGTTGCCCACTGGTCACTACGGGGAGGCACGTGGCCCCAGCATAGGCCGACAGCTCGACCATGGTGTCCCATACCACCATGCCCGGCTCATGAGTCTTAGCGGATCGAGGTACCAAGGTTAACGGGGTTACACTGGTAAGTTTGGTACCCTAGGTTCAAGCAGTTATGACAATTACAAGGTGAACATACAACGGTCAATCGGGTTACTTGACGAGATCGACTAGTACGAGCGCCCGTTGAGTTGTACGATATGAAGTGCATAAGCACTTCGTGTGGCCTAACCACTGCCGACAAGCAATGCACGACTCGGGTTCGTCAAACACATCTTACCTGGCGAATAGAGGCCAACCACGACCTCAAATCTGTTACCAATTGTCTGGATTATAACATAGCCCCAAACACATTCCACATTAACCAGTAAACATGTACAGTAGCCAGAACAGAAATAACCAAATAATTCAAGAATATTTCCCCAACATGTTATAAGATACAACATGAACAAGAATCCATACGCATGCATTTCAAAGTAAAGCGACTAAGTTAAACAACTTGCATGGAGGAAATCATAAACATCGTTAAGGTAGTTGAGAATCCTATCTCAACACCCAAGTAAAGCATTATTTACTACGTATATACTCATACAAGCATTTATACAAACACTTAGACTACACATATTAGCCTACACATCATATGTTGGCTAAAACCTGTATTAGGGCGAATCCTTTCGCCAAACAGATATTGCATCCATAACTCGCATGTATATACAACAAATACTCATGGCAATCACATTTACAAAATTTATACGTATACGGTATTTTCTACAAATACCTAAAATACAAAAAATTCCATATACTTCAATGTATTCGAAATGGAAAACGGATAGCATGTTCTACATGTGAAATAGCATCCTCGTCAATAATCTACCATTAGCCGACATTGAAAGCTTTGAAAAATGACAACCTAAGCATCTAAAATCCGCACCTTACGCTGTAGAAGCGTAACGAACTCAACAAAGACTCTAAGTCTTCGTATACGTGGAATTTCAACCTGTAATACAAGCTAGGTTAGCTATCAAACTACTAGCATCAATGGAAACCCTAAAACGAGTTAGGGTTAGGTCTTTCTTACCTAAGAACGAAGTTAGAATCGTTGGAATGACAATTTGACAACAGGAAAAAAGCACGTGGATTAGCAGAACAACTGCTAAGAAGAACCTCTCACTCTTCTCTCACTTTCTCTCTCTTTTCTCTCTTCTCTCTCCTAGGTTTTCTCAAATTCGTATGGTGAGAATGAGAGAGGGTTTAAGGTCCTTATATACGCCCAAAACTCTCCAAAATAGTCCCAGGGTCAAGGTATACTTAGGTTATGTCCAAAGGGCATCTGTTCCAGCTCAACGGAGCACTTCTAGAGCCCCCCCTTGAGCTAAAGGTCGGACTTAAGCTCACTGACTATGGATCTAGGTCAAGTTAAGTTTTCATTCCAATCGGGTTTCCAGATCGCACGTGACGGACCAGTTTCAGTTCAACGGTCACAGAGTCTCGATCAAGGTTACAAGTACACAGACATGTATGAGAAATGTTTCTTGATCCGAGGGTGTATTTGGGTCAGATTTTGACGGTCTGATTGCTTATATTTAGCCCGCAAACATCAAGTCTCAGATTACTTAAATTTAATTTAATTTCTAAAGAAACTCAGGCTTTCTCACACTCCTCGCTCCGGGCTCGAGAGAATAGCCGTGGGACACTATCTGGATTTGATTTTTGAGATGGTTGTCAAGCCCAGCAAGGCGGTCCTAATTCTATAACCTCATATTATTCAGACTTTCGATGTGCGGTCCAGATCTGATACGGAATTTCGTGATGCTCTCGAGAGCAGCCGGGTAATGAGATTGATCTTAGATTTTAGGGTAACCTAGCGTCACTGATTCTACAAGTTTTGGGTCTTGCAGATCAGATTTAAAGTGATTAGTGCGGATTTCGTATGTGATCTAGTTTAGCACTTCGTTAACTGTCTAATTTCTAAAGGATTTAGTCCTATAAGATTTCTGTCTGAGGTGATACTCGGGCCTTTGGTAGTTTGTATAGAAGGTGGTTCAAAGAATTAATACTTAACTAAATCACGCCCTAATTACAACAAAAGAAGGTCCTAGGGCAGGAGAGGCTGATGTTTCTAAATAACCTATTCGTCGATGATTCCATAAGGTTATTTTGAGTTTGAGTATTGTTCTTCATCACCTAAACTCTAAGATTTGTGTCTAATGTGAAAGTACTTAGAAAGATTTAAAGAACGAGGTGGTGCGAGGTGAGATTTGTGAAGGAAAAGGGTTAAAAAGCGATTTTAGACTTTGGGATTGAGTTCTGACAAGTTAATAAGGTGTTCGGATCGACCCATTGCCTAAGGACGTCTATCTCCAGGCTGGCAAAAATCCGGGGTGTTACATTGGCACATCATTACACACGCACACTCGCACTCTCTAAGCTTCGTAGTAAGCTTACGCATGTTTACGTACAAGTTATGTCACGACCTAAATCTAGTGTTGGTAATCCATGATTTCTATACACCAAATTTTGGTTGACAGCCTCCGTAGAACTCTGATTCTTAGGACTTTCAAGTAACACATACTAAGTCCCATAAGCGGGGCTCCACAAGGAGGATTTCTGAAAGTAAAACCAACAAACACGTTGCATTTCTCCAAATTTCATCATATTCAATATATATTACTGTGTACAACTGAGCACATCAGGGCAAAACCAAAACATAAACCACGTCATATTTACTATACCTGATGTACATATGCAGGGTATTACAAAAAAATATACACACTGATATGTACAAAACAAAAGGACAACTGGAGTCTGTAGCCTCTACTCCTGCAGCTCCCTACTCTCACCTGAAAAAAATAGAAAGGAAAGCTTGAGCTACTATGCCCAGTGAGTACGTGTGTGCCGTGAAAATGCATGTTTCATGTCATGCTCATTTAATGCACACAAATGCACAGGCTTCCAAATCATTTATTTTTTTTGTAAATTTTATTTTATACAAGGGTGGGACTTCTACCCACTTGTAACATACACACTCTTTCAACAGTTCCACAACTTTCCATATTTCCCAATTGGATCACTAAAGTCTAAAACAGAGGTGGGACTTCTACCCACTTGTACAGACTTTTCCACCGTGGTCAACTACAGAGGTCGGACTACATAGTTCATGGGTCGAACTAGTCTAACCCACTTGTGTTGCACCTCACTATCTGCCTATCAACGAGAAGTCATAAGTCGCCTGGCAAAACGATAGTGGACAATTTACGAGCTCGTCACACACAACCTATCTTTGCTTGCCCATAAGCAGGTCAGGTCAAACCTCTCAACCAATCGACACATGTCGGTGGGAGTCGCTGCCTACTTTGGTATTTCAGCATTTCAGCGCTCTGTTCTTCCACCTGGTCTAAGCATTGGTCGCTCCCAATGGTACCAATCGGGGTTTAGGGACTTTCACCCACGGACCCTCTAATCATGTCCTATTGCATTACACATTTCCGGTGTGGTGTCCAACTCAAGTTATAACAAAGTATGTTCATATGCATAAGCCCACATACAAGCACAATATGTCATGGTTTTCAAGGCAAGCATAGGACGACCTCCCTCATGTGGTCTCCTTATACATTTACGTTCCACATTTAAGTTTCTCATAAGGATTTCATGTAACACGTCATATATCTAGATGATTTACATCCTCATCATAGACACATCGTGTGTCGCACCACAATCCACTATGATCACCATATCAAGAGATGAATCATTCACTCTCAAGCATACAATGATACAACAACTAGGAATCATGCATATGATATGCACATGACTTAGCCAATCTAACTCCAATCCAGGATTTCTTCTGCTATAAAACTTCATGCTACAAGCATGCTCTTTCTCAAGAAGTAACGACATTAAAAGGATGAAGGATATTTCTTTGAGACTATTTATCAAACTGGTAGCGGGCGGATATTGTAAGGAACAAAGAGAAAAACCTTTAAACAAAACTAATTCCAGCAATACCTAATGCCAGCAATACCCAAATCCTCAAACAGAAAATCCAGCACTGATTTCACCTTAAAACAACAATTTCAGCAATCGTCTAACCCTAACTGAAAATCCAGCGAAACCCTAACCCTTAAACAGCAATTCTGGCAATAACCGAACCCTCAAACAGAAAATCCAGCACTGATTTCACCTTAAAACAGCAATTTCAGCAATTGTCTAACCCTAACTAAAAGTCCAGCGAAACCCTAACCCTTAAACAGAAAATCCAGCAATTCTATAACCGTAAAACTAAAATCCAGCAATTCTTTAACCGTAAAACTGAAAATCCAGCGAAACCCTAACCCTTAAATAGAAAATCCAGCAATTCTGTAACCGTAAAACTGAAATCCAGCAATTCTTTAACCTTAAAACTGAAAATCCAGCGAAACCCTAACCCTTAAAACAAAAAATCCAGCGATAGGGTTTTCCATAAGTGCTCCTAATCTATGCACTCACCTATAATGAGCAGAGGATTGGATCTCAACCTCTTCTTCTTCTTCTTCTTCTTCTCCTTTTCCTCTTCTTCTTCTTCTCCCCAACTAAAGTGCTAGAAAATGAAATGTTTGAAAGAGGGTTTTTTCAATTTATGGGTTTGTGAATAGGTTTAAAGTGGCTTTTGGCTAAAAAGGAGGGTTTGGGATGTATTGTGTTAATTTTGAGAAATTTAAACTTATGGTAGTAATAAACAAAAGGTTATTTAAGTGATTTGAACTAACGTATTCCAATGATTTGAAAAACATCAAGGTCATTTGGGTATATTTTCTCAAAATATACATGTACATATCGATGCGTAACTTACAATCCGGGTGTCCTATTGACATGCCGTTTTCGCCAGCACTATCTCAAATTGATATTATAGTGAAAATGTGATGATGTTTTTAGTTTTGGTACACTTGTGGTTATGCTCATGTACAAAAAAAATCACCCTGAAACTCATCCTTATGGGATCCCGGGATCGGAACCTGGCGTATGGGAGCTAGGAGCCGAGAATGGGGTACTACAAAGGCTATCACCACTGGATTCGACGCTTGAGAATTCTGTGAGCCCATTCACTGAGTTTGGGGTGTGACAACAGGGATGGATACCCTAAGTGGCAATGCCATCCGAACATTGACTTCTTGTCTAAGGACACTGCACTATGTTATCATGAGTGTATCATCAAAAAAATAAATTCCTCCACATTCATGGCCTCCACCAATCATCCACTTCGTTTGGAGGTCCTGAAACACACAGTGAGAGGGAAAGAATGTTACTGAACGATTCAAGAATTTTGTAAGAGAGCTGACAGAAAATAAATTAAGTGGAAAGCTGGGTAAATGTAGAATTGAAGACAACTGGATAGTAGGAGAAAGCTTGATGGAACTAGCTATAGATACATGAATTTGATTTCTATAAGAAACAATAACAGAGCGTGATTAGATATGAGTTAAACCAATGATGTGTACTAGTCATGTGGGAGTAGGGGTGTACATTTAACCGTTGGATCGGTCCGATTCCAGGGTGCTAACGGTCCGGTTCCGGTTCCCAAAATTTGAAAACCGTTGATTACAGATCGGTTCCGGTTTAGGGTCCTGTAGAACCAAACCGAACCGTTGATCCGAACCGTATATCCGAACTGTAGAACCGATCCGTGACAGGAATCGTGGATCTGAACCATCGATCTGATGTTTATATGCGAACTCACCTCGATCTCCTCTAACCGAGAATTGCATTCTTCAGGCCCAGAACTGCAAGCCCCACCCCACCAATCCCAACATCAACCTCAACCACAATCTTATCACCATCACTCCACATATCATCATCCTCCACGTAAACACCTGGGAAGAAGCATTTCCCCATTTCATCGATCCAAGCAACTGATCGCTGTGAATTGGTTTTCAGTTCAGGCATAACCATGTCGACAGAATCAACAAGATAGTTCATATTTCTCATCCAAATCTCAACAGTTGATCTCTTAAACCTAAAAGCATCAACAATCAAAGCAATAATATTTTCTAGAAAATCAATCCATTCTCCACAATTGAAGAACATCATACGTTGGGGCGATCCACTCTTGACAAAGTTCAAGTAGTTCTTGATAACAGATTTCGAATCAAAGGGACAGGACAAGTGTCCATTCTTCGCACCGACCCGCTGGAACTTAGACCGTTCATCGGCGACATAACCATCGCAGCGGATTGACCGCTTCCGCTTCTTCACTTTAACTGAATTAACGGTTTCCATATGTAAATCTAATGCTACTAGAAACTAATCAAGGAAAAACAAAGCCCTAGGTATATTTACAGGAATTTACAGGTCTTGCCCTCCATTTTCAGAGGATATACACTGAAGAAACCCTGTAATTACAGGTGATGAAATATAATGATTAAAAACCTAAACTTTTAATAGCCCAAAACCGTGGATCCGATCCGGGACCGAACCGTTCTTCACAGTCCGGTTCCGGTTCAGTTCAGTTCTAGGGTGCTAACGGTCCGGTTCCAGTTCCAATATTTGCAGAACCGCTAGGAACGGTTCGGTTCCGGTTTCACCCCAAAACCGGACCGAACCGACCCGTGTGCACCCCTATGCGGGAGGTAGCTCCAGAGTTAATTACCCAGGAAGTAGAGGAAGCAAGGAGAGCAGTACCTAATTGAGCTACAGAGGCTCTAGAAGTATTAGGGACCTCATGTACATGCAGTCATATCAGGGCATCATATGCCTCACGTGACAAGAGAATATAATCACTTGTGATAGATTTCTCTGCAGACGGCTCTTGAGTTTTCTTGGAACTAGTGGAAACACTGCCATCCACTGATACACCTACCCAAGATGGGCGGCCAACGAGATCCCAACATCAATCAATAGTATGGTTAGAGCCCCTATAATGAGTGCAAATGCAGGGTCCATCACGTCCACGTCCTTGACCACCACAGCCACGACTACCATGTCCTCGATTGATATCACGTCCCCTGCCTGGGGTACTTTAACCATAATCTCGTTCACATCCTTAAGCACCCCATGCCGGGACTCCAGAACTATAGCTAAATGAAGGCCGCCAACAATTTATGCAGATTGATCTCACAAAACAAAGGGAGAGGCGAAAGATGTGGTGACCCTTTGACACATGGCTAAATGGCAATAACAAGAGGGAAAGGATCCATGACAATGATTTGTCTCTGAACACCATGATGCTCAGGGTTGAGGCTAGAAATGAATTGCATGCTTCTAGTCTCTTCACACTACTTTCAGACATGCTCATAGTCCACCATACAGTTCGAAGGAAGAGGGTGGTAGAGGTCCAACTCATCCCACATTCCTCGGAGACCCAAAAAGTACTCCTTTAAGGACTTCAAATCTTATTGAAATCTCCCAATGTCTGAGATCAACTTGAATATTCTGGATATATTTTGAGCTTCCGAGTATATATCATAAAGAGTATCCCATAGTTTTTTCACAAAAGTTAAAAACATGACAGAGTTGCCTACAGTTGGTTCCATGTTGTTAAGTAGCCAAGCCATGACTTGGTAGTTTTCCTTGGTCCAAGTCTTGAGGTTCTCATTTGTTGAATCTGGAGCTTCATCCAGTATATATGACAGTCTATCTCTTCCCCCCAGAAACAACTTAACGGATTGAGCCCATTGCAAATAGTTGTTGTCATTCAACTTGACAGTTGTAATTAACAAGGGATGAGCTTCTGAAGATCCCACACCAGATCCAAAAGGAATCTTGTCCTCTGTAAGGGTCCACACACATGAAACCCAAGAATAAACAACTTAATGAGGGCTATAGATCAGTGATAACTATAGATTTATGGCAACTTAGCTTTAGATGATGGCTTGGCAGGTCCAGAGACAGATGAAAAGAGGGAAACACACAACAGAGATCAACGGAGGCTTGATCTAGGCATAAACAATGCCTTACGTAGGAAAGATAAGCCTCAAGACATACACGAGGGTTTCAGTGTACTGCTAGACTCCCGAGAACCGCAAAACGGTACCACCGCACCTTAATACGGATCAACAACACCTCCAACTCCCCATTTCTTCCAAAAACAACTTTATGGGAAGGTAGATAGAGTAAATCCAACCCAACATATGTGAAAAATCTCATGGATAAGCTACCAATTTGATAAAACTTGACGAAAAACAGAGATTTGGGATTTTCTGGCCGGAAGTGGAATATGACCCAAACGTACATCAGATGGGCTCCATAAATCTTATAAAAATCACCCTAATCTTCTAAAATTGAGATCTATCAAACCATGTTCTTCCTGATAAAATAAAAGGAGGCTATATGGTTCCTAAACTTACTGACGTCAACAGATTTCAGTGTCATCAATCAACGCGAGAAACGAGGCTCTGATACCAAGTTGGTTTTAGGAGATTTGAAGTGAGGAAGGAAGAAAAGAGACGAAGGAAAGAGAAGTATTGAGAGAGAGAGAAAGAGAGAGAGAGAGAGAGAGAGAGAGAGAGAGATTGCCTTGTGCATGTTAGGGCCAAAAGCCCTAACACACCTTTATTGTGCACTAGAAACAGAAATACTTTGGCCCTAACACACCTTTATTATGCACTAGAAACAGAAATACATGCTCCAAGAGAGAACACAATACTATGCGCGCTCGCACACGCACACCCCCAATACATACAATAAGAACACAATGAGTCTTACACAATGTAAGTTTCCAATAGTAAGAGAAAGGGAAGTCATGGAGAGAGAGATGGGAGGTAAGGTGTGATGAGGTAAGAAAGAGAGGGGAGGGATAGAGAGAGCATGGGAGAGGGATGGGAGTGGTGAGGAGGTAGCATGGAAGAGGAGAAGGGGGCCATGGGGGTAGGTAGGAGTGGTTGGGGGTGTGAGAGGTCTTGGCCTTGCTTGGTCAAGGTCAAGGTCAAAAGGATGAGGTGTAAAGGAGGGTGATGTGGGGGATATGTGGCATGTGGGTACCATGGTCAAAGTCAAGGGTCATCAGTCAAAGGTCAAGGGTCAATATTCAATGGTCAACGAAGGTGTGTGTAGGTTTGAAGTGTAAGTAGCATTATGTAATGAGTGTGTGTGTGGGCACGTGTGGGTGAATGAACATGTGTGAAGGTATGCATGCATTGTAAAATTCAAGGTTATTACACTAGTATTAGAGATATTATCGCTAGTATTGCTGATACTAGGGAACTTTTACATGTCCATAAACTAAAATATTGCCGGTATCACTGCTATCTAAAATTATCATCAATGTTTGGAATTTTCTATGATAATTGGGGTTTCGGTGTCTTTAACCTAACGATATTATCAATAACATTGCCAGTATTTGGAACACGGGGTTCCCCGAGGTAAGGCAAAATTCGACTTCATTCTAGGATCCTATTATTGAAAGAAGACGGGCCCATATATACTATAACACATTTGAATCGAGATTTCTCCCCCAAATCCAAGCTTTGATTCAATACAAATCAAAGAACAAAATCATCAAAAATCCCATAAAGACAATGATTTTATTTGGGGTTTTTCCCCAATTTTCTCACAAATTGCCAATATTTTACTGTAGTACCCCTAGTATTAGCGCTATTATCGCTAGCATCGAACTTTTATATGTCACGAACATAAAATATTGCTAGTATCATTGCGATCACCAAAATTATCAGTGATGTTTGGAATTTTCTATGATAATTGGGGTTTCAATATTGTTAACCTAACGATATTGTCAATAACATCACCGGTGTTTGGAACACTGGGCTCCCCGAGGTAAGGCAAATTTTGACTTCATTCTGGGATCCTATTATTAAAAGAACTAGATCAAGATTCACAAGATGGAAAAGTCATGTCTTCAATCTTTATCAAATCCACCCTATCCAACCTCCCAATGTACTTTTTATCTTTATTCAAGGTTCCATTTTTGTGGCAAGGAAAATAGTGAAATTAAGCGTGATTTCTTGCAGGATAAGAGAGGAAAAGCACAAAATTCATCAGGAAAAGTGGGATGATGTCTAGAAATAAAAAAGAGATTGGGCTTGGGTGTTAGAAGAATCCAGCAAAGGAAGTGGGCTTTATTGGGAAAAATGGTAGTGGAGGTTTGGAGAGGAAATGAGAGCATTGTGGATGGACTATTCTTAGGAAATACAGGTCTTTTGACGGGGTTTGGTTCTTGGTGGTCCCTGCTCATAATGTGATTTCGATATCTTGAAAGCTACAAGTCTTTTGGGTAGAAGAGTGCATCACGAATGTAGGTCTATCCATCATAAAGTGGGTAGACTCTATGATGGTTCTCAATTTGTCATTGGCCAAGTTGAAAAGGTATGGTTGTGGGAGGATATGTTGCTGGGACTAGCCATTGAAACCTTTCTCTACTCTTTATATCTCTTGGCTCCTAATCATGGCATGACGATTAAGGTATCTTGTTTGGAGGAACCTCTATGACAAGACTAGCACCTTATTTGTGCTCCTAGGGAAGCTTTACGATGTTAGCATTGACTGTTCTACCAAAGACAGAAAGGTTTAGAAGTGGTTGTCTAGTGGAAATTTCACTTTCATATCCTTATTCAAGCCCCTTCGTGCATTTGAGCGTCCTACCCTTGTTCCAATATTTGGAAAGCTCCTCTCCCCACTTCTCTCCCCACAGTCCAAGCTTTTGCCTTGATCACTGTAGCAAATAAATTCGCACTGTAGACAACTTAAGAAGAGAAACTTTGATCTTCCAAATATGTGAATCATGTACAGACAGGATGTGGAGTTTGTTAACCACCTATTCATTCTATTGTTAGATACCTTGCTTTGTGTGGTCTCATTTACTCGAACGTTCTAGCTTTCTTGGTTATTAAATGAGTCCATCTTTGGTGTCATTGCCGGATGGACGGAAACCCAAGGCTTAGTTATTTGCAAATGCTCATCAATGGCATTTTTGGGGGGCTTTGGAGAGAGGACTGCTAGAATATTTGATAGAAATGCATTATAGATTGCTTCTGTAATTAGTTCAATCTCCTCTATGATCTTTGGGTGGGATCTTCACAGCCCTAAATTTAGGGGATTATCCATTGAGTTGTTACGAAGGGATTGGGATTCAATTCTATTCAGGTCATGGAGTAATGGATTGTTTTTTGTTATTCCTATTGGCTTGGGGCTTTGCCTTGGTGGTCTATAGACCTGTTTGGTTTTCCAATTACTATGATAAATGGCTGTAAATGGGTAATGATTACTTACTCTTGTAATTGTGTGGTGACATCACTCATGTTTGACTGCAATGATGATTTTGCTACATTTTTGTTTCACCATGAAATCACTGTAGGTAGTTTTATAATGTGAAAATGTAACGATTACGATTTACTTTTCCTATTTTCTTTACAAGTGTTTTTGACTCTCGATTTACAAGCCACAATTCCTGATTAAACAAACACTTGGAAATGATAATGATGGTTCATTTACACTGCATTTCATAGGAAATTGGAAAACCAAATAAGTCTGAAGGGTAAACCCCATTTCTCTTTTTGCAATCCCTTGTCTATCCACACTAATTGCCTTGATGACCTTAGCATTCTATTGAGAGCCTCTCCTACCACCATAAATAGGAACAGGAAGAGAGGATCTCCCTGATGAAAACCTCTGGTACCATAAAAGAAAGAAGCCTTTTGGAGACCCATTAACCAAGATTAAGAAAGAGTCAAAAGCTGCACACTCCTTTTTCCATTGCCTCCGTCTATCACTGAAGCCAAATCTTCTCAGCATATATTCGAGGATATAAATACAGAATAAGGAAACATGAATTAAAAGAAGTAACCTAGATCTCATACTGTGATAGGAAATCAGAGACGAGAAACACACATCTCAGGCACTATAAGAGCTACAGCCTGCTCCTACGTATTAAAACTTCCCAGTTCTCAAGCTGCTACTTGATATAAGACGGCTGAATTTGGTAGTGCGCAACAATAAATGAATATTATATAACAAAATAAAGTAACATCTTTTCCATTTCTCTGTGGAAATATCCAACAAAAAAGTAATGGGTGAAGCCTAAATCTTAAGACAAGTGATATGGTCACAATCAGATGGTTAGAACTGTTGGTGCTCCTTGTCTATTTTCTCCGATTCAAATTTTAGAGTTAAACAAGTGATGCTAACTAACATTCCTTAAACATATGACCAGTGTCTGGGCTAGCATGGTTTGTGACTAAGCATTATCTTTTTTTTTTCCTTTTTTTTTTTTTTTTTTTTTTTTTTTTTTTTTGGTGCATAAGGTCAGCACATTAAAATGACAGAACCATATTGTGCTTTCCTATTCAGGCTTAGTAGGATGCTGAGAAAAGTCCAATAGATAGTTGGTTTACCATAATATTTTTGCTGGCGGTGATATATACTGGCGTAGTCCATAGACCATATTGGTATTCAGATTCTGTTCATGTTTGCAGTGGATCCGGTGCTGGTGCTTCAATGAAAGAAGCTGGAATTTTTTGGACACTTTTGATGATTACTTCATTTATGTTTCAAGCTGCTGATACAGTGTTGAAGGTTGTTAACATTCCTAAAAGATTTGATAAATTGTATCACTTCTTATGATTCTTCTCAACTGAAATTTTCTCTGATAAAATTTTCCTTTGTTGTTTTTTGGTAGGAAATAATATTCCTGGATGCTGCCCGACAATTAAAGGTATTGTTCTGGCACCATTTCTTTTATTCTTGAGCTCTGAAGAATCTTAGTGTGCCCGAAATTGAACTAATTTGTATCATTTTTCTATCTTCAAATACCTGTCCAAATTCATTATGGCGTACATTTTCTAATGGATGAAGAGGAAATATAAAAAGCTCAATCGAGCTTTTGTTTGGCTTGACAAATGCAGATGTCGGCTGTTCTTCTGGTTCCAAATCATTCATGTGGTGGGATCCATGGTTAACGAGACAACCCTAAAATCTCCATCATCAGATGATCCTCATTGTCCAATTTAGTCCATGTTAAATGTGGATTATTGGTTCCAGTTGTCCATTTCCAAAGGAGGTCCAGAATAATCTGATTAGAGAGATATTAGGCATTTCCATTGCCCATGATGGATTTACCATCAGCAGTTCACATCACCGAAAAGTCTGCTTGGTCGAACAAAAGATGCATTTTCTCTCACTCGAGCATCATATAGCACCTCTGATATCAAAGTTTAGCTTCTTTTTAAATTTTTACAATACACAACGATGCACCATTATATGTTGCAGGGAGGATCGGTCGATCTTTTTGTCGTTAACTCCTATGGGTCTGCTTTCCAAGTAAGTGATCTGAAATAAACCGAATCTAAATTCTAAGCATCTATAAACTTTTTGGCAGACTAGTGAAAAAAGTTTCCTCCCTAAAGTATCATGCAAAGCTGATAATCCATAGTGTGCTTCAATTTGGTGCATTGGTGCAGGCACTGTTTATATTCCTCCTACTTCCTTTTCTATCCAAGTTATGGGGCATTCCATTCAATCAACTGCCTACATACCTTAAAGATGGAGCAGCCTGCTTTCTAAATATAGGATCTTTATCCAGTGGTATGTTATTTGTACTTAAAACTAAATTTATGTTGGAACTGATGTTCTTTCCAAAAGTGAAATTCATTTGCAGAGCTGAACTGAAGAACATGCAGATATTGTTGTAGCCCAATAAACATTAACGGTGGTCACTGAATCTCCACTATTTCCTCTCGTGCGGCTGCCTTGAGTTTTGGATCCACCTGATTTTTTGTCTAATGTCCTAAAATGATCTAAAAAAATGGATGGACGGGGTGGATTTTTTATAAACATCATGGTGGGCCCCACATAGCATCGCAACGTAGGAACTTCCTGCGAAAGAAATCCACGTCCGGACGTAGATTAGCTATGAACCCGGAAGTGGGTACGTATTGTGCAAAGACAAGCACTGACGCTCCTCGAGCTCCGAGTTGTACGAACGGTTCAAAGGAGATCAAAGTAACATGGGCCCCACAAGGATGTGTTTATCATATCCATACCGTTCATCCATTTAGCGAGAGTATTTTAGAGCACGAGTCCAAAAATGAGTCATATCCAAAGCTCAAGTGGACCACACCATAAATAGCAGTGGGGATAGTGATTATCACCGTTAAAACATTCGTAGGGCCCACCATAACCTTTATTTTCCATCTAATCTGTTCATAAGGTCACACAAACCTGGATCAAATGAAGAGGTAAAACAAATATCATATTGATCCAAAACTTATGTGACCCCCAGAAGGGTTTCAATGGTAGATGTTCAATCCCCCATTGCTTTGTGCAGTGTGGTCCACTTGATCTTTGCATGTCTTGTTTTTTGGCTCAAGACTTACGATGAGCTCGCCAAATGAACAGACGGTTTGGATATAACACATGCCTCATGATAGGATCCACAAAACTTGGTGATGTTAACACACTAACCATGTCGGTGGTGTGTGGTACACCAGCCAATCTGCTTCTGCAATAGCGATCTCGCTACTGAAGTGAGTCACCAAGTTCTGTGGACCACACCAAGATATATTTGTTATATCCATACTGTTCATCCATTTGGCGAGCTCATTTTATGCCATGAGCCCAAAATTGAGGCATATCCAAAGCTCAAGTGGACCCCACCACAAGAAATAGTTGGGATAGTGACGCCCACCATTGAAACCTTCCTAGGGGCTAGGGCCCACCATGATGTTTATTTGAGATCCAAACTGTTCGTAAGTTCACACAAACATGAAAGAAGGGAAGAACATAAATATCAATTTGATCGAAAACTTCTATGGCCCCCATAAAGTTTTTAATGGTAGGCGTTCAATCCTCACTGTTTTCTGTGGCGGGGTGCAATTGAGCTTTGGATCTGCCTCATTATTTGGCTCGTCTCATGAAATGATCTCTCTAAATGGATGGACGGTTTAGATATATAACACATACATTATGGTGGGTCCACAGAACTTGGTGACATATGCAGTCAGCGTATCGAATAACTCGTACGCTTGATCGTACTGAGTAAAGTCTTATGGGCCCACCGAGAATGTATGTGGTTTGTCCACACTGTCCATCCATTTTCTAGATCATTTTAGGGGTTAGCCCAAAATTAAAGCATATCCAAAGCTCAAGTGGAACACATTAAAGGAAACAATGAGAATATTGATTCCACTGTTGTAACCTTCCTAGGGCCCACAGTGATGTTTAGTTGTCATCAAAATTGTTCACAAGATCACAAAGCCATGGATGGAGGTAAAACATTAAAAAAATCAGCTTGATCCAAAACTTCTGTCGCCCCTAAGAATTTTTCTACGGTATATGTTCAATTCACACACTCTCCTGTGGTGTGGTCCGCTTGAGGTTTGGATATGCTTCATTTTTTACAGTAAGCCATAAAATTATGTTAAAATGGATGGACGAAGTAGATAAAGTACATAAATCACGATAGGCCCCACAATGTTTACTCGGTACGCTTAGCGCAGTGAGTTACTCAGTATGCAATCTGCGGACTCTTTCCTCGATTTTAACTTACATGAAATTCTGATTTGATTTAACATCCTAGCCCTTCAACTGATCTGGGCTTATTACACTGAATACTAGCCAATGCTCTTATTTTGTCGATTATTGCAAATTTATATGCTACTAGGGAGCAAAATGTCGTCTGGATCGAGAAAAGGAGCAAGGGACATTGGGTGGAAACATGGACGGCCAGTGTAGGGGAATAAATATGGAGCCATATGCAACTACTGCGGCTAAGTGATATGGAGTGGGGGGGTGTCTAGGCTGAAGGAGCATTTAGCACGAGGGTACAAGAATGTGAAGGTGATGGGGACATCATGCGCGCGCGCACACGCACGCCACCCGCCTAAGCACGTACACACAAAGGAGGGCCCCACCGTCGATCTGGATCAATGACGACGTCCAGGGAGGGCCTCCTAGCTAGGAGTTTTGGTTCCTTGGAGTGGGCTCAATAATCAAATAAAGCCTATCATGGGATCTCATGATCGGGGCCCACTAATCAAATTAAGTTCATACTTTAGGTTTTGCTTATTTATATTATTTAGAACATCACGAACGCTTTAGATTTCTTTGATTGGTTTTTATTTTAGTTTACTTCATCGCCAAGTAATAGGTTGTGCACATAGCGCGAGTTTTGAGATATAGGGTTTTCCCTATAAATAAGCACCCCTTGTAGTTCTTTTGATTCATTGAAGTTTAATAAAAATTCCTACAAGTTTTTTTCTACTCTATGAGTTTCTGAGTTGTGGAAAATTTTAAGTTGGTGCGAAGCCCTCCCTTTTAGAAGGGCTAACTACCGTAGTGCGAAGCCACATCTATCCCCATCCGCCCCTACCTTCATCCATCCACATCTCTCGCCTTCTACAACCATCATTGCTTCAAATTCATCAGTTTTTGTAACAGATCTTCTTCATACAGCCAGTTTCCAGAATCTGGCCCTGCAGGATGGCTGGAACTTCGGCGGAGCACCACGCCCAGGCCGTTCGTCGGATCGACGTGAGATTTTGAGGTTTTGAAGCCCAGGTCTGGCCGACCAGGCCCAAGAGAGCCCTTTTTGGGTTCGTGGGCCCCACGCACGTGCGGCCAGCCATCAATGCACTTGCTTCAGCCACCCTACTGTCCATGCACGCGAGTTGATTCCAGGTTCTTTTCTCCTCTCTTTCACTCCTCTCTCATCTGATTTCTCTAACCGTAACCCTAGATTGTTCTAAATCCCCAATTTCTACCCCTTCTCTCACCCTAAGGTTCCTTGATTTGAAATTGGTGAATTCCTTGGATTAGGGATTGATTGTCATGCATGTGTGGCTGATTTCTATTTCCCTTTGAATATTGTTTGGTTCATAATTTTTATTAATCCAGCCCTAAAATGTGTAGGCCTAGACCCATATAGATTCCCCTTAATTGAATGTTTGGACTTTTGTGTGGGATATGGGATTTGTGTAATTATTTCTAAATTAATATGATCTTAAGCCTGAAATCTTGCACATCATATCTGAATTTCATGTCCTGCATCAGAAGGACTGCCTGAGTATAACAAAGCCAATGAGAGAGGAGATGAGAAGAGTGTTAGTTGAGGCGAAGTCACACAAGCAACAACAGAAGGATTGGGAAAGGGATCTCAGGGAGAACCTATGGGGTTTTGGATGGGGCTTGGGTGTCATCGGGGAGGAGCAAGATAATGACGATGACGATGAGGGAATTGCATACCCCGATGACTGTGTTATGACGTGGGATATGAGGGAGTTCAAACAGGTGATCCGCAAGTCCCGGTCATTGGGGTGGGAGGGGGAATAGAGGAGACTAACTTGACGAGACTAGTTCGTCGTTTGGGAGCAATAGATGGTTTAGGGGAGGCAGTGTGGGTGGTAGTGATTCTAGCGGGCATGGCTTATAACGCACACAGAGCACCTGCGTTACAAATGCACCCATTGCAGGTATTAATTAGAAAAGGTTAAAAAAACATATGGAATAAGGGGATCAGGGAGAAAGTGGGGAGCGCCATCTCTAGGTGGTTCGTCTCGAGTCACAGACCAGCAAATGAGCCAACAATCCTCACTTCAAAAATATGATTGAGGTGTAGCGTGATGGGCCCAACATGAAGCCTCCGACGCCAACGAAGATTCTTGAGGTCTACCTTGATCAGGAGTACGAGGAGATGGGGGCTTCAATACGTGCACTCAAGCCGAATTGGCAGTAGTACGGGTTGACGGTCATGTGTGATGGGTGGATAGGACCCACGAAATTGTTAATTATCATTTTTATTGTGTACTATAGAGGGTAACCCGTTTTCCTCAAATCTATTGATGCATCTGCCAAAATAAAATATAACAAATACATATATGAGCTTCTGGTGGAAGTAATTAATGATGTTGGGCCCCAGAATGTCATCCAAGTTGTCACTGACAACGACAGTTCGTTCGTTAAGGTGGGGAAGAAATTGATGATGAGGTACAATCCATATTGGACCCCGTGCCTCGCACACTGCATTGATATAATGCTCGAGGCAATAGGCCAGAGAGCTTCTATCAGGAAGACCACCGATGATGCGAGGAGAGTGACGAACTTCATATACAATCACTCATGATTGTTAGCTGCGATGCGCGAGTGTTGTAGAGGAGACATCGTTAGACTGGGTGCGACACGATTCGCCACGAACTTCATCGCACTTGGTAGCTTGTACAAGCACCATCCATGTGGGTCTTAGAAATTTGTTCGGATTTGAGAAATGCTTAGAGTGGAACCAAAGGAAGACAGATGGTGCAAAGAAGTTATCGACAACAGTGTTGTTCGATACCTTTTGGGATAGAGTTCATACCATTTTTTTCCATCCTAAATCTTATCTATAGGGTCCGATGGGCCGTAGATAATGAGACATGGCCTTCGATGGTGGTCAATGTACGAGCTTATGAGAATTATGAGAAGTGATACAGACTACAATTCCCAACTCGCATTAGTGGGTGATCAATATCATCGATAACAGATGGAACAAGAGTCTCGAGCATCCACTCCACCAAGGTGGGAAGTTTGTTACGTTTACCTATATTTTTTTATCACTTGCACTTACACTTTAAAACATCACTTCTGTTTGCATGTTAATGCAATCGAGTAAATAATATTTTAATTTCAGCATACTACCTGAATCCCAAATTCCATAACAAACACCGGCTCCATGAGTAAAATGATTTGAAGATGGCCGTCCATGAGGTGTTTGAAAGGTTGTTCACTAAATTGCCGACGCAATGAGAATTCGGTAACTAGATAATTCAATTTGAGCAGCTTTCGTTACTGAGTAGATTTCCTTATAGGCTCTAAAAATATGGGTGGTAAAAATGGTGACCTGTGAATTCGTGTTTACAGGATGCTAGGGGTATGTTCTCATCTGCACTAGCAAAAGTATCGAGAAAAAATATGATGTCATGTGAGTATAAGTTTTAATTTATTTACTTATGTAGTATGTTATATGGTTAGGTAACTACATTCTCCATTTAAACTTCAAACTAAAACAAGCTCCTCATGGATATATAAGCGAGTGATGGACAATGTACGGAGGAGACACACCTGCACTACAATTATTGGTAGTCTGTGTTCTTGGTCAGACTGTATCCTCTTCACCATGCGAGAGGAATTGGAGCACGTGGTCACTCATACATACTAGCAAGAGGAACGGGCTTGTATATGAGAAGTCGTAGAAGCTTGTTTACTGCCATTACAATATGAAGTTAAGAGAGAGGCAGTCGCGGGCAGACCGAGACATGGAAGAAAATATGGACCCACTCGACCTATTGTCGATAGGTACCATGGCACAATTAGGTGACGATGCTAAGGACCCACTTTATGAGTGGGTCAAATCAGTTGATTTAGATGATGCAGAGGGAGGCCATGCTCCATATGTAGTCGAGGAAGCAACGTATCTTGGTATCAATGTCAACCAGGTAATAAGCCAAAAGAGGGCAGATACAGACTCCTTTGATCCTTTGGTAAGGAGTTCGGCACATCCTAACGAGGGTGAGGAAGCATATTCACGCCCCCTTCCCCATCATCAAGTTGTAGTGAGTGATGATGATGAGACTCAACCCCCACTCCACACTGGTCATGGGGACGAGGAAGACAATAGCAATGATGAAGCAGGGAAAGGAGGCACCGGCACCGATGTAGGTGGTACTAGTGGGGGCAGAGCTGGCAGTGGTGGGGAGTGCACAACGAGTCAGAGACAGCGATCCGTTGGTCAGTTCACTGAGGAGCAGTACTTTGACCATGCCACTCAGTTCGAGAACCATTGATCTCGTCCACCTTCTAGGATGAGAGCATCAAAGCTTAAGCATATTTTCGAACGTCGTTCGAAGAAGAAAGCTGGACGTGCCATGGCTGATGCTCTCGCACACAGCTTATCATCTATGGACATCAATTCAAAGCAGGGGAGCTCTACTTTCATCCCACCTTATACGCATGGGGGATTTCACGGGTATGGGCATGGCAGCTCGAACATTCAGTCACACTCGTCTACCCATGGATACAGACAACCGACAGATAGTTCTTCGAGTCATGACCCCTTGACAGGAGGATATTTGGGATACCCGTATTACTAGCAGCAATACTATCAGGGAGTCGGGGTCGGACTCGATCTGTTCCCTTAGGACCCTACTCAGCCAATGCCATCGATGTATGTCACGTAGTACCCACGTCTAGGCGTACTCGTACAATTTGGGGAGGATGACTATCAGAGGTACATAAGAGAGTTCCTCAATTGGTATGAGCAGAGGATGACCTGGGAACAATACTACCAACATGTTGGGCAACAATACCACACCCAACTGCAACGGGATTCGGATGATGACTATGAGCCACCTTGTCACTCTATCTGGGGATAAAATTTGGCTGAAAAGGTGTACTTTTTTAATTCATTTACTTTTACATGTCTTAATTATTATATGATAGCTGCATTTGTATTATATCAACTCATTTTGGTTACTATTGGAGTGATTTCTTACGGCAACACGAGCTTTTTGGGCCACATTAAATGGAAACTTATTATTTAATGCATACTTTTTTCAATTTTTAATTCCTAAATATGCAAATATGTGTATTTAGGCATTTCCTGAAGTTTCACTGAAAAATTCTACCGTTTTCCTCTTGTTTCTCTTTTTCCCTGCATTTCCAGTTATCGGCGATAACGATGTTGTATCTTTATTTCTAGCCAGCGAAACTTGTCGCAATACCAACAACTCGAACACTGAATAGAAATAGAAAAAGGTCATAAGTATTTTTCAGGCCACATGCCAAGTGGAAGTCATGAGACAATTGAAGATGAGGGTTGGTGCTAGGACTGGAATATTGTAATAAGACGAAAAGAAGGAGAGAGAGGAAGAGAAAGAAGAGAAGACGAATGAAAAGAGAAAAAGAGAAGTTAGGGCCGGCTGCCCTATTCTCATTTTTTTCTATTTAAAAAAAATTACAACAAAATTATAAATAAGCCCCTTACGTTCCTTTTATTACAAACATGCCCTTATAAACTATGTCCCAACAATCTCTGTGAGATTTTATTTAGTTTTAATCTTCCTAAATGTTATTTTCCTTTGCTATTTCGGATGATTTTTCAAGAGTGTTGTCTCCCTATTTCATAGCAACTAAATGATTCGATGAAATGCCTCAGATGTTTAGATTACTAAGTTCCATAGAGGAACGACTCTTCTCCATTTACAACATATGGATTCCATTTATGTGTTTAAAAAATAATTCAAAAATAAATATCTAATCAATAACTTAATTTTGCTAAATTTTGTTTGAAAAAAAAAAAAAAAAAAACCAAAATCTGTCATATATGGACATCTTCTGTTATTTGCCGTATTAAGATGTAACCAAGGAGCTCTATGGCCACACACATGCCAACATCTCCCACTTCCTATAAGAGCTGAATATCGGAATACGTCATAAGGCTACTCCCATAAATCTGTGGATCTGTCATTTATGAGCATACTCCTAGCATCACATTTTTCACATTTTCAGGGATATGCCTATCATGACTTCACCTTTCAAGTGTTTAGAATTCCCTCACTTAGGCATCTCCAAGTGCTTTGGAATTTTTTGACTTAGGAGTCTCCAAGTCGCATTAAGTGTGCGTGCTTTGTGAATATCTTGTAGATATCACCTGAAGGTCAGTAACTCATGCTTCACCCTTCTTGGGTCTCGACAATATTTTATATATAATGAAAATATTGACGATTACATTATAGATATTGATACATTGGCGATACTTAGCAATACATTGCTAATACCTGGAATTTCTGATACTACCTGCATTATCGGTATCGCTACCAGTGTTAATAGTATCGCTAAGCTGGAGATAGAGATAATATAGGAGATAATTCGAACACTACATCAGTGATCGAAGTATCGGTATCGCTACAAGTTTCACTGGCCAGGGATATGGAAACAATATCGATATTGTCGATAATATCGCTGATAACCGAAAATGCGGGGAAACATGGGAAAAACGGTGGAATTTTGAGCGAAACTTTAGGAGATGTTAAAATGTACATATTTGCATATTTAGAAATATAAAAAAAAAATGCAAAAAGAATGCACAAATAACAAGTTTCCATTTAATGGGGACTCAAAAGCATGTGCAACGGTAAGAAATCAGTCCTAATATCCCATTTGGCCTATTTAACCATCCAACCTTCCATCCAAACATCCATCGATATTGCAAAATATCAACAACACATGATATTTCACCAATAAATCATCAACAATTGTTAAGGAAATGAAAGATTGTGGTATCAATATCGTGTATGTTGCGATATCGGTAATATCAAGATATTATCAATATTATCAATGACAAATTGAACACTACATACAACCATGTACCCATGAAAAAAAAAATGAAATAAAATTTTTTCTAATAAACAAAAATTTGATGATATCAATGAGTTGGCGATATTATTGAAATATCAACAAATAAACAAAATTGATGATATCAATACGTTGGCAATATTATTGAAATATCGTTGATACCCTTATGGTACAAGCATTACCTAGAATTTACATAGTCAAAAATATTGGTGAAACATTGGCAATATTGATGCATTGGCAATACAAGCAACACCTAGAATTTACAGTTGAAATATTGGCGATTACATTAGCGATATTGTAACGCCCTGAAAATCGGGGGTCGGGCAGAAGCTCGGCTCCCGAGTTCCAACGCATCACTTATGCAACATAGATAATGATGATTGTATGTTGTTCATATTAGTGCATTAAACATGAATGGGATTATACCAAAACAACAGATCATACTCCAGAGACAGTTAAATTATGCAAGCGGAAGACTGTGAGATATATAAAATATATAAACTGTTGTAAGTCTCCAAAGTGTGAGCATGTTACCAGGTTAAATATATACCTGTATACTCCAAAAATGAACAAAATGGATATACAAGGGTGTTCCAAAAGTGCAAATTAACAAGTGGAATGGCATCTAATTAGTAACCCTGTAACCCCGTCGATCAGAACACGGCTCACATGAACCCGCCTGAAAGCAGCATGTAGGAGAAACTCTCCTCATCATCATAAAAGTCAGGCTCCGCTTCACGAGCATCGCCATCATCTGAAACACAACAGGGTCTGGTTGGTGTGTACAACATCGTCCCATAACGTGGGAGTGAGTAGCTAACTCAGTGGAACAATAAAGCACAGGTTAACATGTTATTAATTCAATCAAGCAGTAAATCACACATTCCTAAGTACTCTTGTTAATGCAAGAATGGTATGTATGTATGATGCATGCCCTCGCCTGCGCTCCCTCAGCGACTCCTTACGTTCGCGGTATGCCACACTCCCTCAGTGCTTGACCATCAATGTCAAACGCACACGTATGCGGTGTATGAACGTGATTACCAAGTTCTTTATTAGTCATTGTACAGCAGGATTGGAAACTAAGGTACCTCACTTATATCACTTCCCAAACAAGGATCCATTCTAGGGTCGTCAGTCCTAGTAAATCTCATACGATGATACGGTTCTAGGTCGCTGCAAATGGCTCGTCGCCTTATCAATGCAGGCCTAGTTATACTCTAGTTACTACGGAGAGGCTCGTCACCTCAACGCAGGTTCAGAGTATGCTCGAGGTCACTACACCAATGCGTCATCCGGGATTGACGCAATCGCAACACCCCTTCAGATATTGTCCAACCAACAGGTATCAGAGTGCGCAGCGGTGGTTTTGTTTGGCAATGGCCCACATGAGGCTCACGCGTAACACGTCTTCTGATCAGTATAGGCCGACAGCTCGAATACAGTGTCCCATACCACCGTATTCGGCTCACGAGTCTGGTTGCTCACTGGTCACTACGGGGAGGCTCGTCACCACAGCGTAGGCCGACAACTCGACCACGGTGTCCCATACCACCATGTCCGGCTCATGAGTCTTAGCGGATCACAGTACCAAGGTTAACAGGGATTTTACTGGTGAGTTTGGTACCCTAGGTTCAAGCAGTAGCGTCCAAACATGGTTAACATACATCGGCCAATCGAGTTATTTGAGGAGCTCGACTAGCACGAGCGCACATCGAATTGATCGACATGAAGTGCATAAGCACTCCTTGTGGCCTAACCACTGTCGTCAAACGATATACGACTCGGATTCGTCAGGCACATCTCATGTGGCGAAACAACGTCAGCCACTAATTCAAGGCTTGGTACCAATTGCCTGGACTATACAATAGCCCCGAACACAATCGATCTCAACAAACTAGCATATGAGATAATCGAGCAGTAATGAATACATATTTCAAATCATACAATCAGTTAAGCATGTGATAAAGTACAACATAAACATGAATTTGTACATATTCAATTCACAAACAAACGGATATCTAACCATGGCATAAATGGAGGAAAACATACACATCATTAGAGTAGTTGAGAATCCTATCTCAACACCCAATTAAAGAGCAATCAACCAATATTTACTCGTACAGACATTTTTACATACACTTAATCTACACATTACATCATACATGGTATGTAGTAGTTAGAATACGTATTAGGACAAGTCCTTTCGTCAAAGGATTGCCGCCTATATACCAATCACATACCCACGATGGTTAGTCGTGGCGTACGTTAATACATAGTCTATACTTAGACATTTTCACAAACACTTAGGTTACACATGTGTACATACACGACATATTAAACATGTATTAGGCTAATCCTTTCACCCAGAAGTTGATACACATGCATCTAGCATACATAGACAGCGATTAATCATGGCAAGCACAAATCCATATTTCATACGTATACGATATTTTCTTCAACTACGAGGAATACAATATATTCAACATAGTTAACGTATAACTGAAAGAAGAAACGGACAACAATTTGTACATGTGAAATAGCATTCACATCAGTAATCTATCATTAACTGACATTGAAAGCCTTGAAACTATAACCTATACGTTTAAAGTCCACACCTTACGCCGTTAAACAAGTTTAGAACTCAGTTTGTATACCGAGTCTTCGTCTACGGCAGAATGGCAACCTATAGCATGAAATAGGTTAGCTATTTCATCACTTACGCTATTTGGAACTCTAGAACAGGTTAGGTTTAGATTTTCTTACTTAAGAACGGGATCGGTATCGCCGAAAGAGCGACACGGTAGTCGTAGATTGACACGTAGTTTAGTGGGATGGAATCCCAGGAAGAAATCCCAAGTCTCTCTCTCTCTCTTTCTCTCTTTCTTTCCTTCTCTCTCTCTCTTTTCTTTCTAGGGTTTAGGAAATTCGTATGGGTTATGAGAGAAAGGGTTTAAGGTCCTTATATAGGCCCAGAACTTTCGAAAATAGACCCAAGGCCAAGGTATACTTAGGTTATGTCCAAAGCCCATCTGTTCCGGCTCAACGGAGCACTTCTGGAGCCCCCCCTTGAGCTAAAGGTCGGACTTAAGCTCCCTTATGTTGGATCTAGGTCGACCTAAGTTTTTAGTCCGATCGGATTTGCAGATCGACCACGGTAGGCCAATTTCAGTTCAACGGTCCACGATCATCGATCAATGCCACAAGTACACTGCCATGTGTATGAATTTTCCTTTGATCCAAGGGTGTAATTGGGTCAGATTCTGATGGTCTGAATCCTTATATTTGGCCCGCAAGCGACGCGTCTCAGATTACTTAAGTTAGATTTTTATTTATAAAGATATTTACGTTTTTCACACACTTTGCTCCGGGCTCAAGCGAATAGCCCCGGGACACAATCTGGATTTGATCTCCGAGATGGTTGTCAAGCCCAACAAGGCAGTCTTAATTATATAACTTCGTATTAATCGGACTTTCGACATGCGGTCCAAATCCGATACGAAGTTTCGTGATGCCCCCGAGGGCAACTGGGTAATGAGATTGATCCTAGATTTTAGGGTAACCTAGCGTCAATGATTCTACAAGTTTTGAGTCTTGCAGATCGTATTTAAAGTGATTCAAACGGATTTCGTAGCTAATCTAGTTTAGCACTTAGTTACTTTGTCTAATTCCTAAAGGATTTGACGTTTGAGAAGCTAATAAGGGGTTAGGATCAGTGTTTTCAGTAGCGTGTGTAGCGTAGCGGTAGCGTACGCTATGTAGCGTAGCGTAGCAAAATCGCTACGTAGCGTAACAGGTAGCGTATATCCCCTGTAGCGTGCGCTACAGGGGTCGTAGCGTGTAGCGCAAGTAGCGTGCTCTACCTGTAATCAGTGTTCGTAATATCGATATTATCGGCTGATAATATCGATGTCTGCAGTCAGCGATACAAAACCCCCAGAAAATACTGAAAAAATGCCAAACTTCCATTTATCATGCGATATATCGCAAAATATCGTGAGATATCGCCAATACATCGCACGATAAGGCCCGATGTTGCAGATTTTTGCGTAGGAGTGTAGTCGTGCGACATCCAGCGACATCTCATCCACATCCCATCCAGAAATTCCGAAAAAAAAAAATTCACTTACCTGTTCAATCCGCCTAAGAGAGTAGCTTTCGACTGGATTTGAGCGAAATCCACAGAAATCCTCTCTGAAATCCGGAGAAATCATCGCCGATATCCGAGAAATCATCAATTTGGGAGAGATTTTTAGGTTCCGGAATGCCGGAACCCTATCTGCGTCGAAAAAAAAGGGCGTGCGAGCCTTTTTTTAAGGTATTTACGTTGGCCGGTGTACCGCACACCACGAGCTTACTGGCGCGTTGACGTCACCAAGTTTTGTGGGTCCCATCATAAGGTATGCGTTATATCCAAACCATTCATCCATTTGTCGGGCTCGTCGTAAGGCTTGACCCAAAAAATAAGACAGATAAAAAGATCAAGTGGACCACACTGCAAAAGCAATGATCAGAGATTGAACGTCTACCATTGAAACCATTTTGAGGTCACAGAAGTTTTGGATCAATATGATATTTGTTTTTCCTCTTCATCCAAGTCTGTGTGACCTAATGAACAGATTGGATGGAAAATAAAAGTTATGGTGGGCCCTACGAATGTTTTAATGGTGAGAATCACTGTCCCACTGTTATCTATGATGTGGTCCACTTGAGCTTTGGATATGGCTCATTTTTGGGATCATCAACTAAAATGATCTCTCCAAATGGTTGAACGGTGTGGATATAATAAATACATTATTGTGGGGCCTATATAACTTTGAACCGTCAATGCAACTCGAGCTCAAGAGTGACAGCGCTCGCCTTCGAACGTGAATTTCCTGCGAAACCGTTTTGCAGGCACTTCCTACGCAAGGATGCTGGGTGGGGCCCAATGAGATGTTTATGAGAAATCCACCCCATTCATAAGTTTTGCAAGCTCATTTTAGGACATGTAACCAAAAATGAGGCGTATCCAACATTCAAGTGGGCCACACGAGAGGAAAAAGTGGGCATTTAGTGAGCACCGTTGAAGCATTCTTATGGCCAAAAAAGTTTTGTATCAGGCTATCTTTTGGGTGTTTTCACTTTATCACATTTGTAAAGACCTGATGAACGGTTTGGATAGCATATAAATAGTAAAGACCTTATGAACGGTTTGGATAGCATACAAAATAACTTGGTCTTTTCAGTTTTTTCCTGATTTTTTCCCTTTTAAAATGCTGGTTACTGTCGGTTTTATGTTCTTTATACTTGTATTGTACTTAATGCTCTTAACTTTGGGATTTTTATTTTGAAGAATGTGACATTTATATAGTTTGCTTTTTTTTCTTACTATTTAATATTTATCGTATATATATATATAATTAAAAAAAAATAGAAGTATTGTGTAGCTTACGCTACACGCTACGCTATTTCACTACACGCTACGGATGGTTGGACGCTACGCAACACGCTACCGCTATTTAAAACACTGGTTAGGATCAACCCCTTGCCTAAGGACATCTAACTCAAGGTTAGCAAAAATATGGGGCGTTACAGATATTGATACATTGGCGCTACTTAGCAATACATTGCTAATACCTGGAATTTCTGATACTACCAACGTTATCAGTATCGCTAATAGTGTTATCGGTATCGCTAATATAAAGATAATATTAGAAATATTTTGATAATATCGGAGATCATTCGAACATTGCACTGCATTATCTTTCTATACGATACCGATAACACTGGTAGTCTTAGAAATTTTAGGTATCGACAATGTATCACTAGTATCATCAATGTATCGTCAATATTTTCGATTGTGTAAATTCCAGGTGTCACTTGTATAACTAATGTATTGATATCACCACTATCGACTGTGTAAATTCCAAGTGTTGTTTGTATCGCCAGTGTATCGATGATATTTCGATAATATCGCCAATGTATCGATATAATAAAAAAATTATATATTAAAATATTTCCATTGCAAAAAATTTTATGGGCACATGGTTGTAACTATTCAACTTGTCAATTAGTATCTCGATATTATCGTTATCGCAACATTGGTGATATCTATATCATAGTCTTTCGTTTTCTTTCCAGTTGTCGACGATTTCTTGGCGAAATATCATGTGTTGTCGATATTCTAAGATATTGATGGATGTTTGAATTGATGATTGTATGGATAGATGGGATGGTTGGATTGGTTTCCTATGATAGCATATGTTTTTAAGCACCCATTAAATGGAAACTTATTACGTATGCATTCTTTTTACAATTTTTTTTATTTGTAAATATGGAAATGTGTATTTTAGCATCTCGTGAAGTTTCACTAAAAACTTTTCACCGTTTTCCCATGTCTCTCTTGTGTTTCCCCACGTTTCCGGTTATCGGCGATAATATTGGCGATATCGATATTATTTTTGTATCCCCAGCCAACGAAACTTATAGCCAATGTTCGAAGTATCGGTATCGCGTTACATATCGCACCCTTGGGATACAAATACGTATCAGTTATCGCATGGGATATATCGGTTGTATCGTGAAATGTATCGTTGTTGTTGGAAACATGGGGAAACATTGGAAATTGGTCGAATTTTTCAACGAAATTTCAGTGATTGTTAAAAAAGACATCAATACACACTAACAAATCAAAACATTACGAAAACAAGTGCACATAATGGGTTTTCTTTGTACGGGGTCCTAATCTATGCGTTGTCTAACTGAATTGATGCAAGTATATTCAAACTCTATTCATATAATTTATAAATGTAAGAAGACATGTGGAAACACAAGCAATACATTCAAAAGCAAAAGAAGAATCACTAGATTAGGTTACATACATGTTTGATTTTAATTTTTTTTTTTCAATTTTCCGCAACTCGATCCTTCTCCTCCAAATCTCGAAATCGAAGTTCCCAATCCATGATTTTTCATGCCATGCAAAACGTGAAAAATCATGGATTTGTAACAATTTAACACTGATCTAACATGATTTATCAAAAAAAACGATTGAAAAAAAAATAATTTTAAAAATGTTCACCGGATCGAACATGTGGGATTTATCCTACTACTTGTGTGTTTCGTATCGCGCAGGTGGGATACAAGATATATCGTGGGATATATCGGCCGATGTCGTCGATATTTAAAACACTGCTTGTAGCAATACCAATACTTCGAACACTGACCATATCAGTCTTATCTATTCTCTAGTGAGCCATTTTGTTGTGGCATATTCAATATCGAGCAGCTATAGATTATTGACACTCGCATCATACTTCAAAAAAGGGTCAGATGCATGCTCACCTCTATCAGTCCAAGGAATATTATCCTTTTATCTATTAAAAGGGGGAAACAATTGTGTGAGCTCCATTTAAATGCTGAGTCATTACACTCAATCTCCCACCATCCAAGAAGCATGGATGGGAATCCAATTATGCATTTCGAATTGGGCTTTTGAAATTTCCGATTTTGGAATGCTTTTAAATTTCTACTAACTGTCGTTAAATGGTGGGAGATAATAAGCACACCAACTCCCTGTGTTCCCTGGGTTCACTGAGTTGTGATAAAAGAATGCATGTCCATTTTTAAAATATTTCGCATAATTTCCATAAAAAATGTGAATATCAAGTAGAAAATAGAGTCAAATGACATTGAGCAGCCTATAATCTCTACCAAAATTCATTATGTTCTCAAAATACATTAAATATACCTTGATATCTTGGGTATTATGAATTCTTCTTATAGAAAAACACGAAAGGAACTCAATACTATTCTCTAATTATTTCAAATTGCCTATTCGTACTGCCTTTTTGTTGATTTTCGTGTTTTGTTGCATTTGCTCTTAGTAGCCTCCATCTACAATTTTTCACGAATGTTATAATTAAGCATGCTAAGCAAGTTCATTAGTTTTGATTGGTTGTAGGTTGTGATGGAGCACCTTTGCTGCCTGTATTGTTTGTAATGGTAAACATGGCCTTTAACATATCTCTATTACACCTCCTCAAGATCTCTTCAGCTGTGGTGTCATGCCTTGCCTCTACTTTCTCAGGTGCTTCATCAATTAACATATAAGAGGACATGTTATTTCCTTAATGTAAATGTGTACCTCTAATATTGCATAGAAAAAATGATATGTAGGCTCAATCTTACCATATGCCCTAAGAGGAAGCTGTTGGATCTTATGATGCTTTGCTTTGCCAATTTCTCTCCTGACCTGTGCTATGTTCATGTACCATCAGTCTGATCCAATTAATCGCATATGCTGCAGTATCATATTGTCCAACTTTTAATTGCTATGATTGCCTTAATTGTCATTTTACCTCCTATTTGCTAACTTTGACATATTTCCTGCCATTTGAAGTAGTCTGCCTATTGGATCGGCTTCTAGATAAGGAACAAGATTGCAGTGTGCGCTGGATCATATTTGACCATTAGATTGGACTCTAGATGAGATCTAGCCACTCGATTTTCTTAGTGGATTAGATCTGGTCACTGAATTGATTTCTAGATGATATATGACCTTTGGATTATTTTTTATCAAATCTGATAGTATGATCAAATGTGACCATAAATCAAGATTCATTCACTTCAATGGAAGGAACTTGTTCACAGTGATAGCAAATTGATGTTGTTGATCTAGGGTGCATGCAGCCCATTGTATTCTTTAGTTACAACTGTTTAGAATAGGATCTCAACAACCTGCAATTGCAGGGAGGAGCGACAATGAGGAAGCTCGAAATTATGAACCCTGTGGTGTAAGCAATAGAGTCTCTTATATGTATAAATACAAGTCATTCTCAATAGAATAAAATATAACACAAGTTCTACCATGTAATCTCTTATGAATAACAAAGATATCCCAAGATATTAATCTCTTATTAAAGATCCCCCAAGATTTTTTATATCCTATTAAAAATCTACTAAGAAACAAATCTTTCGAAATAAAAACCTTTATTGACTTAATACCCCCTTAAAGATCTTTTAAAATCTTTACTAAATAGAAATCTCAAAGAACCAAGCTACACCCACAAAAAAGGATACCCATCTCTTGAAAATCTCTAAACATAACATGTGGGGCCCACCGAACAGACTGCAGATCTGCAAATTGGGTTTTGGGAGCAACATCTTCATCTCACACTTCTTAGATCGTTCATTTGTGCATCATTCCGCAACCAATTAGAAGAAACTCGTCCTTAAGTTGATAGACGGTAGCAATCTATAGGATTGATCACCTTTATAATGTGTCCTTTTGGCAATAGTTGATGGTGAAGGCCAATGTTTTAGGTTGGCACCATTTGTGATGCATGGCATTCTAAATCACGCCGCCACATTTAGGCGTTGGTTCCCGCTTCCTGCCAAAATGGAGTTGAGAGTCTATCGGCTCCTTGTTAACGCAGTGTTGCCCATATCAACAATGTTGGACTTTGGTTTATGCGCTTTGATCATCATTGGAATGGGATAAACAAGTTCATCTCAATTTTGACATGTACTGTAGAATGTGATACCTTTGAGCTGCTCGTTGCTTCCCCTACTAGGCTAACAGCCCATTCAATGCATGTTCCAGCAGCTAATGCATCAATTTGACTTATTGATAGGTTCATCTATAAATCCACCAACTGGCTCTTTGTGTGTATCTTCATGGATTGTGGCACTTTCTCTAGGCATGTCATTTGTTGGATCTTCAAACACTTTAATAAATCTTTGATTTGTTCATTGGCATTCTCAGATTCTTCATAAAACTTGGGCATTTCAAGTTTTAAATCATAGGTGTAGTCATGATCCTCCAATAATTCATCTCTTCTACTATAAGGATGAATGAAAGGAGAACCGTCTGAACCATTAACATCTGATTCCAAGATGCTTCCACCTTCTCATGCACAAGGAGGCACACTTTGATGTTGTGTTGACCCTGTGAAATTATCCAATCGACTAAATATTTTATGGAGCAGTCCCTCCATATGATCATTAAGTCCTCATTATAATCTCCATGACGTTCCTCTCATTGCTTGCCATTGATTTCATATGAGCCCGCAGATGAACTTGCTCTAATATCAATTTCATGCAAGAGAAGAACGGATTTTAAACACACCACACAACTCATAGGGTTTATTGTATAGGGTCCCCTTATAAGTATGCTTCACAAACATAGAATGATCCACCCGACATCTACAAAAGCCAACATCAATGAACACACTGCCAAAATTCTCAAACTAGCCCCTAGGAGACTGCTTCATACTGTTTACACCCTTCTCGTTCTCCCCCTGAGCAATGAACCCAGGAGGTTGCTCTATGTAAACTTCTTCAGTTAACTCACCATTCAAGAATGTGTTCTTGACGTCAAATTGGTACAGTGGCCAAGACCTATTAGCTGCCATTGAGAGGAACATTTGACTGAGGACTTTAAACAAGAAACCATCAGCCAGGAACACTGGAGAGTAAGAAACTCAGGCGTCTAGGGAGGTAAGTAATGTGAGGGTGTACCTGTCACGAGATCATTGTCCCCAGAATCAATCACCCAAGGTGATTGACTAGAGGATGTAACAAGAGCATGAACTAAGTTAGCGAGAGAAGCCAAGGATGTGGAAGGAGAATCAGTCACCATATTTCTTCTAAGAAGCTTCTCATAATTGGCACGGGAGATTGGGATCTTCATGATGGAATCATCTGTATTAGAAGAGCTGCCACCAGTAGAAGTACCATTATGTATGTATAGTGCAGGGTTTGCTTAGTGAGGTTGAGATACCCCAGCCTTGCCAAGAAGATCCAAACACTTGTCCACAGTATGGTTCATCTCTTTGCAGTAGATAAAAATTCTCTGACGTATATGTTGTCCAGTCAAGCTACCAAGGAGACTATGCTCACTTCCTCTTACTCCTGAACAACCATCACGGCCAGCAGCTCATCCAACACATCCACGCCCACCTATGGTAGAGAAACAGGCTGAAGTTTCACTCAATGGAGGTGTCATAGATGAGGATGAAGGTGCCAAGACATAGCACTCCAGCAAAAACATCGAACAAGGGAGCCACACTCTCACTTCCCAGGAGTTAACCTTGATTCCAACAATATGGAATAACCTCTAGATAGTTTCCACAGATATTAGTAAATGCAGGGTGGATTCCCCAAAATCAGTAACTCAACTGAATTTCCAGAATATAGGGAGCTCCTTTTAAACATGTGATATCCGTAGGATTAACTGCTTCAAGGGCTTCCAAACGCTACCTGGATGCACTATTCATGCTAGAAGACTCAAGTCATGCTGAAGTCAGTGAAGGGTTGATGACGGAATGACGTCAGCCCCTCGTTTCCCCCTCCAAACTGAACATGCAGTCCCTTTCCCTAGCCAGTTTTTACTGCTCTGCTTCTGCTGCTGCTACTGTGGCCTACTGTTGGGTCCCTTTGAAACTGTTTTAGGCCCGCATTGGTTCCTAATTTCCCCGTGGACTGATGATTGGCTTGCACTTGCATCTTCTCCTCTCCTTTTTTCTTTTTATGGTTTGCATCTATCATTACCCATATGTTTTTTTCTCAATTCTTTCCAACTAGAAATTCTACAAAGTCCATTTCTTTTCCACATCTCACGTCTCTTCTCTCGATACTTTTTTTTGAGAGATCTTCTCTCTCCATACTTCCACAGAGGTATTACACAATGTACTGCCTGAGAGTTCATATTGTACCCTCAGGTTTTTAGTTCATACAAGGGGGTTCATGGTTCAGTTATCCAAGCTATTTATTTGATGGATGGTCCATGCACCACAATCACTGGATTGTCCTAGCCATAATAATTTGGCCTCTTTATGGTTGAATATGAACAGTGCTGTATTTTCTTTCTTAAACATCTATTTTCTGGAAACACATCAGAGGGTTAGGATTTTTCCATATTGGAGATTGGTTCCAATGATATCAACGGAAAACCCAAACACACTGCACAGACTCTTGGGATGACAATTGTATAATCTCATTTCCAAACAGCAAAAATGTGAATGTTTTTATAAAACTTATTGATGATCCTCTATAGCACCCTCATCATAGTGGAGATGTACATTTCAGTCCTCTTTTGCAGTTTCTTGTATAATGCTCTAGCATCTGTACATTAGGGGGGCCATTGTTTGGTTATTCACATGGTTCATTTTTGTGGGCCCATTGTGCATATGTGATGATGCCCTTAATATTTCTGAGCAGGAAATCCTAACCATCCAGCAGATGGGGCGTTCCTCTTTTCCAGTGGAAGTCCTCTCATTTCTTGGCATTTTCCACCCCAAGTCCAAGTGGGATATGCAATTTGGGACATTCCCATCTCACTAATCGTTTGGGTGGACATCCAACTGTCTGCAAACCAGGGAACTTCCAAAAGATTAATAAGGGCGTGTTTGGCAGCCACTTAAAAATGAGTTCATCTCATTATAATCAATTGCGATTATGTATTAGAGATCTTTTTTTTATAGGGTTTACACATAATCTTGATAACCAAAACTCTATATAATCTCTAATACATGATCAATATATCCAAGTAAAATTAGTTGAACTCATTTTTAAGTGGCTTCCAAAGAGGGCCTAAGATGGTCTAATCACGAAAATATTTGGTGCTGGATCCATCTGAACTAGGTCCTGCAAGATGAATGTTCTGAATTTCCTAACTATGGGCCCCACCTGACCAGGGAGTTTAACCACACAGGAGCTTTTTTTACTGCTGTTATAGAATGATCCAGTAAAACTCCAATGCATCGTCATATACTGCATTGTTTTTTAGCATGGATGGTTTAATGTACAGACCATCAAATCAATCCAAAGTTTTTTCACCCTTAGATTTTTTCCCTTTTATAAAAAACGGGAATAGTATAATTGAAATTGTTGGAGCAAGATTTTGATAATGTTGACAGTGACATTGATGAGGATGTGAATTGTTGCCTATATTTGTCTTTGACCATCTGTTTGCAAGCTCTCAATCAACTAAGTTGGATCCTTTTATTTTAGAGCTACTTAGGAGCCAATGTAATCTAAGATACAGCCTACCAAATCAACACTATAGACCATTAAGGGTAGGGCCGATAGGTGTTGCATTATTGTAGTTGGGTTGGGTCATTCTGAAGTTCTGTACTCTACTACTGAAGTCAAATCCTTCTTTTTTCAAAACCCTGCCCAAATTTTAAGAGACTCGAGTATCTAGTTGGAGTTGATTTTCACTCTTTTTTCGCTTCTAACCTGCTGCTAACTGTGTTTGTGGCAAATACACAAAATAAATAAGACATAAGAGAAGCAAAATCCAGTTCAAACTCTTCTTACCTTATTTTGGGGAAATCCCTTAGCATGATCTGATGACCATGACCATCTGAATAAGGGTATTGAAATTTTTTATGTTAAGAGAGAAAATGGCCATAGAATGCATTTTGCAGGCTCTTAATCAAAAATAGCTTTTGTCATCCAATCGGGGTGATTTTATGTCATTTAATCAGTGGTCAACCTGAACTGTGGGCTCCACATAGGAATTTAAACTGTGCAAGGGAAGAGGAATTTCACAGTTAGATCATTCTGCAACATAAGAGATAACCGTCTGTTTTATTAATTGATGAAGTTTGTTGTGTGATATTTCTCATGATGTGTTAATGTGTGTGCATGTGATGCAGTTCCCCTCTCTGTCTACGCTTTCACCCTCCCCCTTCCATACATTGGCGTCGCATCCTCCCTACCTCCAGGCTTCGTAGGTGGTGTCATTGTGCTCTTTGTTGGGCTACTCGTGTACTGTTGGACACCCCCAGTTAGGACCACCCTGGCATTTGACTAATACAACATCGTCAGCAATCGATGACCAAGAAAAAACCAAAACAAACTGCCAATGTTTTGTTTCGGCAGAGTTTGTTTTGCCCAATATATAATTGTTGTGACTTTCAAATAAGAGAGGTTTCACCTCTAGTGCAGAGAAAGCAATTGTAAACACAGGGGTCTGGAGTCCCTCTACTTCATGACAGGGCAAGAAAGAAGGGATTTTCCCATGTAAAAACATATAACAGATTTCCCTGGAAATTAAAACATGTCCTTTCCTGTTTTTTCTTTATGGATTGCATCAACAGGAATTGTATGATCCTCGCCCTGTGGATATCCACAATATGCTTGGATTTTTCAGTTTGTACAAGTTGAAGCCACTGTTCAGTGATCCAGACTATTGGTATGATGCAATCTTCTGTAGATGAGCATACCCCCAAAAACTTCCCAATTGGAAGATCCTAGCCACCAAATTTTTGGCTACTTTTTTAGTCAAATGTATGCCGTTGATATGCTTATCTTTCTTAATTGTCTATTTTTCAGGCCACAAAGTGAAAGTATAAGATTGTCTTCTCAAGCAGATTGTTTGGTACACAATCCTTCCACAGAAGGGCCCAACAGTCTGGATCAGCAGACATGGTATCCTAATCATGCTAACTAAAAACCCTGCTGCATATCCACAGGACATGGATCATATAATTGCTCTTGCATTGGAAAGAAGTACAGAAAAATCATAGAAGCAAGAAACACAATCTATGTGCTATTGGTAAGAGGATCATTAGAGGAAGGTGGAGAAAATGAGCCTTTGAGAGAGGGAAAAAGATCGCGTCTGTCAACTAGGAATGGCGACTTTACTCTTTAGGAAAAATAAAAACTAAAGTAAAATTAATATAAAAATGAATGCTTGTCATGCCTAGACTGAATATAACATCATCATGATAGCCTTTGTTCAAGGTCTCAATCATGGTTTCTGCTGGCTGCTCTTCTGAGGAATGAGACTCATTTTAAAAGGAGAATCAAAGCTGGATTTTGGGCTTTTATATTCACCAGGCTCATAGGCCAAGCTGGCCGAAATGGTACTATGATCATCATTTGGTTTTGCAGCCATTTTAATCCACATGCAGAAGCACACATGACCATATGGTACGTGTGTGCAAGATTTGAACTTTCCATCAAGTGGGCAGCACCGCTTGGATATTCTGGCCTGAGAGATTGTCTCACTCATTATAAGCATTTGTTTTCTATAATGTGAAAGAGATTCAGCGTATGGAAGAGGCAGAAATCAAAGCTTAAGGCAAGTTACAATGTCACTGTCTTTAAGGTAATATTTGCTCCCTACTGATGATCTAAATGGTTTCCAAGAGGGTTGCTGCAATCTGCCTCTGGGATACAATAAGCTTCCTCTCTTGGTATGAAGAAATGTGGCTACGGCCCTTCAAAACCAGAAACCACGTCCCAAATACACTATCTGTAGAGTACACCCCCTGACCTCATTTCTGCACTTTCTGTAGAAATGCTAAACACCTAATTTTGAAGAGGGTTGTAGCAATCTGCCTCTAGGATACGATAAGCTTCCTCTCTTGGTTTGAAGAAATATAGGTTTGCCCATTCAAAACTTAAAACCGCATACCAAATACACTATCTGTAGAGTACACCCCCTGACCTTGTTTCTGCAATTTGCTGCAGAAAAGCCAAACACCGCATTTTGAAGACTTATAACGAGATTTGCTGACAGATTTGTCTAATGGATGCCATATCTGTGCAATGTATCACCCCCGATTTCCTTGTTTCTGCAATTTCTGCATCAATGCCAAACATCTAATTTTGGACGCTTTAAACAAGATATTTGACTAACAAAGGTGTAATTTAAACCTTTGACCTATCAAAATGAGAAGGCCTCTCTTCCTACCAAAAAAAAATCTCTACCACACATTTTTGAAAAAGAAACTAAAAAATAAAATAGTTTTACTGTTTTCCGAAGCATTTTCAAAGGCACACTTTATTTTGAAAAACATTAAACATTACGTGGCTCACCTAAGAAAAGAAATGGCCTTATTTTCAAGCCAAAAGATCTAAACAACATGGCCACTTACAAATCTCAAATCAGTATTCGAAATATCAATATCACTTTGCCTATTGTATTCTTGGGATACAGATACACATCGGTTATCGCATGGGATATATCAATTGTACCGCGTAATGTAGCTATGTTGTTGAAAACATGGGGAAACATTAGGAAATTTGTCAGCATTTTAAATGAAACTTCAGTAATTATTAAAAAAGATGTCAATAGACACTTATAAATCAAACATTATATATAAAAAAGTGCACATAATAAGATTTAAAAGTCCACATAATAGGATTTCTTTGTATGAGTTCTAATCTATGCATTATAATTGATGCAAGTATGTTCAAAGTATATTCATATAAATTATAAATATAAGAAAACTTGTAAAAACACAAGCAATACATTCAAAAGCAAAAGAAGAATCACTAGATCATGTTACATGCATATTTGATTTTATGTTTGGACCCAAAGATTACAATCGATTTGTGAGAAAGTGATTTTTTTTTTTTTTTAATTCCTGCAACTTTGTTCATCTCCTCTAAATCTCAAAATCAAAGCTCTTAAAATATATGATTTTTTATGTAAAATCATAAATTTGACACTAATTTAAAGCTCCTAAAACATGAAAATTCATAAATTTGTAACACTTAGATACTAATTTAACATGATTTACAATATTTAAAAAAAAATTAATAAAAAAAAATTAATACTCGCTGGACTGAGCATATGGGATATATCCCAACTACTTGTGTGTTTCATATCGAACAGGTATAATACAAGATACATCGTTAGATATATTGATTGATATCGCCAATACTTAAAATATTATCTCAAATCTTGCACCATTGTGCTATGTTAGCATGTGACTGAACATGGCCACTCATGTTGTACTTGAAAAACCAAAAGCTGGAATTAAGTCATTAAGTCATCTCCAGTCATCTGAGGTTGACTTGAAAGTTCAGTCTAATTTTTACTTGACTGACTTGGTACTTAATAATTAAGTATATGCAAGTCACATAAACAGCAAAACTAATAATGTCAAAAGTTGTTGGCATGGTGGCTATAGGTGTTTGCTTGCATGTACTCTATTTTTAGCTGTTTTTGACATATTAAAACCGAGTGATTCAGCTTCAGTCACCTCAGTCAAGTTGTCTCTCGAGTCGAGTTGATGGAGTCAGTGTGTCAACTTGATAAGTCTTGTTGATTCGAGATCAAGAGAGACTAATGAGCAGATTTCATAGTGAGTCGGTGCCAAATCTCATTGAGTCAGAGCTAAACTCTGGCCTAGTTGGAGTTTTACGAGTATGCCACACTGGTGTGAGTGAACACGGCAAATAGTTTTTTCTTTTTTGATCTCAATAATATGCTTATTAAAAATGGTAAATCGCATATGGCATTTCCATAATCACAAGGTAATGTTTCTTTCTTAAATCCTGATGAAGTTATCTATCTCGTTGCTACCCGTAATCAAAACTTTCACCTATCGTTAGGGCAACCTTCTCAATCCGCATCAAAGGGGTTGTTTGGTTTGGGGGAATTGAAATTCCCGGAAATCGCAATACAACCGCTGGTTATCTCAATGTCCTAGGAATAGAAAGAGGGTGGAATTTCACTCGATTTTCACTTTCGATCCCCTGCTTCTTGCCTCACTATTTACAACCCCCCACTTCTCTCGAAACCATCGAAGCCCATCACCACCGAATAATCTCTCTCTCTCTCTCTCTCTCTCACTCTCTCAGAGCCCTTCAAGTTGTGTTATATTCTTTGATTAGGATCATCTTCTATCTTCTTCAATCTGTCATCAATAACTAACAATCATCAACACCGAGTGACGCATCATCCTTAACTTTTATTTGTCTGCCAACGTCAATTAATGGTCAGGATGATGGGAGGTGAATATCTATTAGGCACTATCGTGTATAGGCCGTTGATCCCGACTATTCATCTATTGGGGCCAACAACAGCCTGAGGGGGCCCTTAAAACCTCATGGTTCGTGTGATCCTAACTTTTCATTGTGTGAATAAGTAGATATACTAGTGATGAAATGAATGGTCCTTTGGATGAATTATAAATTCTGTTGTTGGATTTGGAATTTTAATGACAAAATATGGACTTGATCCTAAGAATTTTGGAAACGTTTGATTTTTAATAGGAATCAGGCATGATACTCATGGGCCTATGAATCAGATATACAAATACTAAAAAAAAATAGGTGGGGTGATGGAGTCTCTTAGGCCCAAAGTCCTTAAATAGGTTGGATGGTTAAAACCCTTAGGTTGAAAGTTTCAAAAGTCTAAATTGGTACCATTTAAAACCTTAATTGTCACACCACAAACTCGGAAATCGGGCTCACAAAATTCTCGATCGCCGGATCCGACGCCGACAACCTCCGTAGAATCTCATTCTCGACTCCCAGCGCCCATTCGCCAGGTTCCAATCCTGGGATGCTATAAAGAGGATTTTCAATATCAGTTTGATTCGTAATAAGCATAACCAAAGGCATAACCCACAAACAACAACCAAAAACTCCATCACATTTCCACTATGATCAAAAACTTTACAAGTACAATGAGCATAAAGGGAAATACAATGATAATGGACAAAAAGTTCTAAAATGATCTGCTCTGCGCTCCTTCCTCAGTGCTGCTACGATCCAACGTCACCTGCACGCAACGGTCGTGCATAAGCTTATAGAAAGCTTAAAGGGCGGTGAAAGTGGTGCACAAGGTAGTAATACAGTTATGTAGTATCAGAGTAATACGGAACATGCTAATGAATACATGAATACCACTAGCTGTACCAAGGCTATGCGATACAAGGCATGAATGATGTCGGTCATACCAAGGTCATGCGATGCGAGATGCAACTCAAGCATTCAAATCCTCATCTATATCCACATATCAATACAGCTCAAATCTGGAATATTACCGGGTTCTAGTACACTCTAAACCAGATTGCCACCCCATCGCGCGCAATAAGGTAAGTGGAAGAGACCTCACTACCCGCCTGCCAATATCGGGCTCGGCTCGTCGATAGCGGACCCATTCCTCGAGCTAGTCAAACTCAGCCTAGCTTTGCCCCCTCCTCTCGGGCGGGTAAGGCCGCACCCCCTTCCAACCGACCACGACACAGTGAAAAGGGCGGCCTTCTGGTAGTCGGCCCTCGGTGTTCGTGCACCCACTCGGTCTAGACGTTGGAGCAACATCTCGGTACCATAAGGGTTTAGGGACTTTCACCCAGGAATATCTATAGCACCCCATGTAGAACAAGATTTTCGGTATCCAATCCTACCAACCACGATACACCTGTGGAGGCTACGGCCCTGATGTCGCTAGGGCGTACAGTACCATATCACATAATGCGAATGCATGAATCACTCTATCCAATCATGCAGCAATCCTACGCGTATCGTGCGCTCATGTAGGGCAACACCGCCTATCCGGGAGCCCATAAACAATCTGCCCAAAGGCATATGCTATGATCAGTCACTTCTCATATCAAGCATATATATGTTACGTATGATCATTAATCATGGAACTATACTAAACATGTTATATGGGATAGATGTTGTTCATAACAAAGATGGGGTTAGACGGCCTACAAGTATGAGCCTAACAATGGGCCCTAGGGAGAATCATAATGCGGACATTTAACCAACATTATTTTACAATGTGGACGTCAAACCAACATTGCTCCCAAGGCACGGCTGTCATAAACATTATTACATATCCATGTTGGGATCACACATTGCAATGGACCTTAGGTACACCCCATTGAGCCTTAAATACACCAAATGGGTCATATCACATGGGCCTTATATTCATCAAGTGGGCCACATCAATGGGCCGCACCAATGGGCCTTATGTACATTGCAATGGGCCATAACCCGTGGGCCTTAAAATGCATCAAAATGGGCCTCGTAACATGGGCCGTACATCCACATCAAAGTGAGCCCCAATGGAATACCACCGATAAATCAAGATGGCCTCATCCACATACCAAGATGGGGTCTACTTGAACTATGGATCTGGCTCATTCTTTAACTCATGCCATAAAGTGATCTTTTAAAATGGATGTACAGATTGGATGCAACCCGTGCATCATGGTGGGGCCCATGAAAGCCCACCATCAGGAATATTACATAATATATATATATATATATAATATGCAATAATATATACATATATATATATATACACACACACACACATATACACACACGCACAGCCCCACACGTACACACACGCACCCATACGCATGCACACGCACACCATACACCCACCGTCCCACGTGGGGCCCACTGTAATTGTTTATAAGCCATCCAAGCCGTCCATAAGGTCACGCAGACCTGGATGAAGAGTAAAAACAACTTTCACCTTGATCCAAAACTTCTGGGAACCCAAAAACAGGTTTCAATGGCTGACCTTCAATCGACACTGTTTCCTATGATATGGGCCATCTGAGACTCAGATCGGCCCGATCTTTGGAGGGGACCCACCTCAGGAGGTGGCCCACCAAATAAACGGTTTGGATGATAAATAAGAATCATGGTGGGGCCCATGGCTGGGGCCATGGGTTCCTGTCCGCCCGCCCGCCCGCACGCCCGTACGCAGCAGGTGCTACCTACGCCTCTGGTAGCAGCAGCGTCTGCAGCCTCTTTTGTTTTTTTTTTTTGAAATTATTGTTTTCCTATGGTTTCTCACAAGTGGGGCCCCCATCAGAGAAATCCGACCCGACCAATGGATTCTAGGGCTCAAAACACACTAAACAAGCCCAATATCCGATGTTTTTCGGCGTATAAAAAATATCATGGTGACTTTCAATGATAGAAACCACTATTTTACATGCGATGGCCCGCCTGAAGATCGTATGGACTTCTTTTTTCGGCTTAACACCTAAAATGATCCTCTGAATGGGATAGACGGCATGGATTGAATACATACATCAAGGTGGGACCTATATGAGTAGGCCACCCCACAAGCTTGGAAAAAGCTAATATTTGTGTTTTCCCAGTAACGTCCAGCGTCCCTAGACGCTGGACGGTTTGCCGTTGCACATGCACTGAGGTGGGCCCTACTTAAGTGGGCCACCAAATGATGGATGGTGCTAGTACAAAACATTTAAAGTGGGCCCCACTTATAAATGGCTTGGATAAAATACTTGCCTCATGGTGGGGTCCATCTTGATGGGCCACATGACCATATTAACACAAGAAAAGAAAATGCAAAAAAAAAAAGAGGGCGAGAGAGAGAGAGAGAGAAAGAGAGAGTGGGACACGCGTGACATTATGGGCCCTCCCTTGAAATCAATCATATATCAAGTGGGTCCCAATACATGTGGGCCCATTAAATCACAATCCAACTGTGGAGATTCCTTCTCCAATAAAATAGACGATCTAGATGACCCTTATCAACTAGAAAGTAAACATCATGTGGGGTCCATGGAGATTGGCCCCATCATGGAATGATCATGATGATCAAAGTGGGCCATCGGCTACATCTTAGGGTCCGAAGTGAGATCCAAACTATTGATCGGTTGGCCTCACTTGGCCCATCATAAACACATGAAAATCTAGCCTATAATGCACCCACCGGTTGATCTTCTTGGTCCGTTGGAAAGCCGGTCTCCTTGAGCTTCACTTTGATGGAGGGTGATGAGGTTTGAATGGCTAGGATGATGATTCTTAGGGTGGGAAGTGGGCCACAAAAATCACTTTCTCTCTTGGGGAGGTTTAGGAGAGCTTGGACGTATGGTGCTCTCTCTTGCTTGGGAGAGTGGTTTGAGAATGAGAGAGAGAGAGAGAGAGTTGAAAGAGAGGAGAGAGGGTGATGGAGTGATGGATGTGGTGGTGATGGATGTGTAAGAGTCTTTTTTACTTTTGTGGCAAATGATGTAAGAAAAGTATGGGTGGTATAAGAAACTTTTGACTTTGGGGGTTACTTGGGGAAGAGTGAGAGGTGATGTGTACTTGACATGTACTTGACATGATGGGATTGATTGATGGATGATTAATGTGATAAGTCGTAGAGATTCCCTCGGAATTTGCACGCGCGACGTTTTCCTCACACCGAACGTTGGCCCACATCTCCTGGCCTGGCGGCATCGGAACCGCGGCGACGGCGCAGTCGCTAAGGTACTAGTCTTAGGTTGAGTCGATTCAGGTTGGTGGCGTGTGAATCAGGGTCGCGCGCAAATACCGGTTAAGGGTCGAAGGTTCCCGGATTTCGACTGGGAAGATCGTGGGAACCTACGGAACGGTACGGTCTAGGGTACAGGGCTTACAGCTCTCCCCTTCTAATAAAAATTTCGTCCTCAAAATTTACACAATCATCGCAACTAGATATAACTCATGAGGGGGAAAGAACATAACATCATCATATAATACCAAGGACAGCATACAAAATACAACACATATCAATCATCGAAGAGATGGGGATAGTGCTCTCGAATCTCGGCCTCACGCTCCCAAGAAGCCTCCTCAACAGAATGGTGACCCCACTGAACATTCATCAACAGAATGACCTTGGTCCGGAGGACCTGCTCCTTCCAATCCAGGATACGAACTGGCTGCTCAATAAAGAAGCGTCCTCACGAACCTCTAACGGCTGTCAATCAATAACAGGAACGATATCTGACCCACACTTCCTCAACATAGAGACATGAAAAATGTTGTAGACGCCAGACAACTGAGATGGCAAGGCAAGCCGATAGGCCATGGCGTCAACGCGCCCAATGATCTCAAAAGGTCCTATGAATCTTGGGGCAAGCTTGCCCTTCACTCCAAATCGAACTTCGCCCTTCATGGGCGAGACCTTGAGATACACATGGTCTCCTACATCAAACTCAAAGGGACGACGCCGACGATCAACAAAACTCTGCTTGATGATATCGATCGCCTTTGATGTCTCCTGCACAAGCTCGGGACCTCAGAGACGGCGCTCTCCAACCTCGGTCCAACAACTCGGTGATCTGCATGGTCTGCCATATAGTGCCTCAAAAGGAGTCATGCCGATGGTCGCCTGATAGCTGTTGTTGTATGCAAACTCAGCCAATCGCAGATGCTTATCCCAGCTACCTCCGAAATCAATCGCGCAGGCCCGAAGCATATCTTCAAGGATCTGGTTGACCCACTCGGTTTGGCCATCGGTCTGTGGATGGTACATGGTACTGAGCTGCAAATCAGTCCCCATCACTCTCTGGAAGCTCCCCCAAAACTAAGACGTGAACCTCGGGTCTCTGTTAGAAACGATCGAGACTGGAACGCTATGCAGTCTCACGATCTCCTCGACGAATAACCTCGCAAGCCGATCCAAAGGCCAATTCGCACGAATCACAAGAAAATGTGCCGATTTCGTCAGACGATCCACAACAACCCAGATGGCGTCATGACCACGTTGAGTCCTCGGCAAACCCATAATGAAATCTGTCGACACGTGCTCCCACTTCCACATCGGGACGCTCAACGCTACAATAGACCAGGGGGTCTCTAATGATCGACCTTGACACGCTGTCATGTGTCACACTCGGCCACAAAACTGGTAATCTGGCGCTTCATCCCTGCCCAAAAGTACTATCGCCTCATGTTACGGCACATCTTCGTCGAGCCAGGATGGATAGAAAATCGAGATCGATGCGCCTCGGTCATAAGATCTCTACGTAACTCAGGAATATCCGGGACACATAATCGGCCTCTCAGATACTGCCTCAGACATATAACTCTGCAACAAATCATCAGCCTACTGAGCCTCGATCACCCTTGCGACAAGAGAGGGTTGAATCGACAGGCTCAATAACTGCACGATAGAAGACTACAAGCCGAACTCAAAATCAAACTCTGCTATATCCTCAAGCATCTGCCACTCCTAAATCATCATATGCGCCACCATGCCTCATGGATGACGGCTGAGGGCATCCGCCACCACGTTCGCCTTACCCGGTGGTACTGAAGATCGAAGTCATAGTCCTTTAGGAGCTCCATCCAACGCCTCTACCTCATGTTCAACTCAGACTGCGAGAAGAGGTACTTCAGGCTTTTGTGGTCGGAGAAGAGCTCGAACCTAATCCCATAGAGAGAGTGCCTCCACACCTTCAGTGCAAAGACAACTGCATCCAGCTCCAAATCATGCGTTGGGTAGTTCAGCTCATGGATCTTGAGCTGGTGAGACGCGAAGGCCACTGGTCTCCCGTGATACATCAAAACAACACCCAAACCAATATGCAAGGCATCGGTGAATACAATAAATCCGTCACTCCTAGAGGGAAGAGTGAGGACAGGAGCGGACGTCAGACGGTCCTTCAACTCCATAAATGCTCGCTCGCAGGCGTCGCTCCAAATAAACTCTGCGCCCTTCCGAGTCAACCTGGTCAGCGGGGCTGCAATACGGGAGAAGCCCTCAATGAAATGCTAGTAATAGCCCGCTAAACTAAGGAAACTGCGGATCTCGGACGCAGTCGTGGGCTAGCCCCACTGACGCACTGCCTCAACCTTCGAGGGGTCCACTGCGATACCCTCCCTAGTCACCACGTGACCGAGGAACTTCACTTCCTCCTGCCAGAACTCGCACTTCTCCTGCTTCGCATATAGCTGGTGTGCGCGGAGGGTCTACAACGTAACCTTCAGATGTTGGTCATGCTCCTCACGGGTCCTCGAATAGATCAGAATGTCGTCGATGAAGACTACAACAAACTGATCGAGATAAGGGCGGAAGACCTCGTTCATCAACTGCATGAAGACTGCGGGTGCATTGGACAGTCCGAAGGACATGACCTAAAACTCGAAATGACCGTAATATGTCCTGAAAGCCGTCTTCGGAATGTCCTCCTCTCGGACCCGAATCTGATGATAACCGGAACGCAGGTCATTCTTCGAAAAGAACTGTGCACCCTGCAGCTGATCAAACAAATCATCAATCCTCGGGAGCGGGTACTTGTTCTTGATCGTGACTTTGTTGAGCTCGCGGTAATCTACGTAGAGCCTCAACGAGCCATCCTTCTTCTTCACGAAGAGTACCGGCGCTTCCCACGGCAAACTACTAGGACGGATAAAGCCTAACTCGCGCAACTGGTCCAACTGCTTCTGCAGTTCCCACAACTCCAACGGTGTCATACGGTACGGGGCCTTCGAAATAGGTGTGGTACCGGGCATGAGACCAATCTGAAACTCGGTGAGTCGACGAGGTGGTAATCCCGAAATCTCCTAGAACACATCGAAAAAATCGCAAACAATAGGCAACTGGTCGATGCTCACCGCTATAGGCTCCTCTATGGCACATGACATCATACAAGACAGCGGCTCTCCTCTGGGCTCTATAATGAACTAAAACTGTGGCAAGCCTGGTATACAGAACGTGACTATCCTCGCGGTGCAGTCCAATATGGCATAGTACTCGGCAAGCTAATCTATACCCAGGATGACATCGAACTCGGACATCGGTAATGCAAACAGGTTGGCAAGCAAAAAGGTATCCCCAACTAGAATGGGGCAAGACGAGTAAAATTGGCCCAACACTGCAGTCTTCCCTAAGGGAGTCGATACTGACAGGCCCTCACGAGCAGGCTCCAATGGCAAATCAGTCGATCGGCAGAAACTCTCAGCCACAAAAGAATGCGATGCACCAGAATCAAACAACACACTTGCAGTGCATGCAGAGACTAAAAGTATATCCTCAACGACTCCTCCAGATGACTGTGGATCCTGCTGAGCTGCATAGAACCTAGCCTGAGCCGGCTGGGGAGGTGCCTATCCCCTCTGAGCGTGTTGCTGCTGCTGGGGTCGCTAAGGTGGTCGAAACTGCTGCCTTTGCTGCTGTAGTCTCGAGGCTGGTGCCGATCTTTACTACACGAGGTGGCTTTGGTGGTGGGGGGCTCGCCGTCGCCACTTCCGTGGGGTCTCTGTCGCGCGGTGGAGGCCGTTGTAGATCTCTCTCTGCTTCTTACTTGAGGGGCGGGACACTCCCACATACGGTGCCCCGTCGCACCGCACCCAAAACATGTGCTGGTGAACAGCCTCAGAGGTGATGTTGGAGGTGTTGCTGGTGCTCGGAAGGCTGGGCAACCTGTGCGCCTCTGCTACTGTGGTCGACGCTGCTGCGAGTCATCGGAAGGTACCCGCCTCTTCCAATCTCTCCTCTGACCGCGATCAGACTGAGAATCAGCCCACTCAGCCTAAAAAATCTGGGCCTTCCGTACCACCCCCTCGAAAGTCAGGAGTTCATGCCCAATAACATGGCCTCGAAGACCGTAATGCAAATCGTCCTCCAATCGGCAGGCTCTCTGCTCCTCATCATCTACCAAGTATGGTGTAAATCTGGACAGCGCTACAAAACGAGCCACGTACTGAGCCACTGTCATATCGCCTTACACGAAGGCCTCGAACTCCAACGCCCTCTGTCGTCGGATGTGATCAGGGAAATACTGTCGGTTAAACTAATCCACAAAATCCTCCCATGTCCACACAAAATTGGCGCCTGCTGCTCGGGAGACTGATGTTCACCAATGCTCAGCCTCACTATGGAGAAGAAATATGGCTAATCAGACTCGCCGCTCGGTCGTGCATCCCATCGTATCAAATATCTTCTCCACATCGGTGCACCATCTCTCAGCTACCGTCGGGTCTAGCTCGCCTTAGAAACGCGGGGGATCGAGTCGTCGAAACTCACGAAGAAGGTTGCTCGCATGCTCCTGCTCGACCTGCTCCGGTGAAACAACAGGGTGCCTGCCCTACCCCTGAAGTGCGGCCGTCGCAGCCTGCAACATCTGCTGTAACTGGGAGGCACTCACAGATACGGTTGGATCCGCACTGGTCTTTAGTGGAGGAGCTGCGTCCATAAGATGGGCAGTAGGAATCTCTGGTCGTGGAGTGGGAATCGTAGGTGGTAGGGCGGGAGCCGCAGGTGGTGGAGTGGGAGTCTCGGGTGGTGGAGCGGGAGTCGATCAGGTCACTCTCCGGTGCGGCATGTCCTACAGGAAAGATCGAAGGTGCCTATCAACTTGGAAACTCTCGAAGGCACACACGTTAAGGGTCGGTAATAAAAGATCACTAAGCTATCCGAACTAAGGACTTAATCATTCTAACTCATAGAAGACATGTAATGTTGTTCTTGGTTATTCCCGAGTTATGCTCTGATACCAACTTCTGTCACGCCCCAAACTCGAAAACCGGGCTTACAAAATTCTTGATCGTCGAATCCGACGCCGACAGCCTCCATAGAACCCCATTCTCAGCTCCCAGCGCCCATTCGCCAAGTTCCGGTCCTGGGATGCTACAAGGAGGATTTTCAATATCAGTTTGATTCGTAATAAGCATAACCAAAGACATAACCCACAAAAAATAACTAAAAACTCCATCACATTTCCACTATGATAAAAAACTTTACAAGTACAATGAGCATAAAGGGAAATACAATGATAATGGACAAAAAGCTCCAAAATGATCTGCTCTGCGCTCCTGCCTCAGTGCTGTTACGGTCCAACGTCACCTGCACGCAACGGTCGTGCATAAGCTTATAGAAAGCTTATAGGGCGGTGAAAGTGTGTGCACAAGGTACTAATACAGTTATGCAGTATCAGAGTAATGCGGAACATGCTAATGAATCCATGAATACCACTAGTCATACCAAGGTTATGCGATGTAAGGCATAAATGATGTCGGCTATACCATGGTCATACGATGCGAGATGCAACTCAAGCATACAAATCCTCATCTATATCCACATATCAATACAGCTCAAATTTGAAATATCACCGGGGTCTAGTACACTCTAAACCAGATTGCCGCCCCATCGCGCGCAATAAGGTAAGTGGAAGAGACCTCACTACCCACCTGCCAATATCGGGCTCGGCTCGTCGATAGCGGACCCATTCCTCGAGCTGGTCAAACTCAGCCTAGCTTTGCCCCCTCCTCTCGGGCGGGTAAGGCCGCACCCCCTTCCAACCGACCATGACATAGTAGAAAGTGTGGCCTTCTGGTAATCAGCCCTCGGCGCTCGTGCACCCACTAGGTATAAACGTTGGAGCAACCTCTTAGTACCATAAGGGTTTTGGGACTTTCACCTATGGATATCTATAGCACCCCATGTAGAACAAGATTTTTGGCATCCAATCCTGCCAACCACGATACACTTGTGGAGGCTACGGCCCTGATGTCGCTAGGGCGTACAGTACCATATCACACAATGCGAATGCATGAATCACTCTATCCAATCATGCAGCAATCCTGTTCGTATCGTGATCTCATGTAGGGCAACACCACCTATCCGGGAGCCCCTAAACAATCAGCCCAAAGGCATATGCTATGATTAGTCACTTCTCATATCAAGTATACATATGATGCGTATGATCATGAATCATGGAACTATACTAAACATGTTATATGGATAGATGCTGTTCATAACGAAGATGGGGCTAGACGGCCTACAAGTATGGGCCTAACAATGGGCCCTAGGGAGAATCATAATGTGGACATTTAACTAACATTATTCTATAATGTGGATGTCAAACCAACATTGTTCTCAAGGCACGACTGTCATAAACATCATTACATATCCATGCTGGGATCACACATTGTAATGGACCTTAGGTACATCCCATTGGGCCTTAAATACACCAAATGGGCCAAATCACATGGGCCTTATATTCATCAAGTGGGCCACATCAATGGGCCGCACCAATGGGCCTTATGTACATTGCAATGGGCCATAACCCGTGGGCCTTAGAATGCATCAAAATGGGCCTCGTAACATGGGCCGTACATCCACATCAAAGTGGGCCCCAATGGACTACCACCGATAAATCAAGATGGCCTCATCCACATACCAAGATGGGGTCTACTTGAACTATGGATCTGGCTCATTCTTTAACTCATGCCATAAGTGAGCTTTTAAAATGGATGCACAGATTGGATGCAACCCGTGCATCATGGTGGGGCCCATGAAAGCCCACCATTAGGAATATTACATAATATATATATATATATGTATATACAATAATATATATATATATATATATATATATATATATACATATATATATACACACACACATATACACACACGCACAGCCCTACACGTACACACACGCACCCACATGCATGCACACGCACACCATACACCCACCGTCCAGGGGACGGTGGGAATAAAACAAATACTTCACTGTGGGCTCCACCGTCCAGGCGGACGGTGGAATTAAAACACATAAATCATTGTGGGTCCCACGTGGGGCCCACTGTAATTGTTTATAAGCCATCCAAGTCGTCCATAAGGTCACGCAGACCTGGATGAAGAGTAAAAACAAATTTCCCCTTGATCCAAAACTTCTGGGAACCCAAAAAAAGGTTTCAATGGTTGACCTTCAATCGACACTGTTTCCATTGATGTAGGCCATCTGAGACTCAGATCGGCTTGATCTTTGGAGGGGGCCCACCTCAGGAGGTGGCCCACCAAGTAAACGGTTTGGATGACAAATAAGCATCATGGTGAGTCCCATGGCTGGGGCCATGTGTTCCTGTCTGCCCGCCTGCACGCCCGTGCGCAGCAGGCGCTGCCTGCACCTCTGGCAGCAGCAACATCCGTTGCCTCTTTTATTTTTTGTTTTTTTTTGAAATTATTGTTTTCCTGTGGTTTTTCTCAGGTGGGGCCCCCATCAGAGAAATTCGATCCGACCAATGGATTCTAGGGCTCAAAACACACCAAACAAGCCCAATATCTGATGTTTTTCGGCGTATTAAAAATATCAGGGTGACTTTCAATGGTAGAAACCATTATTTTACCTGCTATGGCCTGCCTGAAGATCGTATGGACTTCATTTTTCAGCTTAACGCCTAAAACGATCCTCTGAATGGGATGGACGGCATGGATTGAATACATACATCAAGGTGGGACCTATATGAGTAGGCCACCCCACAAGCTTGGAAAAAGCTAATATTTGTGTTTGACATTGGACGGTTTGCCGTTGCACATGCACTGAGATGGGCCCTGCTTAAGTGGGCCACCAAATGATGGATGGTGTTGATACAACACATTTAAAGTGGGCCCCACTTATAAATGGCTTGGATAAAATACTTGCCTCATGGTGGGGTTCATCCTAATCGGCCACATGACCATATTAACACAAGAAAAGAAAATGGGAAAAAAAAGAGAGGGAGAGAGAGAGAGAGAGTCGGACACGCGTGATGGAGGGACCCCGACATTATAAGCCCTCCCTTGAAATAAATCATACATCAAGTGGGTCCCAATACATGTGGGCCCATTAAATCACAATCCAACGGTGGAGATTCTTTCTCCAATAAAATAGACGGTCTAGATGACCCTTATCAACTAGAAAGTAAACATCATGATGGGGTCCGTGGAGATTGGCCCCATCATGGAATGATCATGATGATCAAAGTGGGCCATCGGCCACATCTTAAGGTCCCAAGTGAGATCCAAACCATTGATCGGTTGGCCTCACTTGGCCCATCATAAACACATGAAAATCTAGCCTATAACGCACCCACCGGTTGATCTTCTTGGTCCGTTGGAAAGCCGGTCTCCTTGCGCTTCACTTTGATGGAGGGTGATAAGGTTTGAATGGCTAGGATGATGATTCTTAGGGTGGGAAGTGGGCCACAAAAATCACTTTCTCTCTTGGGGAGGTTTAGGAGAGCTTGGACGTATGGTGCTCTCTCTCTTACTTGGGTGAGTGGTTTAAGAATGAGAGAGAGAGAGAGAGAGTTGAAAAGAGAGGGAGAGAGATGGGTGATGGATATGGTGGTGATGGATGTGTAAGAGTCTTTTTGACTTTTGTGGCAAATGGTGTAAGAAAAGTATGGGTGGTGTAAGAAACTTTTGACTTTGGGGGTTGCTTGGGGAAGGGTAAGAGGTGATGTGTACTTGACATGTACTTGACATGATGGGATTGCTTGATGTGACAAGTTGTAGAGATTCCCTCGGAATTCGCACGCGCAGTGTTTTCTTCGCACCAAACGCTGGCCCACATTTCCTGGCCAGAGTATCGCCTCGGAACAGCGGCGACGGCGCGGTCGCTAAGGTACTAGTCTTAGGTTGAGTCCATTCGGGTTGGTGGCATGTGAATCAGGGTCATGCACAAATACCAGTTAAGGGTCGAAGGTTATCGGAATTCGACCGGGAAGACCGCAGGAACCTATGAAACGGTACGGTCTAGGGTACGGGGCTTACATCAATTGATTAAGGTCGGATGGGTGAACACATTGGAGTGCAATACTATGACACCCCGAATCTTCCAGACCTGATTACACGACCCGTTTCCCAAAAACCCGAGTGTTAACCTTAAAGGATGGTCAAATATATTTTTTTCCTTCTTTTATCAGAGTAAGCAGATGAGCGTAGAATGGATAAGTAATCATAAAGGAAAATTCCATTATCATTTAGAATATATAAGAAAGTATCCATAATGACTTATACAAACCAATGTCTCCAAAAATAGGAAATACAAGAATCTACATGATCTAGTACAAGAAAAATAACATAAGAATGTAAACATAAGCTGCAAGACCGGGCAGCTCCTCGAGGTAGATGTAGTCATGCAACCCTAACACTTGTACCCGGCTCCTCATCAGCCTGAACCTGAAAGTCACTTAAGCCACATGTGCTACCTATACGGTTATATTTATTTGATGGATGAGTGGCTAACTCAGTATCAACTCCCCTCAAGATTACACACTACCGCATTAGGTAAGAAATAGTATAAAACATCCAGACAACCAAAACATAGTGGATACAGTCTTATTAGGTGCATGGATGTATGGAATACATTCATGCCACGGGGATGCTCATTCGTGCGAACAGTGGGCCGCCACCCATGCAATCACCGAACCTGGGAACATCATCCAGTCGGAACATCGAACCCTGGACACATCATCCAGACGGAACGATACGTACATCAATAATGCAACCATCGAACCCAGGACACATCATCCAGACGGAAGATACTTACATCACGTACGAAGCAATAGATGCTGGTCTGTGTTATGTATGTATGATTAGCCAAGTCATTATTAGTCCAATTACAACCAGTCATTTTAAATAAGCTCAAAGGTCACTACGGGGAGCACATGGCCCATCGTAGGCTGACGGCTCGGGCATAATATCTCATGACTACCATCCCTGGCCCATGAGCCTACTACCTTAGGATTTTAATGAAAACCCATCGACTAGTGGCCAATCATATTACAGTATGTGGGGCTTACCATCGCATGGTTGCATAGTATAAAACATCAAACCCATGTAGGAAAAATATCAAATAAAACCATATAGGGTGAGTATCAAAATATGCCACATAGGGCAAATATCAAAATCATACGATAAAGACCATCCTTAAAAGTCATTGGGCACAACAACCCTGGATGGTAGGCCCACATCAATGATCCATCAGACCACCACTCAATAACCACCAAGTCGAAGGTCCATTACGATCACAACTAGTCAAGTTACATCCCAAGTATGGGTGTACATTCATATGTGGGAATTTCTCACTAATGTACCTGTTTAAGTTCCGTAAGCAATCCACAAATAATCCACAAGCATGAACAATTATACAGGATAATCATAAAGCATGTAATACAACAATTTAATTTTCACCAGCTAACACATGTGATTATAAAGGGAGATATCAATTATGAATTTAAATAAAAACTATGACTTAAGCTAATGAGAAGATAGAAAGCTCAAGGGGAAGAATCATCACCTTATGTTTTGAATAGCCTTCTAGTGTCAGTAAGTGCTTGCGCCCTTGGAATTGTATCCTACCACAAATCATGAACTTGTACAATTAGGTCCAAGTTTTGCACACTACCTAGGTTTAAGATCATAGCCTAGGGTTTGAGTTATCTATCTTAGGGTTTCAATGTAGAATTAGGATTTTCATCTTTAGGGTTTAGTTTTAAGTTTAGATTCTAAGTGTTAATTATGGAATCCAAACCCTATTTTGTGTGACCATTAATGATATTATTAAAGGGAATAATGAATGAATAAAAATAATCAAATAGATTAGTTTTTAGTTTTTAGGGATTTTAACAATGGCTACTACCATAATAAATTATCTAACAACAACCCATGATAAATAGTAGTGCTAACAATTCCTAACAATTGTCAATATTAGTAACATCCTTAATATTAGCTAACACAACACTAATAATTATTTTGGTGAAATAAATAGTATGTTCTAACGTCAATGTTAGTATTTTAAGAATGGCAAAGTAAAATACTAATATTTTAATAATGATAATTTTTATATGTATTAACCAAAGCTTGTAGCATTGATCTTCTTTCTTGAGTGTAAAGGAGTTAGTATTCGCTTAACCAGAAAGAGTATGAGGATCTAAAGGATTTTAGGAGATGAAAACCCTAATGTTACAGATTCAATTCTCTTGATTCTCAGGTGGAGTATAGACTACTCTCTAAAAATGTATTTAAGATCTGCTAAAGAAAGGGAATTGAATAAGCTTAAATAAATTTATAAATACCGCACAAATAGTTTGACGATGACCCGAGCTTCTCTCTTACTTGCAGAAGATTTTGAGTGAATTTCGTTGTAAAATAGAATGAGAGAATGACCATATTTATAGCCAAAGGATTTGAAAATTCGACTGGCCAAAAAATATGTTCGCTTGGCCGGATTCCAAACGATTACGTTCAATAACTATCGGATTGCGCATGATAAGATTTATCCAAAATTCAGCTAGCCAAATCTCCAATTCAGCTTGTCGAATTCCCCATTCAGTTGGTCGAATTCTCTTGAAAATCCGAGAATCCTTGGTTGGAATTTGACCCGAACTTTCCTCAGGCTCACCGAACTCTAAGTTAGGCTAGCCGAACATAAAGTTATGCTGAGCGAATTTGCAATAGATTTTTCAAATATTCAAATCTAAAATTTTGCCCAAACTTAAAGTTATGTTAGCCAAAGAAGTTATGCTCGCTGAACCTGAAGGTAGGCTGGCTGAACTTCAGTGAAATTACACAAAAGTTAACCCAATTTGAACAATTATCGAAAGCACATAAGCTAAGGTCTTTCTAGGGTTACATCACATGTTCGTTGGCTAATACAAAGATCTTCTAATCTTGATAAACTTAAAATCGAGCGACGTCTTGAGATGATAAGCCGATCTTGAGATAATAAGCCAATCTTGAGCTGATCTTCACGATATTTAATGTAGTTGCAATCTAACCGGTATCACTGTGTATCTTTGTCTTATGAAATTTGACAACCTTATGTTTACTAAACATATAAGCACTTACACGTTGCTAATGCTTTACCTCCAATATCAAATACCTTGCATGTGATGCTCAATTGTGGTGACCAAGGTGACTGGATGTTAGATGAATCTCCTACAACTAATAGAATGAACTAATCCTAGTGAATTCACCTAAACGAGTTTTCTAGAGAATTTAGACAAAGGACACACCAATAAAAATTGGGTCTAATCTCTAGAAAATTGTGGAATTTGAGCACATCTTTAAGGTGGAGGTTGGAATCCTCATTAGAGTATTAATTGCAAGAAGATGACTTGGGATTCATTGGTTTAAAGGCTTAAGATGAGGGATATGAACATGAAATCACCAAGGCTTCTATTACGGCAAAAATCCATCATTTTGCCCAAGAACCGAACGCCATTTTATAAAAAACAGTTTTGCAACAGCTAGTTAATGAGTCTATATATAGGATCAAAAGTGCTTTCAATGGGATCGAAGGACATTCGATAAGATCAAACCCATTGTCGATCCCATCAAGAAAATCCAGAATTATCTGTAACACCCTATACTTTACAGTACTCGAGTGTTACCATTGTAATTTGACTCAACACGTGTGTTAGAGTACACGTAACTTATACGATATACGTACTCCCATATAAACAAAACTTGGAAATTTTAGAAGATATGAGATGTCCTATTCCTGAAAACCCAACCTATATAAAAATCTCGTATGACTCCTCAAAGTAACCATAGGCCAATCAGTGAACATCAAGACCCACAGGCAATCAAACCTACAATTGTCAATAGGTGATCCATCACTTGGGCATACCACTGAGCCATCAGACTTCAAAAACCCTTGTTAAAACCTATCTAAACTAGGTTAGGAACCCTTATAGTATCAGATCTAGCGATGGAAAGTGAATAGGGATCAATCTGACGAATGGGATAACATTAGTCCAAAGAACAAGCCATCCATCTGTTAACTTCTAAGATGGATCATCACATTATCCCAAAAGCCTATTTCGATCATCTCATTAGACGAAGTAAATCATTAACTGGGCCCTAGATCAAATTTAGAATTGAATGGTTGATAAGACTATAAACCCTACTACTGGTGCCCATGTGGACAACTATTAGACTCTTAAAACTCTTGATTTACAAGTTAGAACTGATTTGAGCGTCGAATCGATGGTAATTGGCACTCAACGGCCATATATTAGTCGATATGGCCCACCTAAGACATGGAACTGCCTCATCGTATGGGTTGGGCCTTAAAGCGAGTTGAAAAAACAGATGTATGATGTGGATCTATCGAACGCATCACGGTGGACCCCACCTTGAAGTGCGTATGCACAACTATAGATGCACCTGTGGTGCGCCAGACCACCAGCCCGGGTCAAATAGGGCTGACCCGAGGAATTCCAAAAGGAGGAAAACCTCTCCTTCCTTTTGAAGTTCTTCTCATCGAAACGATCAGACGAATAGAGTTTTCTTCGTACTGTGTCCCACCATCATTAGCCACCCGGGTGATCTGATCCATCCATCTTATAGAGAACACGAAGTTGACCAATCCCTACCCGTTTTAACACATTGGATTGCACAGGCGTGCACATAATCTTAACCATAAACCAGGCTGCGTGCAAATGATCTTTTTGAAAATGAAAAAACTTCATTTTCCCTCTTTCCACGCTAGCAGTCCACGCATGTTGCCTCCTAAAGATCTCAGCCTTCCATTGCAAAATGCATCCTAGCCCTCCATTCAAATCCCGTGGGTTAGGGCTTCCTTAGTAAACCAAAAACCACGGCCGGTTTTGGTTTTACTAGTTGTATTTGGAGGTTGTTACAAACCGTGTGCAATCCAGGCCATCCATTCTCCATTTGATGGCTTTGGGAGATTTATGGCATCAAAATAAGGAGCATATATAGTAGGAGAGTCGTTGCTCCATTCCTTGCAGCCACACTTCCGAAACTCGTCCGTTCCTTCCAAAACCCTTGAACCCACCACCCAAACCGACTTCGAGCTTCGAAATCTATCCTCTACTAGCTTCCCTAGGCCGATATTTGATGATCCCATCTCTCAAATTGAAGGAATATCCATCGAATGGTGATCTACCATTGATGCCTGAGGTTTCTTCCTCGACGTTCTATCACGCCGAGTCGACGCGTGTAGGATTTGTCTGATCCTAGATGTTCAGTGTCGTTGCTAGACCTTTAACAATATATATATATATATATATCGCTGTCCGAGTCATGGACACGCTGACTTGCTGGTGTGAGTTTGCTAGACATTTGTAACGCCCTGAAAATCGGGGGTCGAGCATAAGCTCCACTCCCGAGTTCCAACGCATCACTTATGCAACATATATGATGATGATTGAATGTTGTCCATATTAGTGCATTAAACATGAGTAGGATTATACCAAAATAGTATATTATACTCCAGAGACAGTTAAATAAACAAGCAGAAGACTGTGTTAGATATTTAAAATATATAAACTGTTGTAAGTCTCTAGAGTGTGAACATGTTATCAGGTTAAATATATACATGTATACTCCAAAAATGAACAAAAAGAATATACATGGGTGCTCCAAAAGTGCAAAATAATAAGTGTAATGGCGTCTAATCAACATCTCTGTAACCTCGTCGATCAGAATATGGTCTACATAGATCCGCCTGATAGTTGCATATAGGAGAAACCCTCCTCGACATTATAAAAGTCCGACTCTGCTTCGCAAGCATCGTCATCATCTGAAACTAAAATAGTGTCTGGTTGGTGTTTAAAATAACATCCCGTAACGTGGGAGTGAGTGATCAACTCAGTAGAACAATAAAGCAAAGGTTAACATGTTATCAATTCAGTCAAGCAGTAATGATAACGCAATATAACAATCAGGTCCTAAGTACTCTTGTTAATGCAAGAATGATATGAAATAATGATGCATGCCCTCGCTTGTGCTCCCTCAGCAACTTCATCTCATGATCACGGCATGCAACCCTTCCTCAGTGTTTGACTTGCTATGCCAAAGGCACATGTAATGCAATGCATGCATGTGATTAGCCAGGTTCTTACTTAGGTTTATTCATACAGCAGGATTGGGAAGCTAAGGTACCTCCCTTATATCAATTCTCAAATAATGATCCATTCTAGGGTCATCAGTCCTAGTAAATTTCATACGATGTTATGGTTCTAGGTCACTAGAAATGGCTCGTCACCTGATCAGTGTAGGCCTAGTTTATACTCTAGTTGCTGCGGAAAGACTCGTCGCCTCAACGCAGTCTCAGAGTACACTTGAAGTCACTACCACCCACAGCCTACCAATTGGCAGTCTATTTTTGAAGATGCGTCACCAACCCGACTGGGGACCACAGCCAGGCTGTGCAAGGGTAGGCCGACAGCTCGAATATAGTGTCTTATACCATCGTATTCAGCTCACGAGTTTGAGTTGCTCACTGGTAACTATGGGGAGGCTCGTCGCCCTAGCATAGGCCGACAGGCCGACCACAGTGTCCCATACCACCATGCTCGGCTCATGATTCTTAACGGATCAAGGTACCAAGGTTAAACGGGATTTTCACTAGTAAGTTAGTACCTTAGATTCAAGCAGTAACGTCCATATATGGTGAAAACACGATAGGCCAATCGGGTTACTTGACAAGTTCGATTGATACAAGTGTAACGCCCCGGAAAAATCCGTACAAAGACCCGAGTACCACCTTAGGCAAAAATCACTCAGGACCAAATCCTTTAGAAATCAGATGAAAATAACTAAGTGCTAAACTAGATTAGCTGTGAAATTCGCTTGAACCACTTTAAATACGAACTGCAAGACCCAAAACTTGTAAAATCATTAACGCTACATTATCCTATAATCTATGATCAATCTCAAAATCCAGTTGCTCTCGGGAGCACATTGAAACTTCATATCAGACCTGGACCACGCATCGAAAGTCTGATTACTGAGAAACTAAACGATTAAGACCAACTTTCTGGGCTTGACGACCATCTCAGAAATTAAGTCCTAACGATACCCAGAAACGCACAACTTGAGCCCGGAGCGAAGTGTGTGAGAAACGCTAATATTTTTAGAAATTTAGCTCAGATTTAAGTAAACTGAGCTGTTCACTTGTGAGCCAATTCTAAGGTTTTAGATCGTCAGAATCTGACCCAACTACACCTTCGGATCAGGAAAAATTTTCAACAGTCAGTGTACTTGTGGCCCTGATCGAGTACCTGTGACCGTTGAACTAAAACTGGTCTGCCACGGTCGATCTGTAAATCTGATCGGACTGAAAACTTAACTTGACTTAGATCCAATGCCAGAGAGCTTAAGTCTGATCGCAAGCAGAAAAGGGACCTCCAAAAGTGCTCCGTTGGATCGAAAAAGCCCCTATTTGGCTAAAACCTAAGTATACAATGACCCTTGGGCCATTCCGGTCAGTCTGGGCCTATATAAGGGCTTAAAACCCTCTCTCTCATTCCATACGAATTTGGAAAACCTATGAGAGAGAAGAGAGCAAAGAGAGAAGGAAAGAGAGAGAAAGTGGGAGAGTTCCTAGGATTCAATCTCATCGCTCCACGGGCTTAGCTACCGCTTCTACATCGCTATTCCAGTGATTTTGACTCCGTTCATAGGTAAGAAAACCTAACCCTAATCTGTTTTAGGGTTTTCAATAGTGTAAGTGATGAAGTAGCTAACCTCTGTCATGTTATAAGTGACCATTGTGCCGTAGACAAAGGCTTAGTGTTTAAACTGAGTTCGTTCCGAGTCTACCAGCGAAAGGTGCGGACTATAAATGTTTAGGTTATAGTTTTCAAGGCTTTCAATGTCAGTAATGGTTTATGACTAACTTGATTGCTACCATATCACATGCTTAGATACGATGTTTCCCGCGCTTTACACATATATATGAACTATATTTGAATATAGTGTATTCCATGTGTTTGTGAAAATGTTTGAATGAGTATGGAATTTGGATTCGTGTTTGCCATGATTATCCATCATGGATATATGCTTGTTGTGTTTGTGGCAACTCCTTTGTAAAAAGGCTTGCCAGGATATATGTTATAACTAGTCTAATACATGTATGATGAAAGGAGTAGTCTAAGTGCTTGTAAAACTGTCTGAATGAAAGTAAAGAACCAGGATTGACATTTGTCATGACTTGTAACCTAGGATACATATTTGTTGTATGTAAGGCGACTCCTTTGTGAATGGATTTGCCCTAATATACATTATAACCAACATATGTCATGCGTAGTTTAAGCGTTCGATAAAATGTCTGAATGAGTAATTGAATTGTGAAATGCCTTTATTAAAGGTGTTGAGACATTACTCACATTATAAATCACACATTACCTTTGTTATGTGAGTAAATCCTTTCTCATAACTTAGACCCAACTACGTGATTTACGTATGAAATGCATATGTGTGATATTATGTTTATTCTGTTTTTCATAAAATGCTCAAATGATTGTAGTGACTGAAATGTATGTTTAATACCTGTTACATTTAGAGTGTGAATGGGACTACACGATAGTCTAGGCAATCGGTAATGGTTTCCGATCGAGTGGTCGAATCGTTTCGCCACACGAGACACGTTCAGTGAATCCAAGTCGTACGATGATCGTCGACAGTGGTACCTTATCAGTTAATTCAGCGTACGCTCGTACCAGTCGAACTTGTCAAGCAACTCGATTGGCCCGATGTATGTTCACCATGTCTGGACGCTACTGCTTGAATCTAAGGTACCAAACTCACCAGTGGAAAGCTCGTTTAACCTTGGTACCTCGGTTCACTAAGACTCATGAGCCAGACATGGTGGTATGGGACACCGTGGTCAAGTTGTCGGCCTACGCTGGGGCGACGAGCCTCCCCATAGTGACCAGTGAGCAACCCAAACTCGTGAGCTAAATTCTATGATATGGGACACTGTATTCGAGTTGTCGGGCTACACTGATCAGGTGACGAGCCCTTTGTAGTGACCTCGAGTATGAAATCGGCCTACCTTGGTGCAGCCTGGCTGTGGTCCCCATTCAGATTGGCAACAAGCCTTCGAAAATAGACTGTCAATTGGTAGGGCATCGGTGGTAATGACCTCGAGTATACTCTAGGACTTTGTTGAGGCGACGAGTCTTTCCGTAGTAACTAGAGTATAAACTAGGCCTACATTGATCAGGTGACGAGCTCTTTGTAGTGACCTAGAACCGCAACATCGTATAAGATTTGCTAGGATTAACGACCCTAGAATGGATCATTGTTTAGGAATTGATATAAGGGAGGTACCTTAGCTTCGCAATCCTGCTGTATGAAAGGACTAATAAGAACTTAGTAATCACGCTCATGCACCGCATTGCATGTGTTGTTTGATGTTGAGTAGAGAGCACTGAGGAAGTGATTGACATACGTAACCGTTAGATGAAGATCGCAGAGGGAGTGTAGGCGAGGGCATGCATCATTTATATATACCATTCTTGCATTAATCAGAGTACTTAGGGATGTTTGATTATATTGTGTTATCATTATTGCTTGACTGAATTGATAACATGTTAACCTTTACTTTATTGTTCCACTGAGTTGATCACTCACTCCCACGTTACGGGACGGTGTTGTACATACCAACTAGACCCTATCTTAGTTACAAGTGGAGACAATGCCTACGAGGCGGAGCTGGACTATGAGAATGACGGGGAGGCATTCTCTTTCATGCAGTTTTCAGACGGGTTCATGTGAGTCGTGGCCTGATCGACGGGGACTTCTGGGATGTTGACTAGATGCCCTTACACTTGTTATTTTGTCTTTTTGAAACACACATGTATATTCATTTTTGGTCCATTTTGGAAAGTATACATGCATGTATTTTACCTGGTAACATGTTCATACTCTGGAGACTTACAACAGTTTATATACTTTATTATCTATCACAGTTCTTCCGCTTGCGTAATTTAACTGTTTCTAGAGTATGATATGTTGTTTTGGTGTAATCCCACTCATGTTTAATGCACTGACATAGACAACATTTAATTATCATTATCTATGTTACATAACTGATGCGTTGGAACTCGGGAGTGGAGCTTATGCTCGACTCCTGATTTTCAGGGCGTTCCAACAAGCGTATATTGAATTAATTGACATGGAGTGCTAACCACTGTCGACAATCATCGTATGACTCGAATTCACCGAACGCATTAATTGTGGCGAGACTAGCTCAGCCACTCAAACAAGAATTGTTACCGATTGCCTGGACTACGCCGTAGTCCCACTCATACTTCAAATATAATAGGCATTCATATGTGCTAATCAAAATAGTATGTAGCAACCATTTCAAACATGAATCTCATATAAGCATTTTATCGAACACATAGTGCACATGTTAACATACATATGCATTTCATCCATAAATCACGTAATAACAAGATAGGTTACATGAAGGAAACTGTAACTATAGATAAGGCAATTGAGAATCCTATCTCAACACCCTCATTAAATACATCTCAACAAGCATTTTCTTATTCAGACATTTTATCAAACACTTAGGCTACGCATATCAACATACATACAATAAATTAGTTATAACATATATTGGAGTAAATCCTTTCACGAGGAGTTGCCACAAGTACAACAATCATGTACTCTCACTCAAGTAATCATAGCAAGCACAAATCCTAATTCCATATTCATCTAAACATTTCAACAAACACATGAAATGCATTATATTTAACATAGGTCACATATATATGTAATAAACGGAAATCATTGCATCTAAGCACATGTGACAGCAATCAAGTCAGTCATAAATCATTACTGACATTGAAAACCTTGAAAACCATAACCTAAACATTCATAATCTGCACCTTTCACCAGTAAACTCGTAACGAACTCAATTCAAACACTAAGTCTTTGTTTACGGCACCACAACAACCTATAACAGAGAATAGGTTAGCTATTCCACCATCTGTTCTATTTGAATCTCTAAAATAGGTTAGGGTTAGGATTTCTTACCTAAGAATGGAACCAGAATCGCCGGAATAGTGACACGGTAGTGGTGTTACGATACGTAGAGCGGTAGGGAATGATCTCTGTAGCAAAACCCTAACTTCCCTCACACTTTCTCTCTCTTTCCTTCTCTTTCTTTTCTCTTCTCTCACCTAGGTTAACAAATTCGTATGGAGTGAGAGAGAGGGGGTTTAAGCCTTTATATAGGCCTAGAACTGATGGAAATGGCCCCAAGGCCAAGGTATACTTAGGTTATAGCCAAAAGGCACCTGCTTCGATTCAACGGAGTACTTCTGGAGGCCTCTTTTCTACATGCGGTCGGACTTAAGCTCCTTGATATTGGATCTAGATCAAGTTAAGATCCCGGATTAATTAGATCAGTAGATTGGCCGCAGGGGACCTGTTTCAGTTCAACGGTCACCGGTACTCAATCAGGGCCACAAGTACACTGACATGTGTTGAAAATTTTCCTTGATCTGAGGGTGTAATTGGGTCGGATTCTGACGGTCTGAAAGCTTAGATTTGGCCCGCAAGCGAACGACTCAAATCACTTAAATCTGAGTTCATTTTTTAAAGGTATTCGCGTTTCTCACATACTTCGCTCCGGGCTCAAGTTGTGCGTTTCTGGACACTGTTAGGACTTGATTTCCGAGATGGTTGTCAAGCTCAGTAAAGCGGTCATATTCGTATAGTGTCGCGGTCATCAGACTTTCGATGTGCAGTTTAGGTCCGATACAGAGTTTCAACGTGCTCCCGAGAGCAACCAGGTTTAGAGATTGATTCTAGATTTCAGGGTAAAGTAGCGTCAATGGTTCTGCACGTTTTGGGTCTTGCAGATCATATTTAAAGTGATTAGTGTTAATTTCACATATACTCCAGTCTATTACTAGCTAATTCTCGTCTAATTTCTAAAGGATTTGGTCCTGAGTGATTTCTACCTGAGGTGATACTCGGGTCCTTGTACGAATTTTTTCAGGACGTTACAATATTACAGCAAAACAAGGGAGACAAAGAGCAAAGAAGAAGGAAAAGAAAACAAAAACAGAAGAAAAAAATGAGGGAGAAAGAGAGATAGAGGGCGTTGTTACTGGTGCTCTGATCTGGGCCGACTCAGTAACTGAGTTCGAGCCGAGTCTCACATCGAGCTAGCAGAGGAAGAGGAAGAAAGGGAGAAAGGAAGGAGAATAATAGGAACAGTAGGGAGCAGTGGTTGTTCACCACCAGCGGCACCCAACTGAGTTGGCTCGGTTGATCTTCATTGAGTGGGGTTGAGTTGCTGCCCCATGGGTCCGTTCAAGCTCCGTCTAAGTCCAGACGTTGGTAGACCTATCTGAGAATAGAAGGAAGAAGAGAACAAAGGGAGAGAGAAGAGGGAGAAGGGAGAGAGAAGAGTGGAAACGTCGGCGGGACGAAACCGAGTGGACTCAGTTGGGCCCATTGAGTCCCAGGATCGCGGCTGATCTTGGCCCATCTTCATAGCTGTTGACATTCGAGGTTCTCACCAATTCACCATTGTGCTTGAATTGGAGTCATGTTAAGTCAAACCAAGTTCGGTCGAGTTAACTCGGATTCAAGGTGAACTAGCTTCTACTTCTCATTTTAGAACGTTAATTTGAGCGTAATGGATAGCTAATCTATAATTTTCAAATTGCATATTTAATTGGGTAATGTAGGGTATGATCTTTCCCTGAAAGGCAACATTCCAATCTAATCATCAGTGTTCATTTGGATCTAGATTGGGAGAGCTATTAAGTTACTTGGATTAGTAAAATTAGGCACTTTAAGTTTGCAGTAACCTCGGGTTAAGTAGGAGAAAAATCCACACTGAAGGTGAGGACTCACCCTTTGAGCTTCCCACTTAAATTCCTTAATCTAAACATAGATGATACTTTAATTTCTCCCATGTAGTATCTCCTAACTTAATTGATTGAGTTGCTTACCTCACTATGTGAATATGTTAATTTAATGGGCAATTAATCACTGTGTTAGATAAATAGACATGTCTTTTAAAATTTAGTAAGCATAAATGATTTGATGGTTACATGTTGTCTCAAGTCATACAACTCGTTAATATACTATATGTCGTCACTTGCGATTACTTGATTGATTGAATAGAACTCGTTGTGAACTCACCATCTTGTAGTCCATATTTGACTTATGCGGCTTAGATCGCACATTTTCCGTACGTGGCTTGGATCACATGTTACCTTACATGGCTCGGATCGCATATATTGCCCTACGTGGCTTGGATTGCTTATTTGCCTTTTATGGCTTTGATGAAACATTGACACCCTTTTTTTTGTGGCATGTTGGTTATGTTCGCATATCTTGTTGATTTTCGGGTCATTATGCGGAGTTTGTTATGATTTTCGGGTGGAGCTGAAGTTCGTTTATCTATTTTCTAGCCATCTTACGAAGTTCATACGATTTACGAATGACACTAGAGTTTTTATGTTGATTATTTCTTCATCTTGCGGTGTTCAGTCGTATTGTGATTTCCAGGTGGAGCTAAAATTAGTTTATTGATTTTCTAGCCATCTTACTGTGTTTACATACGATATGATTTCCGGGTGAAGTAGAAGTTTGAATGTTGATTTTCTCTTTATCGTGCGGTGATCAGTCGTATTGTGATTTTCGGGTGGAGTTGAAGTTCGCTTATCAATTTTTTAGTTATCTTATTGTGTTCACATACGATATGATTTCTGGGTGAAATAGATGTTTGTATATTGATTCATTCTTCATATTGCGGTGTTCACATACGATATGATTTTCGGGTAAATAAGAGGTTTGAATGTTGATTTTCTAACCATCTTGGGGGTTCAGTCGTATTGTGATTTCCGGGTGGAGCTGAAGTTCGCTTTTGATTTTTTATTCGTCTTGTGGTGTTCATGTACGATATGTTTTTCGGGTGTAATAGAAGGTCATATGCTGATTATTTAAATATTTGGATATATTTACTTGCATTGCGATTGTTGTTACATTTTCTTAATAATGAAATTATGTTGATTGGCTTCATTTCTTAGTATATGAACATAATTTTGAATTGCGTTGTTTTATATATACTTTCTCATGTCTTGCGATCTATACTTGATTATGAATGATGAGTGTGTAATCTTATAGGATACTCCTCACTGCGATAGCCATTGACGTTATCAAAACAAAACAATTAATGTAGGTATAGAGCGAGCTGATGCTGTTCGCTTGGTTGGTGGAGCAAATTAGGCAACAGAGGAGCTAGAGGGGGTCTTTATGGCCCATATCGAGCTCCTTCATTAGATGATAGATTTCCGTTCTTATTTAATGAGCTTTTGTTATTCGAGTTGTATAAGTCTTGCATATGCACTACATTTGGATTTTTACAGTAATTGAAAAGTTTTTATTCAATGCATGATTTACTTCGCATATAATTGTTGTTACTTTGATTGATGATAAGATGGTTTAAATTTACATTGAAATTTTAAAGGCTAATACTCCGATTTTTAGAAAACGAGTATTATACTCGGGTTTTAAAAACTGGGGCGTTACATTATCTCTGTTTGGTTATTGGACTCATTCTTTAATCGGATCTAGTAGACCTTTGATTATATCAAGTCCCATCGACAACCTATTAATGGGATTAAATACCACTTTAAAATTGCTGTTTTGGGAATACGATTTCACAACAGCTTCACACTTTTTTTTTAGCTTACTTATCATGTTCCAATTACACTTCTAGAGCTAATGGATGATCAACAAGATTTACTTATAAGGTTATGATTATTTAAAGGTTCAAGGGAGTTATTTTTTTGTCAAGATTAGGGTCACCAAAACACCTCATTTACTTGTTATTTGCTCTTTAATGCTCATATTTCTTATATATTCGATCTTCAACTGCCAAGGGCTCAACTGACTATACGACACATGGACTCATATAATTGACAAATAAGGTGCATAAATCAATGCGCTAACAATATGTTTTTTTTTTTTTTTTTTTTTTTTTTTTTTTTTTTTTTTTTTGTCTTTTTTCAAGAAAAAGAGAAAAAAAGAAGGTAAATTATTCTATTTATTTGATGTTTTTATTTTAATTTTCTTTTTATTTTTTTAAGAAGAAAAAAAGAAAAGATTAAGAATAAGATATTAACGGTAATTACTAATATATTTTATAATTCAATTTTTTTCTTTTTTTTTTTTGAAAAAAGAGAAGAAAATGAATAAAAATGAGGAGTAGAGCTTAAAAGAAACCTTTGAAAAAGTTGCTTAATTACCTAATTAATACTTTTAAAACTTCCTTGAGTCTATGTAAGGTTATTTTTATTGGGATGAACTAAAAATGCAAAATTATAAGCTCAACGCAAAACGTATGTGATTTTTACAAATCTTCCAACCTTAGACCTTGAATCCTGGCTATTTTCTATCACGTTGTCTACTTTAGATTTGGTTGTATCTATTTTTTCGGCCATGTCGTATACCATCTGGCAAAATAGATGAATGGAGTGAATGTCTCACAACACAACATGGTGGCCTCACCCAGCTTCCCTGCCCATGATGCTAATGTGGAAGCGGATTGCATGGTGTGATTGGTGGAGGAGCCCAAAAATGAGACGGTTTGAAAGTTCAAGCGGACCACACTAAAGCAATGCCAATTGAACGCCTACCATTGAAGATTTCATGGGGGCCACAAAAGCTTTCGATCAAGCTGATATGTGTTTATTCCCTTCATCGTAGTCCATACAATCTCGTGAACAAGTTTTATGGCAAATAAACATCATGGCTGGGGTTAGGAAGGTTTCAATGGTGGGCATTCCTCACTGCTTTCTCTTGTTAGTTCACTTGAGCTTTGATCGAATTCTTTTTGGACCCATGCCCTAAATCGATATTAAAATGGGCGGAGGTTGTGAATATAACACATACATCATGGTGGGTCATCATGCCCACATAACTTGGTGACATGAACACACTACCGAAGTCGGTGGTGTTTGGCACACGAGGTAATCCACTTCCTTCGTAGGCAATCCACGTCTGCGTTGGGGATTGCGTACTACGCCGCCTGTCCCTAGCTCAGAATGGGCAGTTCCGTAGGCAGGCCCACCGTGATTTATCTGTACATCCAAGCCGTCAATCTCTTTTCTCAGATTATTTTAAGGCATGAAGACAAAAATGAGGTAGATCCAGCACTCAAGTGGACCACACCAAATAATAAGCTTGGTTGCATTAAAATGCACAAGCCATTAAATCTCAGTTGCATTAAATGTAAATGTCATCTTTGGTGTGGTTCATTTAACCATTGGATCCGCTTCATTTTTGTTTTGATGCCTTAAAATGATCTGAGAAAAGGGATAGACGGCTTGGATGTACAGATACATTACGGTGGGCCCGCCCACATGAGATGGTTTTTTCGCTAGTAGTGTGAACATTAAGGAAGCGGATTGGCTGTTGTACCTTACATCAGTTATATAGCTGCGGTATTAACGTCAGCAAGTTCTTTAGATCTGATTATGATATATGTGTCATATCCAGACCGTCTATCCATTTGGTGAGCTCGTCTTAAGTCTTGAGATGAAAAATAAGACAGATCTAACTATCAAGTGTATCACACTGTAAAAAGTAGTGGAGGATTGAACGTCTACCATTGAAACCCATTTTTGGGGTCATCGAAGTTTTGGATCAATATGAAAATTGTTTTTCCTCTTCATTTAGGTCTTTGTGACCTTATGAACAGATTGGATGGAAAATAAATGTTACAGTGGGCTCTACAAACTTTTAAACGATGAAAATCATTATCTCCTACTATTTTTGGTGTGATCCAGATGATCTTTGGATATGATTATTTTTTTGGATGATGCTCTAAAATGATTTCTAAAATAGATGACCAGTGTAGATATAATAAATACGTCATTGTGAGGCAGGTATCTTTGATCTTATTTCAATGGAGCTGGAGGAGCGTTGGTGCTCGCCTTCGCAGCTCACCTTCGCAGCTCACCTTCGCACAACACATAACTAAAGCAGCTAGGTGTGAGGTACACTGGCCAATCCGCTTCCTTTGCTCGGGGACGCGGATTTCCAGCTAAAGCCTTTGGCAGGAAGTTCCTACTCAAGGATTCTGGATGGGGTCGTTGTGATATTTGTTAGAAATCTAACCTGTTCATTCGTTTTTTGAGATCATTTTAGGGCATGAGATCGAAAATGATTAGGATCTAAAACTCAAGTGGGTCATACCGGATGAAACAGTGGGGAAAGGAATTCCCACCGTTGAAACCTTCCCAGGATCCACCTTGATGTTTATATTCCATCCAAACCGTTAATAAGGTTATTTTCAGTGAGATGAAGTGAAAAAGCCAAGTAATTGAACCGAAACAAAACTTTTCTAGCCATATAAATGTTTCAACGGTAGTCGCTAAATCCCCACTATTTTCTCTTGTGTGGCTCACTTGAGTTTTTTATCATCTATATTTTTGGTCGCATGTCCTCAAATGAACTAAAAAAATAAATGGACAGAGTGGCTTTCTCACAAACATCATAGTGGCCCACACAGAATCTTACACAGGAAAAGGCTTTTGCAGGAAATCGGCGTCCGTCGCTCCCGTCGCTCGGGACACGGATTTCTTGCGAAAGACTTTAGCGGCAAGCTCCTGCGCAAGGAACCGAGTGGGGCCGACTGTGATGTTCGTAAGAAATCTTACCTGTCCATCCGTTTTGTGAGTTCGTTTTATGGCATCATGCCAAAAATAACCCTGATCAGAGATCAAGTAAGCCTAAGATGTAATGATTGAACGTCACGGTTGAAATATGCATAGGCTACAAAAGTTTTGAATCATGCCAATACTTGTGGTTTCAGTTCATCCCAGCAGAAATGAATTTATTTACGGTATGGATGGTATGGATGGCACGTAAACATCACTGTCAAACCCAGGTAGGTTCCAACGGTATGAATTTACCTAACTGCATTTTCCTTTATAATGGCCCACTTGAGCTTTGGATACGGTTCATTTTTGGTATCATGTCCTCAAATGAACTCAAAAACTGAATGGAAGGGGAGGATTTCTCACAAACATCCCAGTGGGCCCCACCTGGGTTCCCAGCGCAGGAACTTCCTGCGAAAGGCTTTCGCAGGAAATCCGCGTCCATCGCTCAGTGCGTCACAAATTTCATGCAGGGGAATCGTTGCTAACACGAGCAGCAACGCCAGTAGAGAGACGGAAAGAGACAGAGAGAAACAGAGATTGCCTACCACGTTTCTCTTCTCGCGATCTTCGTTTACTATCCCTTGTCTTCTCCCCTTTCATTCAGAAGAAAACCCTAGATAGTTTTCCTCAACTACAAGGATAATTCCATCGGCTTTCCTAGTTCTGTTGCCGAACTAGGGCTGCAGATATCTCTCTCTCTCTCTCTATCATCAATCAGCCATGGCATGCATAAAGGGCGCTTCCCGATCAGCTTCAGTCGCATTCGCGCCCGACTCCCCCTACCTCGCGGCGGGGACCATGGCTGGGGCTGTCGACCTGTCCTTCAGCTCATCGGCAAATCTTGAGATATTCAAGCTCGATTTCCAATCGGACGATCGGGACCTCCCGGTCGTCGCTGAGTGCCCTAGCAGTGACCGCTTCAATCGCCTCTCCTGGGGTAAGACTGGATCCGCCACCGAGGAGTTCTCTCTGGGGCTTATCGCTGGAGGCCTTGTGGACGGCAGCATCAACATTTGGAATCCACTCACTCTCATCCAGTAATTTACCTAGATCTTAATTTCTATGGTGGATGTATTATTTGTCCTTCTTCCTTTGAATCAAATGTCCGTTGGATTATGCCTTTCATTTTGAGGAATGAGTAGAACTGAAAATTGATCAAGCATTGGATGCTAATCACAAATACCTAGGTTAGATTTAGTTATCCGGGTTTGATCTCCTTACAGGGGCACACATGTACGAGAGCCAGATATTCATCTCCTGGGACCCACTGTAGATTGGGGGTTCACCAAAGATAACCCTCGCCAGGTGATCATAGGCTCTGACTAGATGTTGTTGTATGATTTCTAATCGGGTTATTGGAAAGAGGTCCAAGCCATGATCAACATCCAATAGGCAAAAGGTCTTCCAAACCAGTGAGATTTTTAGCCTATTGATTTCATACATGACAGGACCTGACTGATTGAATGGTCTGGAATCTCATGCACGTGTCCTCCTACGTCAAAGTTGAGTGCTTGATGACTAACTTAGATAATAGATATCAGCATTCAACACAGGATACCTCCCCTCATAATTTTACGTTACATTTATATTTTCTGCTTTCTTTTCTCCTTATCGTATCTGGTATTCCCCTTCATTCTTTTTATTGTTTTTATTCCGGCAGTTTGTAAGCTCATTTGCTAATTCCAACTGCTGGCCATTCGAATATCACCATTTACTAATGTTTGTGCTCTCATGCAGGCTTCTGTAAAACTGGTAAACAGTATCTGTTTTTTATTTTTAGTTTTTTAATCTTTAATCTTTTTTCATTCGTTAATTTTCAGTTATTAGTATCTAGCATGATGAAACTGTCCATTTGGGTAATCCATATTGGAAATAAATAGGTGTTTTCCTATCACTCTCTCCAACACATGCATATATAGACGCGTATTGATCAATTGGATGAGCCATTTTATTGAAATGGAAATTAGTTACAAGAAATCTTAAAATTGTGTCATCATCATCATCATTATCATCTAAGCTTTATCCCAACTAATTGGGATCAGCTACATGAATCCTTTTATACCATTCAACTTTATAAAGGGCCATAACTTCAGTTAGACCATAGGTCAATAAAGTCTTTTCTTACTACCTCCACCCACGTCATTTTGGGCCTTCCCCTTGCCCTTTTAGAGCCTTGAACTTGTACCAACTCACTCCTAACTACTGCAGTTCTTGGTCTCTGTTGCGCTGATTAAACCAACTAAGTCCACTTTCTCTCATCTTGTTACCTATTGGTGCTACTACTAAATTCCTTGGAATGCATTTAGTTCTAATTCCTTGTCTTGTGACTCGCCCATCCTAACATTCTCATTTCAGCTAGAATCGTCTTATGGACATGTTGTTTTGTAACTGCCCAACATTCTATCCCATAAAGCATGGTTGGTCTTATAGCCATCCTATAAAATTTACTTTCCATGCTGCTTGATTTTTGTGGGCAACATCCTTCTTAATCTCTCCACTCTCATGAATTATATATGCAAGATATCAAAAGTAGCATTTTGGGAAACTTACTTGGTTAACAATCTTTACTATTCCTTGTTCCCACTCCTATTTTTAGTTTGTTACTTAAATTGCGCCCATATACTTTGTTTTAGTTCAACTGATTTTAAATCCTTTAGATTCTAAAGCACCTTTCTAAAAAATGTAGCCTTTTCTTTTCGCCCTCTCCTGTCTTGTTAACTAAAATTGTCATTTGCAAACAGCATACACTATGGGATCTCTTCCTGTAAATGCCTTGTTAAGTCGTCCATAACCAATGTGAATAGGTAGGGACTTAAATGCTGACTTGCGGTGCAAGCCTATTGTAATTGGGAACTGACTTGTCTCTTCACTTAGTGGCCCTCACATTTGTCACCACACCCTCTTACATGTCCTTGATCATGTCAAAATATCCTCTTGGTACTCCTCTCTCCCAACACCCACTAGATTAACTCTCAAGGGAACCTATTGCAAACGTTCTCTAAGTCAATAAAGACCATGTGGTGATGCTTCCTCTTCTCCCTATATATCTCCATCAGTTTTCTAAGTAGGAAGATGACTTTATTGTTGGACTTCCCTAGCATGTAACCAAACTGATTTTCTAATACAATAGTCTCATGCATAGTCTTTACTTGATTATTCTTTCCCGAAGTTTAATATTATGGCTCATAAGTTTAATCTCATGATAGTTAATGCATCTTTGTATGTCTCCTTTATTCTTATAAATGGTACCATGGTAATTCTCCATTTATTTGGCATTTTCTTCAATCTTAAAATTTTGTTAAACAACCTTTTTGACCAAAATAATCTAATGTCTCCCACACACTTCCAAACCTCTATTGGTAATTTGGTATACCATTTGGTCTAAGGACTTTTTCCTTTAAAAAAAAAAAAAAAATCTTTCTGAAAGCTTCTTTCACTTCAAATATCCTAGTCCTATGAAAGTATTTATGGATTTTGATGTCATTTGAGTTTATGGTCTCTTGTATCTCTATGCCTTCAGAGTGATTGTCATTTAACCAATTTTTACCATATCGGTGTCACATTACGTATTGCACTTTTGGAATACGGATACATAGAGGTTATCGCATTAGATATATCGTTTGTATCATGGAATTTATCGCACTTCTTGGGAACATAGGATTTAGGAAAACATTGAGAAATTGGTTGAATTTTTCAACGAAACTTCATGGTTTGTTAAAAAAGACATTAATACACATTTTTAAATCATAACATCACAAAAGACAAGTGCACGTAATAGGTTTCCTTTGTATATGGTCCTAAGCTATGCACTGTTTGATTGGACTAATGCAAGTATATTCAAAGTTTATTCTTATAATTTATAAATGTAAGAAGACATGTATGGAAACACAAGCAATACTTGTGAATGATGTGTGGTTGTGGCTCAGATCCACATGAAGTTGTGCGGCTCAAAATCATCATCTCCATCTCGACGGGGCTGAGAATAGTACTGTCGCTTCACAAATTGATAGTACTATGCCCATATCACAGTAGAATAATATCAATGAAGATATTTTCTGACATAACGCTGATACTCATCTTCTTCGAACTGAACTAGTATACCCATCCGTGGGTATTGCGTAATCGTCGTAGTCCTTGGCTTATATAGATCTAGGGTGGGTTCATATGTAGCTTCCGAGTATCCATACTCCTGGCCATCTCTAGACTGTGGATATCCCTGCCCGTATGTGGAAGTGAACTTCTGATAGTAGTAGAAAAACAATGTACATAGTTTTTAACATTTATTATTTATTTTAAATGAAGTTATTAATTATATTTTACAAAAAAATCATCAAATACTCTTAAATGCTCTAAAAGGATCAAAATGTGAAAATACTCACTGAATCGAAATTGGCCCCAAATCCGCTTTAATATTGATTTTGGCTAGAAAAATTTGTTTTTCTTCCAAAAGATTCAAGAGGATAGATCGAAATCCACCCTAGAGGTGTGTAGAACAGGGAAGAAAGAAAGAAAAAGACGAGAAATCCTTTTTTTTTTTTTTTTTGAGTTTTTTCTTAACACAACCATGTTCCCTGATGGTATCAATGATATCTGTCGATATCAATAGATATTGTCGATACATAGGAAAAAATAAAAGAAAGTGCAGTGATATCGTGCGATACATTGCGATACATGGGATTTTTGATACTCCACAAGGGTTTTGTATCGTATAGCTTCGGTACCGATAATATTGGCCGAAATATCGGGTAATATTATTGGTACTACACAGTGCATTTAACAAGTTCTAAGAAAAGCTTTTCCACCTTTCATCGATCTTGTTTCCCTGACTAGTACCCTCTTATCATCGCTCTTAATGCATATAACATGAATTAGGTCCCTACTCTTCCTCTCTCTTTCTCTCTCATTTTTATAAGTTTGAAGACATCTTTCTTACCGCTCTCATCCTTTTGGGTGAGAGAGGAATCGGGCCCTTTTGTGCAAATGGTGCTGGAGGTATGATGAAGAGCTTGATGCACTGTGGAGAAGTGTCATCTATAGGGAGTATGGCGAGTCTAGTGTGCCATGGTTCTTGGATATTTCTCCAAGGAATAAAGGCTCTTAGTCAAAGGGCTACCTATATGTCGCCACCACCACTGTCATCATTGTCTAAGCCTTATCCTAGTTAATTGGGGTCTGCTACATGATCCCGTTCCACCATTCTACTTTATTAAGGGCCATGACTTCAATTAGACCATAGGTGATCAAGTCTTTTCTTATTACCTCCACCCACGTCCTTTTGGGCCTTCCCCTTACCCTTTTAGAGCCTTCAACTTGTACCAACTCAGTCTTAACCAGGGTGGTTCTTGGTCTCCATTGAACATGACCAAACCATCTAATCTACTTTCTCTCATCTTGTTACCTATAGGTGCTACTCTATAGTCCCCTTGAATGCATTCATTTCTAATTCTACCATTTCTCTTCTTACCACTCATTCATCCCAAACAAGGTGTTTCGTATCCGCTACGATATGGTCGTAAAGGCCGATACGTATAGGAAATGACTGTGACCGTTACGCGATATGGGGGTGAAACATGATAGTTGGTTTTTTGGGACCATATACTGCTTTTGTTTGGAAATATGGAGCTCCGCCAAAGGCAGCTGCTTTCGCATGGTTAGTGGGAAGTAATAAGGTGCTTACTGTGGACAACTTACGCAAGAGAGGGATGATTCTTCCTAATGTATGTTTGTTGTGCTGTAAAGCTGAAGTATCAATGAATCATTTATTCATCCATTGTGAGTTTGTGTCAAAGATTTGGGAGGAGTTTGTTAGGAAACTTGGCTTTTACTAGGCAATGCTGGGTTCCATTAAAGCATTATTCAAATCTTGGCGTGGTGGAGGAAAATGGGAGGTAGGAATTAAAACCATGGCGTCTTTGTTTCTCTGCTGGATTATGAGTGTTGTGGCTTGAAAGAAACAGTCGGTGTTTTCGGAATCGGAAAAGTCCCTTAGGGAGATTTGCAAATTGGTAAAGGAGCTGGTTAAAGAATGGGCGATCGATGCAGAGATGCAGAGATTATTGGGGCTAGCCAATTCCCTAATATCTAGGTAGAGTTGTAATCGGGTGCTATGTTTTTTGTTTTCCTTTTTTCTTTTTAATTACCTGTATTCTTTTGGCTTCGGCCTTTTTTCTTCAATAAACTTGTCATCACTGAAAAAAAAAAGGTTGTTACGAGCCATGCCGACCGTTACCCCCATAACAATCGAAAAATAACCATTAAAAAAAATAATTAAATCCACTTTTCTACTAATTTTTCTACCTTTCTCATTACAAAAACTTTCTCAGATTATTCACAGCAGATTTCGACCACTCTTACTATAATTTTTAGGATTAAAACCGTAGATTGAAGCGATCTGGGCAAATCGAAGCTCCGAGGGCTATTTTTTTCAAAAAAATTTAAAAAAAGGTGGTATTTATACTCTTTTTTTTTTTTTTTTTTTTTTTTCACGATTTCTAGTTCTAATGCTTGATTGTGATGTGTAAATATTAGAGACGCATAACCATGTTCATAAATTCACTTGACAACCAGATACAATATTCTCACCAAATAGTGGACCATTACACTACCATAATTATGTTCAAAACAAAAAATGAGTACATATTTGGAATATTTACATTATTCTAAATTTTAAAAATATTTTTTCAGAAAATTTGAAAATTTTCGGTGGAAAAAAATAAAAAATAAAAATCAACCGTTACGGGGGTTATAATGGTCGTTACGCCCCCGCATCGGTTGTTATCGTCAATACCCGTGTCGGTAACAATGGTGATCGTTACAACCAACGTTACTGATATGGAATACCTTGATCCTAATGTCCTCATTTCAGCTACACTCATCCTATGATCACGTCGTTCCTTGAGTACCCAACATTCTGTCCCATAGAGCATTGCTGGTCCTGTAGCTATCCTGTAAAATTTCCCCTTCAGCTTGAGTGGTACATGACAATCATGTAAAACTCCAGAGGCATATCTTCATTTTTTCCACCCTGCTCGAATTCTATGAGCAACATCCTTCTCAATCTCAGAAGAAATCTTACTCAAAGGGTGGCAGTTTTTTTTTTGGAGTCAGGTTCATACTTGGTCATGGTGATTGGGTGAAGTTTTGGTGTGTGGATCAATGTCAGATGAGGTGCACTTGGTGCAGTCATTGCCATCTCTTTTCCTGCATCATAAAAAAAGCCAAAGTTTGGATTGCTATGTGTACACAAGGGGTATGGTGGTGTGGAATGTTTGGCTTTGTTAGATTCTTTACGTAGAGGAGATGGTTTCTCTTGAGAGGCTTTTGAGAAAATTGTATGACACCGCCTTTATATTTCTGCCGATGACAGTAGAGTGTGGAAAGGATAGAAGAATGGTAGGTTTTCCTCAAGATCATTTTTGATGTGCTATCTTTTTTTTTTTAAAAAAATAAAAATTTGTGGAAGGAAGTTTTGATTGGTCCAACAAGCGTGTTGTGTAATGAAGCCGAAGAGTCAGTGAATCCCCTCTTTCTTCATCGTAAAGTTGCAAGGGCTATATTTGGGATGTCTTCTCATTGCCTGATTGAGGGTTGGAATGATGGGCTGTTCAATAGCTGCGCAATTATTTCGGGGAAGATGGTCCTGTTCATAGTCTTTTGGTGAATCTGGAAAGAAAGGAATAGCAGGATTTCTATGGCAGTGGAGTTCTAGGTAGGAAGTCCCTTTTAGAGAGATCCAGTTCATGGTGATTGGTTGGGCTAGCATTGGCAATGATCTAGAGGGCTTTCTTTATCCATCATATTGTGCTGCTGGAGTTCTTTTTGTTGGGAAGATTCTTAAGCTGAGATTTGGTGTATTTTCTTTGTAGTGGGAATGTTTGCTTTTGTTGTTATTCCTAGTTTTTGTAAGCAGCAACAACCAGGCAGAGCCCTGAAGCATCTCCCTTGACTCCTGTGACATGCTTGGCCTTTAACTTTGGCTTATTGATCTAGGACCTCACTTCTTCTGTCATCATGGTTCTACCCGTGAAGGCAACTATGACCGTCTATAGATAGGATCACCTATTGTTTCATGTCCTTTAGGCCTACTCCAACTCACTTGAGTTCAGACAGGCCCTCATAGGGGCTTTGACGGACTTGAGAAGGCCAAACCTTAGCTACTAAAAGCTTCAGGAAGTGGGAGATGCAACTGATAGTAGTAAAATTATTTTATGACCTGAAGGCTGTAATCTCCAACTCTTCACATGGGATCAAATGGGTCATAGATTTCTTCATATAAACACTCTATAAATGAACTTGTGTATTCTTGGTTTCGCTAATTGATTTCAAGTCTTTTAAGAAGTTATATTTTATTCTATTTCTTTCATTGGGGAATCATAATGGCTGTTGTTTTTATACTTTAACATCATCTAATAGTTCTTAGACCTTGTAAACTAGCGCCCAGTGAGATTTTATTCTATAAAGTTGTTTCGAGTTGGCTTCTAGATTTTGAAAATTTGATTGCTTAAATTTGTTTTGCATGTTGTTGTTTTGATCCTTGTGAAATAGTTATTAGTATATTCTTCTTTTCCTGCAAGTATTACATTATTCTTTTATTGAGAGGACACTTCCTTCGTGCAGCTCAGATGACGTTGATGGTGCTCTAGTTCGACGACTTCAGAAGCATTCAGGACCTGTAAGTTTCCGAGTAATCACATTCTTCCCTGAGATACGATAAGCATGGATGAGAATGGGGTTTCTTTAATCTGGATTCTTTCTCATCTCTTATATCTTGTGAATTTATTCTTACCAGGTTCGCGGTCTGGAATTTAACATTAACTCTCCAAATTTACTTGCATCTGGAGCTGAGGAAGGAGAACTCTACATTTGGGACCTGTCAAACCCAGCAGACCCTACTCACTACCCACCTCTCAAGGTACGTGTACGCCACTTGTTTTTCATATTGCTTTCTGCGTGACTTCTCTCGTCATTGCCTGCATAAAATTTCGCGTTGTGTTCACCCAAAATCATGCATTTTAAATCGTGTCCAGTAGTATAAAGTTATAAGCATCAATGAGTTCTTATATAGAAAGTTGAACTTAATGTTGGACATGGAACTTTATTTGCATTGGTAGGGCTTGGTTCAGTTCCTTGAATTATCAACATCATTTTAAGTTGTTGCAATCATACTTCAACAAATTATTTAGGCATTTGACATAGCTTGTCAAAATTTTAGAGTGTTGGATCTGGTGCTCAAGGTCAAGGTGAAGTTTCTTTCCTATCATGGAATCACAAGGTTCAACATATATTGGCATCCACCTCTTACAATGGAATGACTGGTAAGGAAGTTTGTGTATTTTTAACGTGCACAATTTTTGTTTATGTGCTTTACTGCTAATGTAAGTCCTTTATTTTCTACATTTGCAGTGGTTTGGGATTTAAGGCGGCAAAAACCAGTGATAAGGCAAGTAGTTTTCTCATACCATCAAGTGTTCTCGGACCGTTAGCATCATTCTGTCTATGACAATGGTGAATTGTCATCCCCTGACATGTTCAGTGTGCTTTTAACAGTTTTTCAGATCCAAATAGAAGGCGGTGCTCTGTTTTGCAATGGAACCCTGATCTTGCGATCGAACTTATTGTAGCATCAGATGATGATAGTTCACCTGCCCCGAGGGTATGATGTCTTTTGCTCTCAATTGTTGCAATCATTTTTTCGATCTTAAAATTTAAAGGCCATAAGTGTCAGTTTGAGTAATTTTCTTCAGTGTTTATATACAGCTTTGGGATGTGAGGAACACAATGTCGCCTCTGAAAGAGTTCGTGGGGCACAGCAAAGGTCGGTTTGGATATTGTTTTTAAGTTTTGAATATTATAGGTTTGAAGTGTGGTGCAGAATCTAGATTCTAAAGTTGTATGATATTGCATGTCTTTCTTGTGTACTATAGTTTCAAGAACTTGTTTACTGTTATTTGTGGTTTAGTTCTGGACTAGCTGATTATTAACATTTCACAAATGGTGGCTGCCTTTATTGTGTCCACCAGGTGTAATTGCAATGTCATGGTGTCCAAATGACAGTTCCTTTTTGCTTACTTGTGCCAAAGATAATCGGTCGATTTGTTGGGACACAATTACTGCAGAGGTAGGGAAGTCTTTTGAGTTTGATAATTCTATGGTAGGAGTATCTACTGTTTTTTTTTTTTTCTTTCTTTCTTTCTTTCTTTCTTTGTAGCATTTTCTGATATCTTCGGCAAAAGCCTTTAATCTTTTATCTTTTTTTCGTCCTGTAATTATCTTTCTCTGTCCTATCTTAATAAAGTTGGTTACCTTTCACAAAAAAGGGAAAAAAGTTGGAGCCTCCCATTGTTAATGTCACAACTCACAAAGCTCCTTTTTGTGTTTTGATTTCATGCAGACGGTATGTGAGTTGCCGGCTAGCACCAATTGGAATTTTGATATCCACTGGTACCCAAAGATACCTGGAGTTATATCTGCATCTTCTTTTGATGGAAAAATTGGCATTTACAATCTTGAGGTAAAATATTCCAGTCTTTGGACCCCCCCCCCCCCCACACACACACACACACACACACATCCGGGGAAACGATCAAATAGAGTCAGCTATCCTGTAAAGTTGACTTGATGTGGAGACCTCTGTGATGTGTGTCAGACATCCAAACCAGTCTTAAATGTGCCCTGTCCAGAAAATAAGATACCCCAAAATTCAGCTAGATCCAAAACTCAGGTGGGCCAAACCATCAGTAACAGTGTGAAATCATGTATACAACCTCTAAATAGTGTGGTTTCAAATGGCCAAATTTTTGGGCTGTCACTTGATCCTTGTGGGATGCACATAATGAATGGGTTGGATGGGATATAAACAATTGGTTCCCACACAGACCTAAAGTGGGTGTCCACTTCCACTTGTTTCCTGTGGTGTGGTCCGCCTGATGTATTGGACTGGTTCCTACCTAAACTTATATGACTTAGTTGACGTCGAGTTGTATCAATCAGCAAAACGATATTTTGAACCATGATTGCATCATTTACTTGACAATTTGGTGATGAGGTAATCGGCAAAACGATATTTTGAAACCATGATTGCATCATTTGACAATTTGGTGATGAGGTAAAATCCCAGGTGAAATCATATTTATCTTCATTTTTTTTTTTTTTTTCTTCTCAAGAGCTCAAGATAAGATTGTCCACATGCGTTTCATTCTAAAGTAATCTTAGTTAATCCGTTTATGACATTATTCTTTGGTACTGTTTCTTCATGGATTTTTAAAAATATTTTTCTCCTTGCTTTTCAGTTTATCACCTTTAGTAACAATAGTATCTAATATCTATTGACTGCAGGCTTGTAGTAGATTGACATCTGGGGAATTTACTGGAGCTTTGTCTAGTACAGGCTCTTCGGGTGCGTATTTTTCAGCTAAAATGGATATTGTTTGCTGTTATTGTATCATATTAACATCATTTCTATTAAAGGGCGTGGTTTGCACATTTTGTTGGAATAGCTTCCATTGAAGTAATTGCTTAGATGTGGGGGTTTTTTTTTTTTGGTTAAAATTGTTTACTATTTTCAATAGTTTCTCATGTACTTCTGTACTTAATCGGTGTACCATTCTATACCGTTGTTTCTTTCTCATTTCTCTTTTGTTTTTAACATGAAAAGATGCATGGTATAAGAGCAAGGATCTTGATCCTTCCTTCTCTCGTCCCTCCTATTTTTCTCCCATTCTTTTCCTTCTTTTGTGTTGCTTTTCCATTTATCAGCAACTCCTGTAGCGCCAAGCTTCATTACTAGCAGGCTTTGTAGGGCTCCTGCATTACCAACATTCTTTTTTTTGGCCACTTGTCCTCATCGACAGGCCCTTTTGGGCCCCAACAATTTCACCAACTGGCCGATTTGGTCCACTGTCTTCACGACAGGTACATTTAAGGCCACCCAGATGTGTCAGTTAGCCCCTTCGTGCCCATCAGGTTCTCTGCAAGTAATTTTGGATTCCTAACAGCATCGGCTGGCATATCTGAGTCTAGTCCTTCAGCAGGCCATAGGGCTTGCAAATTGTTTTGGATCTTCCATAATTTTCCGGGAAATTTGTTAATTCCCTCATGGTAGCCTCAACAAGATTCCCTAGCATCATCAAAGGTGGGATCATTCTCTTTTATGGCTTTTTGATGTGATTTTTTTTTTTTTTACACACACCCACGCACTCACACCACAATGAGTACTTGAACCCATGAGCAGTGTTTGAAATATCGGTATCGCGTTAAGTATTGCACCCTTGGGATATAGATATGTATCAGTTATCGCATGGGATATATCGGTTGTATCACATAATGTATAGTTGTTGTTGGAAACATTGGGAAATTGGTCGAATTTTTCTATGGAACTTCAGTGATTGTTAAAAAAGACATAAATACACACTCATAATCAAAACATTATAGAAAACAAGTGCACATAATAGGTTTTCTTTGTATGAGCTCCTAATCCATGCATTGTCTAACTGAATTGATGCAAGTATATTCTAAGTCTACTCATATAATTTATAAATGTAAGAAGACGTGTGGAAACACAAGTAATACATTCAAAATCAAAAGAAGAATCACTAGATCAGGTTACATACATGTTTGATTTTATGTTTGGACACAAACTGAAACCGATTTACAAAAAATTGTGAAATTTTGATTTTTTCAATTTCTGCAACTCGGCTCATCTCCTCCAAATCTTGAAATCGAAGCTCCCAAGCATGAAAATTCATGGATTTGTAACAATTCGACACTGATTTAACATGATTTACAAAAAAAAAAAAGAGATTAAAAATCGAAAATGCTCACCGGATTGATGTGGGATATATCCCACTACGGCGTTTCGTATCGCATAGGTGGGATACAAGACATATCGTGGGATATATCGGCCGATATTGTCGATACTTAAACACTGCCCATGACATCGTGTTGAAACTCTTGTGAGTCTACCAGCGATTTAATGGGAAGTTGTTATCATGATCACCCTGGGCCTAGATCAGTGTTGTCAAAGTTGTTATCGTATCACAAATTGTTATAGGTGTTGAATCATATCAAATTGCAATTTGTATTGTAATTATAAAATTTCTCTAGTTTTCTTAAAAAATTGAAAAAATATACGTAAATCAGAAAATAAAACCTCATTAATTATCCTTCCCAAGGTGGGATTCACTTAAAAAGGGATTCAAGGTGGGATTCAAACTGTTTTTCCTAAGATTCGGCTCAAGATCATAAATCGTTAATCATAAACATTAGGTTTTTGACGACTATGCCCTGGATTAATAATTATCACTATAAAAAAATGTAAGAAATTATTTAGATTTGGCCCAACCGCGAAGATGTATATTGGGAGCAAATGAAAATTGGTATTCATAACTGGGAATAAAAAGGAATCACTTGAAAATGATCCATCCCCCAGTGATAAGAAAAGTGAAAATTTGAGAGTGACGCCATGGCTCTTCCAATCTATGCAGCCTGGTGTCCCATGTGGGTTATTATTTCTGACAACTACAAAAGAAATATGAGGACACCGTCGCCAGCACATATTCCCAATGGGATGACTTGGCTTTGTTTATTAGTTGCACCGTTAAAAAAGTCTGGAACAAGGAGAAATGCTTGTCGAAGAGTATTTTTCCTCAACCAGACAAAAATGGGAAGAAGTATACTATTATCGGCCTCTTGCCATCACAGCTGAAGAAATAAAGAAACAAACTAAACAACAGAAGAATGAAAGGTCTTCAGCCTGATTTTGAACTACAAAGGGTGCAAGGTAGTTGAAGGAATCTTTACTTTTGTTGGATCTGTCTGCAATTATGTCGGAGGAGAGGCCAGTGGAAAACCAACATTAGTTTGTTCAACATTAGCTACAGACTTGATCCACAATAGGAAAGGACCTGGTCGGATATAGATGTCTGCAATATAAAAAGAGAAGGTCAAATGCATTCATTGTGTGAAAGGATGCATCTTAAGGAATATTTGTGCAATTTATATCCCAACTTGCCTTTAAAACTAAAACCTATAGCCAACAACCCAGCTACCATTGAGGGGGAGAGAACAACACTTTTTGGCAATTCAACGTCATACTCAAGGGACCAAACAATCAGTGACAACAACTGCTTGTTCTCAAAGTGTCACTGCATTCATCTCAACAGTCCAATAGTTCTATGGAGCAGACAGGTCCCTCTGTATCTGCTAATCATGCTCATGCCTCTTAGTCTCATCCTTCCACATCTTGAATCATTGATTCAAGTGCTTCCAACCATGTGATGGATAGGAGAGATGCTTTTGTTTCATTTTCTCCTATTTTTAGTGATGTAAGATTGGCAGATGGATCCTATTCTAATGCCACTGGGAAGGGAGTGCATCAATTTACCCTGTCTCATCATTTTCTTCTGTTGTGCATTTGCTTGCTTTTCCATCCAATCTGTTCACTATTAGTTTTCTCACAAAACAAATGGGCTGTAGTCGCATTCTTTCAATCCCATTTTGTTATACAATTCTTGAGAACAAGAAAGCAAGATAAATGTGTTTTGATGGTGGTATCACTATTCTACTTCATTATGACAATCAATCTGCTTTATGCATTACAAACTGTTCTTAAGTCGGATTGAGGAGGAGAAAGTATGGGAGAAAGCAAGAGAGAGAGAGAAGGGCTGGAATAGCGTCTCACACCCAAGGTATTCCAAAATGGTAACGTAATGGCTGTTATGTAATGGCAATGGTGTGACCTTCTACGTGATACGGATGTGTAAGAGGTCACCCTGAAAGAATGCACCGTAACGGCATAACGGTGATTTCCAGAAAAAAAAACTGAAAGAAGTCAGAAAAAAATTCCCTTCTTTTCCTCTACAAGCGCCTCTCCTCTCTTCTTCTACAGGCCCTTTGCAAGTGTGTCTTCCTCTCTCTCTCTCTCTGAGCTTCTTTAGAACAAGGCTTTTAAAAAAGTTATCCGTCCAACCAGCTGGACTATCGGTTACAGTCCATCAGTGGATAACTTCCAATCTTTTTAAGCGCGTGAGACATCCAATCTATCCAGTAGGTTGGTCCCATCTGGATCACTTTTTGAATAACTCAGATATATCCATCCAATGAGCGGACCCTTGTATTTTTCTATTTATCAATGGCTAAAATTATTGTCTGTGGTGTGGCCCACTTGATTAGCAGATATGGATGATTTTTGCACTAGCTGACCCTCATTTTGGAGCCAATCTATTGGAAAGGTTGGATTTCACATGCACTTAACCAGTTGGAAGTTATCTGCTAGGTGGACTGTGCCTTGTAGTCCAACCGGTTTGACTCAAGACCTCTTTTTTTTTTTCTCTTTATAATACTCTGCAGGTGTATACACTTGCAATCAGAAAATTGTACACATGGCATATACTAACTCAAAAGTTAATCGATCAGGTTATGGACCTGCTGTTGTTGAGTCACAATCATGGTGTGTTGCAAAGGCCGTTTCAGGGCCGTAAAGACCGTTACGTAAAGCTAACGGTGGCAACCGTTACAAGTTGTGGGGTCGTAATGGCCGTAACAGCCGTTATGGAAAAAAATGACCCGTAATTGCTGTTAACGGCACGTTATGTCCCCTATAAAGGCCATAACAACGCCGTAATTGTCTGTTATGGGGCAGATACAGGTTTTTCATACTTTTTAATCAATATTACAGGGCAAATACAGGTTTTTCAGGAATTTTTTTCAATAAAAAAAGAGACCATACGGCCGTTACGGGTGGCCATAACAGCCGTTACGACCTGTATCGTAAAGGTAACGGTGGTGGCCGTTACGGCCACCGTTACCGTTACAGAACACCTTGGCTACAATCCCAAAATCAAATTGTTTGAACGATCATAACCACATCTTTAAAAAAATAAAATTATCGGGGGTGCACCAGGCCCACGCAACAATGCAACGCAAGGGCAACACTTGAAGGCCTAGTAGAAAACTACTGTAATGGGCCCTACCCCACAAGAAATTAATTTAATATCATGTTAGCCAGTGGCTTCGTACCTAATTGTTGTTTCGTGGGCTCTTATTTTTTGAAATAGGACCATTGAATATTATTCATTATTCACCATCCAATAAATATACACCAATCTAATTGTTGGATGATGAATTAAGCATAAATTTTGACCAATTACATTAGTTGGATGAGTGCTACTAGATTACATGAATTTGAGGCTGATTTAGGGCATCAATTGGTCCCCCAAGTTAGCACAAAATGGCAACACTATTCATTCAAATTTAGGTATATTTTTTCTTAAAATTTGGGGGAAATGATGTCAAATGGTTGAAACAGTGTTTTCCATTTCGTTATTGTGTAATGTATCACACCCTTGGCATACAGATACATCATACATATTGGGTATTGCATGGGAAATATCGGTTGCATCGCGTAATGCATTACCATTGTTGGGAAACATGGGGAAATTGGTCAAATTTGTCAATGAAACTTCTAGGATTGTTAAAAAAGGCATCAATACACACTTAGAAATAAAAAAAATCACAAAAAACAAGTGCACATGATAGGTTTCCTTTGTATAGGGTCCTAATCTACGTGCTGTTTGATTGAATTGATGCAACTATATTCAAAGTCAATTCATAAATTTTATAAATGTAAGGAGACATGTATGGAAAGTCGCATTACACTTTAAAAGCAAAAGAAGAAGTAGAAAACTAGAAATATACCTATGGATTTCGAAAAAAATATTATTTTTTAACAATTTTTAAATTATTTTTAATTAAAAATTAATTTTTATGCAAAATCCCCAAATTGCCAAGAATGTGTAGATCTGATTATATACATGTTTGATTTCATGTTTGGACATTAAGGTTGCAACTGATTTGGGAAAATTTGGAGAAATTTTGATTTTTCTCTAATTTTCCGCAACTCGGCCTATCTCCCCTAAATCTTGAAATCGAGGTTTGAAATCCATAATTTTTCATGCGAAACATGAAGAATCATGGATTTCTTACCATTTGATGCTATTTACAACATATAAAAAATGAAAAAATGAATCAAAACTTGAAAATACATACCTTTTAGAATCCGGCCTCAAGAACTTTCTAATTGCGTTTCGGAGAAATTGCGAAGATTTTTTTTTTTTTCCCAACAAACCAAAGTTGACTTGTTGAAATCTCCTTAAAATGTATTAGGAAGAATTTTTTGTGGCAAAATATATATATATATATATATATATATATATATATATATATTGTGTATTTTTAAGGATTTCATGGACAAAAAAGTGCATGTTTCCTTTTATCCCTTTCGATATTGCACTCGGTATCAATATATCACACGATACATTAAGAATTTATAAAGGGGGAGTGCGGATATATCGCATGGTACAACAAATGGGTATTAAAGCTGGGCACTGAAAGTGACTTCCTCTCTTTGCTCAAAGTAATTCTCCACTTTTCACCTTTAATGGCTGCACAAATAATTGATAGTTCCATACAAATGGAGAAGCCATGAATTTTGGTTGGCACCCCAATGGATAAACTGTTGGACACATGCTGGATGTGTGGGAATATCTCATAGTTGGTAATGCAATCCTAGACATTTTCCAACCAGGTCACACAATATATATGTATACTATATATGTGTACACACACATGTATTCTAAATATGCATTTCTCTCTATCACAAACAACACACAACATGATCCTAGAGCATAGACGCTACCATAACTGACAATTGTGTCGACCTCTATGGGGCCCACTGTGATGTGTGTGTAGGATCCACGCTGTCCATGAGGTGCACCCTTCAATGTTAGGCCATGGGTTTAAAAAATCAGCCTTATCGGGAACTCAGGTGGGCTACACCTGGGATAGTTGGGAGGGGACACCCAATGAATAAAACCTTCCAGACTTTCCGGGACCCGCCATGTTATGTATTGACATCAAATTCATTCATCAGACGTGCCCCACCAGGATGAAAGGTTTGTTGGAGAAAATCAGAGATATGATTGAGGAAGAAAAACCAGGAGTTCGTGTTTCTGTGATAATGATGAACACTTTGTAGAGCTCTTCAATTTTCTCAAAGAGAGGGGAAAGAGGAAGCAGGGTGATGGTAATGCTATCTCGAATAAAGGAAATCTGAGAGGGAAGTGGTGAGGTACCCATATGTGTTATGATTGATGGGGAGGCTTCAACGCAAGCCATCATGGTAGAGGTGAGTATGGTGGTGTTAAGGAAAAAAGGCAAATAGTTGAAGAGTCTCAATGTAGATTGTCTTCAAAATTGCGGGTTGGGGCGTAGGATCGAAATGCATCCTCCTTGCTTGGTGATCCCAGTTGACCACAACCTGCGGATCCATTAATGGGAGGATAGGAACGTACTCACTCTGTGTTGAGGTGCTGTGCCTCCACTGGCTCAGATGCTTCATTTGGGCCCGGGTATGAATTTGCGTATGTATCTGTATCCGCATAAAATAAAGAAAGATTTTATCTTGCAACGTTGGCGACCTAGGTTACTCTTCGAAAAGGTATCTTGTTAGTGAAGCGTGTACAAAAGTCAGAAAGCTCAGTGTTGTCTTTTCAGGAAATGAAAATTCGTTGATGGATAGGGGTCTTATCTGATCATTGTGCGGAAGGCTCTCTGTTATGATTGGACCTCACAAGACATTAGGTTCCTTGAGGAGGAGTTGTGATGTAGAATTTAGATCAGCTAGTAAAAGAGGAGGAAGTTGTGGTTTCGGTGAAGCTGAAGGAGGTGAACAGCACTTGTAGTTGTAATCCAATTTTTTACAATGTTTATGGGCTAAATGACCCTAGTCAAAGATCTGAATTTTGGGAAGAGCTTGATGGAATTAGATCTAAGTAAATGGAGTGGCCTGTGGTGCGCTGGGGTGGCTTCATTGTCATTTTATTTTCTTTTGAAAAAACGCAGGGTAGAAGTCTTGAAGATCATTAGGACACATAAGCCTTCCTGGGGGTCTGCATATGATTTCGGCAAATATCTTAGCCACTTGGCTAAGGAAATTGCCAGGAGTTTTGGTCTCTGTCTTGAGTGGCTTTCCATATTTCAAATCATTGACGGGGCCTTGATGGCACACAAATGTCTTGATTCCAGGTACAAAGAGGTGAGACCAAGGATCGAAAGTCCATCCAACTGACTTCATTTTGTCTGGGTCCTATCAGTCATGACCAAAATTTTGCTGTACTGTTTTCATTTTAGAATTTATTTGAGTTTTTTAGTTATGCTATTGGAAATGTGTTGGGAGATGGGGAGAGGTGGAAATGTGTGGAGACTATATGTCATCATCATCATGATGTAAGGCTTATCCCAACTAATTGGGGTTGGGTACCCAATTCTATTCTGCCATTACACCATCAAGGACCATATCTTTTGTTAAACCATAGGTCGTCATTCGTCAACCATTCTATTCTTACCATCTCCCCTCATGTACTTTTGGGCCTTCCCCTTTCCCCGTTCAACTTGAACTAACTCAATCCTAATGGCACAAATTTTGGTAAGGTTTCACATGTCCAAACCATCTAACTCTATTTTCCATTTTCCCTGTGCTACAGCCCACCCGAGCAATGGATCAGGCTCATTTTTGGGCCCATGGCCAAACGTGGGATGGTGCGCATGATGGTCTGAGTTGATGTTGTGCATGCATAATTTCGGCGCAGTTCAAACTTTTACCAATGTTACCATGGAATCTTAATGCTGCTAAATTACATGGTGTGGCTCATGTGAGTTTTAGAATTGCTTGATTTTGGTCTGCTGCCCTCATGTAGGCGGAGCGTAGACCATGAACGGGTTGGATGGCATATAACCATCACGGTAGGCCCCACAGACTCCAATGATGGGCATCCCTTTGCTGTTTCGGGTGGTGTGACTTACCTGAGTTACAGATTGGGATGATTTTTGAGCTCCATGCTTGAAGGCAGGGGGCATCAGGTTGATGGGCTGTATCTTTAACACAGATCACAGTGGGCTTCACAGAGGTTCACACTGCCGGAAGTTATGGCAATGTCAACTATATGTCATTGGAACGCATATATAGAGGGAGGGAGAATGCTTTTTGTGAAAATTCTGCAACAACATTCATGTCTATGAGTTGATGGGGTTCCTCATCTAGATATCTCTAACCTTTTCAATTTCATTATGAAAATGCCTCTATCAGGCATGCTTTCCTTTTATTTATTTATTTTTAAAATCTATTTTTTCCTTAATGGATTTTTATTTTAAAACATTTCTTTGTTAGATTTCTGGTATTGGTTCCACGGCTCACTCAATTCTGGAATAGTCATATTTGTTTTAGTGGAATGTCCTGATTTTGGACTCAGACAAGTTGGGAACCAATACTGAGATTTTAAACCTTGGGAGAGACTGGTATTTTTCTTTTCTTTTTTTGAATGGTGAGAGACAAGTATTTATTATTGTGATGTGGAAAAGCTTATGACCATGTTAACCAGAAATTCTCAAATTAGACATTAAGAAGATTTAACTTTGAGGTTTGATGAAGAAATTGGGTAATGGAATGTGTTGGCTTGGCACCTTTTTTCAGTTTCAGAAAATGGCAAGTCTAAGGGTTCTTCAGGGTTTTGAGGGATGTTCCCCAGGGGGACCCATTATCCCTAATTTCCTTTCGTGGTTGTCGTTGAAGCTTTGAATGGCATGATGGGGAGAATGAGGAAGGGTTGATTTAGGGGTTTAGGGTGGAAGGTGCTAATTTTCAAGATCCATTCATAGTTTGCTGATGGTACACTCCTTCGATTAATTAAATTGCATTGGCTAAATAGCTGATTTTTTTTCTCTCTCTCCTTCTGTCCTATTAGTGTGCTCAATGGGCTGGAGAGGATCATGAGAGGTTATCCTTGGAGGAGAGCAGACCTAAGTTTTAAGTTTCACTTGTAGGAATGGGGATAGGTTTGTACATCTTAGGAGCAAGGGGGAACATGGATATAGTTGTTGAAAGCCAACATCTGGGTAGATATTATTTGATTGATGTGATCTTTGCATGGTGATCCATGAAGCCAGGCCAATTAGACTATCCAAAACCGTTTATTATTATTTTTACGATTTATCAAAACTGTTTATTGGGCTGTCCATGTGTCCAAATGCAGCCCAATGTACTATAATGTGCTTTGAGGGCACTAGATAAGGGAGTGAGGGAAGGAGATCAATCAGCTTCATGGATGATAGAATAACACACACTGAGTGCCTTGTATATACCATGCGGTCTGCATTATATTTGTCAACAAATTTCAAATCTTTTTTGATTTTTCCTTCTACCCTTTTTCCTAATTGCTCAACTGCCTCAACTGTGCCTTGCACCATTAGAAAAAGTGTACATAAATATTTGTGTTTTCATATTTTTTTTTGGCGCATATAACGTGCATAAATATCATGTTCTCCATAAAGGGTGTCTACCTACAGGCACTCCTAAAATCCTTGTTGAACTTGGTGTAGTTACTTGAAGTGGTCAAACATTTGGTGATGCGTCTTTATATATGAATATAAAACTTGTGTTTTGGAATAACTTGTGCCGAGTTATGACCATCTTGGAAAGTTGGTCCCCTAAAACTCAGTTGATTTTGGCATAAGCCATTTAATTAGCATTTGGTTGTATTCTTTAATAGGTCACTTGCTATCATAATTTTCAAAAAAAAGAAAAGAAAAGAAAAAGATGGAAAGAGAAAAAAGTAACGCCATTGTGGAAATTCACTTAGATGTGAATTCATGCATGTGTCTTAATGGACAGGCATTTTGGAACTTGCACAAGGACCTAGGTTGTGCTCCCTCTTTGAATCACACTTTGTACTCATGCTCCTGCTGCTGCTGTTTCTGTCTCCATGCTGTTTATATTTGTTAACATTTTGAAACAGATGCTTAACTTTTCCCCACTTGAGTCTGCTACCGGGTCTCTCTGCACTTCGTGAAAGTATACTTTGGACTTGTTTCTCACATTGAGTTAAGTTACAAGTTGTTAGTTTCCCATCAGGGACATCAACATTAAACCTTAGTTGCAAGATCCTTCTAGCTAGGTGCCGCTCCCACTTCGAATCCCTGATTTTGAATCTCTCTCCTGCTCTTGCTTCTGCTTCCTACTTATACTTGTTTACATTTTGAAAGAGACATTTCCCTTCTCCTACACCTGTATTTGTTGCGGCTTCACTTCATGCTTTGTACAACTATATGTTCAATGTCACATGTGCATAAAAAAAGGGAAAATGGTCTAACATCACATCTCTCTCTCTCTCTCTCTCTCTCTCTTTCTCATAAACTGTTCAGCATGTCTCTCTCTCTCTCTCTCTCATAAACTGTTCAGCATTTCCTATAGTTGATAGCTCCTCCAATATATAGATTTTTTCTTCTCATATTTTGTTTTTTGATTTGATTTATTTCTGAAGTGCATTTGAGAGCTCCAAAGTGGTTGAAACGTCCAGTGGGGGCATCTTTTGGCTTTGGAGGCAGGCTTGTTTCATTTCATTCCAGTTCATCAACTGCAGGTGCTTCCTCTGGAACTTCTGAGGTAAGCTTTTTTTTACCTGCTGTTTTCTTATACCTTTGTGTTGCTCTGTGCTTCACTGGTTCCTCTTCTTTCTCAGGTTTATGTCCATAATTTAGATACTGAACTCAGTCTGGGGAGTCGCTCTGCTGAATTCGAAAATGCAATACAAAAGGGGGAAAGAGCTTCATTGTGGGTTTTATGTGATAAAAATGCTCAAGAGTCCGAGTAGGTTATCCATGTATAGGAATAAACCTTGAATTCACCACTTTTATGTTTCAAGTGTCAAACCACTTCTCGTATTTGTGTTGCTGATTCTTTCACATTGGATCAGATCTGAAGATGAGAGAGAAACATGGGGCTTCTTGAAGGTTATGTTTGAGGTTGAAGGGACAAATTGGACAAAGCTGCTCATCCACTTAGGTTTCAGTGTCCATACTGAAGGAAATGAGAATGTACATGGTGAAAATGGCAAGGAAATAACTCACAACCTTGGTTATGAAGAAATGAACACAAATAAAACAGGTTTAGTGGAAGGTGGGGAAGTGAGTCTTTCTCCTACTGATAATGGGGAGGAGTTCTTTAACAATCTCCCAAGCCCTAAAGCAGATCCATCAGTTTTACCTGGTAGTGATGGCTTTATTGCGGAAGATGGTGAAATACCCAATGGAGAAGAAGCACAGCAAGGTTTGGAAGGACATGGACAGGGCTCCGTCTCTTCATTTGATGAGGCTATTCAACGAGCTTTAGTTATTGGAGATTACAAGGGAGCAGTTTCACAGTGCATCTCTGCAGATAGAATGGCTGATGCTTTGGTGATTTCCCATGTGGGGGGCACTGCCTTGTGGGAGAGCACTCGGGACCAGTACCTCAAGAAAAGCAATTCTTCTTACTTAAAGGTACTCGTAAATTGCTCTCTTTTCGATCTAGCCGGAATATGTTGTTTCTTCTTCATATTAAACACCAGATGAATTTGGACATTGATAGGCTTCTTAGGCTTACAAAACTTATCATTCAAGTTTGAATACAAGATGATCACTTACTATTGCATATAATTCCTCTTATGATTGAAGTTCTTCCACTTTTTAGGTTGTCTCCGCAATGGTTAACAATGATCTGATGAGCCTTGTAAATGCCAGACCCCTGCACTCTTGGAAAGAAACGCTTGCCCTTCTTTGCACGGTAAGTTGCTCAACACCTGGTATATGAGATCCACTAGTGCTCCATATAGTGATTAAAAGCTCAACCTTGGAGTATATGAGATTCCTAGAATAATGTTTTACCTTTTCTTGTGCTTCCATATGGGATAAAATCTTAAACAAAATACTGAGTGTTGAAATTCCTAGAAATATGTGTGGAACTTGTATATGCTATCATCATCATAAACTTGTCCAACTATTTGCGTTTGTCCTTCATATTGCTTTTAACCAACCTCGATCCGAGTCCTTTTAGGCCCTTGGCTTGTCCTCCTTTAAGGCCACCTTAATCAACGTTCTCTTCCCTATTTGGGTTGTCTCCAATTTTCTTAGCGCATGGCTAAACCATCTCAATCTGCTCTCCATCCTCTTATGTTCAATTGGGGCTACTGTTTGATTCCTTTGAATGAGCTTATTCTTGACCCTATCCTTCTAGTTATCTCACACATCCATCTCAGCCTCATCTTTGTCAGATCATCTCATTATGTCACCTTTTAATTGGCAACTCTTAACCAATAACCATGTATGTAGATGGTCAAATAGCTCTAGAAGCACATGTCCACTTTATCCACTTAATTCTAATTTTTTTGAAAGGTAGCACTACCAAGGATTGTACCCTGGATCACTCGCACACACTACACGCCTAAATCCAAATTTATTGAGAATATTCTCCTCAATCTCTTCATCCTTTGGAATGATAAAGCCCAGATTTATAAAACAAATCACTTTGAGGAATCTCCTGGCCGTCTGTGATAACTTTTAAGTAAAGACTCTAAAAGTTACATTTCAAATGTTGTCCTGAACTTCTCTATAATGATATATAAAAAGAATACTTGGTTTCCATTTTTCATGAGTGACCTTGCAAGTCTTCGAATATGCTCTAAAAGTGCTGGAACTTTCATAGGTTAAGTTGAAAGTGTCCTTACAATTGGAACACCGCATAATAAAATTGCCATGGGGTGTCCTTACACTTCTTGAACACTGGGTACTCAAAAGTGCCCTTACAATTGGAAAGTGCCCGTAATATCTCCACAGGTTAAGTTCAGTATGCTCCGACTCTATATCCTCTTTTAGCTCCTTTTCTCTGTGTCTTCAACATTTTCTTGACAAAAGGTAGGTTCTTAAATGGGCTTATAGCTGCAAAGTGACTCCATGCTTGTAACAAGAGAAACTGCCTTAGTCTCTTTTTGGTCACTGTCCACCACAATTCCATTTTTGATAATTAACAATTGTAAACTCATAGAATGAAGGTGCAAGGTGTGGAGCTACTTGATGTTATCTTGGATGCCAAATATCCTCCTGATACCCGAAATTTGTTACATTCCGTGATGGCTTCTTTGGGTTGTTCCTGGGCCCTTTGAGAAATCTGAATTGCCTCATCGATTCTTGCTAGTTCTCAAGGCTGCCAGTACATTTTGAATCTCCACTCTCAATCCATATGTATGCTGGTATCTGTCAACTCACATCCATTGTCAGAATGTAGAACTTCTCGATATACTCTTCAGTACCCAACAGAAACATCTCGAAAAGGAAGCTTCTCTGATAGAGACAGAATTCTCCTCTTTAATCTTGCCTTCGTTTTCTCCCAAGATGTCACAGCTGCATTGGAACTTTGCTTCACTATGGTGTTGTCAGTTTCTTTGCAGATCTCTTAAACTTCATAGCTGCAAATTGTAGCTTCACTTAATCTGTCATGGCATAATACCCTGTCTGCAATGATCTCAGCCAATCGTGGAAGGCAGCCTCAGAGTAGTCCTTGATCTCAGCTTGTCATGTTTTTCATTTGATCATCCATTCACGGAGGATATCCTGCCTAAGGAGAAGGGGGATTATATGGATCATCATGATGAAATGGCATCAGTGCTCTCAGTCCTTGACAAGGATTACAGTGCCACTGTTACCTAGGGTGAGGACATGATAATTTTCACAAGTACCTTAAAAAAAATAATTCACAAGTAGTTTCTTCTTTGCCTAGAGTGGGAAATCAGGTTTTTGGGAGCAGCACTATGTGTCTCCATATTCCATTCTAAATCTGGCTGCTCTCTTCAGTCTTGTCCCTTTGTCAACATGGGGATTTGAATTATCTTTTTTTGTACTCTCTTTTATGGCGATGACCATTCTTATTATGGGGCTTCATGTTACCCTCCAGAGCACCTATCTCCTTGTTGCCCCATCTTCATCATAGCACCTTGATATTCTCCCACCTTTTTAAGTCCAAACGGAGTCCCACATCTAGTGGGCATCAACAACTGTATCCACTTTGTAATGGTAATTGTGCTGGAAGGAAAGGGCGAATTATGGCTGGGGATATAGAGAGGTTTAGGTTCAAAAGAGATGGAAAATTGAGCTGTTTGGGGCACATTATGGCTGAAAGTTTATGGACAGGCTTAGGGATGTTTTATGTATCAGAAATGGGCAGGAAGAATAGGTGTAGGTGCAGATTTGGGTTGCAAACGTAGGCATGCTTGGATTGTTTTGCAGGTTGAAGGTGAACTTTTTTTTTTTTTTTTTTTTTTTTTTTTTTTTTTTTTTTTTTTTTTTTTTTTTTTTTTTTTTTTTCATTTTTCATTTTTCTTTGGAGTAATCTGTCCGACAGATTGACACTTTATTGAATTGAATTATGTGCAATGACCCCAAGAGAAGAAATCTCCAAGTCTTGGAGAGAATTTTCCTCCCATGAGAGGCAAATACGCTGGGAGGGAGCAAACTGTCACGAGAAAAGAAAGGGAAAGGAAATATTGGTGCCGAAGGAGAGAACAACTTCCAAGACGTGCATGCGGAGGAGGAATGGATGGTGGTGATGAAGAATAAGAATCTTGGAAAGAAACTTCAGTGCTTGTCGTTGAAAGGTTATCCGACGTTATACATTTAGAGATTCCCATTCACCTAGGGCGAGGAACATCTCTACCATATTTTCAGAAGGTGCAGAAGAGTCATGGAGGTGGTGATTCCTTGGGACAGGAAGACGAGGGCGCTTCGGGGTTTTGCATTTCGTTCGTTTGGGCGCCTCGATGATAGCAAGTGCCGAGCCTTTGCATTGAAACATTACATGGCGAGGAGAAATTAGTGGGGGCTCGACACGTAGTGACAATGAAATTAATGTAAATGATTTTTCAGTCGGAGTGGGGCAACAAGCATCCGAGGCGTCAGTGGAATGAGATGAAGAGACCTCTCTCCAATCGACAAGTTGTGCTGGCATCATTTAACACGAGGTTTGGAGCACACTTCCTATTCTCAGTGAGATGTGCCTAGGGAGGCTTGGTCTTAAAATGGCAGGTTCGACAAGGGAGAGTTAACTCCAGTGCATGGAGATGCTCACACGTGGGCCCTGAACTATAATGAATCGGGAGACATTATGATTGCCTCGACATATGTCTTGAATTCGTGCCTCTCATGTCACATGGGAGGAATGCAACTAAGGAGCCGCATGTGTTTCAGCCATTGTTTAGAGGATCGCCGGTATCTCCAGTTCGACGATACTGATAACACTGGTAGCGATACTGATAATATAGAGGAGGAACTACGATGGTATAGAGACATGTTGGAAAAGGTAGGAAAATTGGTACGGCTGCCCTTTGGAGCAGAAGATGACGTTCATGCCTTTATTATTTTTGTGGAGGAAAGAGGCAATTGGAAGCTAACAAAAATTTAGGTGCAGAAGTTCAATTCGAAGTACACAAGAGGCTGGAGAGAATTGCTTAAGTTGGAGTGCTTTGCTAATTACAAATCTTTTAGCAAAACTAATGGCAGCAAGAACGGTAAGGGTCATAGGCAATGAAGGTGCTCAACTGGAATGCGAGGGGGCTGGGAAGCCAAGAAAAAAGAATTCACGTTAGATAGGTATGTAAAAAATACAAGATTTAGATCCTCTCTTTAGGAGACTAAGTTGGAGGCTTTTTGATGATAAAATTCTCGATTCCGTATGGGGAATTGATGCAGGACATGAAATTAAATATGACATGCAAGATTTCAAGCTTTAGATCATACCAATTTTAAACAATCACAAAATTCCACGTCCCACATACAATCAAACATTCAACAAGGGGAATCTATTGGGGTCAAAGCCTACACATGTTTAGGGCTGGAAAATAAAATTGTAAACCAAACAATGCTCAAAGGAGTGTAAAATTCATCCACTTTTGCAAATGATTGTTCCCCAATTCAAGAGATTCACCATGTTTCAATTCGGGGACAGTCTAGGGTTTGCAAAAGTTAGAAAACTTGGAATTTGGGATTATCGAGGGTTAGGGTTAGAGATTTAAGAGGAGTGAAATAGGGGAGAGAATAACCTGAGACAGTCCACATGTGTGGACAGCAGCCCAGACGAACGTGCGTGGGTTCCTATCCGCTCGTGTGGGGCCCACGAAACTGAAAATGGCCAACTAGGGTTTGGTTGGCCAGGGGAGGTCCACCCTCACGCCAAGTGTCACGTTGATTCGCGGTTCGGTGTGCGTGGTGATCCGCCGAAGTTTCAACCCCACTGGAGGGCCAGAATCTGAAAATCTGCTGTAAATGAGAACTTGGGTTCAAAAAGGTGTAGATTTGAAGATGGGATTGCTGTGAGAGATGATGGATATGGAGTGTAGGAGGTGGGGACGATTTGGGATGGTTATGGCTCGCACCACGGTAATTAGCCCTTCGAGGAAGGGAGGGTTTCGCACCCAGTTAGCTTCTTCAATTCCAAGGAATAGAGAAGAAAAAACGCAGAATTTTTTTCATAAACTTCAATGAAAAAAAACCTACATGGGGTTGCCTATTTATAAGAAAACCCTAAACCCCAAAAGTCGTGCTATGTGCGCACACTATTACTTAGAGACGAAGTAATAAAAATAACAACTAATCAATGCAATCAAAACCGTTCATGATGTTTCTAATAACGATAATAACCAAAACTCAAAATCCTAGATCATCTAAGGTAGTGGGCCACAATAATGAGATCCGATGGTGGAATCCCTATGATGATCGGGTTCACTCCAATGCTCCATAGCACGACCCGCTAACTAAGAGGTCCTCCATAGATGTCGTCATCGATCCAGATCGATAGTGGGGGCTTCCTCCTTGAGTACGTGCGTAGAGTGGGGGGTGTGCGCGTGATGTCCCCATCAACTCTCCCCGGCTGCAAAGATTTCGCCATTGGCGAAACAAAACTCCTGAACCGCTCCAAGATGTCAGGATCAAGTCTTTGAAGCTCATCCTCAATAAGCTACGCACTGTCCAAAGTTGGGCGTAACTTCCACTTGACTAGAAACTTTTAAAATCTGTCGTCCGACGTCGATACTATCTGATGGTTTAGAATATTCTTTATCTCCTCTTTGGTTGTGGGAATGGTAGGTATGGGAGGTAGAGGCTGGGAAGATGGGTCGGGAAGAGGCCATGAATCAAGAGAAAAGTCTGGGGAATCAGGATGGTTCGGTGCAAGGCTGGACAATGTATCAGTGGTCCCTGAAATGCAAGTAGATCCTCCACATTGAATGTGGAACTAATTTCCATGGAATGTGGAAGATCTACCAAATACGCATAGAGACCGTTTTGTTTTATAATTTTGAACGGTCCAGTGCTACGTGTGTGTAATTTACGAACGGCTCCCTGAGGGTACTGCTCTGGCTTGATGCGGACCATCACAATCCCCTACATTGAATTCATTGAATCGTTTATGTTGGTTTGCAGAAATTTTGTAATGTTCATTACTAGTAGTATTGATCTTTTACCTGATTTCTTGATGTAATGAATGAATGTGATGTGCAAAGGGCTCTGTGGACTCTGATGACCTATGGGACAAGGGCATAGGGACAAGATTAATAGGCTTCCTGGGAACAACATCACACCAAAGTGTGACTTTATATGATCCAAACTAAATAGGAACAAGACAACGGTGCGAGACTGGACTGTAAGTTTCATCAACCCAAGACACTCTATAGGGTTGAGGATGGGCTTCAAGCTTCAAGCCCAAACGGCTCACAGTGCTAGTTGATGCCATGTTGGTATAACTACCACTATCCACGATCATCTTGCAGCTCTTATCACCACATTTTGCGTGAGTATAGAGGGTCGTGTTGCGGCACCAATCGTCAGTATTCTTTGCTTGTGGAAAGGCGCGACGCACAACTGTAAGGGTCGCAGACTCCTGTGCTCCATCTTCCTCATCACTAGGTGTTTCTGCCGGCTCATATTCTTCCTCCTCACCATCACTTTCTGGGTGAGGAACACCTTGGTGCTCTCTCTCGTGCCACATTGGTGAGCAAACTGATGAAACCCCTGACATCTAAAACACCTAGTCGCATCGCTTTTGCGCGAGCTAGACCTGACAACTCGTTTACCCTTGCCATCCTTAGGCGTAGATTGAACACTATTGGAAGGCTTGTATTGATATCCAGTGCTAGGCTTAGCCCCAGAAGGGTTGGCCTTAGCGCCAGAATTGCCAGACTCAAACCGCATTTCCATAGGTGTTTTGAGGTATTGCTCGACCTCCAACACTACTTGATACATCTGTTCAAGAGTATCTATGTCCTTGGCGAGCAACTCTCTCCTAATGTCAGAACGGAGGCCCGTCTTAAATCATACAAGAGTGAGTACGGGATCCTCATCAACTTCACACAGGGTCAAGTACTCTTCGAACTTCTCAACGTATTTACCCACACTCATGGAACCTTGTCGAAGAGACTGTCATTCTTCAACCAACCTCAAGTGATAGGAGAAAGGGAGGTACTCCTTAAGAGTTTCTTTCATTTCTCCCCAATGGACTATTGGGGGCTCCCTCGACCTTTTTTTCTTTCGCTCCACAGTAGCCCAAAACCTCTTTGTTTGGCCCACAAGCTTCATCTTGGCAAATTGGACTCGATGAACATCCGACATGTTCACTCAAAATAGTGGTCCATTTATGCCAACCAATCTAGAAAGGCTTTAGGGTTCAAGTGACCATCAAATTGAGGGGCCTCTACTCTAACTCCCTGGAGGAGTTGTGCATCTGGGTCATAGTGATCATGATGCCCCTTGCGGGGTGGGTGCACGGGTACACGCCCATGACCAATTCCTTGGCCACCTCCATTCCTTTGTCTATCCTCCTGACCACCTTCCTGAGATTGGGCATATTCCTCAATGGTGGGGTTTGCCCGGACGGAGGTCTTTAGTTGGGTAACGCGCATATTAAGCTGTTCAAAGCGTTGGTCAATGCGTTGTTTCAAGTGCCTACCCAAAGGCCCAAACTGTTGGGTTATATTGTTCATTGACTCTTGCAATTGCTCCATGTTTAGTTTAGGGTTTAAGCCAAAACCATGACTAGTACGTGTGGTCATACAACTACTCACTCAACTCAAAGACCCTCTAATACACTATATGTGTCTAAATGAGACTAAATGATCCTATAGGACTCTATATGAGGGAAACTACACAACGCTACTAAAATTTTAGCAACATAACTGCCCGAATAGTTCGTTAACAGAAAATTCAGCCATGAAAATTGGGGATTTTCTGACAACAGAAAATTCAGCAGTCCATGTTGTGACTGATGGGTCCTAAACAGCCCTATATGATGCAACTTGATGTAAAATAGACGTGAATAGACTAAACCCTAAACATGCAATGCATTCCCCTATGAAAACCCTAAGCTTTGATGCCAAATTTGATGCAGGACATGAAATTAAATATGACATGCAAGATTTCAAGCTTTAGATCATACCAATTTTAAACAATTACAAAATTCCACGTCCTACATAAGATCAAACACTCAACAGGGGGAATCTACAGGGGTCCAAGCTTACATACGTTTAGGGCTGAAAAATAAAATTATAAACCAAATAATGTTCAAAGGAGTGTAAAATTCATCTAGTCTTGCAAATGATTGTTCCCCAATTCAAGAGATTCACCATGTTTCAATTCGGGGACAGTCTAGGGTTTGCAAAAGTTGGAAAACTTGGAATTTGGGATTATTTAGGGTTAGGGTTAGGGATTTAAGGCGAGAGATAAGTGAAATAGGGGAGAGAATAACTTGAGACAGTCCACACATGTGGACAACAGCTCAGCCCAGACGCACGTGCGTGGGTTCCTGTCCGCACGTGTGTGGGGCACACGAAACTGGAAATGGCCAACTAGGGGTTGGTCGGCCAGGGGAGGTTCTCCCTCACGCCAAGTTTCATGTTGATCCGCGGTCCGCTGTGTGCGTGGTGATCTGCCGAAGTTTCAGCCCCCTTAGAGGGTTAGAATCGGAAAATCTGTTGTAGATGAGAACTTAAGTACAAAAAGGGGTGGATTTGAAGATGGGATGGTTGTGGGAGATGATGGATATGTAGTGTAGGAGGCGGGGACGATTTGGGATGGTTGTGGCTTCGCACCACGGTAGTTAGCCCTTCGAGGAAGGGAGGGTTTCGCACTCAATTAGCTTCTTCAACTCCGAGGAATAGAGAAGAAAAAATGCAGAATTTTATTCATAAACTTCAATGAAAAAAAACCTACATGTGGTTGCCTATTTATAAGAAAACCATAAACCCCAAAAGCTGCGCCATGTGCGCACACTATTATTTAAAGACGAAGTAACAGAAATAACAATTAATCAACGCAATCAAAATCGTTCATGATGTTTCTAATAACGATAACAACCAAAACTCAAAATCCTAGATCATCTAGGGTAGTGGGCCATGATCATGTGATCCAATGGTGGAATCCTTATGATGATCGGGTCTATTCCAATGCTCCATAGCACAACCCCCTAACTAAGAGGTCATCCATAAATGTCATCGTCGATCCAGATTGATAGTGGGGACTTCCTCCTCCTTGAGTAGGGGCTTTCTTGAGTACATGTTAGGAAGATTCAGGTGTGGGAGCAAATGGATTAGTCGGATGCATGAATGTGTTTCATCAGCCTATTTTTCTGTCGTGAATCTTGGTCAATGGTTCTCCAAAAGGCTTTTTTCAGAGCATCACGAGGTTCAAGTCAAGGGGATCATTTCTTAACTTTTTTCGTTTGTAGTGGTTTCAAAAGCTTTGAGTAGGATGCTAGCCAAAGGTCAAGAGGTGAGCCTCATATTTGGTTTTCGAGGTATAGAAGAAGGGGCTTGGATCCCACTTGCAATTTGCGGATGATACACTATTATTTTGTGAGGCGAATGTAGATGTAGTTGATAATTTGAGGAAGATGTTGGGGTGTTATGAAGAGGTTTTGGGGCTAAAGATAAATATCAAAATAAGAGAGATGCTAGTTTTCCAAGGAAGAAGTATCTGCCTATGCGGAGGTCTTTGGATGCGAAATTGGGTATTTTCCATTCACGTATTTGGGCCTACCCCTATGCTTGGGAAAACCACCCAAACCCTTGTGCCGTATGGTGATTGAAGGGTTTAAAAGGAACTTATCTAAGTGGAATAGTAGACATTTGTCACTGGTAGGTCGCATCACTTTAATCAAATCGGTTGTCTCCAATCTTTGCATATATTTCACGTCTCTATAAATGTCCGAAGTCAGATTTGAATAAGCTAGTAAAAGATAAGGATATATTTTTTATGGCAAGGGGCTGAAGATAGGCATAAATTTCATTTGCTTAAGTGGGAAGAAGTATGAATACCTCTAGCTGAGGGAGTTTCGGGCATTAAAGAGTTGGAATCAATGAACCTGACTCTCCTTGGAAAATGGCAATGGTGGTTCGGATTTGAAGAAGGTAAGCTTTGGAGGGAAGTCATTGCATCCAGATATGGTGTCCGACGGGGAGTAAGGAGATTAAGAAATCATCATACTATCGGGCTTTGGGGATTTGGTAGGCCATCATTTTAGTAACTACTTGGGGTTAAAACAGGCTTCCTTCTCTCTTGGAGATGGCAAGAGGATACGTTTATGGGAAGATCCGTAGTGTGGTGATTGACCTCTATTGGCGGAATTTTCGTCTTTGGTATGTCTATCCCCCATGATGAATATGAAAATGGCTAGTTGTTTTTCACCCATTGGTGGGGAGGGGTGTGGTGCCCTTTGTATTGTAGGGATTTAACAGACAAGGAGGTTGAGGACTATGCTTAGTTATTGGACTGGCTTCAAAACATCCATCCTTCTCCGACTTCTAAAGATTCCTTGGTTTCGAGTCCTTCCTCCTGTATTTTCACTGTGAAGTCCTATTTGATGCTTTAGAAATTGGTGAGTACGAGTAGATACGAGTTTTTCCATGCTTTTTGATTCTATGGCTCTCCCCCCAAGGTGGCATCTTTTGTTTGGTTGGTAGGAAGAAGCACATCTTAAGTTCTTAACTATAGATAATCTTTAGAAGAGGTTCATGGTTCTCCCCAACATACATCTTCTTTGCATGAGTGACGCAGTGTTGATTGATCATTTATATATTAATTGCTCATTTGCCTGCCAAGTGTGGACAACCTTTCTAAAGATCTTCAGTGTTGATTGGGTGATACCCTGATCGGTAGTTGATCTGCTTTTGATGTTGCATGGAGTCATGCTTGATAAGGGAAGGTTAGCATCTTGGTGTTTTATCATGCTTGTAGTCCTTTGCAATATATGGGGGGAACGCAATAGGTGATGCTTCCTCAACAAACGGGCCGTGGGGAGTAGTATGGAAATCAAAGAGGGATGTGATAGAGTGGGCATCTGGGGTCAAACATGTCAATGTGTTTGGGCTGTAATGATGTGTCTCTTTTTGGTTGCATTCATTTCTGTATTCTTTACTGTTTTGAATCTTGTCAAGCAACCTTTCAATAAAATAAAGCATTATCCTTAAAAAAATAAATCTGCTGGACAGATTATGGACTGGTATAGGCATGTTATAAGCTTGTAGGTTCTTGGGAATAATGTGTTGGACAGATTATTGGTGGGTTTCGATGTGTTTGGGCTGGAATTTGCCTTGAAATAGGGGCTGCGATGGAGGCTGGTTTATTGATCAAATTGTGGACAGCTTCAGGCTAAAATGCTAGGGTAAGGGCTTCTGTTTAGGGACAATATGGGCAGGTTGGATGCTGGTTTTGCAGATGGAATTGGAATTGGGGACAGGTATGTTTGCCTCTTAAAGTGGAGCTGGATGTGGGCATTCTAGAAAAGTTTCTGGGCAAGTTAAGGTTGTACTGTGGGCAGATTTTGGTTGCCAGTTTACTGAGAATTTGGAATAGTTTGATTTCTGTAGGTCTGGTTTCTGGGTGACTGGTAATGGACAGATTCTGGACCTAACTTTGGGTCGTGCGTTGTAAACAATTCAAGGACTTGTCTTTGGTTAGTAGAGGTGAAGGTTAGGGCTTCTGGGAGATTGGTACTGAGGCTGTCAGGATTTAGGGAAGGGTTGAGTTAGGCTATCGTTTGAAAGTGCGTTTTGTTTCATGGCTGTGATTTGGGTTTTAGGGACGTTGACTGCAGATTGGCTATGACAAGTTGAAAAGGTTAATTAAGTAGTATTTTTCTGTTAAGGAATGTAATTGTGGCATGTATGGTTGGTTTCAAGGTGTGCCACAGCAGCCGTTACGTAATTGCAACGGTGGAAACTATTAAACATTATGGGGCCTTAACAATTGTTATGGAAAAAATGAGCCGTAACAACCATTATGGGGCCAATACAAGTTTGTTTGTTTGTTTTGTTTTGTTTTTTTTTGTTTTTGTTTTTGTTTTGTTTTGTTTTTTTTTTCGTGCTTTTTTCAAAAAAAAGAAAAGAAAAAAGAAGTAACGGTTGTTACGGCTTGTATCCGAACGGTAACAATGGTGGCCATACCGTAATTGTTTCAGAATACCATGGTTGGTTTAGAAGGATAGGGTGGTACAATCAAAGTATTCTGTATCGGTCAGTGTTTTAAGTATTGAGGATATCGGCTGATATATCTCACGATTTATCTTGTATCCCACCTGTGTACGATATGAAGCGCACAAGTAGGTGAGATATATCCTACATGTTCGATCCAGTGGGCATTTTTTCTTTTTGATACTTTTTTTTTTCCCCCTTTTTTCTTGTAAATCATGTTAAATCAATATCAAGTTGTTACAAATCCATGATTTTTCATATTTCGCTTGAAAAATCATGGATTGGGAGCTTCGATTTGGGGATTTGGAGGAGATGAGCCGAGTTGCAGAAAATTGAAAAAAAAATAATCAAAACTTCCCAATTTCTCACTAATTGGTTGCAATCTTTGTGTCCAAACAAAAAATCAAACATGTATGTAACCTAATTTAGTGATTCTTCTTTTGCTTTTGAATGTATTGCTTGTGTTTCCACACGTCTTCTTACGTTTATAAATTATATGAATAGACTTTGAATATACTTGCATTAATTCAGTCAGACAACACAGAGATTAGGACCCCATGCGAAGAAAACCTATTATGTATACTTGTTTTTTTGTAATGTTTTGATTTATAAGTGTGTATTAATGTCTTTTTTTAACAATCACTAAAGTTTCATTGAAAAATTTGACCAATTTCTCAATGTTTCCCCATGTTTCCAACAACAATGATATATCACGCGATGTGACCAATATATCACATGCGATAACCAATATGTATCCATATCCCAAGGGTGCGATATGTAATGCGATACCGATATTTTGAACACTCGTATCGGTAACAATGGCCGTAACGGTCACCACCGTTATCGATACAAGTATCAGCCATAACGGCCAATACGGGGGTGTAATGACCGTTATGACCCCTCTATAATGGCTGAATTTTGTTTTATCCAAACAATTCTGGAAGAATATTTAGAAAATCCAGAATAATGTAAATATTCCAAACATGTATTCATTTTTTGTTTTAAACATGTTTATGGTAGCGTAACGGTCCACTCTTTGGTGGTAGTGTTGTATCCGGTTGTTTGGTTAATTTATGAACATGGTTATGTGTCTCTAATATATACACATCACAATCAACATTAAAACTAGAAATCGAAGAAAAAAGGCTTATATACTACTTTCTTCCATTCTTTGAAAAAAAAAAGGCCCTTGGAGCTTCTATACATTACTTTATTCAATCTACGGTTTTAATCCTAAAAACTATAGTAAGAATGGTCAAAATCTGTATAATAATCTAAAGAAAGTTTTTGGAATGAGAAAAGTGAGAAAAATGAGGAAAAATGGATTTAAATAGAAAAGTGGTAATTTTTCAACTGTTACGGGGGTAACAATCGTTATGCCCTGTAACCGATACGGTCCTAACAAACCAACCGCCCTTTTTCAACCCCAGATTGCATAATGGCCATGGCCGTTACCTATACGTATCAGCCTTTACGACCATATCATAATGGATACGAAACATATTGTGTATAATATTTAGTTGCAGGATCCTTCTAACTAGGTGCCCTCCCACTTCAAATCCCCACTTTAGAATTTTGCTTCCAGTCCTGCTTCAAATCCCTACTTTAGAATTTTGCTTCCGGTCCTGCTTCTTACCTATTTATACAATTATGCGTATTTACACTTTGAAAGAGGTGCTTCCCTATTCCCGCACCCGAATTTGTTGCCGCTTCATTTCATGCTTCGTGCAACTATACTACAAGTCTACAATAGGCTTAAGGTTTGGAAAAAGTGCCAGGTTTGCAGTAGAGTTGGTTCGAAAGATGGAATTTGGGTTTTAGTGGCTGTCTATAGGTTGTTGTCAGGATGTAGATTTCGACTGTGGTTGTGGTTTATAGGTTGTAGAAGGATTAGGTTGTTGCAATGGAGACTGGGAATATGATTTTATTTTATTTTTTGAGTTTGGGTTTTGAGATCTAGGTACTCTGAAGTTATGGCCCTTGATAGAGTAGAATGGTGGAAAGGGATTCATGTAGCCAACCCCAATTAGTTGGGATAAGGCATAGGTGATGATGATAATGAGATCCAGGTCCCCCTGTTTGGGTTTTGGAATGCAAATGGAGGGCTGAGGTAGGTTTGAGAAGCTATTGGTAATTGAATTAGGGTTTAGGGGTATAGATAGACTAAAGTGTATGGTTGGGATTCTCTCTCTCTCTCTCTCTCTCTCTCTCTCTCTGTTTTTTTGAAGGATGGGTCAGGGCAGTTTTGACTTTTGGGGTTTGGTATAGTGTTAGGAAAATTGGGCGAATATGAAAACCTAGGGTTTGGGATTTGGGGATTCTGAAAAATTGGGTGAGTTGGGGTTTTGGGTTGAGGAGAATTGTGGATTTAGCAAAATTAAGGTTTGGGGGTTTTGGGACTTGGGGAAAAAAAGTAGTAAAAGAAGGAAAAAGGCCTAGAAAACTACTTGCTTTGATACCAAAATGGATCATGCAATTTATAATGGAAAATGTAGTGGTGTTGGCAATTTAGGTAACGCTGCTTTATGCAGTTCTTTATGATCTCTAGAACACACTGGAGAAAATATTTAGATATCTCTTTCCTACTGGACTTCTGTTGGTTCATGTGCAGTGGTCTATTCCTAAGCTACTAAATAAAGGAGGGCAAATAAACTAACTGAAGTAAAAGACTCCAAACTCTATTCTCTTTCTCTATGTATCAGCAGCATAGGCCTTGGTATAGAACCGCGTGGGGTATTCATGCTGTATTCTGTACAGTTTACTGTACATGTTTTACAGTTGTAAATACAAGCTCTACTTTGGACCTAGTTTGTACGATGGACTCGTAACAATTCCCAACTGGTTATTTGGGCTCTTCAATCCAAACGGGCCACTAAACAAATCAGATTGACCTTTTCAGGTCCACAAAGTCAAGCCAATGGGACGTTCTCTTAATCAGGCAGCTCGTGGGACCCATTGGGACCCTATTTGATGGATAGGCATGTCCTACATCAGTAGTATATGCCCCCATGTTGAAGATGGTCCAGCGTAGAGTTTAATTTTATTGGACGTAGCCACCTGACAAAATGACTTCACTTTTGGAAGAGCAAATTACCCCAAATGAAAGCTCACCTAGACACCTGATGAACCCCAATTGTCAATGCCTAGACGTAAAATTTGGAGGACAAATTTTCTCCTTTCATTGGCTTCCTATTTTTGTCACAGTCACTTTCAGTCACATGGACACCCTACAAACCATTATTAGTTCATCAGGTATAGAGGCTTCAGTTTTGTTGTCCCACACATGTCTAGAGCAGTACGTGTAATTGTGTTCAATTAAACTTGAAGTACTACTACATGCTTCATGATCTTACGGTTCCTTCTGTTTTTTCCTTCCTTTTTTTTTTTTTTTTTTTGTTTGTAATTGTCACATTAAACAGTTTGCACAAAAGGAGGAATGGACTCATCTGTGTGACACTCTGGCTTCAAGACTAATGACTGCGGGTAACACGCTTGCTGCAACTCTCTGCTATATTTGTGCCGGTAATATTGACAAAACAGTAGAGATTTGGTCACGGAATCTGAAGTATGAGCATGAAGGGAAAACCTATGTTGAACTTCTCCAGGTGATGTTTTATTGTTTGAATTTCATGAAAGAGTAATTCTTTCCACCTACATAGCAGACTGACAAGTATCATCTCTTTGTGTAGGGTTTAATGGAAAAAACTATTATCCTTGCTTTGGCAACTGGACAGAAGCAATTTAGCACATCTTTATCAAAGTTTGTTGAGAAATATGCTGAACTTCTCGCAGGCCAAGGGCTTCTAACAACTGCAATGGTGTACTTAAAACTTTTGGGATCAGAAGGACCTTCTCATGAGCTTGCAATCTTACGAGATCGAATTGCACTCTTTGTACAAGGTGATAAATTGGTTTTAAGTGCCATCTTTCATACTATATGAAGATTAGCAATTACTTTGCTCATGTGTTGATGGCAAGGAAATGGCAATTGAAAGTACCTTGTGCAGCAACAAAATTCTGGATTATGCCATTTTTTTTTCCTGGTTTTCTTAATACATGATTAGTGCAAGGTGGTCCATCTTGTTTGATACTTGTTTTAGTGCATTCTATGCTTCTATTCTAAATATTTCTCTCATTTTTCTGTATTTTCCAGTAAATATTTTTTTCCTAGTCTGTGTATCTATTTTGTACTATGTAACAAACCTAAATATACATTAAATAAATTTCCTTTTGAACTACATACATTGCAATATTGCCTTCACAAATAAATTTTAGAATAGAAACATGTGTACTCTTAGATATTAATAGACAGTGTATTATGGAATGTTGCATATAATACTGTAAGTTTTAGTGATTGAATGTGCATGGATTAAAAAAAAGAAAAAAAAGAGAGGGAAGAAGAAAAACGTGGTATGCATCCACACAAACTGCCGTTTGTTTATTATATTTAAGTAAAATCCAAAAATAACCAAGTTTATTATAATAAGATACAAAAAATTGGCTAAAATGCCCTTTCTTACATCATGAGAAGGTGTCGTAGCCTACAGTGTGGATCATATTTCATGTGACCAAATTTGCTCCTGCATGTGTGCAATATCCAGTAGTAGGTCTTCAATCAGATGGAGATCCAACTCTATCTGCATCAGAGTAGCCCTCGACTGAAGCTGACCGGTGAACTTGTACAAAATTCCTCATCATGGGGCTCCACTGTAGATAGCTCAAAATATGTATCACTGCATCCAAATGTGACAGCCTAGAAGCGTGCATAAGCTGAGTACAACACTTACTGGAAAGGTCATGTCTGGTTGAGAAGTCATTAAATAGACAAGTCTGTCCTCCAATCTGTGATATCTACCTAGGTCTTCTAGTAGCTCACTATTTGTGATGGGGATACATAGGAATATCAGTGGGTTTAGCACCAAGTAACCTTATCTCTATCAACAGGTCCACAACATACTTTCTCTCGGTCAAATTAACTCCTGCCTTCAACCGGGCAACTACTATGTCGAAGCACTTGAGCTGTCCCAAATAATTTGTATGAAAGTGCTATTTAGGAACCTTTTCAAGTCTTCTATTCATTTGTTATCAGTGATCACTATTAGTAACAACAATGTCATTGACATATATTGGTAATTTGACTTGATTCACTTTATTGACTAGAAATTGATTGATCAGCTCGGCTTTGTTGAAGCACATATGCCACCATCACAATACTGAATTTTTAAATCACACAGGCCATAAATCAACTTCTATAGCATATATACCCTATTAGATGACTTCCCTTGAACAACAAAACCATGTGGTTACTCCATATACACTTTTTCATGCAACTGACAATGCCCCGTGAAAAGAACATTTTTAACATCAAGTTGGTAGGAAGGCTGGCAATACTGTTTGCTACCATGAACATAATAACTCAAACAAAATTTAGTACTGCAACAGAGTTTACAGAATGATCAATGTTGAGTCTGAGTATACCTCTTTGTGATTAGTCTTGCCTTTAGATACTCAACAGTTCCATCTAGCTGATACTTGACAGTATAGAGTCATCTCCAACCAACAATATGCTTTCCAGCTGACAAATTAGATAGCTTCAAGTTTCATTTACATTAAGAGCTGTTGTTTCCTCCGCCATGTCTCTTTTCCAACCAAAATGAGATAGGGCTTCATGATAGGACTTGGGAGTGGAAAGAGAAGAAAGAGTTATTTATGAAGAGGGGGGAATGGACAGTTAAAGGTAACAAATTGGCAGCTTGGGTGCTCTGTAGAAGTATGTCTGCCTTTTCTAAAGAGCAATTGGAAAATCAGGTTCAATGGAGTCTTGTGAGGCATAGTTTGTAAACAAGGCGGGTTAACTCGGGATTCAGCTGAATCGACCCTGCCCGACAACTGACCTACTCACTAGGATAGGAAAGCCACAGCTACATTAGTTAGCATTTAGCAATATTTTCAGGTCTAGTTTCCCGAGTTTAACTGGAACTCTGTTGACTCGGCAGAGTCAAACAGGTCATCTGGGACTTGTTCAAGGGCATTATTACAATTTAAAGGTGAGATGAAGGGTAAAGTTAAAAGCAGGGGCAGTCTCCTTTCTCCAACACCTCCATTGTAGTCTTACGCACTGAAGAAGGGGGGGAAAAAAGAAAAGAAAGAAGAGAAGTATGCTGATATTTTATAAATTTTTATTTTATTTTTATAATTGATAATAAAATAAAAATGATCAAATATTTTGTTTTCTAAACTGCTTGCTTGGCTTGTGACTTTGCTAGTGAACCTGACCCAGTGACTAACTGAGTCCTAAGCTGGTTCCGGGTTTGCAACCATGCTATGAAGATTCAACAACTGGATCTGGATCTGCAGATGTTGAAGAAAATTTTGGCGGCGGGTGGGTGGTGGACTTGTTTTTTTTTTTTTTTTCAAGAAAAAGAAGAAAAAGAAGAGGAGAATACTGATTTTACCCTATATTTTTCTCATATATTTCTAGTTTATTTTTATAATTGATGTATAAAATAAGAATAATAAAATATTTCATTTTCTAAATTGCCTGGTCGACCCAGTAACGTATAGATTTTTCTCATACATTTTGATTTTATGTTAGTAATTGATATATAAAATAATAATAAAAAATATGACATTTTCTGAAATGCCTGGTCAAACCGGGACTCGGTTAGTCAACCTGATCCTATGACTAAACAAGTCCTAAGCCGGTTCTAAGTTTGCGACCATGCTGTGAAGAGTCAACAACCGGATCTAGATCTGCAGATGCCAGATGTTGAAGGAAATTGAGTGAAAGCGCATGAGTGGTGGACTTGATTATCCTTTTGTATCCAACTTATGCTTGTAGCTGGATCTCTTCTAGGTGCCTTGAGTATTGCTAGCTTCAATCTACATAAGAAAAAGCTCCTGGGTGTAGTGGTCACTAAAGGACAGTGTAAGGATTGGAAGGAATCTCCCCCTAAATCAACGACCAAAAAATCACACTTTTTATATATATTGAAGGGAAGCAGATTTTTATTGCAAAGGGAGCTAAAGCTCAAAGGCTTACAACCTAAAACCAGTGTTTTAAATAGTGGTAGCGTATTCCGTAGCGTTCAACCCTCCGTAGCATGTAGCGAAATAGCGTAGCGTGTAGCGTAAGCTACACAATACTTCCATTTTTTAATTTTAATATATATATATATATATATATATATATATATATATATATATATATATATATATATATATATATATATATATAAAACAATAAGAAGTTGATGGATAGGGTCTTATTATTTTTAAGTTAATACATGTCTCGTGTACAATTTCTTAAGGGCCTGAATTAGGCGGGACTCGATTGTGAAGTGTAGCACACAAGTGTCAAAGTTTTTTGGGCCCCACCGTGATAAATGTGTTATATCCACACCGTCCATCCATTTTGCCAAATAATTTTAGGGCATGAACCCAAAAATGAGGCAAATCCAAAGCTCGGGTGAACCGCATCATAAGAAACAACAATAATTAAACGTCCACCATTAAAAATTTATTGGGGGCTACAAAAGTTTTAGATCAAGCTGACATGTGTGTTTTCCCTTCATCCATGTCAGTGTGACCCAATTAACAGGTTAGATGGAAAATAAACATTACAGCGGACCATGTAACAAAATAGTGCAAGTGCACTGTTCAAAATGCACCGCAGAACACAAAATAATAATAATAATAATAAGTGCCACGCAGTCTATTCCGGAAATGAAAAAGAAGAGGGGGAAACCGAAAGAAAAGAGGAAAGAAGAGAGAGAGAGAGAGAGAGAGAGAGAGAGAGAGAGAGAGAGAGAGAGAGAGAGAGAAGAAGAAGAAGAAGAAGAAGAAGAATCCAGAGCACATGCCGCAACGCAATAGCAGCTAGACGATCAGAAAGAAGAAGAAGAGGAAGAAGGAGAAGAAGGAAGAGGAGAAGAAGAAAAGTAAAAAAGAAAAAGGAAGGAGCGTACCTATTTTTGTCTCAAGATGAGATTGAATCAGTGAAAACTGCAAATGTTGAAGCTCCACAGTGATCGGTTTGCCTCTGGAAGCAGTTTTTCAAACTCAAGATTGAAAAGTGGGGAGAGGACCAACATCAGCAGCGTCGGTTTGCGCTTGGCAGCAGATTTTCAACCTCAACATTGAAGGGTGGGGAGAGGAGTAGCGTCAGCAGCGTCGGATTGGCCCTGTGAGAGGATTTTTGGTCTCCAAATGGAAGGGTGGGGAGAGCAGCTGCGTCGGCTGCTTCGGTTTGGGGTGGAAGCCCTTTCGAATTAGGTTTTTTCTTTTTTAACTCAAGTTTGGCTTGTGGTGTGAGTTCACCACTGTTTCTTGTACTGAAAAAAAATATATACCAAATAGGTAGCGCACGCTACCTGCGCTACACGCTATGTATCCGTAGCGTACGCTACAGGGGAAAAATGCTATTTGTAACGCTACGTAGCGAAATTGCTACGCTACGTAGCGTATGCTACCGCTACGCTACGGGCGCTATTGAAAACAATGCCTAGAACCCACAAAGCAACAACCAATCATTTTGGTCAAAATCCCCATGACATGAAAACCAACTAATTACATCAACCCTTCTTTACTAAATGCATTCCGCACAGACCCACTTTTGTTCCAAAATATCCAGTTGTTCCTTTCACACCAAATGGCCTAGATAACTGCCAATAAAGTGAGTCTCCACACCACTTTCTTCTTCTTCCCAACTCTCCTTCATGCCAACTGAAGAGAAAGCTTGAGATGGTCCCCGATATCACCTGTGCCATTTCGAAGGAAGTAAACACCTTCTCCCACACCTTTTGAGAGAAAGGACAATGAATAAACAAATGATATACATCTCCGCATCCTTCCAACACACAACAACTAGGCAACACCATAGCACTTTGCCGAAGGATATCTAATGTTAACACCTGATTCCTTCCCACCAACCATGTGAATGTTGCAATCTTGGGAAGTCCCCCGTAAAACCACATAAACTGCAAGAAGGCTTTGCTTGCACCTAACATGAAACTACCAAACAATCTGTAGAAGGATTGATCCGAGAACCAACCCGACTTATCCAAGGACCACACTATCACGTCTATTTCACTCGGAATAGGGGAAAGCAATGAAGATATTCCATCGTCTGCGCAAACTTGTTAGTTTCATCATCCATCAAATTCATTCCTTCTACAAGGGGGGAGCACAAACCACCACAATACCAACATAGGTGCGCCACCGATCTAGGGTAGCACCTAAATCTGAGGCCAAGCTGGCAAGCTTCGGAAAGACTTCCCTAAGAGGACGATCCCCAAACCATAAATTTTCCTAGAATGGTGTTCTCTTGCCACAATCACAAGCAAGGTATTCCGTATCGGTATCGGTTGGCATAACGGTGCCCACCGATATGGATACGGATACGGGGGCGTAACGGCCCATAACGATGCAATATTTTTTTTGCCAAAAAAAATATGAAAAAATATGGATTAAATCCGGAATATTCTAAGTATTCCAAATATGCATTCATTTATAATGTGGAACATGTTTATGGTGGTGTAACGGTCCACTCTTTGGTGAGAATGCTATATCGGGCTGTCTGATGGATTTATGAACCTGAAAACCTGGAATTAACTGTAAACCTTTTATATTTAGTTTTCTAATATATATATATATATATATATATATATAAATTTACTATAATGAATGTAATACCAAAACATCTTATATTTTCAAGTTTTCCTTTTATTTATTGTGTTAGTGCATTGCATACTTCGTGACTCACATACATTTGAATTCAATATATAGATTTAGGGACTTTTATATCCTATTATGTAATTCATATACCTAACAATTTGATATCATTTTCCTCAATAGATCTTTAAAAAAAAATTAATTAAATTGGGGTAAATAGTATTGTCAATTCGGAGTTGATTAGGGGACCGTTTGATGCCCTAAACTAGCCTCAAATTAATGCAATCTATTGGCACTTATCCCACTAATGGATTGGTGGACATTTATTGGACAATGAAAAATGAAAAATATCAAATGGTCCTATCTTAAAAAACAAGTGTCTGCAAACTAATAGTGAAAATTGTTCAAACAATTTAATTTTGGGATTGTGACTTACCAACAATGGTCCCAAAATTTAATTGTTTAATTTTGAGTTGATATATACCTCATGTATAAATTTTTAGGGCCATGTACGTGGGGTTCACTCGATTATGTATTATATATACATGTCATCCATCCGTTTTGTTAACTCACTTAAGGGTATTGGAAAAAAAAAGGTAAATCCATATCTTAGGTGGACCACTAGTGGGCCAGGTAGGCCACCTCAATATATTTGTATATCCATGTCGTCAATCCATTTTGCCAACTCGTTTTAAGGCATGGTCCAAAAATTCAGGTAGATTTAAATCTTCAGTGGACCACTAGTGAGCATGCCTTTAAAAGTGGGGCCCACCTCAATGCATTTGTTGTATATCCATGTGGTCCATCCTTTTTGCCCACTTCTTTCGAGGCATGGACCAAAAAATGAGGCTGATCCAAATCTTAGGTGGATCACAAAATGGGCCTTAAGAAGATTTTAACGGTGGGCATTCAATCCCAACTGTTTGGTCCAATTGAGATTTTGATCCCTTCATTTCAAGGATCATGCTTTAAAATGAAGTTGAAAAATTATGGATGGCATGGATTTACCATACATAAATCAAGGTGGGCCCCACCCCACATAATAAAATAGTGAGTGTGCACTATGCAGCGTGCACTGCAGATTATGAAAAAGAAGAAAAAAAGAAAACTGCGTGGCTATGAAACAGCCATGCCATTCCATTCATTTTTTCTGGAAAAAAAAAAGAAGAGAGGGAAATGAAAAGAAAAGAGGGAAAGAAGAGAGAGGGGACCGAACCGAGAGAGAGAGAGAGAGAGAGAGAGAGAGAGAGAGAGAGAGAGAGAGAGAGAGAGAGAGAGAAGGGCAGCAACTGCTGCCGTCGCAGTCGCAACAACAACGCCGTAGCCCCATGATAAGAAGAAGAAGAAGAAGTAAAGTAAAAAAAAAGGGTATGTTTTTTTTTTTTTTTTTTCATTTTTCTTTAGGGTTATGGACCGTTACGGTCCCGTAACGGCCGTTACGAACCCAAAAAACAGAGGTGCCCCGTTTCGGGGCTAAATCGCATAACGGTTGATGCCGTTACCGTTACGTATCGGCCGTTACGACCGAAACGTAACCGATTTGGGATACCCTGATCACAAGAGAAGCAGATACCTTAACCTTATTGGTCAAACTGGCCACCCCTCTCCACAATGTTAATGTCTTGTACATTGTTGAATCTTTAACCCACCAATCCCCTTCCCAAACTTCGTATTTAGTTGCAATCACCTTCCGCCACAACCTGTCTTCCTCCGAGCCAAACCAATCCATTTCCCAAGAAGCCCGTAGTTCATAAGCTTTAGCCTCCCAACTTTTGCTCCATCTTCTCAGTACAACTTGCACACCTCGTCCCTGTTGAAGATGTTTTCTTTCACAACCTCCCAAAAGATTTGATAGAACGAGATAGGAAACCCGTCCACCTAGGGGCCTTATTTGTCCCCAAGGAGTCAACTGTCTTTTTGATTTCCTTCATGGATATGGGGTTTTCATGATTCTCAGCTTCTATTGTAGAAATCTGGTTGAACACCAAGTTATCTAACCAGGTAGATTCTTACAGAGTTGGATTATTGAGTCACAGACCTAAACTCTGTTGAAAAGATAGGACTAGACTCAAAACAGAGTGATGTTTGCACAAAGGAATTGTTTATGCAAACTTGGGCTAGAACATTGGTATCCTCTCTAAGGTCCAGAATCCCCTAGAAAATACACTCAATAGCACGAGGATCAAATTAATCGCTTCTTGGGCCTAAACTATGAACAAAGCTTACACATCCAAATACTTTAGGTGGCAAATAAAAGAATGTGACATTTCGAAATAAGATCGGATGAGAGGATTGACCATTCAAAACAGTTGATGGTATTTTGTTGGTTAAAGAACTTGTCGTTAAGACCGCATCACTCTATCAATACTTTAGAAGACTACCAACAAATAACGCGAAACTTGAATAAATGACAATTTTTGCTCTTTGCAACTCCATTTCATTGAGTATGAACACATGCTATTAATTGTTCACCAAAATAAGTCTGATAATGTCATAATGATGAGACATATTCCTTCATATTATTAGAACTTTAACATTAGATTCAAACTAAGTTGATTTATAATTTCGATGTGAAACAATTAAAAAATAGAATATATGTATATATATATTTATTTTAAGGATGCAATATATTAAAAGAGAAAAATAGAATAGAATAGTGGGCCTGAAATGGGCAAAAACAGAAAAACACAAAAGAAAGGAAAAAAATTTAAGAACTAAGCAATAAAAAAACAGAAGAAAACAAATAGAACTATACAACTTGAGACAAGAAGCCATAGGCCATAGCCTGCAGGAAGGAGCTACACCAGGAGAGAGGAGAGAAGGTTGGTGTCTTTGAGAGAGAGACAGGAAGACCATTCTTGAACCGCTTTGGAGATAGAGCAAAAACTGCAACAAATGTGCTGGAAGAATCATGGAAGCATCGGAAGTTCCTTTCATGCCAAATAGCCCATAAAGTAGCAAGACTTGTAAGACTCCACAACAAAGAGGAGTGTTTATTGAGCCCCGAAAAATGCCAAGCATGAAGGAAAGGAATGTGGCTACGGGCTACCCAATTCACAGAGAAATTGGCACAAATTGCATTCCAGATAGCCATCGAGAAGGGATAGTGAATGAATAAGTGGGGGATGGTCTCTGCCGATCTGAGACACAAGGGGCAACCATTGGGGAGGATCAAGTCTTGTTTTTGAAGGTTGTCTATAGTCAGGGTTCTTCCTCTGGCAAGTAACCTCGTGAAGGCAACTAGTTTCGGTGGGGCCTTGTAATTCCAGAAGAAGGAAAGGGAATGGATGAGCTTGGTGAAAGGAGGTTGAGATGTGAGTGTAGAAAGTCGTTGTAGAGAAAATAGGGACAAACAGAGATTGTCATCCTGAATTGGAATAGGTTGGATAACCCTGCAAAAGATGGAGAAGAGAGTAAGTCTTGAGTCTTTGAATCAGATAGATTTTTTCTATAGGGAGGGCACCAAACCCCTGATCTTGAAGGAAAGAAACACTCGACCATAGAAATAGAGATGTTGGTGGTTATGTTAGCCAGATTGAGATGAGAGTCATCTAAAGGCGTTTTTGAGACCCATCTATCTAGTGAAAATCCGACATTATTACCATTTCCCACGTTAAAAGAGAGCCCTTGGACAAAGGAGTATAGGTTAGTAAACCAACCACCATCCTCCACCCCATGCTTGGTAGCCATAGAGTCCCTCCACAATCTTCTTGCCTTAGTGCCGAAACAACACAACCATTTACCCAACAAGGAGGCAAGTTTTCTATTCATTCTTTCTACAATAGCATCTCAAAGATGGTTGGGAGGTTTTCCAATGCAGGGAGGCAGACCAAGATATTTGGAAGGGAAGGAACCATGTTTGCAGCCAAAAGAATATGCAAGGGAAGCGAAAGTGTCATTAGAGATATTTATGCCCGACATCTCACTTTTATAAAGGTTGACTTTGAGGCCGAAAATGGATTCAAAGCATCTAATAAGCAACCAAAGAGCTAGAATAACAGAGTCGGAAGCTTCGTAGAATAGTAAGGTGTTGTCTACAAAGTGATTGTGGATGATGGGAGGATAGGAAAGGGGCTACACTGAATCCACTGAAATAACCCACCGAAGCCCCTTTGGAAAGCATGTAGCTAAGGCCATTAACAACAGTAACAAAGAGGAAATGGAAGAGGGGATCCCCCTGTCAAGGCTATTAGAGGCTAGAAAGAAGCCTTTGGGGGACCCGTTGATTAGAACAAAGAAGGTAGATGATGAAAGATAAGCAGAGATCCACACACTCCATTTCCTGCCAGAACCAAATCTCCCCAACATTAGTCGAGATAGGTCCAATCTAAGTGATCAAAAGCCTTTTCTAAATCTAATTTGCAGACAATACCCCCTATTCTTGATTTGTGACAAGAGTCTAAACATTCATGGGCCAATACCACATAGCCTAAAATTTGTCTGTTAGAGAGAAGGGCTCCTTGGGGTTCATAAATAATCAAGGAAAGCACATGGCACAATCTAGTGGCTAGAATTTTTGCCAAAATTTTGTAGGGCCACCTAAGAGACTGATAGGCCTGAAGTCTTTGAAATTCGAGGCCTCTTCGATTTTGGGAACGAGGGCTATGAAAGAATCTCCCATAGTACAAGGAATTTTTTCTTGAGCTATGGAATTCAGAGACGAAAGCAATAATGTCGTCTTTAATTAAGTTCCAAAATTTTTGAAAAAAAAACCCAAAGGGTAGCCATCTAGGCCTGGAGATATCTCACTAGCCAAAGGGAAAACAACCTGTTTAATTTCTTCTTTAGAGAATGCACTTTCAAGATCACCAGAGCTCCTAGAAGGAAGCTGACGAATCTCCAGGTTATCTAGAGTAGGTTTGGACCGATGATCAAAAGAAAGCAAAGAGGAGTCGAAAGAGACGATATGGATCGATACTTAGCTTTAGTCTTCTAACTTAGAACAAAGTTATCTTGTTAGTGCGTGCTCTAGCACTAGCAATGGGGTGGAGGAAGGTTGTGTTTCGATCTCCAACTTTGAGCCAATTAGCTATAGAGCATTGATGCCATTTCAACTCTTGCTGCAGGGAGATTCTTGCATATTCCGTTTTTGAGGGTCTCCGTAGAGGCTCTGTCCTCTTCAAAGAGGGGAGAATATTCCTCTTGAATGTTAAAAGATTGAATGACAGAAATGGAGCAATGCAGGGGCATTTTCACACCGGGCTCGAGTGGGGTGACCTGTGAGATGTAGGGGCACACTTGGGGTGGGTGGCCTTGTGTGAGGGGGGTGACTCGTGTGAGGCGGAACCCATGTGATGTGCGGCCCACGAGGGGTTTTCGCCGAAGACCTAACCCATGAGATGTGGGGCTTGGGATATGAGATAAAGGGATTGATTCCCCATGCTCTATCAGTTCGAGCTTTTCGAGCAAGTGGTTAGTTGTCTTGCATCAAAGTGGTATTAGAGCGGGAGGTCTCGTGTTCGAGACTCCTTATCAGAGGTGATTAACGCATGAGCATTTTCACACCGAGCTCGAGTGGGGTGGCCAATGAGAGCCCGTGAGATGCAGGGGCACACTCGGGGTGGGCGACCCGTGTGAGGCGGGTGGCTCGTGTGAGGTAGAACCCACGTGATGTGGGGCCTGTGATATGAGATAAAAGGGATTGATTAGCCACGCTCTATCAGTTCGAGCTTTTAGAGCAAGTGGTTAGTTGTCTTGCATCAGGGAGCTAGTAGCAGCAACATTGAGATCCACTTGAGTTTGTTGTCTCCATTTTATTAGGTTTGATTTGAGTAGTTTCAATTTAAAAACTCAGGATGAAGCTTGAGTTGCCTGAGATTTGAAAAGAATTCCACCAAGAGGAGATAAGTTCAGAGAAGCAGTCGGAATGGAACCAAGATGTTTCAAATCTAAACGACTTTGGACCCCAACTCTCCTCCACTGATTGACGGAGAATGGGCAATGATAAAAAATTGGACGAGGAAGGCCATGCTGGGAGACTAACGGAAGGTGCTCTAACCATTTCAGGGAAACTAAAAATCTGTCAATGCGGGATTGGATAGGAGGGGATTGATGATTCGAGCAAGTAAACTTGACAACATGAAATGGGAGGTCAATAAGGTTGTTTTCCCCACCCAAACTGAGAACAGTCTCATGCTTTTGGATATACGATTGTCGTTAGACTTTTCAAAGGTAAAATGAGTGACGTCGACATCTCTATCAACACACCATGGCAGATCCAACATGGATTTGATGGAGTTGAGATCATCCCAAAGCAGGTGACGAGTTTCAGTGGTGCAGGGACCATAAATGGAGGAAAAAATCTATTTAAAATCAAAAGGGCTTCTGAGGACAATGGAGGCAAGTATGAATCTTTAGGCGAGTCTTCTATTGTCCAGGAACAAGTGTCCCATGCAATTAGAATCCCCCTGAGGTTCCCCTTGCCTCCAAATAAAACCAATCTTTGTTGCATAAACTTCAGATAGAATTTAGGAAGGGCTTACTAACCTCTGAGAGCTTTGTTTCTTGGAAGGTAATAATGTTGGTTTTGAACTAACTCAATTTTAAAAATTTTATTTATTTATTTAAAATTTGGGTGCATTTGGAGCTGCTACCCAGAGCCTTTACATTCCAGGAAATTATCTTCATTGCACAACCAACTTACCCTTTCGGCTCTCGTTCTTGTCGACCAGGATCTTGAACCTCCATTGTAGTTGGTAGAAGATTCAAGGCTGATTAGTTCTCCTAGACCTCTGGGTGATCTCGTACCCCTTTTAGCTCCATACAAGCTCTGTCCTCATGATCCTCAATGAAGCACTTGAGGGTTATGTAGTCTTCCTCTTTGTCACCAAACAATAAGTTGACTGCAGATTCAAAGTCCGTTAGTCCTTTGACCTTTAGAGGATCCTTGCATTTTGCCAAGATAGAGTTTGGATCCAATTGGCAATTAGGGCTAATGAGCTAAGGATTCGCAATGGTTCAAGGAGAGCCAGATATGATTTAAATTGGGGGAATATCTATAACAAAGACATTAGAAGGGATTGTGTGTTGTGTGGGAATCATGGCCCATTCATTGGAGGGATTGTTGAAGGACGCAGGGAGTTTGCGGGAAGAGGCAAAGAGAGACCAAGAGGGGGTAGTGATTGGAAGAATCCCATTGAAACGGGGAGAAACATGTTTTTTGAAGAGGGTGAGCCGATCAGATGACAATGGGCAAAGGAAAAGTAGGGACACGCGGTGCCCTCATTGGTGAGGCTAGGAAGAAAGGGGATCGAATCATCAAGCTTTCGTGGCAAGACGAGGGCCGTAGAGATGGAGGACAAGGGTGATGACAGTTGTGGGGAGTCCACATCATCCCCATCCAACTCTGCAGTGCTCTTGTGATCAGAGTTTGCAGAAGGTTTTAAATTCAATAGGCTAGTCGGTGACATCACAACAACACGCATCACGATAATAGGAAGAGAGAGAGCTCTGTAATGTTGTCATTGTTGGCGAAGGAGGATTCAAAATTTGAAAAGTCGGTCGGGCAGATATCTTCTGCTCAACAACATGCTTGATTATTGTGCCATGTATACAGGCGAAAGACTGATGGAGCTCGCACGTGGGATTGCAAGGATCATGTGGCATTGGACTGTCGTCTATCGCACAGGACGCGTGTGATGTCGATCTTCGGTTGAGATATTGTAGGAGAGAGTGGAGAGTGTTGTGGATAGGAGA